>OX415254.1:101477495-102722078 GCA_948329865.1 Linaria vulgaris | reverse complement strand
GGGTTCGAATCCAGATTTCGTTTAAACATTTTTGCAATTAATTCACAGAGTAATAACATAGAATAAATATATGACGGAGCATTTAATTTACAAGAATTAACATAGCCTAATGGTAACCGACAGGCTTGCATGGACCTTGAGGTACAGGGTTCTAAACTACAAAGCAGCGGCATAGCCAAATTTTTTTAATTCCTGGAAAATAATTTGAAGCCAATTTTTTTTTTTGAAAATCCGAATGCAAATCTGCTTGAAGTTTTTGACAGAAAACAAAAGCTACAAACCTGCTCTAAAAATAAATACAAAAGATTAGAGTTTCAAGAAAAGTTTTGAAACCAACTAATTAAATAAAGATAAAAAACGTTGATAAATAAACTTCCTGGAAACCAATTTGCATAATAACAATGAAAATAACAGCAATCACACATAACCAAAACCTCTCAGCTATATAACATTAATAGATCATAATCTGAAAAATTAAAGGAATGTCTAGATTATAGTTCAAACCACCAGGTCCTAGACTGAAAAGGCAGAAACCGATTAGCAGATTAACAGAAATTGCATAAATTGTATAAACATATTCTGGAAATTAAAACATCTTTACGTGCAACACATAATACGTAGATAAAAAATTGATCTTAAGATTGTTGGGTATGTATTGCACATAAACATGTGAATTCATAAACGTAAACATAAACATAAACATGATTATATATCTAGAATCATCCAACATAAAATTAAACATTAACATATATGGAATTAAACAAAGAATGTAACAATAAATATAAATGGACCTCTCAGCAACTGTATGAAAATCCTTGGAGTGGATTAGACGAGTCAGAAAATTTCCGTTGAAGCATAGGATGAGTCGAAGGCTTAGCCCTCTCCCCTTAAGATCAATTTTCCCGGCTACCCTTCAAGCCCTCAGTGGGAAACGACCTCCCAAGGTACAACATCCTCACACAATAAGGTAGTAAGTGAAGGACAATACTACCTTCTCAAATCGGACACGGATAGTATTTGCAGAACTCAGAAAATATGTATGCTATGTATAAAAAGTTTTTGGTTTTTGGATGCTTGTTGGATTATTTTTCACAAGAGTGGAGGCCTCCTTTTATATGTGAGAAAAAGATGTAACAACCACAAAACATTAAAGGGGTGTATTAAACTTATCATTCAAAATATTTGAATGTCATCAAATTATTTTGACCTCATTCAAGCACAATAATAAGTGTGTTTTCAAAATTCAAGATATTCTCAAATATTTTATTCACAAATATTTAATCTTGAATTTTTATTTCACAAATAAAATGCTTCTCAATAAGCAATTACAATTCACACACTTTGCACTTATTATTTGGACTCAATTCCAAATATTCTCCAACAAAGGGTTGTTTATTCGCTCAGTGTTTGGATTAGCAAACGGCTAAGATGCTTAATTAACCTCGAACAAACAAATTATAGTGATGGTTGCATTCGTTGGAGAAGTCCTGAATTCCATTGGTTCACTAGCTAATACAATAATATACAATTAATATGCTCACATGAAACACTGGCAATCTTGGAAGGTGTCTGCCCAGTGCCCACTGACCTTTTTCTTTTTGCCATCATTATCAGTTGAGTTCTCATAATTTCACCAGAGAATAATCACGAGTTATCAAATTGACTACCGACATGGGTTAACGACAAGACTAATAATCTGAAGGTCCACCTGACATGCCTTGATAAGCATGGGGTATGTATAGGAGCCTATATATATTATATGCGATTTCCTTAAAATATTGTCTAATGTTACTTAAAACTGTACGTATCTGATCGATTACCAAGTTATAAATGTTGAAAAGTGGACCCTTATGATAGAACGTAAAACACGGCAATAAATGAAAGGCGGAAAAATAAATGACACACAGATTTTACGTGGAAAATCCCAAATTACTTTAGGGTGAAAAACCACGGGCAAAGTAGAAGAACTTCACTATGAGTATAAAATAGGAATTACAACACTCCGACTTTTACCGTAGTAAAGTCGCACAAACTCTCTATTTTTACCTCACACTAACAACACTCTTAATCACTCTTTATATGTTATTATTATATAAGACAAGGATTGTATTTTGTTGGGATGAATTGAATCTAACCGGAGGCTGCATATTTATAGCTGAAGAACAATGTTGCACAAGATTAAATTAATGCCACTCAACAACAAAATGGAAGTGATGCACCATTATTCAGCCGCCCCATCCTCTTGATTAGTGATGCACCATTATTATTTAATCCAGCCGCCCCATCTACAGCACCGCCCCAACAATTTCCCACTTGAAGATTTGATTAGGGACTTAATCAGATCTTCACACCATTCTTTCTACCTCGCATTCATGTTGCTTACGTTTTCACCAGACCACACGAGGACTGACACTGAACAAACTTGTCAGCATTAACACTCTTCGTCAAAAAATCAGCTATGTTATCTTTAGTGTGAATCTTCTGCACATCCACAGTACCCTCTTCGACTTTCTCACAAACAAAGTGATATCGGACCCGAATATGCTTTGTCTTGGAATGAAACGCTGGATTCCTTGCAAGATGCAACGCACTCTGACTGTCACATAATAGAGAAATACTCTCTAGTTTGTGCCCGAGTTCCTCCAGAACCATTTTCAACCAAATCGCCTCTTTACTGGCTTGCGTAGCTGCCACGTATTCAGCCTCCGTTGTTGATGTCGCAACAACTGACTGTAACTTCGAAACCCAACTCACTGCACCTCCAGCAAGAGTAAACACATATTCTGTCGTGGACTTGCTTTTGTCAAGATCACCTGCATAGTCAGAATCAACATAGCCCCTGACTGTAAAACCCGATCCTCCATAACATAATGCAACATCTGAGGTCCCCTGAATGTATCTCAGAACTCTCTTTACGGTACTCCAATGCTCTCTTCTCGGATCCGCCATGTATCGACTAACCACTCCCACTGCATGTGCAATGTCTGGTCTAGTACAGATCATAACAAACATTAAGCTTCCCACTGCTGATGCATACGGTACTCGAGACATCGCCCTCCTCTCTTCTTCACTGCTAGGACACATACTTGAGGATAACTTGAAATTAACAGGAAGAGGGGTAGAGATTGGCTTACAATTCTGCATACTGA
Organism: Linaria vulgaris; assembly: GCA_948329865.1. Taxonomy (NCBI): domain Eukaryota; kingdom Viridiplantae; phylum Streptophyta; class Magnoliopsida; order Lamiales; family Plantaginaceae; genus Linaria; species Linaria vulgaris. The sequence goes on along the minus strand of OX415254.1, from coordinate 102,718,929 downwards.
ACCGCCGCAAAATCTTCAACAAATAGTTCTTCTGAGAAAGCTAAATCTTCCTGCAATTTCTGTCTCGGTGGATTTGCATCCCTAGAATCTTGTTTGCTGGTCCTAAGTCCTTCATTTCAAATTCCCTAGCCAATTCAGCCTTCAGTTCTTCAATACGAGCTTTGTTGGGGCCTGAAACCAACATGTCATCAACATACAACAGTAAAATAACAAAGTCATCACCAGATCTCTTGAAATATGCACAAGGATCTGCATTCAGTCTATTGTATCCAAGGCTCATTATGAATGAATCAAATCTTTTGTACCAACACCTCGGTGACTGTTTGAGACCGTACAAAGATTTGGTCAACCTGCAAACCAAGTTCTTCTTTTCTTCTTCAATAAATCCTTCTAGTTGGAGCATGTAAATTTCTTCTTCAAGATCACCATGAAGAAAAGCTGTATTTACATCTAATTGTTCAAGATGTAAATCAAATGTAGCACACATCGCCAGAACCATCCGCATAGTTGTCATTCGAACCACCGGAGGAAATATTTCGTTGAAATCAATCCCCTCCTTCTGAGCATATCCTTTCACCACCAATCGTGCACGATACCTCTCCACTTGGTCATCACTGTTACGTTTGATTTTGTACACCCATTTGTTGCCAATGGGTTTCCTCCCTTGTGGTAGAGACACAAGTTCCCACGTCTTATTCTTATGGAGTGCTTCGATTTCCTCCTACATTGCTGCCATCCACTGAGCTGCATCTGAACTGCTCATTGCTTCCTGGAGAGTTGATGGCTCCCCGTCCTCAGTTAAAAGACAGTATGCAACATTGTTCTCCGTAGAATAGTCTGAGTGCCAGCCTGGTGGTCTCCTGACACGTGTCGATCGACGTGTCCCCGAGACTCCAGACTCCGTTGTCTCCTCAGGTTCATGCTCTGGTTCAGCAGGACCCTCCTGCTAGGCATCCTTCTCGACTACTACTGTTGTAGTTTCTAGATCTTCTCCTGTGCTGCTATCATTTCCTTTCTTATCTTCCGTGAAGATAACATCCCTGCTTACAACAATCTTGTGGGCAGTGGGGTCCCACAAGCGATACCCCTTCACTCCTTTAGCATACCCTAAGAACAAACACTTCCTGGATTTTGGGTCCCGCTTCGTTTTCTCTTGAGTATTGAACATAACATAAGCGGGACTCCCAAATACATGGAGATTAGAATAATCAACTGGTTTACCTGTCCACACCTCCATCGGTGTTTTCAGCCCCAGTGCTGTTGACGGAGATCGGTTCACCGCATAACAAGCGGTATTGATTGCTTCTGCCCAGAACGACTTTTCTAAGCCTGCAGCCTGCATCATGGCTCTTGTTTTATCCAACAAGGTCCTGTTCATTCGCTCTGCCACCCCATTCTGTTGCGGAGTGTATGCCGTAGTAAACTGCCTCTTAATCCCAGCATCTTTACAGAAGTCTTCAAACTCCTTGCCAGTATATTCCCCTCCATTGTCAGATTTAAGGCACTTGATCTTTTTCCCAGATTCAAGTTCCACCAGCGTTTTGTACGTCTTGAACATCGAGAACACCTCGGCCTTACTCTTGATCATGTACACCCAACATCTCCTGGAATAATCATCTATAAAAGACACAAAATACTTTGCACCTCCCATGGATAGTACTGGTACTTGCCACACGTCAGAATGAATCAATTCTAGAATGACTTTACTTCTAGAATCTGAACTAAGAAACTTTATACGATGTTGCTTGCCAACAACACAATGATCACAAAAAGGTAAAGATACCTTCGTGAGGCCCGGAAGTAGTTTCTTCTCTGCAAGAACTTTCATGCCTTGTTCCGACATATGCCCGAGCAGCTGATGCCAAATCATTGATGATTTCTCAATTGACTCAGATCAAGCCACTGACGCTTCTCCCACTTGCAGAGCCCTCCCCTGTACCATGTATAATTTTCCGGCAATTTTGTCCGCCTTCATCAGTACAAGCGCACCCCTTTTAACTTTCATGATCTTGTTTCGCGACCCAATCTCACAACCAAGATCATCGAGTTGTCCATAAGACAACAAATTCTTGCATAGTCCCTCCATGTGTCGGACATCTCGAATGGTCCGAACAATCCCGTCATGCATCTCCAGCTTGATCGTACCAACGGTAACAACTTTCAAAGGTTCATTTTTATAACTATACACAAATCCTCCAGCGATCGGTGTATACTCATGAAACCACTCCCTCCGGGGAGTCATATGAAAACTGGCTCCTGAATCAATAAGCCATACATCATCGAAGCCACGCATACCTCTAATAGCTGTTGCTGCTTCACAACATAGTACATCACCATCATCTGAAGTGCTAGCAGCGTTCCCCTGAGGATCCGAATTCTTCTTGTTTGAATCCTTAAGATTCCAACAATCCTTCTTCAAGTGACCTTTCTTGCCACAGTGCCAGCAACTGCCCTTGATCTTTGATTTGGATCTCCCATGTTTCTTACTCCCACTTGCACCGCGCTCTGTCGTTCTCCCTCTTGTCACCGTCAAGGCACCTGCTTGTTGCGAACCTGCCTCTCTGTCTTCTCTGTTTTTGCGCCGACTCTCTTCTTCTAGAATAGCGGCAACAATTTCGTCAAAGACCAAATAATCCGTGAGGACATTATTTGTTAAGTTGATGACAAGCTGGTCATACGAATCGGGCAGACTTTGCAGCAGAATTTCAGCACGTTCAACCACTTCTATTTTATGACTCAACGATGTCAATTGAGAAAATAGAGTATTTAAAACATTGAGGTGCTCAGTTACCGGGGTAGATTCCGCCATCCTCAGAGTGTACAATTTCCGTTTAAGGAAAATTTTGTTGTGTAGGGACTTTGCCTCATACAGCTTGTTGAGATGGTCCCATATCTTCTTAGCTGTCCTCTTCTCCTCAACGCTTGACAACACGCCATCACCTAACGCCAGATGAATATTTGCGATAGCGTTGTCGTCCATCTTGTTCCACTTCGTATCATCTGTGATTTCCACCGGCTTGTTGCCGATCGCTGCGAGACACCCATCTTTCCGCAAGATGGCTTTGATCTTCAGCTTCCACAACGAGAAATTACTCCCGTTGAATTTTTCGATCTCGAATTTCGACGCCATTGCTTCTATCACGTACCACCGTCATTGAAAAATAATTTCAGTACGATACTCACATATATCACCGAGACCCCGGATATGAACCGAGGCTCTGATACCACTTGTTGAAAAGTGGACCCTTCTGATAGAGCGTAAAACACGGCAATAAATGAAAGACAGAAAAATAAATGACACACAGATTTTACGTGGAAAACCCCAAATTACTTTAGGGTGAAAAACCACGGGCAAGGTAGAAGAACTTCGCTATGAGTGTAAAATAGGAATTACAACACTCCGACTTTTACCGTAGTAAAGTCGCACAAACTCTCTATTTTTACCTCACACTAACAACACTCTTAATCACTCTTTATATATTATTATTATATAAGAGAAGGATTGTATTTTGTTGGGATGAATTGAATCTAACCGGAGGCTGCATATTTATAGCTGAAGAACAATGTTGCACAAGATTAAATTAATGCCACCCAACAACAAAATGGAAGTGATGCACCATTATTCAGCCGCCCCATCCTCTTGATTAGTGCTGCACCATTATTATTTAATCCAGCCGCCCCATCTACAGCACCGCCCCAACAATAAAAAGGTTAATAAACTTTTTTTACAAGAAAAAAAAGGAACTACTTAAAAGTTAAGACACTAATAAAGTACATGAAACATTTAAGCACAGTATAATAGTATTTTTCAATTATTTTATCTCATTTCCCCCCCCCCCCCCAAAATCAGTTTGATAAGCCACATTAATCCAACTTATTATTGGATGTGTGCGTTTTGTAAGTTCTTCTTAACTAAAGATAAACTAAAGTCGATTGATGCAAAAGCCAAAGAAATTTGTTTGGGCACAAAAGATAAGACTTTTAAGTGTTTATTATGACGAAATATCTCATTTTGAAATATTGATGAACTATTTCAATCTATTTTCAGAATATAAGTTTATTAGAAATAAGAAGCAGATGTTGGTATTGAATAAAAGAGAAGTAATTTAAAAAATTTACTTTGACATTTAGAACAAAGACAATGAATCAAAATTATAGAAGAAAGATTTTTTTTTGGTTATAGATAGTTGACTTTTTGTCGAAAACCAACAAGCTCATTTAACAAACATTTTTTTCGTACTTGGCCTCGTCCATTAGGATCTGGTTATAGCACTGGTCTCCATTCATTGCCGATAAGAGCTCATATCCTATAGTGGAGTCCACCAGTTGATCGATGCTATGGAACGGGTAGAAATCTTTGGGCAGGCCTCGTCAAGGTTTGTGAAGTCCATGCACATTCGCCGTTTTCCATTGATTTTAGGCGCCAAGTCTATGTTGGAGACCCATTCACGGTAGATGACTTCTCGTATCTGCCCTAAATTTAGTAGTCTCTCTTGTGACTTAACGATCTTTGATATTTTCACGAATATTTTTCGCTTCTATTGTTTCATGAGCTGCGCATTAATTAGGCTTCATGTTGAGCACATGTTTACACTTTGGGTTTATTCTCGCCCACGGCTCACCTTCCCATGCGAATACGTTGGAGCGTGTTTTGAGTACCCGCACAACTTGTTGTTCCACATTGTACCCCATTTTGGTTTCAATTTGGACTTTTTTCGTAGGGTCCCCTTCCATCAAATCAAGGACTTTAGTCTCATCATCCACCTTAATCTTGACTTCTTCGGACTTTCTGTGTTTGTGGAGTCCCAACCAGAGGTGTGTTTTCTTTTGGGGCGCCCCTTGGCCTTGGGGCAGGGATCTGACATGACACTCCCTGGCTTGGTTCTGACTACCTCGCGTTTCTCCTACCCCTTCTTTATTAGGGAATTTTACTTTAGACACATGAGAAGGGGATAGTCTTGAGTTATTGGATCGTATGTTTGTCGCATATCGTGATGCCAAGGTTAGCTGGGGCATCCACCTCGTGGAATACGACGAGCTCCTTCGATGGCGAGGTTTTGCCCTCCATGTCATGGAGACCATTACAAAATCGAGGGATGTTAACTGACTCATAGCAAATCCTATGAGGGAAGTCTTCATGGGTTCCGCTTGCGAATGATCTATTCCCGTGCCATGTGATGTGTCTAGGAGAAGGATATTGACGACACTTCCCGTGTCAACTAGAATCTGAGGGACCTTCACTCTGTAGAAGAAGGCGCAGATAATGATAGGTTTCTCGTGGCGATAGACGATATCTCAATTAAACTTATAGTATAATAATAATTTGTAACAAATTCAAATGCATTAGTCGGTTTCACATAAAAAAAAATTTAACAATCAATGTTCAAAATACTACCGTACAAAAAAAAAGTTACAATTAATAGATTTACAATTCAACATTATACTAGATAACATATATAAAAGCACTACAACTTCAAGTTCTTAAACTACTCGTCATAATAGGTAGTCGGTTATTCACGACCACTCCTCATCCTTGAGATTGAAGATTTGACGGATACATAGTAATTTTGAAAACTAGGGTTGCGTTTCGATAGACTTAAAATTTAGTTAATTTCTTAATTTAGTTGATATTCCTTCATTAGTGTTAATTAATGTATCATTACTTTTTTCAACTTAATTTATATACTATTACATATTGTTTTTAAACACTAAGATGATTAATTGACTTGGTTAAATTCTTAATCCCTAAAATGGAGAATTAAATCAAAATTGATTCAACTCTAAGAAAAAATTAAATGAAATATTCGATCCGATAATTGGATCGAATTATTTCGATCGATCTTTAAACAAATTAATTGATCAAAGATAGTCTACACACCCCTAAATGAAGGGAAATAGTGTCGACCGTTTGGCTAGAAAACAACAATCTCTTTCAGCAAACATTTGTAAAACCACCACTAAAAATGAAGAGAATAGTGTCAACCCTTTGGCTAGAAAACAACAATCTCTTTCAACAAACATCTGCAAAACCACCACTAAAATGTATAATACTTCTGTGTCTTATAAATGTGCACCACATACAATACATTCCTTATACTATTATGTCTTTTGTATAAAGGACTCTTTTTGTTATTGGTTTGCCAAAATGTCTCTAACTCTCTATAAATAAGTCAAATTCACACAAGACTTACAAAGACAAAATAGTTTTGAAAAAAAAAAAAATGGGCAGATTTTTCCCATGCTATTTCTCATTCCACAATTTCAACAATAATCCCCATGATACTGATCATCAACCACCATCACCACCACCGCCGCCGCCGCCACCACTCCTCGACTATTACCTCCAATACGCCGACTCACCCTCAAATTTATCACACCAACCAACCCTCCAATCCATTCTTTTCGAACCACCTTCATCTTTGGACACTAGTAGTAGCACCTCCACCACCACCACCGCCACCACCCACCACCACCTCGTGGCCACCTTTAAAGGCCACACCGCTTTCCTTTTCTCCCTCACCCTCGCCGGTAAACGCCTCTTCACCGCCTCCTCCGACGGCCAAATACGCGTGTGGGACCCCAACCCCTCCTCCCACGCCAACTCCTTAGTTTTCACCAACAACAACACCGTTGTAAAAGGCCGCTCCGCTGTCAAAGCCATCGCGGTCGATGCCGCCGGCGAGAAGCTCTTCGCCGCCAGCCAAGACAACAAAATACGCGTATGGAAAATCGACAGCTCAACAACAACATTAAACCTCCACAAAAGTTACCAACTCATAACGACTCTGCCAACGGTAACAGACCGTTGTACGAGGTTCTTCTCGACGAAAGACTACGTTCGGACACGCCGCCACAAGAAGCGCACGTGGGTTCACCACATGGACACGATATCCGCGTTGGGCCTGTCAAAGGACGGATCTTTATTGTACTCCGTGTCGTGGGACAGGACGATTAAAATGTGGAGTACTAAGGACTTCAAGTGCCTCGAATCCGTCGAAAACGCGCACGACGACGCGATAAACGACGTCGTTTTGTCCGACACCGGCTTCGTGTACACGGCCTCTGCTGACAAAAAGATCAAAGTTTGGAAAAGGGTAAATGGTGAAAAAAAGCTTTCTTTACTTTCGACGTTGGAAAACCACGAATCGGCTGTGAACGCATTAGCTTTGAGTGGTGACGGCTCTGTTTTGTATTCGGGCGGTTGTGATACGTCGGTTGTTGCGTGGGAAATGCGCCGCGAAGTAGGGGATTATTGTGTGAAGGTGGTTGGGGTGTTGAGGGGGCACAGTAAGGCTGTGTTGTGTTTGTGTGTGGTGTCGGATTTGGTGTGTAGTGGATCAGCTGATAAGAGTGTGAGGATTTGGAGGAGTGGGAGTGGAGGTAGCTATTTTTGTTTGGCGGTTTTTGAAGGTCATAGGAGTCCGGTTAAGTGTTTGACTGCGGCTAATATGGTTAGCGGTGATGATGATAAGGGTGTGAGTGTCGTTGAGAGTGGTAGTAATGAGTTGGGGAATTGTTATTTGGTTTATAGTGGGAGCTTGGATTTTGATGTTAAGGTTTGGCAAATTTGGGTTCCATTGTAGTTGTTTCTTGTTAGTGGGTATAATAGTTACGTGGTACTTTGAAGTTTACTATATATTTGATTTTACAAGGTGCAAGAAAGACATGTCTCCCAAGATTATACAAAAGAAAATACGGTTTGTGCCCTTACCAATGTGTCAAATTTTGAACCGAGTTTGGGATGTCGTTAATTAAACAAAGAGTATATATATTGTCAACAATGACATATTTTGCCAACTCACTACAAGAATTATTGTATATAGGAGGCGAGGAATGGCCTCCTATAATCCCGTAATCGCCTCTTATATAAATAATAGGAGGCGATTACCTGCCAGCCAGCTGTTGCCTCTTATATGGGTACCTTTTACCATATAAGAGGCGATTATTTGCCTTCAGAAAGCTGCAGGCGCGTGGGAGCGGATAAATCGCCTCCTATATTCAGAGATAGGAGGCGATTAGTCCGCTGCAGTTTAAGTGGGGTCATACGTATATTTAATATTTTATATTGCGATGGGAGGCGATCTATCGCCTCTTATATTTAATTTATAATTTAAATAATATGCGAACGGTGGGAGGCGATTATTCGCCTCCTATATTTTATTTATCATTGAAATATAATTTCGGCTTCTAATATATTTTATCTAATTATTATTAAAATATGAGAATGGTGGGAGGCGATTATTCGCCTCCTACCATTTACAGAATTGTGTAAAACAAATAGCGGCAAAATTTTGCCGCTAAATTTTTTCACTAATTTTCATTTGAAATAATAGCTCCTAATTTGGTTATTTTTGAAATTAAAAATTAAAATTGAAACACAACATGATTTAATTCATCAACATTTATATATACAAAAAATTATTACTAACATTACAAAATGATGAGATTCATATAATTTCATTATATTATTTAGTTACATTTGGTAAATACTATGACATGTAAATAGAATAATACAAACATAATTAACTTGCAACATATATCACTACATTCCAATACATTACATAATAAATCTCAAAAAAAACTATTTATTGTGTTCATGAATAAAACTAGCTAGCAAAAAAAAAAAATGAATATGAACACCATCTTCATCTTGCATTAATACTCCTTGTATTCTTCCTTGTATCTTTGGTAATAACTTCATCTTGTGAATGTTGGTGAAGATTGAATATGAACACCAAGAAGAATGCTGCAAATATAACTTTGGTATCTTTTGTAATAACTTTTTTTTGTTGTTGATGTTCTGTGGGAAGGCTGTATATGTATAATTTTTTTTCACATATGGGAGCGATTCTTCGCCTCCCATATGTCACCACATGGTTAAATTTAAACGATTCAGATGTGCTGATTGAGAATATCTAACGGTCCAGACCTGCCAAGACACCTTTCACGCGGATCGTGGTCTTGTTGGTTGGAGGCGAAATTTCGCCTCCCATATTTATTTAAAAAAAAAAAAAAGCTAAATTAACAACATTCACTTTAGGAATAGATTAATCCCCTTCTATCAATTATTGCACGGGAATCTCTCCCTTCATCCTCCATTCACCATCTTCAGATTTCATTTTCCTCCATTGTTGTACAAAACATCGGAATTGTATATGTATCATTAGATCTGCAAAAGTCGAACGTTAAGAGGTATGTAATTTTTTTTCTAAGTCTTTAATTACGAGTTCCTGAATACATTACATATTTTTTTTTATTATTGACTTAGTTTAATATTGTGGTAAATATTGTTCGTAAGCTTTAATTAGTTTAATATTGTGGTAAATATTGTTCGTAAGCTTTAATTAGGGTAGATTTTTTGTGATTGTAATGTTTATTGTTAGTATTAGTAATATTAATGACTTGTCATGTAATGTTTATTGATGAAAGATTTTTTATTATTTGACTTGATATGTAATGTTTATTGTTCGACAATAAATTCGATTTCTGATTGTTGGTGTAGATCTAAAATGTATAACAACGAAGATCGGAGTTGGATGTACGATAGATTGACGGATGGTTATGCCAACCAGAGCTTTATTGATGGTGTTGATAGGTTTGTAGAATATGCATCTTCTCAGACTAACTTGCTCAATCGGGGAAAAGTTAAGTGCCCGTGCCGAAAATGTAAAAACACTAAGTATCATACAACGGACATAATTAAGTATGACCTTTATGAGCGGGGTTTTGTTCAAGATTATTATGTTTGGGTAGCGCACGGTGAGTCATTTGGTAACACATTCGGGGCGTCGAGTTCTTATAATCCAGTAGAGTCACCTCCTCGTGAAGATTTTGGTGGTTGTTATAGGGAAATGGTCGACGATGTGTTTGGTGGTCGTTATGAGAATGTTCAGTCTAATCAAGAGGCAGAGGACGTACCAACCCGCGAGGCAAGGGACTTCTATGAATTATTGCGACAATCAGAGACGCGAATAAGTACAAGAGACTGTGAAACGGCTTTGGAATTCGTGGCCCAGTTTATGACAAATAAGATTTTGCACAACACGACTGAAGCTAGTTGTAACAAATGGCTAAAACAATTGCACAAAGTGTTGACTCCAGAGGACCGCGAAAAAATTCCGCAGAATGTTAGAGGGATGAAGCGTGTATTAAAACGGTTTTGCCTGGAAAAGAAGACTTATGACCTATGTGAGAATAATTGTTTCATGTACTATGGGGAGTTCGAAGCTAGCAGTTATACTAAATGTCCAGTGTGCCAAGCAGACAGATTCGAGGACCGAGAGAGTACAAATCCAAGGGCCAAACGTATTCCCAAAAAGAAATTGTGGTACTTTCCTTTGACATCTCGATTGCAGAGGTTGTATATGTCTCGAGCAACGTCACAACACATGACGTGGCATCTGAAATGCAAAGGAGAAAACGATACAATGATTCACCCAGCTACTGGTAAGGCATGGAAATCTTTTGATGAAGAGTATCCAGATTATGCTGCCGAGCCTAGAAATGTTAGGCTTGGTCTTTGCACAGATGGGTTCACCCCGTGGGGAAGCTTTGGTAATTCATACTCTTGTTGGCCAATTTTTGTTACGCCCTACAATCTCCCTCCTGATATGTGCATGAGGCAAGAATATATATTTTTGTCTTTGTTGATCCCTGGACCAAGGAGTCCTGGAAAGAACCTTGACTTGATGCTAAGACCCCTAATCGATGAACTTTGTTTGTTGTGGATGATTGGAGCTCAAACTTATGATTCATTCCGGAAGTAGAATTTTGTAATGAGAGCGCATTTGATGTGGACGATTAGTGATTTTCTAGCTTACGGAATGTTATCCCAGTGGAGTACGCACGGTAAGCTATCTTGCCCGTATTGTATGAAGCAAACAAAGTCTTTCCGTCTTGATCATGGAAAGAAACCATGTTGGTGGGAGTGTCATCGCCGTTTTTTGCCTCCTTTACATCCCTTTTGTTCCAACACTACCAATTTCAGAAAGGATGAGGGAGATTACGATGCACCAATAGTTTGAAAATCGGGTCGAGAAATCAGACATGAGGTTAACTATCTACCTCAAATTGAGTACGGAGACAGTGGCGAATTTGTGGAGGGTTTTGGCACAAACCACAACTGGATTTGACGTAGCATATTTTGGGAACTTCCATATTGGCATTCAAATCTTATCCGTCACAATCTGGACGTAGTGCATTGTGAAAAAAATTTCTTTGACAACTGAAATTGTTGGACCGGGATTGATACAACTTTTCCAAAGTTTCAGAGCTCAAGTTAAGCTGGCGTTGCCTTAACTTGATCTCAAACAATCTTCTTGATAGAGTATAATGTGCAGCGGAATTAAAGAACACAAAAAGATAAATTTTCAATGTTTTTTTATTATAAATAATCAACCATCTAGCCTTACGGCAAAATAACCACGCAGGTTTTACCAAAGATGTTCCTCACCACAAAATCACTCTCGCTCTTTTGTAGATTGGACTCAGCAAAGCAGACAAGAATTTTCTCCTTAAATCTAATCCTAGACTTAACTCGAAAACTCACAAACTTTGCAAAACAAGAAACATAGCAACAATGCTTAAGATCTAATCTCTACGGATTTATAAGCTCTATTGTTTCTCTCTGTATCTTGATGTACTTCACACCCTATATATAGGTTTCTTCAAACTTGATCTCCAAGGTGTGTTGTACACAGTTTTGGTAACTTATGTTGTTTCCTTGTTGAACTCTACTTTCCTTCTTGAACTCGATCTCCTTCTTGAATAATAGTTCCCTTTATTAGATTGAGTTCTAATAAGGAAATACTCCATCTTCAATTCAGAGTTGATCTTGGAAAGATTCTTAGTTGCACTTGAACTTCAAAACTTTCCTTCTTTGAAACCGTGTTGACTTGATCGATCTCCTCCTCTTGAATTATGGAAACTTCAACTTAGGAAACTTGTAATGTTCTTCCTTATGAATAAGAGATTTTCCTGGATATAAACAAAGACAACTAAAATCGTGGAACTTGATTAATAGGTGAATAAAGGCAAAACTAAAATAAAGCATTTAAAGACAGATTGACAGAATATATACTGGTTTCAATGTTGTCCTGTGAATGTTGGCTCAACATCCATCCAACATTTAAACCCGAATACTTTACTCATATTCAGAACTTCAAAAACATGTTTTAGGTTAAGACTGTTCTCGGTTTTCAATGTTGTCCTCTGGATGTTGACACAACATCCATCCAACATTGATAACAGAACATGTTTCAGATTAAGACTTGTTCTCGGTTTTCAATGTTGTCCTCTTGATGTTGACACAACATCCATCCAACATTGATAACAGAACATCTTACACTTTCAACAACATCAAAAATACAGTGATGGACGACCCAGATAAAACGAAGGATAACTTGAATTCGCGAAAGGATTTGAAGGAGTTGACACTCAGAACTGGGTTATATTCGATACCTTCACGTAACGGCCGGTGGACAAAGAAAAAGGCAAAGTACTGCTTAGGTAAAGATTAAAAGCGAAAGGTGTGCGAATGGGTAGGTGCAATCAAGTTTCCGGATGGATATGCGTCGAACATTAACCATTGCGCCCAAATACCCCAACTACGACTAGCAGGAATGAAAAGTCACGACTGTCATGTTTTTATGCAAAGGTTGCTACCTATTGCATTTCGGGACTTATTAGAGGACCCTATTTGTGAGGCAATCACGGAGGTGAGCGTATTCTTTCGATCGCTTTGTGCAACAGAGTTAAGCATACACGCAATGGAAGAATTAGAGAGGTCGATTGTGATTACACTGTGCAAGCTCGAGCAAATATTCCTTCCCTCGTTCTTCGATTGTATGGAGCATCTGGCCATACACCTTCCTTGGGAAGAAAAGGTTGGAGGACCTGTCCAATACAGGTGGATGTATCCCTTCGAGAGGTAACCGTATTTTTTTGGTCTTTATTACACAAATGTTCTCGATAATTGTTTATTTTGTTTTTTATTTATTTTTGTTTTTTGTACATTGCAGACGCATGCAAGATTTAAAAAAAGCATAAAGAATAAGGCTCGTGTAGAAGGATCATTTGTCGAGGAGTATCTCATTTTTGAAGTCACCAACTTCTTACAACACTATTTTGAGCAATCTATTGAGACAAGAGCCAATCGTCTCAACAGGAATGAGGTTGCAGTTTATGAAGGTTTCAATGAAGAACTCTCAATCTTCCATGTGAAAGGGGAACCGATTGGTCGTGCACTAAGGGATATGTACCTTAACACGGTCGAGTATAGAGCTGTTGAGTTATACATCCTTCTCAATTGCCCAGAAATGGATCCATGGTTGAGGTAAGTACATTATTATATTTGCTTAAAAACTTTATTACCCCTTTCGCCCTATTAGAATTGTGACTTTCATAGATTGTTTGACGAGCAAATGTGTGTTGGCCTTCCGGAGCATCAAATACAAACACACCGTAACATGTACTTTGTTGACTGGATCAAGGGAATTATTGCGTCTCAAAATTATCCTATAGATCCCCGCATCATTGCGTTGGTAAGCGGCCCAATCAACAGTGTGAAAGTATTTGATGGTTACTTGATAAATGGGCTTAGGTTTCACACCACACAGTTTAACAAGCGTAAGAAGACAAATAACAATGGTGTATACGTTAAGGCCGACGATGCAGGGGAATCTCATTATTTTGGAATCCTCTAGGAGGTAATAGGGGTTCAGTATTGGGGAAGTGGTCGTGCACTAACTGTGATTCTTTTCAAGTGTGATTGGTATGATTTGTCTTCGCTTGGGATGCAGAAACATACGAAATATCCACTAGTTGACATAAACTCAACTCGTCGGCTACCAACAGGGGAGACGGATCCGTTCATCCTGGCGACTCAGGCTCAACAAGCATGTTATTTCACATACCCCTCTCAGAAACAGACTAGGAGAGGGTGGTTGTCTGCCCAAACCACGAAAGCAAGGCATATTGTGGACACATCCTCCTTACGCAGTAATGTGGCCGAAGGACCAGAAATATTTCAAGACGACACACCTCATTTTTTCAGATTGGATGTTGACCTAACCCCGTACCACATTCATAATTTAGCAGACAATGAACTAGAAAGCGTGGTCGACGATCCGGTGAGTCATCGAAACGAAGGTGCAGAAGAAGATGAAGAAGAAGACGAGGAAGAACTTGATGCTGATGACACCGAAGAGCAAGATGACGATGATAGTGATCCTGATTATGAATAGTTTGTTTTGATATGCAATGCAACAATAATCTTTGAGACACTATATTTTCAAGAATGATAATATTCCTTCTTAACCTGATTGTCTATGGTTATGACTCTTTTTTTGGTTTAAGGTTCTAATTATGATATATCAGTGAGTCCCGTGAAATTTTATCTTAAACCTTTAAAACAACTCAAAATTCAATGATTTTATCCTAAAATCCTAATTATGTTAAATAAGTATGTCTCGTGAATTTTCAGCAAAAATGGAGTAAGCAATGACGTTGAGAAAAAAATTGGGGTTAAAAATATAAATATGCCAAAGTTTGCACTGCCAATAACGTACATACTAATACGTACACTCCAAATTAAACTATCACTCCACTCCCTCTTATTATCTAGAACCCTAATTTCTCCCCCAAATTCGTACACTCCAAATTGAAACCACTTACGTAGCTGATATTGATTGTTGGTGTGGTAGACGGGCGGTGACGAAGACCGCGCTGACCGACGTTAATCCGGGCCGCCGTTTCACATGTTGTTCAAACGGTAGTAAATTCGGTTGTGGGATGTGGTTTTGGGTCGATGATCCTTTATGCGAGCGCGCGAGGGTAGTGATACCTCAGTTGAGAAGGCGAATTGAAGCGTTGGAAGCAAAATTGAAGGAGTCTCGTAATTCTGGATTCCAAACCGAAATGCAAAAGAAGACTTTTGAATTTGAGAATATAAAGACAAGTCTTACTAAGAAGATCGAAGAACTTGAAGAAAATTCTGCTAATTTGAGGTACAAGAATAGAAAATTGTTTGTTGTTGTACTAATTTTGATTCTGGTGTTGATATACCGATTTGTGTGAATGTTGAGAATTAAGGTACTTTGATTGTGTTATAATTAAGTGTGCGAGATTGTTCAAGGTATTTTAGTATAGTTAGAGTTTTGTTAGTGTTTAAGGTTGTAATATGTTGGTTTCCCCTGTTAGACTGTTTTCAGTTGTTAATGAAAGCATCAATGTTTGTTTAAGGTAATATATACACCTTGATATGTTTATATATTTGTAATGATTGTGATCGAATATTTTATTTTGATAGTTATATTCAGTATTTCCTTAGAGATTGTGATGAAAATTTCCTTAAGATTTGTGAACATTAATCACACGGACAAGTTCATTATTTCCAACAAAAGATAGTGCACAATCTGATACAGTCTTTCATTTAACCGAGGCAATGGTTAGATTTTGAAAAAAAAATAAAAAGTAGGCACTTAATTAGAGTCGATTCGACTGGTTGTCAGGTGGAGCGTTGAGATTGTTATTAAAGATTACTAAACAATCTGTTCATTTTCTTCTCATAAAAACTCTGAACCCTAAAAACTCTGTTCATTTCTCCATTTTCTCCCAAATTCTCAAAGCACAAAAAGTTGGTGTAATGGCAGCAAACAACAGCAACTTGAAGGAACTCTACGATACTACAAAGGTATTCCAGTTCCTCATACCCTCATTTTGTCTTTCTTGCAAAACACTTTTCATTTCAAAACCTTATTCTTGACATGCGGATGTATTACAGGACTTGTTGGTTGATCCGTTCATGAAGTTTACTGATTTTACCGAGGATGACGAAACCTTTATCTTACGCGCGCTTAAAAATCACATGGGAGGAGGGATTAGGTTTTCTGTGGGTCAGCTAGAAGAGATGCATGCGGATCTTGCGGTGAAGCTATCCAGACGCAAGAAGAAGGAGATCACACCATTAATGGTTAAGGAGAGGTTGATGATAATGTCTTTTGGGCCCATCCAGGAGTTCAGTTCAATATAAAGGATGGAAGTGTTAAGCTACACCCAATCAAATACCCGCAGTTCTGTAAACAAGTAAGTCTAGAACATGAATCCTCAAAGACTACTCTGATTCACAGCTAATTTGTTTTAAATCTAATTTGTTGTTATTTCAGCCTATCCGGATCGACCAGAGGTTTGCTGAAAGAGGTTTCAGGAATTATGACCGATTCTGCTACTGCTTCCAGATCAAGAAACTCCCTATCCAGAAGATCAAAGTGGTGACAAAGTTTGACCGCTTTGACATGGGAGTTATATATGATTCGGATTAGTCATATTCGGTTTAATGGAAGTGTGATTGGATTGTTGTTTTATATTTTCTGGTTGAACTAGTAGTTACTATGGTTTACTCTGGTGTACTTTTGGTTTACTATGGTAGTAGTTTATCACCAGGTTTTGTGATGATTAAACTAGTTGATTTCATGTTACAGTTGTATTTATGTATATTTTCTGATGCTCCTGGTGATGATTAAACTAGTTGATTGTGGGCAGCATCATTTGGTAGTTGCATGTTGTTTACTTGTTGACTTCATATTACACACATGATGAGTCTCATTGCAGCTGTGTAGCAATTGCATGAGATTTGCCTGGTGTTTGCCTTTAGAAATTGAACCGGACTAAGCTTTTCGCTATTTGTGGTGCAGCTCTGTTTTTCTTCTCTGTTTTCTGTCATCTGTGTATGCATGTCCTATTCATGCAGTACTGTTAGGCTTATGGCATGTCTGGTAGCAATTACATGAGATTTGATTGCAAAATTGATTTGTTTCTTGTCTCTAAACAACATTCCCAACTCAAAATAGGGGTTAAATATCTGATGAAATAAGATTAGTGTAATACTCCACCATGAAATAAGGTTAGTGTAATACATCTCTTCTCTGAAAAAATTGGGGGAAAAAATTGGAGGGAGAAAATTAGAGGGATGCACACAAGTGTTTTTATTTTTTTAAATTAAAGCAAAAGAGAATTCCAGAAATGATTTTTCCTTTTTTTTTTTAAGCGGTGGGAGGCGATTTATCGCCTCCAATATGAAAATATATATACGGCCAGAAATAGAAATTGACCAAAAAATCATCATCGTTTTTTCCTCTCTCTCTCACAGCTCTCTCACAGTTCACCAAAAAATCGATTTCATTCGAATTGACGCACCAAAAATTGATGTTTTCAGTCGTAATCGCCGTGGGTCATCACGATATTTGGGTTCAAATCTTGTTTCTTCCTCTCACTCTCTCCAGAATTCAGTCGTAATCGCCGTGGGTCATCACGAAATTTGGGGCTTTTGATTTCAGTAGTATTTTGAGTTCAATTTCGACTTAACGTAAGCTTAATTCGTTCAATTTTCGTTAAATTTGGACTTACCCTAATTCACTTCGTTCGTCAAATTAGGTGTAAAGGCGTTTGAGGGCTGAATTTGAGGGCAAAGCTATAAAGGCGTTTGAGGGCATAATTTGGTTTGCAAAGATTTTATAAAGTCGTGTTCAAGTTTGGGTGATATACACTTGTTTCACATCAATGATTTTATAAGAACAGTTTTTGTGTATATTTTGGTTGATCGCATTGATTATCTTACTTTCTGTAGCCTGGTCAATATGTGTGTTGATTTGTTTGGTCATATATACTTGTTATTTGTTAGAAGCTTTGTGAAACACATGTGTGTTGATTTATAAGATCTTTGCAGTCTGAAAAATGTGAGTGACCACATGATTCATTATAATGCAATAGCTGTTTGGTGGACAAGTTTCCTTTCATGATCTTAGTACTTAAGTCTCATGTTTGCTGCTTTATGACATTTTGATTTCACTGTAATAGTTTTTGTTAATTGATATTTCCTGTCTAAAACTAGATCGTCCACCAGTTAATGCTGTAAGTTTGTTGGATACATGTGAATGTATAATATACTTGTGTGGTAGATATATCAAGTAGGACTGATTTTGAAAAGCTCTATCCCAAATTCAATAGTATTAGGACATATTAGAATTTTTTTATTTTACGTGTTTATGTTTTTTGTGTTAAAAGTGTCTGATTTTGTTTTGTGTAATGAATTGTAGATGGCTGGTGGTGGTTCATCTGATCGACGCAGGCCTATTCCGATGTTGAGTCGGGAGGAACGGGTTAGTGGTTCAGGAGATGATGGATCTAAAAGGCAGTGTACCGGTGGCCTACAGTCAGCACCACCGATGATGTATCTGCCAATGGACAACACCCCCCAGGCTCCGTCTTTTATGGCTCACCTGACTTCTCTACATAGCAGTCAACCTTTGTCGTTCACAGGACCCTTCCCCCAACCACAAGTTAGGTTTATGCAGCCACTGATGGGGCCACTTTCGATCACAGCCTCCACCTCCACCTCCTCCCAGCCACAGATGGCGCCACCCTTGATCAGAGCCTACACCCCCACCTTCTCCCAGCCATAGATGGCGCCACCCTCGATCAGAGCCTCCACCCCCACCTCCTCCCAGCCACAGATGGTGCCACCCTCGATCAGAGCCTCCACCCCCACCTCCTCTCAGCCACAGATGGCGCCACCCTCGATCAGAGCCTCCACCTACACCTCCTCCCTGCCACATGAAGTGTATACGCAGACACAGTTGGCACAGATGACCGGCCTACGCGAGGACACATTCAATGGGACACATTCTGGCAGTTGGTCGATGCCTCAGTACGGGACGACACATTCCTCACCCCAACATACATCGACGGGGGTTGGTGGCTCGGGCCAGTGTGGTGGGTCGGAATATGTGCCCGTTCAGCCTGTTCAGCCAGACCAGCAAGGCTTTATGTCGGCTGACGAGTTGTATGAAGCTGCTTTGGCTCAACCGGTGATTTACTATAGGCCACAACCGTCGACTCAGGCATCGCGGGAAAGCACAGGGGTTATAGAGAATGAGGATGACGATGATGTTGAGGGAGGTGAAACGGAGGCTGTTCAAGATGATCGAGGGTACGAGTTGGATGAGGAGTTGGCTATTTTGGGCACATTGTAACCAAAATGTACAGGCTACAGAGGGTCTGGAAAATGGCGGCCTGAGCAAGCGGTCGATTCGTTGAAGCCGGAATTAAAGGTCGCATTTGATGGGAGCTTCATTGATGCATCACCCACTGTCACAAATATTTTAAAGGAGGTGATGAGGAACCCGCACACGGGATACCCTGATTTTAGCAAGGACGAAAGGAAAGACGGCTGGGAAATGTTTCAGGTATTTTTAGAGAGCTTTTACTAACTCCTTAAATGTGCTGGCAGTTTAATATTGACAGAACTTTAGTATAAATAAGTTGACAGTAGTTTAAATATAAATAAATTGACTGTAGTTTAATAATTTGTTGGTTATATTTGTTCTATTTTGTTGTTCGGTCTGTGAGTAGTTAAAGTTAAATATTAGGTGATTAAACAACAAGGTGATGATCTGATTTAGCCAAAAAATAAGCTATTTTAATTATTATAGCACAAGTATGATTGAACCTTATATTTATATTTTTTCTGTGATCAGGATAATCTATTGAACTTTAGTGTGTTATTTTCTTTTTTGGTGATCCGACTAATTTATTATATTTTTGTGTTAATTATAATAAATTTGTTATGTGCCTTGTAGAAATGCTATCGGTGGGACAAGAAGCATTCTCTGACCATTGAAGCGACGTATCACAAGACGGCACATGCCAATTTTTCACGCATGATCACAAATTGCAAGAAATTTTGGATGGCGTTCAGGAAAGACCACAACCATATGGAGAATCACAAAACCTGGGCAACTGCGGGGTGGCTGGAATCCTACATAAGGTACCGTTACATGAAAAAATCGAAGGATAGAGATAGAAAATCGAAGGACAATCAAGCCAAGAGGGAAGGAGCTTCCTATATCGGGGAGTGTAAAAGTGCAGCAGCCTATAAACATGAAATGGTACGTGTAGTTAGACTTTATTAATTAGTATGTTTTATTATAGTAATCTTGTAAGTTTTGTAGACGTATATTGATTTTTAATCTTAATTTTCAGGCGGCAGGAAGAGGGATACGCCCCGAAGATGTCCCTATTCAAGAGGTTTGGCTGAAAACACATTCCAAGGTTGTCGGCGATGTAGTGAAGTGGGGTAGTGGACGGGCGCGCGATGTTTATGTAAGTCATTATTAAAACTATCTCAAATAGAATGTTTATTAGTATATTATATTAGTATTAATAAAGAATAGTATGTTTGAATGATTTGGCTGAATTATTATGTTGCATTGATCTGATTTCTTGTATTTATGTATTTACGAGAAATTAGTATAGTATTTTGATGATTTTTATGTGAACATTGTGTAGCATTTGATCTCTAACAGTTATTAATTAATTTTTTTGATGTTGGACAGTTGAGGTATATACGTGAGTCTATAATAGATCACACCGCTAATATGACCACGTGGAAACCGTTGAATAAGGCTGCCTGGTTGTGTGCTGTGAATGGTGCCAAGAAGAATTTTGTTTCAGGCCTTTCAAAGTGTGGCGAACCAGAGTTCGTCGGCTTCGAGACAAGGGCGAAGCTTAAATACGGGCATATCGGCAAGTACGAAGACTTGCTTGAAAAGCAAACTAAAGCTATAACATCCTTGATTGAAGCGAATACGCAAAAGGATGAACAAATTGCCAAACAATCGAATGATCACCAAACCTTGAAGCAAGCGGTGAAGGCCATATTTGTGTTGCAAGGTCTAGTGATTCCTCCCCAGTTTGCCGCTCTATTCGCTGAACCTCAAGCCGCACCGCCATCAGCTGAACATGAAGCCACTGGAGCATCGCCTACTGGACCATCAACGGCACCATCAACGGCAGGATCATCCGGTATCGGACAATCACCTACCGGGTCTGCTCCGATGCCAGAACCCTACTATCCGGACATGTCACCTGTTAATCGCCAGTGAACTTGTATTCCTTTTAGAACTCATTAACTTTTGAATAATGTTTCACTTTTATGTATTGTCATGTATTTAAGTTGTTGGTTTTGGAATTGGCCTTATGGTTTTGGCAGAATTGTTTTGGCATATTGGTTGAATGAATTCTGGAGTAGGCTTTGGAAATGGCCTTATTGTTGTTAAAATGAATTTTGGTATTTTGTGTTTGCTATTAGAAGTTAGAACAGGCAGCTGGTGTTTGCTATTTTGTGTTTGGTATTGTGGATACAGTTATGTTGGTGTTTTTTGGCACATGGCTGGTTAATATTGTTTTGTTATTTCTTTTTTATTTTTTTTAAGAACAACATGCAATTATTCGTCTCCAATCATGTTTTAATTTAAATATTTATTTTCAGAATACAATTTGCCATTTTCCTTTATTTTTTTGTTAAGTTTTCTGGACAAATGGGAGGCGAAAATTCGCCTCCCACCACGTGACCGCTTCTGATTGGAAGTTTTTCAACCATTTGACTAGGAAGTCAGCATAAGAGATATATGAGACGAATGTGGGCCTCCTGAATCGTAGAAGGCCCGAAATCGCCTCCTATATTACCTTCTACTGTAGGAGGCCTGGAATCGCCTCCCATATGTAGCAGCTATATTTAAGCATTGTTGTAGTGACTTATTTTATGAAATATTACATTCGATATGCCATCAAACGGTCAATATTGAAGACGAGTAGTACATTTTGTAATAGGTTGAGGGGTGATTTCAACTTTTCAAGACGACAAAGGAGTATTTCGTGATGCTATATGTCACAAGAAGTTTGGCGCCTATTAATTTTATAGCAAACTCTATTCAATCTGACATCTTGAAAGAGTAAATATTACAAAAAGCTTGAGTTAGAGTTGTCTCTCGCTACCATCATCAAAATAAATGTTGAGGTTAGCGCGGAGGTGTTGGTGGAGACTACATTGGGCATTGGATATTAGGATTATTAACGAATTTGGGATACAGTAGTATCACGACAATAGAGACTTGGGGCATTTTCAACACTTAATTTATCCTAACGGTCGGAATCACATCCTTACAACAACCGGGTAGACTCTTCTCGACCTTGAGAATTAGTTTCTATATATCTTGTGTAATCCATCACGACTACCACGAGAAAAACATTGTTGCAGATAAACCATATTAGCCATTATCTTCCTGTGCGGCATGGAACATCTTAGCCAGCCTCTTGTTGCCATTGATATCTTTTGTTGTATACAGTTTGGGGTATCAGTTCTCGCACTGTTACGGAGTAACTGCTCGTGGTCATGCGAGTTCTTTTCCCATCCCCTTGATGTCAAAAGTACTGTAGAGGAGAAGTAATATATTGCTAAATGGAAACGAAATTACAGTAGGACTTAAATTAGCATAAAACCATGGGATTAAAAGTTAAAAAATAAACAATAGTACTTAGTAGCACATTAGTCTTAAACTACTTAAAACTTTGATCTGCGAACACAATAGGAATTGAAATTAGCATGGCGTGGGTTAATTAGTTGATATTTTATACGAGAATGTGAAACTTGGTGATGGTAATGATAAATAACGCATAAACTTGTCGTACAAAATACAAAGGACCAGTTGCTGCGCTCAAGCTTCTAGCACTGCCATATACATATAGGGGTGTGCATTTGGATCGGATCGGATCGGATCGAATCGAGGCTGGAAGTCGATTTCGATCCTGGAGAAATGAGGATCGAAATCGAATCAATTTAAAACGATCCGATTCGATCCAAAATCATTCGATTTCGATCCGATTCGATTCGATTTCGATCATTTTTTTTTCTTATTTAGTTTATTATCAATGGGACCAACCACAACATTTAAACAGAGTTACTCAATTACAAAATTCACAAGGTGTTACAAATTTACAATTGTATATGTTTCTCAAAGACAGAAACGTGACTTTTAAATGTACCAAGAAAAAGATATTAGGTATGTGTATATATATAAATATAATATTAACATTATATATAGAAATATCTTAGTAGCATTAATAGGCTTAGCTTTATAGATAAAAATATAATATTATATATACTATTATATATTTATTTATTTTTAAAAAATAAGATGAGTATTCGATCTGATCCGATTCTCAGCCTCTAAAATCGAGGATCGAATCAAATGGAAGTTCGATCCTAAGGCAAGAATCAAAAGTCGGATCAAATATTCGAGGATCGGATCATTCGATCGATTTTCACTCGATTCGGTCGATCTGATTTTTTTGCACAGCCCTATATACATACATAATTAAGGAAGGGAAATGCTTTTAATACAGCCTGTTGACCATTTGTGTTATGATGGCAAATTTTTTTTTTTTTTTTTTATCGACATATCAGATTGTTGAGTCACCAAACAAATCAACTTTATGACAAACACGCGGTTTAACTACAAAAGAATAAACAAAGTCGTCTAACCTTGATTTGATCCAACTCCACGACCGCACCTTAATGAGATCAACAATTGTCGAGATTTTGACGTCCTCACTTTAATAACTTTATTTTTTCTAGCTAGTTGGTATATACTTATATTTATTGAGGTAAACATATATATAGTGCACTTCTGTTTGGGAAATGGGAAGATTTAAAACGCAGTAAGTTTCCCTTCGCTTAAGTAACGACTTCCGTAAACTCTCATAACATTGGAAAGAATAAATCAAAACTTCATATCGGACCCCGGCTGTTAAGATTTTTATTGATTTAAACTGGATCGGGCTTTCGAGAGGCCCATAATCACTGCCTTAAACATTGATAATTTTCTTGCAATAAGATTTTGTACTTAGTGTTATGTACAATAAGAATATAATATTTTTTTAGTAATATAAAATGCTAGATAATAATAAGACCAACACCCTCGCTAGCTAGCATGTTGACCTCCTGCATCTGCATGTGTTTGAACTTTGAAGCATTTAATTTAAGAAACTCGGGGCCTCTTCACACCAGAAAATAGTGGGAATATAATGTTAATATTAGGCCCAATGTGAATTATGTCAGTTCACAGTACTGTCATGAACCCAGCCAAAATAAAAATAAAAAACAAAAAACAAAGTCTTTTTGACAGATCTCAAGAAAGGAAATGAAAAGCAAAAAGATCAAAAGATAATCATTATTAGAGAAAGAATAAAAGTCTAGCAATTACACTCTGAAGCTTTGTCAATGGACTTGCCGCCTATACTAGATAAACATAATGATTGCAATGAGAGTGAGTTGACACCACCAGTACCATCACAAAAGATATTTACTAATTTCGTCATAAGTTTTTTGACAACAAATACTAACTGCTAAACTAATACGATTATTCTTTAATGTTCATAATAATGATGATTAAGTCACATGCAATTGTCTTAATTACAACCCGTTTATGGCACGCGTAAATCATATATATCTAAGTTTTGATGAACATGAATATATATATATATATATATATATATTATATATATATTTGATTCACTTAATGGTACCTTTTGTAAGTGCAAAGAAAAAGCAAATTTTATAACCAAAATAACTCCTATAAAATACATAATGTGCCGCTGACTAAGGTTATTAAATCTTACAAAACTAAAGTTAGCTAGGCTGAAGGCAGAAAGACAAGAGAATATATATAGGTGGGGATATTGCCAATAATCGGAAGTGGTAATTTACTTTTAAGGCATCAAACATAAAGGTGGGAAATGAAATATTTCTTCATTTGACGATATATTAGTCATATCAATTGTGTTCTACGAAGTATGAAAATATAGGTAAACTAATTAGTTGAAGAATGAAATCCTTGAAATCTGTATGAATTACAGATTATAATTAATAATCTACCAGGCCTATTTTATGGAAGAATGCTCTTCTATTATACTTTTTGTAAAACTTATTATTAAATTCTGAACTTTTAGTTAAACTACTTATTGTATGTATTTGGTTATTTTCTCATTTATTAGTAGATTTCAACATAATTATGAATTTTAACTTCAAAAGCCTGGAAACCAGAATCAGAGAAGACATGAAGATCGTACCTCTCTTTTTTCTTTTCGTAAATTTCTAAAATATAAGCATTCTAGTAGTGAACAAGAAGGGACACGAAAATATCTGGTGGTAATTTCTTTTACTTAAGCTTTTATATAGCAAAATGTTTCATGCATGGTTAAGTCTTAAGAGTATTCAATATTTTCTTTCAATATTGAAAGATGAGAATATTTCACATATATTGTATTAACAACGGTAATTATTAATTATCATACAGTTGTGTGCGTGATACATGGTACCAATATAAAAGCTCGAGGGCAGGGTAACAGTCCATTTATCTTGTCTAAATCATAATGGTAAGCATGACATGCCACTAATATTTTATGTACAAAATGAAATTACATTTTCAAGAGATGTGTGAGATTAGGACTCGCGCACACGATACACGATATTCATTTTAAATAAATTTTATTGCTTTATTTTAATTTTATTTCTTACTAGAAACGAGCACATGATCAAATGAATCTGCCAAAATATCATTCTAACAAGTACTTCTATTTAAAAACTATGGAACCATTAGGGGTGAAAAGTGCTTAATGTTACAAACTCTAAAGAGTAAATATAAAATACACATGTGATAATTAAGAGAAATATTACTTTTAGTGCTAAAATAACTAGCTTACTATACAAAAGGCTAGCTGTTTCATTTTAATTTCTCAAAATGCTATTATTGAGTTTACCTATATATATATAATTTAAACCATATATACTTATTTAAGTGCATTTGTCAATAAGTTTATTTGGTAGCAATCATGGATCAAAATTTTTGTGCGTTTGCTTGAAAAGTACCGAAACATTTCCATTATGTTTTTGACTCTATGAAAACGAAACATACATGTTGTTTCCATGTTACTTATAACTACAATTTTCTCGAATTCTTCGAAACATGCTGAAAAGTTCTCGAAATATTACGAAACGTTTGTAATTTTTAAGGGACCGAAACCTATTTCGAAACCAAGATTTTAATCCGTGGTAGCAATTAATAAACATGTAAATATTGCATCTTCAATATATATACATAACACTCGCTTGAACTTGATATATAATCACGGCCCGGGGCAACAATAATGGTATCCTCAAAACTCAGCAAAAAGCATCATCATTTGTCCCTCAATTTCATCATCACGCCATGGCCCTCTCTTTCCTTATACCAATATTAATTAAAACCAAAAGCTCGAAGATCAAAAGGAATTAAAGAAAAAAAAATGAAGAAGAAGAAGAAGAAGAAAACCCTACTTTTATTACTATCTCCAGATCTTCTATGAGGAGCAAGCCTGGATAAAGATTTATTCTCCTTCTTTTTCTCGCCTCTGATCAGGGGAATGGAAGCATAATGGTCCGATGATTCGTGTCGCTAGATGATATATCAAAGCAAATTTGTCCAACAAAATTCATAAGTTTTCAGTGTGAAAGGTGAATACTATATATGCGTATGTTGTATTTGGTTTTTGCAATTATATATACTTGCTTTAAGGTCATTCAATTGTCAGTGAATGTGATCTAGATCAATTTTTTATAATTGATTTCCCTATCTCGTGTACGCATTTTCATGTGTTATATTAATGGTAATTTAATTTATCCAGAATCGAATATGATAATTTTATCAGGGCCTAAATCATTGTCCAATTTAAGTTGTTCGTGGATTGTTTTCATTTTTTTTTTCTTGTTCTTGTTAGCTACTACATGTATTGTAGATGAAAGAATCCTTTTGTATTGCCATGGTTAATCATAATTAAATTCCAGAAGGATTAACAAAAAACGTAATTATATAAGAGAAGTGATTTCACAACTAATGGATCTTTTCCGGTCCTATAGCTTTATATATTCCTTTGTGTGTTCAAATACGAAATTCCATTTTGTTGTTTGAGTTCGAATTCGCTCCATTTAATTAACATTGAGACGCGCCGGTAACGAAGGCTGAAGAAGTGAAGACTAATAAACTGAATCATGACAAGCAAGATATTTTAATTACTTCAATGATATTACATTTTTTATTTGATATAAAGTCACGAGTTTCTCTACCTTTAATTTTTTTATTGTGAGCCTACGTACGTTTTCTTTTCATTTTTTCCTTTTTTGATAGGCAAAGGAAAGTGCATTAATGTATTGAAATCTCTCTCCTTAACAGTGATGATGGAACTGTTAGATGGGAAGATATTGTTGTATCTTTTCCTTAGTTAGATCAGATTCTAGATGATTTGTATTTATATCTTTCCGTATATATCTTGTATTAGTTTATATATTATTGTGATAGATGAATAACATACTCTCATTCAATCCAATATATTGTGCCACCCTTATATGGTATCAAGTCGCCAAAATTTGCTTACGAGATTTTCGATCCAATGACGAATCCGTCTGATAATCACGCCCCGACCAACTCTTCCACCGGCGGTGGTAACGTTGACAATTCTTCGTCAACATCCGCGGCTCCTCCGCTCTGCATTGTGCATGACCCTTCCACTGGTGGCCACACGTTCATTCCAATCAACGCCCATCAGCAACTCCCGTTGCAACTAGATGGGGACAATTTCGCCTAGTGGCTTTCCCAAGTTTGCCATCTCCTTTTTGGTTATGGTTTGTTCGGTTTCTTGGACGGCTCTATTCCTTGCCCTCCACTCGATCCACTCCCGAGAGCCTTGCGGCACATGACTATTGGATGTGCCAAGATTCACTACTCATCTCCGCCTTGTACGAATCCATCTCCACCAGCCTTGTTCGGCTAGTTTCCCGTGCTGAAACTTCGGCTGAAGTATGGACGATCTTGCACCAAATTTTTACCAACCGATCACGTTCACGTGTGATGCAATTGAAGGATGACCTCGCCTCTCTCAAATTGGGGTCCAAATCTGTCTCGGAGTTCCTCCAATTGGTTAAGAACAAAATGGACGAGCTCGCTATCATCGATGGTCGGCTCAAAGACGATGATATTACGTTTCATGTCCTTAATGGCCTTGGTGTGGCGTATCGCGATATTGCCGTCCCTATCCGCGCCTGTGAGCATCCTATTGGGTTCCCAGAATTTCATGACCTTCTCCTTAGTCATGAATCTTATTTGTGTCGTCTCGACTCCGACGCGTCGCACCTTGTTGCAACCGCGAACCCTGCCTCTTCGCAGCCACGCTTCAATCACAACGGACCTGGTCGCCAACGTGGTGGCTCAAACCGCAGGTTTCAACAAATCAATGGCTCAGTTCCTATCATGTAAACCAGCAGCCAACTCAGCGTCCATCCGAATTCTTGAATTCTTGAATTACCGTCCCAATATTACTTGCCAACTCTGTGGCATTTATGGACATGGTGCGCGGACGTGCAGTAAGTTTCCTACCGCCAGCGCCAATTTTTGTTTCTTCTTTGACGAACCAATCCCCGCCGCATGATGATTGGTTGGTCGATTATGGGGCATCACACTCGCTCACCTCGAACTTGCAGAATCTCACGGTTCATTCGGAATATGACGGTCCCGATGAAGTCTCCACTGCGGACAACGAGGGTTTGCCTATAACCCACACCGGTATATCTCATGTTATTTTTTACGATCGCATGTTTACTCTTAAGAATTTTTTTGTGTTCCTCAATCTCGATGCAATCTACTCTATGTTCATCAATTTACTAGGGCCAATGATGTTTTTATTGAGTTTCATCCATGGTACTTTATTGTTAAGGATCGCAGCTCGGGAGCTAGATTGATTCGTGGTGAGTGCGTTGATGGTATATACAGTGTTCATCTTCCTCGTGTCTTGCACTCGAACATGACGGCTATGGTTGGGGAACGGGTTGCGAAGGATTACTAGCATGGACGTTTTGGTCATCCATCTTCGAAGACCAGTTTATTGATTTTGAATAAATTTAATTTGCAATGTTTTTCGTCAAATAAACCGAACTATATGCATTGTCGCTCATGCTCATTAAATAAGATTCAACAGTTAGTTTTTCATAATTCTTCTCTTGTGTCAATCCATGCTTTGCAGTATATCTATGATGATGTTTAGGGTCCTTCCCCTATTGTTTCTATTGTTTCTACTACTGGTGCACGTTACTATTTAATACTCGTTGATCATTTTAGAAAATATTGTTGGTGTTAACAGGATGATAATTCACCTGCTTGAAATAAACAATGAATCAATTACTGGAATTACAAAATATATTATTATATGATTATGCGACCTGCCTCCACGATACAGCTATCACGCCTCAAAATATCCCTCGGAGCACATCTCCAACACAACAAATACTGGAGCAAAAGCAACAGGAGGAAAACGAGACCAAGGCAGAGTCACAGACTAACTACTATCGGAACTCCTTCAGTATTGGGCAAATACTCCGCCCCCACTCATGCTGCTTCTCCAAGAAAGATGAACTCTCGGAAAGAATGAGCTAAAGGGACCAATCTATCAAAGCCCACTGGAGCCATTGGAAACCAACAGAGTCCCAGAACCTTGACAAAAACCCTTCCTTATTATACACTCCTAGCACAAACTCTCTCGGAACATTACTCATGTCGACCAACCCAGAGGTCAGAACTTCACAATGACGCAACAACTACAGAACGACACTCTCCGGACACTCAGAAAAAGAAAGCACCCACCCACGATAGCTAAAAACCTCTCGGAGATCAACCCATGAACGAACACCCCCTCGGAGAATACCCTGAAGCAAAACACTGCAGAATACACACCTCTCGGAGAAGCACTATCACTAAGAGAACACTCAGACTCAGCCCTCGAGTCACCATATGAAGCAATGAGCTCTCGGAAGCAAAGAAGACAATCTACCCCTTATCATAAAGAAGACAAAAGCTCTCGGAAGAAGATAAAATGATACAGTCAGCAAGATAGACGTTATCTTATTGGTTAAAAGACCATTGTAACGCGTGTAAAGCACCACCACATGCATAACGACCCCTGTAAACACATGCATATCGACACTTGTCCCTAAAAAACTCTATATAAACAAAAGAAGAAGGGAAAGAAAAGGAGGTCGGACAATTGGGAAAAATACACCTATAGACTCGGAGAATACAAGGAAAGACTCGGAAAAGAGAGTGGAATATAGTTAATAAAAGGAAGGAAGGTTCTTGTCAATTTTTCTCTCTTGTGAGCATAGCATTTAGTTTTTGAACCACGGGCAAAGACGTTCCAATCCAAATAAATAATTCAGTTAATAGGAAATAACTCAAAACCCGTTTACAAAATGGCGCCGTCTGTGGGAACTACTATTGAATTTTTGAGCAAGCTCGAGGAGACCGATGACACAACCAAAAAGGAAAGCAGGTGCTACAGCAATAAGACAATACGCATCAAAGATAAGTATCCTTATTTTAGTATAGTTCGGGTCAGATTTGGGCTACCTTTATGAAAAATCATAGGATTCTATAATTTACGCTTTAAATACTTGAAGAGAAGAGAGAAGGGTATGAACAATTCTACTAGGAATGACTCTTTCAAAGAACGTGAAAATACTCACTAAACTCTAAGCATCTATGCATACTTACGACCATTTCCTCGAACGATTGAATTAAGATTGAGCTGCCTAAAGCATACTGTAATAAGCTACGAGGGCGTGCCAGGGGATACTCCTATTTGGGAAAGTATATTCCCCCAAACTTGCACTGCAAATAGACACGCTATGCTAAGAAAGTTGTTTGGCCAGTAAGAATGGGATGCTCTCTCATTTCTGTAAACTCAATCTCAAAGTTCTACGATTAAAGGAAATGAACCAAGTATCCATAATATACTGAAAAGTTGTGTGACTATGAACACGGGAAAAAAGCTTTGTTCCAAATGAGAAATGTTTCATTCCAAATAAAACTAAGTACCATTACATAAAAATATAAAAAGTACAATGATAGAAAAACGAATTAAAAACCCCTAAGGCTAGGGGGGTTGAGCACTCGAAGAATCAGGGGTTGGCTCGGTGGTAGGAGGAGTAGGAGCACCCGCAGGAGAAGGAACACCAGAGGAGGTAGCCTGGACCCCAACTTGGAGAGGGGAGTGCGTTGAGGACCGCGGAAGGATAGCAGTAAAAGGCACCCGAGTCGGGGAAGAGGAGGAGGGAGGAAGTCGGGAGCTGCTCTTTTTTAAGAGGTCGTAGGCTTCCTCCAAAGTTGGCCTTTTCATCTCCGCGATATTAATCACCCGCGGGTCTAAGTTGTGATCCACCTTCTGTCGTACCTGCCCGAAGCACTGAAGGAATCCCCACATAGCAGATCATGCTAAGTACCCTGGATGCTTGCTGAGGTACAGATGCCTTACCTGAACAGTAGTTTCCTCTCGAGCCTGCTTAACAGCAGCATCCACCCTTTGCTGCACTTCCTCGAGGAGAATACCTCCCGGAGCCTTGGCTCGTGCCAACTCCTCGTTAAGAACATCCACTTGGCCCAGTGCTTGGTATAGATCCCTCTCCAATGTCTTTTGCCTGGCCTCCCAAGCAACCTTCTCTCCTTCGAGGGAATTCACCTTGTCCTTCAGCACGACCCCGGAAGCCTCCATCTCCTTTACAGAAGAGATGAGCTGCTTATTCTCCTCCCTCAAATCGTAGTTTTGTTTCGAAATACTGGCCCACGCCTCGTTATACTTCCCCATTCTCTCCCGCATATCCTTGTTCTCATCCTCTAGCTTCCGAGACTTCTCTCCCGCCGCACTCGTCAGTTTTTGCAGCTTCTCGACCTCGAGTAACAGAAGAGGAAGCATTTTAGATGCCTAAGAAAGCAAAACAAAAGAATAAAGATCCCGACGTAGGATCTTAAACGAATTAGATAAATAAAAACTTACCAACATAGCCACGTTGTTGGTACAAGCTCGGACGAATTGCCACCCGTCCGCTGGTAGAGAATTGGCGGCCGACAAGTATCGGGTGACCGTCTCAAGTGCCGCCTGGGCATCTTCCGAGCTGGGCTCCCCCTCTGAAATGGGAGATTTAGAAGAGGAAGGCCTCTCAGGAGGTACCACCCCCGGCAGTGGAACCTGGGTGACTATAGGGCTATCGGACTAGATAGCCACGAAAGGTCTCGGGGAAGGAGCACTCGTAAGCGGGGGACCCGCGGCCAAAATCTCGTCCAGCAAACTCATGGTATCGAATGCTGGAGGGTGAGCAGGGTCTGAAGGAAGTGATCCCCCTTCTAGACCAAAAAAGTCGTCACCTCCTGTGAAATCAGAAATTTAGCTAAGTAAAGATGTCCCTTCGGCTATCTAGAACATATTCCTATACTAATAGAAAAAGTATATACTGCTTCCATGCTGTTTAAAGCTTAGGAACACATTACCTTTCGGAGGAGTTGCCAGTAGGGCGTAAGCAGAATCCCCCGATAACTCTGAGGAGGAAGCAATGTTGATAACGCCGGGGGGTGGTACAGTCATCCCTTCTATCCCAACCTCCTCCTCCCCACCTCCTATGACAAATGCCCCCTAGGACCGGCATTTGCGGAAGTCACACGTACCCCCACTTCCTCAGGGGTATCGGAAGTCCCGCTAGACGACCGGGAGGTAGCTGTAGAAACCTTTTAAGGAATCCCCCCTGGTCGTCCACGCCCTCCGCAGCACCAAAATTTCCACCCTCTCCTAGGGAAGACTTCCCCTTCTTAGTAAACACGTCCTCGTTCTCCACCATGAACGGACGCAGAACATTCACTGCCAAAAACAGTTACAAGTTAGACAAGATAGAAGTAACCACAAATGCTAAAACCACCTACAATACGAGGGAAATAAGAGCTCACCAAAGGTATCGAAAAGTTTCTCGGGGACAGCCAAAGGAGTCTCGATCTTGTCTATCGGAAAAATATGCCTCAATCCTGTAGTCCGATAGAGGCGGATAAAATCCTTTGACTCCACGAGAGGCTTCGCGGAGAACACCGGTGAGAATGACAAGGTATCGTCCATCACTCTCTCGAGAAAGATGGGCTTCCTCCAAGTCAGGGGAATGTCCCATTCTCCCACAGCAGGACATATGAAGAAAAACTTGTTTTTCCATGAACTGTGGGAGGTGACCATGCCCTCGGAGATCCAATCATCCTTCTCCCGGTAAGTGAAGCAGTAGAAAGAACCTCCTCCGGGAGATGGCTTCAACTCGAAGATGGCAAAAAATATATCCCTCGTGCACTCGATGCCTCTCACCAGGCACCAAAACACGAACAGAGCCAACGACGTGAAAGAGTTAGGAGTAAGTTGGCTTGGGCAGAGATTGCAATAATTGAAAATATCGCAATAAAAGTGCGGGAAGAAAGAGCGCAATCCCGCCTTTATAAAGGAATAGTACACCGTCAAGTGCCCCGGCAGAGGAGAATCACCTCGATGGTGGGCCTCCGGCACCATCACCTCCACATTACGGCCGGAGGCGCCGTGTTCAAGAAAAAGATTTTTAATTTCCTCCTCTGTGGCGGTGCTAACCATGTCACCCACCTTCTGGGTAGCCCGCGGAGCGCTACCCTTGTCAGCCTTCCTCTTTAATTTCTTCGATTTTCCGGCACCACCACTGCCGCTCGCCCCCACCGCCACAACACTCCTTTTCCGTGAACTTTGGAGCGCTGCCCCCGCCGATCCTCCGATACCGGAAGCGGCCGAAATCAGGTTAGTGTTGGATTGAGACGCCATGGTAGAGAATTAGTAAGAGATTAAGAATTACTTTCGCAGAAGAATTTTTGCAAAGAGAATTCTGTTCGCTCGAAATTTGCAAGTGATGATAATGGGTAAAGAAAAGGGTTTTTAAACCCTACACCCACTAAGTGCCTTAAATGACCACTAAGCCCACCCATGCCCCACGATTGAGAATCGTGCCTAGGGCTATTAAATGTCACGTCTCCTCGGTTAACGAAAGTATAACGGTCAAGACGCTTTGATTCCCGCACTAAACATAAACGTGGCATTAAAATCACCACTAACTGCATTTAAATCGCAGTTAATTAAATTATAATTAATGCCCCTTATAATTAATGCCCCAATAAATGACCTAACGAGGGCACATTTCATAATACAATGGGAAACACTCGGAGAGTGTATCACGATACCCCTCGCCTTTTTAAAGGTAATTGCAAAAACGAGGGAAATGTCGAACAAAACATAAATATCACTGACAAGTGTTTACGACACCCCTGAAGAGTTCTACGAGGCCTTGTGAAATATTCCCAGCGTACTTGATAAAGTCTACGATACCAAAACACTCGTACCCTTTAAACTATTAAGTTTCTAGTGCAGTAATAATAATTAACTGCACTACAAACTTGGAGGGGTTTGTTAACAAGATGATAATTCACCTGCTTGAAATAAACAATGAATCAATTACTGGAATTACCAAATATATTATTATATGATTATGCGACCTGCCTCCACGATACAGGTATCACGCCTCAAAATATCCCTCAGAGCACATCTCCAACACAACAAATACTGGAGCAAAAGCAATATGAGGAAAACGAGACCAAGGCAGAGTCACAAACTAACTGCTATCGGAACTCCTTCAGTATTGGGCAAATACTCCGCCCCACTCATGCTCCTTCTCCAAGAAAAATGAACTCTCGGAAAGAATGAGCTAAAGGGACCAATCTATCAAAGCCCACTGGAGCCATTGGAAACCAACAGAGTCCCAGAACCTTGACAAAAACCCTTCCTTATTATACACTCCTAGCACAAACTCTCTCGGAACATTACTCCTGTCGACCAATCCAGAGGTCGGAACTTCACAATGACGCAACAACTACAGAACGACACTCTCCGGACACTCGGAAAAAGAAAGCACCCACCCACGATAGCTAAAAACCTCTCGGAGATCAACCCATGAACGAACACCCCCTCGGAGAATACCCTGAAGCAAAACACTCCAGAATACACACCTCTCGGAGAAGCACTATCGCTAAGAGAACACTCAGACTCAGCCCTCGAGTCACCATATGAAGCAATGAGCTCTTGGAAGCAAAGAAGATAATCTACCCCTTATCATAAAGAAGACAAAAGCTCTCGGAAGAAGATAAAATGATACAGTCAGCAAGATAGACGTTATCTTATTGGTTAAAAGACCATTGTAACGCGTGTAAAGCACCACCACATGCATAACGACACCTGTAAACACATGCATAGCGACACTTGTCCCTAAAAAACTCTATATAAACAAAAGAAGAAGGGAAAGAAAAGGAGGTCGGACAATTGGGAAAAATACACCTATAGACTCGGAGAATACAAGGAAAGACTCGGAAAAGAGAGTGGAATATAGTTAATAAAAGGAAGGAAGGTTCTTGTCAATTTTTCTCTCTTGTGAGCATAGTATTTAGTTTTTGAACCACTGGCAAAGGCGTTCCAATCCAAATAAATAATTCAGTTAATAGGAAATAACTCAAAACCCGGTTAACAGTTGGGTTTACATGCTTATTGAAAAACAGTTTGACACGCCTATTGGGAACTTTTATTGTGACAATGGTGGTGAGTTTCTTGCTCTTCGAGGTTATTTATGGTTGCATGGTATTAGCTGGCTTACTTCTGCGCCTCATACCCCGCAACAGAATGGTACTAGTGAACGACGCCACCGCACCATTGTGACTATGGGTCGCATCTTGCTCACTCATGCGCTCATTCCACCCGATTATTGGGATTATGCCTTTCTCACTTCCACTTATCTCTATAACCGTCTGTCGACTCCAGTCTTAGACAGCAAGTCCCTTTTTGAGGCACTTATTGGGCGTTCCCCAAACTATCTATGACTGCGTGTGTTTAGATATTTATGCTATCCTCTTCTTCCTCCTTATTTTCCTGGCAAATTAACCACTCCCTCTCGTGAGTGTATTTTTATTGGGTACTCCACGTCTCAAGCGGCATACAAATTCCTTGAACCTAGAACGGGTCGAATCTTTGTCTCTCGGCATGTTCGTTTTGTCGAGACAATTTTTTCGGGCTGCTCTACCCCGGCCATGCATTCGGACGGAACCTCTCGCACTCCACTTTTTCTGCTGCCCAACCAGTCGCCAGAACCGCTACCTATTTCACCACTCTCAACACCGCATCATGATCCACCGTTGGCTCTTTCGTCTCAGCCTCGGCCTGAATTGGTTCCACCATCACCTGTGCCTCCTGCCATAGCTATTTTCTCTTCCGAGGACCCCTCAGACCCGTCACCTGCTCCGCCTCCTTCTCAGCCGCACCACATGGTTACTAGGTCCCAAAATAATATTTTCAAACCCAAGGTGCTTAATCTTGCAACTAAGCACCCGGTTCTTAGTCTTATGGCACCCACGTCTACTTTCTCAAGCCTTGGCTGAATCAAAATGGCGTGAGGCGATGGCTGAAGAGCTTACAACACTTGCTAAACATGGAACTTGGTCGCTCGGTTTGCCTCATTCCGACCGTTCTACTATCGGTTCCAAATGAGTATTTCGGATAAAGAGACTTTCGGATGGCTCCATAGATAGGTTCAAAGCTTGTCTCGTGGCCAAGGGCTTTCATTAGCGCCCTAGTTTGGATTATAAAGAGACTTCCAGTCCCGTTGTCAAATTGGTCACCATTCGTACTGTACTCTCTTTATCAGTTAGGAATGATTGGCCTATCCGACAGTTGGATGTTAGCAACGCCTTCTTACATGGTGACCTCTCTCAATCCATGTATATGCGTCAGCCTACGGGGTTTGTTGACAAGTCTCGCCCCGCTCACGTGTGCCTTCTTCACAAGTCCCTCTATGGACTTAAACAAGTGCCTCGCGCATGGTATCTCGCGCTTAACGCCGAGCTCATCTCGCTTAGGTTTGTTCAAACTAAGTCCGACTCTTCGCACTTCGTGTTTTCCTGCGGCTCGACTAAGATTTTGTCCTCGTGTATGTTGATGACATTATAGTCACAGGCTCATGTTCTTCTCGAATTTCTTCCGTTATTGCGCAACTTGCCATGAAGTTTGCTGTTAAGGATATGGATGCTCTCTCATTCTTTTTGGGTGTTGAGGTTTTACGTTGTCGTGAAGGTTTATTTCTCGCGCAACACAAGTATATCCATGACTTTTTATCGCGGCATAAAATGGAAGGTGCAAAATCGTTGGCAACTCCTATGGCTACCAATCCGCCGGTCAATACCGAATCCGCGATCGTTGATGCCACTGAATTCTGCCAAATTATCAGCGGTCTACAGTATCTCGCTCTCACTCGACCGAATGTCGCCTTTTTGGTTAATCGTTTGACTCAAAGAACGGCGTCACCGTCGGCCTCGGACTGGACAGCCCTCAAACGAGTTCTTCATTATCTTAAGGGGATGATTAGTCACTATCTCCTCCTTCGCCAAACCACTTCTCTCCACCTTACCACGTTCTCGGACTCAGATTGGGCTGGGGATCCTCTCACGGGCACCTACACCTCGGCTTTCCTTGTCGTTTTGGGTGGTAATCCAATCTCATGGTCATCTTGCAAATCGCGCACGGTTATGCGTTCCTCCACTAAAGCAGAGTATCGCGCCCTTGCTTCCGTTTCGGCTGAGGTGCGTTGGCTTCAGCATCTTATTGGTGAAATTGGTGTTCCCTTACCTTCCACACCTCTCATTCGTTGTGACAATTTGGGAGTTCTTCGTCTATCTCTTCATCCAGTACAACACACGTGCATGAAACATATTTATGTGGATTTGCACTTTGTTCGTGACCTTGTGGGTAAAGGACTCATTCGTGTTTCTTATGTCAACACGTGCGATCAACTCACAGACCTCCTCACCGAGCCTGTTGCCCGTTCGCGGTTCATACTTCTTCGTTCCAAAATTTTCGTT
Organism: Linaria vulgaris; assembly: GCA_948329865.1. Taxonomy (NCBI): domain Eukaryota; kingdom Viridiplantae; phylum Streptophyta; class Magnoliopsida; order Lamiales; family Plantaginaceae; genus Linaria; species Linaria vulgaris. Next base: position 102,681,241 of record OX415254.1, on the reverse strand, counting down.
GATGATGGAACGTCTATTTTGCGGGGGCGTATTAGATATGAAGATATTGTTGTATCTTTCCTTAATTAGATTAGATTCTAGATGATTTGTATTTATCTATTTTCGTATATATCTTGTACTAGTCTATATATTATTGTGATAGATGAATAACATACTCATTCACTCCAATATATTGTACTACCTTTATACGAACTTCGATCATTGTCGAATTTATGACTTATTATCACCATATTTGAACAAGTTCAAATGATTAATTATGCATGTTGTCGCACTCATAGATATGGATTATGTTGGTACTACCGTTTTTAGGTGTCATTCTTGTCCATTTGCGACGACTTTTCTCAAAAGAAATCATTCTGCTTGCTGGTGAATTGATTAATGGGTAATTATCTACCGCATTCCTCAGTTGTTAGACAAATCTAACTAACACATGATAAGAAAATCTTTCTTAATTTTTCTTGTACATGAGTACTTATCCAACTTTGAACTGAAAGCTAATTTAAGCTTATACAAGCTAACTAGATACTTAGAAGATGTTTGCAAGAGTTTATAAAAAAAGATTTTTTAATTTTTGCTTAAAGTTACATTAAGCTGCTTTTAATTATAAGTTGAGAGTGTTTGCAATTTTTCAAAAAATAAAAGTCACTTACTTAAAGCAATTGAAATAAAATTTGAAGTGTTTGCAATTACAATTTAAAAACAACTTTGAGATATATCAAAATATAGTAAAAATTTACTAGTTAAAATATTCATTTTTTTCCTTTCGTTTGCTACGTACTCCAAATGTTTGTTAATATCCATGTTTCTTTATCATTTTCAAAATTATCTTATTAAAATGTTTTTTATTACTATTGACTTTTGTAAGTCGTATAATTAGTTGAAATAAAACTCAATGTGTTTTAAGAGTGAGAATTTCGATAATTTTTATATATCTTATTTTTTCTGTTTTAGTATGCGTGAATCTTCTCATTATATTTTTATTTTAAGATTAATGAACATACATATAGCCCGATTTTCTATATCATAGAAATATATAATATTTTACATATTAGTTTTTCATAAAGTTATTTGTGATATTTTTACAAAATTATAATTAGGTAAGAACACATTTTTAAAGTTTGTTCATGGAGTTAAGGAAAGCCGAAAGCCTCGTCGAATTCTGTGCTTTTAAAAGTGCTTATGGACGTTTCTTCACAAGCTGGGGTTGAGGTGCTTTTAGAACCACGAGCTATTTTAAAGTGGATGAACACCCCAAGATTTATGCTCTTTCCTTAATTCGATAGAACTTTCTTTAACTTCATGAACAAAATTTAATTATCTATTCTTACCTAATTATAGTTTCGTAAAAAGATATCATAAATAACCTTTAAGAACAATTAATATATAAACTATTATATATTCATGTTAGGCAAAAAAATCGAGTCAGTCGCCAAGAGAGCTAGCGACGGCGTCGCTAGGTCACACTAACAATGGAAATTTCGTCGCCCATGCAAGGGTAGCAACGGTATTTTGGTCGCCACCATTTAGGGCAACACACGGGTTGCCCTGGGTTGCACCTAGGCCAAAGGGGCGACGGAAAGCCCGTCGCTATTATGTAAGTACCGACGGGAATTCCGTCGTCAACTTTCGAGTGTATAAAAATACACACCTCCTCTTCATAAACATAAAATTGCGTCGCCCATTTCGATCGCCGCTGCCCCTCGTCGCCGATGCAACTTCTGTCGCCACATGTCCCCGCGCCGCCGACCGCCGCTACTCACCGCCGCACCGTTGCAACTTCGAATTCTTGTAAGTACTACAATTGTTAGCTTTTTTTGAAGATTGTACACCAATTTTCTTAAATCAATCTTGAAATATGCATGTTACGAATTCATGTTAGAAATTTTTATATATATTGGTGTTGAAATCATGTTAGGAATTCGAATCGGTATAAGTATGAATCGTTAAATTTGGTAAATTAGATAGTTAGGAATTGTTGTTAGTTAGGAATCGTTAAATTTGGAATCTTCAATTTTTAGCTTTAGGATTGTTGTTAGTTAGGACTCGTTAAATTTGGTAAATAGTTAGGAATCGAATGTAATTAGTTAGAAATCATGTGTTGGAATCGATTGCAATTTCGTTATATCGTTGTAGATTTTGGTATTGAATTGCTTTATGAATTGTTATAGTTCGTTAGATTATGCTTCGATTTCATTTTCGTTAAATTTGGTAACGTTTGTTAAATATATACAAATTAGATTTAACTTCGTTTAGTCGATTATATCTTTTAGGAACCTTTACAAAATTATTGTTAGTTTTCGTTTTAGTGTTAGTTTTTATTAAACGTTGATTATATATGTTATTCATTTAGAAAATTGTTAGTTTAAACGTTGATTATATATGTAACTTGATTGCTTGGACTAAGTTTTATGATTTATTTGATTCATGTTATTATATTAATTATCATGTATATTAGTTTAGATCTCGTTGATGCCGTAATTATGGCTTTAGGAATCTCTAACTTAGACATGATAAATATTTAGGAAATCCTTATAACTTAGAATCGATTATACCTTTAGTCAGTTGCAAAGTCTGGATAGCAACGATCAAAATGTTGTCAGGCTTCTCCTGAAGCCAGATGGATCATCCTATTAGTAGATTGTCGATATTTTAAATGCCATGTCATGTGCTTTGTGGTACCCTTAGAATAGTACAACCTTTGTAGACGAGGACATATAGGAAAGTACCACAGTTTCTTCTTAGAGACTCTTGACTTCCTTCCACTCTCATACCTTGTCTCCTTACAAACAGGGCATGTTTCCCTATCCGCATTCACGCCATAGTACAAGAAACAATTTTTTTTTTTTTTTTGCAAACACCAATTGTCGTGTACCCTAACCCAGACCCATCAACATCCTATTCAACCCGTACACTGTATCAGGTAACATCTTCTCAATCTCCGGATCCATACCATCTTTACTCAGTCTTATGAACTTGTTAGTTGCTGCATTACTAACTTTGTGCATAACCTTTGTAGTCAAACACTCTGAAATCAACTGGAGTACAATGTTCTCCCTTCGACTATGTATCTTCACGTTTCCAAGATCCATCAAATCGAAGAATGCCATCAGGATTCGGTTTATCGTCACGCACTACTTCATGTTAATATCCCCCACCATATGCATCTACGACAATCTCTCTTAAGTCATTGAATTGTACAAGGATATGTGCATGACTAGTACTACGAGCAGGTGTTGGGCTAGGTGAGTCGTCTAAATACGATGTAGACCCCCGCTCAAAATTCTCACCGTGCAACAATCAAACCCAATATTAGCCCGTGAAGCCAGACTTATATACAAGTGATTACGTACTATATTTTGATCCAACCACTTTGTGTTTGCGAATTTAAGACAATGGCACATAAAGATGTTTTTTAGATCTAAATATGACGTTTGTTAAGAAGCGAAATCTATGAACAATCGAACCCCAACAATAAAAATTTCATTCAAATAACCGTTGTCATCTAACCTATCATACATCCAAGATCTATCGCCACGATAAGCCATTTTTTATCTAAGTAATTACAAAACAAGAATTACAATTTATTCTAATAATTAAACAATATATATATTAAATAAATATATAACAATTTACGTCATCAGCATAGTATAAAACTTACTTATTAGCGCGCAAACTCCCGATCGTCAAGTATCTATATCGAGGTCGTCTAGCCTTGTCGCCTCGTATGATAAACTCTAATATATAATCTACAACCATGAAAAAATAATCACATTAAAGTAAATATTTAAAACTTAAATTCGTGGAAAAAGGCCATAAAAATTGAAAGGAGTAAGCAAAAAACATACCTAGAACAAGTGTGGAAGTGGAATGATGGATTCTCAAATGGGAAGAAAAGGTGTATTTATAGGGGAAAATCTTTCATTAGCTACCGCCCGGCTGTAGCTAATTTCAACGGTAACACCTATTAGCTACCGCCTCGTAGTAGCTAATGACAATGGTGACAATCATTAGCGACCGAACGACGGTAGCTAATGATTCTTACAGTTGACATTAGCTCGTGGTAGCTAATGACAACGGTAACAATCACTAGCGACCGAACGGCGGTAGTTAATGATTCTTATCGTTGACATTAGCTACCGCAATGCGATAGCTAACCTTTTTTACAGTTGATATTAGCTACCGCGTAGCGGTAGCTAACTATTCTTACCGTTGACACAAATTTGAAATTTTGATTAAACCTTTTACCCCATACACTAACAGTAGAGACCACATGGCGATAGCTAATATTTATACCCTAACAGTAGCTACCGCAAGTTGGTAGCTACTCACCACATCAGCTACCGCATCGCGGTAGCTACGAATATTAAAGTTCTTGAATTGCGATTTTTTTACGATTATTTTACATTTAATTGTTTGTTTGTTATCAGTTACGTCAATAACAAGTTAATAATTAACTAAATAAACACAAAATGATGATTTAGTTGCACAATCAAATGACATTGCTAATGCCGGTTCATAATAACAATGATACATAATGTCGTTTGTTTGTCAATACTATATCTATGTATGTATCTCCCAATATGTATGTATCTCCCAATAGAACGCTAAATAAAGATCGTAACTTCAAATCATAACGAATAATCACATTACATCGATACATCAATCATTTCATCGCAACGATATTTCAATCACATATACGAGACATGATTAAGTGTAGAGGTAAAACCAATATATACGTCACACAACAATACATCAATCGTAATAATAACTCAATTACTAATAAATAATTTAATTATTACTTATTATTACCAATATTACTAAACTGGAAACATAGAGAAATCAAAATCACACAAAGAAATCAATAAATAGCAAAAAATTAGCATTTGCTACTGCTGAGCGGTAGCTACTAATATTCAATAAATATTATCTACCGCACGGCGGTAGCTAATAGTATTCAACGGACATTAGCTATCGCATGTCCGTCGCTACCATGTCATTATCTACCGGACAACGATTGCTACTAATATTCAACATGGCAGAACCCAGAAATTTGGCGGCATTCTAAAAAAACAAAATCAAAAATTTTGACAATTAGCTATCGATTTCCGGTTGTAAAGCCTCGAAAATTTGGGTGCCCAAGTGCGGAAAATTTAAATTTTCTAAAAATTCAAACCTTTCAATCTCATATTATAAATATCCCTCAATTCTTCAATCTACAAAATAATTTCAACACTTATTTATATCATCAAAAATCCCTCACTTCTCCAATCTAAAAAACTATCCATACCATTTCTTTATTTCTTCATATCTTCCAATTTTCTCCATTTATCATATCTAAAAAATTAACCCAACACTCTCTCCAAATCTTCAAAATGTTTCTCATTTCTCAAATCTAAAAAAACATTCTTAACAGTTTCTTTATATCTTAAAAACTCCAAACCTTTTCTATTTAACAATTATTTTGTTAAAATATTTTTCTTCTTTTATTTAAATACTTGTTAGTGTTAAATTAACAAATCAACACTGATTTTCATATTGTTAAAATAATAAACAAATAATTTTCCAGAAAGTTTTCGGAATAAATTTTTTTTAAGTCCTGTAAATGTTATTAGCTACCGCTTTGCGGTAGCTAATAATATTCAATGTGTTAAACGTCATTAGCTACCGCAGTTCAGTAGCTAATTTTATGAATATTAGTAGCTATTGAGGTTTAAAAGGGAAGCCAAATTGGTACACCGGTGACGGAATTTCAGTCGCTAAGTTACATATTAGCGACCGTAACTCGGTTACCAAAATCAGAGAAGTAGCAATTTGGGTCATTAGCTACCGAATATCCGTCGCCAGTCATTAGCGACGCGATTAGTAGCGACCGAAAATCAACTACTGGCTTTCGTTCGCTAATGATTATTAGTGGCCACATTTTGGTCATTAGCGATCGAAAATGCGGTCGCTAATGTCCTGAAATCTTGTAATGTAATGCGAAGATTTGTGTATATTAAACATATAAATTTTGTTGTAAACAAACTTCAACAACTATTAATTTTGAAAAAAGTTAGTTGCCAACTTATATATAGTACCTAGTAGATTTATTTATTCATTCAATAAAACATAATTTATCTTGGACTATATAAGAATTTCTATTTTTATTATATACTTAATTAATCGTATCATCTATCTACTACTGTCTAATAAGAGGGAATAATGTTAGCACTTGGCTATTTACAAAGTTGTCCATGTAGTTAGCACTTGGCTATTTACAAAATAGTCCCTGTCTTTTGAATTTCTTTATGTTTGTCCTCAAAGTTTTTTTATACTACTATTTATATCTATATCTAATAAGAAGGAATAATGTTAGCACTTGGCTATTTACAAAGTAGTCCATGTAGTTAGCACTTGATTATTTACAAAATAGTCCCTATATTTTGAATTTCTTTATGTTTGCCCTCAAAGTTTTTTTATGCTACTATCTAATAAGAGGGAATAATGTTAGTACTTGGCTATTTACAAAATAGTCCCTGTATTTTGAATTTCTTTATGTTTGCCCTCAAAGTTTTTTTATACTACTATCTATATCTAATAAGAAGGAATAATGTTAGCATTTGGCTATTTACAAAGTAGTCCATGTAGTTAGCACTTGACTATTTACAAAATAGTTCTTGTATTTTGAATTTCTTTATGTTTGCCCTCAAAGTTTTTATACTACTATCTAATAAGAGGGAATAATATTAGCACTTGGCTATTTACAAAATAGTCCATATATTAATTAAATCTTTAGACAAGGAAATAATTGCTCATCAAATCTCAAGACATGGAAAGTCTTCTCCTCCAAATCTCAATCTTCAAGAGATGGAAATAATTCTCCACCAAATCTCAACAAAGGAAAGAATTCCCCACCAAGTCTCAATCTTTAAGAGATGGAAATAAGATTCTCTTAGATAAAGTCTTCCATATCAAGGAATTGTAGACGCGATCATAACCGTTCATCTCATCAGGAGATTCTAATTGAGATTCACTCCACAACTATAAATAGATGTGGTCTTGAAGAAGAAAAAACACACACACAGATATATTCACAAGTTGAAGAGGGAAAACTCTAAGTTTTTCGCTCCACCAAATTCATCCATCTTCAAGCGTTCTTCGCGGCATTCAAGATATCCTTCAACCATCTTCAAGCGTTCTTCGCGGTATGCAAGGTATTCTTCAACCATCTTCAAGGTGTTCTTCGTTAAGAACTCCTTTCAGTCCGCTACCAAGCCTCAAGTTCATCTAAAAATCGTTTTTTGAAGATCGTGTCTCTGCCAAGAAGATCAAATCTTCAACATATCCAGAAAAATCCAAATCAAATTCATACAGTTCTTCAACAACATTCAATCCAAAAATCCGTTTGATCCGAAATCAAGTCACAAGACTTCGGAAAACCGTTTTTGAAGATCAAAATCTATACTAGAAAAATCAAAACTCACATATTCAAAGAACTAAGGATGAAGATCATATCATCCTTCCCCAAATCTTCAAATCAAGTCATTGTTCACCAAATCCCCAAGTCAAATCGGTGTTCATCAATCCCCAAGTCAAATCGGTGTTCATCAATCCTCAAATCAAATTAGTGTTCATCAAATCCTAAGGCAAATCGGTGTTCATCAAATCCTCAAATTAAATCACCGTTTAATTCGAGATCAAGTCCAAAGACCCTCGAATTAACGTTTCTCCAAGTTCAAATTGTTTCAGTGAAGATCAAATTAAAGATTTTCACCACAAATTTTAATATTGTTCTTGTAGAATTGAATCAGAGGATTAGATAGAGATTGAACCACAATTGTACTTTAAATTAATTCAAATTTACTTTGTAATCTTTTCTTGTCTTTTAATTTCAGAGATCAAGAATTTGTCGTTATAAATTCGGCTCGCCCAGTGGGATAATCTCTACCTCTCATCTCTAGCAAGTCTCAAATCTCAAGTTACAAGAAGTCAGCGTTGCTCAACAATGGACAAGTCAATGGGGGCAACAAGCGGGGGCTCTTCACAAACGATGATGGAAGATACACTTGCATCGGGAGCAAGACACGAAGCGAAAGAAAATGATCAAGCATCCACATTGGAAAAGCAAGTTGCGGCACTTGCAAGAGCCATTGAGAATCTTACAAATCAAACTCATAAACGTGATGAACATTTGAATCGCCTTCTCCAAAAGCTAGAGTGGCAATAAGGAGTTGAAAATTCAAAAGAAGTCATCGACAACATTGGAGTTCAAGGATGCATCAAGACTACAATCAACATAACTGAAGTCTCTCCTCATCTTCCAAAGCAAGAGCTCGTGAAAAGTGGCGATCAAAGCATGTCGCGTGAAAATGCTACTCAAGGAGTCGAAGCTCAAGAGTTTGATGAAGTCCTAAGTGAAAGAATTCAAGCCACTTCTCTTTTCCAAAAATCAAATTTCTCATGGAAGGAAGAGCAAGGCACCATGATGCACACAAAATTTATTGATAAAAACATTCAAGATGTTAAAGTTGGAGAATATCCAAAGTCTTCAAGCAAACAAATTCAAGTTTCCCAATAAGGCCTTGTCTCTGCCGATCACTTAAAGAAGCTCATTGAAAAAGTTGCAAATGATCATAATGCTCAACACAAGACTTCCAAATCTTACACGAAGCCTTATACTCAAAGAATATAGCAATTGCAAATGCCGAAAAACTATCAACCTCTGAAGTTTCAAAGATTCGATGGGACTGGAGACCCAAGACAACATGTTGCTCACTTCATTGAGACATGCAATAGCGCCGCACTGATGGAGATCTTCTAGTCAAGTAGTTTGTTCGAACCTTAGAAGACTTTGCATTTGATTGGTACACCGATCTTGAGCCAAACTCTATTGACAATTGGCACGATCTACAAACCGAATTCTTTAATCGTTTTTACAGCACTCGGCGTACTGTAAGCATGATTTAACTTGCAAATTCTCATCAGCAAGAAAACGAACTGGTGGTTGACTACATCAATAGATGGACAAATCTTTCCTTAAGTTGCAAAGAGAAACTGTCTGAAACTTCAGCCATAGAGATTTGCATTCAAGGGATGAATTGGAGTCTCTCTTACATACTTCAAGGAATCAAGCTAAGAAACTTTGAAGAGTTGGCAATGCAAGCCCATGACATAGAGACAAGTGTAAACTCTATTAAAGAAGAAACCTCAACTCATAGCCTTCATATTGAAAGTGATGATACATACGCCAACGATGACAATGAAGAGGGTGCGCCGTCAATTTTTGTGCCAACCAATATGCTCCTTGATACGAGCTTAAACTATCTCAAATCCTCATTGGCAGTAGCAACTAGGGTTGTAGCCTGAGCCCCAAGCCTCTTAACATAGGTTTCATGGGTAACAGGGCGATCGTGTAACTCTAGGAATGAGAGGGGGTGTCATGTCCATGAATTTGTGCAGCAATATCACGGTACGGGGCACCAAGACCGTTGAGGACGAACAGAGTAACATTGACATTTGAGAGGCGATGGTCAATGATAGCAAGTTCATCGATCTTGCTCTTGATTAATCGAAGAAACTCTGAAACTGACTTAGACCCAATTATCATGGCAGAGAGGGATTCTTTCAACTGCATAACCCTGGAACGGGATTTGTTAACAAACATGCGATGAAGCGTTTGCCATGTTGCGGCAGAAGTCTTTGCAGAGGAGATGAGCGGCGAGAGATTCGTGGATGCCGACCCAAAAAGCGCAGACAAAAGAAGGGCATCTTGTCGAGTCCAATGAATGAACGCATCAACCGAGTCTGGAGAGTCGGTGCGAGTAGGGCACGGGGTGGAACCATTCACATAACCAATAAGGTTATAGCCATACAAGAGGTAGTGAACTTGAGCACTCCATGAAGGATAATTTCCCGAGGTTAATTGCAAGGGATAGTGAGTATGTGCACTAATGTGCACGAGTTAATCACCTGAGGGACCTAGCGGTGGGGTCAATGGCGGTCGTGTAATGGGCAGGCCATTGGCGGCGGAGGACTGCGTCGACTCCAAAGAGAGCGGTGTGATACCATCGTTGCTAGGGTTTTCGGAAGACATGGGGATCAAATATTATCTATAGAGAAATTTCCCTACTCCATATAAGATTTATGAATGGGTGATAATTTTATTAATCACAAGGGTGCACTATATATAGTTTTACAACATGGTAAGATAAGCACAACTAATTATGGTAAGATAATTACAAGAGATGTTCTACAATATATCAACTAAGGAATACCCCTAATATTATACCTCTTATTCATGCACATGTGTTATGCACTATAATTGATAATTCAAAACCAAGTGACACTTACCGATACCTCAAAGCGTCAAGTTTCAAATCTCAGAAGTTGTGTAGTTCATGCATTAAACCTAATGTTTAATATTTTTAGTTGTGAACAATGAGTATCCATCGTAGGAAATAAAGTCTTGAACTAGTTCAAGAGCTAGCTAGTTGTATTAATTTAATTTTGAATTTAATTTGTTTTAAATCGAAATAAATTAATGATGAGTTGTAACCCATAGTATTTTAATGTTCAGATTCTATTATGTTTAAATCTGAATTTAATTGTGAAATGGTGAGAATCTATCATAAGGAACACAACTAGTCGTGAAGAGTTGCAACTCGTAGTATTATTATTAAAGGAGTGCAATTTATCCTACGGAACACAAATGTTGTGAATAAACATGTCTGTTCAATTAGAACTCTTCGTGTTCTATAAATATATTGATGTAGATTCTGATTTTATTCAATTAAAAAAACAATTTTCTGCATCTTATATAAATTCTAAAATTCCTTGTTGTATCATAAAAAACAGATTTTCTTAATATATTGTGAAAATATTGTTTTTAGGAAAGTGTTCTAAGTTCACATCATCAAGCTCACATATATTATGTATCGTATTCTTTTCTGTTTTCCCATTTCTAACAATCTAAAAGTAGTATATTCAATGGAAACAGAAAAGAGTAGACTCTAGTTTCATGAAAATGAATCCATAAAGTGATCCACTCCAGCAAGAAACCCAACTTGTTCTGTAAAACTGATCTGATTGGAAAGGTTCCACACAGTGTGCGACATATGGTTGGAAATATCTATGAGCTCTTTCCAATGAAACAAACTATAGGTAATTTGGAATGTTTTAGAGAAAGTTATTGTGGATTTACTAAGGCTGCACAGACTGCTTCGAATTCTAGTTTGATGACATGAACTATCCCCGCTGGCAGGATTCAGTTGCGGTGTTTGGCATTTTTGTTGCGGCGTTGTATACCTATGGTGTTTGGAAATATGATGAGGACACTGGCAAATGGTGTTCGGCTAAGAATAGATACATGCATCTGAAAGTTCAATTGGTGTTCTTTCTGCATCTTTAAAACTGGGTATTCTCGTTCCTTTAAATGCTCTCCTTTTTGTCTGACTTGTTACTTTCTGCTGACAGCATGAGTAATGTTATTTGGGTACATATTACACATCTAAACAGTGATTAATGCTTATATGTTCTATGCACCTAGAAAACAAAATGTAGATTGTGAAATAACTTCCTTCATGCATGGTCACATCTTATGTTTTGATTTTTAAATTGATAAGGTGTGCTTGAATATACAAATATGCATATGTTCATAATTATATATTAGTGAGATCAAGAATATATACAAACATGTACTATTTTGAACCGCCAAAAGTATTTGTCGTGTAGGAAGTAAGAATGTAACTTTCATGTGATTATGATTATAATTAAATGCAATATGTGAGTGGAGATATATTAATTAATAGTCTACATGACGTGTATGTTAAGTTCAATCCATTTTAGTGGAATGATTGAGTTTGTTTGAGATTTTGTATGTTTAAGTACTAAAATCCAAACGGGTATGTTATTTATGCCTTGAACAAGAATTAAGGAACGGTTATTGTTGATGGTCACTTGCATGAGAGCTGGAAGAATTTGTCTTTTCATGAGTCTCGTTGTGATGAATTAAACATGCATGAAAGATTGCGTCTTTTCAAGATCTTTCAATTTTCTGTAACATTGTGGATTTATACTTTGAAAGTTGCTACATGTGCTAATATAATGAATTTGAAAATGCAGCTTATTTTATCAGTTTCTAATTTATTAACTATGTGATGTATGATTTATGAAGTCATAAAATTTGCATGCGAAAATATGGAATATATATCATGTATATGTATTATTATATGGTGACAATATATATATATATATATATATATATTACTACAATTAGTGATAAACATGATCAAAAATGCAAAATTTGTGTTGAAGCAAAAATGACAAAGAAATCATTTGTTGAAAATAGAAAGAAGTCCTGAATTATTAGAACGTGTGCATTCTGATATATGTAAATTAAATGGTCAATTAACAAGAGGTGGAAAAAGACATTTTATCACCTTTATTGACGATCATTCAAGATATACTTAAGTATATCTAATGAGAATCAAGGATGAAGCATTTGATAAATTTAAAGACTTTATGTCCATTGTCGAAAATCAAAAGGAGAAAAAGATCAAAATTCTTAGAAGTGACAGAGGTGATGAATATTTTTCAGATTCTTTTAATAAATTTTGTAAGAATCATGAAGTTATTCATCAAAAAACTACACCATATAGTCCCCAACAAAATGGACTAGCTAAAAGAAAAAATAGACCCTTGGTAAAAATAATTAATTATGTGTTAACGAATGTAAAGTTGTCTTTCTGACTTTGGGGCGAACCCTTATTGACAGCATGTCATATTTACAACCGAGTTCCATTTAAGAAATTTAAGTGTTCTTCTTATGAACTTTGGAACAACGGTAGAAAGACTAATTTGAATTATTTTAAAGTGTGTGTTGCATGTTATAAAGTTACTAGTCCTCATAAGTCGAAGTTAGGATCAAGATGCATTAAAAGAATTTTTGTTGGATATGCACAGAATTCAAAAGCATATAGACTATTGGACTTAAGTTCAAATGCCATCGTTGAATCCATTCATGTTTAATTCTTAGAAAATAAATTCATTCACGATTATGTTCCATCTCAAGATGGAAATGAAATACAAAATTAGGTTGTATCAAATCGACAAAATGTGGGGGTCGGTGAGAAAAGAAAAGAAATCGATGAACCTCTAGAACCAAGAAAAAGTCAAAGAATGAGAAAAGACAAATTATTGGATTCTGATTTTATCTCACCAGATTCGATTTCCTTCTTGCTTGAAGGAGATATAACCAAATATCTAAACAAAACGCATATGGTGTTAAACTTAGAAAATGATTCAAATACTTTTAATGAAACAATGACTTCGAGAGATGCTCCTTTCTGAAAAGAAGCGGTAAATGGTGAAATGGATGTCCAATGGTACTTGGATTTTAGTTGATTTACCTCATGGTTCTAAACCAATTGGTAGTAAATGGTTGTTTAAAAGAAAAATATAGTACTGATGGTTCGGTACAAACCTTCAAAGCACGTTTAGTGGCTAAAGGTTTTTTCTCAAAGAGAAGGCATAGATTATTTTGATACTTATACACATGTGGCAAGAACAACATCCATTCGAACATTATTTGCTTTCGCATCGATTCAAAAATTATGTGCATCAAATGGATGTTAAAACTGCATTCTTAAACAGTAATTTAAGTGAAGATGTGTATATGAAGCAACCTGGAGGTTTTGTTCTTCCAGTGAATGAATCAAAAGTTTGTAAGCTAATCAAGTCATTATATGGCTTGAAAAAAGCTTCAAAATAGTGGCATAAGAAATTTGATGAAGTAATCATATCTAACGTGTTCAAACATAATAATGCTTATAAGTGCATCTATTGTAAAGTAACAAATGAGTATGGAATAATATTATGCCTTAACGTTGATGATATGCTAGTTTTTAGTACAAACATCAAAGGCATTTGACGATACTATAAGGCATTTGACTTTAAACTTTCAAATGAAAGACCTAAAGGAAGTAGATACTATTTTAGGTATTAAGGTAACCAAGCATGATAAGGGTTATTCCTTGAATCCAGCTCATTACATTGAGAAAATGCTTGATAAGTGCAAGCAACTTGGTATAAAAGAAGCAAATACTCCATTTGATTCTAGTGTCAAACAGTCTGAAAATCAAGGAACGATTATTGCACAATTAAATTATGCTAGTGCCATTAGTAGCCTTATGTATACAATGCACTGTACAAGGCCCGATGTAATGCCCCAAAAATTAGAAAGAAAATAAATTTATACGTTAGTCCTTGAACTTTTGAAAATTTCTATTTTTGACCTTAATTATTTAGAAAAATTTGCATTTGAGCTCCATGAACTTAAAAGTTAGTCTTTTATTATATTTACAGGTCTCTAATCCTAAAACATATATTTTAATTTCAAATATTAACCAAGTTGATTGAATTACCTAGAACAATTACATAAGTAAATGTATGTAACAAAGAAATCTATTTATACCTATTTGAGTTTAAATTATAAATAATCGATGGAACCAATTGATGAAGTAAGCCATGACATCGTTTTGATGAGGTAAACCATAACATCCTTAAGAGCATTATTAAATCCAGTTTTTTGTGATTTATTATAAAATAATCAAAGTGGAGCCTTAATTAAAATGATTTTATATGATTTTTTGCCTATAAATAGTAGGCTTTCTTCCAACAATTTTCACACCCAAAATCATTTTGGTTTTTCCTTCTTTCATCCTATGAATCTCTAAGTTAGTGAGTCTACTTTCAGGAAAAATTCATCCCAAGTTCTTATTTTATCATTTTCTATCCGTTAATACCCCAAAACTTTTATTACGCAAAAATTATCCATTTGGCTCTGCACATTAGAAAAATCATAACTAATTATAGAAAAATCTTTTTTGATCAAGGCCAATGGACAAATACTCCTCATGATGTCCTATAACTTTCATATAAAGAAATGTTTTTAAAATAATGTGATTCCGAATGTCAAAATTTCTAAACCGTAGACTACTGTCTGAAAATCCGAAAATAGGTTCTATGTTTTCAAGAATTATTTAACATATCAAACCTTTTTGTTTTTCTCAAAATCCTGGATACACACATTCATCGTGACATTATGAATCAGAAACCATAAAATGATTTGAAAACCAAGTTCATTTGGATGTCCGATAAAAGATAAAACCAAAACTGCGGTGAATTTTTAGTTTATTTTGCACAACCTTTATTTTCTTAGTTTATAAGTTAAATCACCATCATAATTCATGTATTTATCACACACATGAACTTAACATGATTTAGTATTCGTTATAATCAAATTATTATAAATATAATCATGAATTGATTGTTTGTGATTTTATTTATATCATTTAAATGGTAGATTTATCATGTTTAACATACTAGTTTCATAAGTCTTACAAGATTATTCTTGCCACTTCATGATTTAAACATCAAATAAGATTATTTATCATAATAAACATTCTTTATCTCATGTTTTGAAAAATTTCTCATGTTATATCTTTGTATTTATGTTATAACATAATTATGTGCATTTTAAACTAACTATGTTAAATAAAGTAATAATCGACTAAGTTCGAACTTTTAAGGTGTTACTTCATATGATACTTATTTGATGTGTGGTTATTAAAAAATTTGAATTGATTAAAGGCAAAAAAGACGAGTTTTCTTAGAGTTGGTTAAGTAATATATTTTAAGGATTGGATTATGCATCAAATTGGATAGTTAATCAAATTTTACTTATTACCGTAACTTGTCAGCGAAATGACTCTAACGTGAATACTCACGGTCATAAGTTTGGACATATGGTTGTTTAAGATAATTTTGAGATATCAATAAGGTTGTTAATTCATATTTAACTTAACCTTACGTTTGTCAATTCATCATCTAAGATTTTCATGTTTAGGGCAATGACATAAATTAAACTTATGTGTAATTTACTAATATTTACATTGTAACTAGCATTCTTAACCAGAACGTTCTCAATTTCACCAACATGAGGATTGAAGAAAAAATACTAATATTTGTTGTGGTGAACTATAAATTCAGTTGATTAATATTATTTAAATTTGTTAAAGGTTTGACGAACTAATCAACGCCATCAAGGTTCTCCGTACAAGTCAAGGTGAGGTTCCATTTCTAATTTGTTCCAGCCCCGTTTGGCATCCGGCCCTGAGGAACTTGGACAGAAAAGCTACTACTCTGTTACCAAATCTCGAACAACATATATTTCATCATATTTCTATTTTTGCATCTCATCTCATAACATGATTTTCTTACTCATCGTTAAATCGTATCCAATCATTTATTATTCATCATATTGATTCATAATCATGGTAATTCCCTAATATTTTAATCTCATCTTCTGGTTCTTGAACTGTGCAAAGAGCAATGAATTATGTTCGAGACATGTAGCTCAAGAAGCAACGGATATTATCCGATTTACTGGCTTATTAGTTTATCTGTTATACCCATTGGGACACCTTTGGAAAGTTGGGCCTATGGATTGAGTCGATTTACTGTCGGGCAGTAAAGACTGTCGGTTTAAGTAATTTCGCTTGATACCCATCTATCTAGGCACCGCTTGCTGCCAGGAGTTGGTTGTAACCCGCATGCTGGATCGACATGTACTCGAGTATGTCTCTTGATTGTTTGCGAGGTCGCTCCTCGTCGGGAGGTATAAGGTTATAAGGCTGGATTTGTTTATTGTTAAGCACAAGTTTATTAACTAATTTATGAAAATTCCATTACCATTGCTACATCAAATTGTCTAGTTGAACTGTTTCTACCGGTAAGATCATTCCTCGAAATGTATCCAGTAGGTCACAGTTAATTCTTGCATTGACAATTATTTTATATGAATCTCACTAAGTCATTAAAGACTTATTCGTCATTTCTTATGTCCGTTCCTCAGGATAAAAATCAACATGACAGCATGGATCAAGTGAATAATTGTTCAAGCATGCATTTTGGAATATTCGTGTTTTGTCACTAGTGCATAACCATTAAAAAAGTCACATTGTTTGTAATACAAGACTTCCGATGTATATATCAAAATATATTTTATAAAATGTGTATGGTTTTGCTCCTGAACAAGTGAGACCCCTTCCTATGAGTTACGTTTTAGTCTGAGTTGGGTAAAGTGACTAATCACCACCGAACCAACTCGGATCGGAGCATGGCTCGTGGGGCGCGGCCGTCACACCCGACATAGCATATGGTGTGTGTATGATGGCAAGATATACAAGTAAACCTAGCATAGATCATTGAAAAGCGGCTAGTAAAATATTCAGATACTTAAAGAAAACAAAATCTTTAAGTCTTGTTTATAATGATTAATCAGCCGTGCTAGAAGGATATTGTGAGGCAAGTTGGTTGACAAATAACAGTGAAAGTAAGTCCACGTCAGGATGGATTTTTACTTTAGGTGGAGGAGCTATCAGTTGGCCTTCCAAAAAGCAAACTTGCAATGCACATTCAACCATGTAATCCGAATTTATTGCTCTTGCAGTAGTTGGCAAAGAATTAGAATTGTAGCAAGTTTTGTTAACAGATATTATGTTGAGGCCGCAACTTACGGAAACAACTTCTTTGTACGGTGATAATGAAGCGGCAATGTCTCGTGCATACAGTGATATATATAATGGAAAGTCTAGTTATATAAGCATGAAACATTCATATATTCATGAATTAATCTCAAATGTGGTGATTGCCATAATATATGTTAAATCCGGTGATAATTTAGTTGATCTCCTCACTAAACCGCTTATAAAAAAATTAGTGAGAAGTACGACTAAGGGTATGTGACTCAACTTTAAATCAGTAAACTTCTGATTTTAAAGTTCAATGGGTACAAACAAGTCATTGCTATGTTGCTTGATAACACTATAAATAAAATAGTGTTGACAGTTGCGAATAAAAGTAGGATGAGCGGTTTGTCACGACCGGCTTGTTTCAGGGACACAAATGTCGGACGGGGCCGGCACACTTGTGCGCAAGGATGTTTGACCACGTGCGCAGCAGTCGGCTAACGAGGGAAGGGGACGCGGCGTTAGGGATGGGCGTGCGACGTGGGCACAAAGACGCAGGGCGTCCAAGTTGATCGATGCAACTAAGGGCCGTACCGCGAGGCGAGCACGATGGTCCGAGAAGTTTAGCGAAGGTTCTAGAGCACTTGAGACGCGACGCGAAAGAGCGCGGACGCCGCCTTACGTGAATGACCGAGAGGCTTATAAAAACCGATGATGGCGGTGCAGGGCACCGACATACAGGAACGTGCGAGAGGATTCGAGACTACTCTCGAATGATCCAGAAGGTCACGTGCAAGACGGTCGCACGAGCTTCCGCGGGTAGGTCACGGGTAGGACCAACTTGCGATGTAAATACAAAGTTTTGGGGTCACTTTGTAATTACCGATAGTGTAGGGACATGTTGTAATTAGTCTGAATCTAGAAGGGTCTAGAGTTAGCTCAAAGGACTAGAGTCGGCACCGCCTTACTGTTGTTACAAGGGATTCGTCAATCCTACCAGCAGTGAGATAGGGAAATCTGCTAACAGCTTATGTGGGGCCCAACAAGAGTCTATATGTAGGAGGGCACCCATGTGGTCATTGGCAACTCTGGCAACTTGAAGATAAACACTTGTAAATGGTTTTGAGCGTTGAATTAAAGAGTTGTAACATTATTTTAAAATACTTGTTCTTACTTAAACTCTTTTCTTCCGTTCCATCCCATTCTTCTGAGTTTTGCAGTCTCATTGGGAAATTTAGGTTGACTGGTAAGCCGACGGGACCACGCTTACTAGGCCTCATGGACGCATCGTCGACACAAAGGGGCGTTTGTCGATAAAAAAAGGGTTAAGTCCGTGACAGGTTGCTCTAAATGGAGTTGGCTAAGTGTCTTTAGCAACTGAGACAAAAGCAGAAACTCTACCTATGTGAACATAAAAGTGGTGCCGCTTTGGTAAGAAATTTTTTTTTTTCTTATAAATGTTCACAACATAAGGGATTAGCACAGGGCCATATATAATAGTGCTAAGGTTGGTAAAAGAATTCTATGAGACACTAAAGTGTTTGATATATGTGTGATATTTTTGGTAATAACATTAGGAGTTGAGGTTCAATCTACGAACACCTATAACTTCGTTAGGACTTTAAATTATTTACACTAATTGAAGGTCCAAAGCGAAAGATACCTTCTTGTACGCGTGTCATTCATTCGGCAGAAGTAATTGTTCACAACTAGTGAGGGATTGTTGAATATTTTTTGTTGTGAACAATGAGTATCCATCGTATGAAATAAAGTCTTGAACTAGTTCTAGAGCTAGCTAGTTGTATTATATTAATTTTGAATTTACTTTGTTTTAAATCAAAATAAATTAATGACGAGTTGTACCTTGTAGTATTTTAATATTCAGATTCTATTATGTTTAAATCTGAATTTAATTGTGAAATGGTGCAAATTTGTCCTAAGAGACACAACTAGTCGTGAAGAGTATCATTAGTGAAAGAGTGCGATCTATCCTACGGGACACAACTGTTGTGAATAAACATGTCTGTTCAATTGGAACTCTTCGTGTTTTATAAATATATTGATGTAGATTCTGATTTTATTCAATTAAAAAAAACAATTTTCTGCATCTTATAAAATTCTAAAATTCTTTGTTGTATCCTAAGAAGCAGATTTCCTTAATAATATATAGTAAAATTCCTTGCTGTATCCTAAGAAGCAGATTTCCTTAATAATATATAGTAAAAATATTGATTTTAGGAAAGTGTTCTAAGTTTACGCGCTCAAAGAAACTCACATATATTTTGTATCATATTCTTTTCTGTTTTCCTATTTCTAACACCTAATAGTTGTTCCTCAAGCTATGCCTATACTACTAGTTCTACCTATTCATTAGTGTTCAACCTCAAAGGGTGGCTCCCAACAACTAAATCACTAAAGATCAACCCAACCCACAACGCACCCCAATGTGACCTCGACCACCCATCTGGTCAGATTCAAACTTTGTCCAATCTTTGGTTTGTTTATTGACACCCCCCCCCCCCCCACCCATCCATTGGGTTCAGATATTATAAAGCCTCACATATTGGGTCTCATGCCCCGTTCTAGCTCAAAAGATTTTCAAAAAAATACGACATCATTTAAGTTGAAGGTATATTATTATGACATTTAACTTGCTTTCTTTATCTAAATTTTTGTCTATGTATCATAATCTATGTCTTTTTATGCCAAATTGCGTAATCTATGATCTTAACCGAAACTATCCAACACATTTACATTTTTTTTTTTGATAAGTAAGAAAAACTCCGTTCACAAACATGGAACAAAACGAGTACCAGGCATACTTAAGATAACAAAAGAGACAAAAATGACAACAACTCAAGAAGCTCTAGTAGAAATCCTAGGTTCTTGAAGCCAATCATTAAAACAGGAAAAAAAAAAAAAAAAGCTTTCCTAATACATACCATTAATCCAAATTCACAATTTAACTTTAATCTGCTCAAGCAATTCATCCTTGTCAAAATCTCCCTAAAAATAATCAGTTTTGCATCTCCATAATCCATATATAGCACAGTTAAACACACCCCACAATTCTACTTAACCTTGGCTATGTGGAAAAAGTTTCAAATTTTGCAAAAAGTGCTTCTCCCCCCTCTAATAATGGTCGTATAGAACTCGAGGCAAGTATAAATACTCGAAGAGGTGATGATGAGAGTCTTAAATTGCTTCTTGACTAAAGCTCCAAGTCAGATTTACGTGCCCTTCGTTAGCGCCTCTCTTGTATAAATTTGATTTTGTAGGGAAGTTTTTAAATGCCATCTTCCATGCAATGACCTGTATTTTCATAGGTACCTTACTCTTCCATATTGAAGAAAAAAAATTCATGTTACTGTTCTCACTTCTACTTCATGTATAGGCGGAGTTTCGCGTATAAATTCTGAACCCGTCCAGATTCCACCACCATGTGTCTTCTTTTTTTCACAGATTTACGCCTCTTCTTTAAGTGTAACTTGTATTTAAAAAACATTACAAATATTTTAATTTGCATATATTCCTACCAAGTGACTATTTTCGGTCTGACGATCATTTCTCGATTTTTCATCTACTCTACAAAATTACATGAATCGCATTTCCTTTTATATTTAACTTAAACTAGTGTCTTTACCTTTGTTGATGCAACATTTCAGACCAAGTATATATTCTTGTCTAGTGATTGCTATAGGCTTGATAGGCGCTATATATTTATCCGTTAATGTTCTTTCAACGCTTAACCTAATTTGTCACAATTTCTCTTTACAGCTTCCTCTTATATATTCTCTTCCGTACATTTGCAAATTGTTAAGTGATTCACGCAGGCAGTCCTTTAATTTGGTACTTAGTTTCGATTCGATCTAGATTAATTACAAGGAATTTATGGCAAACAAAGTAACATTTTAGTCAGATGGTCGGTTTTCTTCTTTTCCTTTAATTTAATGCCCAGACAAATCATATCAAATCGATGTGTAATCTTAATTTGCGACTTTAGCACAAAATCCAGATAAATATTAAGCGTGCTTGATAGGATACTTTTATTTTGTCATAACTAGTGTGCCAGTTATCGTTATATGTTCACAGTTCACATTAGGAAGAATCTATATGTCAAGCTGCTTTTCTCCGTATGATATAGTACAATTCATAAAACAAATCAGCATATACATATATATATAATATATTATACATATATAATAACATATTTTGGCTAGGGTTGTGCAAAAAGAATCGGATCGATCGAATCGGATGAAAATCGATCGGATCAAATATTTGATCCGACTTTTGATTTTTGTCTTAGGATCGAACCCCACTTTGATTCGATCACTACAACAAATTGGGCCTTTTCCGTCGGGCCCGTCAATGACTCCTGCAGCTCCGACATTTCCGCTCGCCCTGATGGACGAAGTTCCAGATGACAACGACGGGGGAGGTTCGTCGTCGCAAGGCTCCCTGGTTTCTGGTAGCTCAGCAACTGGTTCTACTACGCTGGTTGCTGTTATGGGACGGGGAAAGGGCCAAGCTGAGAATGATGAAGAGGCTAAAAGGCCCCTAATTAGCGTTACCGAAGACTATGTTTTCGATCCATCTTTATCCTTCGGTAAAAGATATCATACTGATGCGTCAGAGATTACTCGTACAATCGGTTTCATAATAAGGCATCATGTGAATGAAACAAAAATTTATCTATTACTCCGATTTATCCAACGATCAGAAACAAAAATTTCTAAACCATTTTGGGGTAACATTTTTTAGCTTATGTTAATATTTTTGTATATTATTGTTTTTTCCCTTACACTTATATGATATTATAATTTGAAGAGGGTATTCCAATACTCAGATGAATTAAAGCCAATGGTTCGTGAGGCATTCGACCGGGTGGCACAACGCATCTATAGAGACTCCATCTATGATGTAAAAAATACGTACAAGCAACGTGACAAGAAGCCAACCTGGTACAAGAAGTCTTGGCTACCTATAGGTAAAGAACAATTTTTCGTTAATCACTGGCAACAGGATAAGACGATAGAACTCGTGAAAAAGGCAAAAGAAACTCGAGAGGCCCTGAAAACAAAGAGTGCAGACGGCAAGGGTTCGTTAGCCACACACCACGGTGGATCTGTCAGCACACAACAAAGGAGCCTACAGTCGGTACGATACGTTACGATTTGCTTTCGTTATGATATACTTTATTATGTTACCTTTATCATTAATTAATATTGCTTTGAAACAAATGTTGTTATAGCTTGAAAGCGAGACCCCCTACCGCTACGACCTACAGTGGGTGGTCGACCACACACTGAGGACTCCCGATTAAAAACTGTAGATGCGTTACACGCAAGGACTCTATGATAAATATGAGGTCGAAGAACGCTTTCCCTTTGAGTGTGATAAAGAGGTCTCGGCAAAGGCAGATCTCAACGGTCAACACGGGAGGCAACGTGGCAAGCCTAAGCACAACAAGATGTCAGATTCAGGGAGGACGTCGGCAAAGAATCCTAACCCTGGCGAGGAGAGAAAAATTCGCCAAGCCGTCCAAAATGTTCATTCACAGTACGAGGAACAACAGACTCAACAGGAGAATCACATAGCGGCCCTGGAGCAAAAAATCCTTCATGATGAGGAGGAGAGGAGGCGGAAAAGAGAGGAATCACAACGTAATTTTAACAGGTACCCTCAATATAACAACCTTCCCAATAATTACCCCTGAATCTGTTGTAAGCACGAACGTCGTCGTGCCACAAAACCTTCAACTCGTTAATCAGAGGGCGTAGCAAAACGTTAATGTTTTGTCCTGGACTACTCGGCCCTGATATGATAAGACTCAAGAAAATAAACTCCTCTCGCATGCAAAGATCTGGAGGAAGGTTATAGGGAGTCATGAACACAGACCAACAAGAATATTTTTTCCCGAAGTTTCCGAACGGAGTGAAACCATCTGTGCATAGACCAAGGCGGATGCTTCGTGGCTCTGCTGCGAATTGAGGATGTTTCTTGTCGAAATCTTGCCACGCTTCGCCTGTTGCAAGGTGGATCATTACATCGTCTGACGACTTACAATTTAAGTGCCACGTCATATGTTCAGCAGTTGATTTAGTCATGAAGAGTCGTTTAAGACGTGGGGCCAAAGGGAGGTACCATAACTTTTTCCTTGGCACTGGATTCTTTCTACCTATAGTTTCATACCTATCCTCCCCACATTCAGAACAAACCAAGTAATCGGAAGATGCGAATTCTCCATAGAACAAGAAACAATTATTCAAACACACGTCGATTGTTTCATATCCCAACCCCAAACACCTCATCATCTTCTCGGCAGCGTGCATATCCTCTGGCAGTAAGAGTTGATCCTTTGGATACAAAAGATCGCGGTGCAAGTTGTACATCTGATTGCACCCGAATTGATTGTAGTTATTCTCAATCTTGGCTGTAAAAAACTCGGACACCCACTGCAAAACAGATTTCTTGCTGGGGCCCTTCAACTTAAGTTCCGACATTTGGAGCAATTTTAAAAAATCTTTTGCATCGGCGTTAGGCTCCTCACCGTTAACGTCGAATTGTGCCCGAAAAGTATCGTCAACTAGATTTTCAAGTAGAATCTCGTCCTGAACAACTTCGGGGTCGTTTCTAACTTCGTGCCTCGACGATGACACCCCTTGGCTATTATGTGCGACAAAATTTTCCCCATGGAATATCCATAAATGGTACCCTTCTACAAAATCCCATCGATAAAGGTGAGCTGCCACTTCGCCAGGGCCCAAGTATTTCCTATTGCTGCATTTTCTACATGGACATCTAGGATTTCGATCACCGTCTAGATAGTGCTCTTGATCTAACGCAAACGCCAAAAACAGGTATACACCATTGCCAAACGTTTCATTCACTCGACCCGTCTCACTCAAACGATCATACATCCAATCTCTATCTTCGTTTGGATTCATTATATATTGTCTATAAATTTTTTAAATTATAACGATTAGCACAACGACGTCGCTACATTTAGGGGACACGAACAATATTTATAATCGTACAACTAGAACAAAATATAAGAGCTCGAAACTATACACGTACCTCTTGTAGCACGTTAAAAATTTCTGAAACTGCTCCTTCGGTCTATGGCACCGGTCTCCAAGCTGCCTCGTAATATTTCTCTAAATTGCAAATAAAAAATAGCTAAATTAGATAAAGATAATTAACGTACTAAAAAAAATTATTACGTAAAAATGAAAGTATGTATATACGAACCTTATTTTGAAACCAAATGAATTGTAAATTGAGATACTAACTCACCCGCACTATATATAGCCATCGGGGGACGGGGGGAGGGGGGTTGCCATGTCATCGATCCGTGTGATTTTCACACGGATCGGGCCACGTCACCGATCCGTATGAAAATCACACGGATCATGGCTATTCCGTCGGCTATAAGCCGACGGAATAGCCATGATCCGTGTGATTTTCATCACACGGATCGGATCGTGCCATGTTACCGATCCGTGTCAATTTTCACACGGATTGGTGACATGGCAACCCCTTATTTTACTCCCCCCCCCCCCCCCCCCCCTTCTCCAAAATTACTATAAATACTCCTTATTTTACCCACCAAATTCATTCATTCTTACCATTCTCCAAAAATTATCAACTTTCTCTCCAAAATATCCTTAATAACTAACACAAATTCTTCCATATTCACTAAATTATAATTAGAGTTTATTATTTGTTTTATTATTTTATTTCTACTTATGTTTATTCATTATCTAACTAATAATAACTATAAAAAAACTTATATTATCAAGATTTTATTTTAAATACGAAATTTTATTTATTAGAATAAATATTATAAAAAAGATCGCTCGAAAATGTGCATGTTATTATTTAAATCAATTTCTTTTAAATTAAATCGCCAAATAAACATAAAAAAATTAGGGCCCTTTTCCGTCAGATTTATGCCGACGAAAAAGAAAGGCTAAAGCCGACGGAAAAGGGGTTTAGGGCTCTATTCTATCGGCTTAAAGCCGACGGAAAATAGCCCTTTTTCTTCGGCTTTAAGCCGACGGAATAAATAAAGGGCTTTTCCGTCTGTAAAAATCCGACGGAAAAAAGCTTTTGCGACGAGCTTTTTTCCGTCGGGTTTTTCCGACAATTTTTGCCGACGGAAAAGCCTTTTTCCGTCGGCAAATGGACCTTTACAGTCGACTTTTGTGCCGACGGTAAATGGGTTTTCCCTTGTAGTGGATCCTCGATTTTAGAGGCTGAGAATCGCATCGGATCGAATACTCATCTTATTTTTAAAAATAAATAAATATATAATAGTATATATATATATAATATTATATTTTTATCTATAATGCTAAGCCTATTAAGATGCTACTAAGATATTTCTATATATAATGCTAATATTATATTTTTATATATACACCTACCTAACATCTTTTCCTTAGTCCATTTGAAGGCCACGTTTATGTCTTTGCGAAACGTATACAGTTGTCAAGAGGAAACTCCTTTGATTGGAGCTTGTTGTTGCCTGTTGTTGATATTGTGATCGATGTTGGGAGTGAAGGCATAACTTCAAATGAAATTGTTGATGTTGGTGATACTAACATTGATCAAAATTGGGAGTGCTGGAGTAATCTTGAATGAAGCTGCTGATAAGCCAGTGCATAGTCTGGTGAATGGAAAATATAAAGTGGTGAAAATTAATTTGTGAAAGTGTATCTTTTATAATTGATTTGTGTTTTGTGTCAAAAAATGTGATTGAGAACCATATGAAAGTGAATTTTGTAATTCAGTAACTCTGTTTGAATGTTGTGGTTGGTCCCATTGATATTAAATTAAATAAGAAAAAAATAAAAAAAGTATCGAAATCGAATGATTTTGGATCGAATCGGATCGTTTTAAGATTCGATTTCGATCCTTATTTCTCCAGGATCGAAATCGACTTCCAGCCTCGATTCGATCCGATCCGATCCAAATGCACACCTCTAATTTCAGCATACCATTCAAGTTAAAATTCTAAGTATACTTAATAAAACTCTCGTGTAGACCAAAGCTAAGCTGGGATATTTAGTATATATAATGAATGATGCATGTCTTAATTAGTTATATTTTTTTTTTTTAAAAAATGACGCTTGTTAACACAACGACGACTAAAAACTTTAAACAAAAAAAAAATGAGAATTATTAAATAATGACGAATTTCTCCATTTGAAATCGCGTTCAAAATTTTACCGACGTGGAAAGGTGTAACCTGAGCATGCCATTTTCAAAAAAGGTTAATTTCATATTTTAATTATACTAGTTGCAGATAAATGGAACTTCCATTTTTTCGGAAAAAATAAAAAGGAAATCGAGCTGCGACATCCACGAAAAGCATCGGTATATATGGGCAGGCGAAAGGGAATGAATTTTCAATATTTGTCGAAAACTTTGAATTGTCTTTATGTACAAAAAAATCTTCCAACTGTTGAACAACGTACAAGCGTTACTTAATCAAGTACCAGACTTCTTTAATTAGATCTTTTAATCATAGAGAGGATCCTCCGCAATCAAATTTAACCTTATTTTATGTTGTTGAGTCCATTGTGTCTTTAGTTTGAGTTTTGACGAAGTACTATTTAATTTCTAAATTAATTACTGCATAAATAAATCGGAAATCCTTGAAGTTGTGTTCTAGGGCTTAAGGGGATGCATGGGAATAAAATAAAGACTCAACCATATTAAACAAACACATTTGCGTCACGAGTCAATATTTTCATTGAAAAGTACCAAGGTGATTTTGTAAAAGATTCAAATATATTCTCAAGATTATATCGCGAGATAACTGAAACTTGTTTGTTTATTTTTTATTGGGATGTGATAGGGTGTTTTGTTTATAATTTCCCAAGTAAGCGCTCTAAAGATTTTTTTACATGTCCAATAAATACAATCAAAAGATAGTTTAAAACTGATTCAGAAGTCACGTTAGGTTGTCTGATCAGGAATGGATGCATGATGGCCTCGACATAGAGCAGAGCCCTTCTTCGTGATGTTCAGGGATTAGGAGGAAGTAGGTCCACCATGTTTGTCTCATGTATATACCGAGAGGCAAACATGCTCGTGGATGCATGTGCTGGCAAAAGAGGGAGTCAACCGAGCTTGTATGGACTACCCCGCAACTGCCTTTTTGCGCAACCTAACATGATTGTCCGCACGAATTGGAGTCTCTTGACTTGTGTGATATTATTTATACATGTACGAGACTCTCTCGCCAGCTCCAACCAAACGAGCGTTGTACATTTTTTGACTTCGGCCTATTAAATAAATAAAGTTGTTGTAAGAAAAAAGTACAATCAAAAGAGTCAATCAATTATGCTAGGTCTTATCTATCCAACAATAGATGAGCACAAATCAAGTAACCATTAAGGCACTAACTAAACCACCCACCCAATTGATCAACATAATCCAATATATATCCGATCCATATATAATGCCTTCAATAGAATTCCACATGTTCAAATGTAATGGAATGGTGTTAAAAAGAATGAAATGAAAATACTTAATTAGTTGATGACAGCATACCTATTTGGAATTCTTCCGTAAAAATAATTAATTCGAAAAGACTAGAAAAGAATAGAGAGGAGTAAAAGACAAAATATATATAGGTAAAGAGATGAGAATTAGAAGATTTTCTAGACAAGGGAATAACAACAAAATCTAATACGGTTTCCTAGCATGTCCGCAAAGCTAAAATTGGTGGGACCAAATTTCAACAACTGTCAACACAAATGGCATTTAATGTATTAGTAAACTAATTTAAGAACTAACAAATACTATATGATGAATGGATTCAACTTAAACATACATGCTTTTTGGTTTATTAATTAAAATAAATTGATGTTTGCCTGCTCAAAGAAGATATGCCCAGATCTTCTTGAAGACTCCTGGATTAGTATATTTGATGACATCATTACCCACTTCTTAAATTATTATTCCTTCGTTTAGCAACTACTATACTTGATTTTTTTATTGCACCCCATAAAACATGGTCAAGATGAAAACATGTATTTGATTACTTTCTTTTTTTAATTATACGTGGAGTGTGGCTGATCACTAAGAACCTTCAATTAAGTGCTGAATAATCACAAGTATACAGGATTCAAGAATAATGTATGAAACATGATTAGAAGTAGCACTATAGGGGATTGGACTAGGCACCCGATTGATCTTTTCTTTATTATTGATTCCTTTGAAGTGTACTATAAGCTTGTGAGAATAATAGTAATTAATTGATTATAATGCATGAACCCACTAGTTAGTTGGTCAATCATACTAATCCCTTTTCTTGGAATTTTTTAAGTACAGTATGGTAGATTTGTTGCAAAGCTAGATCGCCTTCCTTCCAGGTGATTACATCCCCATTATCTTTTTCTTGACTTTTCTAAATTCACCATTATTATAATATGATGTATCCCAAATTTTCCTCCTTTCTAAGCATGGAATATTTTGTATTTTATCACTCAAGTGGTATTATAATTGCATGGATTTAATATTTTATGTGCTTATGTTACACACACTGAGTCCTCTTTGGTGGGAAAAAGTTTATGGTGTATCTACTACACGAATATAAAATAAACCACATTTAATTAAAAAAACATATTGCATCATGAGACATAGTTCCCTAATCTGACTTTTCCTTTTTATCCTTTTTCTATATTGACCTTTCGTACGTTTGTGATGATAATGATTATAAAAATTGTTCCGGTTGTGAGATGCATTGCATAGTCAAAAACCAATAGAGCTCTCTATATAAACATGATGGTAAGTACGTAATAGGTGCAACACTCGAAAACCTTCAAAACTATTAAATACATCTTTGTATATCCTCCACATACGATTAATGGAGATAAATAGTACTTCTTGTTCCCAAGAGCACACTGCAAAATCTAGCACGGAGAAAAAGGTTAGATTGTTCGGAATCGAGCTCGATACGCAGGAAAGTCATGGGCCGGATCATGGTCGAATCAAGCTATCCTCCGAAGGAGATGAAAGTGTAAATTCGTCGGCCTCGTCCACGGTGACCGATAAATTGAGTTCGGAGAATATCATAGCCGAGGTAATTCATAAGAAATTCGAGTGCCAATATTGTCTCAAAGTGTTTGGTAATTCACAAGCCTTGGGGGGTCATCAAAATGCACACAAGAAGGAAAGATTGAGGAAAAAAAGGATGCAACTTCAAGCAAGAAAGGCTAGTTTCAATTATTGCATACAACCTTTAATTAATAATACTAACAACAATTGCAAGAATTTTTATAATTATTATGGTAGTTATAATCCTGCGGCATTGTACTGTGATCCGACGTGTCATGCTCCACAATTTTCTCTATACAACGAAGAGCCGCAAATTACTTTCGGAGACTTTGGTACAGATCCGGACATGAATGAAGGTGCTCAAGAGACTCGTGTTTTCAGTCTGACACGTGCGGATGGGAATAATATGTCATCTATTTTTCCTAGTTCGAAGAAGATTTGTAATAGAAATAGTTTAGATCTTCAGTTAGGGTTAAGTTTACATTCTTCTAACTGAATTCAGTTTAATATATGAAGCTAAATGTATACGATATATACTTTTGTTATTTAAGGCCTTATTTGTTTTTTACGTACTTAATAAGTTTTTCCATTGTTTTAGCATTTTATATGGCAATTGTCACTTGGCGATAATGATTAATTATGGTTATCATGATCAAGATTCATAATCATCGTTCATGTAGTTAATTACTGTTTGAAACTGCTGCTGTTGTAGAAGAGGGAGCTATTCCCAAAAACTAGCCATGTGTTATTTGTTATTATAATTGGCAAAAAAGTTTAAATAAAAAATAAAATTTATTAACAAATAACTTCGTTGCGTTATTAGAATTATTGAATTGCTATCAAACTTAAGTTATTAGAGATATTAAAATTTTAATATTTATATATATTATCCAACAAGAATCAACACGCTTCACCTTTTTTGGTTTTGTGATTTTTGGAAGGTAAATACGTGGATCAAACTGCCATTTAAGCTTACTTTTACCAAACCCACAAAATCAATATTGGATTGAAACGAAACAAGTGGTCAAACTCAAATAACAGAGAGTTATTTTGCCAATTAAAATAAAGTATGTTTATTTTTAAAGCGGGTTTATTTTGCCATCGAAAAACAATACAGGGGTAACATGGATATTTATCTTAAAAAGAAGTAAAATTAAACTATATATACAAAGAAAAGGTAGGACATTGTTAGGTTTAACAAGACCAGTATGCCTATAGGTTATACAAATAGTACCTATGTTCTAGTCTTCTAGATCAATCAATCCATGTTCTTTTCAGTATTCTATTCATGGTACGTAGAGAGTCAGTTGGATTGGTTAAGTATGACACAATTCAAAATTATGACATGCATAGCTAGACAATCATTTGAGAAACAAATAGGAATAGTACAAGCTGACTTTAATTTATTCAAATAATACAATTCCAAGATAGGGACTTGCACTTGCGGGTTTTTTACTCGTGTTTAATTTGCTAAATATACATACTAACTATATCTTCTCGTAACATAAAAATAAGTAAGTAATTAAATAACATATGTTATGTTCGATTTGCGTAAATTTAGGAGGGATGTGTAAAAATGACACATAAACTGAAGAGTCAGACTAGCGAAATATCATTATGACTCAGTTACGTCTACGTAAAGAAGTTGGTCCATCTTTCACAATATGGCATGTCTTTGTGTTTTCTCATGAGACGAGACATTAGAGGAGGAGAAAATTAGTGTTTCTGCTACTAATAGACACTACAAGAATGTATGTATTTAACTGGCAAAGTTAGCTAGCGAAATTTATGAAACAAGGTTTGTAATGGTTTGTAACGGAATAATCGCTAGCCGAAATGGAATTCCCTTGCTAATTTCCAGCGAGAAAAGCATCGTTAATTAAAATTGTTTAATCCTTAGATAACAATAATTAAAACCAATAATTTAATCCTTAATTAAAATTGTTTAATTATAATTTTTCTAATTATAAAAGACAAGTGAAAATGGCTCCATTAAATTTAGGGAGTAAAATTGCTTTATTGTAGTTGGCTAATTAAAGTGTCTAATTAAAATCGACTAATCGAATTGCCTACTTAAAATGGTAAGAAAAAGTTTTCTTATTAAAATATCTTATTAGAAATGGCCTAATTATAGTTGATTAATTAAAATTTTCATTAAATTAATTAATTAAATGTGACATAAAACAAATTTATTTATTTCCGTGTGTTATGAGTAGCGACTAGTAAATCGCTAGCTAATTCCACGTAAACTAATTGAGCTACCAAAATTTAAGAAGCAAATATGTCCACCTCATCGCCACCTAAGCATATTTGGCGAGCGAAAAGGAAAGAGGAAGTTGTCCACCTCAGCTTTATTTCAAGCATCAAAAAGGTAGCTATATTAACAAAAAAAAAATTCGAGCCAACCCATAAAAAAATAGATAATCTTTGAAATATCATCAGCCCCGTCGCCCTATTTCTTTTTCTTTCCCATTTCTTTCCCAATTCACACTGCACCACCGTCGGTCCGTCCTTCACCGTTTCCTTCAATAGAGCTAGCATTTCACCACCAAGACTTCCCCAAACCCGCTTCCAATTAACGGCCACACAAAAAGCCTCAATTCCTCCGTGAAAGCTTCAATTCTGCCGTCGATTCGACGCTAAACTACATGGGTGAGTGTTAACATCGATTAAATTCCTTATTTGCATAATAATTTTTAAGTTTTGTTCGAATTTACGGTTTATGTGAATTTAAGGTTTATGTTAAATTGGGGTTTATGTGATATTGGGGTTTAATGTAGCATGTGGGCATTTCTTTCACGCGAGGTGTGTGGATAGGTGGATTGGGAGGAGACCCACTTGCCCTGTTTTTCGTACCCGGGTTGACTTGGATCTGGTTAGGTTGACCGGGTCGGGTGGTGTGGACAGGTGGAAAGGACTTTGGGGTGATATTTGAAGCGTTGATGAAAAAAAATAGCTTTTTTTTGTTATGTAGTTTTGTATATATGTTAAAATGGGAGAGGGTGTCATGTAAATTTGGATGATGTTGTTATGTTGTAGTTAATAATGGTGGCAATGTGTTTACTTTACTGTTGTTATCAGTTAAGAATCTTTAGTGGGAGTTGTCTTTTGATCTGAGTTGGTTGATGGAATGCTTAGTAGGTTGAGTAGAAATGTGATTTCTTGTGAAGCGAATTAACGAGCTAATACTATACGATTGCTTGTCGTAGTCTTGTTTTGCTATATGGTAGATTGTGGGGGAGTGATATTTTCGTTTGGTTTGAAGGCCGGAGTTACTTAATATTCGTGACTACGACTTTGATGATCGAACTCATGTTTCTGCTTTCTCTATGTTTATTGTATTAATCAGTAGCAACATGAGAAAGTCTAATCTTATCGTTGCCTTGTCATTTGAAAATTGTCATCTTGTTGTGTATGTTTGTTAGTCTATCTACTAAAAAAGATGAGTTGAATGAGAAGTTCGAGTTATTGGATGAATTTTGTGTAACTGAAATGACTAAAAACCTAGTTGCTACGTGGTTGCTCTGATCCACTTATCGACATGGATCCATGGCTGAATTTTGCGGCTTTGGCAATTGCTAAATAGTATGTAATAAGAAGCTTTTGTTTTCATCAGTTACTCACTGTTAAAACTACGTTTGTAATACCTCAGTCAGTAGCAATGTAATATCTCACAGAAACTTTTCTTATAAGACAGGGAATCAAGGATAATATTCGCTAATAATATTTGCACGTTACTAAATATATATTGTATTGCAGATGGCACGTACTAGAGGTCCTAGAACATCGAGTTCTAGTCAGGGAGATGATGCACCATGTACTTCTAGAAATGTTCGTCACCGTGCCAATACCTCTACCAGTACCACCACTACCAGAGAGGAGGTTCCATATCAGCCCTCGTCGCAGCTAGGCAGTTCAGCGCCTCGCATTCCGTCTCAGCCTCGATCAGCCCCACGGGCACTATCTCAGCCTCCCCAATCAGCCCCACAGGCACCGTTTCAGCCAAACATACCAGCACCACAGTTCCCGTCTCAGCCACCCCAATTAGCGCCACGCGCTCCAAATCAGTCAGGCATGCCAACACCACAGTTCCCGCCGCAGCCATGCAGACCATCTAGTGTTGCAGGGCCTCGTGGTGGAGTTACAACCCTCACCCCCTATTTACATTTCCTTCGTATGGGGTATCTCAGTTCCCACAGACTGATGGGCAGCGGTCGTTCATGTCGTTTATGCAGTCATCGATGATGATGGGTGGTTACCAGCCGTATATGCAGCCACCAATGTGGCAAGGGGTATCACCGCTAGTTACCAGTCTTGATGGTACAGGCATGGCTCAGCCGTTTCAGTATCCGATGCCACCATTTCTAGCTGCATTCCCGCAATATAATCCAGCAGCCTACCCGCCATTTTATTTTGATCCCACAGCAGCGGGAGCACTCACGGCACCCCTGCCTGGAGGAGTGAGGCCACCGGGGGCCACGGTGAGACCACAGTTTCCTGGGTTCTAGGGTGTTCTGGGGACTTACGAGGATGGGCCTTCGCAATACAATACGGATCCGACAGCAGAGGAGCAAGGGGGAGAGACGATGGAGGAGGAGGCTCGACAGCTTTTTGCCAACCCTTACCTTGAAGTAGCAGCAGCGAAGATTTCATATTATAGTTTAGATGAGGTGGAGGGAGATGAGTTTATCGTTGACGGGGAGACAGGGGTGTCTTATGGTGGTGTAAGGGTAGACACCAATCTTGTTGACGATGTTGTTGATGATACTCCGGAGATGACAGAGTAGGAAGAGAAGATGTTAGCGGATAGTATCGAGCCGTATTGTTTGAAGAATAGGGGAGGTAGGACTGGTGAGCCTGTGCCACCTAACCTGGCAAATAAAAAGTCGCTTACTTTGTGTAGGGACGGGGGTTACGCTGACCCAAAAGCCATAAGTTTAGTTGGAAATATTGTGAAACGAGTGATGCGTTTTAGTGACAAAATGACATGGAGAAAGTTCTCGAAGGAGGAACAAGGAGATGCTTGGCATTCATTTAAGGTAATTTTGTTATGGTTTAAATACATTTAATTTAATACGCTATGTAATTATTTATAATTTTATCCTGTAATAATTATAGTTTATCATAATTGCAGCAACATTACAAATGGGACGACGATGATAAGCCACTGATTAGAGTATGTTTCAATAAGATTGCCTAGAAGAATTTTCAAGATGGCATGAACAAGGCCAAAAAGTGGTGGATCCTATACATGACCAATAGGGTGGCAATTCGTTCGAAAAAGCTTTGGATGACTTTGGCACATTTGAAGAATGCTAACTTGCATTGGAGGGACCCGAAGACAAAAGTAAGGTCGAGGAAGGCGAGAGAGAACAAGGCGAAATGAAAAGGCACCAATTATGTAGGAGGGTCTATTAGCCAGGGAATTTGGAGGGAGCGCCTTATAAGTTTGTTTTAAGATATTTAATACTTTATTTGACGTTGATTACGTAGAGCTTTATTGTTAACATAAACTAATTGAGCTTGTTTGAACAGGCCAAAAAATACTATGGAGGGGATGAAGACTTAGTCCCATATTCAGCAGTTTGGATACGGACGCATTGCAAAATGCAGCCAGATGGAACGCAAAAGTGGACTACACATTGGGCTCGAAGAGTATTTGTAAGTGTTTTTGGTAACCCTCCGTATTATAGATCCTTAGGTTGTTTGACAGTTGTTTAATTATATCATTTTTGTATGGTGTTAGCTGAGGTACTTAGAGTTGTATGTCAAGGAACTCGGGGAGAATCCAGATAATTGGGAGCCGATTAATATGAAACAATGGCTAAAGGCTTCGGGTGGACCAAAGAAGGGTTTTGTTCCCAATTTCTCCACAATTGGGGATCCCGAGATTGTTGGTTTCAAAGAAATCAGAAAACACCCCAAATTCATTAACGTAGGGGGATCGAAAGAGGCCGTTCGAAAGGCACCAGCACTTATTGTACAACTCCAGATTTAGAATGCTGCTTATGCCTCCCGGTTCGCCGTACAGGAAAAGCTCATTAAAGATCTTCAGGAGGGGCAGGAACAACTAAAAGCCGCCACCAGAAAGATGTATGCAAGGATGAACTCGGACATTCCTTCGCGGTTTGCGACTAGGGGTGGGGCAGGCAACGATGGTGGTTCCGGGGGAGTAGGTGGGTCACAGAGCGCGATCCCTTCTAGCTTTGGCGTTGGTACTTCAGGGGGCGTTGGCGGCGGCTCATAGGG
This sequence comes from Linaria vulgaris, assembly GCA_948329865.1. NCBI lineage: Eukaryota > Viridiplantae > Streptophyta > Magnoliopsida > Lamiales > Plantaginaceae > Linaria > Linaria vulgaris. The sequence goes on along the minus strand of OX415254.1, from coordinate 102,645,413 downwards.
CGCGGGTGTTTCAGGTGGCGTTGATACATTTGGGGGTGTAGATGCTTCTGGCGTCGATACCGCAGGGGACTATTCTGTTGATACCTCTGGCTTGGGACTTGATCATCCTTAGTTTAGTTTGTTGGTCTACGTATGTAGTATTTAATTAGGTGTTGGACTATTTGTTGTTGCGAGGTCGATGGAACAGTTTCTTGTTGTTGGTATTGTTGTTTTGGTGTTTGTTTGAGAGGTTCAAATATTTGTGGTGTTAGTTTCTTTTTGGCTAGCTGATTGTGTTGGTGGTGTTATTTTGATGTTGTTTGACAAATTATGTTGTTGGTTTTGTTATTTTGTCCTTTAACAGGTGTTGGTTTTGTTATTTTGTCCTTTAACAGGTGTTTAAATTATGGTTTACAATAAAACTTTTTATAAACCAAAAATTGATATATTGTAGTTGCAAAGGAAATTTGGCTAGCTGACTGTGCTGACTAGGATTAACTAGCGATATTTTTGTTGAAATATGTCCACATAGGATAGTGGCTAGCGAAATTTCACTAGCTTACATATAAAAAAAATTACATTTTTTTAATGGAAAAACAGTTTAGTTAGATTCAATCTAGTTTAATGAAAAAACTAATGGAAAAACAGTTTAATTCGAACTATTTTAGTTAGATTAAAAAATATTTCAAATAAGTAGTTTGTCTAATACAACATTATTCGAGAATAAATGAACATAATTCGAGAGTAAACGAAATATAGTTCGAGAATAAACGAAGCATAATTTGAGAATATTACACTTTATGCATTATAGTCGAAATCACTAGCTTGTTCTTGTACTCCGGAATTTGGTTCACTTTCAGAAGACAAAACGTGATGATCCTCCTCTCGAAATTCTTCCTCCTCGTCGTTAGTTGTGTCGTTTTTGACAGTTAACACCTGATTATCAGCCAAGTTTTGAACAGTTACTAAGTTGGGATCGACGACAACTCTAAAATCTGGTGGGGTGCTATCTTGGAAGATCTCGACGCCTTTAACAATCCCATCGTCGTTAGGATTTAACGATGTTGTGTCTATATTATGCCTCGCTTGTGTTGTACAAACTGACCACCAGCCTATTCTAGCTCGGAGTCGTTGACACGGATAGGGAAAATAACAAGCTTGTTGAGCTTGACTTGCTAGTATGAACTGCTCCGATTCATTGGTGGAGAGACGTTTAGTGGAGTCAATGTCAACCAACTTTAAAGCCGGGTGCACTTTAATCCCTCTTGTCAAAACAAACCAATCGCATTTGAAAAGAACCACAGTTAGTACACGTCCGCCCCCAAAATAATCAGCCTCAATGACCTCACGAAGCATTCCATAATAACTCAACTCTTCTAGATCGTTGGTTTCTCCTTTAACATAAATTCCATTGTTATTTATGTTAAAGGAGAGGTTCAAATATTTGTGGTGTTAGTTTCTTTTTGGCTAGCTGATTGTGTTGGTGGTGTTATTTTGATGTTGTTTGACAAATTATGTTGTTGGTTTTGTTATTTTGTCCTTTAACAGGTGTTGGTTTTGTTATTTTGTCCTTTAACAGGTGTTTAAATTATGGTTTACAATAAAACTTTTTATAAACCAAAAATTGATATATTGTAGTTGCAAAGGAAATTTGGCTAGCTGACTGTGCTGACTAGGATTAACTAGCGATATTTTTGTTGAAATATGTCCACATAGGATAGTGGCTAGCGAAATTTCACTAGCTTACATATAAAAAAAATTACATTTTTTTAATGGAAAAACAGTTTAGTTAGATTCAATCTAGTTTAATGAAAAAACTAATGGAAAAACAGTTTAATTCGAACTATTTTAGTTAGATTAAAAAATATTTCAAATAAGTAGTTTGTCTAATACAACATTATTCGAGAATAAATGAACATAATTCGAGAGTAAACGAAACATAGTTCGAGAATAAACGAAGCATAATTTGAGAATATTACACTTTATGCATTATAGTCGAAATCACTAGCTTGTTCTTGTGCTCCGGAATTTGGTTCACTTTCAGAAGACAAAACGTGATGATCCTCCTCTCGAAATTCTTCCTCCTCGTCGTTAGTTGTGTCGTTTTTGACAGTTAACACCTGATTATCAGCCAAGTTTTGAACAGTTACTAAGTTGGGATCGACGACAACTCTAAAATCTGGTGGGGTGCTATCTTGGAAGATCTCGACGCCTTTAACAATCCCATCGTCGTTAGGATTTAACGATGTTGTGTCTATATTATGCCTCGCTTGTGTTGTACAAACTGACCACCAGCCTATTCTAGCTCGGAGTCGTTGACACGGATAGGGAAAATAACAAGCTTGTTGAGCTTGACTTGCTAGTATGAACTGCTCCGATTCATTGGTGGAGAGACATTTAGTGGAGTCAATGTCAACCAACTTTAAAGCCGGGTGCACTTTAATCCCCCTTGTCAAAACAAACCAATCGCATTTGAAAAGAACCACAGTTAGTACACGTCCGCCCCCAAAATAATCAGCCTCAATGACCTCACGAAGCATTCCATAATAACTCAACTCTTCTGGATCGTTGCTTTCTCCTTTAACATAAATTCCATTGTTATTTATGTTAAAGGAGAGGTTCAAATATTTGTGGTGTTAGTTTCTTTTTGGCTAGCTGATTGTGTTGGTGGTGTTATTTTGATGTTGTTTGACAAATTATGTTGTTGGTTTTGTTATTTTGTCCTTTAACAGGTGTTGGTTTTGTTATTTTGTCCTTTAACAGGTGTTTAAATTATGGTTTACAATAAAACTTTTTATAAACCAAAAATTGATATATTGTAGTTGCAAAGGAAATTTGGCTAGCTGACTGTGCTGACTAGGATTAACTAGCGATATTTTTGTTGAAATATGTCCACATAGGATAGTGGCTAGCGAAATTTCACTAGCTTACATATAAAAAAAATTACATTTTTTTAATGGAAAAACAGTTTAGTTAGATTCAATCTAGTTTAATGAAAAAACTAATGGAAAAACAGTTTAATTCGAACTATTTTAGTTAGATTAAAAAATATTTCAAATAAGTAGTTTGTCTAATACAACATTATTCGAGAATAAATGAACATAATTCGAGAGTAAACGAAACATAGTTCGAGAATAAACGAAGCATAATTTGAGAATATTACACTTTATGCATTATAGTCGAAATCACTAGCTTGTTCTTGTGCTCCGGAATTTGGTTCACTTTCAGAAGACAAAACGTGATGATCCTCCTCTCAAAATTCTTCCTCCTCGTCGTTAGTTGTGTCGTTTTTGACAGTTAACACCTGATTATCAGCCAAGTTTTGAACAGTTACTAAGTTGGGATCGACGACAACTCTAAAATCTGGTGGGGTGCTATCTTGGAAGATCTCGACGCCTTTAACAATCCCATCGTCGTTAGGATTTAACGATGTTGTGTCTATATTATGCCTCGCTTGTGTTGTACAAACTGACCACCAGCCTATTCTAGCTCGGAGTCGTTGACACGGATAGGGAAAATAACAAGCTTGTTGAGCTTGACTTGCTAGTATGAACTGCTCCGATTCATTGGTGGAGAGACATTTAGTGGAGTCAATGTCAACCAACTTTAAAGCCGGGTGCACTTTAATCCCCCTTGTCAAAACAAACCAATCGCATTTGAAAAGAACCACAGTTAGTACACGTCCGCCCCCAAAATAATCAGCCTCAATGACCTCACGAAGCATTCCATAATAACTCAACTCTTCTGGATCGTTGCTTTCTCCTTTAACATAAATTCCATTGTTATTTATGTTAAAGGAGAGGTTCAAATATTTGTGGTGTTAGTTTCTTTTTGGCTAGCTGATTGTGTTGGTGGTGTTATTTTGATGTTGTTTGACAAATTATGTTGTTGGTTTTGTTATTTTGTCCTTTAACAGGTGTTGGTTTTGTTATTTTGTCCTTTAACAGGTGTTTAAATTATGGTTTACAATAAAACTTTTTATAAACCAAAAATTGATATATTGTAGTTGCAAAGGAAATTTGGCTAGCTGACTGTGCTGACTAGGATTAACTAGCGATATTTTTGTTGAAATATGTCCACATAGGATAGTGGCTAGCGAAATTTCACTAGCTTACATATAAAAAAAATTACATTTTTTTAATGGAAAAACAGTTTAGTTAGATTCAATCTAGTTTAATGAAAAAACTAATGGAAAAACAGTTTAATTCGAACTATTTTAGTTAGATTAAAAAATATTTCAAATAAGTAGTTTGTCTAATACAACATTATTCGAGAATAAATGAACATAATTCGAGAGTAAACGAAACATAGTTCGAGAATAAACGAAGCATAATTTGAGAATATTACACTTTATGCATTATAGTCGAAATCACTAGCTTGTTCTTGTGCTCCGGAATTTGGTTCACTTTCAGAAGACAAAACGTGATGATCCTCCTCTCAAAATTCTTCCTCCTCGTCGTTAGTTGTGTCGTTTTTGACAGTTAACACCTGATTATCAGCCAAGTTTTGAACAGTTACTAAGTTGGGATCGACGACAACTCTAAAATCTGGTGGGGTGCTATCTTGGAAGATCTCGACGCCTTTAACAATCCCATCGTCGTTAGGATTTAACGATGTTGTGTCTATATTATGCCTCGCTTGTGTTGTACAAACTGACCACCAGCCTATTCTAGCTCGGAGTCGTTGACACGGATAGGGAAAATAACAAGCTTGTTGAGCTTGACTTGCTAGTATGAACGGCTCCGATTCATTGGTGGAGAGACGTTTAGTGGAGTCAATGTCAACCAACTTTAAAGTCGGGTGCACTTTAATCCCCCTTGTCAAAACAAACCAATCGCATTTGAAAAGAACCACAGTTAGTACACGTCCGCCCCCAAAATAATCAGCCTCAATGACCTCACGAAGCATTCCATAATAACTCAACTCTTCTGGATCGTTGCTTTCTCCTTTAACATAAATTCCATTGTTATTTATGTTAAAGGAGAGGTTCAAATATTTGTGGTGTTAGTTTCTTTTTGGCTAGCTGATTGTGTTGGTGGTGTTATTTTGATGTTGTTTGACAAATTATGTTGTTGGTTTTGTTATTTTGTCCTTTAACAGGTGTTGGTTTTGTTATTTTGTCCTTTAACAGGTGTTTAAATTATGGTTTACAATAAAACTTTTTATAAACCAAAAATTGATATATTGTAGTTGCAAAGGAAATTTGGCTAGCTGACTGTGCTGACTAGGATTAACTAGCGATATTTTTGTTGAAATATGTCCACATAGGATAGTGGCTAGCGAAATTTCACTAGCTTACATATAAAAAAAATTACATTTTTTTAATGGAAAAACAGTTTAGTTAGATTCAATCTAGTTTAATGAAAAAACTAATGGAAAAACAGTTTAATTCGAACTATTTTAGTTAGATTAAAAAATATTTCAAATAAGTAGTTTGTCTAATACAACATTATTCGAGAATAAATGAACATAATTCGAGAGTAAACGAAACATAGTTCGAGAATAAACGAAGCATAATTTGAGAATATTACACTTTATGCATTATAGTCGAAATCACTAGCTTGTTCTTGTGCTCCGGAATTTGGTTCACTTTCAGAAGTCAAAACGTGATGATCCTCCTCTCGAAATTCTTCCTCCTCGTCGTTAGTTGTGTCGTTTTTGACAGTTAACACCTGATTATCAGCCAAGTTTTGAACAGTTACTAAGTTGGGATCGACGACAACTCTAAAATCTGGTGGGGTGCTATCTTGGAAGATCTCGACGCCTTTAACAATCCCATCGTCGTTAGGATTTAACGATGTTGTGTCTATATTATGCCTCGCTTGTGTTGTACAAACTGACCACCAGCCTATTCTAGCTCGGAGTCGTTGACACGGATAGGGAAAATAACAAGCTTGTTGAGCTTGACTTGCTAGTATGAACGGCTCCGATTCATTGGTGGAGAGACGTTTAGTGGAGTCAATGTCAACCAACTTTAAAGTCGGGTGCACTTTAATCCCCCTTGTCAAAACAAACCAATCGCATTTGAAAAGAACCACAGTTAGTACACGTCCGCCCCCAAAATAATCAGCCTCAATGACCTCACGAAGCATTCCATAATAACTCAACTCTTCTGGATCGTTGCTTTCTCCTTTAACATAAATTCCATTGTTATTTGTTTGTTTCGAACTCAACTCATCAGTAGTCTGGAATCTACAACCATTGACTTTATAACCACTAAATGCCCTCGCGGCCGTACAAGGACCGTGTACTAAATGTACAACACGCATATATACATCGCAGTATTTTGACGCAACAAGTTGTTTCAGCCATTGAACATAAAACATGTTACGACACGCTTGAACCTGGATTTGCAGAACACCGTTACACATTTGGTCATCAAACATCCTACAGTTGGTAAGACAATGTAACTCATAAAGGCCAAATACATTTATGTGAAATGAATCATAGGTATATAATGAAACAATTGTACCTCAACCACGGCTCCATCTCTGGGCAGTTTAGTAGTACGTATAGCTCAACGGCATTGTACTCTATATTTGATAAATGTTTTCTTTTCGCTGCTCCCATGACTTCTCCATTCCTATGGAATATTGAAAACTCGTTATTGTGGTTAGTATTCACAGCAACTTCATTCATGTTCAAACGGTTAGACCTTGTTACCTTGTTTCGACTATGGGCTCGAAATAGTGTTCTAGGAATCGTGTAATTTCAGCAAAAAGAAATCTCTCACTTATTGAACCTTCCACAAAATTCTTATTTTTGACTTATTTCTTCAGATCAAGCATTTGCCTAAAACCATTAATCACAAACCTAAATTTAAAACTCCGGTGGCATTTTAACTGTACACAGAAACAAAACATAAATTCACCGCTTTGAATACCTTTCAAACGGATACATCCATCTATAATGGACATGACCTCCAACCTTTGATTCCCATGGAAGATGAATAGCCAGATGTTCCATTGAGTCAAAAAATGAAGGGAGAAATATTTGCTCGAATTTGCACATAGTAAGCACAATCAAACTCTCTAACTCTTCCATTTTCTGTCTCCTAATACCACGAGCACATAAAGCTCTGAAGAAAAGACTAACCTCAACCAATGGCTCCCAAACGAAATCAGGCAAGAAGTCACGAAAGGCGACAGGGATCAACCTTTACATGAACACATGACAATCATATCTTTTCATCCCTGCAAATCGAATTTGGGGCATCATAACACAACGGGCTAAACTGGAAACAAAACCACCGGGGAACTTAATCTCTTGAAGCCAGTTGCAAACATTTATCTTTTGATCCTTGCTCAAGCAGTACCTTGCCTTTTTTTAGTCGTATCACCATCCTTGGCAAACAACGTATGGCGGTTTGTGTACAAGGCAAGGTCTTTTCTAGCTTTCAGATTGTCCTTTGTTTTTCCGGATCGTCCATCACGGTGTTTTTGATGTTATCAAAGAAGTTCTTCTCGCAATGCATTACGTCAAGGTTGTGACGAATTATATTTGTCTCCCAATAGGGAAGTTCCCAAAATATACTGCGTCGCACCCAATTGTGAGAAGAATCCCTAGACCACTTTATTCGTTTTACCAAAAGGAATTGGAGGAAGGGGTTGCACGTGGTTCCACATTTCTGAACCCAATCTATGGTGCAACGGCATATCGGTTTCAACTCGGTATTTGGTGAAATATGTAGTATTCCATCTCCATTCATGATCAGGGGGGAGAAATCGTCGATGACAACCAAACCAAGAGTGTTTCTTTCCATTTGGGAGCCAAAAGGACTTTGTATTCTCCATGCAATAAGGACAAGCAAACTTGCCATGGGTACTCCACTGCGATAGCATACCATAAGCGGGGAAGTCACTACTTGTCCACATTACATGAGCACGCATAACAAAAGTATCTTTGCAATAAATGTCGTATGTCGGCGCACCATGCTCCCACAATGAGCGGAGTTCATCAATTAGCGGCCTTAACAACACGTCGATGTTTTGGCTAGAACTCGATGGACCCAAAATCAATAAACTTAGAAATATATACTCGTGCCTCATGCACATACCAGGGGGAGATTGTAGGGGGTCACGGAAACTGGCCAACACGAATAAGCTTTAGAAGAGTTCCCCCATGGGCAGAAACCATCGGTGCAAAGTCCAAGCCTGACGTTTCTTACCTCATTTGCGTAATCGGGATACCTTGCATCAAAATTCTTCAAAGCTTCACCTACAGTGGGGTGAATCATTGTATCGTTATCCCCTTGACATTTCAAATGCCACGTCATGTGTTCAGCGGTGACGCGAGACATGTACAACTCTGTAATCGGGGGTGAGTGGAAAGTACCACAATTTCTTTCGTGGGATGCGTTTGGCACGACGACTTGTACTAGCCTGATCCTTCCATCTTGGTGTTTCACACGTAGGACAAGAAACGTAAGCATCACTTTTGTATTCACCATAATAGAGGAAACAATTCTTGGGACATACATCTAGTTTTATGCATTCCATCCCTAAAACTTTCAGTAGTCGCTTACAACGATAATAAGTATCGGGGATTTTGAGTCGATCCTCATGACTTAACAATCTCCTCGTCATGTCTAGCGCATCATCACAACTACTTTCGGTCCAATTGTTCTTTATCTTGTTTGACATGAATATTGCGACCCATTCTAATACTGTCATCTCAGTTTTGTCGTGAATGTTTTCTTCCGCTTTTTGCAACATATCAAAAAATGCACTTGCCTGATCGGTTGGCTCATCATTTGTTGGTATATTGTTATGAACATTTTTAAAACGCCCTCCAAATGCGTCGTCAACCATTTCTATCATACGACTCGCGGTTTCTGGACCAGTATTGTACGTATTCTCAAATCGCCCTTCATCAACATAACCAGATGACTGCCCAACGTCGTATGTATCCGACTCTGTATTGCTGCCATACGTGGATCAGATGTCAAGTGCATTTTCGCTAGCTGATAAATGATTGTTGGACAAACTTCTGTACCATATTTCGCTAGCAAGTGCCACATTGGAGAGATTTGAAACCTGTTTTTCGCTAGCCAATTTTTGCATAAGCACAACAGGTTAGACAAAATTGCATACAATATTTCGCTAGCAAAGCTCCACGTATGACAATTTTTGTGCGGAAGTTCGCTAGCAAAAATCCACGTAGGACAAGTGATTTTCATCCAATTTTTTGCTCGCTAGTACGCCATCTAGCTTTGTAGCTAAGATATCGCTCGCTAAATACCAGCTTCGACACCAACAGCTGCGAAACGTGGCAATTGAATTTTCGCTAGCTAATATCAAAATCAGCTAGCGAATTTGGTGTTTGGCTACGGATTTCGAGCAAGCCAAATGGCTACATTCTTGTAGTGAGACTACTCCTAATTAGAGGTAAGTAGATTAATGTGGACTGGACTGATGTATATAAACAATTTTAACATGTTTATTGTTGATCCTCCTTAACATACAGGCCTTATCGTTAGATAATTGCTTATACATGGAACGAGATTTTTTAAAAATACAGAAAATACTCTATCATCTTTTGTATATAAAATAAGTCATTCGGCTAGCGTTTCGACACACAAGGTTTCATGAATTATTTGACATAACGAGTAAAATAAGTTATAATTAGCTCATTTACGTGCAAGAAATAGAGATAAAGAGAACAATATTAATTAGTTCACAGCTAAATAGTTTATTAAAGTTAATGACTACAAAACCATGAAAACTTTTGGAGGAAATATTGGTTAGAATTAAAAATACATTAGGAATTTCATTGTACCGAATAGTTTGTCTTGAGGGATTTGTGACCATATATCCATCCCCGTACACTGAATTTTTTATTTTTTTTTAAAGACCCCGTACACTGAATTAACACCTGCGTAATTGAATAATACTAAGATTGAACATGACTTTTCTTAACTATTATTTAGTAAGGGTCTTAACATAATAATATGTTTTTAATTACTAAGCGTGGATCTTTTTAATTTGAGTTTTTTTCCTAACACCCCTTGTAATATGAAAAAGATGATACCTTACAAAACCACATATGTACCTTACAGCTAGGATACCTTTCAAGGCTATACAAGTCCTAGCTGGCTCCACGATGTCTTACAAGGATCCACGATATCTCACAGGTCACACATAGGAGATGCCCCACATGCACAACGATACCTTACAAGGTTATACTAATATTAAATGACTCTACGATACCTTACACGAATATACGATGCCTTACGTGATATATGTCCACGATGTAATAAAGGCTACACAATAACTTACAAGGCTCTACGTGTTCAAGCAGACTCCACGACGCTTTACAAGAATCGTTGACGCAGTAAGAACTATAAGATCTGATGGGGTAAAAGAAATGTGACAAAATATGTGACTGAGACATGTGTAGATGACAGTTGTCAGAAAATCAAGCAAGTATATTTGCCAATAAGGTACATGCAAAACACTTGTCAACATAAGAAAACATGTAATTGATACATGTCCAGACCTTCTCCTACAAATAAGTAGCTCATTCTACATCGTAAGACCAAAATATGAATAAAATTATCAACTAACTATAATACTTCTTTTCTCATTGGATATTCTCGCCATCATTTCAGTTTTACAGACATCTATATTATCCAGAATTTGGGTAGGGCGTTCTCGAATTTATATAGTTAATTACTCAATCACGATAGTGTGCTAAAAAGAGTGTTAACAATGTTATTGTTATTTCATTAAAAAAATATTTTAGATAGCAGCAAAAAGTATCCTTGTTTGTTTCTACTTGTCAAATACCCCCCCCCCCCCCCCCGCCAGTAGTATTATTTTTTAATTTGCAAAGACACTTTGTATCATGAATGACAAAAATCGTTTTGCCATTAAGTTGTGAAAACTCATATAATCCGGAATAGACAAAAAACCTAACAATTTTTTTCTAAAATGGACGATAAACCCCATATTTCTATGGAGTGTGCATTTTCTCCTGTGTAAAAATAATCGCAACGCCCCTCTCTATTTTCGTTTTCTTCAATCTAAGAAATATATTTTTGAAATATTTGAAGGGACTTGGACTTGCTGCTGATTTGTTCCTTGGGTTACCACAACAACGTGCTTTTTAAGAGTTCAATTATTTGCTATGTTGTTTCAACATGTTACACAAATTGACAAGTAATAGATTTAATGGCATTGAATCTTGTCACCCAATTTATGCTTTAATGACATTTTCAACTACGGTGGCATTTTCAACAAATGCCACTTGTAGTGATATAGCTAAAGGTTGAAATGTCATTAATTATCAATTTAATCGCATTTTGTAAACTGACATTATAAGATTAAAACAATGACAATATATTATGCCACCAAAAAATTATTAGTTGGCACAGTCAAGTGACAGAAAATGTTAATATTTTGACTATTTTATATTGTCATTGCAAAAAGAACTAGTGGCATTTAAAAATGCCGAAAAACAACTGTTTTAGTAACACTTTGTACTGTCAATAATGTTGTCAACAGTTATAATTTGAAACGCCACAAGTACACTTTGTTACTAGTTATTTAATATTTATTTCAAATTTGGTGAAAATGATATTTATTAGTATCGTTACAAACTTCAATATTGAGATGTTGTAAAATCACTAAAATAATAGAATATACATATCAGTGGCATCATTGAACTGCATAAAAGTAACAATTATACCAAATTTTATCAAAACTTGAAGGCAGAAATTAAAACCAACACTGATGTTAAAACTTAACCATTTAATGCAAGATATAATACATATAAACCTCATTTCCAAGAATGTTAAAGTGAAATATTCTTTAAAACACAATAAGTTAGAAAGGTCTTGTACAAGTTCTGGTAGATATCTAATAACCCAAGATATAGCAAGTCTATGAACTACTTTAATCATTCTTCGTGAAACCAATAATGCATTCTCCAAAAAGCATTTTAATACGTCATATTCCACGGTCCCCCATATCTGTATATATTACACAAAATTTATAAATGACTATAACATAATTTAGAAATTGTAAACTTTCTGGAATATTTAAACTAACAATATGTCTGAACACTTGAAAAAATGTGAAACTGTTATTTCTTACCATCATATTTTGCGTCCATACAATATAGAAGATTTATAACTGAACTTCCACTTCACCATGACGCATTTCCCCAAGCTGCAACAACGATTCATAAGATAATAGAAATTTAGCAGGTTCATAAAATGTTATAAGATAATAGGAAGTGTCTTTGCTATCACGTTATAGAGAAGTCTATTATTGACAGAAAAATAAAAATATTACATACAAAAGTTAAATACTAATATAAATTCTACAGAGCATAAGCGACGAAAAAAGCAAAAATAAGAAGCACTTTCTTTATTTAGCAAACACTAATTTGTTACCTCTTTAATCCTTCGTTGATCTACTTAACAAGAATTTTGTGATTAACACCCCCATCTGCAAGCACAATGTCATTTGTCTTGTATTAATACAAAATAGATCATTATCTTGAGAAAAAAATGAAAAAGAAAAACAGAGAATGTGTGAAGTAATTTACAAGATAAATTTACTTACTACATAGCATCTCTATCACACGTCAAAGCTCCAATCTATGTCATCCAATACATGCAGGTATAGCATAATAATATTACACATTATTTGTTAAAAATCAACAAGTTGTACGAGTTTTCTGAAGAAACAGATTAATGATCGAATATCTCATATCATGAGTCTAAGAATAACCAGCGCATATAAAGTTTTATACCAGAGCGATAAAGAGATATCGGTCAACAACATTGAAAAAGAAAAGTAAAACAGAAGAGTTATCTAGTCCACTAGTTTGCGATATTTGGCATTAGGATGGTGCTCTAAACTGTAATATCGCTCTGTTTTTTCAAGTGAAAAAACATATAGGCTGCAAAATGAGATTGCAAATTAGAGGAAGCAAGTCTGGATAGTTGAAACATCTTTGATCGTCATATCAATATTCACAAACGACACAAAGTTACGATGATTATAATGTTGTCTTAATTTTATACTATTCTTCATATAAACTCTTCTGGTGTTTTTTTATAAGTGACAACAACAATCTTCATATCAATATTCACAAACCATACAAAGGCTTTATGCATCATTAAGACAAAAACAGAAGCCATAACATAAATTAGCTATCTACCTATCTACATCAGGGGTCAAGTCAAAGTTTCTAAATCCATGTGCAAAAATACCCTACATTAGAATCAGCCACACAGTTACCGCATATAACGCGTATAAGATAAAAGTACAAGTGCCCAAATCAGATCATACCTGTTCAAAACTAAAGCTTTTGCCTTCGTAGTAAAACATATGTCAATCTTATCTAATTCAGTTTGCAGTGAGGTGGGATCAAGCTCTACACAGACCTGCCATTTCTTTTTCATCAGAAATGAAAAAAATATCATTTCATGTAAACACACAAAACATGTAAACTACGGCGAAAATAGCAACCAATTTTTAGCAATTGAAACAAATTAAAAAATAAACAATAGATACAAAATATATTCTATAAAGGATGCATACATAAAAGCACATGAGAATCAGCACATGAGGAATATGAAGTCAACTACCTAGATTCGAATGACCGGATTCACATATTAGCATCCATTGTAAAAAAAAGAACTTGGGTTAACTTATAACTAAATTAGGATAATAAATGATCGTTAGATAAAGAGTAACATGTATCCACAGTTAAGTTACAGTTCAATAAATTAGACACATAAAAGTAATACTCAAGTTAGCAACATAGCTAGTGAAGCAATGCTTACATTGCCGCTATTTTTTGTCGAGATCAATGACCTCGTCAACCAGAAAAACGTCCTTCACAGGATGTCGCAGCGACTTTCTGAACTTTTGGCGGTCTTCCCCTCTTCCGACCCGAAAGAGATCAATATCCAGCATAATTATATTTCACTCTGTTTTTACCTTTTACTCTTCCTATGTAGTACAATAATATAAATCACATAACCATAACCATAAACTGAATAAATAATTCAGTCTCAAAGCACGAATCAACATCAGTAAATAAGCCCAACAGAAAAAAAATCAATTACCTTAAATAATAAAAAATCAAAATCATTAGGAGACTAAGAATCCTGCCCAAATACAGAACAATTATATTAACATGCAACCCATTAATTATATAGAACTTCATAAGGAAAAAAAGCAATTAGGGCTTAGGAAAAGAGATGCGTACCAAAAAGTAAAAAACGTAATTTTTTTTGAGGAAATTGAAAACCTTAACGTGTAGCTCCTTGAGATGGATGATTTACACCTACAAGAGGAGCACCCGTTGACTGAAAAGTAAACCACTTACAAGGATGAGCTTATAATCCCTTTTAAGATTTTCGAATGGAGAAGTTTGTAGTGGAGACTTGGAGTGTTTTATTAGTAAATTTCTTTGTTAAAAAATATAAGGCTAAAAAAGTTCGTGTAAAAAACAAATGATATAAATTTGTCACTAATTATGATATGTTAACCTCACTAATATTGCTAATTATTGGTGACATTATTTTTTGGATCTTTACGGCACTCCTCGCCTCTACGTAGTGGGTGGTAGATGGTCGGCAACGGGTCCACAATTGACTTTTGACACGACATGTGGCTAGGCTCATTCACGATCTGCAACTATGATACCCATGTCCCACCGCATATATCTCATCTCAATGTGGGCTCTCTCATATGATGGCTCGCATGGATTGGAGATCTTTTTGTTATTGGGTTATATATCTCCCGACTTTTAAGATCATTCATCTTACGCCATGTAAAGCTTGCTAGGTATGGGAGTCGGGAGGAACTTTTACCTTCATGTCTGCTTAGTCCGCCATTTGGGGACACACCTTCACCCGTGTATCAAACTCTTCAAGTGGCTCTGGGGTCAAGACAACCTTGCCCCAAAATCTTTTTCTCCACCATCACCCTTCGCTCCACTGGCACCTTTCACTACAATTGACGGCTTGTGTGTGTGTTATGCCACTCTGACCTAGAAACCCCCAATCACCTTTTCTTCTCCCGCCTCCTCTTAGCTGAGGTCTGGGCTTCTTTCCTCCCATGTTCGTGACACCTCATATCCCACCTTCACAACACATCAACCCTACCAGTCCTGCTAATGGTGTGTTGGACATTATAGAAGGCAATGAGCGAACTCACTTTCTGCCAAAGGCCTATCTCGCCTTTGGGCTTGGTTCCAAATCAAGCAAATTGCACACTACCTGGACCTCGCCCCCGGCTGACTTCGTTAAACTTGATTGTGACGGCTATCCTGGGAAGCCGGGAGCCAAACAACATTGGTGGTGTTTTCCGCGATTCAACAGATGCAACGGTGGGCGCGTTATCGGAGACAGTGAAAACAACCACCAATACAATCTCTGAACTCAAGGCTATTTGCAAGTGAGTACTTTCTGCTTTATAGCTTTTGTTTATTAAACTTATAGTCGATACACTGAGTTTGCTTTTCGCAGTGTGACCAAAAGTCGGACCCTAGGGCCTCGGTCGAGATGTTGACGATTCTGCAACAGGTATAGAGGATGTAGAGTAGCTTCACCGAGTTGGAGTAGGGGTTTTGACCGTGCCTTGAAAGACAACCTCTTAAATCAAGCCTCCCTTTTGTACTAGCTAGGCTTGTTGCACCCCCGATCCGAAACGGTTTGTCTTGTAAGATAGGACTTATACATATTTTTTGTTCTCCCGCAAACCTCGACCCCCCAATTCCTTGTATATTAGTTTGCCACATGTTCAATTAATAAGACGGCGTTTATTGGTTAAAAAAACAAAAAGAAAAAAATCAACAATGTGCATGCTTGATACCGATATATTAAGAATGTATTATTCATTTAATAACAGATCTACAACATGAGTTATTAAACAATTAAGACATGTCTAAAAGTTTATGAAGAGTACAACCCAAACTCAATAATTAAGATATAAGTTGATTACATTACATTGCATAATTTATTTTGTGTAAGCACTTTTCCTTAAAAATATAAATTTATTTGAAAGATGTTAAGTAAAAAATAATTAAGAAATTTCTCGCATTTATATTTCTAATATAAATGCGAGAAAATTGTTTAAGATGGTTTGGGCATGTTAAACGCAGACTCATAGATGCACCGATACGACGAGTTGAAGATCTTGACTTAGGATAGACGGCTAGAGCTCTTGGGAAACCGAAAAAGACTTGGACACAGGTCATACGGAACGACATGAAGCTCAAATATCTAAATAAAGATATGCTCATCAACCGAAACGTATAGAGACCGAAGATTCATGTTCACGACTCGACGTGATTTATTCATAGTTCATATAGCATACCCCAATTTATTGGGAATACAGGCTTGGTTGTTGTTGGTGTACTTGTTTTTCATTATTAATTTATTACTCTTAAAAACGCCACAATTTAAAATTATAGAGAATATCACATAAATTAGGAAAGAGAGATCATGAGATTTTTCTCCAATTAAATGAGGCTAAAATATGATGTTCAGAGAAATTTAAGGGGCTATAAGTAGAAGCTGCTTATGAAAGCACCTCATGACTTGCTTTTGAGCTTCTACTTTCTTTTGACTTTTTTTTGAAGAGACTGAGAAGTAAAAGCATTAATTGCAAATATTAAATAAATGATTCACTGACTTAAAGCCTATAAGTTACTTTTTAAAGTTTTTGCAAACACCCCTAAGACCTGCAACCTAAGTCACATAATCCTCTACGCCTAGAAAATTGCAGGCGCACCGCTTTCGCATTGCGACTTCAGTGCGCGTGGTTCGCACTGAGACGCTTTACAAATTATTAGTTCTCACACTAAGATTTCTTAGTTCTTATATTAAAATCTAATGAATAACATAGAAGAAAAAAAGTTACAAAAAAAAAATAGAAGTGATTTAAGGGCTATACCTTTATCTTCTCACCATAATAATCTACAAACACTACAACAGAAATCGCCTTTACCGACGGCTCAAAAACCGTCGGTAAAGGCCCCTTTTCCGACGGAAATGGTTATTTCCGTCGGCAAAAACCGTCGGTAAAAGTCGACGGAAAAAAGCTCGTAAGTAAAGAGCTTTTCCGTCGGACTTTTACCGACGGAATAGGGCTTTTCCGTCGGCTTAAAGCCGACGGAAAAGCCTTTTTCCTATACCGTCGGCTTTAAGCCGACGGAAAAGGGGTTTTTTTCCGTCGGCTTAAAGCCGACGGAATAGGGCTTTTCCGTCGGCTTTAAGCCGACGGAAAAGGGTTTAAAAATTTTAAAAAAAATAAAAAAAACGATTTAAAACAATTGATTTAAAATAAATCGTTTTAAAATAATTGGTTTATGATTTTGTGCCGATTTATTTAAAAGAAATCGATTTTAAATAATTATTTTATAATTTTTTGGCGATTTAATTTAAAAGAAATCGATTTAAATAATAACATTCACATATTCGAGCATTTTTTTAAAATTATTTATTATAATAAATAAAATTTCGTATTTAAAATAAAATCTTGATAATATAAATTTTTTATAGTTATTATTAGTTAGATAATGAATAAAAGTAGAAATAAAATAATAAAACAAATAATAAACTCTAATTATAAGTTAATGAATATGGATAAATTTTTGTTAGTTATTAAGAATTTTTGGGAGAGAAAGTAGATAGTTTTTGGAGGATGGGAAGAATGAATGAATTAAGTGGGTAGAATAGGGGGTATTTATAGATATTTAGGAGTAGTAGGGTTAAATTAAAAAAACAAAAAAAAAGGGTGGGGCGTGCCACGTCAGCGATCCTTGTGAATTATCACACGGATCGCTGAAGTGGCGTGATATGATCCGTGTGATCAAATCACACGGATCAGATCTGCCACCAAATTTAATTTTTTATTTTTTTATTTTTTTTGCCCTTTTTTCCGTCGGTAAAGAGCCGACGGAAAAGCCCTTTTCCGTCGGTAAAAAACCGACGGAAAAGCTAACACCATTTTTTTACTTTATTTTTTTTTTATTTATTTTTTTTGCCCCTTTTCCGTCGGCTTTTTACCGACGGAAAAAAAAGGCCCTTTTCCGTCGGCTTGTACCCGACGGAAAAGGGCTTTTCCGTCGTTTTTTTACCCCGACGGAAAAAAATGGCCTTTTCCGTCGGCCCAAAACGCTGGACCCGACGGAAAAGGCCAAATCTGTTGTAGTGAAAATATTATACAAAATTAATAACTATGGGAAGTTATGTATATTTTTTTTATAATCCATTTCTTTTTGTGAAAAATCTATAAATACTTTTGTTTTATGTGTTGAAAATATGCGTTTAGGTAATAACAAATTATTTTACATATAAGTTATTTTTATTTTTAAAACGCATTATAGTGAATTAAGATACTCAGCCTGCAACTATGCATGTAAATTAAGATGACCTAACTTGTAACTATATCAGTGAACGTGGGATATTATAAAAAAATAAAAGGAAAAAGATAACAAAGATATCTAGGTCATTGAATAGACTTTCAAAATTACTCCTGTTATTTTAAGATCGACAATTCAATAAACTAAAACACGGTGTACTGGAGAAATGTCAAGGCTTGTGTGCTTTCCTTTGATAATATATATATATATATATATATATATATATATATATTATTTTATCTGCGAGATGCTCCAATTTATATAATACAAGAATTCGAAAATAAATTTAAATTTATTGGCGCGCGTCACGTTGCCTTACAGCACTAGGGAATTTTGACACAAATGTTATAAGGAAACACAAATAAACAAATTAAAACTCGCATTCCATGAGACCTTTTATAAAATCCTCTGTATATCGGTTTATTTAACTTGTCCAACTTTTCAACTACAGAAATATTAATACTTTTAACTTAACAATTAATTACACTATTACATCATTGAAGTTATCCTATAACTAGAACCCCATATCATTTTGGCAGATACACTTCATTTTTCTAGAAGATATAAAAAACAATTATTAATGAATTATTGAGAATACGTGCAAAATAATTTGGACGTTTTGGTAGTATTCGTGATGAAGCTTTGAGGAAAAAAATTGTATGTTATCTTATAAATTAAAAGTATATTCTGGTAGCAAATTTGACCGTGGAACTCATAAAGCAAAATATAAATTTATACAGTTAAACTGTATCTTGACTCTTGCGCAGTTGTGCTGGCCCAACAATTAGTATATATCCATATGAGGTGGGCTCGATTTTAAATTTAACCAACAAGAGTGGCCCAAATAAACAAATTTTATTATTTTATTATTTTTTGTTAAAACGTGACATAAGTTGAGTTACATTTAGGAGCCGTTTGGTTTCAGGATTGATTTTATCTCAAAAACGAAGGGTAGATTAAAAACGAGATAAAAAAAACATGTTTTTTAGTGATATCTAATATATGCTTTGTGTTTTGTTCGTTAGATTGGGTTTATAGATAACTCGTAATCCCAAATAGATATTTGGTTTGGTTTTATTGATTAGAGTATGATTATGTCTAAAATTACACTTTTACCCCATGTGCAAAATTACACCTTATTTTTGTCATGTTTTCTCTTTTTCTTTCCAAAAACATATTTACACAATTAATAAGTAGAAAACGAACAAAACTTGAATAAAGTGGGAAATCCATCCATGAGTTTGTAGGGAATTGATTGACGTCATTTTGAAGGAAACAAATATACACAAAACCTGTAAGGAAAAATAGATATATCATATAATAAAATGGCTAAACATTATAACATCGTTAGTTTCTTGTTCTGTTCTTTTTTACCAGAAGCATGTTTCAAAAAAAACTTGAAAACGAACAAAAGGCGGGAAAGTTCATCAGAAAGTTTGTACGCAATTATTTACTGATTGAAGGAACTAAATTAGCACACAACCGATAAAGAAACATAGATACATCATCATATAATAAATTAGCTAACCATCAGACTATCATCTGCTTACCAAAGCTAATTTGTAACAGTTGGTCACAACTAGAGCTCAAAAAAATCCAAAGAAATAATAAAACCAGTTCTCAAAATTCCAAGGCAATTGATCTTCCAACTCAGACAAGACACCACTCGAATGTAAAATTCGTAAAAGCTGCTTGAGAACATTAAAGCATAGACAAACATACATATCCACTATCACTTGGAATAGATAGATTAAAGACAAATATAAACATATACTTGTCAAAATATGAAAAAATAGAATAGGATGTTATTTGAAAACTTGTAATGGTCATATTATTCCAGAATTTTGGCATCCAACCAGAGACATGTTCTGCTTCATTATTCAGTCAAAGAAACTCAAAGAAAATAAACATAACCCAAATAAAACACTAGAAAATATAATTCAAAACCCAATTCTTCCCAATCCACTACCATATTACTTATGCAATCTTCCCCAACAGCAACATCTTCAAGAAACGTGGCTTAGCCGATTGTTTAAGTTTCAAGAACATATCTCCTTTCATGGAATCGTGAATGAGCTGGTGCGCAAGGATCATCTTCTCAAAGCTCTCGAAATCAACAACTGTGAAGAGATGAAGCAATATTCAGTGAAGAATTGCAAGATATAAAGAGGAAATGACATATTTCTAATGGAAAACGAAATTCGTACCTCAATTTGGAACTCAATTTGCCAGTGAATTGAACTGGTAAGCAGCCCTAGCTTTATAGATAGCGAGATTCAGATATTTCCAGCAAATTCCCAATTTTGATATATGGCATACGTGATTTAGGGCGAGAATCACAATAATTTTCAGCAAAAGATTAACCGTGATCATATGATTTAGGGATATACAAGAGAAGATTGCTTTGATGTAGCCCATGAATATCTATCTTTTCCAGAACTGAGAGATGTTGATATTTTTCTGATTGAATATCCCGTATGATTTGACGAAGGGGAATACATGGCAAAAAAATTAGACTGTAAGGGCAAAGTTGTCTTTTAAGTTAGAAGTTAAAACTAGCCAAAATCGAGATAATTTTATCTCAGGGTCAGAGGTGTGATTAGTTATCTCCATTTTCCTGATTAAAACCCAAAAATTCGGGCATATCTCACATCTGTCCGAAAAATCTATCTATAAAACCAAACAAGAGATAAGGTGAGATAAGGTGAGATATCTCACCTTATCTATAGAACCAAACGGCTTCTTAAACTTTTAAGAATTCAACATATATAATTATCTATAGAAAGATGTACTTCAAAAAGAAAACGAATTTGCTCTGCTTGTATTTCATAACTTGTTTCTTAATACCGGCTACTAATTTGTTGGAACTATAAGTATTTATAATAATTATTTTGGCGAATCCGATCTATAAATAGTTCATATATTACAAAGCCAGAACTCTACAGTATATTTGTCAAATCAATCCTTGGAATCACATTCCGAATATAATGGGATGACAGTATTTGTGAATTTACTAATAAATTGTGGTGAAAAACTAAAAAACTAACTACATAGAATGAGCAATTTCCTTTTTCTTTCCTTCTTCTTCTTTTTATTTCCTTTGTTTCCTTTTGCTCACATATTTGAATCGACCGGTTGGATTTAGTTAGGTCACTTGCTTCACTAGGGTCCTGCCCGGAGACAAAATGAACTTGCATTTCATTCAGAAACTAATTTAATAAACAAGAATGAGACATCTAACAACCTGATCTTTCATTGTGGGTCTTCTTATATCCCATGGCAATTCAGAAATACTATCCCATTTTATTAAACCTTGGATAATTTTAAAGTACCCAATAAAAAATAGCAGACATGTATTATGTCTTGGAAAAAATTACATTACAACGTTATAACGTTGGAAATTCTAATAATTGCGGTATGTTTTAATTTTTTAGATTACCTATATTAGATTTTTGGCATATTTCTTGATAAATCTTTTGTTCAAATTTTTCAAAGTGCTTGTAGAAAACGCGCACGCGAGGTTGAGCATAGGATCGACCCCAAGAGTAACTATGAAATAGGTCATAGATATTATACATTCGTTTGTTAGCTTATTATACATTCGTTTTACATTTTTGTCTTTTATTTGAAGTCATATTAAAATCATCTCCAACCAAGCACCCTCATGAGGTTGAGGGTGAGAGTGACGGCAAGAAAACTCCAAAGAAGGAGAACATCACGTGGAAGGTCCATGAAGATAATGTTGGAAAATTGATTAAATGAAATGGGTTTGTACAGCTGACTTCGGGTCAGATTTTGAGCGGGTTTCACTTGTCGTAGTGACGACTTCAAGATGGGAACGTTTTCTCCTATGTGAGAGCTTCGAAACGATATATTGCACGCTCAAAATAGTACACGGGTGAATGAGAAATTGATGCTCAAAGATAGCTACACAAAGCTGAAAATATTGAAGTAAAGGAGGGAAAAAACCATAAAGTGAAGATGGTCATCCCACATGGGAAAAAGAGCACTCTCTTTTTGGGTTTATCAATAGCAATGCATTCTTAGCATGATAAGAATGTGTTGGCTAGAGTCTCTTCTCTCTCCTACGTGCGCGCAGGAGGGTGCAAATGCGAGCCAAAAAAATAGTGTGACTAATGCGATTCGAGCTTGCGCACACGACGTACGCGCCGAATGTCGGTCCGTTTAGCCTGTCGGGCTCCCGCTCGCGTGGGCCTTGTTTTGCACCTTTTTCTATTTTAGGTAACAGAATTAATTTATATTCGGATAATATTTCTATATTAAATCTGAAGCATCAAAACGCGTCCAGATTCATCTGAATATATGGTCTTATCTTAATTACGATTCGGTATTATCGTAATTAGAGATTTGCATATATCTAAAAGATCTCGTTCCTTGTTAATCAAGTCAGCCGACTCTCTCCCTAATTAGTATAAATAGGAGTCGCTCCCCGTAGGGTTAATCATCAGCAAAATTACACTTTTGCATACAAGAAAAAAA
The DNA here is from genome assembly GCA_948329865.1 of Linaria vulgaris. Taxonomy (NCBI): domain Eukaryota; kingdom Viridiplantae; phylum Streptophyta; class Magnoliopsida; order Lamiales; family Plantaginaceae; genus Linaria; species Linaria vulgaris. The sequence goes on along the minus strand of OX415254.1, from coordinate 102,622,544 downwards.
AGTTTTAATCATTGTGTGGTGGTGGTAGTCTGTTACCGTTTGAGTTCGTCGGGATTGTTCTGCGAGTGCTAGCAGCCAATTCGAAAGGTCGTTTTATCCTTAAAAGAGTTAGTCCAACGATCTCATCACGTGGAGAGGACTAAACTACTTTAAGGAAATCGATAAGGACTCGACCAATTACTACGGTTATTTTCAGTTTATGCGTTATTATTAATTTTATTTATTTGCGTGTCAATTTATATATTGTTCATTATCTCAATTATTTCTAACAATCTTAAAGTAGTTTACGTCTTTAGACGGACATGTCATTATTGATAAAGTATAATTTCCAGCTATTGAAAAATATTTGACGAAAAAGAAACGGGTGAATGGAGATTAATTTGTTTTCTTCGGTTTCTATAATTTTGTATACGTGCGTGTGAGATCTGATATATTTATACACACGTAACATCTTGGAGAAAATATTAACTTGGGGGAACATTACTAAGTTTGCTAAATTATCATACGAAGAGTGGCTGGAATTTAATAGCAAGAGCACGAGAACGACGAGCGGGGATGCGTCAAATGTTAATGGGCCCGAACTTTTATTTCGACGCTATGGAATATATGGAAAGCGATGAATATCAAGACGTTTAGCCGAAAAAGCACCAACGGTTTTGTATCTTCAAAATTAAGCAATTAAGTTGGAACTACAAGGGGCACGAAGGAGAACGCCTTTTAACGATGTAGAGAAAAAGTGGAAGAAATCCGACAGTGGTTGGGTAAAGCTGAATGTAGATGACCGTATAAGCTTTGCGCTCATATATGGGGGACTGGCTATGCTCAGGTTCAATATGGATTCACCAACACCAACGATGGATGATGTTAAACTTGAAGCACTTAAGAGGTGGTTGGAGTTGGCTCAATTTTAAATTCTTAACCAACAAAACTGGCCCAGAACATAAGTTGATTTACATTTGTAGTGTTAATAATTCGCCCAGAACATAAGTTGATTTACATTTGTAGTGTTAATAATTCGGTATCTATTTTTTTTACAATTAAATATTATGTTGCATAGAATTCAATATCTAATTATTTAATTATCTATAGAAGGATGCACTTTAAGAAGAAACCGACCCAGTCCTGTTTGTACTTCATTAACTTGTTTCTTAATACCGACTGCTATTTTGTTTTGTTTTTTTGGCAACAGATCCAAGCTTAATTGAGCCTCTTTTTTTTAGCGAATCTAATCTAGAAATAGTTAATATAGTACAACACCACAATGCTAGAAATCTACAGTACATTCGTTAGATCAATGCTTGGAATTGTATTGTGAAAATATGGATGACAGAATTTGTGAATTTGCTAATAAATGGCGGTGAACAATAATTTAACCTACAAAAAAAAAACATAGAATGATAAGTTCTTTCCTTTTTTTTTGTTTTTTTTTTTCATTTTGCCAACTTATTTGAATCAAATGGTTGGATTTAATTAGGTCCCTTGTTTCACTAGGGTCCTGCCAGGAGACAAAATGAACTTGCCTTTCATAAACTAATTTAAGATACAAGAGCGAGACATCTAACTACCTCATCTCTGATTGTGGGTCTTCTTATATCCTACACCTACAGCAATTTAGAAACATTATCACATTTTATTAAATTCTGGATAATAAAAGAAGCCAATAAAAATAGCAATCATAGTTATATATTTATTTGTAGCATGTTTGGAAAAAATTACATTGCAACGTTATAACATTGGAAATTCTAATAATTCATTATATTTATTAGATATATTGATAGATATATTTTGATAGATTGGTATAGATCCTTTAGATATGTTAATATCCTTAGTTATCATTAGATGATTTGGTAGTTTACCAAAAGATAGCTTGTTGTACTTTTATATATTGTACTCATTATTGACGAATGAAATCAGGGAATTACATTATCTCACATGGTATCTAGAGACCAAAATTTTTAACCTAAAAATTCTTCTAGCCGTCCCCTCTCTCTCTCCATGGCCGACCCGAAGTTCCACCCCGCCCTCACCGTTTCTAACGTGAGGAACTTCATCCCCATCACTCTCGACATGGAGAAAGGCCAATATTCCACTTGGTCTGAATTGTTTAAAATTCACTGTATGGCTTATCAGGTCCTGGACCACATTCTACCTCCCCCACCACCACCTTCCGCCACTCCCTCTGATCCTAAACCCGCGGACTCGGTCACCGCTGAGAAGGGCGATGACCCCTCTTCTAAAACGACCACCAAAGCGGACTCCACTCCCGCTGATGGCTCTGCGTCATCTAAAGCAGCGACCGCCCCCTCTCCCTCTCCCACGGATCACGCGGATCACGCTCTATGGATCCGTCTTGATGCCATCGTCCTCCAATGGATTTATGGCACGATATCTTCCGATCTCATGCACACAATCTTTGAGAAGGACACCACCGCCGCTCATGCATGGATCCGTCTTGAGAAAACTTTTCAAGACAACAAGCATTCAAGGGCCGTCTACCTTGAAAATTAGTTTACCCACGTTCACATGGATGACTTTTCCAACGTGTCCGACATCAACGCTGCCATGCACACCATGACTCTCGGCCCATCCGATGGTCAATGGTACATGGACTCCGGTGCAACGTCTCATATGACATCCTCGTCAGGTACTCTCTCATCTTACTCTAATTCGGGCATTGATCGTTCTATACTTGTTGGTAATGGTAATACTATTCCTATATTTGGTCATGGCACTGCAACGTTACCTAAACCTAACCCTCCCCTTTCCCTTTATCATGTTTTTCATGCTCCCTCACTTATTAAAAATCTTATCTCCGTACGTGGTTTTACCACTGATAATTTTGTATCCATTGAATTTGACCCTTTTGGCTTTTCTGTGAAGGACCTCATGACGAGGGTAGTTATAATGAGATGCAATAGTACATGTGATCTTTACCCCATAACATCCCCTACATCCTCCAAGCCGACGCCACCACGACCGCCCTCTCACCTCTCCCTCGCCGCCGTCTCTCCCAACCTTTGGCACGACCGCTTGGGTCATCCGGGGAAACAAGTATTGCAATTTCTTAACACGAACAAGTTAATTAATTGTAATAATTTCTCTTCTTTTTGCAACTCTTGTGTTTTTGGAAAACATGTTCAATTACCGTTTTCTTTGTCAAACACTTCTAGTTTACGTCCTTTTGATATTTTGCATGGTGATTTATGGACTTCTCCTGTTTTGAGCTCTTCGGGCCATAAATATTATTTTCTCTTGCTAGATGATTATACTAACTTCTTGTGGACTTTTCCCATTGGCAAAAAACCCGAGGTTTTTGATATTTTTGCAAAGTTTCATTCGTTTGTTCGTACTCAATTTAATATGTCAGTTAAAAATCTTCAATGTGACAACGGACGCGAATTTAACAATGCAAATTTTCATTCTTTGTGCCACAAATTTGGGATGAATTTTCGTTTTTCTTGCCCACATACATCCTCTCAAAATGGGAAAGCTGAAAGAAAAATAAGATCAATAAATAACATGATGCGTTCCCTACTTGCACACGCCTTCATACCTCACCCCTTATGGCCTCACGCCCTCCAAAGAGCCACTTACCTCTTAAATATACTATCCTCCAAATTACTCCACTCCAAATCTCCCACTCAATACCTATATAATCGTAACCCCACTTATACTCATCTTTGGGTTTTTGGGTGCCTTTGTTTTCCTCTAATCCCTTCCACCACTATAAATAAATTAGAGGCCCGCTCCACACCTTGTGTATTCCTTGGGTATCCGTCAGATCATCGGGGTTATAAATGCTACAATATGGCTACTAACAAATTCCTCATATCTCGTCATGTCATATTTAATGAGCATATTTTTCCTTTCTATAATATTTCTATTACGCCTCTCTCTTCTTCTTTTCTTGATGAAGGGCTCTGTCCTATTTTTCTTCCCACCATGCACTCCCCGGCGACCCCAATCGACGTAACCAGCACAGCGCCCGACGGCCCAGCTCCGCCAAGTCCAGCGCCCGTCGGCCCTGCGCCCGACGGCCCAGCGCCAACCGGCCCCTTACCGCCCAGCCCAGCGCCCAGCCCAACGCCAGCAAGCCCAGCGCCCCCAAGCCCACCACCCGCTAGCCCAGCGCCCCCTGGCCCATCCGACAGCGCCCAGCCTCACACGCCCACCGCGGCCCAACGCGGCACAACCCCACCACCTACCACTGCCACCCACCTGTACCATGACCCCCCGTAGTATGCGAGGTATCTTCATCCCCAAACGCCCCCTTAACTTATCCATTTCCACCTCCCCCTCCCCACTCCCGAAAAATACCCGCGTTGCATTGTCTGACCCAAATTGTAAACAAGCCATGCATGACGAATTTAATGCTCTTATTAGAACTAAGACTTGGGAGTTAGTCCCTCAACCTAGTGATGTTAATATTATTCGTTGCATGTGGATTTTTCGTCATAAATTCTTGTTTGACGGTTCTTTTGAGCGTTATAAGGCTCGCCTTGTGGGTGATGGCAGGTCTCAACATGTGGGCATTGATTGCAATGACACTTTTAGCCCCGTGGTCAAACCAGCAACCATCCGGACTGTCCTTATCATTGCTCTTTCTCGCTCTTGGATAATCCATCAGCTTGACGTACAAAATGCCTTTCTCCATGGCAATCTTTAGGAGACAGTGTATATGCATCAGCCCTTGGGTTTTCAGGATGCTAACTTTCCCGACCACGTCTGCCTTTTGCGTCGTTCTCTTTATAGACTCAAGCAAGCCCCCCCGGGCGTGGTATCAGCGTTTTGCTGACTTTGCTTTCTCCATTGGTTTCACTCACAGTCGGGCTGATCACTCTCTTTTTATCTTCTGTCGAGGTACGGATACTGCTTATCTTCTTCTATATGTCGATGATATTATTATTACTGCCTCCTCAGATGCTTTGCGCCGTATGCTTATCTCTCAATTTGCCTCTAAGTTTGCCATGAAGGACCTTGGTCCTTTGAGTTATTTTTTGGGTGTTCGTGTTTCTCAACAAAAGTGTGGTCTCTTTCTCGATCAAGAAAAATATGCAGCTGAAATTATTGACAGGGCCGACATGACATCTTGTAAGCCCGCTGCGACCCCCGTTGATACCAAACCGAAGCTGGGGTGGTCCGCCAGTGAGCCTTTTTCCGATGCTTCTCTCTATCGCAGTTTGGTAGGGGCCTTGCAGTATCTTACGTTTACGAGGCCGGATATCTCTTATACTGTGCAGCAGGTTTGCTTACATATGCATGACCCGAGGGTGGATCACATGGCTGCACTCAAGCGGATTATTCGGTATATTCGGGGCACCTCTTACTTCGGTCTTCATTTCTCTCGGTCTCGGGTGGACCGCCTTGTTTCTTATACTGATGCGGATTGGGCTGGTTGCCCCAACACTAGACGCTCTACTTCGGGCTATTGCATGTTTCTTGGGGATAATTTGGTATCTTGGTCATCCAAGAGGCAACCGACCCTCTCTCGTTCTAGCGCCGAGGCGGAGTATCGAGGCGTGGCTAATGTTGTTTCTGAGTCTTGTTGGTTGCGAAATTTATTGCTTGAACTTCATGTTCCCCTTGAGAAGGCAACCTTGGTGTATTGTGACAATGTTAGCGCCATATACTTATCAAATAATCCGGTGCAATATCAACGAACAAAACACATTGAGCTTGATATTCATTTTGTACGCGAAAAGGTGGCTCGCGGTGAAGCTCGTGTGGTTCACGTCCCTTCACGACATCAACTAGCCGACATATTCACGAAGGGCCTACCCCATCGTATTGTTCGATGATTTTCGGTCCAATCTAAGCATACGTGAACCTCCCGCTTCGACTGCGGGGGTGTATTAGATATATTGATAGATATATTTTGATAGATTGGTATAGATCCTTTAGATATGTTAATATCCTTAGTTATCATTAGATGATTTGGTAGATTACCAAAAGATAGCTTGTTGTACTCTTATATATTGTACTCATTATTGACGAATGAAATGAGGGAATTACATTATTTCACAATATTTAATAACTTAACTTGTTCCTCCATGTGAAATACTGAGATTAGATCAACATGTAACATGTTGATAAAAGACACCCACACAAGTATTATTTGCAACAAAATCCCCAGAGTCATCATTGTTAAATATTTTTTTCTTCCAGATCGAGTCAAAGGATTGTTGTCCATATGACCATATTATAAAGTAATAAAACAGTTGTACTATTATTCAAATTTGCACACACTTTGACTGCATGAGTAAAGTTATTAAACTACATATTATGAAATATTTTTCGTGTATCTTAATTTTACTGACAACAGCAAAATGCAGTAATGATTTTCTTTTTATTGGAAAAATCATAATGTTTCCCTATCTTGTTAATCTACAATATTGTTATTCAGACATGATTAGAGTTCTAATGTTATTACTCTCATAATGTATACCATAAGGGCAAAATAATTTACAATCATAATAACCACATGAGTATTATTAATTTAATTACGAGGTCAAGTTTCATATTCATTCCCATCCTCCCACTTGATTGCGATTTCAATGTGTTACCTTTTTTCCATCAATTATGCCGACAAATCCTCACCTAGTTCACTTCACTTCACTCCCTATCTTTTACCTAATTTAAGTAACACACTTATTTTAATTAATCTCACCTACTCAAAAAAATTAGAAAAGAAGTAACAATAAATTAAGAAATAAGGTAACAATTAGCAAAAAGCCACCTGACTTAACCTGCGCCAGCGTGCGCACAACCCTCATCCAGCCTTGCGGATACTATTTTTCAAGCACGTGCTTTCTCAACGGCGCACCTTAGCACACTCTGGCACTTTTATTTGAATTCTTAAACAGGCAAATCCGATACTATATATAAACTATATATATAAATATAAGGAACAATTACACAAATTACCCCTAAAGTATGAGGTAATTACAAAAACTACCTCATATGTTTAATGAAGTTACACAAACGACGGTTATGCATTTTTTTCAATGTTCGGCGTTCTTCTCTCCCATGCTAACTCCATGCGTATTTTGGGTGCTTCAAGCTCTGCTTCCTCGACTGTAGGTGATATTAAAGATTTCTTGAAATCCCAAATCTATATTCCTTCGTCGGATCTCATCACTCCCGCAATCGAACATGTGTTTCCTTGTGTTGCAAGGCTCCCATCCAAGTTCAGTTTTATCCAACCCGGAGCACGTACACTCCATCTTACTTCGGCAACTTCCTTCTTATTTCTCCTTTGCCCGTCATTGTTATGCATCTTGATCTGGAGCAGCCTTCCATGAGTTTTCGTCGTGGTGCCATGAAAAACTCTCAACATTCATATGTATAACCTTACAACTTCAAATCATAGCAATGTGCAAATAATTTATTTTAAATTTCAATATATTATTTATTTGTTTTTTTAAAAAATAAAATGAGGTTTAATGCCAATTTTTTGAGCAATTTTAATTTATTTTTTGTACAAAATAAACGAGAAATATAAATTTACATTCAACAAAATATAATAATATTTTTGTAAAAAATGGACCATAAGAGGTGTTTGCGTAATTTCCCAAACATAAAGGTGGTTTTTGTAATTATCCCATACAATTTTTGTAATTCTTCCTATATAATTAATTATATATACAAAACAAGAAGAAAAAGACAGAAAATGCCACCTAATTTCCCCTCCAAATTCTCATCTCTTAGCTTTGTGTAAATCTCTTTCTTCTTAGGGCTTTACGAACAACTGTACATTGCCCTAATTTTTTTTTTTTTTTTTACCATTTTTGTATTTCTGTGATTCAGTGTGATTTTATTAGGGTTTTTGTTTGTTCAGCTGAAAATTTGCCATGTGGGTTCATGAGATTTGTTATCATTATCAGTGAATTGGGTTGAAAGACTCGAGCTTGGTTGAGTTTGTTCTTATTTGAGGCTAAATTGGTAATTTTTGAAAAAATGCGGGGTGATAAAGCTAAAGCAGTGAAAGATGAGGCGGAGAAGCAGGTGCGGAGGGACCCGTACGAGGTTTTGGGAGTCAACAGGAATTCAACGGATCAGGAAATTAAGTCTGCTTACCGAAAATTGGCTCTCAAGTATGTTATTTTTGATTTTTGGTATTAGCTCAAAGTTAGTGTTCTAGCATTGTTGTTGTTTATGGAGCGCGTTGCGGTTACGAATTAGTTTGTATGTGATTTGTGGGCCCATATATCTTTGGTTTTGGCTTAAAGTTAGTGTTGTAGCATTGTTGTTGTTGTTTATAGGGCGCGTTACGATTACGAATTATCTTTTATGTGATTTGTGGTCAGATTACTTTGTGTGTTAGTTATAGCTTTAGAGGGATAAGAAGTTCTAATGTTTCATTTGCAGTTTGTTAATCGGTAGATGTTTAAGGTATTGACCAAACGGATGGGCTTAAGTAGGCGGTTTGATTGCTGTACAAATCTGTGGGAATGTGTGTGTACGTGTATACACGCGTTGCGATGTATTTAGCTTGAATTTTATGAAAGGGAAAACAGAGATGAAAAAGAGGATGTACTGTTATATATGTATAGTCACTTCCTGTGCAAGGATTACTTAGATTCCGGTAATGTTCGTTTAAGAGCCACGGTGTGATGATATTCTAAAGTTTTAAGTTTGTGGAGGGACTGCTACAACTATGGTTTCAGGAATGTGTGCTATGTTATAGTATAGTTGTATTGAAATGAAGAGATCAATGGGAATGAAGTTTTTCTTTCTTTCTTGAATTCAATGCTTAAGTTGATAAGATATATTTTGTCATTAGTGAGAAGTATGATTTACTTTGACTTCTGTCATGCTATCTTTTACATTATAGAATTTACTGAGGAACAATATAGAGAAACATTTTGTTACTTGTTTGTAGTTATGCTTATTGGTTTCTTTCATTCTGCTCATTGTCTGTCACTACAAGTTGAGGTCCAAGGATAGCCTTTTTGATTGAAACTTTGTTGATCTCTTAGATCTTCGTACGACAACCTACAAAACTGGATTGAGTATCTGTGTTCAATGTGTAAATACCAATTTCTTTCGAAGAGAGAAGAAGTGTTGTTTGTTGATTGCGTGTTATACAAAACTGCAGGTACCATCCGGACAAAAATGCCAACGACTCGAAAGCTGCTGATATGTTCAAGGAAGCCACATTCTCATATGACATTTTGTCTGATCCAGATAAAAGGCGGCAGTATGATGCTGCTGGTTTTGCGGTTGATATTTCTGAACTTAGCTTAGATTCAAGTTTTTGTTGAAAAGCTTTGTTGGCCACATACAGCTAAATATCTGCCAAACTTGAATGTACACTTTGGTCAGGCTGTTGAATCAGAAAGCCAGGAACTGGAACTGGATCTTTCAAGTTTAGGAGCTGTCAATACTATGTTTGCTGCAATATTTAGGTTAGTTGATGAAATACCTATGCTTAGTAATCTTTTTCTTCTCGAAATTTTCATATAGTTGGTTCAGTTGTGTCATTCTTGAAAATAACTCCTGTGTCCCTGCAAGCAGTAAGCTGGGAGTTCCAATCAAAACTACAGTATCAGCAACTGTTTTGGAGGAAGCATTGAATGGTGTGGTAAACATTCGTCCGCTTCCACTCGGACAACCTTTATGCAGAAAGGTACAAATTTATTACCGAACCTTTTTAGTATGCTATGGTCTAAAATATGGTTTATTCAGAAATTTCCTTTACCTTTTAACAGGTTGAGAAGCAAAGTGCTCACTTTTATTCTGTTACAATAACAGAAAAGGAAGCGCAGGCAGGACTCGTTTGCAGAGTTTATTCACCAGATAAGAGCAAGTTTAAGGTAGTAATATGATTGGTTTAAAAATTACCACAACTATATGTGATTGGTTCTGTTTCCCTGGTGTTCATTTTATTTTTTTATAGGATCTGTTGGTTCTATTGTTTTGAGTATATAAGAAGAAGTTGGTTGCATACCTTACATATGCCTTTTGGGTTTGGAAACTACTTTTTTTTTTGTTAAGTATGACTGGCGTATAATAGAGCACAAGGGATGCTCAACGCTTAACGTCCATGGAGATTACATTCAGAGAACCTAACTCAAACAGATTCTCAGATTTGGACACTACGTGATGTCTATTAAGCATTATTTAATCCCTTATCATGGAAAAATCAACTCAGAACATCTATGGCTACATTTGTTAAGTACTTACCAGAAATAGAGTGATATCTTAGTATTTTTTGGGGTCGATTGCCATGTGCTCCATGTGGGTCAAGAATCTCTAGTTTGATGCATGTGCCACCCTTGTTTTGGCTTTCACAATTATTTAATTTCATTTCTGGACCTACATCTTGAGTCTGTAGACAGTTCTTTGGCTCCACAGTTTCTGTTATCTATAAGTGGTGGTTTCATATTTTAAGTGTGCAATGAAGGATTACTAACGTCTTGGCTTTTTCCTTGCCTAATGTTTTATATGGTGTACATGTGCGTATATGAAGACTCTGCTAACATTATCCAACTGAATGTTTGCTGATAGTAGAACTATTAAAGCAAATCCAGTCAACTAACAGTTGTACTCCACCTGTATCTGTGCAACTCATCACGTAGCTTTCTTGTTGTTCGGTTTTGTTTACCAATTTTTATGAATCAACCATTTCAAGTTCCTGCATTAGAATTTCTAAATAGTATATATAATCAATGAAGGACAGTTGCTCATCAAAATTTCATTTTGCTTTAACTATTAACAATTGAATTGACTGGTTCACAGTTCACAGTAAATGTAGCAAAAACTTGTTAAAATTACGATTTATTTACACTTGTTTTGTGGAAACATTCAATAATGTTCCCCAGCAAATGAATTGATTGATATGGTTGAAATTCAGTGTATGTGACCCTCAACCTTTACAGTAGAAATGCAAGTTCAATTATTACAGCATTCCCTAGGTTTTCTTTTTAAGTCATTAAATCTGAAGTTTCATTAGCAAATCATACATGTAAGCATAGGCATATCACTAAAAGTAATCAGGAATATCCAAATGAAGAGATTGATGTGCGCATTAGTAATAACTCAACTCGACTGTACCGTTCAGCTAAACTTGTATTTGTTTAGACTAGGTTTACTGGGGGGGGGGGTATACCACTCATAAAGATGTAAAATTTAAGCTCCATTAAACAACAATTGTGGTAGTGGGTTCACCATGCCATTTGGGGCTTTGCTAGGTTGGATATGTTAGGATGGTTTGACAGTTTTGAGGGGTTTAGAGCCGGCAGTCTTGGGTGACTGCGTAAATATGCCCCTATTTGTTGAGATTATGATCCCTTAAAACCTTTACTTAACCTCTCTATGTGAGTTATCATCTCAAATTCATGTCGTCCACTTTTTCTTGCCTGAACAAATATATATATATATATATATTATGTTCTGGATATTTTTTCCTTTGGTAATCATAATTGGGTCGGTTTGTTTTAATTAAACCTTTTGGATGCAGCTTCTATACTTTGATGGGGAAGATAATGGTGGACTAAGCCTTGCTCTTCAGGTTGGAGTCTGCTGACTATTATTTTGTTAGACTCTTTTTAGACTGTAATATTAATGAAATTTGAGCCCTAAATTGATAACGGATTCAAGGATTTCAAATAATGCCAATCACCAATATCCTGATTTCTCCCTAGTGCTATGTTTTAAAGAATAAAATATCATATTTGGTTTAGCTCTCAGGAGATAACTACTGGCATGAATTGCTATTAACTTAATGAGATTGATTTGGAATCATCAAAACGACTACTCCTTGATTGCTTCTTAAATCTTTCCCTAAAATACTGTTAATAGGTTGTAGTTTGACTCATTAACAATATTCATTTACTTTAAGCATTGTATATTTTAGCTATCTGTCTCTATTATCCTTTTACTGATTGCTGGTGTGTGTGCACACTTTTTGTTTTATAGGAGGATAGTTCAAAAACAGGAAAAGTTACCTCTGCGGGAATGTATTTTCTTGGGTTCACAGTTTATCGTATGGACCCAGCACATAACTCGGTGAGTAAATGAAATGCAACAAAGGCGCCTCATTTTGCTATATCAAAGTTGTCCATTCATGTGGCTGGAATTCATGTTTTCTCCATTCCCTAGTCTACAGCGGTGAAGGATCCAGATGCTGCTTTCTTCAAAAAGTTGGACGGGTTTCAGCCATGCGAACTAACTGAACTGAAAGCCGGCACCCATTATTTTGCCGTTTATGGTACTTAAGTTTTCTGAGTAACGTAATCTGCAGTTATTCTTGACCATGCAAGAGACTAAATTCACCTTACTTTCTGTTGGGTTGCTTGTATTTCTACAGGTGATAATTTTTTCAAAAGCATAAGCTACACCATAGAAGTTATTTGCGCAGCTCCTTTTGTAGAAGAGAAGGAGAACCTTAGAACTGTGGAAGCTCAGATTTTGTCGAAAAGGGTGGAACTTGCTAAATTTGAAACTGAATATAGAGAGGTTTGTGTCTTGAGCTTAAATTTTACGAAAAAGCGTCCTAATTTAAGAAGGCGTTTTCCTGTGTTGCTGACTTTATGTGAAATTGACAGGTTCTCGCGCAGTTCACTGAGATGACAAGTAGATATGCGAGCGAAATGCAATCTGTAAGTCAATCTAATAGAAATCCCTCAAGTTAATGATGGAGCCTGCTTTGATACATGATATTTCTGTTTCAAAAGTGTCTTGTTGATAAGTGTGATTCTCTTTGTAATTGTCTAGATCGATGAACTTCTCAAACAGAGGAATGATGTACATGCTTCATATACGACTGCTCCACAAATAAAGCGAAGTAATAGTAGTCGAAGCAAAAACAAGTCTACACCTAAGGAAAGCGAAGATGTAGTAGAGAGGGATAAAAAGCCCTCCAGGAACAGGTCAAAGAAGAGTAAGTGGTTCAATCTTCACTTAAAGGTCAACAAAAGGAAGCCCTGCGCGACGGATTAAACTGCCGTTTGACCACATGAATTCTTGTATTGCATCATCTCTCTGTCTTCCTCTCTCTCTTTCTCACAATCCCTGATGCAGTTCTTGTATTGTAATTGTAAATTTCACATTTCATTCAATTGGATTTTTAATCGGCTGGGGTGATCCGAGCAACAACATAAACTGGAACGCGGGAGGGACTTAATGGTATGGCTACGGCTATGGTTGGTGTCTTACCAATCAAAACCGACGTTGGAAATATGAAGTTGGAAATTCCCACAGGTAATATGAAGTTGGAAATTTAGCCATGGATGTTTAATGGATGATGTATTTTTCATACTGTTAAGCATAAAGTGTTTTCAGCGGTTATGATGCAAATTGTTTGGTTCTTTAATCTCAAATCACGCCTGTATTTTAGCAGTATTATTTGTGTGGACTTTGTGGTTGTGGCTTGACACATGATCCAAAAGTTATGACACAAAATACATCAAATACTTGTAAATTTTAATGCATAAGAAATTATAATTACAAAAATCTCCAATGCACATATATTTTTTAGGGCTTTTAAAAGTTTTAATGGGAAGGGTAAAGTTGGATAGAAACAATTATTGTTTATTCTGATATATAAATATTTAGGTATCCACATCTAGCTTGTACTAAAGCTGAAACTAGCAGCCAAACTGATCTGAAATTGTTACGTTTCCGGAACTTCCAATACCAACTAAATCCACTGAAAAAGTTAATATACAAAATCGACTGACTTTATTATTATGAAGAATCCCAATGTTCAAAACATAAACCCAACTAACAATAAAATGAAGTATACACGTGAAACAGAAATATATATAATTTCTGTCATGCACGCGTAACCTAAGTTTATTTTTGAAAAGATAAATATCACCTTCTTTAATCAACTTGCTGTCATCTAATTAATTCCTTCAATTCTTCAATCTCTCAAAAATACACCATAAATTTTCTCGTCACATTCTTAAGCCAACCATTTCTATATTCGATTAATTTCTTTGCATTAAATTAGGAGCATCGCATCTCAGCCTAACCTCTCCTTCGTTTCCAGTCTTCACATTAAGAAGACTCACCTTCTCCATTGCAAGAGCAAATGACTGAAAGAACGCACTCTGATTGGCCGCAAATAGATCAACAAACGGCTTAGTTCTCGGGTCAAACGCCATAGCCTGGTCCGAAGCTAACAATGTGACTCCATTCTTCATGTTGATATAATACATGTTATCAAACTTACTCGGAGACATCGGGTCGAAAAACGCGGCCATCGAGGGATCGTTCTTATAATTAGCACAAAGCTGTCTCAACCCGTTTGCGTAATCCGGGTTCATTCTCGGGTCCTTTGTTTCAAATATCCGGTACGCGAACTCGGAGCAATGCGCGAACCCTATCGTGTGCGCCCCGGTTAAAGCCACCATTTCTTGAATGTTGAACCCTTGGCTAGCGAATATGTTGATGATGTGAGACAGAGTCATGTTCGGTCTCGCCACGTGGCCTTCGACGTGTGAGGCTTCGGAGGTGAAGCTGTCTTTACGTCCGTGTTTGACAGGGTAGAAGGGCCCTCCGACCATTGAAACGAGGTTGCGAGTCGCTTCCGCGAGGATATCGGAGCATGATACGGTACTAGGGCATGCGAGTTCGAGTTTTGTCTTTGCACGGATTACTAGGTCAAAGGCGTCCCCTGGGAGGGCTTTGTTGATGTCGTGGTCGCGTTCGGCGATGGGGGACAAGGGTTTGGAGGTGAGGAGGAGGGAGGCGTCGCAACCGCCCACGACACAGTCGTGGAAGAAGAGGCGGAGAGTGCCGGCCGCGGTGGAGGGGATGGAGAGTTGCTTGTCGACCACGGTTTCTTGGACGATTTTCTGAAAGTCCGGGCACGTTTTCGCATAGTAGTCTAGGGTGAGTTGTGGTTGTGGTTGCGGTCTCGGTTTATGTTTTGCGCCAAAAGTTGGTTTATGTTTTACGTCGGTTGGTGTGATTGGGAGAGGTTTCGGTTTAGGGTTATGTTTTGCGTCGATTGTTGCGAATAGGAGGGGGGAGAGGAGGAGGAGTAGGAGGAGAAGGGGCGGCGATGGCGTCATTGTGTGCATGCGGGGAGGATGAGGAAGAGGAGTTAGGAGAGTTTTGTGAAGTGCTCTTTCTCCTCTATTTTTATTTTTTCAGGAGATTTGTTTGAGGTTTGTGGAAATTTGTGTAAGGTTGGTGGAAGAGAGAGATTAAAGGATGGAGGGGAGGAAGCCTCTTTTCATGCAATGAGAATATTGGTCGACCGAATTTATCTCATGTCTCTTACTTCAATTTCACATTGACACTAGTGGTGGCTCTCAGATGCATGGGATTTTTATTTGGCCAAAGGGATTCTAAGATTAAAGAACTTTGATCAATCACCTATAGTCAAATGAATAACCAGAATAAATTGTCAAGATTAACACACATATATAATATGTATAAAATCAAATTCCCGGGCATTCGAGTAGGACATTTGCCCCCATAAATGTGTGAATTTCTCCAAAACTAAACTCACAAAAAAAAAAAAAATGCTAACAAACCAACAAATCCAACGACGAGATTGTGCATCCGGGCGGAGCGCACATTTTAACAAAAGTTAGTGGAGGGACAAATTTCTCTTTTTAAAAGTTATGAAGTTAGCTAGCTGCAAATAAAACAACTCAAGCGATGAAAGATTTGATGCTTTTGTCCTATACAGAATGATTGCAAGAAGTATTGCGCACACATGTATCTAGTAATAAATGACAGTAATAGCTGATAGCGTGACAATGTCAATACTATAAGGAACGAGTTTAGGTAGTATAACTTGATCGACTAACACATAGACGACGCTGTATAACTTAACCCTATTAAGGGAGTGTGCCGAGGGTGTGACCCGATCCAACGCCAGAAGTGTAGCTAGGTCTGTCCTCGTGAGTGTGACTCGGTTAGAAGCCGATAGTAGCTAGGTGTAATATTGAGAAAGAGTCGAGGGATATTGTCAATGAAAGCTGCTCAAAGAAGAGATGTCAATAATGTTGTTAGAACAAATCATGTTGCACGTGGTATGCTTAAGGTCAGGGGGGAAGGATTTGCACAACATTTTAACTTTACAAAATGGGCCAATTTGAATGGTTTTCAAGACTCTTTCTAGTTTCTTCTTTTCGCTACAATTGTATGCCCTTTAGGTGCCTAAGTTTATCTTCGTTAGAAAATAAAAAGAGCAGAATGGTTGTAGAATGTAGATGAATCGTGTACTTCAATCGTGAAGGATTTTTTTTAAGGAAGTTCGTTTTTCCCTTTTCTTGTTTTGCATTTCTTTATTTAATTTCATCGTAATTAAGATTTAAGGAAGTTCATTTTTCCCTTTTTTTGTGTATCATTCTTTCTTTATTTAACTTGATCGTAATTATGATTTATCATTTAAAAATTTACATAACTAGCTAGCTCAATGGTGCATGTGAAGAAAGTTGACATGGGTCAGTCTCACATTTATGTGACACGAATGTAATATATTGTTAGAAAGTTCAAAAGTATTCAGGATTGTCAACTTTATCATATATATCGAAATTAGAGATGATGTTTTAGTTTGATCTGACCCTCAAACCTCGAAAATTACAATATGTAAAATTTAGTTCCACATTATTTTATGGTTTTTTTATCAGCAAGAAAAGAAATTTATTCATAAGAGGTATGAGAAATACCCCAAGCAAAAGACACCAAATTTCAGATCTTACAATGGAGAGGAGAATTAGATCAAAAAAAGAATAAGAGAATTTAGCCCATATCCACGTTCTAATTTTGATGGTCTCGAGCAGCTCCGCATTGCAAGCATCTCTCCCATTGAAGAGAACATCATTCTTAGCCAACCAAACGCACCAAATCGTGAAATACCAAACAAGTCGGTGATCCGAATTCTTATTAGTCAAATCCACTAAACCAAAAAATTGCTCTATGTGTGATTCAGGATTCTCAGAAAAAGCCGTTTGCACTCCCATCCATTTGCAAATATTCATCCAAGCTGATAAGTTTTGTGACAAAAAAAAATATTTTATGTAATGTTAAATAACGGTCGCCCCTTTAATTATCAAGCCCTTAATTTTCACAAATAGGCCACTAATGATGAAAAGCCGTTAGTTGCCTCGACTGTGAACGAAGTCGAGCTCGAAGCCCTCAAGTTTGGACGAGAATTAGCTTGGGAGTAGAGATTACCACAAATATAAATCGAAACCAGGGGCGTATCCATGATTTTTTCTTGCCATACGCTACTTTAGGCTTAAGTAAGATGATTTGTTTTGAAAAAAAATAAAACGAAGTACATGTATATTAAATAAAATGAGAAATTGTCATTGCTCAACACGAATAATAAGTTGTAGCATGAAGTAATAAACATATTTGTTAAAACAAACAAGAAGAACAAAAGTAACATGTGGCATACAAGACAAAAAAAGCTTCAACGCTCAAAATTCAACTTATTTTCGATAAGCCTCTCACAAAAAAACAATATATTAACTTAATTACAATTATCCAAAAAGGAGGAAAATACTTTTAAGGATGGATTTGCATACAAGTAATTAGGATATATGTTATTTAAAAGTACCAAATTACCAATCTACATTAAAATTTAAGTTTTTAGTATTAAATAATAATAACCAATTACTTCTTGGTAATTATGCAATTTCATAAATTGTTTGGGTAGTCTTCAAAGCAATATAATGATGGCTTTAACATTTTGTTTGGCACTCGCACGACAATAGATTTTTTTTTTTTTTTTGATCAGCATCAAAGATGTATTTTTATTAGTAGATCATAAGCTGACTTTAAGCTGAAAGATGTTGAATTATTTGGTTGCCAATTCCAGTCGTGATCATTGGATTCTATGAACAGAACATTATTGATGACTTGAAAAAGATTGATGAGCAACTCATTTTCCCAGACAAAGAGGGGCCTTCTCCATTGTAGATTCCAACTCCATTGATCACCAACCTTAATTCTCAAATCACTCACTTTTAATCGCACGACAATAGATTTGATAAATATGTATATTTATGCATTACTTGATTTTTGTTTAGCTTTTTGAAAAATATGTATATTTAGGATTTTTTTAATTGGATTTGATAATTAAAATTGCATTGGTCGGAACAAGTCTAATTGATAAAAATGATATGGCTAGAGTTAAAGTGAACTGGGTCTAGTTTATATTCTTATTATGTGTTATATATTTGTTTGTATTGGACTTTTGTATCTCCAATCCCATGCATAAACAATACAAGAATAATATGGGATTCCGAAATGCTCACTTGAGCTGGAGCCTAGGTGAGCCCAAGCATGAGTCTGGCCTTGGTCGAAACCAGTGTTTTCAGACCCGGACCGGTCACAGACCCGGTGAGGCTACCGGGTAGAGGGTCAACAGGTCGGACCGGTCGGACCACTGGTTGGACCGGTTTGTTGACTTTAGTCAACGCATAAATAAAATATATTAAAAATACTCAACTATATAAGAAAATTCATAACAAAATACTTTCCTCAACTTCAAAATCTCAAAATAAATATATCATGCTAATCTTACAACTTATCACTAAATAAGCAAACAAAATATTAAATAACTTTAAATCTAGTTCCAAATCTCGAATTCATTATTCCAAAAGAATAAAGTAACCAACAAAAATACAAAATAGTCTACAATTAAGAAACTCAAACACGTAATTTTCATTTTAGAATCGGGCAGAGAGAGAAAGAAGAGGCAGCAGTTTTTTTTTTTTTTTTTTTTTTTTTTTTTTTTTTTCTGGAACCCGTCGGTTCGCTGACCGGTCCAACCGACCGGGTTTCCGGTTCGCCCGGCCGGGTCGGCCGGTCCAACCTCCAGGGCTCAGCAGCCCGGTATGGGTGCTGAGCCGTTCCGGTACACCTGCCGGTTCCCGGTCCGACCGGTCCGACCGGCCGGTCCGGGCCGGGTCTGAGAACAGTGGTCGAAACTGGCACGACACATATTTATAACTTGATGACTGGTGAAAACACGATTGAGAACCCTAGTTGCGAACTCGTATGAGAATGCAAGAATTTTTATGTATTCTTGATTGACAAAATAATGCATTGATGCAACGAGCCTAAGATATACTCAAAATATTAAACGCTAGCTTTCAGTGATTGTTACCAATCAATAAACGAAAAACAAAAACCTTCTCTCGTTGCTTTAATCCACACCCACGATCTTGCCTCTACGATATCTACCAGCATTTCCACGTTTAATTCCTCGTCCCTAAACCCGCATTTATTTCTTGCATTGCATCCCAAATTGACCATAGAGTATACTTTTAATTGTAATGATTATTTTCTTATCTGCCCAAGGAGAATTGTTTCGGTGGAGAGACGCCTATACATCAAAGGTGCACCTTCACTTTATATATAATATATAATATATATATATATATATATATTTTCTACTTGTCTTTCTCTATGTAAAATACACATTCTCAAAAATTATACAATTGCCCATTTTTCCCTAATAAGTCTCTGCAGAAATTCAGGTGAGCGGAACCCTAATTTCGTCTTTCGATTCGATTTGAATCCCCAAATTTCTCTTTGATCTCTCGCTAATTTTTTGATCTGCGTTAATCGCATTGACTGCTCAGCTCGCAGATTGTTAATTTGATATATTTTTCTTAATTCAATTTTGTAAAGATTGGATTTTGTGCAGTTTTTTGTGTGGATTACGCCTGTGATCTATTGGTTTTTATTGATAAATAAGCAATTTAGGTTTTTAATCGATTTTTAGTATTCGTGTATTGATCTTTAAGAATAAATGTTGGCAAGTCCTTTTCTTTTACGATCCGCATTTTAAGGCTTAGTAATTGAATGGAGATTCTGGTATTTTGTATGAACAAATCTTCTTTAGGAGTATGATGGATGGTTTGTTGTCTGAATTGTTAATTCGAACCGCCTGTCGGTAAAATTTAAGATTCAGTTGCAAGGAAATTCTTGAATAAGGAATTAGGTCAAATAGACCTACTGTGTAGTTTTAGAAATTAAGATTAGTTGAAAGTGTCGAACTTTATCTAATTTGTATCGATTTAGCTTTGGGTACATTTATGCTAGGTGATTGCTGTTTAACTTTTTTATTGATATTAATTTTGCATTGTTTTTGGATGCTTTGCAGAGAGTCAATAAAACGTACATCTCGGATAAAATAAATAAGAGATGGCTGACCAGAAAAAGCAATTTACCAAGGTTAACCAGCTTCGCCCATTAGATACCGGGCTGAATCTAACGGTTAAGGTGATCAATGCAAAGACAGTAGCTCAGAGAGGTCGTATGCAGGGACGGTTTACTGAATGCTTGGTCGGAGATGAGACAGGGATTATTATCTTTTCAGCTAGAAATGAACAAGGTTAGTTTTTGTGCCTTCGAATGGAAAGTTGAACATCATAAATCAACATGAAGGCGAAAATGTATATTTATTATGTAGCATTTGTTTCAGAACGAAGCATTAAAATTCTGACTTTTGTCATTTCGTAGATAACTAAGGTAAGTTTAAGGGGCATCCTTACTTCGATGAATGATTATGAAATGTGTGGGCCTATCGAATTGCCTATGAATCGCCTTTTTGCTGATCTTCGACATGGCCACATCTTATACTTGCAAGATCTAAGCTTTTCCCATCATTGAACTCAAACACTCTCCTGTTTTTGCAATTTGTATGCATTAGAATTTAGAATGTGTTGTTTGACCACTTCGTCGCTGGATTGGTGGTTCGACTTTTGATGAAAAGTCTTAGTTGTTTTGATTTATGGAAGAACAAAATGGAGATTGTGTACTGCTGTCGGTTTGCGCTTCAATGTAATTTATCCCCCTGAAACAGCTGTCAAATCTTTTTAAACAACGGACTTAGTCTCAATCTTTGTTCATGTGAATGATGTTAGAAAATTGTGTCACGAAATTGGTTTATGTTTAGATGCTAGCTCGCTGCCCCCCTAGAAGCTGTGCAACAGTTCCATAAGACACCACTCCGTCTTATTGGCAATTAAGATGAAGAAGATATGTACCTGTTGCAGTTGAAAGTTCATGCTGAAGCATATAATTGGCTTCTGATGTGACATTTGTTTGATCTTCTGTGCATTTTGGGGCTGTATAAGTAGGATCTATCTGATTTATTTGCTCCTTCTAATCCATATCAAATTGGAACTGTATCAGTAGAACCTATTTGATTTATTTGCTCCTTCCAATCCAATGTCAATTAGCCACAGTGATGATCCAAAGTCCCATTATAATTTTTTGATATATTTTTACTGATGCACTACTGGTTCTCTGATAGTTGATTTGGCGAAAGAGGGTAACACCATCGTCCTTTCAAATGCAAAAATCGATATGTTCAAGGGATCGATGAGGCTGTCAGTGGACCGTTCAGGACGTGTTGAAGTTGGTGAGGCTGCCAGTTTCTCGGTGGATGAGACCAACAACTTGTCATTGATTGAATTTGACCGTATTGATGTAGTGGTTTGAGCACTATGTCACGGATCAACTTAGACGCTGCTTTTGGTAGAGTTGTTTAGATGCTCAGGACCTCGAGTGAATCTTTACAATGCTACAGGCTGCTGCCTTTTTCGTTTTCATTATGTTTACGATTAGCAGCGGCTTTGAGTACTATTTGTCTTCCTTTTATGTTTCTTTTTGTTATGGAACGAGCTGGGATTCTTCAGTTTGAGTATTGAAAGGTAATACTAGTTTTGTTGTTACAGTTGCAGCATGCTTTACTTGAGTTTCAAAGCTTCTTTTTATCTCTGGCTCATGTGAATCTTGTTATCTGTTTCCTTGATTATACAAAAAATTCCTCTTGCCTTATATCCTGTATAGATGTATGAAGATTTATAACACTACTAAATACCATAATTATAAAGAACTTTTTAAAACTTTTATTGTGTCCTATGATGAAATCGTTTAAATAGGTCTAGATGGTGGCCAGAAAGATTTATACCTGGTTATGAAATTTGGAATATATTGCATGCATCACTAAAAGCTGAACCACAGTACTCGAATTTTAGTTTGAACACTTTGTAAATTTTGGTTGAAGTGCATCGGTGAAAACTCTGAAAGGATCGAACTTGTGTCTAACGTGAAAGAAGTCTACCGCACAATATCACAAAGTAATATGCCAATATGCGATGCAGTTTGAGCTTTTACGTTGCAATATTATGCGCTCGCGAACCCATACAATCGGATAAATGGGGCAATGTTGGGATTGATAAGTGTCGCCATTGCAACTTTATGGGCTTGCAACTGAAAACTGGGTGACAAGAGCAAAACCAGTTATTTAAAAGTTACGTCGAAATGGCAGGTAATCTGATTTATAGCGTGTTCGATGTACTGAGACATTGAACGCCTATAACATTAAATACTTCAAAAAGTCTTGCTTCTTGTATGGCCAACATTTCGATGTATGTGTTTGATCTATGAGCTTAGGTCCATCAAAGGTAGCGTACTAGACCCCCAAAATTACGAAAATAAATAATTATACACATGATTAATCGTTATTATGAGGTATGCTTATTTTTACCATTCTCTAAACTACATTGAATCAGTGTTTAAAAAAACGCGACCCGGAGCGCGTTTTGAGTCAAATTACACTAAAACGCCCCAAAACGCATGTTTGGGGTGTTTCATTCGCGGGGCGTACGCCCAGGGTGTGAAAAACGCATTTTTAACGCCCCAAGTAGAAAACCAACGTTTTTGAGAACTTATGGGGGAAAATGGTGAATTTTATCTTATTAGGGGTAAAATAAGTATTTTTTTAAAAAGTTTTGACTTTGAAGATAAATAAAAATCTGATTTCTCTTCCTTAAACAATCGATCAGGGTTTCTTTTTTCCCTAAAAGCCAAAATGAAATTAACTCTTCTTCTTCAACAACATACAATCTCTTAGACCGGTAAAATCAAAATTTCGGCGACTCCGTGTGGCGGCTTCTTTTTCTTTGGACTTACTGTAAAAATTCAAGTGATATATTATATTTTATTAGGAATTATCATTATTTATATGATTTTAAATAATAAATTTTAAAATTTACGGGGCTTACGCCCTTCGCCCCAGGGCTTACGCCCTCGCCCCGAGGAACTTAGGACGCCCCGCAACGCCTTTTAAAACACTGCATTGAATACTACCTAAGTTATCCTGTGTGTTCGATTTTTATAGGACCATTTTCAATTCTATTAGCCTGTTTTGGCATATATGGTGATCTTTCGACGTGCATACCTTTGTTCGACTTATATGTATTTTCGAAGTTTGGTGTGTCGCTTATGATTTCAGCTTATCTCCAAGGGCTCCTAAAAATAGCTCACGTGCATGTGTTTTAGTGCTTTAGTGCAGGATTTTCGAACTCAAAAATAGTTCACGATTGTTCAAAAACCTGGATTAACCTGTCTCTGTCGGCTGTCGCCATGCACTTCATCAACATACAAAGATGCTCCACATCAATATAAAACGCAATTGTTAAAATTTGTCTGATATTGATCTTATAGATAATTAACCAACGCCTTAGGATTTTATTTCATTACATGCATGAACCTAAGGTACAACTCAAATAATTATGTTAACACCCAATGAGATTTTAAAATCAGTAAAAAGTAGGTTTAGTTGTAAGGTTTTTCCAAATTTTTATGAGTGTCTTTTTAATTATTCAAACTTCAGAAAGGCCATTTATAATGCACTCCCAATATTACTCCAAAATCTACCATTTGTATGTACTAAGTTTATGTAGTTATAGTTCACAGTGGTGTTAGTGTATACCCCTACCGAAATAAACCTTTTTGTGTAGTAATATTATATATAAGACATATGTGATAATCGAAGGCCATCTTCAATGCCGCGATGCTCGCGACAAAATTCAAAATTAGCAATCTTACTTTTGAGTTGAACTGGGAGGTTACAAAACAGTTTTTTTTTCCCCAGAGAAGATTTGATCTTAGAGCTCTAATACCCTCAATGAGGAAATACTTAGAACATGGCATTCCGAGAATTTCGTTTTGTATCTAGAACTAATAATTTAGCAGCCCACAATTTAGCGGTGTGGGCGCCCTCACATACGGTTGGTCGGGCGTAGTTCCTTCCGTGGACTTGCCTATTTCATTCATGGCTAACAAAATGATATAAAAGTTAAGTAAGTTACCTTACGCGACAGTCAATTCATGCCAATTGAGAAGTCGAGTTACAATCAACAAATAATAAAAGAACACCATCCAAAACTAAAAAAGAAATTGCAAACACAAGTAGTAAACAATAACATTGATTATTGATCATATTATTATTACTCAGGATACATCATCGAACTGGTTCAAACAACGGGAAGAATTACATAATATTGATATAGGCGAAATGGAGTGGAAAATAGGGAAATAAAAGAAAAGGAATTAATCATCCCACCCATATATAAAAACGAGAGAACAATGATTTAAGGAAAAACTTCTTAAATTCTTTTCCCGATCACTGCAAAAAATGAAACCATCAAGGCCAAGAACCCAATCATCACCGACGGTGAAGAGCTGAATGCACCGGAAGAGGGCCCCGGGCCGGGAGCAGGAGCAGGAGCTTTGTGGTCATGGCCCTCATGGGCAATGACAGCCACCACAAGAACGGCAATGCAAGCCAAAAAAGTAAAAGATTTGGAAGCCATTATAATCTTCAAATGTAGCTTAAAAAGACTTTAGTGGCTTAATATTTTGAAGTTTAATATCTTGTTGGCTTAAAGGCTTAATTTAAGCTCATGTACACATGCCTATTTATATTAAGAATTTTGGGTGTCATATAGTAGTAATATTTGACTTTCTAGTGGTTGTACATTTGAGGTAATGTGAGCTGTACCTTCATTGTGATCACGTTGGTTTTGATATTATTTAGGTACGAAAGAATCAACAAATATGTTAATGGTAAGGAGGTGATTATTGGAGGAAAATTATGAAAATGTGACTTTTTGTGCAATGATGAAGGCCTTCTTTGCCACAAGTTGCAAGACCAAGTACGTTTTTAGATGCAATTTTCATTTCTTTTATCATGGCGGAAGTGAAGGCCGTATCTTCAATGCGACGAGGCTCGCGATAAAATTCAAAATTCGCAATTTTATCTTGGAGTCGGAATGCAAGGAGATTATAATCCAAACTCTTTTTTCGGAAGTAAATTGGTTCGTGGAGATCTAATGCTCTCATTGAGAAAATACGTTAAAACTTGGTGTTGTTGGCCAAAGTATAAATTTGGCTTTGTATTTACAACTAATAATTTTGCAGTTGGCCATAATTTATTCACGGTTGGTTGGTCATTTTTCCTTACACCGGCTTGCTTATCGACGTGGTACGTTTTTTTGATGAAGGTTTCCTCTCTTTTAATCTATGAGAATGCATCTTTTTGTTTTATGTTATTGTTAGATTTGTTTTTTGGAATTCGATTGCTGAATTGAATGCTCGATCTATCTATGATTGTTGAATGGTAATTAAGGAAATGCTATTTGTTAAGGAACTTTGTTAAGGACTTTCAGCTATTTTCTCTCTGCTTCTGCAAAACCCCATTAAAATAAAAGCTTCAAAATCTTCAAAAATGGCGGATTATAAACCTAAGGAAAATGCCCCTTTACTTCTAAAAAAATTCATAAAAATTCAGGGGGCAATCCAAAAATTAAAAAAATTGTTCAAGGGGCAGTCCTCCAAATCATACCATAGTTCAGGGGGCAAATCGCACACTTGATAGTTAAGGGGGGAAAGTCAAACAAGAGTATAGTTTGGGGGGTTTGAAAGTTTGGCGAATATTTTTTTGGACAAAAATGCTCTTAAACTTTAACATGTGCTGTGCACGTGTCTTACTGTTCAGGCAAAAATATGGTCGGAACACGCACAAAAGTAAATCGCACAAACGACCAAAGTTTAGGGGGCACTGCCGCTAAAACTAAAGTTCTGACCCTGTGCGGTAAATGACCCCATAGTTTGGGGGGTTTGATAGAATTATCCCTTTTTTTAAAAAAAGACATGCGAGAAAGAAAAACTTGATAGAAATCGAGAACTTATAAAATAAGTTTCGAATATGACTTGGCAACGAGACCGGCCTCAAGATACGAAAAATCATATTCTCTTCGGCACCCAACATTTAAGCTCAAGGCAAATTATTTCTCTTCAAGCTAAATGAAGACCAAGGAGTACTTCAATCGCGGGAGAAAGGCCAAAAAAACCTCTTGTTAAATCTGCAGTAAACACCCTTGTGTTTTTTTTTTTTTAACATGGAACTCTCCGATATTTTCAAATATCATGCTCGTAATCTCCTCCTATTATTTATGTTGTAGGAAACTAGGACTGTCCAAATTTTGGTCGGTTCGGCCGGACCGGCCGAAACCGGACCGTACCGGGCTAACCGAAACCGAACCGGTTCACTTTCGGTTCGGTTTCAGCCGAATATTTTTTCGAAGTTCGGTTATGCGGTTCTTCCGGAAACCGAACCGAAAAACCGCAAATAACCGAAACCGGCCGAAATAATAAATTGGGGAGGAGACAGGACCATTTAAACTTTGGCCCATTTTAATTAATTAACTCATCCTCATTACATCTTGGACTAGGCAATTAATTAATTTTAAACTTTGGGCCCAATTAAACTTTCCAACTTGCCGTTGGTGATGCGACATTTTTTTATGGTACAATAGTACTAACTACTTAGTATAATAGTATTGGTTACTTTGTAATTTGTTTATGGATTGCTATAAATCTATAATAGTAATAAGTAATAACTAATTAACCGATCTTATAAAAATAGTATAACTAATTAATAGTTGTATAATATATGTCGTAACTTGTATTGGATATAATCATTAAATCATATATGACGAAGATCCTTGGATTCTTGAGAAAAAAAACATTCAAGCAATCATTAATTTATTTCAAGAAGATTCAATTCTCTTAATACTTGCTAAAAAAAGATTGTAACTTAAACTTTCAAGTAATGACACACATAAAGGGACAAAAAACGTTCTTAAAACATTATGCCTCAATATTACAAGAACATTACATCAAGAAGTTTTTTTTTTTTTTGGCGAACCGGCCGGAAAACCGAACCGAACCGGTTGAAAACCGGTTAAACCGAAACCGAACCGAATGTAGTTCGGTTCGGTTTCGGCCGACCATATTTCCGAAGTTCGGTTATGCGGTTCTATCGGAAACCGGCCGAAACCGAACCGAACCGGCCGATGAACAGTCCTATAGGAAACCTACTCGTGTTTTCAAAAATCCTTCACCAAACTAAATCCCCTCGTGTTCTTGAAACTTGCAACAAATCTTCTAGTATTTTTAAAAATCATGCACCAATCTCCCTCTTATTAACAGGAGAGCATTGACAATTCACATATAATTAAGGGGGTCTGTTGCATGTGATTTTTGAAAACACAACGGTGACTTTTGCAAGTTTTTGAAAACACGAGCGAATTTTTGTGCAAAGTTCTAACAAAATACAAAGAGGTTTACACTGAGAAAAATAAGCGAGGGTATTTTGTACCGGTTTTTAATAAGGGATAATTCTATCAAACCCCCCAAACTATGATACCTTTTACCGTACGAGGTCAAAACTTTCATTTTAACACTAGTGCCCCCTAAATTTTAGTCGTTTGTACGAGTTCGTTTAGTGCGTGTTCCGGTCACATTTTTACCGGAATATTCTTAGAATATTTCCTCACGTGCATGACTCACGTGACCCGTAAGGGGTAAAATAGACCCGTCACTTAAAATAATAAAAATTTAAAAAAAATGGCTAAAATCAGTTGTAAATTTTCATCAACAATGGCGGCAGCTTTAAGCGGTTGTACATCGACAACTCAATTACTCTTCAAAGGTACCACCACCATTAGCGCGGCCTCTCCACTCCTCATTCTCTCACGCCGCCGCTGCCACTGCCGCTACCGCACCGCCGTCATCCGATTGACCAACAATCGTGAAAATAGGGATGTTATTCACAACCCTAAGACCACACCTCTCGTACTTTCAAATTTCGCTAATCGTACCAGTACATTAGCAACAGGAAAATGACGAATGTTGCAGAGCCTCTCGTGCTACTGCACCGAGGCCCAGAGTAGTCAGAACACGGCAACAGCAACAGTAACGGAAGAAGGTGCAGGTGAATCGTCGGAGGAATCGAAGTTTAGAGAGGCGGCGAACCTTCTGGAAATCAGAGTGGGGAGGATTCTGAAGGCGTGGTGGCATGAGGAAGCGGATTCGCTGTACGTGGAGGAGGTTTGTTTGAACTGTAATATTTGTTCTTAGGAGATTTCAACCGTAATATTTGTTCTTTAAATCAGCAGTTTGTTTGAGACACTCAATGATGGTTTTGCTTGTGACATGTAATTATGAGAATTTTGTAAAAGATTCATGTCATAGCCAATTGTAGCATGCTTATCTTTTTCTTTACTGATGTGGGGGTGTGAAGTCATTTGGGATGCTGATGGCTTCTTCTGATGCACCACACAAGAAGGTGGAGCTTCCAGTGCCACCAGAAGGTTCAGTCCCTGGTGAGCGAATATGGTTTGGTTCTGTCGAAGAGAAAGAGAACCTACCTGATGCTGCATCGCCAAACCAGGTAAAATCTCTTATTGGCATCATGCCACTAATTCTTCTACTATAGGTTTTTTTAACTTAACTTTATTGCATATAGCATAGAGTCCAACATCTATAGCTTTAGGCATTTTTTCAGCTTACCTCTGTGATTGGTCTAACCATATATTTGCTGTTTTTGTGTATTAAACCATTTGCAACTTACTATGATTTAGTCCTTTCTCTGGTGATATCCTGATCTCGTAACTAGATTCATATGATATCAAAAATGTTCCATTTGTTTTTTGTCGGTGCTTGAAAATTACATATTATCTTCTACCTTCTGAAGCCTTATGAGTTTCATTGCAGTACTCTTGTTTTTACGTTGGTAATCACGTTTTTCTCCTAGAAGGTGAGTTAATCTAGTTTTGTATTGAATATATATGCAGATTCAGAAGAAAAAAAATCTAGGAATTTATCCAACCCCACCTGAAGACAGATGAGTTCGGTGCGGCTGCACTTCTAGGTGCTCACTCCTATGCGAACATCAGCCGGGGTTGTTACCAGCGAGTCTCTTAAGAATGCCAACATATCATAACCAGTCATTATTCGAAGATTTTGTAATGACTTAATTTTGATTTAGCCATTGCATGTGAAATCTCAATTTTGCTAAAAATGTTCTAATTTAATGTGTAGTATACAAGTGCACCATATCATCATATTATGGTGATGATGGGGTTGTGAATTATCATTATGAATATTTTTTTGGTTTTTTGATGTTGATTTTTGGGTGTTTTGATGCTGAATTTTTGATGTTTTGATGTTGGGTTTTTGGTGTTTGGTGTTTTGATGCTAATTTTTAGGTGTATCTCAATGACCAAAAATAATTCTCTTGTGCAATCCTAAATACTCACTTTAGGGGCCAATGCAGAAATTCAAAAAATAGTTCAAGGGGCAATCCTCATAAGCATACCATAGTTCAGGGGGCAATCCTCAAAAGCATATCATAGTTCACGGGGCAAATCGCACACTTCATAGTTTAGGGGGGAAAGTCAAAAAAAGTATAGTTTAGGGGGTATGAGAGTTTGGCGAATATTTTTTGGACAAACATGCCCTTAAACTATAACATGTGTTGTGCACTTTTTTAACGTTCAGGTAAAAATATGGCCGGAACACGCACAAAAGTAAATCGAACAAACGACTAAAGGTTAGGGGGCAGTGGTGCTAAAATAAAAGTTCTGACCTCGTCCGGTAAAAGGTACTATAGTTTGGGGGGTTTGATAGAATTATCTCTTTTAATAATACAGAGGAGTTTTATGCATTTTTTCCTTCATTCGCTACATGAAACAAGAACATAAAAAGCTGGAGTAATTTGAAGTACGACTATGCACCTACTGAAAAGTACTCAAATATAGTTTGAAAAGTTTTATTTATATAGTATAAACCCATGTTTCTAAATTAGTGATAATATCTTTCATGGCTTACAAAATGATTTAAAAGTTCTAAGTCAGTAGTCTACTAGTCTTACACAGACAGTTCATTCGTGGTTCGGTTTTAGTTCGGTCCTTATTACCACTGAGTGGAGAATAATATAATTTTTGGCAGTTTCGAGAAGTGTATTCAACTATCCATGGAAGCAAAGGGAAGCAAGAAAAAGAAGAGTAAGAAGGAATTTCGTTTTGCTCGGTTTGGTCGATATGGAACTTGAGGCACAAGATCATATTCGGAGAGGAGACGATGAACATTGAAAATTGGTGAAAAAACATCAAAGTTCAAACCTTGGTGTTGGTTAAGGCTACAAAGAAAAATTTCCAGGCTTCATTTACAGATTGGTTCTTTTTTCCTAAGCATTGTTTAGGTGTAACTAAATGATTTTCTTGTAGTGTTCGGTTTCATTTACAAATTCGGTCGCTATTGACCCCTAAATCTTGTAGTGTTCGGTTTCTTTGAGTATGCCTTATTCCTTGATCTCATCAATAAACTTTGCTTACCAAAACAAAAATTTCATGGCAATTGAGAAGTTGAGTTAAAATCAACAAACACCCCAAAAAAAAAAAAACTGCGAACACATGAAGTAAACAATAATATTGTTTGATCATATTATTACTCCCGATACATCATCGAACTGGTCCAAAGTCCAAACAACGGGAACCAGTACATAATATTACGTATAGGCAAAATGACGTGGAAAATAGGGAAATAATAGAAATGGAATTCATCATCCCAGCGTACAATTGTACAAACACAAAGATATATAAAAAAAGGAAGAAAAAAATTTCAAATTCTTTTCTCGATCACTGCAAAAAAAGAAACCATCAAGGCCAGGAATCCAATCGCCACCGACAAGGAAGAGCCAAATGCACCGGAAGAATAAGGGGCCGCGCCACTGTAGTCATGGCCCTCATAGGCAATGACAGCCACCGCTAGAATGGCAATGCAAACCAAAAATGCCAAAGATTTGGAAGCCATTATATAATCTTCAAATGTAACTTAAAAAGACTTTAGTGGCTTAATATTTTTGAAGTTCATTATCTTGATGGCTTAGATGCTTAAGTCAAGGTTATGTATATATACATGCCTCTATTGATATTAAGAGTTTTGGGTGCCATTTAGTATATTTGACTTTATTAGTTTCTAGTGGTTGTACATTTGAGGTAGTATGTGAACTGTACCTTCATTGTGATCACGTTGGTTTTAATATTATTTATGTACAAAAGAATCAGCAATTATGTTAATATGAGGAGGTGATTATTGGAGGAAAATTATGAAAATGTTGCTTTTTGTGCAATGATATGAAGGCCTTCCTCGCCACAACTCGCAAGACCAAGTAGGCCTTTTATCATGTCAGAAGTGAAGGCCATATCTTCAACGTGACGACGCTCGCGATAAAATTCAAAATTCACAATTTTATCTTCGAGTCGGAATGCAAAGAGATTATAATCCAAACTCTTTTTTCGGAAGTAAATTGGTTCGTGGAGCTCTAATGCTCTCACTGAGAAAATACGTTAAATCTTGGCGTTGTTGGCCAAAGTAGAAATTTTGGCTTTGTATTTAGAACTAATAATTTTGCAGTCGGCCATAATTTATTCAAGGTTGGTTGGTCATTTTTCCTTATACCGACTTGCTTATTGACGTGTTTTTTGATGAAGGTTCCTATTGTTGACCCTCTCTTTTAATTAATCTATGAGAATTAATTTATAAAAAAAAGGCCATATGCGAGAAAGAAAAACTTGATAAAAATCGAGAACTTATAAAATAGGTTTCGAATATGACTTGGCCACGAGACCTCAAGATACGAAAAACTCTATTCTCTTCCGCACCCAACATTTAAGCTCAAAGGCAAATTATTTCTCTTCAAGCTAAAAGAAAACCAAGGAGTACATCATTAATTGTGGGGAAATTAAAAAGACCAAAAAACCTATTGTTAAATATGCATGAAACACCTTCGTGTTATTTTTTTATTTTTTTTAACGTGGAACTCTCCTATATTTTCAAAAATCATGCTCGTAATCTCCTCGTCAATGTTTTAAAAGGCTTAATTGAGGCTCGCTTTAAAGCTCGTTTTGAAGCAAAATTCCCTAAAAATGCCTCAAGGCTCATGCGCTAGGCTTAAGTACTATAAAGCTTACGCCTTATTATCAAGGCGTACACTTTGGATGACCCTTTTGCGCTTTACGCCTTGAGAAGAAACCAACGCCTAATTATATATTAATAAGAAAAAAAAAGAACTACTTACTAAATCAATGACAAAAATTGAATATAATTTATATTTTCGAAGGTAAAAGTCAAAACTCTGTTTATAGACAAAAAAGTATGCAGCTTTTAAACATAAATTAAAAAAAAAAAAATCAAAACGCCTCTTTTCACAAGATTTTATTTAGAATATGGATATAATTGTGACCAAAAGTGCATTTATATTATAATTAAAAAAATATTTATATGAAACTCAAATTACATATTCATAATCTTAGCAACAAATATTTTTTTATAGTAACTAATATGAAAATTCACAGAGTTTACGCTTTGTGCCTCAAAGCTTACACCTCGATTTTAAAAACACAAAATGCCTCACTTTACGCCTTTGCTTTTTGAAACACTGCTCCTCGTATTATTTGTGTTGCACAAAACATACTCATGTTTTCAAAAGTTCTTCACCAAATTAAACCCCCTCGTGTTTTCAATTTAAAACCTGCAAAAAATTTACTAGTATTTTTAAAAATCATGCACCAATCTCCCTGTTATTAATAGGGGAACATTGGCAATTCATATTTAATTAAGGGGGTTTGTTGCATGTGATTATTGAAAACACAACGGTGTCTTGTGCAAGTTTTTGAAAACACGAGAGAATTTTTGTGGAAAGTTCTAAAAAATTACAAAGAGGTTTATGCTAAAAAAAAAAAACGAGAGTGTTTTGTGCCGGTTTTGAATAACACATGAGAGTTTTATGCATTTTTTCCTTCACTCGCTACATGAAACAAGAGCGTAAAAGGCTGGAGTAATTTGTAGTATGACTATGTACCTACTGAAAAGTACTCAAATATAGTATGAAAAGTTTTATTTATATAGTATAAACCCATCTTTCTAAATTAGTGATTATATCTTTCATGGCTAATTATAACAAAATGATTTAAAAGTTCTAAGTAGTCTTACACAGACAGTTCATTCATGGTTTGTGTTAGTTCGGTCCTTATTACCACTGAGACGAGTGGAGAACAATATACTTTTTGGCAGTTTCGAGAAGTGTATTCAACTATTCATTCATGGAAGCAAGGGGAAGCAAGAAAAAGAAGAATAAGAAGTCAAACCTTGGTACTGTTGGTTAAGGCTACAAAGAAAAATTTCCAGGCTTCATTTACAGATTGATTTTTTTTTTTTCTAATCTTTGTTTAAGTGCAACTAAATGATTTTCTCGTTTCTTTTTGTTTCTTTGAGTATGCCGCCTTATTCATTGATCTCATCAATGAACTTTGCTTACCATAACAAAAATTTCAAACCAATTGAGAAGTTGAGTTAAAATCAACAAACACCTGGAAAAAAAAAATTTTGCAAACACAAAAAGTAAACAGTAATATTGTTTGATCATATTATTACTCCCGATACATCATCGAACTGGTCCAAAGTCCAAACAACGGGAAGCAGAACATAGGATTACATATAAGCAAAATGACGTGGAAAATTGGGAAATAATGGAAATGGAATACATCATCCCAGCGTAGAAACATAAACATATATAAAAAAAGGAAGAAAAAAATTTCAAATTCTTTTTCCGATCACTGCAAATAAAGAAACCACCAAGGCCAAGAACCCAATCACCGCCGACGGTGAGGAGGTGAACGCACCGGAAGAAGGCCCCGGGGCCGGAGCAGGAGCTTTGTGGTCATGGCCCTCATGGGCAATGACAGCCACCGCTAGCATGGTAATGCAAGCCAAAAATGCCAAAGATTTGGAAGCCATTATAATCTTCTAATGTAACTTAAAAATACTTTAGCGGCTTAATATTTTTGAAGTTTAATATCTTGATGGCTTAGAGGCTTAATTTAAAGTCATGTGTACATGCCTATTTATATTAAGAATTTTAGGCGTAATTTAGTATATTTGACTTTGTAGTGGTACTTTGAGCTAGTATGTGGTTGAACCTTCATTGTGATCACGTTTGAGCTAGTATAAACTCAAGTTATTTGTAAAGACAAATTAGAATACTTAGATTAGAAATATAAACTATTATGAAATTTTGTCAAGAAAAAGACTTCGAAACTTAATACTCATTCATACCACAGTCGTCGACGACTCCAACGTTGCACTAGTCTGCCTAAAACCCTCACGATCACTAAAACTGAGTCAAGAAACTGCAAGGCACGTCATATTTAAACTAGTAATTAGTTTAATTAATTCAACTATCCGTACAACTTTATTTGTATTAAATAAAGTTAATGTCCACGAGTGCATGTGCTGATGAGAGCTTAGCTTATTGAGCAAGCAAATTGATGATTTAGGGGGATAATCACAAAGGGGCCATAATTTTAATTCATTATATTACATACAGCGATTACCTTATATATATGAATATATATAATTATATTGCAATAAGTTTAAGCCTGTGATAATGTTATGACACATAATTACAAAATCCGAAAAACTAAATTATTGCTATAAAATTTCTTAATATAAGCACTAAATATATGTGTGTAACACAGGTTTAAGAGAACTACCTATTAAAATCTTTTGGCCAACAACCCTCTTGATCTCCACTACTACTTTCCTATACCTGCGGGTCTCCTGCTAAGATCAAGCATAATAACCAGAGCCCATGCATAATAACATATATCATGTTGTACTTTGAATTCTAGTCAAATTTGAAAGGATACTTTTTGTAAATCTGTTCAACTTCAATCCTGATTTGTACCTAATTCTTGCCTCCATTTCATATGCTATTTCCTTGCAAAGTGTATCTACAGGGATCAGCCTATTCTCAAATAATTTGAGGTTCCTCCAGCTCCATATATGGTCCACAATACTGCCTAACATGGCTGCCCTGACCTGGAACACATCACTCATTTTCCTGGTAGCTTGATCAAACATCTCTATCCATGTCCCTAGCTGAAAATCATGAACAAACACTCCAAGTGCCTTCATCATATTTGTTAGAACATGTCTGACCAAAGAACACTGGAAAAATAAGTGATCCAATGTTTCATCCATATTATTACATAAACAACAAACACTATCAGTTACCATATAGAACTTAGCTAATCTATCTCTAGTAGCTACACACTTATGCATTACTAACCAGTTTATAAAAGCAGTTATATGTGTTGATATTGTGTTCCATACCTGCGAGCTCCACTCAACATTAGGGGTTTCACCATGGAAGCTATGGTAGCATAAATGTATTACATGTGTCTAGGAAAGCTTGCTCCAATCATTTGGTTGCATGTTCGAGACTCTTCTTCTCATCTCATCTCATCTCTTAGTCTCAAGATTGTTTTCCACCATGGAGAATCCTCCCGTTTCAACTGTATACTCCATATGTTTTCATTTTTTCAGTTTATACTCTCTTACCCATGCTGTCCAGATGGTCGGCCTACTATGATGGTTTTCAATTTCTAAAATTTGGGAGCATAGTATAACTTTGTTCCAGCTAAGGACCTCCTTTATTTGTAAGCCTCATTTTTCTTGTTCTTGGCATACTTTAGCCCAAGCCACTAAGTTCCTCCTCCCCATTTCTTTACCAGTCCACAGAAAATTCCTACACAATCCTTCAATCTTTTTTACAACTCCACTTGGAATTGGGAATATGTAACTCCAAACCTTTGTATTGCTCTTAGCACAGATTTGACAAGTTGCAACCTACCAGCATAGCTAAGTTATCTTGCACTCCAGCCCTGGATTTTTGCTCTGATTTTTGACATTAACGGATCATACTATGTGTTTCTCAACTTCCTTGGACTTTAGAGGGATACCCAAGTATCTGACTGGGAAATTTCCTTCAGGGAACTTCCATATCTCCCCAGACTTTCTTTTTCTTCCCCTTAAACCCCAACTAGGAAAATGAAACTATTATTGCAATTGATTTTCAGTCCAGATTGTTCAGAGAAGCTATTCATTGTTTTCTCAATCTTTCCATTGAATTCTTGTCTCCTCTGCAAAATAGTAACAAGTCATCTGCAAAACAAATATGTGTAAGGTTGATTTTTGCAGTTTTTGGGTGGTACCTAAAACCCTTGCTTCTTTTTATATCATAAGTGATAAGTTTAGAAAGATACTCCATGCACATCACAAAAAGGTAAGGTGACATTGGGTCTCCCTCTCTAAGGCCTTGTTTACCTGGCATGTGCCCCTCAAGACTACCATTAATACTGAAAGAAAAACGGGCAGTAGAAACACAAGTCATAACAAGTCTAACAAAACTAGTGTCAAAGCTAAAA
Source organism: Linaria vulgaris (assembly GCA_948329865.1). NCBI lineage: Eukaryota > Viridiplantae > Streptophyta > Magnoliopsida > Lamiales > Plantaginaceae > Linaria > Linaria vulgaris. The sequence continues at coordinate 102,586,152 of OX415254.1, read as the reverse complement.
CCCTCCAAAGCATCTTTAAGAGAAGTCCAGATAATAGTGTCATAGGCTTTCCTAGGATCAATGTTCATCATACACCTATGAGATATATTACTTATGTTATAACCTCTAATAAACCCTGAGCCAAAAACACATTCTGAAATAAATCCCTCCGAGACACAAAGGCATTTTGATTCTTTTGTTAGGACTTTGGTAATTATCTTATATATAATATTACAACATGCAATAGGCATGTAATCTACCATAACAGAGATATTCATTGCTTTTGGTATAAGGCAGACTGAAGTAGAGTTGATTTGCTTAAGGATTTTACGTGTCTACTGGAATTCTTTAATTGCCTCAAATACAGGTTACCTGTGACTGGCCAACTCTTCTTGTAGAAGCAAGCATTCATCTAATCTGGTCATGTACTCTTGTTGTCATTCATGTTGAAGAGTGCAATCTTAACTTCCTCCTTTGTGATTTGTTGTTGTAGCTTTTTTTTTTCATGTCATTTGTAACTTTGCTCCCTTCCTGAAATACATTTGAATTTAGTGGTTGTACCTGTCTTTCAATACCAAACAAATCATGATAGAACTCAAGGATGTGATTTGTAATATCTGTTCTAGAGCTAATAATCTGCACATCAGGCTTAGTTAGTAAAAGGATACTGTAATTTCTCCTTCTAGTTTTGATGTGTTGAAAAAACATCATGATGCATCTGTCTCTTTTCTCAAGCCAATATACCTTCTGATGTAGCTGCTGATTGAGCGTTTGTTGCATGTTGTTATAATCTTCCTTTTCCTGTGCAATATCTTGCCTAAGCTCATCAATCCCTGGGTTATGAATAGTTTTTTCTGCAGCTCTTGGAGTTCATTTACTTTTCTTGGACTCCTTTTTCTAGATTCTGAAATTTTCTGGTGTTAAGGCCCTTGAATTTCTCTTTCAAAGCCTTTATCTTGGTCACCAACTGATATACTTTGCACCCATACACTTGGCCATCCCAAACTTTAGACCATTTCCATGAACTTCTCATCATGAACCCATATATTCTTGAATTTGAAGGAAATTCTCGCTTTGTGATTGTTGGCAAATAATTTGGTCACACTTGGTGAATAGTCTGATATTCTTGGGAGTGTGAAGTGAACCACACAATCTCTATTGGAATTCATCCACTATTTGTTAACTAACACTCTATCCAGCTTACAAAATGTATGAGATTTAGTCCAGGTGTACACTGGGCCAACATACAAGTTATCTTGCAGGCCTGTCTTTTCCTGCACATCTTTGAGATCTTCACCTATTTCAATCTGTGCCCCTGTTTCATTTCACTTTTCATCCTTGTTCAGAACAGTGTTGAGGTCTCCAGCTACAATCCAAGGGCTTTGAATTTGCTATGAAATACCCCCAATCCTTCTCCATAACTATTTTTTCTGCTCAGCTCTATTATGAGCGCAAATGAAAGTCATGTGACCAATACAAGTTTTGTCCTCAGTCTCTACCTTACAATGAATGAACTAGTCCCCCATGGCCTCCAACTTCATATTCACTCTGTCTCTTTTCCAAACTAACATGATCCTACAATTCTTACTCTGCTGAATATTACTAGTGAGATCCCATTACTTCTGCAACTTCATGTTGACTTTCTCATAGTTTTTTGGTTATAATCTGGTTTGTAGAATAGCTCCTATACTACAATTATTCTTGGCTAAGAACTGGTTCATAGCCCCTTGCTTAAAGGGGTCATTCAGCCCCCTTAAGTTCCATACCCCTACACTGATGTCTTTATCCATGGGGTTCACCCCTTTCTTGCCTCTCCTACTCTTATGACTCTCTATATGTGCATTCCTTCCATGGCCAGACCCCTTAGTTGTTTTCCTCGTGCCTGTTACCTCATTTCAGCCTTCTTTTTCCATTTCAATTTCCTTTGTCTACCCTTCTTGCTTTCTCCCAAGTTGTGTTTCTTCTTCTACTCTGATTTCTGGGTTCATCGGTGCTTCCTTTCCCAACTGTTAATGTATCTCCAGATCTCTGTTAAATGCAAACTATGTTAGTACAACCTGCAATTCTCCTGCTTTCAGTTTTGGCTGGTTGTGACTAAGACACTTTCATCTCCTCTGTCAACTTCCTTAGCCTTTTCTAATTTCTCATTTTCCTTCACTAGCTCTGCTCTGTTAGGTGTCTGTTCTTCCACTTGGTTGTCGGCCTCTGCTCTACTATGCTCTTTTACCCCTCTCTTTTCCTCATTTGGTTTCTCCACCCATGCTTACTTATTACTCTGGCAATCCCAAACATTATGGCCAAACCTATTGATGTGGTCTCTGTTCATAGGTGATTCTCTGCTCACATTGCACTCCCCTAGGCCCCCTCAATGTTACTTTATTGATCAATGGTTGGCCTGATTGTAGCTCCACAAACACCCTAGCATAGGTTAGTCTTTCCTTGGAAGCTGTTAGTTTGTTAATGTAGACAAGTTTGCCGACCATACTCGCTATCTTCCCAATCATAACTGGTGTCCAGAACTGCAAGTCCAGGGCTGGTAGTTGAATCAAAGCTGGATAGTTTTGGAGCTTGTTAGAGTCTAGATTATCCTGGTGTCCATCTTTGGAGAACAAGTGGGAATGATCCCTTCACCATCCATGGTCTCCCTCCATAAGTTTCTAACATCTATTCCTCCATATCAAATCGAAAAACATAAACTCCTTGTTCTGCTACATGGATATGTGGCTTTGTATTCCATCTACTTTCTATATATCTCTTAATAGCCTCAAATGGCATTTTCAGCCCAACAACAATACCAATCAATGTAAATTCCTAGTATTTCACAAATTCACATATATCCTCGGGAATTCTAGCACTTCTCTATTTTTAGGTGGATAGTATTTAATCTCCACTTCATTTTCAAACCTCTTATTTCCAGCAAATAATTCATTAAATCATTTGGTATTTCAATGTTGATTCATACCTAAATCGTTAATTCCCGAAGCCCCGGGTGGTGACCATGATCGAGCAGCTCCGTCCGCCACTTTCTGACCCTCTAAATTGATGTGTATCATAACCCTAGTTGTTTCCCCCAAATCTCAGTTCGTCGGATCTTAGGTTTCTCCCCTAATTTTCTGAGCAGTGTAACCTTAGGTGGCCTTCGGGATCCCACCGTTGCTGCTATCTAGTCGATCGCCAGAGCTTTCATTTCTTCTTCGCCAATGGCCTCTTCGATCTTCCCATCACCGACCTCTGAAATTAGGTCTCTACCTCTAATTGCTCTCGTAGTGCCTTCATTGTGTGTTTCTCTGCCCAAGTTCGCCTCTCCGACATGGAATTGACGGAGGAAATTGAGATTTAGCTTCAGATGATGTAACAGATTTAGTCTCTTATATTGTAGAACATTTAGTTATAAGTTCTTCAATGACGGAATTGGTGAATTTATGGAAAAAGACAGGTGACTTGAACATCTATAATTAAACTCAGGAAAACATATTTTAAGAAAAGTAGTTTTCAGGAAACTGTTTAGTAAAGTATATTTAGGGGGTGTTTGCAAGAGCTTATAAAAGTTATTTAGTTATAACTTTTACTTAAAACGTGTATTTGACTTAAAGAAGTGAGTTTTTGCAAACGTGTTTGTAAAAGTTACTTAAAGCAGTTAACACTAGTTTTGTGATGTTTGCAGTAACTATGAAAAGTAGTTTTTTTTGAATATTAGTTAAAATACAATAAAATTTAATTGCCCTTACTTAAATTATACAAAATATTAATATTTCACTCACACTTACAGACTAATGGTTATATTCATAAGTAGATGATTTAAATTTAAATATAATTGAATTGATATATTTGTTTATTACATTACACTGTACAATTTATTTTGTGTAAGTATTAATATTTTAGCAAGTATAACTTTATCTGAAAGATGTTAATATAAATATGTCGTACATGTTGTTGTTAAGGTAAAAAAAAATATTAAAAAAATTCTATTCTTTTTTCATTATTAGTTTTTCTTTAATTGTTTTTTATTATTAATTTGTTACTATTAAAAATGCGACAATTTAAGATTATAAAGAATATCACGTAATTGAGGAAAGAAGAAAATCATGAGATTTCTTTCCAATTAATTGAGGCTAAAGTATGATGTTTAAAGAAATTTAAGGGATATATAAGTCGACTTGTAGAAGGTGCTTATGGAAGCACCCCATGATATGCATACTTTTGGGCTTCAGCTTTTTTTTTTTTCTTTTTTTTTTCTTAAGAGAAGTAGAAGCAAAAGCATCCATTGCAAACAGTAAATAAATGTTTTTCAGTGACTTAAAGCTCATAAATTACTTTTAAAAGCTCTTGCTAAAGACCCCCTTAACCAATTACAACTAGTTTATTACAATTAGATATATTGTACAAACGCGCTCGGACGCGCGCGACGCATCGTCATCTTATAATCAGTTTTCACGTGCACGTCAAACGTCTTTTTTCAGACAAGAATTATAAGTCATGTCTGAATAGGACTAAAATCAAACATTTCACGTTATATATGACCAAAATTATGACTTTTGACACATTAAATGACCAAAGCTACACTTAGAGAGGATCTATTTTGACATTTTATTCATATGAAAATAACCAAAAAGAAAATTAAATGTTCTATAAGTCTAAGATTCTATATCTCAAATGCATACATTAAGGAATGTATTATATATTTAGCACCAAAAAATATCAATGAACAAAAATATAATCCGTGTTGCGCCATTGCTCGCAATCTGATGATGTAACCCTATTTCCGATGTAATCCGTGATCGAAAAGAATGTAATATCATTTCTAATCAAAATTATTCTCAAATATTATCACCTTTTACAATCTCAAGTTACTTTAAGTAAAAATAACAAAAAATCAAACATTATACCTACACGAATCAAACAAATCAAACATATTATATCTCAAGTTGCTCTAACATACAAATCAAACATTATACCTACATGAAGATGTTTCTCGATCGATCGCGACGTCTTACAAATCAACATACACATAAACAAGTCAGGAGTGAACCCATGTGTTATATACTTGATATATATACATTTTCTCTTCAATTGCAGAAATGTGAAGGACAAACTTAGCGAGTGTTTCACTATATACAAATTTTAAATAGTTATTAAATATAGAATTATCTCCAGTTAAGAGGCCAATATATATAAGGGTTTAAGTTTTTAATTAGTCTTACGTGGCAGTGAATAATAAACGTTTCTTTTATACAATTCTTCTATGTATAAGGGATTTTGATAAAATAAAAATTTAAGTAATAATTATCATATAATCGCATGCATCGCAATCGTAGCGCTTGATGCAATAGTTTCATGCATGTAATTTCTCCAAATTTAATTGGTAATTAATGTCATCCCAACTGAAAACAGAGTTAGTAACAAGTCCATAAGAGAACATCAAAAACAGTGTGAAAAACACAACTAGTAAATAACATTGATTGAATTAAATATATTACTCTCATGATACACAGCATCGAACTGGTCCAAACAACGGGAGAATTACATAGCATTAGATATAGGCGAAGTGACGTGGAAAATAGGGAAATAAATAAAGAAAAGGAATATTCATCACAGCATACAAACACATGTAAGAAAGATCAATAAAAGAATTCTTCAATTCTTTTGCTGATCACTGAAAAAAAGACAACCACCAAGGCAAAGAACTTGTCGGCGGGGCTGCCGGCGCAGGAGCAGGAGCGGCGTCGTTGAGTTCACGGGCAGTGGCAGCAACCGCTAGAACGACAATGCAAACCAAAAATGCGAAAGACTTGAAAGCCATTATATTCTTCATGATATATTTAACTTCAAAACTTTGTGGCTTAACAATTTTGAAGTTATGTTGATGGCTTAGAGTGGTAATTAAGGGCATCTATGCATGACTATTTATATAAGAAATTTGGATGTGGTTTAGCACGTGATTGTACCTAATTGTGATCACGTTGAGTTTAACATTATTTACAGGGTGTACGAATAATTAGCAAAAATATTAATGCGTAAAAAAAATAATATACATGTTTTTTTCTTTTTTTTAATGCAATGATGTAGGTCTTTGGCACGACTTGCATTTACCATTGCTTGTTTATAGATTCTTATTTCTCTATTATAATTTTCAATGATGATGCCCGATGAGTTAAGACGTGTTTAATTTATTATCAAACAAATAGAAGGAAAAGAAAGCGATTTATGCACGTTTCTTAACCAATAACGTATAATTGATACAAATTGGCGTAACAATTTAAAATGAAATAACCTAACATTTGTAAATTAATTAGTTAAGCTTATGCTTCTTTTTTGTTGTATATTGCCAGGAAAAGATATATATCAATCAACAATTATTTTACTCATGTAACTTTGTGATCTTAATTACTTTTGACATTAATAATTTTTACTACATCTCAATTATGGAAAAAAACCATGGAAAATATTAACTAAATGAGTAAATAGGAGAAGATACTATTCGGTGCAGTCGTTGTACGATGAGGTGGTACATCCAGTTAGTTATTACCCAATAATAGTATATTTAGCGAATTACGATTTAGTTATAGTTTTTTTTCCTTCAAATTAACTAGGCACTTGCAGTGTCTTCTTCTGCTCAGAATTAGCCTTTATATGAGGACGACTGTAATTGGAATTAGAGTTTCTACGAGGAAGACTATAATTGAAAGTTTCACAGTATACATTACTAAAATTGTCCTTATCACATTGAATGACCAAAATTGTATAAAATTCACTATATGATGGGTCTATTTTGATTTTTAAACTGTCTAAAGATTCACTTTACTTAATATTTGGAGAACTTTTTCGGTATGTTTCGAAAAATTCTTAAAAATTGTGGTTATATCTGACATGAAAACTACATGTATTTTTCATTTTGGTAGATTAAAAAACGATAACATTTCAATACTTTTCGAGAAAACGTTCGGAAATTTTAATCCATGCAGAAAAGTCAATGCATGCGTAAACATGGTCTTTTTAGGTATTTGGTCAGTCCTAAATTCTGGGTTATCTTCGTCCTAAATATATGGAGTCAAAAATCTGTGTCGTCCGGTAAACCTCCTAATGTGAGAAACCTCAAATATTTACAACAAAAGTAATATTATTTGACGTCGAGACAAATTCCAATATGTATATCTTATTGCCAATGTAATCCGAAATATATTTTTGTAGTTAACTCTTCTCATTGTTATCTCGTTTAATTTCTAACGACATTTTAAATATTCTCAACTTTATCTATAGGTATTAAAAAAAATCAAGTAATTTTAAATAAAAATAGTAAAGAAGTCGCTTTTGTGAACTCCGATATACGCATCACACACTATATCTATACGAACATGTTTTCCCATCTTTTAAAGACAAAATACATTAACAAATTATGAGCGAAACCATGTGCATGTTAGATACTTGGTACTTTTTTCTTCAATTATACATTGTGTACGATAAATACAACAAGTTTTTTTTTCGCACGAAAGGTAAATATATTAGAAACAAGAAGAGTGTTTACAAGAATACGAGGGGAAAACCCCCCAAGTGGAAGTTACAGTACTAGACACTCTAGCATCTCATGCAAAGAACAATGCAACTATCGAGCTAAGGAATCCTCTAGGCTCCAGTCCATGACTCTGACCTATGGAAAGCCTTTCCATAAACTGCCCTCCTCTTGGAAACAATTGCCATTTCCATAGGCTCACTTCCTTCATTCCAACCCCAGGCTAGGCCTGTAATTGTACTCTCCAAGTGTCACCTAGCAGCTCATGGATGCTCAAAATTGGATAGCTGCTTCCTCATTGTTCTTGTCACTCTTCCAGGGATGAGAAGGAGGCAAAGTTTTAGTGAAGTACCTGTCTCAACTGGATTCCATTTTCTTCTCCTGTATGCCCCTGTTAAGTCATCAAAACCACTTCGTTGCAAGACAGTTAATTATGCCAGGCTCATTCTATCTAGTTTTGCCAGAATGCATTTGGTATACGTGTTCTCTTTTTTACATATTTTGTACTTGATCCTTGTGCTTAGTTCTTGTGCCAGGTTCCTGATTATTGTTTGGGCAGGTATTAGTTGGCCTTCAAAAATCTTGTGATTCCTCCATTTCCATATCCAATATGCAACACTCCCCATTGTTGCTGCTTTGACTTGGTATGCAGTTGATTTCTTCTTCTGTGATCTTCTAAAGAGTTCTTTCCATTCTTGCAGCTGTTCCTGTCTAACATTTACTCCCAATGCTTTCATAACAGGCTCAAATATTAATTTGACCTTAGGGCATTGAAAAAATAAGTGTTCTATTGTTTCTTCGGCCATGTTACACAAATCACAGGTACTGTCATTCATAATATTATACTTTACCAACTTTTCTTTGGTTGCAACATTCCCATGCATCACAATCCAGTTTATAAAGGAGATTTTAGGAGGAGAGAAGTAATTCCATACATGTTCACTCCATTTTGCTTCTGGGGCTTCTGTGTGGTATAGTTTATAGCTTTTCTCCACCACCTCACTTTGCTTTAGTTTCCTCCATTCTTCTGGATCACCGCTCTTTCCTTCATTTCATCTCTTATTTTAAGCAAAGCTCTCCACCAAGGGGACTCTCATGCTCTTTTGTCTACATTCCATATTGTTCTTCCTTTCAACGTGTAATCTGTTATCCAGCTTGTCCAGACTGTTTGCCTCATTTGGTGTTTGTCTATCTTCACTACTTGTGCACTCAGTAATGTCTTGTTCCAGCTTAGGATCTCATTGATCTGTAGCCCTTCATGCTTATAATCCTGACACACCTTCCTCCATGCCACACTGTTTTTCCTCCCTTGGTCTTTTCCTGACCAGAGATAATTTCTGTACAGAGCTTCTATCCTTTGTGCTACCCCCACTGGTATATGCAATATGCTGCTCCAGAACCTCTGTATAGCCAATAGGACACTTTTAACTAATACCAGCCTTCCAGCATAGCTTAGTTGTTTAGCTATCCAGTTTTGTATTTTCCCCATAACCCTCTTTATAAAAGGTTCATATTCAGTATTCTTGAGCTTCTTTGGACTGAGTGGCACTCCTAGATACCTTACTGGGAATGTTCCTTCGGGGAACTGCCAAGTTTTTTTCATTTCCTCTTTTTCCTCTCCTTTCACCCCTGCCAGGAAGATAGCACTTTTCTCATTATTAATTTCCAGTCCTGAAGTATTTGAGAATTCCATCATTGTCTCTTTCAATACTTTTGGTGATTCTTTGTCTCCTCTACAGAATAGCATTAAGTCATCTGCAAAGCAAAGGTGAGACAAGTTAGTTTTCATGGTCTTAGGGTGATATTTAAAATCTTTATTCTTCACATTTACAGATATTAATCTTGATAAGTACTCCATACAAATCACAAATAAGTAAGGGGACATAGGGTCCCCTTGTCTCAATCCTTGTTTTCCAGGCATATGACCTTCTAAGCTCCCATTGATACAGAAAGAGAATCTAGCAGTAGAGACACAAGTCATGATTAGATGAATAAACCAATTATCAAACCCTAGGCCTTTAAGGACATTCTCAAGAAAAGACCAGTTAATAGTATCATAAGCTTTCCTCAAGTCTATGTTAAGCATACTTCTAGGGGTAATGTTCTTTCTATTATATCCTCTAATAACTTCTTGAGCTAAGAAAACATTTTGATAAAGATCTCTACCTGTAACAAAAACATTCTGACACTGGTTTATGATGTCAGGAAATAAGCTTTTCAGCCTGTTTGCTAGAACCTTAGTGATAATCTTATAAATCATGTTACAACAAGCTATAGGCCTAAAGTCCACAATAGAAGAAGCATTCACTTTCTTAGGTATAAGGCAAACAGAAGTTGAATTTATCTGTTTAAGTATACCTGTTTGCTAAAATTCTACAATTTCTTCATATACAAGAGTACCTGTGATCTGCCAGCTTTGTTTGAAAAAACAGGCATTCATATCATCAGGGCCAGGGCTTTTATTGTTGCTCATGCTGAATAGTGCTCTTTTAACTTCTTCTTTGTCTATTCTCCTTTGCAGGCTTCTGTTCATTGCCTCTGTGACTTTTGGTCCTTCTTCACATACTTCTTGTCTCACTTTGGTTACTTCTCTTTCTATTCCAAAGAGTTCCTGGTAGAAATGAAGAATATGGTTAGTTATATCACTCTTTGTATTTATGATATTTCCCTTACCATCATTCAGGACATGAATGTTATTTTGTTTCCTCCTGGCTTTTATGTGCTGGTAAAAAAGTCTGCTTCCTCTGTCCCCCTCCTCAAGCCACTCTGTTTTAGCTCTTTGCTGCAGCTGTTTGTTCAGCATTTGTTGTACCTGAGTGTATTCATCTCTTTTCTTCACTATGTCACTTTGGAGCTTGTTTGGATTAGTTAAATCTTCTTCCTGGAGTATATTCAATTCCTGTCATCTGTCTTGCACTTGCTTCTCAAGATTCTAGAATTTTCTCTTATTAAGTTCCTTGAATTTCCCCTTCAAAATTCTCATTTTTTCTACAAGTTGGAACATCTTACACCCCTCAATCTTGCTGTCCCAGGCCTTTGCTACTATGTCAGAGAAGTTTTCATCTTCAGCCCATAAGTTTTTAAATCTAAAAGGAATTCTTTGTTTTCCCTTAGCTTCAAAAATCTTTATGACACTAGGAGAATGATCAGAGATTCCTGGAGGCAGGAATTGGACTATAGACTCCTTATTTGTGTTCATCCACTCCTGATTGACTAGCACCCTATCTAGTTTACAGTATGTGTGTGAGTTGTTCCAAGTGTAAACTGGTCCCAAGAAGTGGTGGTCTTGTAATTCAGCCTCTTCCACCATGTCTCTCAATTCTGACCCAACAATTTGATGATCATTGTTTTCATTCCACTTCTCCTCAGCACTTAGCACAGTATTGAAGTCACCTGCTACAAGCCAAGGGCTCTTCATACTCTGAGCTATCCTCACTATTCTACTCCACACTTGTTTCCTCTTGTCAGCCTGATTATGAGCATACACTATAGTCAGGTACCCTTTCCAGTCCTTGGCTTTAGTCTGAATGCTACAATGAATGTACTGATCCCCTTTTTCTTCTACTCTAACATTCACTTCTTCAGATTTCCAAACCAACAATATCCTGCAGTTCTTGCTCAACTGAATGTTGCTGTCTGTGTCCCATTGCTGTCTCAGCTTATTGTTTATTTTTTCATAGTTTTTATTCTTGAGCCTAGTTTCAACTATAGCCCCAATGTTGCATTTATTCTGTCTAGGGAAATTATTCATGGTAACATGCTTAAGGGGGTCATTCAGTCCCCTTAAGTTCCACACTCCAATATTTATGTCTCTATCCATGTGGCACATGGGCCTTTCTATTCTTCTTGTATCCTTTGCCCTCATTTCCTTCATTTCCTTTCTTTCCTTTTTCTTGTTGTCTACTCGACTTTCTTCTCTTTTCAACATCCTGCCAAGGCTCCTCCCCATCCAGTTCTTCTTCTTGTGTTTCATTCCTATTCTCTGTTAGTTCTTCTGCCCCCTTTTGTGTTGTTATGTTTCTTTCCTGGCTTACTTTCTTCTGAGGTGTTTTTATGTTCTCTACTCCCTTATCTGGTATGTGTAGGACTACTTCTAGTTCTCCAATTGTTGTGATTTCAATACTTTCTCCCCCTCATTTTCTTCTGTTCTCTGTCTATGATTTTCCTTTGAGTTTCCCTCTTCTCTGTTTTTTTCTCCCTCTCCTTCTATCCCAATGTCTTGTCTTGTTATCCCCTTTTCCTCTGGTTCTTCTCTTTTCTCCATTTCTGTGTTCTCCCCTTGCCTAGTGTCTTTCCCCTCCTCTCTTGTTTTATGTGCCACCCACACTGCTCTACTAGTACACATTCTTGCATTGTGACCAAAGTTATGGAATTTGAAACATTGGTGTGGTCTGGTTTCATATATCACTCTTTGTTCAAATTTAATACCCCCCCCCCCCCCACCGGGCCCTCTCATAGTGACTGTGTCTATCAGTTTTTGACCAGATTGCAATTCAACAAACACTCTAGCATATGCAAGCCTTTCTCTACTAGCTGTGAGCTTATCTACATATATAGGTTTTCTAACCATACTAGATATTGTCCCTATCATGTTAGGATTCCAGAATTGTAAATCAAGTGCTGGCAATTGCACCCACACAGGGTAGTCTTGAAGTTTACCTGGATCTAGTTTCATACCTGGCTTCCATTTGTGCAAGGTTAGGGGGGAGGTTCCTTTGACCATCCATGGTCCTCCCCCATAAATCTCCATCATAGCCTCCTCTGTTTCGAATCTGAACACATACACGCCATGTTGAGCAACATGAATATGTGGCTGCACACTCCACCTGCTGTTTATGTATCTCTTCATTGCCTCATATGGCAGCCTTAGCCCTACTACAGCTCCAATCAGCGCAAATCTCCAGTAATCTACTGACTCACTGACATCTTCATTTGTGAACTCCAATATCTCTCTATTCTCCGGCGGCGTATATTGCACGGCCACTCCGTTCTCAATTCGTCGATTTCCCGCAAACAATTCATTAAATCGCTTAGTGGTTCTTTGTTGGTGCACTCTGATATCTCTGTATGTGGTGATACCTGGTGGTGATCGCGATTGCTCCTCTGATTCCTCTTTATTTTTGTGCTCTGATTGGTGATTTTCCCCTTCTGATTGCTCTTCCCCTTCCTTCGATATCTGCCCTTCCTCTTCCTCTAATCGATCGAACAAATTTGTCATTGTTATTCGGTGTTGTTTCCTGGTGTTGATTCTCCTCTCCGGCATAGATCTGCCGGAGGAACGGTGGTAAACCCTAGTTTCGCTCACTGTGTGTAAATCGCACGCTCACTGTGTGTAAATCGCACGCTCACTTCATTTCAAACACAACAGTTTTTCATTATAAATAGATCTTAAATAGTTATTAATTATAGTGATTAAATTATCTCCAATGAAGCGGCTAACAGAATAAATTAAAAGTACTTAACTAGTCTTCATGACAGTCAATTATATAAGAAGAATTATTTTATAGAATAGTTGTATAGTTAGCCTGATGCAGTCAGGTAATAACCACTCTATAGTTTCATGTTGGCTGTGTATCTGTATCTTACACCAATTACCGAATGTATGAACTGAATTATCATATATACAACGATTTTATGGAATAATTTCTCCAATTTTAATTCCTAATTTTATGCCAACTGAAAATTTGAGGTAGTAACGAGTCCATAAGCACAGCATAAAACCATAAAATTTGCAAACACAACCACTAAATAATAATTATTGAATTATTTACTACTCATGATACGCATTATCTGGTCCGATCCAAACAACGGAAGAATTAAATAACAATAGATATACGTAAAATGATGTGCAAAAAAGAGGGAAATAAAGAAAAAGAAAAGGAATATTCATCTCGTACAAACACAAACAAGTGTGAAAAAAGATTAAGAAAATCATTTCGCTAATCACTGAAAAAAGGGAACCACCAAGGCAAGGAACTTGTCGCTGGTGCGGGAGCCGGAGCAGGAGCCCCATCTCTGTGGTCGCGGGCAGTGACAGTGACAGCCACCGCTTGAACGGCAATGCAAACCAAAAATGTAAAAGACTTGAAATTAAAGGAGCCATTATATTATTCAGGACGAATTCTCAAAAATGCCCGCTAACTTTTGCTTTTAAACCTAAATGCCCTTTTTTTTCCAAACCTGCTGAAAATGCCCGTTAAGTTTTAAATTTTCTAATAAAAATGCCCGATTTTAAAAATTCGAACATTTTATCCGACGTGGCATCCGAATCAAAGAGGCGCACTGCTGAATCAAAAAGTCGTGTTTTAAAATTCGGGCATTTTTGGTGAAATTTTAAAAGATACGGGGCATTTTTTAGCATTATTTTTCAGACAAAATAAGTTTTTTTTGTGCTTATTTTTCATTTCGGCCATTTTTAGTAGAAATTTTAAAAGATACAGGGCATTTTTAGCATGTTTTGAAACAACGGGCATTTAGAATTAAAAGCAAAAGTTAGCGGGCAATTTTGATAATTCGTCCTATTCTTCATGATGTATCTAACTTCAAAAATTCGGTGGCTTAATAGTTTTGAAGTTATGTTGATGGCTTAGAATTTTTTATTTTTTTTTTCGCACGAAAAGTAAATATATTGAACCCCGAAAGAGTGTTTGTACAAGATACGAGGGGCATACCCCAAATGGAAGCAATTTAAGCGAGAACACTCAACGGCTTAGAATGTTAGTCAAGGGCATCCATGCATGTCTATTTATATTAAAAAATTTGGGCATAATTAATTTAGCAGGGGTTGCACCTTCATTGTGATCACGATGGGCTTGATTAGTACTATTTGTGTTATGTACGAAGAATTAGCCAAAATATTAATGTGTAAGGAAGTGATGATTCGATGAAAATGATGTACATGTTTTTTTATTTTTTTATGGAAGTCTTTTTTCGCACGACTTGCAGTAATTACCAAGTTAACTATTGCCGTTTAGATGTAGTTTTGTTTCTCTATTATGAATTTCAATATGATGATGATGTGTAAAGTCGTGTTTATTAGTAAAGTCAAAACAAATATAGGAATTAAAGAAAGCGATCTGGGCTCATTCGTAAGCATGAAACAGCATAAATATAAGGTTACATTATAATTAGTGACAACAATAATATTGATACATTTTGGCGAAAATTTTACAAAATAAACTAGCATATATAAATTAAGCGTTAGTTTATTTTCTGTATATGGTGATGAAAAAAGGATATCAATCAGTAATTAATATACACATGTACTTTAGTAATTTACTTCTGCTATGACTAATTTTAATATTTTTTATGGAAAACGAGAAGTTTCAAATTTCAAAATGAGCAAATTGAAGGAGTTGTGATCATTCTTATTACCTACCCCGTGTGACACTATTCAATAGTTTATAATTAACTTACCTAATTATTATGAGTTAATTTTTTTTTAACATAACCGTGTTAAAAATCCAGTGAGGAAATGTCAATTATTAATACATAGACCAATTCAATTAAAAGATTTAGATGTAACAATTGCAAAAACATAACTCTAAAAAAAAAAGCAAATCAAACAAATTAAAAGCTAGACAACTAACAACACCGTTACATAATCAGTGGCCTTGTGAATTCTTTGTCGCGCAAGGAACCTTGTCACAATTTCGATTAATTGTATGTGCTAGTTTATGAGACTCTTCCTTCACATCGCATGAGATTCAATGAAACACAAACGATATTATATTATCGCATAATCGCAGAACATTTCCAGGTAAATCCGTGTAGCTTGCATCACACCTAGTCAATAACGAAACGCCGTGTATCACTTAAAGAGAATCGTCTCCAAATATTACTTGGTCCAACCACTTCTTTTGTCGCCAATTTTATTGCCAATAAAAGTGTTGACGCCACAATTTTGAGGACCCACGTTACCCATCATACGTCTCTTCGCTAATGTCCGTCTCATTTTGTTCGTGTTACTGCAAGTACCCTAATCCCATGCGACCATGAATCCTCAAAAAATACACCATCAATATTAGTTTTAATCCACAAATGTGTCAGCACACACCATGCTCCACCATCTGAACCTTTCCTTCGTATTCCTCTCGGGTCATGATTGCTGAAAAATCACCAATAAATTGATGATCTTCTAACTCAGACGAACATAGCGCCCAACACGTGATAACCACTTTCCCCATTGTTGCCACATCACTTTCTTCCTGGTCCTTCGAATTCCTCCCATCCTAGCCATGCACATGGCTAAATTGGTAATATATGATAATGCCCAAACTTAGCTAGCCATGTGACACTTCTAGAAGCAATGTTCGACATCCTCATAATTATTAGGGATAAGAGCATCAAGCCCCCTAATCTATGGCCACTTTTGCGCTTTGTCCCTTAAACTATGTTTATCAGCACGTTGGTTCCTAATTTATAGGGTGTGTGTGCGATTTGCCCCAATGGTGCATTTTCGGTCTTTTGTGGCAGGAATATTCCCCCATTTGAGGTATTTTTTGCCTATTTTTTTTTTGTCACAAACTACCATTATACATCTAGTACACCACATATGAGTCGGGTAGAGAATATTTCGGCCAAAAATGGCCGAAAATGCACCACTGGGGCAAATTGCACAGACACCCTATAGTTTAGGAACCAAAATGCTGATAAACATAGGTTAAGGGGCAAAGCGCAAAAGTGGCCATAGGTTAGGAGGCTTGATGTTTTTATCCCTAATCATTATCACAAAGTATGCACCTTGTTTCCTTTGTAATTTCATTTTGGCAGGAACCCACTTGGTCGAAAGAGTATTCAAGCACGCTCACCTTAGGAGGAAATTAGCTTTTCTCGGACAATCGCATCATAAAACAAATTCTAGTCTTGTGGAGAACTTTAAGTGCCGCTATCCCCGTTTTTCTTTGTATTCAACTCCTCGAATTCACTGATACGCGCTTTCAACTGAAAACATCCCGTTGCTACTATAATGCCAAGGCACCTTGCGTGTAGGTTTTTCTCAAATTAACTAGCTAGGCACATTTTTTTTTTTTGGCCAAGAATAAGAGGTTATATGTGAGGATAACTAAAATTGGACATTTTCACATTGTATATGACTAAAATTACACCTATCAAATTAAACGACCAATATTTTAAAAGATACACTTTAAAGGAGCCCTTTTTTTTCGTAAGAAATAACCTAAAAAAATCGAACTATACTGTAAGATTTCATATAGCAAATGCATTAATTATATTTTTTTCCACATATTTTTGTGATCAATTCTCCAAACTAGCTAGTGTTTTCCAAGTTCACCGTAAAAATTCAATTCCAGAAAATTTTCGTAAATATAAATATAAGGCCTAAAAATATAATTCACATTGAGAAAAGTTTAATGCTTAATAAACATAGTCTTCGCACACGTATTTGGTCATGGTCTTCGCATGTACTTGTATCAAAATACCACAAATCATGAGTGAGACCACGTGTTGGATACTTGATACGTACATTTTTTGTTCAATTGTAGCAACGTGTATGATAAACACACCAAGTGTTTCATTATATTTAGGAAAAAAGTACGGACTATACCCATCGTTTAGCCTCTTTTACGAAACTATACCCAACCTTTGAACTTTTGCAACAATATACCCAACCTTTGAAAATCGTAACTATACTATACATATACTAATTTTTCGGCCAAAATTCAAAATTTTGAGGGGTAAAATAGGTATCAACTATACTATATCATAAAAATATAATTTTTTATTACTGAAAAAAAAAATTTAAAAAAAAAAACAAAAAAAAAGAGCTCCCCCCCTACCCCCCCCCCCCCACCCCCACGGGGCTGCACCAGCGGGTTGCAGCCCCCCTACCACCCCCACAGGGCTGCACCAGCGGGTTGCAGCCCCCTCCCCCCCCCCCCACCCCACACCGCTGCACCAGCAGGTTGCAGCGGCGCCGCCACCGCTGCAACCCGCTGGTGCAGTGGTGTGGGGGTGGGGGGGGGAGGGGGGCTGCAACCCGCTGGTGCAGCCCCGTGGGGGTGGTGGGGGTGGTAGGGGGGCTGCAACCCGCTGGTGCAGCCCAGTGGGGGTGGGGGGGGGGGGGGGTAGGGGGGAGCTCTATTTTTTTTAGTTTTTTTTAATTTTTTTTAATTTTCAGTAATAAAAAATTCTATTTGTGATCTTTTTATTTACTTATTTAAATATACCGAAAAGACTATATTACCCCTCACTTGCCGAGATATGATGTCACTTTGTCTGGAAATGACGTTTTTTGGCCGGAAAATTAGTATATGTATAGTATAGTTACGATTTTCAAATGTTAGGTATAGTGTTGCAAAAGTTCAAAGGTTGGGTATAGTTTCGTAAAAGAGGCTAAACGATGGGTATAGTCCGTACTTTTTCCCTTATATTTATGTATAGATGTTAAATATAGCTATTAAACTATAGAGATTATCTCTTATCAATACGCTAACAAAATGATTTAAAAGTTTTTGGACGAATTATCAAAAATGCCCGCTAACTTCTTTTTTTCAATCTTAAATGCCTGTTTTTTCCTAACCTGCTCAAAATGTCCGTTAAGTTTTAAATTTTCTAACAAAAATGTCTGATGTCAAAAATTCGGACATTTTATCCGACGTGGCATCCGAGTCAAAGAGACGCGCTGCTGAATCAAAGAAACGCGCCCGACACGTAACTTTTTTTCTCAATCTTAAATGCCCGTTTTTTTCCAAACTGCTGAAAATGTCCGTTAAGTTTTAAATTTTCTAACAAAAATGTCTGATGTTAAAATTACGTGTCGGACGCGTTTCTTTGATTCAGCAGTGCGTCTCTTTGACTCGGATGCCACGTCGGATAAAATGTCTGAAGTTTTAACATCGGGCATTTTTGTTAGAAAATTTAAAACTTAACAGGCATTTTTAGCAGGTTGGAAAAAAACGGGCATTTAAGATTGAAAAAAAAAGTTAGCGAGCATTTTTTATAATTGCTCCAAAGTTTTTAACTAGTTTTCATGGCAGTCAATAATTAGAAACATTATTTTATGGAATTGTTGCTATATTAATAACACGGTGCAGTCAGAAATTTATAGAAAAACAAAATTCCAAATTTGATGATGTATTATATCAATAACTATATATATATATATATATATATATATATATATATATATATATATATATATATAGTCACAATGTCAATTATACAACGAAATACTTTCATAAATTTAATTGGTAATGTCATGCCAACGGAAAGTTGAGCTAGTAACGATTCCATAAAAGAACATTAAACATAAAATTTGCCAACACAACCACTAAACAATATTGATTGAATTATTTGTTACTCGTGATACACATCATCGAACTGATCCAACAACTGACAAATATAATTGTAAGTAAAAAATAAAAAACATGCGTTATATTAGATATAGCAGACCAAGTGGAGAGGGGGGGAAAAGAAGAAAATGCATATTCATTGAACATATATATAGCAGACACAAACACATGTAAAAAAGATTAATAAAAAGAATTCTTGCTTCAAATTCTTTAGCTGATTATCACTGGAAAAAAGAAAACCACCAAGGCAAAGAACTTGTCGCTGGCGTGGGCGCGGGAGCAGGAGCCGCGTCGCTGAGTTCACGGGCAGTGATAGCCACCGCTAGAACGGTAATGCAAACCAAAAATGTTAAAGACTTCAAAGCCATTATATTGTTCATTATATAACTTCAAAAACTTGGTAGCTTAATTAATAGTTTGGAAGTTATGTTGGTAGAAGGCTTAGAGTGTTATTCAATGGCATCTATGCATGTCTATTTATACAAGAATTTTGGGTTGGGTCTGGTATAGCACGTGATTTGTACCTACATTGTTGTGATCACGTTGAGTTTACTTAATACTATTTATGGCGTGTACGAACATATAACAAAACATGTAAAGAAGTGATAATTGGAGGAAAATGATATACATGTTTCTTTTTGTTTATTATTTTTTGTTATGCAATGGTGGAGGTCATTCTGCACGACTTGTATTTGCCAGTTTTGCATTTTGGATGAAACTTTATTTCTCTATTATGAATAAATCAATAATGATGCCGATGTGTTAAATCGTGCGTGTTTAGTAAAAATCAAACAAATATACGAAAAAGAAAGCTAGCTATATGTGCTCATCTGTAAGAAACAAACAGCATAAATAATGGTTACATTGTAACAAATGATAATGATATATAATCAGGGGCGAAGCCAGAAATATAAGTCGAGGGGTGCGAATTTTTTTTCTCAATACATGCGAACGATACAAACTATAGTAAAATTTAAACTCAGCATAAAAATATAATAAAGTAATAAAAGGGAAAAATCGCCATGCAGTTTTTACGAAAAAGAAAAAAAGCAATTTCTCTTTTATTTTTCTTTCTACATAGAAGGTTTCTGGTCGGATTTTAACGAGGGAGTTTTTTCTATTTTTTTTGCTACGAACTTCACGAGGGGGGTTTTATCCTATTACATACATTACCTGTTGTTCGTTTTGCTAGTATCTGCTTATTTTTACTTATGTATCTTTGGTATGCTACATGCTTAAAGCATGTGTCTTTTGGAGTAATTAATTTTTCATTAACATCACTAATGAAACATGTAACAATTTATATTGGGCTATAGTTTATAACATTTTTTCGCAATATCTGTCCACATTTTGGCATCATTTTGTAAGATTTCTTACACCATTTAGTTTTAGCAAAAAAAAATTACATTTGAATAGTATAGGTGTTTTTGTTATTTAAATATGAAGGTACTCTGTCAAGTTAACGTAAAAAAACTTTGTTTATGGCCAGGTTTTGGTTTATTTGTTAAATAAGACTATAGAAGAAATATGCTAAGTCATAAATAAAGAAGGAACCAAATGGTACATCGGTAAAATTCAATAAGCCTATCATTATTTAATGTAATAGTGGATGACAGCAAGTTTCTACATTAATAAAATGACTTATGTGTGATCTGCAAAAACCATTAAAATATTCAACATTGTTCAAAAATTATACTTCAGTTATACTACTGCTCAAATAATTCCAGGGAGCTTGGGGGGTGCAGGGGCACCCACATGCACCCCCCGTGGCTTCGCCCCTGTATATAATACAAGTTAGTGAAAAATAAAAAACGAAATAAACTAACATTTGTAGATTAAGCGTTTTTTTGGCATGTCGTGATAACAATCATCAATTACTTTACTCCTGCACTTCAACAATTTTACTTGTGTTATTACTAATTTTAATTCATCTGGATTATGGAAAAAGAGAAATCATCGAAAAGTTTTACAAAGAAAGTAAATTGGCCTGAACCTACCCAATGAAACATGAAATTGTTGGATGGGGACTTGATATACTTTTCTCACAATGTTAAACTTGATGTTAGTCAAACAATGATCTCTTCCAATGTTATGCTAACACTGGACTCTCGATGTTATCTTAACATCCGTTTAACAGCAGTTAACGTTAGCACAAATCTACTTGACAGAGAATATACGCAGCGGATAATAAAGAACACAAGTAAATGTAATTTTAAGAAGATAATATATTAATATGATCTTCCGAGCCGTAGGCGAAATAACCATGAAGGTTTTAACAAAGATGTTTCTCTCAACTCTCAAGTTTCTCACTCTCGAATTGATCGTACTCAACCAAGCAACTAAGGATGTAACTCCTTACAAGTAAAGTTCTTTAACTCTAAAACTTAGACTTAATTTGCAAAACACAAACTTGGCAAAACAAGACAAAGACACTCGACTCAATAATTTCCTCACGGGATATTTTCGCTCTTGCCTTCGTGTCTTTTTCTTGATGCCCAACTTGCCTATTTATAGTGTAGTCTTCCTTGATGGCCAAGACATATTGTGCCCGTTTTGGTTGCTATTAGATCTACTTGTATAACTCTAATTTCGTTCATGGAAAGTATCATTCAATAGAGAAAGGTTTTCTTGTCTAACTTGAAGTCTTCAATGGAAATATTTCCTTCTTTGACTAGAAGTCTTCAATGGAAATGTTTCATTCTTTAACTTGAAGTGTTATGAATAACAAAAGTCCTAATTCGAGTTTAGGATTACTCCAAGAAAAATAAGAGAGAAAGAGATTATTTTTGGGAAATATTCTGATATCTTTTTTCATTCAATAAGCTGTTCCTTAAATACAATATTTCCGTTAATGACTCCACTTATCCACTAATGACTCCACTTATCCACTAAATGTGGTGACCACTTCTTACGGAAATAAATTAACAATACGAATGGAATTTGCAACAGACTCTAAAATAATAAACAAAACAAGACTCATGAAATAAAATAATAATAAAGTTAGACAACAAAATAAGACTCATAAATAGAATAATAATAAAGTTAGACAAAGTCTTTCATCCAAACAGCAGGCCGTTTCGTCCTTGAAGGCCTGCTATTGGAAATGATGTTGCGGCCCATATCAATGCCGGGCTCTGGAGAATCAGCCTGGCCCACCAGGCGTTGGTTTAAGTGAACGTTGGCAGCTAGGTTTTGTGCAGCTGCTCCTATACCGTCCAGATTAGGGTAGCGTTCAATCAAAGGTTCAACCGCCTCCCACGTAGCATCTTCAAACAAGGTGTCTTTCCATTTGATCAAAAGTTGACGTTTCATTTCACCATTCCGCAAAATCAGTTGCGTGTCCAAATTCCTTTCCGGCTCTAAATAGACCTCTCCGTCGTCGTTAATGGCAGAAATCAGCGGCGGCGTCGCTAGTGGTTCACCATAAAAGCGGCGGAGCAATGAAACATGGAAAATGGGGTGGATCCGTGAGCTTTCGGGAAGGGCAAGCTCGTATGCGACGTCTCCGACGTGGCGCTTCACCTGAAATGGACCAAAGTAACGGTGGCGTAACTTCGTATCAGTCATTGTCTTCGCTGTAACCTGACGATAAGTGCGAAGTTTAACATATACATATTCCCCTTGAGTGAACTCATGATCGTTTCGATGCTTGTTGGCTTGCGTGCGCATTTGTTGTTGGCTCTTATGCAAATTATCTTTGATCATCCTTAAGATATACGCATGAGTAGTTAAGGTTGAATCAATAGAATCATTTGCTGATTGCCCTTGATTGTAGATCGGAATGGAATGAGCTTGCCGACCGAAGAATGCTAGGAACGGGGTGGTGTTGGTCGAAGTGTGCTTGGATGTATTGTACCAGAACTGCGCCAAAGGTAAGAAGCGTGTCCATTTCTTTGGTTGGTCTGCTGCAAAGCACCGTAGGTAGGTTTCAAGTGTTCGGTTTACCAGTTCACTTTGGCCGTCAGTTTGAGGGTGGTAGGCGCTGCTGAATTTAAGCTTAGTACCCACTTGTTCAAAGAGTTCTTGCCAAAAATGACTAAGAAACAGTGGATCTCTGTCCAAGACAATAGATTTAGGTAACCCAAAGAAACTATAAACCTCATTAATAAAAATGGAAGCCAATAGTGCTGCAATGTATTTTGGGGGTAAGGCAATAAATCTAGCAAAAGATAGTCGATCCACAAGTACCCAAACAGTTGTCTTACCATTAGATGGTGGTAGATGCATTATAAAGTCCATTGTGATGTCTTCCCAGTTATGTTGCGGAATAGGAAGTGGACTTAACAACCCATATGGCTTCTGAGTTTGATACTTAACTTGTTGACATATCTGGCATGTTTTAATAAAATCTTGCACTTCTTGTCGCATACCAGGCCAATGGAACAAGGCGGATATTCTAGGCAGTGTTGCTTTGATACCAGAATGACCAGCAGAAGGTGTACAATGAAACTCTTGCAGCAGCTCCTTGCGAAGGGTGGCAGTATTAGGTACGTGAATACGTTTCGCATAATAAATCAAACCATCCTTCAGTGTATACTCACCTTGTCCAGGTGCTAACTCAATTTTCTGTCTCATTTGCATACCCTCCGGATGCGAGGCATAATAATCTGCTAATTGAGTCAACCATGGAGCAGTTGGAGCAGAGAAAACCATATAAACAGGTATACTGACTCTTGACAATGCATCAGCAACTTTATTATCTTTCCCTGGTTTGTAATGTACCTCATATTGGTAACCAATAATTTTTGAGATCCATTTCTGTTGCTCTGGTGTGTGTATGGTTTGAGTCAATATATGCTTCAGGCTTTGTTGATCTCTGAAAATTTTGAACTTCCTTCCCAGTAGGTAGTGACGCCATTTCTTTATAGCTTCTGTAACAGCAAACAGTTCTTTGTTGTATGCAGATTCAGACTGCATTCGGGTAGACATCTTACGGCTGAAAAAAGCGATGGGATGATCTGACTGGGAAAGGACAGCCCCAACAGCAACCGAGGATGCATCCGTCGTTAAATCAAAGGGCAACGAGAAGTCCGAAAGTATCAAGACTGGAACTGTCGTCAGGAGTTCTTTCAATTTATTAAAAGCAATGTCTGTATTTGTATCCCATGTAAACTGACCTGATTTTAATAAATTGGTGAGGGGAGCGGCGTGAGTGGCGTAGTGTCGCACAAAGCGACGATAGTAACCAGTGAGGCCGAGAAACCCACGCAATTCTATTAATGTGACAGGTTTGGGCCAATCCATAATGGCTTGAACTTTGTCGGGGTCAACACGAACACCCTCCTCAGAAATAACATGACCCAAATAGTGCACACTAGGGGCTGCAAACACACACTTGCTTTCCTTGGCATAAAACTGGTTAGAACGAAGTAAGTGAAAAACCAATTTCAAATGCTCAATATGATCTGCCCAATTGTTACTATAGATCAAGATATCGTCAAAAAAGACCAAAACGAATTTACGTAGATACTCACGCAAAAGGTCATTCATGGTCGCCTAAAAAGTAGAAAGAGCATTAGTTAAGCCAAAAGGCATTACTACAAATTCGTAATGACCGTCACATGTCCGAAAAGCAGTTTTAGGAATGTCTTCCTTGGCAACACGAACTTGTTGATACCCAGATCGTAAATCCAGTTTTGTGAAAACTTTAGCTCCGTGCAATTCATCGAGCAATTCATCAACAGTTGGAATTGGAAACTTGTCCTTCACTGTTACTTCATTCAATGCTCTATAATCAACACAAAAACGCCATGTACTGTCTTTTTTTCTCACCATAAGAACCGGTGATGAGTATGGACTGCTACTTGGTCGTATAATTCCCTCACGTAACATGCCAGTTATCATTTCAGTCATGATTTTTTTCTGATAATGAGGGTAACGATATGTCTTGACGTTGATGGGTTTAGAATTAGGCATGATATGAATGTGATGATCATGAACGCGATGTGGGGGTAGTGATATTGGGGTTGCAAAAATATCAGCATACTCGTTCAACAAAGATTTTAACTCAGGTTTACCATCATTACCAATTGAGGATCGAATATGTTTAACACTACGATCATAATATGTGATAGAATGAAGTGTGTGTATAGAACCTGTTTGAATCATTCGTCTCAAATTGGTAGCTTTGACTTCTGCCAAGCGTGGTTCGCCTTCAAAACGAACTGTTTTCCCCAAATGCGTAAATTGCATCATTGGCACGTCATAGTCGGAAACAAATGGCCCTAACCCTTGTAGCCACTGTACTCCCAAAACCAAGTCGGCCCCTTGCATTGGCATTACTAGAACATAAACTGTTAGCTTGCAACCTTGTATTATAACATCAATCCCTTCACATTCTCCCTCACATTCAATGTGCTGACCGTTTCCTACCATGACAATGATATCTGGTTTTCCATGAATTGGAAGTTCCAACTCTTCAACCAAATAAGGTTGAATTATATTATAATTACTGCCAGGATCAATTAGTATGGATACAGGTTTACCTTTGATTCTGCCTGTGACACGTAAAGTTCGAGGTACTTTTAACCCAACCAATGCAGCCAAAGACAAATGAACCTGAGGCTGTGTCTCATGTATAGTACTCTCAAAATAATCCGAGCCATCTTGGGTGTCAGTTACCTCATCGTCGTACTCCTCTTGTTGGACTAAATTTGGTTTATCAAAGTCGTTCGACAAGAGTGTCAAGAATTGGGCACCCTTGCATCTGTGACCTGGCCCAAATTTCTCGTCGCAATTGAAGCACAACCCTTTTGCACGCCTCGTTTGCATTTCAGTTTGTGTAAGCCTTCGAACAGGCAACTGATGTGTTGTCCGTGGAGCTGGTAATGCAAAATTTGGAGTTGGCAAAATTGCTGGATTTGCAACTTGTTGCACACTTCACTGAAATGTAGATCTTGGCCTTGTATCTTTTAGTTTATCATCCATTAAGTAAGCTTGTTCAATTGCTTGTTGTACAGTTGACGCCTTCAAGAGTGCCAGTTCTTGCTGAATATCATGTCGCAATCCAGAAATGTAACAATTAAGGATTGCTTCAGCACTCAAACCGGTCACAAAATTATAAATCTGTTCAAATCTTTCCGTATAATCACAAACAGTTCCTGTTTGACGTAATTTGAACAATGTGGCCTGGTGATTAACATATATGGATGGGCCAAATCTTATGGAAAGATCGCGGGCGAAAGCATCCCAAGTATGCAGTTGATAGTTATTATGCATCCACTTGTACCAACATAATGCTTTTCCCTTCATTCTCATCGCAGCAATTTGCAATCGCTGTTCTGGCAGAATTTGTGCAAAAGCAAAAAATTGCTCAGCTTGAAAAATCCAGTCGAGAGGCTCGGTCCCATCAAAAGGATTTAATTCCATGCGGTATGATTTTGCGTTTTGGAAAAGAGGGTTATGTGTTGTATTTTGGGCATTTTGAGGGGAGGTGAGTGGGCTATCAATATGGTATTGGGCTGGTGGAGCAGCGAGAAATGAAGCTGTTGATGTATTAGGAATTTCTTGATTTGGCTTTTGTTGTAAGAGTTTCAACTCTTCTAAGATTTTTGCTGTATTTTCAGCTTGTTGGTGATTAAATATGGCTTGGTTTTCGGCTTGTAACACTTGTTTTTGACTCAATTCCATCAACTCGGCTTGAAGCAATCGTAAGGCTTCATTGGATTCATCCGAGGTGGTTTGTGATTGAGTTTGTGGCTTAGGAGGCATGATTTACTCTCAATGAAAGCACCAATGTTATGAATAACAAAAGTCCTAATTCGAGTTTAGGATTACTCCAAGAAAAATAAGAGAGAAAGAGATTATTTTTGGGAAATATTCTGATATCTTTTTCATTCAATAAGCTGCTCCTTAACTACAATATTTCCGTTAATGACTCCACTAATGACTCCACTTATCCACTAAATGTGGTGACCACTTCTTACGGAAATAAATTAACAATACGAATGGAATTTGCAACAGACTCTAAAATAATAAACAAAACAAGACTCATGAAATAAAATAATAATAAAGTTAGACAACAAAACAAGACTCATAAATAGAATAATAATAAAGTTAGACAAAGTCTTTCATCCAAACAGCAGGCCGTTTCGTCCTTGAAGGCCTGCTATTGGAAATGATGTTGCGGCCCATATCATGAAGTCTTCGAAGGAAAGAATCTTCATTTTGTAGTCTTCTATAAAAAGAATCCTATTGCATGTAATCTTCTTTCCTTCTTGCAATTCACACTCTATGATCTTTCTGTTGCATCGCACACATCTTTTCTTCTTTAATTATGGAAAATTCTTCTTTGAAAACTTCTCATTGAATGGCAACTTCTCTTTAAGGAAATAGATCCATCTTTGAAGTCTCTTGACCTGGAGCACATACAAATACCAACTACAACTCGTGGAACTAAGTTAGTAAGTGAATAAAGGCAAAACATAATTATAGCAATAATCTCGAATGTGCAGTGTTCCAGTGTTCAATGTTGTCCTAACATTGCAGCCACAATGTTGATCTAACATCTACCAAACACTTTGCACTTTCAATCTCCCCCTTTTTGCTTTTCTTCACAAAACTAAACCTATTCACAATTCATATTATGCACAGTGCTCCAGCAACACAATATCATTAATATCTTGAGTTGCTCCCCCTTAATATGACACTATTAACCAAGTAGCTTTAAGATACTATTAAGAAAACACAACGAGTTAAATATCATAATTATAAGCATAACTAAGAAAATATTAGCTATAAAAGAATTGTAGAACCAGTAGAATAAACATGAAGATAAAATGGCTTACTTCTCCCCGTTTTTGTGAGGAACACAAAATCTTGACGAATCACTTCATAAGATAAAGTTCTATAGCTCTTTCTTAAGCAACCATTTCCATTTCTCTCTCTAAGAACTCTATCATCCAATATTTCTTAAAATCCCCCATAACCACAGTCTTATATCCCAATAGGAAATTAAAGTACGCCTCAATTATAGATATTACCTCAGTGTTACCTCTGATGTTGAGTCCACATTATTCTCAGACGATGTTATCATAACATTTGGATCAGACTCAACATCTTTAGACTTCTCAGTACCTTCTTCCTTATCCTCTTGATCTCAATGGTTTCACCATCACCATTCTCAGTTCCTTAATCCTTTTTCTCATAACCTTCTTTTTCTTCTTCACAACTACATCTTCAGTCTCAACCTTTTTGTCCTCCTTCTCTTTCTCATTCTCCTCATCACCTTGCAATTAACCAGCAACATCAACATCTCATTTTTCTTTATAAGTACCAGGGGCAGAATGCTGCTCCCCCTTAATGCAAACTATCGATCTCAATGATGGCATAACATTGATAATTCTCAATGTTGTCATAACATCACACTTTATCAATGTTAACTTAACACTGAATTCAGAATGTTGTTCTAACATTGATGTTTATCAATGTTGTCTTAACATTGAAACCAGAATGTACATGCACAAGAGTTTACAGAAGTCAAAGACAAAACCACAATAATAACCCACATTAGTTTCTCCAGCAACTAAAGTGTTTTCCCCCTCAATCAATTCATTCTTCTCTGCAAAATGTTCTTCAAGCACTGTCTCCTCAACTGTGTTTGAAGTACCAACAAAAACACCATGTTCCTCAGTTTTACCTTGTTTTGTCTCAGCAACAATGTCTGGAACGAGTGTTGTACCTACGAGAAAGAACTACATGAGTAGGGGCGGGGTTATATCCTTGATTATATATACCAAGGGCCACAATCAATATCAGGGATATATGCCAAGGATTTCAAAAACAATTGCAAGTGAAAATCTTAGTATTTCAGAGAATTGGGCGCAAAGAGGTTAGAAATTCAAAATCACAATTGAAAAGAACTAATGGGCGGTTTCTTAAAATAAATCATGCATAATCACCACCTGTTGAGACAACAAGTGATACCGAGATTACTTCACACATGACCAGAGCAGTTGACCAAAAAATTATAAGTCATAATGTTAAACCTGGATGTTGAGACAACATGCTTACGGACTAATGTTGGCCCAACATTGACACATGTTCTTAATCAACATAGGTTCTTGTGAATGTGGAAGTATTGAGCTTACCCTTAAGATCTTTCCAAGTAAAAGCATGAGCTAGATCTGAAAACATATATCTCAAACTTAAGACATAGTAGCAAGTTAGTACCACATATATATCAGACCTATACATGGGAAGGAGAGTTAGTTAATAGAAAATCCAACATTTTGGGTATGAAGTAAATTAAAGGAGTTAATCTATTTCTAAGTCATAACAAGCGACAACGTAGTGTGTCACCGCAACTGAATTACCCAAAATATATGCCTTCGCATGAGAACATAACTATATCTCCCCCTTAAGCCCAAACTGACACAGACACATAAAGAAAAAAAAATGAATGAATGCAGGCCTAAATGAAATGCAGAATACAAAATGCAGAATGTTAAGCCAACATTGGAAGATGGTAATACTTGTGAAAAACTTTTCAAACCAGCAACAGTTTACATCAACACAAATCATTAACAAATATCATAAACCTTTATGAACCAAAACTGAAGATTGTTAGAAAAGGATAATGTCATCACTGAATGAGGGCAGCACAGGACTCCACACACCCCAACAATGATATTATCAGCAGCAGACTGGGCAATTACAAAGGACTTGAATGATGACAAGACACTTTAACATATACTCCATCACCCCAACTCCTCATGTATACTTGTTGACTAACCTGTTTTTCAAGTGAAACAGCAAGTGATCAGTGCCACTGAATGTAAGGCAGTCGAAACTCCAAATATCCCAGTAAAAAGGATCACCATCATGCATTTCCTTGGCCAAAAAATAACATAAACATGCAAATAAGCACAACTGAATATCACCGAAGCTATCAATGAACCCCAGATTCTCCACATGTCATGTTTAACTTAAACATGGATAAATTACAACTGAATAACAGCAAAGCAATGAACTTTTTGTACCCCAGCTTCTCCTGATGTTAGGTTAACAACCTCAGACCAACATTAGAGTTTTATTTTTCAAACCAGAGATGTGAACCTGTTAGACAGAATGTTTAGTCAATCACGGAGTTTAATCACACAAACCAATTATGACAAACATTCATGAAGACAAACAAAAAAAAAATAGAAATCAAACAAAAAAAATCTAATGCAATCATATACGCCACAAACAGACTACGTGTTAGCCAGTGGTGTTATGGCAACAGCAGAATGCAACACTGAATCACAGAACATTCAAGACGGGAGTCTTCCTCAAATTGAAGAATCTCTCGCTATCTAATGACATATTAAACAAATCAGCTAACTGATTGTTGGTCTCTAAGTGATCAATGTTTATAACCTTCTCATCTACCAGATTTCTCAAAAAATGATGCATAAAAAATGTATGCTTTGTTCTAGAATGATGCACCAAATTTCTTGATATTCTAATGGCACTAAGATTATCACTAAACAACAACAATGTGTCACTTTTTATCCCATAATCATGCAACATTGTTTAAGCCATATAAATCGGGTAACACAACTGCAAGCTACAAATTCAACAATTGATAATGACACACATTTATGTTTCTTGCTATAACATGAAAAATAATTATTTCCCAAATAAAAACAACCTCCACATGTAGATTTTATACCATCTAAATCTCCAGCTCATTCGAAATCATCAAAACCAAAGGGTTTGTATTTGTATCATGTGTATACCAAATGCTCAAGTCTACAGTACCAGATATATATTTCAGTATTCGCTTTACATCAATTAAGTGAAAAGCTTTAGGTTTAGCGTAATACCTGACACAAACCCAGTTCATAATATATGGGCAAGTGATGGATAGATATAGCAACTTTGTATCTCCTTTTCCAATCACCAAAGTAGAAGACATTTGAGTTTTGCTCGATTTTGACTCCTCCAAACCAATCATGCTCATTCCATCCTCCTTTTGCTTCACTTTCAAACCCAAGAAGAAATTAGTCCACCGATCACGCTCATCACTAGTGTACCTGTCAAAGCCTCAACAAACTTGTCTAAAGTAGACTTGTTAGTATAAACAAAGACAATGTCATCAGCAAATCTTTGAGTTAAGCAATTATCAAAATATGTGGCAGACATGCAAACACTCAACATTATCATATCTCTATAATTTACCCTTTTGTTGTTGTGTATTTTGATGTCATTAATGATTTGAACCATAACCTGAGATGTAGGATGATTACTCTGAATCCTATCAGTTGTATCCCTCCAAACCTGTTGAACTTGAACATTTTTATTGTAGAATTTTGACTGCTCGAATGTTGTGCCAACACCAGGACTGGTCAATGTTGGCATAACATCAGCTTCTGGTTCATATTCATGTTCAGGTACTGGATCTGCAGGTGATGTTGGAATAACATTGTCTGGAGTCAATGTTGGAGTAACGTCAAAATCTAGTAAACTTGGCACAAGAGCCTCTAACTCACCTGCAACACTTGGTAAATCATCAAAAACCACATTTACTGATTTTTGAACAATATTCAATCTTAGATAAAACATTCTAATAGCAGTATTGTTCAAAGAATAGCCATTAAAGATACATTTTTCACTTTTTGGATCATATTTGCTCAAAAAAATCTTTATCATTTAAACAATAGCAAACACATCCAAAATCATGAAAACAAGCAAGATTAGGTTTATTCTTTTTCAACATCTCATAAGGAGTCATGGGTATAGAGAATTTATAAATATTTTCATTAAACACACATAAGTCAGAGAATGACCTATTTTCAAATTCTCTATCATGATTTGACCAAAGATTACCAAGAGAAATACCATGTAAGTTATCAATACTAGCATTCAATATTCTAAAGGTATAAAGAGCTTTTGATTTTTCTTTAAAATATTTGATCACAATATATCCAGAAAAATCATTCATAATCACACAAGCATATTGCTTACCCCCTACTCTACTTACTTCAATAAGACACAAGAGATTCATATGAATTTGTAGGGAATAATTAGAGGTACTTGTAACCTGTTCATCCACTTGGATTGGATTATGAGAAGCTTTGGTCACCTTACCATTCGAGCAATTATAATAGGCCATCTTACCAGAACTCGTGAGATTGGGAATGCCTTTCACGGTTTCGAGTTTCAGCACTTTACCCAGATTCTTGTTGTGCATGTGTTGTTCTTGGAAACTGAATAGTTCACCTTTGTTTGAAAGCAATTCACTTGATCGCTCACTAAGTAGTTGTCTTCAAACTTATTACCTGTCAAAGCACACACATTTGCACAATCAGATACATCACAAGAATCTTTATCATACCTTACCAATAAGTCATCATCACACAATTGACTGATGCTTATATAATTTTCACAGAATCCATCCAACAACATCTTATCCTTCAAGGGTGAAAATCCATCAATATTCAGCACTTCTTTGCCAATGATTCTTCCTTTACTTTCATCTTCATAGGTGAAAGTTCTGTGGTTAGTAGTGCACACTTCTTCAAATAAAATTTGCTTAATTTCCAGTCATGTGTCTTGAGCAGTGTTAAGGCAATACAATTTGTTATCAATGTTAAGGTAACATTGGTTATCCCGTGTTGACTTAACACCGTGCATAACCGTATCAAATCAGATTTGTATCAAGTCATATGCCTCAAATAGCCACTCTCAGAGTACTACTTACCTACAAGGTTATTATGCACAATAGGAAAGATAATATTGCAAACAAGATAAGTTTTAGGCACCCAAAGTATAGTGTATCTCATCTCACTATTCTACTCAGTAATGTTGGAACCGAACGTTAAGATAACACTGGAATAACTAGTATCAACATTGGAATGTTCAGATTCCAGTGTTTGTTTAACACCAGCATCAACATTGCATGAATCCCTATTCCATTCAACTATTTTCTTTTTAAGAAACTTTCTTTATTTATAAGAGTGTGGTTTAAGATGTCCAAATTAAAAACAATATTGACAAATATAAGCCATTTTCTTATATTCTCTAGAAAGTACATTTGGCTTTTCAAAACCAGGAATAGTGGATTCAACAGAGGTAGTGGAGTGAGTAACTTGACTTTGATATCCTAAACCAGAATTACCATCATTGACTAAACATAAAATTCATCAAGTTTATAAGTACATGTTTTGCTTTTAGCAATGGTATGTTCAGCAATTTCTATCTTAGAAGTTACCTTTTTCTATTTCATCATCTTTTCCATCCAAACTAACCTCAAGTTGAGTGATTGTATCCTTCAAGCTTTCATTCTCTTCCATAGCCTTCTCAATTCCACTCAACTTGTTCTTCTCCTTGAGCATGTCTTGGTAGATGATCTTCAGTTCATCAAGAAACTCTTCTTGAATCAATTTACCTTCAAGGACATTATCATCTGCCAAACCTATAGAATCATGCAAATACTCAAAGTCAGAATCATCATCAAACTCATCATTATCAGAAATCAAACATTCATTGTTGTCTAAACAAATAGTTTCATCCCAATTGTCAACAAAAATCTCCTGGACTGGTGTTGTCTTCTGGATTTTATCATAACATCGAGCTGCCTGGATATTGGCAGAACACCAAGCCTTGACACCAGCAGGTTTGTCCACCTTTGCACACACTGTTGTTTGAGTTTCTTTAATCGTTGGCACTTGTCCATCACCATATTCTTCAAACTTTGTCTCGTCATTATCATCTACACAAAACCCAGTTAGAATTCTCATTTGTTCTAAGGTTGTTACCACATTCATAAGCAAAATGGCCCCAACCTTTACCTTCATAGCATTGAATCTGTTTGAGATGTGTATCATTATGAGGAGTAAGTTTACAAGAATATTTGGTCATCTTTTCAGAAAAATCTTTCTTTAAATCAGCAAGAATATTTTATCAATTAGACTAAGCTTATTAAACTTTTCAAACACCGTTTCATTATAAGCTTGAATTTCTTCTTCATCATCTACTATTTCAAGAGTCATCTCAAATTCTTTCAGAGTGCAAAGTAGAGTATGAAAGTCTAAAGTTTCCATATTCCTAGCTTCTTGCATAGCAATCACCTAAAATTTCTTAGAAAGAGTTCTCACAGCTTTGTACGCGAATCACCTAAGTCTTAAATTTCATTAGCAAGATCCATGAGTTTCTCAAAATAAGAAATAATACTTTTGTCTTCCCCCATTGTTAAGATATCCCAAGCATACTTTGCAGTTGAACAATTTTTAATTAACTTAAACATGTGACAATCAACCAAACCAAATATGGTATTAAGGGCTTTTTCATTGAAGAGAGCGTTACTTATCTCAGTTTGAGTCCACTCTGATTTTGGCTTACGAACAACCTCATGATCTTCATCTGGAGCACACATAGGAATTGCATACCCTTTGATCACCGTCTTCCAAGCTCGTCAATCGAATGAATTAATGAGCGCACAAATTATAATCTTCCAATAAGAATAGTTGGATCCATCCAAGACAAGCAATTTGTTGTTGTTCAGATTCCTGTTGTCCATCGTTTAATATCAAATTCAAACACCAGTGAAATCGGTGCTTGGCTCTGACACCAATTGAGATTGTTGGATTAGGACTTGATACTTTTCTCACAATGTTAAACTTGATGTTATCAAACACTGATCTGTTCTTCCAATGTTATGCTAACACTGGACTCTCGATGTTATCTTAACATCCGTTTAACAGCAGTTACCGTTAGCATAAATCTACTTGACAGAGAATATAATGCATCTGATAAATTAAGAATACAAGTATATGTAATTTTAAGAATATATTATATTAATATAATTTTTGGAGCCGTAGGCGAAATAACCACGAAGGTTTTAACAAAGATATTTCTATCAACTCTCAATATCCTCACTCTCTCATTGATCGAATTCAATCAAGCAACTAAGGATGTAACTCCTTACAAGTAAAGCTCCTTAACTCTAAAACTTAGACTTAATTTGCTAAACACAAACTTGGCAAAACAAGACAAAGACACTCGACTTAATAATTTCCTCACGAGATATGTTTGTTCTTGTCTTCGTGTCTTTTTCTTGATGCCCAACATGCCTATTTATAGTGTAGTCTTCCTTGATGACCAAGACATGTTGTGCACGTT
This sequence comes from Linaria vulgaris, assembly GCA_948329865.1. Lineage (NCBI taxonomy): Eukaryota > Viridiplantae > Streptophyta > Magnoliopsida > Lamiales > Plantaginaceae > Linaria > Linaria vulgaris. Next base: position 102,551,250 of record OX415254.1, on the reverse strand, counting down.
TTTGGTTGCTATTAGATCTCCTTGTATGACTCTAATTTCGTTCATGGCAAGTCTCCTTCAATGGGGAAATATTTTCTTGTCCAACTTGAAGTTTTCAATGGAAAGGTTTCATTTTTTGACTAAAAGTCTTCAATGGAAAGGTTTCCTTCTTTAACTTGAAGTTTTCTAAGGAAAGAATCTTCATCTTGTAGTCTTTTGCAGAAAGAATCCTACTGCATGTAATCTTCTTTCCGTCTTGCAATTCACACGCCTTGATCTTTCCATTGCATCGCACACATCTTTTCTTCTTTAATTATGGAAAGTTCTTCTTTGGAAATTTATCATTGAATGACAACTTCTCTTTAAGGAAATAGACCAGTCATTGAAGTCTCTTGACCTGGAGCACATACAAATACCAGCTACAACTCGTGGTACTAAGTAAGTAAGTGAATAAAGAAAAAATACAATTATAGCAATAATCCTGAATGTGCAGTGTTCCAGTGTTCAATGTTATCTGACATTGCAGCCACAATGTTGATCTAACATTGACCAAACACTTTGCACTTTCAAAACACTACCCATGCAATAGCATATATTTATCTAATTACATGCGTTAATTAATTATAGATTAACAAGTATAGAAGTATGTACACATGTGTGTGTCTTCAAGCTAAGTCGGTTTTTCTCAAATTAACGAGACACTTGCAAGTCACGTCTCTTTTTTGCCCTGAACTAGAGAGAACTGGAGGACTATAATTAATTGGTCGTTTCACATATTATATATGACTAAAATTGCCCTTATCAAATGATCAAAAATGATCAAAATTATTGATTGTATAATTAAGATTCACTTTAGAGTACTGGGTCTATTTTGAAAATACGTTCGTGATAGCCGACAAATTTTTGTAAAAAACAAAAATATATAATTACTGTAACATTTTATATATCAAATGCATTAATTAAGGAATATATTATTTCTTGACAAAATTTTGTGATCAATATAATATAATTCTCCAAACCTAATATTTAAATTACCGGTTACCTTCAAAAAACAATTCCACAAAATTTCAATAAACTTCCATAAATAATAAAATTAAAAGTCGAATATTCAATTCACGTGCAGAAAAGTTCAATGCTTAATAATGGTCGTCTTTGCAGGTATTTGGTTAATCTTAGATTCTGGACTATCTTTGTCTAGAACGGGTTAAAGCTTTTAGCTCTAGGTCAAGTAATCTAGTCGAGAACTAGAGTAAAACATCAAGATGTGAGAAACCTGAAATATTTGCAAAAGTTTTATTTGACGTCGAGATACATTTCGTTTAATCGTATTTCTGATGCATGTAATCCGAATAGGATTTTTTGTTATTAGATTCTCAATGCTATATATTTTCTAACAAATATTTAAAAAATCTCCAACATGCATGTATAAAACAAGTTTAAGTTATTTGACGTAAAAATAACAAAATGTCGCTTTTGTAAGCTCTGGAATACATATCACCCACTATATCGATCTGCACAAAGATATTTTCTTGTCTTTTAAAGACAAAATACATGAGCAAATTATGAGTGAAACCACGTGTTGGATAATTGATAATATTTCTTCTCAATCATAGCTATGTGTACAATAAATATATGCTTTTCATTACATATAGATCTTAATTAAATATAATTATAACTATAATGATTATCTCCAACGAGGCTAACAAAATGGTTTAAAAGTTTTTAACTTGAGAAAAAATAGTTTATGCAATAATTGTATAGTTAATGTGATGCAATTAGGAAATTAGATAAACATGATTTCGCTGAGTTCACGGGCAGTGACAGCCACTGCTAGAACGGCAGTGCAAACCAAAAATATTAAAGACTTCAAAGCCATTATATTCAGGGGCGGAGGGAAGGGGGTGCATGTGGTGGGTGCCCATGCACCCCCAGCCTCTCCTGATTCATTAATTAATAACATGTTTAGTTAGAATATAATTTGTTGTATAAAGACTTTGTGATAATCTTTGCACCCCTAATATTAACCTGCCACCCATAGTAGAGAAGAAAATGAGTCCACCAATTCTACATGTTGTTGATCAATGCCATAATAACACTTAGCTACTTTTATGAGAGTATGAGTATGATTTTAATAATGCGCATTAAGATATTGTTGGGTACGTGCTGCACATATACATGAATATATAAACATGAACATAGACAATAGCATATGATTAAATTTTCAGAACACATAAACAATAACATAAAACATGTATTGCAAAAGTGAAATTAAAATACGACAATAAAATAAATTTGACCTCTCAGCAACTGTAGGAAAATCATTGGAGTGGATTAGACGAGTCAGAAAATCCCGTCGAAGCATCGGACGAGTTGGAAGTTTAACCTCCTCCCCTTAAGATCAATTTTCCCGGCTAACCTTCAAGCCCTCAGTGGGAAACGACCTCCCAAGGTACAACGTCCTCACACAATAAGGTAGTAAGTGAATGACAATACTACCTTCTCAAATTGGACACTCAAAGTATTTTGCAGAACTCTTAGAATCGAAAATGCTATGTATTTTGTATGCAAAAAAACATATGTTGATGAAAGATGGGTTTTCCCTTCTGCAAAAGGCCACCTTTTATAGGAGAAAAAACATGTAACAACCATTACACCATTAAGGGGAAGAATTAATTCAGTCAAATGAATTAATAGGCCATTGAGTGTGATTTTAATTTCAAATATTTAAATAAAGTCTAAATATTTATCTTGAATTTATTTACTAAATAAATAAATCCACTACATTTTCTCACAACATATATTAAGATATACATGTAAAAATGTAGCATTCTTTTAGCTTCTCAATAAGCCAATGTAATTCACACTCTTAAATTATTTGGACTCAATTCCAAATTTTAATTCCATTTTGTCTCAATACAAAATTAGGAATTTCTCCAACAATCCCCCACATGAATGTAATTGGCTGAAATGCACGTGAGCCTAACAATGCTATATGCAATTCGAGAGTTCTGTCGGAACTTGTTGCATCGGGATAGGCGGTTTTGGGCCTTGAACCTTCCTTAGTGAAATACCATCGGATATACTTGTCAACCAGTGGACGTGATGCCTTGAACTGTTCGGCGTTTTTTGTATACCAAGATAATGGTACTCACACAACTCATTCCAATACCATATTGGTCCTCGTTGTTGTCCGTTTCGGCCCTGGACTGCCTTGGCAAATTCATCGAATGCTCTAGAGATTTAGCTCTTTAACTCATCTCAACGAAGCGGCCCCTTCACATTCGACATAGGTGATCTCTCATTAAGGGTATCCTGCAATACCCCGCTTGTGTTCACAAGACATAAGGATCATTAGAACCTCAAGTTCTCCTTAACCTATACAGGTCCATCACTCTTTCATCCTAGAAATGGGTTGGGGACTCAATTTCCCGAGTGCTTTGTTCGACTCGCCCCCACAATTCGGTTGTCCCTTTGAACCTGCAAATTGGGGTTTACAATTCAGGTAGGGTTGCCATCATGGGGGTGATGTCTTATTGGTGGGCTCAAATTTCCCATTTCCCTCGATGAATTTGCTACTTAGTCTCTCGCTATACCTTTCGTCAATCGCCTCCAATATTTTCTTTAACCTCTTAAAGTATTCGGAAAATATTATGATTATTATTCAACTTAAAAGTTTGGAATAATCTTAACCAACACTTTCTTCTTCAAGCCGCCACATTTCTTTCTTTTCCTCAAGAAAAAATGTCTCTAGCCTTAAAGAAATTACTTATTTCAGAATTTATTTTGTTTGCGTACTTCGCGTCTTACTTCAAATAAATCTGAATATTTAATCTATTTAATAAAATAAATAGTATTAAATCGCACTTGCTTCTCACTAAGCAATTTAATTTACACACTTATATTTGGACTCAATTCCAAATATTTCAAACACACACATACACATATATATATATATATATATATATATAATAAAATACAAGTCTTCGCACTTGTTTTTATTTTCCACAAATATATATAACATACAAGTCTCACACTTGTGTTATTCGCAACAAATATAAATATATGTATTATACAAGTCTCACACTTGTATTTCCTACAAATATAAATATATATTATACAAGTCTCACACTTGTATTTCCTACAAATATAAATATATATATTATACAAGTCTCACACTTGTATTTCCTACAAATATATATTCATATATATATATATATATACACACACACAATATACAAGTCTCGCACTTGTATTATTTTTCCATGTCATAAAGACGTCACAAGTAATCGAAATAATTATAATCTTTGCCTCATATGCAATTTCGATTACATTTATTCGTAAAATTAGTCTCCTCACACGAGACTTTTTACTACATCAAACTTGAACACTAGCCTCAGTACTAGCCTCGCCCTTAGGTGACATGGTCATAACAGACATTTTAAAAAGATTCTTAGACAAAATCCCTTTCCTCCAAAGGTTCTACCCTTAGACAGGATAACCTTGTCTGACTCAAAGACAAGTGTGAACCTTTTCTAGTTCGATATTGTCTCACATATTAGATTCGTGTGAATCTCTAAAACATGAAGCGCCTCGTTTAGGGTCAACTCTTTCCCCGAGGTCCTCTTTAGCACAACCTTTCACATGCCTTCAACTTTTGAGATTTCAGAGTTTCCCAAGAAACACTGCTTGTTCTCCACAAGTTGATAGGTCGTGAACATCCACTTGTTCGCGCAGATGTGGTCGAGTAGCCCCAATGTCTACCTACCATTCGTTCGGGTTGTTGTTTTAATTTTTTCAGCCGCCATAACTAATTAAATAATTCACACAATTATTTATATTAGTATCGCTGAGAATTCTCAACCGAACTATTTATACAGATATTCCCAGGCCAGTGGAGGGACAAAACCTCTTTAAAATCCACCTTTCTGCGACAGAATATTAGGTTCCCAGGCCAGTGGAGGGACAAGTCCGCTTACACTCCACCTTTCTGCGACATAATCGTCTGTATAAATATTCTCACTTAGAATATCTTCGAATAATTCACAAGTCTCAATACTTAGAAGTATTTTCATTTTGAATTTCTGTTCGAATAATTCACAAGTCTCAATACTTAGAAATATTCTAATTCTGAATTTTCTTCAAATAATTCACAAGTCTTAATACTTAGAATTATTCTCATTTTGAATTTTTGTTCGAATAATTCACAAGTCTCAATACTTAGAAATATTCTAATTATGAATTTTCTTCAAATAATTCACAAGTCTCAATACTTAGAATTATTCTCAATTTTAATTTCCTTCGAATAATTCACAAGTCTCAGTACTTAGAATTATTCTCATTTTGAATTTATTTCGAATAATTCACAAGTCTCAGTACTTAGAATTATTTCGATATTCTTCTAGGTTTCTCTAGTTGAGAATATGACATAGTGGTTCTCAAAATCGGTACTACGGTCTCAATACCGTTAGCACTTTGATTTAGCGTTACAACCTCAATGTCGCGCGCTATTGGGAAGGTATCAATGCTTGCGGCATTGTTCTTAGTGCTATCACCCACCATATCTCTAAATAATTCACAAGTCTCACACTTATAATTATTTAAAGTCTTCATAGCGCACACTTGCAATTTTATATATTCCCACATATCTCAATTGCAATTATTTTCACTAATCACATGCTCAACATATATCACATATTTAAATTGTATCTACTCAAAATATTTAATTTAAATATATTTATAGCATGGATATATTAAGCATATTATTCAAATAATAAACTGCCGCATGTCATTTAATCACACAATAACGCATGCATTTAACACGAAATAACTCACAGACTAACGGTAAGGAGCACATTCAATACACCAGAGGACGCGGGTTCGAATCCAGGGAGTTACGTTTTGGAATTAAACATGCTCAGCAATAAATTAACCACGGAATTCCATCATGTATTAAATACGTAACCGAACAATTCAAAACACATGATTCATAGTGTACAAACGGTAAAGCCAACAGCTGGCAAACAAAGGCACTCAGGGTCGATTCTCAGAAGTTACGTTTTAATTTTAGCTCCGTGCAATTCATCGAGCAATTCATCAACAGTTGGAATTGGAAACTTGTCCTTCACTGTTACTTCATTCAATGCTCTATAATCAACACAAAAACGCCATGTACTGTCTTTTTTTCTCACCATAAGAACCGGTGATGAGTATGGACTGCTACTTGGTCGTATAATTCCCTCACGTAACATGCCAGTTATCATTTCAGTCATGATTTTTTTCTGATAATGAGGGTAACGATATGTCTTGACGTTGATGGGTTTAGAATTAGGCATGATATGAATGTGATGATCATGAACGCGATGTGGGGGTAGTGATATTGGGGTTGCAAAAATATCAGCATACTCGTTCAACAAAGATTTTAACTCAGGTTTACCATCATTACCAATTGAGGATCGAATATGTTTAACACTACGATCATAATATGTGATAGAATGAAGTGTGTGTATAGAACATGTTTGAATCATTCGTCTCAAATTGGTAGCTTTGACTTCTGCCAAGCGTGGTTCGCCTTCAAAACGAACTGTTTTCCCCAAATGCGTAAATTGCATCATTGGCACGTCATAGTCAGAAACAAATGGCCCTAACCCTTGTAGCCACTGTACTCCCAAAACCAAGTCGGCCCCTTGCATTGGCATTACTAGAACAGAAACTGTTAGCTTGCAACCTTGTATTATAACATCAATCCCTTCACATTCTCCCTCACATTCAATGTGCTGACCGTTTCCTACCATGACAATGATATCTGGTTTTCCATGAATTGGAAGTTCCAACTCTTCAACCAAATAAGGTTGAATTATATTATAATTACTGCCAGGATCAATTAGTATGGATACAGGTTTACCTTTGATTCTGCCTGTGACACGTAAAGTTCGAGGTACTTTTAACCCAACCAATGCAGCCAAAGACAAATGAACCTGAGGCTGTGTCTCATGTATGGTACTCTCAAAATAATCCGAGCCATCTTGGGTGTCAGTTACCTCATCGTCGTACTCCTCTTGTTGGACTAAATTTGGTTTATCAAAGTCGTTCGACAAGAGTGTCAAGAATTGGGCACCCTTGCATCTGTGACCTGGCCCAAATTTCTCGTCGCAATTGAAGCACAACCCTTTTGCACGCCTCGTTTGCATTTCAGTTTGTGTAAGCCTTCGAACAGGCAACTGATGTGTTGTCCGTGGAGCTGGTAATGCAAAATTTGGAGTTGGCAAAATTGCTGGATTTGCAACTTGTTGCACACTTCACTGAAATGTAGATCTTGGCCTTGTATCTTTTAGTTTATCATCCATTAAGTAAGCTTGTTCAATTGCTTGTTGTACAGTTGACGCCTTCAAGAGTGCCAGTTCTTGCTGAATATCATGTCGCAATCCAGAAATGTAACAATTAAGGATTGCTTCAGCACTCAAACCGGTCACAAAATTATAAATATGTTCAAATCTTTCCGTATAATCACAAACAGTTCCTGTTTGACGTAATTTGAACAATGTGGCCTGGTGATTAACATATATGGATGGGCCAAATCTTATGGAAAGATCGCGGGCGAAAGCATCCCAAGTATGCAGTTGATAGTTATTATGCATCCACTTGTACCAACATAATGCTTTTCCCTTCATTCTCATCGCAGCAATTTGCAATCGCTGTTCTGGCAGAATTTGTGCAAAAGCAAAAAATTGCTCAGCTTGAAAAATCCAGTCGAGAGGCTCGGTCCCATCAAAAGGATTTAATTCCATGCGGTATGATTTTGCGTTTTGGAAAAGAGGGTTATGTGTTGTATTTTGGGCATTTTGAGGGGAGGTGAGTGGGCTATCAATATGGTATTGGGCTGGTGGAGCAGCGAGAAATGAAGCTGTTGATGTATTAGGAATTTCTTGATTTGGCTTTTGTTGTAAGAGTTACAACTCTGCTAAGATTTTTGCTGTATTTTCAGCTTGTTGGTGATTAAATATGGCTTGGTTTTCGGCTTGTAACACTTGTTTTTGACTCAATTCCATCAACTCGGCTTGAAGCAATCGTAAGGCTTCATTGGATTCATCCGAGGTGGTTTGTGATTGAGTTTGTGGCTTAGGAGGCATGATTTACTCTCAATGAAAGCACCAATGTTATGAATAACAAAAGTCCTAATTCGAGTTTAGGATTACTCCAAGAAAAATAAGAGAGAAAGAGATTATTTTTGGGAAATATTCTGATATCTTTTTCATTCAATAAGCTGCTCCTTAACTACAATATTTCCGTTAATGACTCCACTAATGACTCCACTTATCCACTAAATGTGGTGACCACTTCTTACGGAAATAAATTAACAATACGAATGGAATTTGCAACAGACTCTAAAATAATAAACAAAACAAGACTCATGAAATAAAATAATAATAAAGTTAGACAACAAAACAAGACTCATAAATAGAATAATAATAAAGTTAGACAAAGTCTTTCATCCAAACAGCAGGTCGTTTCGTCCTTGAAGGCCTGCTATTGGAAATGATGTTGCGGCCCATATCATGAAGTCTTCGAAGGAAAGAATCTTCATTTTGTAGTCTTCTATAAAAAGAATCCTATTGCGTGTAATCTTCTTTCCTTCTTGCAATTCACACTCTATGATCTTTCTGTTGCATCGCACACATCTTTTCTTCTTTAATTATGGAAAATTCTTCTTTGAAAACTTCTCATTGAATGGCAACTTCTCTTTAAGGAAATAGATCCATCTTTGAAGTCTCTTGACCTGGAGCACATACAAATACCAACTACAACTCGTGGAACTAAGTTAGTAAGTGAATAAAGGCAAAACATAATTATAGCAATAATCTCGAATGTGCAGTGTTCCAGTGTTCAATGTTGTCCTAACATTGCAGCCACAATGTTGATCTAACATCTACCAAACACTTTGCACTTTCAATCTCCCCCTTTTTGCTTTTCTTCACAAAACTAAACCTATTCACAATTCATATTATGCACAGTGCTCCAGCAACACAATATCATTAATATCTTGAGTTGCTCCCCCTTAATATGACACTATTAACCAAGTAGCTTTAAGATACTATTAAGAAAACACAACGAGTTAAATATCATAATTATAAGCATAACTAAGAAAATATTAGCTATAAAAGAATTGTAGAACCAGTAGAATAAACATGAAGATAAAATGGCTTACTTCTCCCCGTTTTTGTGAGGAACACAAAATCTTGACGAATCACTTCATAAGATAAAGTTCTATAGCTCTTTCTTAAGCAACCATTTCCATTTCTCTCTCTAAGAACTCTATCATCCAATATTTCTTAAAATCCCCCATAACCACAGTCTTATATCCCAATAGGAAATTAAAGTACGCCTCAATTATAGATATTACCTCAGTGTTACCTCTGATGTTGAGTCCACATTATTCTCAGACGATGTTATCATAACATTTGGATCAGACTCAACATCTTTAGACTTCTCAGTACCTTCTTCCTTATCCTCTTGATCTCAATGGTTTCACCATCACCATTCTCAGTTCCCTAATCCTTTTTCTCATAACCTTCTTTTTCTTCTTCACAACTACATCTTCAGTCTCAACCTTTTTGTCCTCCTTCTCTTTCTCATTCTCCTCATCACCTTGCAATTAACCAGCAACATCAACATCTCATTTTTCTTTATAAGTACCAGGGGCAGAATGCTGCTCCCCCTTAATGCAAACTATCGATCTCAATGTTGGCATAACATTGATAATTCTCAATGTTGTCATAACATCACACTTTATCAATGTTAACTTAACACTGAATTCAGAATGTTGTTCTAACATTGATGTTTATCAATGTTGTCTTAACATTGAAACCAGAATGTACATGCACAAGAGTTTACAGAAGTCAAAGACAAAACCACAATAATAACCCACATTAGTTTCTCCAGCAACTAAAGTGTTTTCCCCCTCAATCAATTCATTCTTCTCTGCAAAATGTTCTTCAAGCACTGTCTCCTCAATTGTGTTTGAAGTACCAACAAAAACACCATGTTCCTCAGTTTTACCTTGTTTTGTCTCAGCAACAATGTCTGGAACGAGTGTTGTACCTACGAGAAAGAACTACATGAGTAGGGGCGGGGTTATATCCTTGATTATATATACCAAGGGCCACAATCAATATCAGGGATATATGCCAAGGATTTCAAAAACAATTGCAAGTGAAAATCTTAGTATTTCAGAGAATTGGGCGCAAAGAGGTTAGAAATTCAAAATCACAATTGAAAAGAACTAATGGGCGGTTTCTTAAAATAAATCATGCATAATCACCACCTGTTGAGACAACAAGTGATACCGAGATTACTTCACACATGACCAGAGCAGTTGACCAAAAAATTATAAGTCATAATGTTAAACCTGGATGTTGAGACAACATGCTTACGGACTAATGTTGGCCCAACATTGACACATGTTCTTAATCAACATAGGTTCTTGTGAATGTGGAAGTATTGAGCTTACCCTTAAGATCTTTCCAAGTAAAAGCATGAGCTAGATCTGAAAACATATATCTCAAACTTAAGACATAGTAGCAAGTTAGTACCACATATATATCAGACCTATACATGGGAAGGAGAGTTAGTTAATAGAAAATCCAACATTTTGGGTATGAAGTAAATTAAAGGAGTTAATCTATTTCTAAGTCATAACAAGCGACAACGTAGTGTGTCACCGCAACTGAATTACCCAAAATATATGCCTTCGCATGAGAACATAACTATATCTCCCCCTTAAGCCCAAACTGACACAGACACATAAAGAAAAAAAAATGAATGAATGCAGGCCTAAATGAAATGCAGAATACAAAATGCAGAATGTTAAGCCAACATTGGAAGATGGTAATACTTGTGAAAAACTTTTCAAACCAGCAACAGTTTACATCAACACAAATCATTAACAAATATCATAAACCTTTATGAACCAAAACTGAAGATTGTTAGAAAAGGATAATGTCATCACTGAATGAGGGCAGCACAGGACTCCACACACCCCAACAATGATATTATCAGCAGCAGACTGGGCAATTACAAAGGACTTGAATGATGACAAGACACTTTAACATATACTCCATCACCCCAACTCCTCATGTATACTTGTTGACTAACCTGTTTTTCAAGTGAAACAGCAAGTGATCAGTGCCACTGAATGTAAGGCAGTCGAAACTCCAAATATCCCAGTAAAAAGGATCACTATCATGCATTTCCTTGGCCAAAAAATAACATAAACATGCAAATAAGCACAACTGAATATCACTGAAGCTATCAATGAACCCCAGATTCTCCACATGTCATGTTTAACTTAAACATGGATAAATTACAACTGAATAACAGCAAAGCAACGAACTTTTTGTACCCCAGATTCTCCTGATGTTAGGTTAACAACCTCAGACCAACATTAGAGTTTTATTTTTCAAACCAGAGATGTGAACCTGTTAGACAGAATGTTTAGTCAATCACGGAGTTTAATCACACAAACCAATTATGACAAACATTCATGAAGACAAACAAAAAAAAATAGAAATCAAACAAAAAAAATCTAATGCAATCATATACGCCACAAACAGACTACGTGTTAGCCAGTGGTGTTATGGCAACAGCAGAATGCAACACTGAATCACAGAACATTCAAGACGGGAGTCTTCCTCAAATTGAAGAATCTCTCGCTATCTAATGACATATTAAACAAATCAGCTAACTGATTGTTGGTCTCTAAGTGATCAATGTTTATAACCTTCTCATCTACCAGATTTCTCAAAAAATGATGCATAAAAAATGTATGCTTTGTTCTAGAATGATGCACCAAATTTCTTGATATTCTAATGGCACTAAGATTATCACTAAACAACAACAATGTGTCACTTTTTATCCCATAATCATGCAACATTGTTTAAGCCATATAAATCGGGTAACACAACTGCAAGCTACAAATTCAACAATTGATAATGACACACATTTATGTTTCTTGCTATAACATGAAAAATAATTATTTCCCAAATAAAAACAACCTCCACATGTAGATTTTATACCATCTAAATCTCCAGCTCATTCGAAATCATCAAAACCAAAGGGTTTGTATTTGTATCATGTGTATACCAAATGCTCAAGTCTACAGTACCAGATATATATTTCAGTATTCGCTTTACATCAATTAAGTGAAAAGCTTTAGGTTTAGCGTAATACCTGACACAAACCCAATTCATAATATATGGGCAAGTGATGGATAGATATAGCAACTTTGTATCTCCTTTTCCAATCACCAAAGTAGAAGACATTTGAGTTTTGCTCGATTTTGACTCCTCCAAACCAATCATGCTCATTCCATCCTCCTTTTGCTTCACTTTCAAACCCAAGAAGAAATTAGTCCACCGATCACGCTCATCACTAGTGTACCTGTCAAAGCCTCAACAAACTTGTCTAAAGTAGACTTGTTAGTATAAACAAAGACAATGTCATCAGCAAATCTTTGAGTTAAGCAATTATCAAAATATGTGGCAGACATGCAAACACTCAACATTATCATATCTCTATAATTTACCCTTTTGTTGTTGTGTATTTTGATGTCATTAATGATTTGAACCATAACCTGAGATGTAGGATGATTACTCTGAATCCTATCAGTTGTATCCCTCCAAACCTGTTGAACTTGAACATTTTTATTGTAGAATTTTGACTGCTCGAATGTTGTGCCAACACCAGGACTGGTCAATGTTGGCATAACATCAGCTTCTGGTTCATATTCATGTTCAGGTACTGGATCTGCAGGTGATGTTGGAATAACATTGTCTGGAGTCAATGTTGGAGTAACGTCAAAATCTAGTAAACTTGGCACAAGAGCCTCTAACTCACCTGCAACACTTGGTAAATCATCAAAAACCACATTTACTGATTTTTGAACAATATTCAATCTTAGATAAAACATTCTAATAGCAGTATTGTTCAAAGAATAGCCATTAAAGATACATTTTTCACTTTTTGGATCATATTTGCTCAAAAAAATCTTTATCATTTAAACAATAGCAAACACATCCAAAATCATGAAAACAAGCAAGATTAGGTTTATTCTTTTTCAACATCTCATAAGGAGTCATGGGTATAGAGAATTTATAAATATTTTCATTAAACACACATAAGTCAGAGAATGACCTATTTTCAAATTCTCTATCATGATTTGACCAAAGATTACCAAGAGAAATACCATGTAAGTTATCAATACTAGCATTCAATATTCTAAAGGTATAAAGAGCTTTTGATTTTTCTTTAAAATATTTGATCACAATATATCCAGAAAAATCATTCATAATCACACAAGCATATTGCTTACCCCCTACTCTACTTACTTCAATAAGACACAAGAGATTCATATGAATTTGTAGGGAATAATTAGAGGTACTTGTAACCTGTTCATCCACTTGGATTGGATTATGAGAAGCTTTGGTCACCTTACCATTCGAGCAATTATAATAGGCCATCTTACCAGAACTCGTGAGATTGGGAATGCCTTTCACGGTTTCGAGTTTCAGCACTTTACCCAGATTCTTGTTGTGCATGTGTTGTTCTTGGAAACTGAATAGTTCACCTTTGTTTGAAAGCAATTCACTTGATCGCTCACTAAGTAGTTGTCTTCAAACTTATTACCTGTCAAAGCACACACATTTGCACAATCAGATACATCACAAGAATCTTTATCATACCTTACCAATAAGTCATCATCACACAATTGACTGATGCTTATATAATTTTCACAGAATCCATCCAACAACATCTTATCCTTCAAGGGTGAGAATCCATCAATATTCAGCACTTCTTTGCCAATGATTCTTCCTTTACTTTCATCTTCATAGGTGAAAGTTCTGTGGTTAGTAGTGCACACTTCTTCAAATAAAATTTGCTTAATTTCCAGTCATGTGTCTTGAGCAGTGTTAAGGCAATACAATTTGTTATCAATGTTAAGGTAACATTGGTTATCCCGTGTTGACTTAACACCGTGCATAACCGTATCAAATCAGATTTGTATCAAGTCATATGCCTCAAATAGCCACTCTCAGAGTACCACTTACCTACAAGGTTATTATGCACAATAGGAAAGATAATATTGCAAACAAGATAAGTTTTAGGCACCCAAAGTATAGTGTATCTCATCTCACTATTCTACTCAGTAATGTTGGAACCGAACGTTAAGATAACACTGGAATAACTAGTATCAACATTGGAATGTTCAGATTCCAGTGTTTGTTTAACACCAGCATCAACATTGCATGAATCCCTATTCCATTCAACTATTTTCTTTTTAAGAAACTTTCTTTATTTATAAGAGTGTGGTTTAAGATGTCCAAATTAAAAACAATATTGACAAATATAAGCCATTTTCTTATATTCTCTAGAAAGTACATTTGGCTTTTCAAAACCAGGAATAGTGGATTCAACAGAGGTAGTGGAGTGAGTAACTTGACTTTGATATCCTAAACCAGAATTACCATCATTGACTAAACATAAAATTCATCAAGTTTATAAGTACATGTTTTGCTTTTAGCAATGGTATGTTCAGCAATTTCTATCTTAGAAGTTACCTTTTTCTATTTCATCATCTTTTCCATCCAAACTAACCTCAAGTTGAGTGATTGTATCCTTCAAGCTTTCATTCTCTTCCATAGCCTTCTCAATTCCACTCAACTTGTTCTTCTCCTTGAGCATGTCTTGGTAGATGATCTTCAGTTCATCAAGAAACTCTTCTTGAATCAATTTACCTTCAAGGACATTATCATCTGCCAAACCTATAGAATCATGCAAATACTCAAAGTCAGAATCATCATCAAACTCATCATTATCAGAAATCAAACATTCATTGTTGTCTAAACAAATAGTTTCATCCCAATTGTCAACAAAAATCTCCTGGACTGGTGTTGTCTTCTGGATTTTATCATAACATCGAGCTGCCTGGATATTGGCAGAACACCAAGCCTTGACACCAGCAGGTTTGTCCACCTTTGCACACACTGTTGTTTGAGTTTCTTTAATCGTTGGCACCTGTCCATCACCATATTCTTCAAACTTTGTCTCGTCATTATCATCTACACAAAACCCAGTTAGAATTCTCATTTGTTCTAAGGTTGTTACCACATTCATAAGCAAAATGGCCCCAACCTTTACCTTCATAGCATTGAATCTGTTTGAGATGTGTATCATTATGAGGAGTAAGTTTACAAGAATATTTGGTCATCTTTTCAGAAAAATCTTTCTTTAAATCAGCAAGAATATTTTATCAATTAGACTAAGCTTATTAAACTTTTCAAACACCGTTTCATTATAAGCTTGAATTTCTTCTTCATCATCTACTATTTCAAGAGTCATCTCAAATTCTTTCAGAGTGCAAAGTAGAGTATGAAAGTCTAAAGTTTCCATATTCCTAGCTTCTTGCATAGCAATCACCTAAAATTTCTTAGAAAGAGTTCTCACAGCTTTGTACGCGAATCACCTAAGTCTTAAATTTCATTAGCAAGATCCATGAGTTTCTCAAAATAAGAAATAATACTTTTGTCTTCCCCCATTGTTAAGATATCCCAAGCATACTTTGCAGTTGAACAATTTTTAATTAACTTAAACATGTGACAATCAACCAAACCAAATATGGTATTAAGGGCTTTTTCATTGAAGAAAGCGTTACTTATCTCAGTTTGAGTCCACTCTGATTTTGGCTTACGAACAACCTCATGATCTTCATCTGGAGCACACATAGGAATTGCATACCCTTTGATCACCGTCTTCCAAGCTCGTCAATCGAATGAATTAATGAGCGCACAAATTATAATCTTCCAATAAGAATAGTTGGATCCATCCAAGACAAGCAATTTGTTGTTGTTCAGATTCCTGTTGTCCATCGTTTAATATCAAATTCAAACACCAGTGAAATCGGTGCTTGGCTCTGACACCAATTGAGATTGTTGGATTAGGACTTGATACTTTTCTCACAATGTTAAACTTGATGTTATCAAACACTGATCTGTTCTTCCAATGTTATGCTAACACTGGACTCTCGATGTTATCTTAACATCCGTTTAACAGCAGTTACCGTTAGCATAAATCTACTTGACAGAGAATATAATGCATCTGATAAATTAAGAATACAAGTATATGTAATTTTAAGAATATATTATATTAATATAATTTTTGGAGCCGTAGGCGAAATAACCACGAAGGTTTTAACAAAGATATTTCTATCAACTCTCAATATCCTCACTCTCTCATTGATCGAATTCAATCAAGCAACTAAGGATGTAACTCCTTACAAGTAAAGCTCCTTAACTCTAAAACTTAAGGAAATAGACCAGTCATTGAAGTCTCTTGACCTGGAGCACATACAAATACCAACTACAACTCGTGGTACTAAGTAAGTAAGTGAATAAAGAAAAAACACAATTATAGCAATAATCCTGAATGTGCAGTGTTCCAGTGTTCAATGTTATCTGACATTGCAGCCACAATGTTGATCTAACATTGACCAAACACTTTGCACTTTCAAAACACTACCCATGCAATAGCATATATTTATCTAATTACATGCGTTAATTAATTATAGATTAACAAGTATAGAAGTATGTACACATGTGTGTGTCTTCAAGCTAAGTCGGTTTTTCTCAAATTAACGAGACACTTGCAAGTCACGTCTCTTTTTTGCCCTGAACTAGAGAGAACTGGAGGACTATAATTAATTGGTCGTTTCACATATTATATATGACTAAAATTGCCCTTATCAAATGATCAAAAATGATCAAAATTATTGATTGTATAATTAAGATTCACTTTAGAGTACTGGGTCTATTTTGAAAATACGTTCGTGATAGCCGACAAATTTTTGTAAAAAACAAAAATATATAATTACTGTAACATTTTATATATCAAATGCATTAATTAAGGAATATATTATTTCTTGACAAAATTTTGTGATCAATATAATATAATTCTCCAAACCTAATATTTAAATTACCGGTTACCTTCAAAAAACAATTCCACAAAATTTCAATAAACTTCCATAAATAATAAAATTAAAAGTCGAATATTCAATTCACGTGCAGAAAAGTTCAATGCTTAATAATGGTCGTCTTTGCAGGTATTTGGTTAATCTTAGATTCTGGACTATCTTTGTCTAGAACGGGTTAAAGCTTTTAGCTCTAGGTCAAGTAATCTAGTCGAGAACTAGAGTAAAACATCAAGATGTGAGAAACCTGAAATATTTGCAAAAGTTTTATTTGACGTCGAGATACATTTCGTTTAATCGTATTTCTGATGCATGTAATCCGAATAGGATTTTTTGTTATTAGATTCTCAATGCTATATATTTTCTAACAAATATTTAAAAAATCTCCAACATGCATGTATAAAACAAGTTTAAGTTATTTGACGTAAAAATAACAAAATGTCGCTTTTGTAAGCTCTGGAATACATATCACCCACTATATCGATCTGCACAAAGATATTTTCTTGTCTTTTAAAGACAAAATACATGAGCAAATTATGAGTGAAACCACGTGTTGGATAATTGATAATATTTCTTCTCAATCATAGCTATGTGTACAATAAATATATGCTTTTCATTACATATAGATCTTAATTAAATATAATTATAACTATAATGATTATCTCCAACGAGGCTAACAAAATGGTTTAAAAGTTTTTAACTTGAGAAAAAATAGTTTATGCAATAATTGTATAGTTAATGTGATGCAATTAGGAAATTAGATAAACATGATTTCGCTGAGTTCACGGGCAGTGACAGCCACTGCTAGAACGGCAGTGCAAACCAAAAATATTAAAGACTTCAAAGCCATTATATTCAGGGGCGGAGGGAAGGGGGTGCATGTGGTGGGTGCCCATGCACCCCCAGCCTCTCCTGATTCATTAATTAATAACATGTTTAGTTAGAATATAATTTGTTGTATAAAGACTTTGTGATAATCTTTGCACCCCTAATATTAACCTGCCACCCATAGTAGAGAAGAAAATGAGTCCACCAATTCTACATGTTGTTGATCAATGCCATAATAACACTTAGCTACTTTTATGAGAGTATGAGTATGATTTTAATAATGCGCATTAAGATATTGTTGGGTACGTGCTGCACATATACATGAATATATAAACATGAACATAGACAATAGCATATGATTAAATTTTCAGAACACATAAACAATAACATAAAACATGTATTGCAAAAGTGAAATTAAAATACGACAATAAAATAAATTTGACCTCTCAGCAACTGTAGGAAAATCATTGGAGTGGATTAGACGAGTCAGAAAATCCCGTCGAAGCATCGGACGAGTTGGAAGTTTAACCTCCTCCCCTTAAGATCAATTTTCCCGGCTAACCTTCAAGCCCTCAGTGGGAAACGACCTCCCAAGGTACAACGTCCTCACACAATAAGGTAGTAAGTGAATGACAATACTACCTTCTCAAATTGGACACTCAAAGTATTTTGCAGAACTCTTAGAATCGAAAATGCTATGTATTTTGTATGCAAAAAAAAATATGTTGATGAAAGATGGGTTTTCCCTTCTGCAAAAGGCCACCTTTTATAGGAGAAAAAACATGTAACAACCATTACACCATTAAGGGGAAGAATTAATTCAGTTAAATGAATTAATAGGCCATTGAGTGTGATTTTAATTTCAAATATTTAAATAAAGTCTAAATATTTATCTTGAATTTATTTACTAAATAAATAAATCCACTACATTTTCTCACAACATATATTAAGATATACATGTAAAAATGTAGCATTCTTTTAGCTTCTCAATAAGCCAATGTAATTCACACTCTTAAATTATTTGGACTCAATTCCAAATTTTAATTCCATTTTGTCTCAATACAAAATTAGGAATTTCTCCAACAATCCCCCACATGAATGTAATTGGCTGAAATGCACGTGAGCCTAACAATGCTATATGCAATTCGAGAGTTCTGCCGGAACTTGTTGCATCGGGATAGGCGGGTTTGGGCCTTGAACCTTCCTTAGTGAAATACCATCGGATATACTTGTCAACCAGTGGACGTGATGCCTTGAACTGTTCGGCGTTTTTTGTATACCAAGATAATGGTACTCACACAACTCATTCCAATACCATATTGGTCCTCGTTGTTGTCCGTTTCGGCCCTGGACTGCCTTGGCAAATTCATCGAATGCTCTAGAGATTTAGCTCTTTAACTCATCTCAACGAAGCGGCCCCTTCACATTCGACATAGGTGATCTCTCATTAAGGGTATCCTGCAATACCCCGCTTGTGTTCACAAGACATAAGGATCATTAGAACCTCAAGTTCTCCTTAACCTATACAGGTCCATCACTCTTTCATCCTAGAAATGGGTTGGGGACTCAATTTCCCGAGTGCTTTGTTCGACTCGCCCCCACAATTCGGTTGTCCCTTTGAACCTGCAAATTGGGGTTTACAATTCAGGTAGGGTTGCCATCATGGGGGTGATGTCTTATTGGTGGGCTCAAATTTCCCATTTCCCTCGATGAATTTGCTACTTAGTCTCTCGCTATACCTTTCGTCAATCGCCTCCAATATTTTCTTTAACCTCTTAAAGTATTCGGAAAATATTATGATTATTATTCAACTTAAAAGTTTGGAATAATCTTAACCAACACTTTCTTCTTCAAGCCGCCACATTTCTTTCTTTTCCTCAAGAAAAAATGTCTCTAGCCTTAAAGAAATTACTTATTTCAGAATTTATTTTGTTTGCGTACTTCGCGTCTTACTTCAAATAAATCTGAATATTTAATCTATTTAATAAAATAAATAGTATTAAATCGCACTTGCTTCTCACTAAGCAATTTAATTTACACACTTATATTTGGACTCAATTCCAAATATTTCAAACACACACATACACATATATATATATATATATATAATAAAATACAAGTCTTCGCACTTGTTTTTATTTTCCACAAATATATATAACATACAAGTCTCACACTTGTGTTATTCGCAACAAATATAAATATATGTATTATACAAGTCTCACACTTGTATTTCCTACAAATATAAATATATATTATACAAGTCTCACACTTGTATTTCCTACAAATATAAATATATATATTATACAAGTCTCACACTTGTATTTCCTACAAATATATATTCATATATATATATATATACACACACACAATATACAAGTCTCGCACTTGTATTATTTTTCCATGTCATAAAGACGTCACAAGTAATCGAAATAATTATAATCTTTGCCTCATATGCAATTTCGATTACATTTATTCGTAAAATTAGTCTCCTCACACGAGACTTTTTACTACATCAAACTTGAACACTAGCCTCAGTACTAGCCTCGCCCTTAGGTGACATGGTCATAACAGACATTTTAAAAAGATTCTTAGACAAAATCCCTTTCCTCCAAAGGTTCTACCCTTAGACAGGATAACCTTGTCTGACTCAAAGACAAGTGTGAACCTTTTCTAGTTCGATATTGTCTCACATATTAGATTCGTGTGAATCTCTAAAACATGAAGCGCCTCGTTTAGGGTCAACTCTTTCCCCGAGGTCCTCTTTAGCACAACCTTTCACATGCCTTCAACTTTTGAGATTTCAGAGTTTCCCAAGAAACACTGCTTGTTCTCCACAAGTTGATAGGTCGTGAACATCCACTTGTTCGCGCAGATGTGGTCGAGTAGCCCCAATGTCTACCTACCATTCGTTCGGGTTGTTGTTTTAATTTTTTCAGCCGCCATAACTAATTAAATAATTCACACAATTATTTATATTAGTATCGCTGAGAATTCTCAACCGAACTATTTATACAGATATTCCCAGGCCAGTGGAGGGACAAAACCTCTTTAAAATCCACCTTTCTGCGACAGAATATTAGGTTCCCAGGCCAGTGGAGGGACAAGTCCGCTTACACTCCACCTTTCTGCGACATAATCGTCTGTATAAATATTCTCACTTAGAATATCTTCGAATAATTCACAAGTCTCAATACTTAGAAGTATTTTCATTTTGAATTTCTGTTCGAATAATTCACAAGTCTCAATACTTAGAAATATTCTAATTCTGAATTTTCTTCAAATAATTCACAAGTCTTAATACTTAGAATTATTCTCATTTTGAATTTTTGTTCGAATAATTCACAAGTCTCAATACTTAGAAATATTCTAATTATGAATTTTCTTCAAATAATTCACAAGTCTCAATACTTAGAATTATTCTCAATTTTAATTTCCTTCGAATAATTCACAAGTCTCAGTACTTAGAATTATTCTCATTTTGAATTTATTTCGAATAATTCACAAGTCTCAGTACTTAGAATTATTTCGATATTCTTCTAGGTTTCTCTAGTTGAGAATATGACATAGTGGTTCTCAAAATCGGTACTACGGTCTCAATACCGTTAGCACTTTGATTTAGCGTTACAACCTCAATGTCGCGCGCTATTGGGAAGGTATCAATGCTTGCGGCATTGTTCTTAGTGCTATCACCCACCATATCTCTAAATAATTCACAAGTCTCACACTTATAATTATTTAAAGTCTTCATAGCGCACACTTGCAATTTTATATATTCCCACATATCTCAATTGCAATTATTTTCACTAATCACATGCTCAACATATATCACATATTTAAATTGTATCTACTCAAAATATTTAATTTAAATATATTTATAGCATGGATATATTAAGCATATTATTCAAATAATAAACTGCCGCATGTCATTTAATTACACAATAACGCATGCATTTAACACGAAATAACTCACAGACTAACGGTAAGGAGCACATTCAATACACCAGAGGACGCGGGTTCGAATCCAGGGAGTTACGTTTTGGAATTAAACATGCTCAGCAATAAATTAACCACGGAATTCCATCATGTATTAAATACGTAACCGAACAATTCAAAACACATGATTCATAGTGTACAAACGGTAAAGCCAACAGCTGGCAAACAAAGGCACTCAGGGTCGATTCTCAGAAGTTACGTTTTAATTTTAGCAATTAATTCGCAGAGTTAAAACATGTAATAAATATGTAACTGATCAATTAAATCATCAAGAAATAACGCAGCCTAACAGTAAAGTGAACGGGCATGGACTGAGGCGGAGCAGTGTTCGATTCCTACGGGTGTATCAATATTTGTTTTTGTAAACTTTTAGAACCAGAACTAAAGCTACTGGAAAAAATAAACAACTGGAAATTTTTTGAAAACAGAAGCAGAATACTCTGGAAAACAAACTCACACAGGGATTTTAAAATCAAACTCTTTGAAACAAAACCTGCAGCTGATAACTATAGATCCCGAAAAGAAAATTTAGAACAGAAAGTTAAAACTCAGCAAGTAAATTAAACCAACACTACTACTAAAGATTAAATTCTTTTTTTTTTGAACAATAATTAACTGGCAGATTAACATGTAATCTTGAAATCATAAAACATAAAAGCATATTAGCATCATCAGATTAACATATAAACATATTCTGAAAATTAAAACACATTCTCGTGCAACACATAAAACGTAGATAGAATTGATCTTAAGATTGTTGGGTACGTGCTGCACATATACATGAATATATAAACATGAACATAGACAATAGCATATGATTAAATTTTCAGAACACATAAACAATAACATAAAACATGTATTGCAAAAGTGAAATTAAAATATGACAATAAAATAAATTTGACCTCTCAGCAACTGTAGGAAAATCCTTGGAGTGGATTAGACGAGTCAGAAAATCCCGTCGAAGCATCGGACGAGTTGGAAGTTTAACCTCCTCCCCTTAAGATCAATTTTCCCGGCTACCCTTCAAGCCCTCAGTGGGAAACGACCTCCCAAGGTACAACTTCCTCACACAATAAGGTAGTAAGTGAATGACAATACTACCTTCTCAAATTGGACACTCAAAGTATTTTGCAGAACTCTTAGAATCGAAAATGCTATGTATTTTGTATGCAAAAAAAATATGTTGATGAAAGATGGGTTTTCCCTTCTGCAGAAGTCCACCTTTTATAGGAGAAAAAACATGTAACAACCATTACACCATTAAGGGGAAGAATTAATTCAGTCAAATGAATTAATAGGCCATTGAGTGTGATTTTAATTTCAAATATTTAAATAAAGTCTAAATATTTATCTTGAATTTATTTACTAAATAAATAAATCCACTACATTTTCTCACAACATATATTAAGATATACATGTAAAAATGTAGCATTCTTTTAGCTTCTCAATAAGCCAATGTAATTCACACTCTTAAATTATTTGGACTCAATTCCAAATCTTAATTCCATTTTGTCTCAATACAAAATTAGGAATTTCTCCAACAGATATATTCACATATTCTGACATTATTATACTTTATAAATAAACTATATAGTTTATATTACTAAAACTATCTACGAGAAAGTTGGAAAATGCATTAAACAAGCATAATGCATATGTTCAATAGAAGCATATATATGTAGAAAGTTGACTAATGTTTTTATGATGCTATGTGGATTATATAATATAACCTTTGTAAAAAGAAAATCAAAAGTTGTATTTCTCTATAACTCTATTGACTATATATTTGTTGACATGCATTTTTCGATACAAAAATCATTTTTTTAGCATAATAATAATTTTCATGGTTCAAGATTTCAGGCTAAGTCGACAACTTCTTATTGGTCGAAGCCTAGCTCAGATAGTTGACAACTTCTTATTGGTGCTAACTAACAATTCTTCGTTTTAGAGTTTTTTGCCGGAAAATAAAAAGTTCTGTGGGTATAAAGATATATTTTTTTAACGAATATTGCCCCCCTAATATGAAATCCTGGCTTCACCCCTGACTATATTGTTCATGACATAACTTCAAAAACTTGGTAGTTTAATAGTTTTGAAATTATGTTGATAGACGATGGCTTAGATTGTTATTCAAGGGCATCTATGCATGTCTATTTATATAAGTGTTTTGGTTCGATATAGCGTGGTTGTACCTTAATTGTAGTCACGGTGGGTTTAATTATTTATACTATTTATGGCGTGTACGAAGAATTAGCATATATATATATATATATATATATATATATATATATATGTGTGTGTGTGTGTGTGTGTGTGTGTGTGTGTGTGTGTGTGTGTGTCCATATTTGATGAGCAACACGATTTTATTCGACAAAGATTTGAGCACAAGGAATATTCAAATGAGTTACAGAGGATCTCCAACATGTAAGGAAGTGATAATTGGAGGAAAATGATGTACATGTTTCTTTATTGTAAGTAACAAATAGCATAAATGGTTATTTTGTAACTGCTGACAAATAATAATACGAATTGGTGGAAATTAAAGTTATAAAAGAAATAAAATAAGAGTTATAAAATGAACTTCATTTTTTCCTTCTTGTATACTGTCGATGAATATATCTATCCCAATTATCCGTTATTTTACTCATGTAATCTAGTAATTTTACTTGTGCTATTTATACATCTCAAATATCGAAAAGAAAATGTAAAATCATGGAAAATATTTAAAGAATGAATAAACTGAAAATATTTAAAGAATGAATAAACTGGAGGGTTTCATAGTAACGTACCTTAGTCCTTAATCTATAGCCTAATTTGAATACTTGCATTAGAAAATAGCACGAATCATGAAAACTCAATCATTAATATTTTCGTTATAATAATTCAATAATCTATAGCCGCATGATGTCAGCGATGTCAGGATTATGATGGATAGTAAAGCAAGTGAAGATAACCAATCAGAAATTATACAATTGGACAATTCAGATGAAGCCAGTAACCCTAATCTGAGCAAACAGGGGGAAAATCAATTTGGGAACCCTAACCCTAAAGTACAAAATCAAATTGGAAAAACTAATGCTATCAAGTACAATCACCAGGAAATTTCCAGGAAAGAGGTCAAGGGACAAGAGCTGGTACCAACTGTTGACAAGGGCCCACTAACAGGAGCAGAAATGCTCGGGAATGATTACAATCCAGTAGGAGGAGGGGACCACGCAACACCAACGTCGTCAGAATTGAGCCGTTATCACCTGCAAATGGAAAACAAGGAAGTTAGCTGTGAAAAAGTGGAAAAGGAGAAGCAGGGTGGAAAAATAGCAAGAGGGAACACTGTCCTGAAGAGAGAAAATGACATGCCCGCAAATGAGAAGAGAGAGAATTATGGTTTATTATTTCCTTTTCAATTTTAGTTATTGAGTAAAACGCTCGACTTTTATTTTACGTTTTTATTAGTTTAAGTCTGCTGAACTTTAATTTATCCAGCACTTTTTAAAAGTGTCCTTTACTATTTTAGAACTCTTATTGCACTATTTAAGCAGAGTTGTAATTGGGAGAATGCAGCAATAGAATTATAATCTTTATTCCCATCTCTTTCTTCTATTTTCCCACCCCCTTCTTACTCTGATATTCTGTTATTATTGTTCTAAGTCACACCATTGGGCGTAATCGAGGTAATTGAGGTAACAAACATAACAATTTGGCATCTAGAGCCAGATCTGATCAGCGAACCACTAGAAACATGGTTGATCAAGCCAGAATGAGAGAGCTTCAAGAAACACAAAGAGAAATGCAAGAACAGTTCACTAATACCCAGAGAGAGATGCAAGAACAGGTAGCTACACTCACAAACAACAATGAGCAAATGCAAAATACTATGCAGAATATCCAGCTACAGCTCACCAAGATATCAGAACAAATGTCCCTGTATAACAGGAACAAATCAGTTCTAGGAGAAGGTCTGACACAGAACAGCAGCAGCTGCTTGCGTGCCCCAAAATCTGCTGAGTCTAAACCTACTATCACTACCCACAAACCACCAGATATGACAAACTTGGAGGAACCAATGAACAACAACAGGTATTATATACCCAGAATGGAATTCCCTCATTTTGATGGTAATAATGTTAGGAGTTGGGTTAGAAA
Organism: Linaria vulgaris; assembly: GCA_948329865.1. Lineage (NCBI taxonomy): Eukaryota > Viridiplantae > Streptophyta > Magnoliopsida > Lamiales > Plantaginaceae > Linaria > Linaria vulgaris. The sequence goes on along the minus strand of OX415254.1, from coordinate 102,525,293 downwards.
ATGTTTAAAATATTTTCAAGTTGTTGGAGGGATTCCTGAGGATCAGAAGGTTGTTGTGGCTTCTATGTATTTTGAAGGAAAGGCAGATGTATGGTATAATGGGTTTGTTGAGAGGAAGGGTGTTAGTGATTGGGAACATTTTATTAAGGATGTTTTTTTGAGGTTTGATGGAGTAAAACTGGAGATGGTAGCCATGGAGTTTAATAAACTCCAACAACAAAATAGCTTAGAGCAATATATTCAAAAGTTTGAAGAACTGAAATCCTTGTTAGAGATGTTTGGGGAGAAACATACTGAAGAATACTTTACTGGCAGCTTTTTGAGTGGGTTAAAGGAGGAATTGAAGCATGTTGTGATTTCCTTCCACCCTACCACACTGATTGAGGCTATGAACCTAAGTAAAGAACAAGAGAAGAATATTGAGGCTTTGGGAAGAAGGTTCAGACCATCATTCAAGGGTAATGCTCAACACCCTTCAAGAATTTTTCAAACCAAGGAGTTTCCACCACTGTCAAACCCAGAAACATGACAGAAGGTACTAACTAGTGAGGAAATTACTCACTCCTAGTGAAATGAGGGCCAGAAGGGAAAAGGGCCTTTGTTTAATTGTGATGAACCCTACAGCTTTGGTCATAAATGCAAAATGAATAAGCTTCACATGATTATGACTGAGGATGAGGAGGGAAATAGGGAGGAATTAAGTGAAAATGATAAAGGTGAAGAAGAAGTGGTGGAAGGGGAAGAAGATACTAAAAAAATGAGGATTTCTATGCATGCTATGAATGGAGGAAGTAGGGATAACATACTTAAGTTGCAAGGCCTTGTGGGAAGGCATAAACTCAGAATGTTGATTGACACAGGAAGTACTCATACATTCCTGGATGAAGAAACAACTATTAGGATTGGGTGCAAAATCAGGGTGACTAACCCTATGAGGGTAACTATAGCTGATGGAGGAGGAATCACCTGTAACAGTTTCTGTCCTAACCTTGTGTGGGAAGTTCAGGGACAGAAATTTGAATTTCCTGTGAGAATACTTAGGCTTGGAGGTTGCCATATGGTTTTAGGAGGAGATTGGCTCAAAACCTTCTCTCCAGTGGAGTTTGACTATAAGAAGATGAAGGTTTCTCTGACCAAGGATGAGGAGAGGATTACATTGCAGGCTTTAACTACAAAACCAGAATGCAAGCTCATCTCAGGAAAGACACTACAGAAAATGTGGCAGAGGAGTAGTTATGGAATCATGGGGAAGCTATGTTCAATACAAGGAACAGAAACTTCAACTCCAAAAGAACCTCAAATACAAGAAGTTCTAGATCAATATGCACAGGTATTTAAGGAACCTAAGGAGCTCCCACCCAGAAGGACAGTTGAACATCAGATCAAGTTCAAGGTAGGTGCTATGCCCAAGCACCAAGCACCATACAGATACTCACATGCCTTCAAGGCTGAAATTGAGAAGATAGTGAATGAAATGATGGAAATGGTATTATCCAGCATAGCACCAGTGCTTATGCCTCTCCAGTACTGTTGGTAAAGAAGAAGGATGGGGATTGGAGGATGTGTGTAGATTATAGGTGTGTTAATAGCCTCACTATCAGGCATGAATTCCCTATACCTATCATTGATGAACTCTTAGATGAGTTACATGGGGCTACATACTTTTCTAAAATAGATTTGAGGTCTGGGTATTTCCATATAAGAATAAAGGAAGATGGTGTGCATAAAACAGGGTTTAGTATCCATCATGGGCACTTTGAATTTTTAGTCATGCCTTTTGGATTGAGTAATGCTCCTGCAACATTCCAATCCCTCATGAATCAAATATTTGGTCCTTATCTTAGGAGGTTCATGTTAGTATTCTTTGATGATATTTTGATCTATAGCCTTGACTTAGAGAGCCATGTCAAACATTTAGAATTGACTAAGTCTCTACTACAGAAACATCAGCTTTATGCCAAAATGTCAAAGTGCAGTTTTGGGAAGAGACATATTGAGTACCTAGGGCATGTGATCAGTAGTGAAGGGGTGTCTACTGACCCTGCCAATGTTGAATGCATGGTCAATTGGCCAATACCAATCAACATCAAGCAATTGAGAGGGTTTTGGGGATTGACAAGATATTACATGAAGTTTATAAAGGAGTATGGCTTAATCGGTAAACCCTTAACTGGTTTGCTGAGGAAGGATTGCTTTGTGTGGGGTGCTGAAGCTACCACAGCCTTCAAAAAGTTGAAGGAAGCCATGGCAACTTCACATGTATTAGCTCTACCAGATTTCACCCAACCTTTTATCATTGAAGCTGATGTTTGTTCAAAGGGAATTGGGGCTGTTTTGATGCAAAAAAGGAGACCTATCGATTTTCTTAGTAAATCATTGGGAGTGAAGAATCAAGGGCTTTCCATATATGAGAAGGAATTCTATGCCATTTTAATGGCTATCACTAGATGGAAGCATTATATACAAGGGCATTATTTTATAATAAGGAGAGACCAACGAAGCTTGAAGCATTTGCTGGAGCAGAGAATTACTACCACATTACAACACAAATGGGTTTCAAAGCTTCTGGGATTGGACTATGAAATCCAATACAAAAAGGGGGTTGAAAATAAAGCTGCATATGCTTTATCAAGGAGGGGGATTGATGATGGGGAGCTATGTGCTATCAGCACCATACAACCTAAGTGGGCTAAGGATATTCAGTCCAGTTATGAAGGTGATTCTCATTTTTCCACCATCATAACTGAGCTATTGGTTGATGACACAGATTTAGCTGATTACTCCTATGTGGGGGGCATTCTGAGATACAATGGAAGAGTATGTGTTGGAGATGGTAACAACATGAGAGCCACAGTTCTTAAACACATACATGATTCAGTTGTTGGGGGTCACTCTGGAATTTTAGGCTCTTATCAGAGAGCTAAAAGTCTATTCTATTGGCAAGGGTTGAAAAGAGATGTGATAGCTTTGGTGAATGCTTGTGATGTTTGCAAAATGAATAAAGGGGAGAATGTAGCTTATCCTGGACTTCTGCAACCCCTGATAATTCCCCACCAAGCTTGGACACATTTATCTATGGATTTCATAGAGGGGCTTCCTAAATCAGAAGGAAATGAGGTAATTCTTGTTGTTGTTGACAGATTTACAAAGTATAGTCATTTTTTTTACCCCTATCCCACCCTTTTACTGCTGAAACAGTAGCTAAAATGTTCTTGGATCACATCTATAAGTTACATGGGCTACCCATAAGTATTGTGACTGATAGAGATAAAAAAAAATTACAAGTAATTTCTGGAAGGAATTATTCAGAGTTTTGGGGACAGAATTGCATTTTAGCACTGCTTACCACCCTTAGACTGATGGACAGACTGAGAGGGTAAATCAATGTCTTGAGAACTACTTGAGGTGCATGGTGCACCAACAGCCTAAAGCTTGGAACAGATGGTTAAGCTTGGCAGAACATTGGTATAACACCAATTTTCACACAAGTCTCAAGTTTACCCCCTTTGAAGCATTGTATGGGTATCCTCCTACACACATGTCCATTGGTCCTTATTTGGAGACCAATAATGCATTAACTGAGGAGTGGATAGAAGAGAGAATAAAGTTGACTCAAGTGTTGAAGGAGAATCTGTTACAGGCCCAGAATAGAATGAAGGTGTTTGCTGACAAGAACAGAACTGAAAGGGAATTTCAAGTAGGTGATGAAGTATACTTGAAATTACAACCCTTTAGGCAGCAATCAGTAGCTGTAAGGAAGAATTTGAAGTTTTCTTGCAAGTATTATGGCCCTTATACCATACTGGAGAGGGTAGGAAGGGTAGCTTATAAACTAAAGTTACCCCAAGGCAGTCTGATTCACCCTGTGTTCCATGTTTCATTATTGAAGAAGAAAGTCAGTGACAAGTATATACCCAGCCCTACACTACCTACACTACCTGTCACTGACTCAACAGGGGTAATTAAGGTATACCCACTCAAGGTACTTGCTAAGAGGTTGATTAAAAGATGGCATGCTGTTGTTTCTCAAATTCTAATCTAATGGAGTAATTCCACTGAAGAACGGGCAACATGGGAAGACTGTGCTTACATAACAAACATAATCGAGGTAATCGAGGTAACAAGCATAACAAGCGATTACAACGTTCCAGTTGTCCTAAAGGCCTTTACAACCACAAAAGTGAAGCATGAAAATGCGAAGCACATCATATTTTTAAACTACTAATTTTTTTAGTTTAACATTCCATGCCAACTATCAAAAAAAAATTATTTTTTATTTTTTTATTTGTGTACTAGACCGAAGTCAAAAGATGTAAAGCGGAAGTGTGGGGTTGGGGCTGGCGAGAGAGTCTCGTATATGTACAAGTAATATCACACATAGCAAGAAACTCCAATCTGGATGGACAACCATGTCAAGTTGCGCAAAAGGACGACCTTTAGTGGTAGTCCATATAAACTCAGTTGACTCCCTCTTTTGCCAGCACATTCGCGAGTATGTTTGCTTCTCGTTATATAACTATCAGATATACTTTAAAAATACATGTAGTCAAGTCTGATAGACCTTTACAGCTTTACTAGAGAGGAGTCACAAGAACTTATAAATGAGCTTGACACTAACTTATCAAGAAGTTTATTTATTTCTCAATACTGGACACTCCACCCTAAAGCCCAATAAAATGGGTCACAAAGCCCAATTGTTTAAACCCTATTTAAATGACCCAGCCCAATTCTATCCGAAATTGATTGAAATTGAAATAAAGCATTATCGTTGCAGAAGGTCACTCGCACTGTTCAACTTCAACTCAAATTCTCCGTCAATCGCCGCTCCTCTCCGCCACTCTCCTTCACCGGAACCTATACATACACCTATACATACACTTGTACATCAATGGCATCCACTGCTTCTACCGTTTCTCTCTGTTCCAATCCAAAGGTAAGTGAAAACTGAAAATACATTTATCACAGGATCGTATTTTGCTTTCTTTCTCGATTATGTTAATTTGATTTTAATTCAATTTCAGCTAAATTTCGGTTTTCAAGGCAAAAATAGAACCGAATTTGTATGTATAAGAGGCGCGAAGAGTAATAATAGGTCATTGAGCTGCGATGTGCCGCCGAGTGCTGCATTTCCTTTCGCCGTAGTTAGCATTACTTTCAAGCAGCTGAGTTCGAGGAGGTTAAATGTTGTTAGAGCGGCTGGAGGTAGTGGAACGGGCTCTCGTCGAGTGGTTTACAGAGAATCTCAAGGTCAAGCTCCCCTTGCTCCGGTTAAAGAGATTGCGTCGTTTGTGCTTCCTGTTGGCTCGTTTGTTGTCGTGACGTTCGGTATGCGTTCTTCTGATTACGCGTGTTAGGTGTTTTATTGAATGTGGAATTAATGCGTAAGAGTTGAGTTGTGTTTGTTTTGCTTGTTGTGGTGTGGTGAGTTACTTTATCGAGCTATCATTAGAAGAGACGCACGAGTTAAGTTTATATTGTACGACTCGATTGAAGAGCTTATTCGATTGTTTGGTTCAATACCGGCAATTACATGCTGATCTTAGGTTATCTTTAATATATGGGTTAGCAAGTTAAGAACGTCGTATTTAAGCTGGTTATATATGTTGGATTGAGTAATATGATTAAAAGCGTCTAATAAGCATTTGATATGGTATGAGCTTTGTAATGTGTAATACCCAATAATAAAGCCAATTCGAAATTAATGGGGGGGTTTATTAGCTAATTATATAAGGAACAAGGTCTCCAAGGCTAATCTTGAATAAGTTTTCCCCACTGTCATCAATTGAGTGAGAATCCATAGGTAAAAAATATTGAACACCATAAACGAATAATCTATTCTCATATAAACCTCATGGACTCAATTATGCTCTGTTTGTTTGCTATGCAATCTTGCTGCTATGACATGAATTCGTAACTTCTGCATATTTGGACCTATAACTACCAATCTAACACCAGATTATCATTACTAGTCAGATTAAAACGAACAATCTTACACAAGTTTTGACCGCTGTGTATTCGGTTACATATACTCAGATCAAAACTCATATTGAATTATCTAGATATATGTTAGTAGCTCATATTCAGTTTACATACACTCAAATAGCTTAGTATATGTTGTTAGGCTGAATTAGCTCATATGTTAACTCAAATATAATTTTCTTATTAGTCCATATTATTAGGCTTTTAAAAGAAATAACCCCACAGTAAAGGTTTGCATCAAATTCAGCACTAGTTCCACATGTCACTTGCACTATTTCTTGTCTTGAAATTCGCAGGTGGAATGTTTTAAGGCAGATGACAGTTAAAGATATTTCGTGCTCTTTTTCCTTCTATGTATGGAAAAGACAAAGAGGTTATAGTTAGATAAAGGAACACTAGAGTTAATTCATGTTTCTCCCAGAATTATTAAACACTTAGTGCTCTTGTAGTGCTCACCACAGAAACGTTTGTAATGAATAGAGATAGTAGTATATTGTTTTAGTAGTATACAGAGCAACGGTGGGTCTGATGAATATTCAGTTATTTTATTGTAAATTGTTTCAAGTTGGTATTCTGCATAGAGATACTAGTAGGCACAGCAAAGAACATCATATGATTTTATTTTGACTGTCTGCTCTTCTTCTTCCACTAAAGTTTAGTTAGACACCAAAGACGGTGTTTATTGTGTGTGTTTTGTGTACTTCTCTTTCATGATTATATTATTGTTGAGTTCTACTAGCTATATCCTGCATGCCAGCCTTGGATTCTATAGATATGTTTAGCAACTTGTTAAATAGCTTCCTTAGATAATAGTCCCAGTCGATAACTAATTTGCATTTTTCAGCTGACAGTTTTATGGAAATTGGTGGAGAAAATCCTTCTACCAAAACCGATTAAGTCTATCACTGAAGAGAATAAACCAGCTGAGGGAGTGAAGTGGTCCTTTGCCGCAGGAACGAACTTATTACCGTCGTTTGGGGCAAAGATTGAAAGGGAAGCCAAGCTAAGGCTAAACGATTTTGCAAAGGAGCTTAGATCATTCAGCAGCGTCGACATGTCAGGTAATTGATGAGTTTGCTTACTCTGGTACTCGCATATTATTCGACAGTTTATCAAGTTAACTGTACAATCCAATTTGTTGTATGGCATCTAATGTGCTATCTTATATGTGATTCATCTTGTTTCCAGCTTCATTTCCATGTAACAGATGGCATTAAAAAAAAGATGGTACCATGTCATTTCTTTGATGTTGTTAAAATTATCGTATCACCCTTATGGATATTTCTCTTTCTGCGAGATGAATTTAAGTCTTTTTTTGTTCTTAAAGTTTAGCTTTATTGACCAAATTCTTTTTGAAACTCTGACATGATAGTCTAACCATTCAAAGTGTTATTAGGTCGCAACTTTGGCGATGAAGGACTATTCTTTCTGGCTGAGAGCTTAGCGTATAATCAGGTGAGACTTCATCCCAATTTTTTCTTGATCTCTTTCTGGCAAACGTTAAATTTCCTCTATCCATTTATACCATCTTTTCTGATCTTAGACAGCTGAAGAAGTGAGTTTTGCAGCTAATGGGATAACCGCTGATGGAATAAAGGCATTCGATGGGGTTTTGCAATCAAACATTGCACTAAAATCTTTAGACTTATCTGGAAATTCTATCGGGGATGAAGGAGTCAAGGTAAAAGTTTGCTTTGATACTGGTAGGCACATGATTTTAAGATCTTATTTCCGCGATTCATAGCTTCTGAAGATAGGTCGACATGGTGCTTCTCCTGAAACATATCTGTCTTATACATTGGAACTTTCTATGTCAGTTATATGTTCCTTTCCGATCCCGGTAGTACTTTGTCTCTTTGATTGTGGCTCCAGGTCGATCACTTTCCAGTCTATTTCATCTTAGTTCTTTATCATTCTAATATCCTTCTGAACTCTTTCTTGGTGATGTCAATACACGGTTATTGGATGTGCTAGATGTGAGTCAAATATGAGACATTATCAATTTGATTGGACATGAATTTCATTAGCCAAAGTTCTTTCATTGATGACTTTGAAGACTTTACTTTCTCTGGACTACCTTAGCGCACACACTGATGAAATCATATAAGATTAAGCAAGAGTGAATTTTAGTTGCTTATTGTTTATTAAACTCTCGTTAAAATCTAACATGAGTTGCTTGTTTACATCTATAAATTTAGTACTTACACGGCGTCATATTTTTCTTACCAAGTGATGTATTCTTCATGCAGTGTTTATGTGACATTTTGGCGAATAATGCTGGTATCGAGAAGCTACAACTGAGCAGTAGTGGATTCGGGGATGAGGTCAGCTTTTAGCGTTAAATTTTATTACAAAAAAAAAAGAAGTCCTTGATTAAGTGTGTAGTTTCTTCTCTTTAAATTATGCAGGGGGCTAAAGCTATTGCGGAGATGTTGAAGAAAAACTCAACCTTGCGTGTCCTTGAACTTAAAAACAATCTGATTGACTACTCTGTATGTAATGATAATCCTTGATTTTCAGTTGTCTTGGATTACGTAAATTAATATCTTGTAAACTAAAGTGTCTTGGAATTTATTTTGGAAATGGAGGTAGGGATTTTCAGGCCTCGCTGAAGCACTTCTCCAGAATAAAAGCATACTGTCGATACATCTCAAGTAAAGTTCTGTATCCATTAGGACTACTTTAAAATGTTCAATCAAACAAATAAATATAAGATATAAGCTATGCTCTTGTGTAGTGCATTTATTCGGGGTTTTCTGGCTTAGAACACAATTGTTTCTTCATTTTGAAATATTGTATGTTTTGCTTTTCCAGTGGTAATTATGGTGGGGCCCTTGGTGCAGCTGCTCTAGCGAAAGGACTGGAGGGGAACAAGTCTTTGAGGGTATATGTCTGACCATTACCTTTTTCTTTTTTTTTTTTGTTTGATTGACCTGTTTTTTGGTTTCAATATTGTGCTATGGTGTGAGCCTATCATGACCTTGGAACGTGAAGGTTCATGTTATTTAGTTGAGATATAGGTGGACACCTATCATGGTCCATGCATATGACTGTTGTGATAATAAGTGTTGCTTATATTCACATCTTGAGATACATTCACTTTCAAAGATACCTTAAATAGATCACTTCCACGTGTATTTTCTTTAATTTAGGCTTTTGAATTAAAATGTTTAGACTCACAACTAAATTTAATGTTATCTTGATATGTCTAGGAACTCTTTTTGCAAGACAACTCTATTGGGGATGAAGGTGTCCGTGCGCTGATGACTGGCTTGTCTTCTCATAAAGGTTTCTATTTGCTTCAGGACCTTTGTTTGCATTATCATTCTCTTCTGCATGCTGCAGCAGATCTCACATTTGCAGTTCTATGTAGGGAAGCTTACAGCGTTGGATCTTGCAAACAATTCAATTAGCGCTAGAGGAGCCTTTTATGTTGCTGAATATGTAAAAAAGAGCAAGAGCTTGTTGTGGTTAAATCTTTCCATGAATGATATTAAAGATGAGGTATGACATAGATTAGTTAGAATCTATGAACTGCAAAAAGGTTGTCGCTTAGTTTGTATGTGCCAAATGACATCTACGTCCTTACGTTATGATTGATGCACTTTAATTGCTCTATCCCTGGATTCATTTCAACCATTTAAACAAATTTCTGGACTTCTATGAGTTTACATTGTCTCTTTGCTTTCATGATTGTTACACTTGTCATTTGTATGTGAAAACTTTGCCAAAAAATGGCTTGAAGTTCTGAAAGTAATTTGTGTGGAAGCATTTACTTTGGGGATGAAGAATTGAAATGAATTTGTCAACTGGCAGACGAGAGTATCACATGATTTATAGAACTGGTTGTGGTGAGACCTGAACATCTCGCTAAATTGTCACACTGCAGTTACATTTTCCTTTTGCTTGTACTTGTTTTAGGGTGCTGAAAGAATAGCAGATGCTTTGAAGCAGAACCGGTCAGTAACAAATGTTGATCTGGTAAGTAAAAGAAGTTGTGATTATGTCAATATGGAGTTGGAATATTTTTGAATGTCGTTTTTGTGGCTGGTTTATCTTGATGTTTTTAACAAACTGTAAACATGATTTCAGGGAGGAAATGACATCCATGCCAAAGGAATCACTGCATTAGCACAAGTTCTGAAAGATAATTCCGTCATTACAGCTGTGAGTGTTACTCTGTTGTATTTCTCAAATCCTTAGATGTGGCAATATTACTGAAAGATTTCAAACCATAAATCTCTCTTTCTGTCAGTTAGAGGTCAGTTATAATCCTATTGGACCAGATGGTGCCAAGGCTTTAGCGGAAGTTCTTAAATTTCATGGAAACGTAAAAGATCTCATGGTTGGATGGTGTAAGGTAATGCATTATATAAAAGTCAGGCAAATTGTGCCTCGTTGTCTTCGTTGACCCTTTACATGCATATTTCTTGCAGATAGGAGCCGATGGGGCTGAACATATTGCAGATATGTTGAAATACAACAGTACCATATCAAGCTTAGATCTGCGAGCCAATGGACTAAGAGATGAAGTTTGTTCCATTTTCAACTATTTTCTTATTGCGCTTCGGTATCTAGATATTTTCTGTCCGATGAGTATTGCCCCTTATTATGCATATTATTGCAGGGTGTCATCTGTCTAGCTCGCAGCTTGAAGGTTGTCAATGAAGCTTTGACCTCACTCAACCTTGGGTTCAATGAAATAAGAGTATGGCAATTAATGATTGAAAAATTTCTCTACGCCATAATATTAGCTTCTTCTAACATATCTGTATGTCTATCTTGTGCAGGATGAAGGGGCTTTTGCCGTTGCTCAAGCACTAAAGTCTAACGAAGACATCCGGCTCACGTCATTAAATCTCATGAACAACTTTCTTACCAAGTTGGGGCAGGTAATTAAAAAAATGTTTTCTTTGGTACGTTTTTGTCCTATCGCTTCTTTCATAGAGCAAGCTCTCTAAGTACACTAATAAACATGCAGAGCGCCATCACAGATGCAAGAGACCACGTATTTGAGATGACTGAAACGGAGCTTAATGTTACTTTTTAGTTCAGATCTTTTCTCAAGAGGTAGATTAATATTTTTTGGTGGATGTGAAGGTTGGGGGTTATTATAGAAGGAAATTTTTCCGTGTGATGGTTAACATTTGATCCTTGGTTCCAATTTAATTGAGTTTATTTCAAATTCGGGAACATCAAGGAAATTTTGCCACTAATAGTTCATTAAACCCCTTCGATTAGAATTCGGTTTCCATACTTTTCTTGTTTGAAAATTGTCTGTGTCATCCACAATGTGAAAGCTACAATTGTATAAACTTTAGATTGTCTCCTTTATAGTGTCTTTCGTCTCCTTGTTTGTGTTTGTTTCTGTGTACAAGTGGTCAAGTGCTCAGAAAATTTTAGGCTTTTTAATGCATTCAGGTATATTGCCAAATGTTAGTATCAATGTTAGCCACTGTGCATGAATAGATAAGCATTGGGATGTCATTTCAAAATCTTAACGGCTTGCTCATCTTCTTTTTCTCTTTTGCAGCATAAAGGAAGTTTATACTATTTGCCTTAAATAAACTACTGTTAAAAGTTTTTTGTTTTTTTTAACCAAAAGGAGTATCATTATTCAGTAGCTGTGCCCTCTTAATCCTTCAATTCATGCTTTTTTGCTTGTGATAAATGTTCCATTTTAAGAATATTTGTTATCATGTTATGTTTATCAAAAATTCTATTAGCATAAATAATCAAATTGCACTGCAATTACAGTATAATTTTAGCCGCGCCAATGCAAATGAACATAATTCTCTTGGTGTGCTCCCACTCATTGAAAAATATAATTCAAAATATCAAAAGATACAATGTTTATAAACATAGTTTTGCCATTGTGATAAACTCAATTTACATGATATATACACAAAATAAATAAACCCATGTCACAATTCCCCAAACCAACAAGTGGGGGTTCACTAAATTCCGAAGTAGTAGAATCCAGCTCAAAATGAGTGAGCAAAAGCTGACAAATTTCCGTATCTCGACGCGATAATAATGCCATGCCATCATGCCCACCAACCTCCAACTGGAATATGGCTGGATTCCTTACAATGTCTGTCGTCATGTACGATTACACAAGTACATGCACGGAAACTTGTCCGCTTGCTACACTTGCTCTGAATCCATGGATTCTATATTATCCACAAATGATATTTCTTCTTCAAAATAAGCGACAAGATTTTTCTTGAAATTCGAACAACTCTTTTTAACATTATATTATGTTTATAATAAAATTTTGGTTAAATCCCATTTCCCGAGCATTTTTACAAAATGTTCCCTTAAGTTTTAAATAGTGAAATGTCCCCTTAACGTTTGTGATTTTGTGCTAAAATCCTCATAAACTCTTAATCAGTCATTCGTTTTTGAACACGTGTCAGCAGGTTTTGCCATTAATCGAGGGTTGTTCGCACAAAATGGCAAACGTTGAGGGTGGGGGACGTGATTTGCCCTAAAAATTTAATAAAATTATAGCTTCCTCTCAAATTCATAAAATTCTAATAAACCCGTATTTTTTCCCTCGTAAAGGAAATTTGATAAAAACCCAAAGGTGGAGAGTATCTTGATCTTATTAGAGATTACAGAGTGGCCAAGTATTAAGAGAATTGCAACTTTATTTTAGCACGTTTCAGAAAAAATATCAAAATGAACTTTGTGACCGTATTGTTAATAATTCCATTATTACACTTTGAAAGAGGGCCTAGTGTAGTGAACATATGGGCTTGACTGCAAGGACCAATGAAGAGTGACGCACAAATGGACGAGAGAGAGAGCACCAATGCCTCGACTATTGGGGGCCTTAATATTAGCAACTCTGTGAGATTTTGCACCCCCACACGTCCACTATAAATAAGTTACAATCACTGAAGCATTTCATTATTTAAAAGCAAATACATAATAAAATAACTAAGCTTCACTTTGGTGACTGTTCTTTCCTTTTTTTTCTCTAGAACTGAATTGGTGAAAAATATAACAACAAAATAGAAATGGCTTCTCGTGTGCTTCTTTTATCTGCCTTTCTACTCATGATGATCTGCATTACCCAGGTTCACATTCCTCGTTTCTTCATCCATCACATGTATTGCATGTATTTTGCGCTTTGTTTAAACATATATGTGTATATATATATATATATATATATATATATGTTATGTAACATTTAATTAAAAAAATTATACTCATAAAGACTTTGTATCACAGGTGTCTTCTGGCATCGAAATTGACGATGAAGTAGCAGCGGTAAATTAGTTATTTCCTTCACCAACTAGCCACCTTCTTTGATGCACGTTTTTTTGCACAAAAACAAGAGATTTGATGCATCTTTTTTTATTTATTTTCTTTTTGCATTTTACCTCACAATTTATGTGATTACGGGTTCCAACAGTTTGATTTTCAATTTTAGGTGGTGAGAGGTGCTAATCGGAGGCTCCTACCCTTTCTTGGTATGCCATTTTACTTGGTCATTAATTTTTTCTTTTGATCTCTAGATTACTCAAGATATATTGTAGTACCATAAACATATTATATGATGATTAATATTTCTTCATTATGTTCTTGCAGATTGTAGAGGATTATGCCAAGATAGGTGCAGCTTACACTCGAGGCCTAATGTGTGCACCAGGGCTTGTGGAACTTGTTGTGTCAGGTGCAAGTGTGTGCCACCAGGCACCTCAGGCAATAGAGAATTGTGTGGGACTTGTTACACTGACATGACCACCCATGGCAACAAAACCAAGTGCCCTTAATTAGTCTACAATTAATTAATTAAGCATTATATTAATTATTAGCCCCCCTAAATCTAATGTATCGTCGTGTGTTAGCTAGCCCTTCTGTGGAAGAAAAAAAAATGTATTTCCTTTTGAGTTTGATGTAATCTATATATATATATTGTTTGAGCTTCAACTTGGAATATGCAACCTAACTAAACAAGGTTGTCCAAAGTTTTAAGTTTCCAGTGTTGTAGAAAACAATCCTGTATATAGTAGGTAGTGGATGGATAGAAAACAATCCTATATATAGTTTTGTTTCACAATTACTCAACAAATTGCAAATCGAGCTGACAAAACTAAATTAAGTGAACAAAGAAAATGACACTATGAATTAGTGCACACTAATTTTGTAACATAAGGTCAGCTTTGCCTACATTCCAATTCCATGGCATCAACAAGTTGTTTGTATATTTTTGGGCTCAGATAAAGTTGCCCGATATCGTGTCTAGGTATCACCCAAACTTGTTATAACCTCGATCGTCTATAACGAAGAATTGAAGTATTAAACATACAACCACTAAGGGTGACGGGTCGGGATCCGGAAACCCGACCCAGTCAGACAGGTTTTTCCCCGTCCATTTTCATCCGCAGACGCAGGAGAAAAAAACCGTGGATGGATTCCCGCAGGTCGGGGTCGGGGGAGAGAGAGAGAGAGAGAGGTCCCAGCGGGCCGGAATAGGGATCCCGTCGTCCAAGAGTCGTTGGTTTTGTAACTCAAATACCTCTTATGTACGTGAGCCGCTGATTATGTTAAATCAAAATGTAATACTTGCTACCAGCATGAGTTTATTCAGTGATATGGATTGATGTCCTGCTAATGAATTCTTGTTGGCATGTGTTTCCAAAGAGCAAATGCACTTCTGTAAATCTCTTGCATGCATTTATTTGTTCAATTGTTTTACAAGTTCTTAAAAGTTATTTTCACAAAGCTTCAAGATGTTGGGGTTTTTTCATATATTGTTTTTTGAAAGCAGCAACAGGTGATATATTGCATCAAAAACAACCATTGTCAATTACAACCAAGATTAATCAAAGGCCTGAAGATCACTAAACAAAGGCCTGAAGAACTCAAGAACCAATTACCCAACTGGAAATCGAGGTTCCCTCCCACCGGGACTTCCTTTCAGGGATCGGGGGCGGGATTTTGGCCCATAACAAGCCTAACAACCACGACCCGATGACGTAGTATAACAAAATGTTCGAACTCTATGTTTCTTTGTTTAAAATTATCACATGATAATCTCCCCATACTCTACACCACCCGACCATTACACTCCACTAATAATCGAATTGACTGCATCGTTTCATCGTGCACTACACCGGTTAAGTATAACAACTCAATATTTTCTAGTATTTTCGGACCTTTCGAGTTTGGTCAACAACTCAACATATATAAAAAAAGCTCTTTATCATTATATAAAAAAGGTTGGATAAGTGAAGAATGTTTAAAAATTGTGTTACATATGTTTTTTTTTGTTTTTTGTTTTTTATCAAATATTTCGCCATACACATTCATAAAAATCTAATATTTATCTATGTGATAAATACGGGTATTAAAATTATTTTGACTCAGTAAATATTTATTAGTCAACACACTTGACGATTACTTCACATTTCGGGATAAAAATTTGTTTAGTTCATTAAGTTGGCTACCTTATCAAAATTGTCCATTATTTTGGTAGTCCATCAAAGTTGTCCATTAAGTTGACTTTTTTCACCAATTTTGTCCCTGATCCTCAATTACTGTTGTTTTCGGCGGAAATAGTTGATGTGGCATTCCCCTAACTTCCATTTTGACTCCAAAAAATAATTTTTTAAAACTTTTTTGCCACTTGGATATGCCACATTTTTGGGGTCAAAATGGCATTCAGGCAGTCAACGGATGCCACATCAGCTATTTTTGCCAGAAACAACTGCAATTAGGCTTTGGATCATCTCCTACAAAATTATGCTACATCTTCTATTACATTGTCTAGATGAATGACATGTGGAAACAACTCAAAATTCCATAATGCCATGTTTGCCAATTATTAAATTCCCTTAAATCTTGAAAGCTAACTTATATAGCAACTAGTATCTATTTACTTATTAATTATCCGAATCTCCCATAATTAAGATTTTAAATCTAGAAAGACACTAATTATTTTGCTTATTTTCATTGAAGAATGTACTCTTTTAGTTATACTTCTTAATATGATATTAAAAATAAATCTCAAAGCACAATTAATCTTTTTTAATCTAAGTTAGCAGAAAAGTAAATTATGTACAATACTTTCAAAATTGTGCTTGCTTTGCTACAAACATAAAAAATTTTATACTATCATATATATTTGACATCACTACAAACATTTGTATTTTTTATTTTATATATTAGAACGATAATAAATAAAGGAGAACTTATATCTAGAGTATGATTTAAATCACATTGATATATATATATATATATATTTATTTATTTATTTAAAAAGAGTATGTCAAAGTTATATTTTATATGTCTATTTTAATTTAATAAGTAATTTACATTGAGACATTTATAATTATTGTACATATAGCGTAAAATTTAATAAATGTTTTTTGTTTATATTTTAATAACCTATTTAAATTAGACTTAACTTATATTTTAGTAACCTATTTAAATTAGACTTAACTAGGATTTTCTTTTTAATAACTTGTCGCACTAAAATAATAATGCAGTTTTCTTTTTCTGGAGTTTGAAAATATTGCACATACAATTTAATTTTATGCTAACATGGATGAAAAATAATTAATTGTGCTTTAATATTCAATTTTTAACACCATATTAAAAAGTAAGTAAAAGAATACGTTTTATTTCATTAAGTAAAATAATTAAATTGTTTATTTCTAAATTTGAAACCTTATTTACGAAGAGAATGAATCAGGAAACAAATATGGTTCCTATAATTAAGGAATAACAATTAAAGTTGCAGATTTAAGGGAAGAGGTTTTAATAATTGACAAACATGGTATAGAAATTTTAAATATTTTCCACATGTCATTTAGACAATGTAGTAGAAGATGTAGCACAATTTGTAGAAGAGGATCCAAAGCCCTGCAATTAAGAGTCAGGAATAAAATTTGTGGAAAAAGTCAACTTAACGGATAATTTTAATGAATTGTCAAAATAATGGACAATTTTGGTGAGATACTCCAAGTTGAACTTGCAAAGCTAATAGCACCATTGTCGTCACTCGTCACGAAATTTGGAAAAAAGGGGAAAAAAAGCAAAAATGGCGCCAAAAGCTAAGAGCAAATCTCCCCCGTCCGATCCCAACGGAATGTTCACCGGAATGACCGTATTCACGGTAGAAACCGCCGTTCAACCTCGTCGACTGCAGGTCCGTACTGATTTTCGCTCTCATTCTTTTAGTATCAAAATTCAAGTTCAGTTACTAAAATCAGCAATATGAATGTTAAATCGTAGATTTGGAAGCAAAAATTGGTGCAAATGGGGGCGAAATTGGAGGAGCGTTACTCCAAAACCGTGTCACACGTATTCGCGGCGGACTCGAAATCGCTGCTTCAGAAGATCGACAGTGAAAGCTTGAAGCGATTTAAAGGAGTAAGTGTTATTTACATTGTGATTCACAAGTGTTGGTGATGTGATAGTGTGATTAGATTGTTACGATTATTGAATTTTAGGTTGCGGTGTCGTATTTTAGGGTGATGAAGTATAAATTAGGTTTGAGGTGATTGACGGAGAGAATTCGATTTGTTATCGTATTTGTTGTCGTGGAACAGATGCGTGTTTACTTCCTTGCGCCTTTTACGTATTGTGTCTAGGTTGAGATGTAGTATTTTAGGGTTATGGAAGTGTAAATTAGGTTTAAGGTCATTGATGGAGAGTGTTCGAAATGTTATCGTATTTGTTGTCGTGGAACAAAATGTATTATGTGCTGGTATAAGGTGCTTTAAGTAACTAGGGGACGACGATGAAAACAGATCATTTTATAGTTGATTAGTTTCCTCCGTGTATGTGATTAGAATTATCTTGAGTATCGAATTTTGGTATGTCGTATTTTAGGAAGTATAAATTAGGTTTGAAGTGATTGATGGAGACTATTCGATTTGTAGTTGTATTTGTTGTCGTGGAACAGAATGTATTATGTGCTGCTATAAGTTGTTGTTAGTAACTTGGGGACGACGATGGATACAGTTTATAGTTTCCTCTGTGTATGGATATCGGAGGCATATAGCTGAATGATGTGGTGCATCTTGTGACAGAAAGTGCTCAACTATCAGTGGCTAGAGGATAGTTTGAGGATAGGAGAAAAAGTACCTGAGGAATCGTACGTGCTATCAAAAGACGTTACTGAGGAGAAGCATGTGAAACGTACTGATGGAAGTCATGCAAGTACTGAGCCTCCGTATCCTTTGAAGAAGTTCAAATCCTCTTCAGAGGACTCTAAAGGTGTTGAGGCAGAAGGCAGTGATAAAAGTTCAAAGGACACGCTTTATCATCCTGCAAATTCGGACACTGTTAGTGGTGCGTCTCGTTCTTCACACTCTTTAAGCCCGGAAGTCACGAGTTCATCGTTGGATGGCCAAAGTAAAGAGGTAAGTTTCTTTCATTTCCTTATATTGGATTATTGGAAAATATTGAATATCTTCCCGTATTAGGGTTTTTTTTTGTTTTTTTTTTTGTATTTTTTTCTGTTTCACATGAATGTGTTATAATTGGAACCTAAGATTTTTCTTTACGAATATATTAGGTATTGTTTTGAAGCGGTGTAATGTTGACTTCATAGAGAAACAACGACCTTTCTTCATCTTAAACAGGTCTCCACTGACGCATCATTGCTTTACAAGCCTCCTAATCTGAATAGGAACATAACCGAGATTTTTGCGAAGCTTATTGACATTTATAGAGGTGCAAATTAGTAATAGTATTACCTTTACTTTTAGTACTTAGAATCTGAATCTAGAAGCTGACTTTGTTACATGATCTTTATTCATAGCGCTGGGTGATGATCGAAGGTCTTTTAGCTACTATAAAGCTGTCCCAGTTATTGAGAAAGTGCCCTTTAAAATTGAAAGTGCTGACCAGGTCAAACAACTACCTGGCATTGGAAAGTCGTTGCAGGATCATGTAAGCATGTAGTTCTCTCATTAGTCATCTTTGTCTTCAGTTTGCAACCTTTATTCATCGCAATTCTACCTTTCAGCAGATGCTGGCTTTGTTATTGCTTATATTCATCTTGGTGATGCTCAGAGCTGTTATTACAGATTCAGGAAATATTGAACACTGGAAAGCTATCCAAGTTGGAGCACTTTGAGACAGATGAAAAGGTGGTGGTGTATTCTCCTGAAACCGACATATTGCCTTTTTTTTTTTAGATTTTCTGTTCTGCAACACCTAGGCTGCATTGGGCTTGCTCTTTTGATTTTTTGATCTCGTTTTGGGTACTCATAAAGAAGAATTTCATTCAAGTGGAACTGATGCAGTCCTTGGATGTGGATATACTGATCATTTCAAACATAAAGAAGGATCTAAGGAATCACAGAAGATTTATAACAATTTCATAATTAATTTCATGATTCTGTGAACATGATTGTCCAGTTCATAATCTTTCTTATCATAATATCTATGTTGTTTGAAGTATGTCATTTTGAAATCAGAAAGAATTGTTTGTAACTGAGGTCAGCATTGACGATTTATATGTATGACCGGCAGCAGTTCCTTTTTTTTTAATAAGTAAGGATTTGTTCATTTCAGCAGAACCCATGAAAGCTGGAGGCTTCCGCTTAAACATTCAAAACAAATGGGTATTAGTTAATTTATTCTGAATTCCTGTTAAATCTTAGGTTCGGACAATCAGCGTATTTGGAGAAGTATGGGGGATTGGACCCGCCACTGCATTGAAACTTTACGAGAAAGGGCACAGGACCCTGGATGATCTGAAAAATGATGAATCCTTGACAAATTCACAAAGGCTGGGATTGCAATATTTTGATGACATCAAGACAAGAATTCCACGCCATGAGGTCAACCATTGTGCTTTTTGCTATAGATTTTTATGTGTGCCCATTAACACGTGGAGTTGGTTTTTGTTTCACCATATTAAAATTTCAAATGATGTAGGTTCAGGAAATGGAAAGTCTTCTACAGAAAGCTGGTGAAGAGATCTTGCCTGGGGTGAGAGATTATTGTTTTGATTTTGACAAGCTTGAGTTTTGAAACTTTATTCCATCTTACTAGCAGAATCTGGTTTATGCTATGTCAATCATCTCTGCTAGATTGGTTCAATCGCTTTTTAGGATATGCTGCTAAATATAGGTTAACATAATTGTAGCTTTTGGACTGACATGGACAACCTTGTTAATGTACTGCATTGATACTTAGAATCATTTACCAATTAGATAAGTGTTTGTTGTAACTTTGTAGCATAAACTCAGCAATTTAGAGGTATAGCAGATTTGTTCGCATTAAGTCCATTTGTTAATCACCATTGTCAAATCTAATTTACTTATGTACTCGTACTGTTTACCCACAGAAGAAACGAACGAAGCATCTGATGCATATTAATCTGCCTTTTTTTCATTTTTATGCTATTGATAATTTGATACAGGTATCAATTGTTTGCGGAGGATCATACAGACGTGGAAAGGCTTCTTGTGGGGATATGGATATTGTGATTACCCATCCTGATGGGAAAAGGTATTAATTTTCAGTTTGATTTTGCTCAAGGGGTCAAAAATCAAAGTTATGTTATTTTGCTTTTTCAAGAAATTATGAAACACCTGTTCTGTTCCTCTCTTGTTTCGCCTAATAGTCATGTTGATTCTTTATTCACTTTTGACTCTATTACTCCTAAAATAAAGGAAAATCGGTTCCTGGTATGTTTTCCCCCTCATATTTCTTTGTCCTACTATTGTTATAAATTTCCTTTTTTCCACTAATCAAGTATATTGATGTTTATATCGGTCACTTTCTAACTTCCATTAATGCTTTACCCTCTAAGTTATACAGCTGCCTTCAGTCTCATCCTGCAAGTAATTGCTTTTACGTCTTCTGATTGTTCTGTTTGATGGGAAATACAAACAGAAATGGAAATATCTGAACAAGTTTTCTCCAGCAATGCTATCTTCTTTTGTTGCTTAAAGTCTTCTCAAGCAAAATTACTTTTAATATGCTATCATGTACCACAATGAGTTTTGGCGGAAAGCTGATAAGCTCTTTTGTTAATTCTAGTCATATCGGCTTTCTCCCGAAGTTTTTGAGGAGTCTTAAAGATATCAATTTCTTACGAGAAGATCTAGTCTTCAGTGTTCACAGTGAGGAGGTAAATAATTTATCTGTTCTTTGTATACTATACTAGCTTTAGTTCTGTAATATCGAAGTATATATCCAATAAGAGGAAAGCTGTAACTCTTTTACAATGAAGAATACATATATAATATATTGCGCGCACAGAGTATCTTTTTTGTAAGAAATAAATGAACAGGCCAATGAATGCACAGGACTTTATATTGAGTTTGTTTTTCAATCTGTCGAAATTAGAGTATATTCGAAGCAGCGATACATATCAATTGTAGGGTTCTTTACAATAATGAAAAGTTATATTACAGTGGACATGCATAACTATATGAACATTAAAGTGTTAGAAAAAGACTAGATTAGAACTTTCAAGAGATGTATAGTTTTATTCATAGGTTATTGGCTGCATATAAGATTTGAAATCATCCATGATCTAAATAAACTTCCATCTAGTTCATGAGCATTGTATTAGCTGCTTGGTCATTATTAACTGCTCAATTAAGTACACATTCTAATGTACAAATGTGCAAATAAAGGTCTATAGCAGTCTGTTTGTAACTTTTTGGATAAAGTTTTTAGTCATCTAACGTTCAAGTCACGTGCTATGATTGCACAGGGAACCGACTCGGGGGTGGACACGTATTTTGGGCTTTGTACCTATCCTGGTCGAGAATTACGACACCGCATTGATTTCAAGGTGTGTTGTCAGTATTTTCACCAAGCTTGTTTCGTGATAATAAATTACTATCCCTTCAGTCAGACAATCATGAAGGTATAAATTGAAGGGCATTGTGTCTATATAGTCTAAATAAATTACTTTCTATTCTTTCAACGAATCTCTCATTTATTATCTGCATAATTGATAACTTCCGTGAGGATTGTTTGTTAAATCATCAATGACAGACTTACTGATACCATATCCAGTTTAAGGATAGCGGGATGTATTAAGTATCTGAGCAATAGATTTAGGTTGGTTATCCAATCAAAACTTCCCTGTGTTATTCTAGTGATGCTGCTCTTTCAGGATATGATAACCTCTTCACTGAGAAAGTCGGAATTGCACATAATGCCAACGTTTTGTAGCTTAAGAAATGAGCGATTGCTTCGTTGTTCCTTCATTTATAGCCCGTGAGATTACTAGAGTATGCAATCTTGAACCTATTGCATGTCACAGTAGTGCTAATTCCACGCTCTTTTCTATTTGAGATTCACGTAAAAAATAGCTGGCCAGAATAATTATTTCATTTGAAAAAAAAAATTCCTTGCAAGTTTTGATCAGATATATATTGAGTCATATAACCTTTGATCTGGAATTTAGAGTTTTTTTGGGGAGTATCATGATCATCTAGTACGAATGGTTTCATTTTCTCCAAATGAAAAGTGCAGCATCAGCCGGGTTCATCTTTTAGTTTTTCACCGGAGCTTGTTTTGAGAGTATGTCTTGTCCTTCCTGTCATAGTCCACTTGTAGTTGTTCGCCATTGCATAATAGCATGCATTCCAAGACCTTGTTTTTGCCCATATCAGTTGGCAACTATGATTTGTTTCCAGTCTGTACCGTGGTTTATATGTGCTGGTGATTCTGTTCTTAAAATGCTCTTTTTGTAGGTTTATCCAAGGGATATTTATGCGTTCGGACTAATAGCATGGACAGGCAATGATGTACTTAACAGAAGGTCTGCACAGCGCCTTTGTTCCAGTTAACCAAGGCACTTTAAATTTGTAAAAATAAAATGCGCTCGATTTACTATTAGGGAAATTGAAAGCCATTTTGTGTGACCATCTCTTTCTCGATTGTAACAGGCTGAGATTATTAGCAGAATCGAAGGGATTCAGGCTCGACGACACAGGACTGTTCCCTGCAACCCAAAGCTCAGGCGGCAAACGTGTATGAGTCCCGGATCTTTACTTTTTAGTACCCATGCAAGCACCAATTTTGTATAATACATGCAGATATAGTTTTGAGCACTATCTGATATTGTTATTTCCATTTCAGGGAAGCAAAGGTAGTGCAACTCTGAAGTTTGGAACTGAGAAAGAAGTGTTTGATTTCCTTGGATTCCCGTGGCTCGAACCCAACGAAAGAAATCTATGAGACGACGTCTGATGCACGCTTGTGTCTGAGTGTAGTATATCTGGCTATCTGTTTCTTCTGAGCCCACAAAGAAAACGATGCAAGCAAACTCCCGTTTTGAGGTTATGCATGTGGTTAGGCAGTATGCCATGCTTCATGATAATCAGTTGTGGAGATGCTCTTTTGGGATGAAACTGGAGGTGTAAATAATTTGCAAATCTTTCACGTACATGTCTGTAAATAACTTCTAGGTTTGCTAATTATTAAAAACAATAAGAATTTTAGATTTACTTGTTGTAAGACCACCTCACGCCTCATTTATTTAGAGTTTTAGACGCATTTTTTTATCTTTTCAATCTAATCAAAGAGAGAGAGTTTGCGCATCGATTTATTAAAACATGTTGAGTGCAAACTTACTCTTCAAGAATAAAAAAAAAAAAAAGTCAAAGGTCGACATGCCAAAGTATCCAGTCATGGATGGAATCTCTCACAGATCCTCCGAATTTTTCCGGGTTTACGAATTTGATCGTACAGTCGACAGAGACATCTATACATTTAAAAAACTTATTTCGAAAAATCGTGTAAATTTCTTAACTTCAACTGAAATGAAATTGAGCTGATAAAAGTAGTAAACGATCTTCAAGCCCACTATTGTTTTATTATTTATGTGTGTATGATTTCATATTTGGCCTGACACGGATTCTCATTGATTCTGCAAATTAATTATTTTCTTCAAAGATAATGAACTCATTAAGAAATATTCGCAGGTTTATTAAAAATCATAGTTAATTATGTCTTTCAAAATCTAATTCACCGAAACCTTAGTCCATCTGTCCAGTATGGCAATCTTTAAATATAATAAACCAATGAACACATTAAACAACGAACAATTACGGATATTTCCTATAACGAATATATTTCGGTGGAAAGCATGAAGCTCACCAAAACGACGGTCTCTTTATATGAAATCTTAACACCAATGCAGAACCCTAGTCTGCATCTTTTAGATACTTATATTCAAGAATAATTTTAACCAAAGCAAAACAGTTATCCACATGCTTCATCATCATCACGAGACAAAACAAAAAACTAACCAAAAGCATGTACGGCACTCTCTATCTCGCCCCCAAAACTCAAGTGAGGCAAGAGCTGGTTGTTGTACCAATCATATGTTTAATATAGGCAGCTGTTAACTTGCTTAGAGGCAATACTTGAGCCAATCAGCTCGGCCAGCTGCCGTTCCCAACATAGTCACAAATATCATGCTAAAAACGAAAACACAAAAAAAAAGGAAGAAGAAGAAGAAGAAGAGGCAGTCAACAAAAAGATCATTGAGCTGATTCATTACCATCAGTCCTATATAATATATGAAAACATGAAAATGAACGAACTCCGCAAAAAGGTAAAATTAAGTTTCTGTCATACAAACAGAGCTGCAAAATTAACTTAAAATCAAAACTGGATGAACAACAACAGGATCCACTTGAGCAATGATCAACTTGAATGCCAGACCCGATACAACTCATAGCATGCGGCACTCCACAAGCATCAGTATATAAAATAAAGATGGAATTCTTCTGCAACAGATATAATTACATCAGTATATAGAGCATGCTTTTTAAAGTAATGTCCAACAAGCACAAAAGGTTCACATAAAGATTATGATGTTCTACATACCTTGAGGAAATTAACGCCTTTGTGTTTTCCCATTGGACCGCTTGCCAGAGTACAAGTGCTTTGGTTTGAGAGTAGGAATGACTCTGTCAGACTCTCCCCTGCGAGCATCCTTGTTCCTAACCTTGGTTGCACTTTTAGCCAAATAAATAGCCTTCTTCTTCTGAGCAGTGTCTTTGAGTCCCTCTCCTGGAATGAGTTCACCTGGTGGTCTTGATGACCTTGATACAGATCTCGACCTCAAGCGCAACTTCTTATTTGGTTGGTCTCCATCCACATCCATGGAATCAACACCACCCCGAGACGGGGATCTCTCTCTCTTACGGCCCCTAGATTTGCTGCGTGCGCGATCAATAGCCTTGCTTGGATCAAGTCCCAAAGATGACAACTGTCTGCCCATTCTGTCAGAGGTAAATTTTTTATCTTTGTCGAATTTTCTTGGGACAATTGGCCTGCTCTCTGCAGTGCTTTTCTTGATCCTGTGCTGTTGTATAAGCAAACTTTTCTTCTTTCTGATCTCAGTAAGTGCTGCTTGTTCTTCAGGAGTCAGCTCAGCTCCATCCATTTCAAAGTCATCATCTGCCTCTAGACCTTGGAGAACACCTTCTTCTCGCTCCAACTCCTCAAGCCTCATCAAAATGTCAGGGTCAATGAAGTCATACACATTATGCCCGTCAAGGATTTCAGGCATGTTATCTTCTTTCCATTCATCGTGTGCCAGGATATAATGCTTCTTTAAGCTAGCAGAATATACACCGGCACCACCATTCTCCTCCTCCAGATCTCTCTCAAGCTTCTTCTTCTCTTTGGCTGCAACTTCTTCAGATTTCTTAGCTTTAGCTTCCAAAACAGCCTCAGGTATACAAACAGGCCTTTCCTTCCCATCACGAGGCTTAGGCATGGCAACATGGAAACGATTCAGGCAGTCATTTAACTTTTTGGACTTCATTTTCAGTTCCACCCTTTGATCCAATAATCTCTCACAGGCAGCATTTTTTACAGCAATCACACCATCCTCCGTCAACGTGCTCATTTTTAATAGCACACCACCATCATCTGTTGGTTCACCACCTTGACCAAGTACAGTTTTCATGGCTTCTGCCTTCATCTCCATGACCAACTTCATATCATCTTCAGAGAGCCCTTCCATTGGCTGCAAGTCAGTCTTGTTACAAACAATTACCAATGGCTTGTTCATGAACAGTGACTTGATGCTGTGAAAGAGAGCTGCCTGCTGGGCGATGCTATATCCACATGAGCCTGAGATATCAAGGAAAAACAATACTGCAGCTCTTAAGTGAGCAAGAGCAGTAATACTGCACATCTCAATAATATTACGGTCCTCAAATGGCCTGTCCAAAATCCCTGGAGTGTCAATGACTTGATACCTCAGGTATTTGTAGTCAGTGTGACCAACAAACAAAGACTTTGTTGTAAAAGCATATGGCTGTACATCAACATCAGCTCTTGTAATCTTGTTAATGAATGAGCTCTTTCCAACATTCGGGTACCCACAGATCAAAATAGTTCGAGTATTTGGATCAATTGAAGGCAGCCTAGCCATATGCTGTCTAATCTGCTCCAGATAAGCCAAACTAGGACTAATTCTTTTGATCACGGTACACATACGTCCAAGAGCAGCAACCTTGAGTGACTTGCATCGGTAGAGTGAATCACCATATTTCAACAACTTGACATAATCTTTCTGAATCTTCCCAATCAAGTTCCTGGCAGTATTAATCTGACCCAGAGCAAGCTTGTAATGGTCCTTGTTGTAGAGAACATGAAGCAGATCACCATAGAAAGGATGGATGTCATCAAGCCTGGGGAACTCGTCAATGATGGTGGAAAGCTTCTCATGAAAATTCTGTTGCGTATACTTCACTTTACGCATGTAAAACTGCCTGAGGCGTGTAATGGCATAACCCTTGTGAACCTGGGTTGGCGTTCGCCGTTGAGTTCGTGACAGAATAATGTCGATGAACTCCTTCCCCGTGGGGACAACAGTAATCTTCTTGAAATTGTACTGCACCATACCTCCTACCTTTTACTAACCCTGCACGAAAGCAAAGTCGAAAACATTCAATATAAGACATTTAACTGACATAACAACACACTAAAAACACAAGTAGACTAGGAAATCAGCCACACAATAAAAAACACTCTAAAGACATTACTAATCCACAACCAATAAGCATATCACAATACACAAAAAAACATTAAACAAACAGGCACTTTTTAAAATCAATCAACGATTTCGGATATGCGATACAGGAAATCTCTGTATCTGTCGGGAATCTAACAATAACAAAAACTCTAAAGACATAGCTAATTTGTAACAAATAAGCATACTGCGATATGCAAAAAACGTTAAACGAAGAGGCAATTTTAAAATCAATCATCGATTCGTGACATAGGATACATGAGCTTTCTATACCTATCAGAGATATAAGAAATGTAACATCCACTTCACTAAAACTAACAGAATACATACGAATGATACATAACAAAAAAAAAAAACAGAGTGACGAGGCAACGATAACACAATAATCCGATAAATCGATATATTCGCTAAGCTCAATACTGCAAATTTATGGCTCACAATTCAATAAAACTCACTGAGCATACAGTAGTGACGCATATACCAAAACGCAAACAATCGATTCGCAAATTTTCAGCCTCAAATTCAGTGAAAATCACAGAAGATAAATAAATGAGAAGTTTCCTCGTATCATTTAACAATATGATATAAATCGCGATACTCAACAATACATAACATCGAGATTAATGAAAAAAACAGTACAGATGCATGTTGAAGGAAGTGATAATAATGATTAAATTGAAAGCAGTGTAAACCCTAACCCGTTGAGAGGTTGTTCAATGGCGGCGGAGAAGGTGGAGCGGCGTGTAGCGACTAGGTAACAGGGGAGCTGAATCAGAGGGTTTTATAAGGTTTTTGATGCACGAAAATGATGATAACCTTTTAAATTGTAGCTCGGGCTTTGTCGAATTTGGGCCGTGAAGAAGCAGCCCATTCACAATTGGGCCTCACGCATAGATATTTGGAAATAAAAATAAATTTGAAGTTTCATTTTTTTTCTTCTCTCAAAAAAATAGATATGAATTGGTTTCGCAAGATACTTACTATATTTTCCCGAGATTGAGAAGGCTGGTTGTGATGCACCGATACATATACTAACTAGACTATGCAGTATCAGATATGTACCTTTCGTACCCTAATTTATATTGCTCGCGTGTAATGCCATGTTAACGTGCGGGCTTTGAAAAACGACAAGTCACAACAACCTTAGTAGGTGGTTGTGTCTCTTAAGCATAAAAGAAAGAGGCAAATAAAAGCACGACTTGTAAAATTTACTACTCTACTTGTAGGCCAAATCAGGCTATGAGCTAAGTCGTTGGAAACATATGAATGTGTAGTTTCTAACGCAAAAAAAAAAAACGGATCTCGATCCCGATGAGTATTGAAGAAGTTATGATCAAATTATTGAAATAACGCCTAATTGGACGAGGAGCCCAAGCCCACTCTCATAATGGAACAAGAGAGACTCAAGCCCACCAAAATAGGTCAACTAGCAACTATAAATACCCCATCGAACCCTTCACATTTTGGGGGTGGGGGTGGGGGTGGGGGTGGGGGAGGGATCGCCCACAGTCTTCAACTCGAATTCGACTTATAATAGTTAAATTCGAGTTATCATGGCTTATATGAAGTCATTTGAGTCTAGTTTCCATATCAAGAAGCGGTTCGTCAATCCGACCTTGGACAAGAGAGTTATGGGCAAATCGTAAAGTCGTGCAATGCTGATCTTCAACTCGAATTCGACTTATAGTAGTTGAATTTGAGTTAACATGGCCTATATTCTTGGAAATCTCTTTGAGCTGTTTCTATATCAAGAAGAGAATTGTCAATCCGACCTTCGACGAGAGAGTTACGGGCAAAATCGTAAAGACGCGCAATGCTAATCTTCAACTCGAATTCTCAACTCGAACTCCCAATTCGAATTCAATTTATAATAGTTGAATTCAAGTTATCATGGCTTATATGCCTGGAAAGATCTTTAAGTCTAGTTTCTATATCAAGAAGCGGTTTATCAATACGACCTCCGATAAAAGAGTTCTGAGCAAAATCGTGAAGTCACGTAATGCTGAAGCATCAACTAACATCCGATGGGCAATGGTTCACCCTATAAGGGTCGACCTTCACCTCCAACCACGTTCGGCTTACACTAAAACAATGAACTACGTTCGGCTTGATTCCCTACACGGGATACGTAGGCAGCTTGGTTTAACCCCAAGTTCAGTTTGAAATCAATTAATCCCCAATCCTCATCAATGACTTCTAGTCTGACCTAGATGCCAAGTATAAACTAAGTCAGACATTGGAGTGTCTTCGCGAGGTCAGCCCCCGCCTAGTTCACGTGTCGTGTTTCCATTGCAGTTTTTCCGAACTCAAAGCTAGCTTGGGATCAATCAGGAGCTCGAGTTAGTCTGATGTGGAGTGATTACTCAGCAAACGAAATTACTCTGCATCAGTACCAATATCGATACAATAGCGATACTTGTACTCAACGTATCTGATACGCCACGTGGTGTATCCGTTAATTTTGAAAAATAAAAAAATCTCAATATGTATCCGATATCTTTTTTAGTCGTATCGAATTGCGATTTTTTTTTTACAAACTTTTATTTATATGACTCTATGTAGTCAAATATCGAGCATCTTAATTTTGTATATTACAAGCTTGTTAATTTGTTATTAACTTGTAAATTGTAATTCACGTTCGTATGTTTTATTTTTATGCCTGATTTGTTTTTAATGTTACAATCTTTTTGAAAAGTGTGTGTATTTTCATTTTTAATTTTTAAATACCATTATTTATAAAAAATGAAAAATGCATTATACTTTTATTAATATAAATTTATATTAGACGTATCATGTCGTATTCGACATCGCTTGTTTTCTGAAAATGTCGTATTGGCTGTGCCCATATCATGTCGTCTGTAAATGTCATATTGGTTGTGTCCATATCATGTCGTACATGTAGCACTGTATCAGTGCAACATAGTTGCTCTTAGAATTCACAAAGATGCACTGTCGGCAATAACCAATATATTAATTAGTACACATTGTTATTTAACTCACATTATAATTTAATTGAGTTACACATGAATTCGGCTACTCCATCTGTTGGATAAACTGAAATTCGAGGCGAACAATTTTATAGTCAAATTTAAACACTGAAACGTTAACAACTATCTTGGTGCTTGAGTTACTAATGTAATAACTAATATATAACAACCACCACGACTGAAGTTAAAAATTTGTAAGTTCCACATAAATGGTCGGTTAATGTACAATTGGACATGAAAAAAACAAATTACACATACGTTTTTTATTTAAAAAATCAATTAAGTGTCACTTGTACGATGAATGAATGGAGACAAGAATGTTACAACTTACAACTTAGAAGAAGTAATATGAACCAATAGCTTGATTTATAGACTCTTACAATGCAACATTCATGAAAAGAAAACATAGAAGCAAGAAGCCATTCAATTTCTGGACCACAGTGGCAAAAGAAATACAATGGATTGACAGATATTAAAGGTAACAAGTGGAAGAGAATGAGATAAACAATCCACCTAACCTCAACTACATCTGAACTTCTGTACCTAAGACTATACTCAAAACATAAAGTCCGAAAAGAAACGGGAAGGAAATGAAAAACATGACCAAGCAATTGACTATGAATCACACTATGTTACAAACTGGCCCTCGCGAACAAGTACGAACCTTTAAGAGAATCGGCCAAGTTAAGAAGTTATACATTGCAAAAGCTGATGACACAAAATTCACCATTTTTGGAGGTGAAATCCTATATATTATGAGTTTTTCCTATCGCATGCTCTTCAACAAACGATAACGTCTAGTAAAGGATATGATGACAACTGAAGGCACCTCATTTCTGTTCTTGCAGTGTCAAAGTAGGATTTGATCCATATTTGGAGAATACATCTGTAAGCATGGCCTTGTCTTTTATCTTTAACCTGCATATCAATTCAAAGAGAAATGCAAATTTCTGACATCAACAGCATTGCTTCATCAGACTATCAGAAGTTAGAACAACAAAGACATTAAACAGTCAAAAAACAGTACTGTGTAAGTTACCTATTGGCGGATCCTGGGATTTTCAATTTTGTGGTATTGTCTTTCGTGGTTTTAGTTGCAACTTTTTTCTTAATCGGTTTGAGTTCTTTCTTACGCTTGGAGGAGGATGGACTGACAGTAGATTTTCCTCCCACTTCCAGTTCTTCAGCTAAACGGGACTCTGAGGCACTTGACGTTTCCGTAGTTTCTTTGTTCTTTTCAGATTTTGCTGACAAATGCCTCTCTTCTGGGTAATCCTGTTCACTCGAGGCACTTTCGTCCCACAAGTTTAACAACGAATTTTCCAGGTCACTTTTAGCACTTGAGTCTTTGACCAAAATTGGTTTTTGTCGAACGGTGCGGTCAGTGTTCTCAACTGATTCATCCTTCGAGGTCTCCGGCAAAACAGGTTTCATCATTTCACATTTTATTTTCTTTGCAACCTTACCGAAGTTTATACTTTCGCCAGAAAAGTTCTGCACAAACCTGTCAAGAAATAGAAGATTAAAGTCACTTTCATATAGTTATTATATTAAGAAGACAGAATCGGCTAGCATAATGAGGCAAAAACACATAGTATGAACCTAACCTATAATGTTACTACAAAACGTGAGTAAAATAGAGTCTTGATTGCATGCGTACATGGAAAATTTCGCAAACAGCATTGTAGGCTAACTAGCCACTGAACAGCAAAGACGGATCAAGAAAGCAAACTCGTTAAGTCTTTTGCTTTTTTACCCGTGTTGCACTAAACAAATAAAAATTTAAGGCCTCTAAACACCAAAACACCCAATCCACAGTGCTGATAGACAAAAAAGGAATTCGAGAATGGATATGAATGTACAAATATTATAAAGGTTGATACGGTATAAACCTACCTAAGGGCCTCATCCTCACGCTTGAAGTCAACGAAAGCAATGCCTTTGCAGACTGGATCCCTGGTCTTTTCATTTCCAAGAACGAGAGGGACTATGCCAACTATTCCATTAACACCTTTAAAAGCCAGTTGTAGATCCCTGTGGATGTTCTTCTTTTTAGGAAGATTGACTATGCGCACACGAAATCCATTCTGAATAGGGGCAACAGCTGCTGAAACAAACAACAATTTTGTTGTTATACAACTCATAATGGCGTGTCGACAAATTCAATTGTGTGTAGAAGTTAGCTAGAAGCAGGATGCTGCTTGAAAAGGATTACGATATTATAGACACACCAAGTATAGCTACAAAAACTGATCAAATGAACGATACCTGTAGGAAGATTTGTCCCTATCAGATATTATTCTTTACTTTCCAACCCAAAAGTAAAGCAAACTACACTTAAAGAGCAAGGACTAGTGAATTAAAGGGAACTCATTCATTGGTGGGTATTTTTGTTCCTTATTGTTGACCAAAATGCCACATGCCTATATTCAGCTGCCTAACTGCTTTCATTTGACGAACAATGCCGATCACATGAAATGCATGAAAGGATCATCTATGTCGAAATTAAGCAGTGAATGGCAAGATTCCACATCACTCGTTCAAGAGATTCTTAAGTTAGTGTGCTTAAGTTACTTATTAGCTATGCCAAGGCGTTCGGGGAAATCCAGCTTCAAAGAAACTTATAAAGTCAAGTCACGGGTGAAAAACTTGGTGCTATGACCACAAAAATTTGTACTCAAACCAATAGGGTGTTTACCAACTTCTAGTCTATAATAATAGGGTCATCAAATTATCAAGTTTCCAACTTTTCCTCTTCAGAGTTAAAGGAGAAACACCTTCACTGATGGACTGCCCACAAGTCAATGTAGATTAAATAGGCTCAATTTACATTAAGAATATCTTATTTTCTCTGCATGACTAGTTCATTAATGCAACAAACAAAAGAAATGAAAAGCATAAAAAAACTTCAAAATAAACATTAGCTCAAGAATGGGAGAAATGAAAAACCAAAAAGCCTTAAAAAACATGATGGTCACTTATTCTCTCCGCTCATAGAAAGCTTGATCGAATTCTCCTCACACTTAAGCATGAATGCCTTGATAGTGTGAATTACTATACACCTAGATATAATAAAGTTTTCCACGCTCTCTCTCCACCGAACGAATAACACAAAACTCTCCAAACATATATGGCAACGCTTGCTTGCAAGTATTTCCATGCAAGTCCTTAACACTTCATTCAGAAATCAACCCTAAACGTCGAATACTACTCGCTCTCATGCATTTCCACTTCTTAGAAGTTTGTTGTAGGAACACATTCGATTATAATCACAAAAACAATGCATAGCAATGCTAAGCCTCAATCTACAAAAACAAACACAGCCTCAACTAATACACAACCAAACCAAGAAACACCTCACCTTTCCCTTGTTGGCCACCTTCCTTCTTCGAACCCGGTTTCACCGGATTATTCTTAAGGTTATTCACATTAACAAGCTGAGCTTGTCTACTCTGCTCGATCTCCTCCATCAACTTATCCTCAACAGAAGTATCATACTCCTTCCCTTCACCAAACCCACGAGGCCTATTCTCAATCCACTGCTTCATATTCTTTAATGGAACAATAACCTCGTCCTCCTCCCCCTCAAACTCACCATCATCATCCTCAACACCCACAAACATGTCATCATCAAATTCATCATCCTCAAACTCATCAAGACCGTCCATGTCCGATAAAGTAACCTCTTTTACTTTATGGGTTTTTGATTTCATGGCTTGTAAACAAAACCCAGTTCGTATTTTGCCATGACAAGTACTGAAATTGATGGGAGTGAAAATCTTGAAATTGGGTTTTGGGGGGAATTGAATGGTTTGCAGTGGAGTGTAGCATTGTACCTGAGCTGGGGGTTTTGTAATGGTTACTAGCATTGTAACTGAATCTTTACAACAATGAAAGGGGGAGTAGATTCTGTTGATTCTTGTTGTTGGGTGTGTTTCTTGATTCTCTGTTGTTAAGGATATAGTTCATGCTGTATTTTGGTTTTAGGATAATATTGGAAGAAGGGGTGATGGTGAAAATGGGCTTTTTACATTATTATTTACACAAAAGTTGTAGGCCCAAATTCAAAATCTAATGGGCTAAGACTACAATGGAAGTATGAAAATATGGATTAAATTTTTGTACTTTCCACTTTTTGTGAAGCTACTATATATAATCATGTTAAACATTTCGTTAAGAATCACTTCGCACCATCGAATTACCTTATTTTATCACTTTGCACCACCAAAAAAAAATTCTGAAAGAAATTTTCAGCATTTGACCCATTTTAAGAGGGGTGAAACGGTTATTTAACTCCATCATCTATTTCTCTCAAATCTGCCAATTCGATGAACAACACTGTTCATCGGTGAACAATACTATTCACGAAGACCAGTACTATTCGTCGATGAACAATACTATTCATTTAATCCAAAAGGAATAGTATGTTTATAATAATAATGCAAATGAAAGGAGGCTTAACCGTTCACACGCCAAAACAAGAAGAGTAAAAAGAAGAGATTCCAAATTAGAAATAACAATGGCTGCCATAAACATTTGAAACACACACGCGCTTTGATTTTGATTTCATTTCCGCAAATAATTCAATTTGCCATTGGTGCGCTTATTCATCTCCCCTGTTAATTGAATCAAATGAAATACTCTTTTTGACCTTGATTTTTCTCATTGATTCGTTAATAATAAATGTTGTAGAATTGTGAACAATGGCGGCAATTGAGAATTGAGGTGATTCTGTTGAGCTGATTTGTTAAACAAATTATTTTGGTCTTATTTCGTCACGGTAATAAAACACGGTAAAACAATACAAATGGAATATAAATAACCAAAATAACGTTAATCCAATAGAACAACCGGACTAACTTTGTCCGAAACACCTACTATCTATTACAGATCTTATATTGCTTTAGATATTCTAATTAAATAAATTAAATAACGCATCGAATTCTGAATGTTCGATGTGCATCTCGAACAATACTGATTCGATGCTGAGTTGATTCGATGATAAACCGATAGAATCCTACTGTTGTCGAATTTCGTTGGACATCGAACGAATGAGCGTGTCGAATAGGCTAATTCGATGTGGTAAGAGTTGGATTCGGGTTCGATCTGCCTTGGAAGGCGAAGGGACGGGGTATTTATAAACTTCGTCCCGTGGGACTCCTAGACAGCTGTAGAAAACGCATCGAATGCGCTCCAGATATCGAATTGGGTCAATTCGATACGGCTATGGGCCGACAATTCACAGTGCTGGGCCAATCATAAAATAACCCCATCACATAGTCCCTCCAGTTTGGGAGACGTTATCAATGTGGGAGCGGTTTCCAAACTTTTAATTATATGCAATTTTGACGGATCTGATGGCATCGAATTGTGACTGTTCGATGCGAGGTGATACTAGGCATCGAATTTGTTGAATTCGATGCGATCATGCGAGTTGGCGGTGCATGGGCCTATATAAAGGTCCACCTGCCCTGACATTTTTGTTCTTTTCCGCAAAAGGAATTTTTTGTTCGCTTCTCAACCGCATCGAACAGGGGCTGTTCGATGAGATCTGTATCGAATCCCGGGAACTCGATGTGCCAGTAATATATTTTTAATACCGTGAATCAGATAAAATTTAAAATTAAGTTGCCATGGCCCGTACAAAATCTCGAAATCGTTGTAAAATTGTGATGTCACCCGAGAACATTTATGATGCTCATAGAGGGAGCGAGCAAAATGAGGCCTCAGATGTGGGCCCATCTTCTGCCAATGTCGCCTCGGAAGGTAATTCAGGCGAGTTTGTAAGAAAAGATTCTGCAACCACGAGCCCTGGAAATCTTTTCGATAATTGGGGTGCGGGCCACTCTGATATGTCTCCAATTGATGGTTCTACCATGAGACTTGGTGGTGTTAGCGCTGACACTCGGGTGCCCATTGTGAACGATTTTGAACGTCATGAAAATGTTGCTACACGAAGATTGGTGTTGACGCCAACCGCTACCGGTGGACGTATAAAAGTTGGGGCTAATCGTCAGATCCGAATAATGGAAGATATTGATGCAGAAGACGAAAGAATTGCTGCCAATTTGGCCAGGTTTAATGCATCTCATCCTACATTTAGGAATAAGCGAAATGTAGATGAAGCGAGCTCCTCCCGTTCAGTCGGTGAGGACTGGTATACCTCCACTAAAAGGAAATTGGCAGAAGAAGAGTTTGCTCGTGATGCTCAGGACATACCTCCGCCTCTACCTAGGCGGCCTCGACCTTCAGGGTATCCGAGACCATCCCCTATATGAAGCCTTGTTAATTATGATTTTCTCAATGATGAGAATTCAGAATCACTAATCACCGAGCAAGCTGGAGAGATAATGCAGAGTCTATGGCCTCAACTGGATCGCCAAACCGTAATAAATCGGCTGGGATATCAGGATTTGGCTCGCTTTGGGCGCCTATTTTTTGTTGCTGTTATTTTAGCAGTATTCCGGCTGTGCAGGGATTACAGTGGTTTGGTTGTGGTGCAAAGCCAACACAATGTTGTCGTCGATAATCTACGTGCTAATATTCGTAGCGAGATTATAGTCGCCGAAATGCACTGAAACGTGCCAGGGAAGCAGAAAAAATCGCGTCTAAAGCCGTATGTGGCACACATGATGCCGAAGTTAAGGCTAAGAAGTTGAAAGAGGATGCTGAAGCATTGCGCGCTAAAATAATTGCGTTAAAAAAGGATAATGATTCCTTGAGGCGTGAGAATTGTTCTCTTCAGGCGTCAAATATGGACGCGGACAATGCCATTTCCAATTTACGTCATCGAATTCAACATTTCGAGTCTGAAGATTATAAATGCGCAATTGTCCAAAATTTTACGCATAGTAACGTTTATAAGTTTTTGGAACTACTCTGTGGTGCTGTAGACATGAAATATGGAATGGAACTTGGTGTCGATCAAGCTGGATATCTTGGGTACCTCGGAGAGAGTTTTCGTAAAGACATCCTTAATGCAAGTCGTAATTCAAGAATGGAGATCCCAGAGGCCAGGAGTGATGATAATGACAATTTACATACTCCTCGGCCCGGTGATTCATTTTATGCCGTGTGGCGCGATCGCAAAAATCAAAATGTGACCGGCTCAAGCTCTTTGAAATTGAGCTCTCCTCTAACCCATAAAGGAAAAGAGAAATGCGCTCATAGCGCTACTTTGAGCAATTTAGAGACTATCAAGAAAGTTCTTCACAATACTTTTGGTCTGAATGATGATGATTCAGAGTTGCCACCAAAAACTTCCAGGCCTACAATTTTTCTGCGGAGTCCCCCAAAGATGTCGAGTTTTGAAAATATTCCTCCTACAGTCGCGGGCAAAAGAAATAAGGTGGCAAGCATACCTAAGATTTCTGGTCCAACAACGGTCTTGCCAAGTGGAACGTACCCTTCTAGAGATGATAGAGTTTCTGTGATGGCAAGTAATGTGCCTGATCAATTATTTAATGCACAGAATTTGATATCTCCAAGCAGATATCAGCTCGGCGATCCTACTAAAAGAGTTGAAGTTGTGTTGCCCGACGATTGGGCACAAACTGATGAATTGATTCTTACAGAGGATCAAATTCATGGCAATTGTGCCAATTTTACGCGTTCAGTGGGTGTGGTCCTTCGTCAAGAGTCCCCCCCATTCATCGAGTGAGTAATAATATTTAGTTTACATTATTTTGTCTATATTAGGCCTTTTGTTTCATATACAGTCTTGTAACTCTTTCGCAGTTGTTTTTGAATAAGACTGATTTTACCGCCTGATATCATAATCTTTGATTTACATTTTATTCGCACAGTGTTTCTTCCTAATGCATTTTAGAGCATGTTATCTCATTCATTTGGTTGCTGTTGATTTAGTATTTATTTTATGTTCAATAATGGCTTTTGATGTCATGGTGCATATCTAATATTATGATTGTGCTTGCCATGAAAAATATGAGAACTTTGAGCTGTTATTATGATCGTTAGGGCATTTTTGCTTTACCTGAGAGATCAGATCATTTGGGCTTTATCTCGCCGGTGTTGTGTTGATAACGAGCATGAGGGGTGGACCGCTTTGGGCCTTCTTATCCCTCTGCCATGTTCTTCCTTCTGGCAAGAGGGGGTGGACCACTTTGGGCCTTCTTATCCCTCCGTCTTGTTCTTCCTTCTGGCATGAGGGGGTGGACCACTTTGGGCCTTATTATCCCTCTGTCATGTTCTTCCTTCTGGCATGAGGGGGTGGACCACTTTGGGCCTTCTTATCCCTCCGTCATATTCTTCCTTCTGGCATGAAAGGGTGGACCACTTTGGACCTTCTTATCCCTCCGTCATGTTCTTCCTTCTGGCATGAGAGGGTGGACCACTTTGGGCCTTCTTATCCCTCCGTCATGTTCTTCCTTATGGCATGAGGGGTGGACCACTTTGAGCCTTCTTATCCCTCCGTCATGTTCTTCCTTCTGGCATGAGGGGGTGGACCACTTTGGGCCTTCTTATCCCTCCGTCATCTTCTTCCTTCTGGCATGAGGGGGTGGACCACTTTGGGCCTTCTTGGACCACTTTGGGCCTTCTTATCCCTTCGTCATGTTCTTCCTTCTGGCATGAGGGGGTGGACCACTTTGGGCCTTCTTATCCCTCCCTCATGTTTTACCTGCGTCATTTGACGGATACACAATTCGCAGTTAATAACTCATAAAAGATTAATCTTGATCGAAGTGTATGTATCATAATATTTGATGAAATTTATTCAATTTTATGCATAACAACGCCTGAGATGTTGCACATTCCATGGACGCTTCTGTTAAATCCCTCTTAGAGACTCCAAATAATAGTATCCTCGTGAACTTGCTCGTGTGACTCTAAAAGGCCCTTCCCATTTGGTTTGAGCTTTTCGATATGCTGTTTTACTGCAATGCTTCTCACGACCAAATCTCCTACTTCAAAATTTCTGAATTGAACCGTTTTATCATAGCTTTTGGCCATTGCTGCTTTAAAAACAACAATACGTTGATACGCATCATCTCTTGTCGATCCTATCATATCCAGATCCATTTGTCTTAACTGGGCCGACTGCTCTGGATCGTAATCAGTAATCATGTGCATCGGCATACCTATCTCTGCAGGTAAAACAACTTCAATACCATATACAAGAACAAACGGGGTCTCCCCCGTGGATGTTCTTGGAGTCGTTCTGTATGCCCATAATATTCCTTGAAGCTCTTCCGGCCATGTTTTTCTTGTGCTTCTCACCCTTCTTTCGAGATAATCCTTCAATGTTTTGTTCGTGGATTCCGTTTGACCATTGGACTGTGGATGATACACTGAGGTCAAACTGTGTGATATCTTTAATTCCGCGACCCATGACTTTATCTCTTTTCCACCGAATTACGTGCCGTTATCACATACAATAGACCTCGGGATGCCGAAACGACATATGATGTATTTCCAGATAAATTCGATCATATTCTTCTCTGTGATTGACGTTATAGGTTCTGCCTCGACCCACTTAGTATAATACTCAACAACTACTATCAAATACCGGTTTTACCCTTTAGTCGGTGGAAATGGGCCCACAATATCAATTCCCCACAGATCAAATGGACATGCCACATCGATGGGTTGTAGCTGGCGTGCTGGTCTATGAATGAGACGAGCGTGGTATTGGCAACTATCACATTTCCTCGAGAAAGCTGTCGCATCTTTAAGTAGAGTTGGCCAATGATATCCTTGACGCAATATTCGTTGAGCCAAAGCCTGTCCCCCGGAGTGATTTCCGCAACAACTTGCATGGATCTCTTCCATGACATACTCAGCTTGAGTAGGAGTCAAACATCTCAACAATGGTCATTGGAAAGATCTTTTGTATAATTCTCCATTGCTAATAGTAAATCTATAAGCCTTATATCGCATTATGCGCTGTGCATTCGGATCTGCCGGAAGAATGCCCTGCTGAAGATAAATCATGATCTCGTCCCTCCATGATGGATCCTCTTGTATTGCCAATATAAACTCCACTTGTGCTTCCGTGGTAATATATTTTGATATCCCAATCATAGGTTTATCAGCAACCATAAATGTGATTCGCTTCTCGACCAGAATCTCCGAAGAGCTTGTGAATTTAAAAAGTGCATCTGCCTTTGCATTGTCGTCTCTAGAGATCTGAGTAATGTCAAAGAATTTAAAGTTCTTTGCCAATTCTTTTATATTTGCGGCATACAACTTAATTGTTTCCTCACGTGTTTCATACCTTCCCGAGAAATGATTAGCCACCAAAAGCGAATCGGTGAATAGGTCCAGATGTTCAATATTGAGTCCGAGTGGCATTTTGATACCGGCAATAACTACTTCGTATTCGGCTTCATTATTCGTTACCATGTAATTCAAACTAATAGCAAATTCAAATTCTCTTCGTTCTGGAGATAGGAAATAGATTCCAATTCCTCCCCCGTGATTGGTTGCAGATCCATCCGTGTGTAATATCCATGTCGTGGTTACCCTGCTAGTTCCAGATTGGTTTGATATAGAAAAAATACAGCTTGCGGTCTCAATTACGTTGTTTCCCAGAGTCTCGGCCATGACATCTGTTAAGGCATGTGCTTTGATTGCAGTTCGCGGCTTAAACTCCAATCCAAATTCACTGAGTTCGATCGCCCATTTCACCAGTCGACCAGAGGTTTCAGGATTTGCCAATACTTGCTTTAACGGTTTGTCAATTACCATTGTGATTGGGTGAGACTGAAAATATGGTTTCAATTTCCGTGCCATAACAACAATTTCTAATGCAAACATTTCCATTTCCCAGTAATTCCTCTCCGCCCCCTGCAGTACTCTACTCACATAATGAATGGGTAATTGCTGAGTTCCCTTTTGCTTGAGTAATACTGTACTGATTGCGTGGGTGGATACTGCCAAATATAGATACAACATTTTATTTTCCTCCGGTTTAGCTAACAACGGCGGGCTTACCAAAAAATTCTTCATTTGTCTAAAAGCCTCTTCACACTCCATCGTCCAAATAAAATCTTTGCTCCGTTTCATCACTTTACAGAAAGGAAGATTCTTTTCTGCAGATGTTGATATAAATCTTTCAAAGCTGTCAGACGGCCCATCAGACATTGAACGTCCCTCACTGTTCTTGATGATGGTAGATCCAATACTGCCTTTATTTTTTCAGGGTTGGCTTCAATTCCTCTTTCATTTACCACATATCCTAGAAAATTTCCAGTCGTTACCCCAAAAGTGCATTTTTTGGGGTTTAATTTCATTCCGTAGGTTCTCATGATAGTGAAAGCCTCATCCAAATGTCGCACATGTTCCTCAGCTTTGAGACTCTTTACTATCATATCGTCATTATACACTTCCATTGACTTTCCAATTTGATGGTAAAACATTTTAGCTACCAGCCTTTGAAATGTTGCTCCCGCATTCTTCAATCCGAAGGGCATTACCCTATAACAATAAACTCCGGTATCTATGACAAATGTTGTCTTGCTCTGATCCTGCACTTCCATGAAGATTTGATAAAAACCACTTTTCGCATCCATCATGCTTAGAAATGCACATCCTGCTGTGGAATCAACAAGTAGATCTATCCGAGGCAATGGAAAATGATCCCTTGGGCAATGCTTGTTTAAGTCTGTATAATCTACACACATTCTCCACGTAGCTTTTTTTCAAGACTAAAACAATATTGCTCAACCATTCTGAGAATCTTATAGCATAAATATGTTGTGCTGCTAAAAGGTCTTGTACCTCTTTTTTAGTAGCTTCATTCTTTTCTTTGCTGAAATTTTGCTTCTTTTGCCGTATCAGTTTCACACTCTTATCTACATTCAAACAATGTACTATGATCCTAGAGTCTATCCCGAGAAGATCAGAATTGGACCATGCAAATATATATGAATTACGCCGGAGACAGTCTACCAATGCAGCCTCTATTATCCAGTCAATTTCTGCTCCAACTTTTATTACTTTCTCAGTGCTTTCTTTAAAAAGCTGCACAATCTTGAACTCCCTTAAAGGTTCCATCTTACATTCTTGCCATTGCTTTAGCAATTGATTTTCTGTTTTATCTCGCGCCTGTTCTTTAGGCTCAATTCGCTTCTGACTCTGGTCTGTCTCTGTTTTGATCTTCTTCTCTGTTTGCCTTTTTTCAACCGCATACATGCACCGTTTATTTGTCATCCTAGCTGCTTATATCTAAAACAATGTTAACGGTGTTCCCACAGACGACGCCAATATTTTGGTCTTATTTCGTCACGGTAATAGAACACGGTAAAACAATACAAATGGAATATAAATAACCAAAATAACGTTAATCCAATAGAACAACCAGACTAACTTTGTCCGAAACACCTACTATCTATTACAGATCTTATATTGCTTTAGATATTCTAATTAAATAAATTAAATAACGCATCGAATTCTGAATGTTTGATGTGCGTCTCGAACGATGCTGATTCGATGCTGAGTTGATTCGATGCTAAACCGATAGAATCCTACTGGTGTCGAATTCCATTAGGCATCGAACGAATGAGCGTGACGAATAGGCTAATTCGATGTGGTAAGAGTTGGATTCGGGTTCGATCTGCCTTGGAAGGCGAAGGGACGGGGTATTTATAAACTTCGTCCCGTGGGACCCCTAGACAGTTGTAGAAAATGCATCGAACATAGATGGTTTGATGCGCGCATCGAATAGGGGCTATTTGATGCGCTCCAGATATCGAATTGGGTCAATTCGATACGGCTATGGGCCGGCCCAATTCACAGTGTTGGGCCAATCCTAAAATAACCCCATCACAAATGGTGCTGCTTCTATTTGCGGCGTTCATTTTTTGGACGGTTACAGTAAGTTGTTTGTGGTTGTGCTTGAGTGTGTCGTATGATTCGGTTGGGTGAAACTTTGGTGTTAATTTGAGCTCCATTAAGCATAATATGTAAAATTAGGTTAAATTGTGCCTATTGAGGTTGATACGATGTTCATCTCCCAAAAATGTCGTGAATAGTATTATTCACCGACAAACAATATTGTTCATCGAACTAGCAGATTTGAGGGAAATATATGGTGAAGTTAAATGACCGTTTTACCTCATTTTAAAATGGGTCAAATGCAGAAAATTTATTTCGAGGGTGCAAAGTGATAATTGACTCTAATTTGAGGGTGTAAATTGTCTTTAATTTTTTTTAGGGGGTGCAAAGTGATAAAATAAGGTAATTCAAGGGTGCGAAGTGATTTTTAATCTAAACATTTTCAGAAACATTTTTTATTTAAATAGAAAGAAACTTAGGGGCACCTTTTAAGTTCATTCTCGCAAATACTTTTATGATTCTTTTTAGAATACCTCGAGAAACCACTAAATAATATTCTTTGGACTATTTATTTGAATATTTGGTTGTGAGAATGTGGGGTGAATGAATCTGTCGTGGCATACGATTGTGTACATGCTAAATCCATATTATTATTCTGATTTATGGTTATTGCAAAGCATTGGGCCAGGGAACCAAAGACAAGATAAGCCTCATCTTGATCCTCGTGTGCAAGGTGTGTAACTAGATGTTATTGGAAAGCTAACAATTGCACAAGATTCATCTATTGTTCGAAGACAACTTAGTGTTTTCACTTGTGATGGTGGAGTTCTTGGAAATCCTGAAGCAATTGGAGATAGAAAAATTATGAGCTCGACAAAATGGTGGGATTTGTATGGTATTGCTGCTCCTCAACTTTATTCACTAGCTATTAAACTGTTTGAGTAACTATTGTGCAAAGAGAGCGTGGAGCACATATAGTTTCATTCGTAGTGTGAGGAGAAACAAGTTAAATTGTGATCGTGCA
The DNA here is from genome assembly GCA_948329865.1 of Linaria vulgaris. Lineage (NCBI taxonomy): Eukaryota > Viridiplantae > Streptophyta > Magnoliopsida > Lamiales > Plantaginaceae > Linaria > Linaria vulgaris. The sequence goes on along the minus strand of OX415254.1, from coordinate 102,481,513 downwards.
AAATCTTTGGTGTATGTTCACTACAACAATCAGACTTTTACAAGTTCGATGAAGACTATGAGAAGAAATACAAGAATTGAGATCGCAACACATATGATGATTTTCTTGAAGATGATTTGGAAGCTATTGAGGATCAAGAACTTTACGCTCCTCAACCTGGTGAGTGATGATTAGCACTAGCAGATTCTTTTTGTTATGCTTTTTTGTTTTCCCAAGCATTTTGTACATCATAACTTTGATTGTTGGGACTTTAGACTTGGGACTATATACTTTTGCAAATGTAATGGACTAATGGTAAGTCACTGAAGAAGTGCATATATATTTGTTGCTATTCACTAGCTTGTTGCATGTAATAGCAAATTATGTAGTTAAACAAGTGCGCACATATTTTGTTGGATGGCAACCACCTATTTAGAGTTTTTAGTTTCTTTTAGTTCAAAATATTATTACTAGCTTATGCAATAGTAATATTATATTATTTTTGGCTAACCTTTTCATTTGCAAATGTAATATTTTCACTAGATTCTTATTTGGTAGTACATTGTATGTTAACATTCAATTTTTTACTTTAATTTGTTGTAAGTAATAAATTATTCAAATGTAAGGTATTGTTTTCTTTCTAATTTCTTTATTTTAAAAACTAATGATACTTGATATAGATGATTTTACTTAATATTTGCACTAGTTTTATAAATTTTCAATACATGCATTAAGGCCGCATTAGCAACCTGGTTTTTTAAAATAGGCACATACATGCGCATCCGCTCGCGCCGCGTATACGTATCCGCCTTATGTGACTTAGTTGGAAACCATATTTCATGTTTGATATTTTTATCAAATCGTTTGTCTTATAAAAAAGTTTCACGAATATTATCAGTAGTGATTTGCGTCTAAACTGATAATTCATGAATTCTCAAACATTGAATTGAGGTTTTATAATTATTTATTCTCCTAGCACTCTCCTTCAAATTATTCAACATTTGGTTAAGTATTAGTTGGGTTGGACCAATAATCAATATTCACTTTCCTGGAGAAGTTGACTACCACACAGTACAAACAGTTCATCTTCCCCATTTATTGCTCTGATTCTAATGTGGGAACGAAACTATAAGGAAAAAATTATTTTCTTTGTCTTCTTTCATGTCCCACCTTTTATAATTTTCGTAGATTGCCCTGTTAAATTGAAATAACCTCCTATTCCTAGCTAGAAAATAATCAATGGTCCCTTGCATGTGATCTGCGGTGACTTCGAGTTGTTTCTTCATGCGTATTTAATCAGATTTGACAAGTTATGTCGTAAATAGTAAATCAAATCTCCTTTACGAGTATAGCGAAATTCAACCAATTTGACTTTTATAACGTAGAGTTGCATTACTGCATACTGGTTACTGGTCCAACAATAGTACTCCATATAAATTCATGTACATTTGAAGCATTAATTATCAAAAAGAAAAAATGTAGGACATATACTAGAATAATACAACCGCAAAGACTAAGCATTGATATTTACTAAGAATCAATAAGACGTACAGAAAATCAGCAAGTGTAAAGATGTTCATTGTGGATGGATGTATTAGACAAGAGTCCTAGTCTTTGTAATTTAGAAAAATATTATTTGTATTTATTTCCTTTTTGTAATTATCTCTTTCCTTCTTGTATTATAAGTTGTACTTATATATACCACCATTGAGTGAAGAATAAAAATCATCACTTCATAAATCTTATATGGTATCAGCAGGAAAATATCTCTAAAGAGAATTATCGATTCCTGATGCCTTCCGCTGGAAACCCTAGTGACTCGGCTTCGACTTCGGCCGCTACCTCGTCTGCGGATGCGTCTTCCATGGCGCCGCTCATGCAGTCGTCCACCGCTCCTCTTCAGGTTGCAGGTTCAGGGGTTCAACCCCTCGTTCCACCGTTTGGTCCCGGTGTTCCGCCGCCTCTTGTGCCCATCAATGCACATACTCATCTACCTCTGCAGTTAAACTTTGGGAACTACACATCCTCGAATGCACAGGTTCTCCATCTATTTTATGGCTATGGCCTTCTTGGCTATTTGGACGGTACGACCTCCTGCCCTCCTTGCGGTGATTCTCCAGAATCTATTGCTGCGTTTGTCCACTGGACGCGACCGGATGCTCTCCTCGTATCCGCCCTTTTTGGTTCGCTCTCTTGGGAAGTCATGCAACTTGTCTCTGACAAGAAGACGTCGGCTGAAATATGGACGTCCTTGCAGAGCACGTATGCTAACCGATCTCGTGCTCGTGTCATGCAATTGAAGGAATCTCTCTCTCAGTTGACCATTGGCTCCAAATCCGTGTCGGAATTCCTCAAACTTGTCAAGTTGAAAGTTGATGAACTTGCCCTAGTTGATCATCGCCTCTCTATTGATGATGTCACTCTATTCGTTTTGAACGGGTTGCGGGCATCCTACCGTGATATTGTGGCTCAGATCCATGCTCGTGATCATCCGCTCTCCTTCTCTGCGCTTTATGATAAATTGGTGGCTCACGAGATCTATGTCAAGCGCTTGGAGGCTCAATCTGCATCCCTTGTGGCTTCGGCCAATGCTGCCTCGTATCACCACAACTCGGGTCAACGTGGCCGCCACAACAACTCACGGGGTGGTTCCAATCGCCAATACCGCGGTAACTCTTCCAACCGTGGTAACAACCCGAACAATCAGGGGAATCGGAACAACAACAACAACAACCGTTCGAATTCTAATGGCCGTCATGCCATCACGTGTCAAATTTGTGGGATTTATGGTCATGGGGCTCGTACTTGTCGTCGTCTTCAGCAACCTCTTGCTAACCTGGCTTCGACCCCGAACTCTCCCTCTCACGACACAAATTGGCTTGTTGACTCGAGGGCCTCGCATCATCTCACCTTGGATCTTCAAAATCTAACCGTTCATTCCGAGTATGAAGGGACGGATGAGGTCACGATTCCTAATGGTTCAGGTTTGCCTATTACTCACGTTGGTTCCGCTTCTATTACAAAATCTGGTCCTAAATTCCTTCTCACTCCAGTTTTATGTGTTTCGTCATCTCAACAGAATCTATTATCGGCGCATCAATTTTGTCTTGCTAACAATCTTATGCTTGAATTTCATCCTTGGTATTTCTTTGTTAAGGATCGAACAACGGGGGTGATACTCATGCGTGGGGAATGCAGTAATGGCATTTACCACTTGGAGTGCAGTCGTGGTTTGCTTCGAGTCATTTGGCATGTGTTGGAATTCGCACTAATAGAGACAATTGGCATAGCCGTTTAGGTCATCCATCTTCGGATATTAGTTCCTTTTTGTTTAGCAAGTTTAAATTACCTTGTAATTCAAAGGATGCTACTTTTTGTCGTTTTTGCTTATTAAATAAGAGTACGCAATTGTCATTTAGTGCTACATCTCTTGTTTCTACTTCGCCATTAGAGTATGTTTATGGTGATGTTTGGGGTCCCTCGCCGGTTCCCTCTTTGGATGGTTGTCGTTATTACTTGTTGTTGGTTGACCATTTTTCAAAGTATTGTTGGTTCTATCCCTTGCCTCACAAGTCGCAAGTTGCTACGGTATTTCGTCAGTTTCACATGTTTGCTGAGAAACAATTTGGGTTCTCCATTAAGAACTTTTATTCGGATAATGGGGGTGAATTCATTGCACTCCGTTCTTACTTCTTGGATTGTGGTATTCGTTGGCTTACCATTGCTCCTCATACTCCGCAACAAAATGGCACTGTTGAACGGCGTCATCGTCATGTTGTCACACTTGGGCGCATTCTTTTACAGCAATCAGGCCTTCCATCTTCGTTTTGGGACTCGACCTTTTCTACTGCAGTTTATCTTTATAATCGGCTACCTACAATGGTTCTTCACCGCAAGAGTCCTTTCGAGGTCTTGTTTGGTCGTTCTCCCAACTACCTTAAGCTACGCACGTTTGGGTGTTTGTGTTTCCCGTGGCTCCGTCCTTATTTTCCAGGTAAACTCACGCCTCCTTCTCGCGCGTGTATATTTTTGGGCTACAGTGTGTCTCAGAGTGCTTATCGTTGTCTTGACATTGAAACATCTCGGGTTTATGTTTCTCGCAACGTCCGTTTTGTGGAGACATAATTTCTGGGGTTTGCGACCTGTTGCCCTAGCCCTCGTCCGCCGCCACCTAGGCCCTTTGGGCTGCTTCTCATTCTACCCCATGAACCCGGCCCATCTCCTATTAGGTCTGATCCCACGGGTCATATGGCCCATCAGACGGTCAGCGGTAAGGGTTTGACTCAAATGGCACCGATTTCTGCACCTTCTGTTCCCAATGTTGGGTTGTTGTTGGGGCAACATTGCAATCAGACCCCTGTAGCACCAGTTTCTGCGCCCTCTGTTCCCAATGTTGGAGTGATGTTGGGGCAACATTCCATCCAGAACCCTGTTCTTCCCACTGCGGCCCAACCCGCGGTCTAGTCTTCGCTCGAGCTGCCGTCGCCCGAGTCATCCGCTGCATCGTCGAGTTCCACGCGACCGCTCGACCCGTATTCTTGACCTTCTCCGTCGCCTCTTCCTCCTAGGCCATCTAATCCACCGCGTACTCACACCATGACCACTCACGCTCAAAACAACATCTTTAAGCCGAAGCACATCTACTTCGCTTCTAAACATCCGATTTTGGGCCCCGTCGCACCTACATACATTTCTCATGCACTTAAGGATCCGCTTTGGCGTGCGGCTATGGATGAGGAGTACACGACACTTATGCAATTTGGTGTTTGGGATTTGGTCCCATTCTCGATAGGGAAGAACATTATTAGCTCCAAATGGGTGTTTCGCATTAAACGTCATCCCGGTGGGTCTATTGATCGGTACAAGGCTCGTCTTGTTGCGAAGGGCTTCAATCAACGTGAGGGTGTTGACTTCAAGGAAACCTTCAGCCCCGTTGTCAAACCCGTCACTGTTCGACTTGTGTTATCGTTAGCGGTTATGCGTGGTTGGTTGTTACGCCAACTTGATATCAGCAATGCTTTTCTTCATGGCAAGCTTGATGAGGATGTGTTTATGTCTCAACCTCAGGGTTTCGTTGACCCATCTTTCCCTCATCATATTTGTCATCTCAAGAAGTCTTTGTATTGTTTGAAGCAAGCTCATCGCGCTTGGTTTCTTGCTTTGTCTGCCGAGTTATGTGTTGTTGGGTTTAGTCAGTCCAAGTCTGATTCCTCCCTTTTTATTTACTCCAAGGGTCATGATGTCGTTTACCTCCTTATTTACGTGGACGATATTATCATGACAGGGAGCAACGACACGCTTATCTTGCGTATTGTTCGTGGTCTTGGTAGTAAGTTTGCGGTTAAAGATTTGGGACATCTCTCCTACTTTCTTGGTGTTGAGGTTTTCACTTGCAAAGAGGGCCTCTTTCTTTCGCAACATAAATACATGTGTGATATTCTTGCTCGACACAAAATGGATGGTGTTAAACCTTTAGCTACTCCCATGGCGTCAACCTCGGTGGTCTTGACTTCCATATCCTTGACCGATGCTACGGAGTACATGCGTGTTATTGGCGCCTTGCAATATCTTACTTTGACTCGTTCTGACATTGCCTTCTCGGTCAATAGGTTGACACAACGGATGTCCGCTCCCACTGAGTCTGATTGGACAGCTCTCAAACGCATCTTACGTTACCTAAAGGGTACGCTCTCTCATGGACTGCTTCTTCGCCGTGCCTCCTGCCCTTGTCTTCTTGCTTACTCTGATGCGGATTGGGCAGGTGATCCGGGCACTGCTGCGTCTACTTCGGCCTACATTATATTTTTTGGCTGCAATCCCATCTCTTGGTCTTCTCGTCGCCAACATGCTATTTCTAGGTCTTCTACTGAATTCAAATATAGGGCCTTGGCGAATGTAGCTGATGAAGTTCGTTGGTTGCAACATTTATTTCGTGAGCTAGGTGTCTCTCTTCCTTCTCCCCCGCGTGTTCTTTGTGACAACTTAGGGGCGATCCGTACATCTCTTCATCCCGTTTTGCATTCTCGAATGAAGCATATCTCTATTGATCTACACTTCGTTCGCGATCTTGTCAACAAGGGCTTTCTCAGTGTTTCGTACATCAACACAACTAATCAACTCGCGGATCTCCTCACCAAACCGTTGCCTCGTGCTCGTTTTCTTCTCCTACGGTCCAAAATCGCCATCACCGATGGGTCGTCGATTTTGCGGGGGCGTATGAGACAAGAGTCCTAGTCTTTGTATTTTAGAAAAATATTCTTTGTGTTTATTTCCTTTTTGTAATTATCTCGTTCCTTCTTGTATTATAAGTTGTACTTATATATACCACCATTGAGTAAAGAATAAAAATCACCACTTCATAAATCTTATAGAATGGTGGTGGGGAAAATTAAAATTATAAATCACGAAATTTCAAGTTAATTTGGAAAAGAGTAGGAACAATGGACTTGTTGAAATAATATGTTGAGCTTAGAAGAAATCTCGGGTTTCTCTTTTGTCCTAAAAATTAAATTTTATGCATTTCATTTCTCTTTTAGAACTGCATGACCATGTGCGTGATATCCAAGTTCTTACACAGGCCTTCTTTTGATTAATGTGAGATAATGCTTTTGTATTCTAAAAGTTGTCGTGGTAATAAGAACTATTGTGTTTTGCTTAACATATTTAAACTTTAGCTAGAGACTTAACTGTATGATATCAAAACAAATTCTCGATTTCTTTTTGGATAACTTTGCAGTCCGTTTGTGTTAATAAATAAACACATACCTAATTATAATATAGGATCGTTCGGTATATAGCGCTTAACTTGGGTAAGATGAATATCAATAATCATATCACGCTATTCGGTAAGCTTATTATTGTTCCAATGATTTACAAGTAATGTAAACCACCTCTTACAAATGAATTACAATCTAAAATAAATATATAATTAGAGATAAATAATATCACCGAACGACTGTGTAATCAAAGAATGCAACAACATATTATAGTATTTGATTATTATAGTTCTCTCTTAGTATCAAACACCCGTTAATGTGTGGATTTGTGGATGGTATCATTAAAGATTGTTTCCTTGTATATGAGTTAAAATAACCGGCAATTTGACGCTTGTCTGCAAAAAGTCGAGACTAAAGACAGTGTTGTACCTGATTCCGCAAATAAGGTTGAATAAATGCCACAATATTTGGTTGTTAATATAACTTGTTAATTAGAAGTCCGTTTTGGTCTACATACATACTAAAATGACATTGCAATCGGACCTCTTATATTCTGTTTGAGAAAAAGACATGGATTTAAGCTTCCATTGAAAAGTTATGTCTTGTCCATATATATATGTAGTATGGCACATACATAATCTTATTAATTAACAGAAAACACATTTAAACCACAAATAAAAGCTGCCCTGTCATTTAGCGCCACTCTAATTGCTCTTGCTATAGTCCGCCGTTCACCAGTTTTTAAATTGCTAATGATTTAGTTTGTATAATGAAGGATTTTTTTTTATAATTGGGGGAACTGATTAGACATTTATTGTTTATTTCTATTATATCTATTCCGGCATTTCTGATGTAGCGAGCGGAAGCCATAAGGAAAGATGAAATAACACAAGAAATCAAAAGCTCGTTGATTTCGCAAAATACCGAGAAATTGACAAAAACTGAGAAAACTCTCAAGTTCAATTTTTTTTATTCAATCAACAACTGACTACAATGACTCAAATACGACTAACTTATAAAGTGAAAACCCTAATTAAGAAAAATGCCAAAATTACAAAAGACTCTTAAAATAACTAAATAAAACATAAAAATCCCGCTGGAAATAATAAACTGCAGTTTTGACCCTCTAAACCTTCGAATTTGCCTAAAATCACGTGAGCGTAAAGACTTTAGTCTTTACATTTTGATCAGGAGGTCGTTTCCACTTGGAAAAGTGATATCTTTTGTCAAAAACGGGCTCCGTTGACTTTCTGGTCAAAACTCGACTCGCTTGAACCTCTGGTTGATTATTTTCGATCAAGAGATACCCATATTTCTGATCTCCATCATTCTCCCCTCGTTGAAAAAGATTCGACCTCGAATCTGAATCGTGTTTAGTAACTTTATCACCACAATACAAAATAAAATTTGGAACTTGAAAAAACTCAAAACACCGAGAGTGAACATGTTTAATTGTGGCAACAACAATATGTTTATTCTCTTCGTCGACCACTATCACACCTAAATTCTTCTTTTCCTCTTCAACATCTTCAAGCATATCAGCTTTTTTATCAACCTCGTACCTTCTCGACATCTCCATCTCTTTCACTGGGTGCGCCACCGGGACCTCCTCATCCAAACCCTCCATGAAAGCTTTTAACCGAGACATCTCAAACTCATCAACAGTACCGTCACCATCGCTGTCATAAACAACTTCATGTGAAGATTCACAATCCTCTTCATAATCACCATGTAAATTTAGAATATCACCTTGAAACTCTGATTTCCAATGTTTTTCCTCTAGATCATCTTGTCTCTGGTGAATAGGCGGAATCAATGGTTGTTCTAGTGGTACAAACGGATTCTCCATGAAATCCGCAAACAATGGAGCTCCAGGTGTTGGTGTGGGTTCAGGTTGTCGAGCAACCATCACCACCATTTGTTGCGTCAACAAGTGAATTTGTTGACGTAACTTTGTGTATTCATCACATCTATCTTCTTCTACCGGAACATCATGGACTTCAGGGTTTCTCCTTGCCGCCATGGTGAAGGAACGAACCTGTCTCTGATACCAACTGATGTAGCGAGCGGAAGCCATAAGGAAAGATGAAATAACACAAGAAATCAAAAGCTCGTTGATTTCGCAGAATACCGAGAAATTGACAAAAATTGAGAAAACTCTCAAGTTCAATTTTTTTTATTCAATCAACAACTGACTACAATGACTCAAATACGACTAACTTATAAAGTGAAAACCCTAATTAAGAAAAATGCCAAAATTACAAAAGACTCTTAAAATAACTAAATAAAACATAAAAATCCCGCTGGAAATAATAAACTACAATTTTGACCCTCTAAACCTTCGAATTTGCCTAAAATCACGTGGGCGTAAAGACGTCTTTACGTTTTGCTCAGGAGGCAGTTTCCACTTGGAAAAGTGATATCTTTTGTCAAAAACGGGCTCCGTTGACTTTCTAGTCAAAACTTGACTCACTTGAACCTCCGGTTGATTATTTTCGATCAAGAGATACCCATATTTCCGATCTACATCAATTTCCCAACACACGTTAAGTTGTGTGTGACTGTGAATATAATATATATAAGTTTAGACTAAATATAATCTGTGAAACAACTTAACCATATCCATGTAGTGTTAATGTCGATGATTGAAATGCAAAGACCACTAATTTACTATAGATGCACCAATCTTGCAATAATATAAAATTATAAATTGATTCTAGTACGCAAAAGTCAAAAGTCAAAACATAGTGGTTTCGGTAAATTACTAGTCGACATTTTTTCCTGATTGTTTTTGTGATTTTTCTGGCACGCAAAAAACACTGTATATCTTTTTTCCTCAAAAACGTCTTTATCTTTTGATGTTTACATTAAGTTATGAGAAAATATTTATATATATATATATAAATATATATATATACATATACTGTTAACTTATAATATATATATTCTAACTACTTATAATACATTAGAAGCATTCATCGATCGGATATATATATTCGCTAATCGCTATTGAATGTAATAAATACACTGGAAAATTTGAATCGTAGATTCTATTTTTGAGATTAGCATTCCCATGAGCTCTATTGTTCTAATTTCTTTTATATAAAGTTATTTGCCATTAATTCCGAAACTAATTTCAGCAAAGACTTTTACAAGCATTAACAAATAGAATTTTTTATATAAAAAAATGCAATGCATTTCATGTAAGCATAAGGAAAGAATTGAAAGTCAAAGTAGTACTGCTAAGTCCTCTTGGTTTATAGAGTTATAATTATAGACTTATAGTCCAAAAAAAAAAAAAAAAGACCAACAAAGAAACAAAATCCACAAGGGACATTGATCTAGTCAGTAGCCACCATTAAAATATATAATTACTAATAAAACCAATAATGTCAATGTTGAAAAATAAATACATTAATCAAGTAGAGGTAGCACTAGTGGTGAATATGATGTCCACTTTGAACTATAGTGTTACTATTTAAAAAAATGGCTGTTGGGACAAAACATGCCTTGACCTGTAAAACTGTACAACAGTCCAAGAAATTAGCAGAATCCTGTGTGGAGAAGCATACCTAAATCCAGCACAGCCCCATATCTCATCATCCGGGTCGGATGGGCAAAATCCTTTATTCATGGGGCGTATGTACATTGTAGTACACCCACATTATATTCTTTAATCGATTAATATATACTAGAAATCTTTGTAAAAAGTAAAATTAAATATTGTGAGTGTGCTTCAAAAGAAAATGATTGAATTAAACATTTTGGTTTAAAAAATGAGTTGATATATTGGACAAATAGCACTTACAGATAAGTACTGATTTATCAATGATTTTTTGAGTCATTTCATGTGATATAATAATTTGGCATTTATTATTTTTTTATGAAAAAAATCAGCAAGAATTTTGCAAGGTTCATTTCTGGTTCCGGAACATGCAAACATATTACTAATTAATAAGAGAATATATATATATATATATATATATATATATATATATATAAGAGGATGGGGTCTCTTCTCCTTGGTCTCAAGTTCGAATCCCATTGGGAGCGAATTGATTCTATGTCTTCTAGGTCTGAGCCAGTTACACATGGTTAGTCTAGTGTGGTTTATCTGGTTGACGAGATTTGCAGGCTATTTCGTCGACCCGAGGATTTACTCAGTACGCACCCGAATGGTAGCGGCCGAGGGTTCCCACGTCATTAAAAAATATATTATTTTGGTCTTATTTCGTCTAGGTTACAATACACCGAGAAATCGATACAGTGGGGCCTGACTTAACCAAAATAATGCTATCCTATTACAGTGAATGGACTAGCTTGGTCCGGAACACCTATTACACATAGAGAAATATAAGGTTACAGGAAATAATCCCTAAATGGCCAAGTTGAGGGAACAGTCGAACGTGAGAGATTTGGTACTCTTTGACTGTTGACTTGCGGGCATTAGGTTCTTATGATATCAGACTGAACTTGGGAACTTGCCAAGCTGCCTACGTATCCCATTAAGGGAATCAAGCCGAACGTAGTTCATATGTCTCTTTTGAGCTGCTTCTATTAGGTCAACCCTTGGTTGGGCTGCCTGGTTCACTTGTTTCAGCATTGACGTGACTTCACGGTTTCGATCATATCTCCTTGACGGATGATCGAAACCTCGATCCGCTTCTTGATTACGGACCCCGACTCATGTAGCTTTCTGGGCATGTGCATCGAATTGGCTTGGTTCGATGCGTGCGCATCGAATTCGATGCCTCAATGTCGAATCGGGTGAATTCGATGCGCTGTGCGCGACTTCACGGTTTCGATCATATCTCCCTAACGGATGATCGAAACCTCATTCCGCTTCTTGATTCGGAACCCTGACTCTCGTGGCTTTCTGGGCATGTAAGGCTTCGATTTTGGGACGCATCGAATTGTCATGATTCGATGCGTCCATGTCGAACAAGGTGAATTCGAGGCATGATAGATTGCGCATCGAACCTACTTGGTTCGATGCGCGTGTCGAATCGACTTGGATTCGATGCGTCTCATCCCCGTGGGGTCCCCCCTACTTGTGAGGAGTGAGGGGGTATATATAGGCATGATTAGAGGGGCTTAAAGGTCATTTTAGGACCGCATCGAATTGTACAAATTCGATGCGCTCAGGACACATCGAATTGTGCAAATTCGATGTGCTCTGCGCAGCTTTACTAATTTGACCATAACTTTCTCTCTGGACCTCCAAATCGCATTCCGCTTGTTGCGTTGCGACCTAGACTCATGTGGCTTTCCAATGACATATTACTCAATGTCTAATTAGCTATATAGATATAATGGTGATCCAAATACGGCTAAGGTAACTTTACCTTTAAGCCTTCTCAACATTCATTGGTCAGTTTCGTGCCATCGTGGCTTTTCTTTGACATGACACATTATACCATATCACTAGTCCCCCAGTTTGGAGTGTGATTTTGGTACATAAGCATACTTCAAACTATGATGAAGTGCTAGAGCCGTTTCGCCTCAGTTTTGGGGTGATTAATGTCATTATGCAACAGTGACCGAATAAGCCCACATCATATAATCCCCCCAGTTTGGGAGACGGTGTCGATCAGAGAGCGGGTGCCAAACTTATAAGATGTATTCTTGACTTACCGCTTTATGCTAGTTATTTTGATAATGCTGAAAATCATGCCCCTGATTGGGAGGCGGTCTGATGTGTGCGACTAATGCTCTGTGGAGATTAGCGCTCAGAGGTGTGCGCGCTAGGCCCGTAAGGCTCAGGTTGTGATTGTAATGAACAATTTCTAATTTGCTATTTTTGTGGCGCTGCGTTGCCTTTTTATTAGTCGCATAGTTGTCATTTATGACTATTCATTTGTTTGTTTGATCGAAGGCTCGTAATCGTTGCCTTTTCTTTCAATTGCTATCGTTGCTTTTTACTTTATTTTGACAACTCGAGCATTCTTCCATAATCACGGAAAGTTATTGTTGCTGTTAGGTGCTTAGGAAGTTGCGGTATCATGCGTCCTTTTAGACAGAGTCTCCGTCCCTTTTTAGTTATTTAGGGAGTTGCGGTATCTCGTGTCGTTTTAGACAGAGTATCCGTCCCTTTTTAGTTATTGCGAATCCCCTTTTTAGGTCCTGCATGACGTTAGTTTCACGCAAATAACTCGTGGTTCCGCTTTCTTTATGCATATAGGCATAATCTGATCGATTCTTTTCATTGTTCTAATGCATCTTGTCATTCTTATGACATATTCTTTTGTCGCCAATAGGACGACTCTCAATTCTATGAATATCGTGGTTTTGTTGCGCATTATGACAACGCACCTAGTTACATCTCCGCATTTGGGGATTTGGTAATAGTTAAGACTGTGAAATGATTTCACCAGTCGCTAGTCTATAAAGACCGCCAGGCATTTAACTCGTAACGAGCTTGCCATTGAGGTTCCGGCGAGAATAACTTTGTATTCTGCCTCGTTGCTGGTTGCAATAAAGCTCGACCTTGGGTATGCTATCTAGTTGTATGATCATACGGGGTTTTTACCTCCAATTTTGATATTATCGCTGTTTCGACAATGTTGTTGATAAAAAAGTGATAAGCATAATGAACTCTGACTTTGGAGTCCTTTGCTTCGGTGTTGTGCACTGATTTTGCAGTTATGTTTGGTTTAGATTTTTACCCATAGTCGTGAGACTTTATGGAGTGCATTGCTTCCATTGAGGGCGGTGGCTTTACATGATAGGCCGAATCTGAGCTGTTATATCAATGGTAGATCGAATCTGATGAATCTCCAGATCATTCATACTGAGACTATTTGATAGTCATTTCATGTTTGAAGCGAAAACAAATCGGTAGTGTTACTTCACCATATCTAGGAATTTGATTGGTATGACCTATGGCATGCTTCGAATGGATGGAATTCGATCGTCGTTGCGCAGTCTCAACCTAATTTGATTTTGAAGGTTGTTAAAAAATTGAAATTTGGATGATCACTATCGATCGAATGTGTTCGGATTCGACCGACTGACTGACGCGTCTGCTTTTATGAACAATTTATTGTGTCTGTTTTGGCTCTGTGTCGCCCTATTGCTTTGAACATTGTTTTTCAATGGATCTTTGTTGCTTTATTCTTGCGGTTATTAGAATTGCCTTATCGAAATGCATCACTTGCTTGCCCATTTATTTCAGCGGCAATTTGTACTATTTCTATGTTACTTGCCAACTCTGTGCCACGTCATGTTGCAGAGTTGCTATGGCATCTTTTGCTAAGTTAGCTCAATATTCACATCATTGTTTTGAGGTTTTCCATCATGCAGGATTTCTTTGGGTGCACTTGCTGCTGCTTGTGGCGCTTATTTTAGCGGAATGTGTTGTTAGCACTCCCCATTTTAGGCGAGGCACAATACATTGAGAAAGATCACAATAACCGAGGAGAATTAACCCACTATTGCGAACGAATTTATGAGTCGGCTTGAAAGCGAGAGCGTCGTCTACTGAGGAAAGTCTCCGCCTCCTCCGATGCCTGCCATTTATCCTTCTTCAGAGGATGAAGATAACACCGAAAGTTAACGACCTTGATTTTAATTTCCTACTTTTATGATCAACGCTTCTGATTCGGTTTGACGTTGCGCCACCCTTTTATTTTGAATTATTTGATTATTTGAATTCCTGCCGTATTTTTCTCGTTCAATCTTGCGATACTTTGTTGGCTTGATCAATTGCAGTTTCGTTTGCCTTTTCCTTCAAATGCTATTTTTGCAATTTACTTTATTTTGGCAACTCGTATGCCGTATTGCATCGTGGGGTATCGTGCGTGTTTCATTTATTTTTGCCGCATCAGACATTTGATATGTCAGTGCAATCAATTTCATTAGATTTTTCATAGATAGCTGTCTCTTGAGACAGACTTTCTTATCTCGTTGCTTTGTTTTTAGGGATTTAATGGTTAGCACTTGTCATTTGAGACAGAGTGTCGATCCCGTTTCTTTCTCATCGCGGGTCTCCTTTAGATCATGGATGGTGTTATTTTTATGCAAATAATTTCGCAATGCATGGTTCTGCTTTTGCTGCATTTTTGAGACAGTGCTGCCATCGTTGCTTAACCTTGTATGATTTGCGTTTTGAGGATTATGGTCTCACTCGGGTATAGGTTTTTTTGATATTTTTGATTGGTGCGTCCTAGTTGATGCATTAGCGTTGCTGGATCGTGCGAAGGCGCGATGTTTATTTGCCCAATACAGTTTTGCAGTTATCTTTTGAATTAATCGTTGTTGTCTTTGAGAGATATACAACTTAGATAACACATAGATTATGTTGTTAAGCACCTCGATCGAGCGAGAGATCGTCTCAATGGAGACCTTCGACTATGATGGAAATGATATATAAGTGATGGATCTAAAGAGATCTAGTGCTAAGTTTCTCAAGCTTCCTACATTGATCTTGTAGTTTACGCTTGGTAGAGATCTTTGTCTATCTGGACATTGTGTCGCATTTATTCGTGTATTTTGTTGCATTCTTGCTCAATGATTTCTAGTGTTCTGTTTACGGAACTTTGTGCTGTCACATGTTATTGCTCTTCGACGTTGACGGCTAATTCAACGAATGGATATCTGCACCTCTTAAGATGATAATCCTTTTATAGTAGTCTAAATATGCACTAATTTGGGCAGATTTTCATCGTATTAAGCTGGGTAGCTGACATGGTGCTGCTTTGGACACGTTCTCATTGTATTGTTATAATTAGATGTTTATCGTGTTGTTTTGGGTGGATTTGCATCGTATCATGCTGGATAGATGTAACTGATTTACCGCGTGAAGTCTATTGCCATATTCAGCCTTTAAGGTATATGGATATGTTGTTTGCATCATGCTTCTACTAGCGAATGTCTATCCTTTGCAATGTCTAATATGTTTCAGACCATGATGGACTGATGTCTATTTTCGATATATTCCATTTATTCATCTGACCACTTCGGGCCATTATTTCATTTTTGAAATTTTAGGTTTACGTTTATCTTGTCGGGCTGATGCTTTTGGTATTGCTTTGGACAAGTTTGCTTTCGTACCATTTCGGGTAGGTTTGCACCGTGCAACTTTGTGTGGACATTCTTGGTGCCAATCTGGATACGTTTGACGTACCGTATAGGATCAGATTCCAGGAAATTGTGCCAATTTCGCTCGTTCGGTGGGTGTGATCATTCGTCAGGAGTCCCCCCAGTGTTCGAGTTATTAGCAATATTTTGACGATATTAGGCCTTTTTGTTTTGTATAGAATGTTTGTAACTTTTTTCGCAGTGGTTTTTGTATAAGACTGATGTTACTGTTTGATATCATAATCTTTGATTTACGTTTTACTCGCATAATGTTTCTTCCTAATGCATTCCCAAGTATGTTATCTCATTCATTTGCTTGTCATTGATATGTATTTATTTGATGTTCAATAATGGTTTTTGATGTCATGGTGCATATCTAATATTATGATTGTGCTTGCCATGAAAAATATGAGCACTTTGGGCTGTTATTATTTTCGTTAGGGCATTCATGTTTTACCTGAGAGATCGGATCATTTGGGCCTTTATCTCGCCGTTCTTGCATGCGGGGGTGGACCACTTTGGGCCTTCTTATCCCCCTGCCATGTTCTTCCTTCTTGCATGTGGGGGTGGACCACTTTGGGTCTTCTTACCCCAACGTCATGTTCTTCCTTCTGGCACGCGTGGGTGGACCACTTTGGGCCTTCTTACCCCAACGTCATGTTCTTCCTTCTGACACGCGTGGGTGGACCACTTTGGGCCTTCTTACCCCAACGTCATGTTCTTCCTTCTGGCACGCGTGGGTGGACCACTTTGGGCCTTCTTACCCCAACGTCATGTTCTTCCTTCTGACACGCGTGGGTGGACCACTTTGGGCCTTCTTACCCCAACGTCATGTTCTTCCTTCTGACACGCGTGGGTGGGCCACTTTGGGCCTTCTCACCCCAACGTCATGTTCTTCCTTCTGACACGCGTGGGTGGACCACTTTGGGCCTTCTTACCCCAACGTCATGTTCTTGTGTTTGTCTTGTTGCTGAACTTTGGTTCCTCATTTGGGATTTTTAGCATCATTTCTATAAGACTCCACCTGCGTCGTTCACGTAGATAGATACATTTAATAATTTGGAAAAAGTTGGGCTCAGTTTCTTACCGAGGGGTCTACGCTTCCCAGTCTTTGCATGGGACTCAAACCTTAGCAGCTCATACAATTATTTAGCCGGCGAGTTTTTTTTTTTTTTTTTTTTTTTTTTTTTTTTTTTTTTTTTTTTTTACTCCTATGCACAGTAGCGTTTAAGATGTTGCACATTCCACAAACGCTTTTGTTGAACACCCTGCATAGTCTCCAAGTAATTACATCCCCGCGAACTTGCTTGTAAGATTTTGGAAGGCCCCTTCCAATTCGGTTCGAGCTTCCCGATATGCTGTTTTGGCGCAATGCTTCTGAGGACCAAATCTCTTACCTCAAAATTTGAGAATTGAATTCTGTTGTCGTTACTTTTAGCCATTGCTGCTTTTAAATGCTATAGTGTGTTGGTACGCATCTTCTCTTGTTATGCATGTTATGTCAAGATCCATCTGACGTAAATGAACTATCAATGTTCTTGTAGTTGTCCTATGTGCCCATAATATTCCTTGAAGTTCCTCTGGCCAAGTTTTTTCTCTGTCTCTCATCCTCCTCTCGAAATAATTTTTCAATGTCTTGTTGGTGGATTCCATTTGTCCATTCGACAATGAATTGCGTGCCATTGTCCAAATGTTCAACATTTAGCCCCAACGCCAATGTAATTTATGATATAACC
Source organism: Linaria vulgaris (assembly GCA_948329865.1). Taxonomy (NCBI): domain Eukaryota; kingdom Viridiplantae; phylum Streptophyta; class Magnoliopsida; order Lamiales; family Plantaginaceae; genus Linaria; species Linaria vulgaris. The sequence goes on along the minus strand of OX415254.1, from coordinate 102,464,004 downwards.
GCTTCATACTCGGCCTCATTGTTGGTCACCATGTAATTCACATTAATGGCGAATTCGAATTTTCTGCTACCTGGAGATAAGTGGTGAATTCCAACCCCTTCTCCATAACTGGTGGCAAATCCATATGTATGTAGTATCCATGTGGTGGTGGCCTTGCTGGTTCCTGCTTGGTCTGATAATCAATGCAATCCGACCTTCGATACCTCATAAGAGTGAGATTCTTCGATATCACATTAAGGTAAGACAAATCATGACACTATTCCCGTGTAGTCGTTTGTCCATGTAGGATTGAGATTGAAGAATCCCTAATCTCTCTCCGTCAATGTTAGTTTTCTTGGTTGAATTGTGGATTTGTTTATTGCTCTTAGCACCACTCAGTGTTTGCTTGGGACTGAGTTCCATATTATCAACTTCATAGTTGTTTTTCGATCTCGATACAACTATTGGGACTCTTCGCGGTTCTTTTCTCATTGGTTCATTCCCTTTCTTTGCCATTTTACATAAACAGACTCTTAAGCGTAAGCGAAATGGTGTTCCCACAGACGGCGCCAATATTTTGGTCTTATTTCGTCTAGGTTACAATACACCGAGAAATCGATACAGTGGGGCCTGACTTAACCAAAATAATGCTATCCTATTACAGTGAATGGACTAGCTTGGTCCGGAACACCTATTACACATAGAGAAATATAAGGTTACAGGAAATAATCCCTAAATGGCCAAGTTGAGGGAACAGTCGAACGTGAGAGATTTGGTACTCTTTGACTGTTGACTTGCGGGCATTAGGTTCTTATGATATCAGACTGAACTTGGGAACTTGCCAAGCTGCCTACGTATCCCATTAAGGGAATCAAGCCGAACGTAGTTCATATGTCTCTTTTGAGCTGCTTCTATTAGGTCAACCCTTGGTTGGGCTGCCTGGTTCACTTGTTTCAGCATTGACGTGACTTCACGGTTTCGATCATATCTCCTTGACGGATGATCGAAACCTCGATCCGCTTCTTGATTACGGACCCCGACTCATGTAGCTTTCTGGGCATGTGCATCGAATTGGCTTGGTTCGATGCGTGCGCATCGAATTCGATGCCTCAATGTCGAATCGGGTGAATTCGATGCGCTGTGCGCGACTTCACGGTTTCGATCATATCTCCCTAACGGATGATCGAAACCTCATTCCGCTTCTTGATTCGGAACCCTGACTCTCGTGGCTTTCTGGGCATGTAAGGCTTCGATTTTGGGACGCATCGAATTGTCATGATTCGATGCGTCCATGTCGAACAAGGTGAATTCGAGGCATGATAGATTGCGCATCGAACCTACTTGGTTCGATGCGCGTGTCGAATCGACTTGGATTCGATGCGTCTCATCCCCGTGGGGTCCCCCCTACTTGTGAGGAGTGAGGGGGTATATATAGGCATGATTAGAGGGGCTTAAAGGTCATTTTAGGACCGCATCGAATTGTACAAATTCGATGCGCTCAGGACACATCGAATTGTGCAAATTCGATGTGCTCTGCGCAGCTTTACTAATTTGACCATAACTTTCTCTCTGGACCTCCAAATCGCATTCCGCTTGTTGCGTTGCGACCTAGACTCATGTGGCTTTCCAATGACATATTACTCAATGTCTAATTAGCTATATAGATATAATGGTGATCCAAATACGGCTAAGGTAACTTTACCTTTAAGCCTTCTCAACATTCATTGGTCAGTTTCGTGCCATCGTGGCTTTTCTTTGACATGACACATTATACCATATCATATATATATATATATATATATATATATATATATGTGGTTGACTTATAAAAAAAGTGGACTTGAGTTTTTAATCGTAAAATGATGTTTGTATCCTTAGCACACGTACACTGAATTAATTAAGCAACAAATTGCTAGTTTATTTATACACCTGGAAATTTTTAGTTTGCTGCAAGAACCTTATTTAACGAGGCAATATGCCGATTTATATACGATAAGTGACCTGGCCGCCTGAGCCGCGTGCGACATTTGGTGTATTGTTAAAGCAGCTTTACGTTGCAAAATCACACCATCCATTATTCATTCCTATATTTGAATGTAGTGTTCAATTCTTGGTATTTAAACTTTAAGCCTGCAATATGATAGCAGATTAGCAATATGTAACCATCACGAAAGCCTATACGCAGACTAACTATATAATAATGATGATATTTGTTAGGCTTATATATACATGTTACCAAGATAAATCAAATATCTATGTATGTACTCTCTCAAAATGACAAGTTGAAAAATTATTGTTACAAGCCCTACGAAGCAACTGGATTGTATGGTTGTAAAGTAATTAATTCGTGATTTTAATTGAAAATAAAAGTACAAAATCCATCTTGGCATAAAGTTCTTATATCTAACTTTGTTTTTTACAAAAAATAAATAAATGGCTTACAGGATCAACTTTAATCAATTACAACCCACTTGATTTTTCTTTCTTTTCATTTCTTTGACATTCAACAGAATTGTACTATTGTTGCGATCGAACATCCCAAGTTTTTTGCAGAATACACTTAAGGTGTAGTATATAGACTAGTTCATAAATAAATTAGTTGTTAAAAAAAAAGGTGTTGTATATAAAAGGCTAATGTAACCTTTTAAGAGAAATACAGATGAGATTATAATTTCTAAGTAGTTTCCACAACATTAAAATACTTTGTACATATATATGTATACACACGTTAATGTTTCCATTTCGTGAAGCAATAATGCAAAATATGAAGAAGACCAGTTGCAAATCGCAGTTAATTAATTGACATGATTTTATAGTATCGTTTGTACCATTACCAAAAAACAAAAAAAAGTATCATACGTACTATTGTTTCCTTTATTTCTGGTAGTCAGGCTCAGTAGTGGAGGAGGAGACAACATGTGGTAGTAGGTTGAGAGCAGAGGACACACGTTAGCTATGAGTATTAAATGAATGGCTAAACCAAAGACAGCCTAACATAAAGGCTTCATATGGTTAGTGATGTATTACTAAGGTTGTTTGTATGAAAAACTATTCTATGCAATTGTTGTATGAACAAAATAATGAAACTTATAACAGATGTACTTATATTTTTAACTTTTAGGAACTAACCTTTTTATATATCAATATCGTATATTTACATCAATAATTGAATGCACACGAACATCACAATATTATTTTTTACGTGAAGCCTCTGGGGCCCATGCATTTCTCAAACAATAGCTTCGTTGAGGTATTTGATAATTCTTTAATTCAACTACATTGTTGGTGGGAAGGGGACAGTAACCGTGCACTTCCCTCCACAAACTTACTTCTTCAGTAGTAAAAATATATCTATCTATGTGTCGTGCCCACAGCGCTCACACGTGTGAGACCCATTCGAATGGGGCCCACACATATGTTAGTGCACTAGGCACTACACCGTTGTATAGCACAGATCAAATCACCAGCGGGATGATATATTGATAGCAAATAAATTATAATAACAGAAGCTAGTTTATCTAAATCAAGGAAAAACAAACCCACCTTTAAGTTGAGATTGTATGTCGTGTATATCAGGCAGCAGGATATTTTCGAAAGTGTCAGCATAAATTTTGAAAATAAATTAATACGGCATCTTTTGTAAATTTAATTGAGAACGATGCATATAACTCACTTGTGTTTTGGAATGCACCAAATTTCTCAAATTATTCTTTGTTGTTTGAAGTTTCTTCATGTTGTTTTAGAAAGCCCTGCACCAGATCACCCCTTCTTTTATTGCAAGTTTATAGCAACGACAATTTTTATAACTTGCATCAAATTTCACCATTGTTACAAAAAACCAGTGTTGTCAAAATCGGATTAGACGCAAAATTAGTAGCCTCACTGTTTACTGGTTCACTCGATTGAACCGGTTTAACCACTGACTCGAACCGTTATGATGTTAATATTTTAAGTAATTTTATGTAAGTGCCGAAACTCATCTTTAGCGGTGTGCATAAAAACTCGAAACCGACTAAACCGATCAATAACCTATTCGGTGGTTTGGTTTTTTAACTTAACCAAACCGAATGATTGGTGCGTGTTGATAGGATATTTTATTAATATCTTTAATAAAAGAAAAATACACGAGGGTGGGTCGGTCTTTCCCCAATTCGAGGAATAAGAGGGAAAATGAGGGTAGAGAGAACAAAGCTTTAAGATTTTCATTTATCGACTAATATTTTCTTGGGCCCAAAAAAGTTCTTTTTCACGGAAAGGAGGGGGCGACTTTAAATAGATAATTGCGGGTGGGTCGTAACTAGACCTCCTCGAATGGCGGTGAAAGTATGATTGAATGGGAGTCTGACGGGTGTGTCCTGTGCTGATGTGGATATTGATGATATGATAAGAATTTCGAGGGGCTAGTTGTCAGCATCATCTTTGTCTTGTCTTGATCTTTGTAAGGATAAGAATTTTGAGGGGCTAGTTGCCAGCATCGTCTTTGTCTCTGTTGATCTTTGAAACAATTTCGAGGGGCTCAATTTCTACTATTACTAGGAGTCCCCTAATTTACCTCGTATTCGAAGAATACGAGGGGAATTTAAAGCGTTGTTTTGGAAAATTTGAAAAGGGGGACTTTAATGTGATGCGACTCTTTATTTCTTTACGGCTGGATATGACGCATTGATTAGCGCTTAATTATGACGAATTCGGGTCTCTTGACGTGGTACGACTTTCAGAGTCTGATCAGACACGTGCCTTTTTCACAAAGTAAATGTCTTTGGGCGAGAATTGAATGACACTATTTCACCGCCTATAAAAAGGTTGTCACGCCCTGATTTCCTCATATCACAAAAAGATAATCTTATATCTTATTTCTTGAGCTTTATCCATCTGCGCTTAAAGCTTCTCCTTTTCAATTTTGCTTTTTTTGTGAGACTTCATGACTTCTGGTACTTCAGTTCCGACGATTTCTTCTGAGAGGGAAGATAGAGTTTTGGGGGATACGATGTATGTGGAAGTGATGCCCTCAGAGGTTGGGGCATGGGTTTCTGAGCAGAGTGGTCGGCGTGAATCGTCTTCTCGGCGGAGAAGTGGGGTGAAGGTCGAATCCAAGCATATACCAGTGGGTGACATCTCTTCGGCTGTTTCGAAAAATTCGTGGTGGATAAATTTGGAGTGTATGCGGTGGATGGTTTGATGGTGCAATTTAAGGCTCCTCGTTCTTCTGATCAGGCCAATGGTCCTCATGCTGGACATATGGTCGTATACGAGGCGCAACTCAAGGCAGTTTTACGAGCATTGATCCCTCATTTCTTATGCGATGTCCTTCAGGCGTGTGGGTTGTCTCCTAGTCAGGTAGCACCCAATGGTTATACTTATTTGGCTTACTTCATATTTGTGTGCTTAATAAAGGGGGCGTGTGCTCGGTAGAGCGTTTCCTGGCGGTGTATGGGGTGAGCCTTCTCCCTCGGGTGCCTATTTTACTACTTTACTCCCCAGAAGGCTCAATTTTGATTTCTTTGCAACACCTCATCGTCGTTTGGGAATTTGAAAACCCGTTATTTCTTCGTTCGTCCCCAAGGCGTAGTGCGGGAGGTTCCTTACGTATAGCAGTAAAAACCCTTGGCCCAAGATCTCAAACATTTGGATGCGGTGGCGAAAAAGATGCACACTCATGGTTTTTTCAGTACTATGTATAATGCCTCGAAGTTCTTGGACCCGAAGGTGCTTGGTTTTTTTATAAGAGCAGCGGTCTTTCTTTGGTGAGCGTTAGTCCTTGGAGGCTTCCGCAAATGGACTTCGCACAATCTGTAAGTTTTTACGAGTGTTTTTTCATTTATTGTTCTTTTTTTTGTCGAGACATTTAGTTAGCTCGCGTATTTCGAGTTTAGGTGCTCATATTGATGTGCAGTTACTGGAGCAAGGAAGTGGGGTAGGATTCGCGTATATGGAGGATGACAAGGAAGAGGTGGGAGCGGCTTCGAGGGGGAATCTGAGCAGATATGAGAGATATTGGTCATTGCAGAGGTTGAGGACGCGGGTGGTGAAGGGTCAATAAGGAGGGTAGAGGAAAGTGTTCCTTAAAGTTCGAGCGCTGGTTTAACGAGGGAGGTAGGCGCTTTTTGCTCGATTGTAGAGGTGGAGAAGCGGTTTGCACTTCATCAGGTGATGCTCCAACGTTCTTTGTAGAAGGCGTTCACGGAAGCCCCACAGTCTACTTTTTCGTGGGGATCTCTTCCGGAAGGGGATTTTGGCGATGTCTTTACCAGTATTGCCAAGGCCCAAGGGTCTAACGGTTGTTTATTCTTCGCCTTCTCTACCTTGGGTGAGGGGAACAATAGAGCTGGTCGAGGGAGCCGAGATGGAGCCGGACAGGGTGTATGAACCGATAGCTCTGAGCAGCGATGAGTTGGTCGGGGAGGCTAGTCTTTCGGTGTAGAGAGAAGCTACAGAGGCGCCCGCCGATGCAAGAAAGGTTGCAGAGTCTGGATGGGCGGCTACTCCCCTTCCTCTGGTAGAAATATCTGCGATTGGGGGGTTGCACCATCATTCGCGTTAGGCCTTCGATGAGGTAAATTGTATTTTTCTTCTTTCTTTGATGACTTACGAGAGTATAGGAGTATTCTATTTCATTATTTTCTTGTACTTTCTTTTGTAGGCATTTTTTCGATGGGAGAGGTTTGGAGTTTGTACGACTAAGCTCTGGGCCAGATAAGAGAGATGGAAGAAAGAGTGGGTGTGTTGGAAGCGAGGGAGGCTCGTTATTAAGGCGACAATCTGGAGCATTGGGAATAGCATATGCAAGAGTATGTTGCATTAGAGGAGCGCCGAGAAGAGGTAGCTTAGGCAGTCAAGGCTCGTAGACATGAGTTAGAGGAATTGCAACTAGCTTTAGATGATGCATAACTGGGACAGGAAGAGGCCTTGGTGCAGGGCCCGCAGCTGCGTCGGGCCAATAATAAGTTGGTTGAGGCTACTAAGAAGCAAGCAGCAGAGGTGATTCGTCTATATGAGGCTTTGGCAAAGACCCATGTTGATGTTGAGGCAACTGTGGAGAGGGTGTAGCAAGAAATGGCTCAGATGCATCAGAATTTTGCCGATCGGGAAGTCGAGTTGACTCGTATCCATGACATGCATACGAACGAGTTGGTGAAGGAGAATTCGTTTGGGACGTTGGAAAATTATAAAGGGTTGACGAAGCACTACTCGGCCTTTCGTCGTCACTTTGTTGGGTATGTTTTGTTTAGCTACTAGGGTTGTGGTGCGAAGGGGATATAATTGGGCTTGTATAAGAAGGATGATGAAGTGTCCTTACTTCGACCACAGGAGCTGCGGATGTCTTCTGATGATGTTTTCCCTTTGTTGGGCCGACGGGGTAGTTCATCTAATCCAGCCCCGGCGGTGAAGACACGTCCATCTGCTCCTTCCTTTTCTGAAGCAGCGGAAGCAGAGGTGGATGGAGATGAGGAGGCGGGGAAGTTGGTGACCCAAAAGGATCTGGTGCGGCAGGCAAGGAAGGAGAAAAGACTAGCCTCGTAGATTTTTTTTTTCTTCAAGAATTTTATTATTTTTATGTATTTTTGACTTGTTTTGCGTTTCATTTAAAGGACAAGTAGGATATTTGGTAATGTTCGTGAAATTAAATAAAGTATTGTGATTTTTTGGATATGTATTTTGCAAAAAGTCTTGTGCATGGGGTACACTTCTGAAAAAGAATATGAAGTGGGGGTTTTTTGACACGACTTTTGTGTATATGAGAATTTGCTTTGAAAGGCTCATAGGCTGTGATAGGAAATCTTTCTTTTGTAAATCGAGTGACTACTAGGATAGATGGTAATCAATGTTACGAGGAGGGAGAATTAAAGGATCGAATGATTGTTTCTTAAAAGAGGGAAGGGTCTTTGGCGAATAAGTATGACCATAGATTAAAGTGAAGATTTCCTTTTCCTTCTCGGATGATAGGTTTGTTCGCGGCGTAGGGTGCTTTCCTTGGGTTCGTATATTGGTTTTATAAATATGTGTATATTAGATGTGTGTTTCTGCTGAAAGTGCTACATTTGTTGTAGGGTGGGGGAGGGGAGGGGGAGCTTTAGGGGAGTCACAAGTCTTCCTAAAAGTTAGTTCATCGGATGCATAATGTCCCATTATTGTGCGGGGATTGAGGTGACAACCTCTCGGCCATTTTTTGTATGTAGGGTTTTTTTGGGCATAAGGAGGTGTCCTCAAACCGTCTCCAGGACCGCGAGACCCCTTCGTAAAGTGGCTTTTGTGGGGATGCGATTCCCCTCGAACTAGTTCCAGATCCAAGAGGTCCCTTGTGGTGGACGGATTCTATCGAAGTCGTAAGTCTCCTTTAGAACTATGCATATGTTTGTATGATGATGATGTAATGAATTACGATGCATGTAAGAGGGATAAGTTCTTACGATAGCGGCTCTAACCTTTTCTTTATCCTCTGAGTTTTGTTGAATGAGGAAAATCCCTGAGTGGAGAGCAGCGTTGCTTCGTGAGTTTGATTGGGGTTGTGGGGGTGTATTGTGAGGGTATAAATTTCTTTAAGGCAGGTTTTCTAGATTTTGCTTATAAGCTTTGTTTTCTTCGGAATGAGTGATCCTTTTTGAGGAGGTATCTCCTTTAAAGGGATATATATATATATATATATTTATTTATTTATTTATTGGCAAAGATATTTGTTTTTGAGGAAGGTCTTTCTTCTTCGTGGAGGGTCTTTTCCTTCGAGGAGTCAGTCGGATATTGTGTGAGAGACATACGGTTGAGTGATATTCGTTACGCTGGCGGTGCCATCTGTTAGTTATCCGCTTACTCGGTGGCCACGCCTACAAAAGATACACATGTCATAATTTTGCTAATTTAATTGCACTTATGTTCTCCTGCGGCGGTTTGTCTACCAAGCCACGCGAATTTCCATTATGTCCCCACGATTTGGTCATGTCCTATCGAAAGATCGTGTCAGTCATCAAGTAGGTGTTAATGCTGAGCAGGGAGGTACCTTTGAGGGAGTGGCCTATAAATAGTTGCGCTGATTCATTCTATTTCGTCAACATTTCCGTCTTCTTATGCCTTCCGAGCATAGTTACACACTTCATTTTCTAAACACTCTTAGCATAACAAGTAAAACTGCTTTATTTCTCTCTATTTTGTGCAAATTCGCTATGGACCCTGTGATTTCAGATGTATCTAATCCACAGAGGGAAGAGTCTGACTCAACTGGCACTTCTAGTTTACTTACGGCTTCTTCTCCTTCGTTGGGAAATGTCGGCCAATGCTTGAGTAGTCAGTCAGTATCGGATCAAGGAGAGGTTGCAATGCTGGATTCTGGTGTGGCTTCGAGGACACGTTGTCTGAGGGCAGCTCGGTTTGCTGCTATGGCTAGACTGCAATGACATCGTTCTAATCCCATCATTGATGCCCATTTATATAGTGGATGAAGTGAGGGAGGCTTTCTACGGAGTGAACCTTATAACCCTCATGTTCCGGGGGTTGAAATAATGGTGGGCTACTTTGAGCCGGATTATATAGTGGGTGCAGGGAGGATCGGGAGTGCGTCCAGTACCGTGTTGGAGGAGTACGTGCACATGATACTAGAGGAGATATCTTTGGACATATCCAAATTTGACATCATTATTCTAACGGCTGACCAGCGAGCCTATGATCCTTCTGTTGGGTTATTAACCATGCATGCTGGGCATGTTTGGAATGGCCTTTGTTGGTTCTTTCATCCTTTTGTGCAGGATTTATTGCAGTTTATTCAGGCTTGCCCTAGTCAATTAGTTCCTTCGTCGTTCCAATACGTAGTGGGATTTGCACTATGTTGTGGGTTGTTAGATATTGAGTGCTCTCCCTTTAGATTTTTGGCGGATTTTTCCCTTAGAGTCATGAGTTTCGGCCCTCCCTTCCTTTGTTCGAACCGGCTGGCCCTCCTTTCTTCTTGGAGGTTGGGGGCTTCATGGACGACGGTGGCGCTTAGCGAGAGGAGTTCTTCTACCTAGTTCCCTGTAATTTTGCAATTTTCGAGTCGGGAATTCATACTCGATGGGGTTTGGGTGTGGTACGGTTACTTTCTTCTTTGGAAGGACAAGGAAGGCAGGATTTGGAACAGCGAGGCTTATACGCGGGTCATTATCATACGTCTTCTATGCTGAATTATCCGGTGGCTATGATCATGGTTGGGCTCTAATAAGTCACCGAAGTACAAGAGTATTCTGAGGTCCTCTTCATACGAGTCCTTTGTTAAGTAAGTGTCCTTTATTTTCTATTAGTTTGCTCTTTTTTTAAACTTTTATTCTCCTTTTTGGGATACAATTTCTTAGTAACGCTGGTGGGTTGATGCTAGGGGTTGAAATGAATGTTCACGTTCGAGAGGCTTTCTCAATGGCTGCCTTACTACTTTGTCCGCAATATTCAACCAACAAGGAGGCATCTGAGCTGTTTTCGAGAGGGTTTGATTCGATGATCTTTATCTTTTCTTCACCTACTTCATCAGTCGAGGTGCTTCTTAGATTCTCGCCAATTTTGGGTAAGGGGTTTTCCCGACTTGGAAGGTCATCCATCCCCTGAATTAGGTTAAGGTTCTAGTCGTACTTTCCTTTTGTCTGGCGTTCAGATGGGGGAGCTGGGTAAGTCTTCTCTGCTAGGCATAGCGGATGACCTTTATCTATTCACAAGAGTGACAGGGAGTCTGGAATATTGTCAGTCGTATTTATACGGGCTGCACAACGTGTACGACATGGAATTTCTCCTTCCCTTCACCTTTTCGGTCGTGCATGATATTTACAGCAAGAATGCTTGCGAGGTACATGTTTTTTTCCTTTTGTAAGGTACTTCTTTGCGTGAAGTTTTTCGGTGAATATTCTCATCCGATTTTCTCGTCGACTTTTGTCTTTGAGAGATGATCAATTATCGCTTTTGGTATAAGCCATGAGCTAGCATTTTCGAACCGCTCCTTTTGAGTTGTTGATACTACGAATACAAGCGGCTGCTGATGGACTTGGGTCGTCGATTTGGGTTGAAATTGTCTAGGGCTCAAGCTCAAGCGATGTTAGGTGCAACACTTTCGAATAGCTCTTTCAGCGAGGAGGCGGGACAATTTCTGTGGATGGGCTATGGCATTTGCCAGGATATGGTTCAGTTGATGCCTGGGTTTCCATCGGATCCAATGATCCCTAAGTTGTGTGGTGGATCCACCCTCGAAAGGTCCTCTTGTACCTCAGACCGTGTCAGTTGTAGGGGCGGGTTTCGTCGCCCTACATAGATTGAAAGAGGGGGGCTCATCGATGTCGAATATTACTTTTTTAGTGGTTTCCCTGGAGGAGTAATTGGAGGGAGCGCGTCAGGCTGCTGTGCGAGAAAAGAAGCATCTTGTTCCTGACTCGGGGTAATGTTTCTGTTGGTTTAGATAATTTTGAAGAGTTATTTCCGTCTTTCTTTGTATAACATCGGTATGAACCTTTGTAAATAAAGGTGGGTTTTATAGCATAGGTTTTTTGAAGAAGGATGGGTAAGACGACGTTGTTTGTAAGGAATATTTACTAGTTTTATGCATAAAGTGGTTTGGCGTGCATATTTTTCTATTACTCGCGAATTTTGGTAGTTGTCGCTGCTTTGTCTTTGGTCGTTGGGCACCGATGCGATCACGTAGGATGGAGAGCCTCGAATCTACTTTCTTTTATTACTCATTTCTATTGATCCCCTCTTTTTTGAAGCATGTTCCGGCTTAAAAATGATATATTATATTTTTTTGAAAAGAAACTTTGGCGATCCTTGTAAAAGACGGCGTTGGTTTTTGGTTTTTCATCTTGAACTAGCTTTGTTTCTGCGTAGAGCGAATGGGCCTTTGTTTGCATTACTCGGACTCCAAGACATCCTAAAGGCGGGGGTGACATGCGTGGGATTGGCTATAATTTTTTCTTAATTTTAAAAAAGAGAGACACGACTTTCCCTTGTTTTTTCATCCGTAGAGGGTCGTTAACTTCCGTTCTTCCTTCAAAACTTTTCTTAGGAGTGATGAGGCCGTTCCCACAGACGACACCATTGTTGATATGAGATTTTATTAATATATGTGATAAAAGAAAAATACACGAGGGTGGTCAGCCTTTCCTCGATTCGAGGAATAGGAGGAAAAACAAGGGTAGAGAGAACAAAGCTTTAAGATTTTCATTTGTCGATTAAATATTTTTTGGCCCAAAAAAAAATTATTTTCAAAGAAATGAAGGGGCGAATTTATATAGATAATTGCGGGTGGTTCGTAACTAGACTTTCTCGAATGGCGGTGGAAATATGATCGAACGAGAGTCTGACGGGTGTCTTGCGCTGATGTGGATTTTGATGATAGGATAAGAATCTCTAGGGGCTTGTTGTCAACATTGTCTTTGTCTTGTGTTGATCTTTGTAAGGATAAGAATTTCGAGGGGCTCAATTTCTACTATTATCAATGCGGTGTATAGTTTGGTAGTCAAAACCGGAATCATATATGTTTTGGTTTCTTTTATGCCCTCGGTTAACCGAACTAAATTGTAACCGCATTTTTGTTAGCTTTTTTTATTCAATATTATAATATCCTAATACTCTTAGCTATTAAATTTATATTTAATATGAATAAAATAAAGTAAGTAGATAAAGTCATTAAAAATCTAGTTCAAGTAAAAAGTGTTGTAATTTATAAATTATAAGAAAAGTGTATTATATTGACGTTGTATTTTTGAAAAACATGAATAGATATTGAAAGTGCAAGTATTTTGTCAATGCTAGATAAACATTGTAACTGCAATGTTAGGATAACATTGAACACAGAAAAACTACACATTCGGGATTATTGCTATAATTGTATTTTGCCTTTATTCACTTACTAACTTAGTTCCACGAGTTGTAGTTGGTATTTGTATGTGCTCCAGGTCAAGAGACTTCAAAGAATAATCTATTTCCTTAAAGAGAAGTTGTAATTCAAAGAGAAGTTTCCAAAGAAGAACTTTTCATAATTAAATAATGAAAGATGTGTGCAGTGCAATGGAAAGATCAAGGCGTGTGAATTGCAAGAAGAAAAGAAGATTGCTTGTAGTAGAATTATTTCCATAGAAGAGTACAAGATGGAGAAGGAGACTTTCCATCGAAGACTTCAAGTCAAAGAAGGAACCTTTCCATTGAAGACTTCTAGTCAAAAAAGGAAACCTTTCCATTGAAGACTTCAAGTTGGACAAGGAAACCTTTCCCTATTGAAGGAAACTTGCCATGAACTAAATTAGAGTCATACAAGGTGATCTAATAACAACCAAAAACATGCACAACATGTCTTGGACATCAAGGAAAACTACAATATAAATAGGCATGTTGGGCATCAAGAAAAAAACACGAAGACAAGAGCGAAAAGATCACGTGAGAAAAGTTATAGCCGAGTGTCTTTGTCTTGCTTTTGCAAAGTTTGCGAGTTGTTAGATTAGTTTTAGGTTTAGAATTAAGAAAGCAATTCTTGTCTACTTTGTTGAGTTCGATCAATTCGAGAGTGAGGAGCTTGAGAATTGAGAGAAACGTCTTTGTTAAACCCTTGTGGTATTTCGCCTACAGCTTTGAAGATCATATTAATATATTATCTTCTTAAAATCACATCTACTTGTGTTCTTTACTTATCTGTTGCGTTATATTCTTTGTCAAGTAGATTTGTGCTAACGATTAACTGCTGTTAAACAGATGTTAAGATAACATCGAGAGTCCAACATCAGCTTAACATTGGAAAATTTGATCAGTGTTAGACCAATATCAAGGTTAAAACTGCGTGAGAAATGTGACGACCGCGCCCTACGAGCCATGCTCCGATCTGAGTTGGTTCGGTGGTGATCAGTCACTTTACCCAACTCAGACTAAATCGTAACTCATAGGAAGAGATCTCACTTATTCATGATCAAAACCATACATATTTTATAAAACATATTTTGATATATACAGCAGAATTCTTGTATTACAAACAATGTGACTCTTTAATGATTATGCACTAGTGACAAAACACGAATGTTCCAAAATGCATGCTTGAACAATTATTCACTTGATCCATGTTGCCATGTTGATTTTTATCCTGAGGAATGGACAGAAGAACGAGGAATAAGTCTTTAATGACTTAGTGAGATTCATATAAAAGAAATGGTAATGCAATAATTAACTGTGACTTACTGGATACATTTCGAGGAGTGATCTTACCGGTAGAAACAGTTCAACTAGATAATTTGATGTAGCAATGGTACTGGAGTTTTCATAGAATAGTTAAAGAACTTGTGCTTAACAATAAACGAATCTACCTTATACCTTCCGACGAGGAGCGACCTTGCAAACAATCAAGAGACATGCTCGAGTACATGTCGATCCAGCACGCGGGTTATAGCCAACTCCTGACTGCAAGCGGCGCCTAGATAGATGGGTATCAAGCGAAATTACTTAAACCGACAGTCCTTACTGCCCGGCAGTAACTAGACTCAATCCCTGGGCCCAACTTCTCAAAGGCGTCCCAATGGGTATAACAAATAAACAAACAAGCTAGTAAATCGGATAATATCCGTTGCTCCTTGAGCTACATGTCCCGAACATAGTTCGTTGATCTTTGCACAATTCAAGAACCAGCAGATGAGATTACAATATTGGAGAATTATCATGATTGTGAATAGATATGATAAATAATAAATGATTGGATATGATTTATCGATGAGTAAGAAAATCATGTTATAAGATGAGATGCCAAACAGGATTATGATGAAATATAGGTTGTTCGAGGTTTGGTAATGGAATAGTGACTTTTCTGTCTAAGTTCCTCACTGAATTATGATGGCAATCAAACTTATAAATTAAGAAAACAAAGATTGTGCCAAATAAACTGAAAAATCACCGCAGTTTTGGTTTACCTTTGATCGGACATCCAAATGAACTTGGTTTTCAAATCTTTTTATGCTTTATGGTTTTCTAGCATCATGAGAGATGTGGAAATCCAGGATTTTGTGAAAACACAAAAGTTTGCTATGCTAAATAATTCTTGCAACATAAGAGTTGCTGTCGGATTTCCTGGCAGCAATTTACGATTTATGGATTATGCATTTCTAGATCATATTATTGGAGAAAGATGTCTTCATACAAAAGATAGAAGATACCAAGGAGAGTATTCAGCCGTTGGCCTTGATCACAAAAGATTTTTCTACAATTAGTTATGATTTTTCTAAGGTGCATAATCGGTATTTCATGCGCAGTAAAAGTTTTGGCATCTTTTTGGGTAGAGAATAGCAAGATAAAAATATGAAACAATTATTTTCCGAACGAAAACACAAAAAGGAACAACTTTTATTTCTTCTTTCTTTTGCAGAATCGGATTATTTTGGGTTGTAAAAAATGGTGAAGAAGGGCGAGTATTTATAGGCGAAAATATTAGTTTAATCATGCTTATTTAGGTCTCACCTTGATTATTTTATATTAATTCATAAAAAATCTGAATTTAATCATACTCTTAAGGATGTCATGGCTTAGCTCATCAAAAATATGTCATGACTTACTTCATCAATTGGTTAATTGCATATCAAGTCCCTCAATTATTTATAATTAAAATTCAAAGTATAATTAGATTTCTTTGTTACATACATATTTATTCATGTAATTTTTCTAGATAATTCGATCATCTTTGTTAAGATTTGAAATTGAAATATATGTTTTAGGATTAGAGACCTATAAAAATAATAAAAGACTAAATTTTAAGTTTATGGACTAAAATGCAAAATTTTCTATACATTTAGGGTCAAAAATAGATTTTTTTCAAAGTTTAAGGACTAAATTATAAATTTATTTTCTTCCTAATTTTTGGGGTGTTACAAGAAGTATCAAGTCCCGATCCAACAATTTCAATTGGTATCAGAGCCAAACACCAACTTCACTGTTGTTTGGATTTGATATTAAAGGATGGACAACCGCAATCCGAACAACAACAAATTGCTTGTCTTGGATGGATCCAACTATTCTTATTGGAAGGTCAGAATTCGTGCACTCAGTAAATCATTCGGCTGGTTGGCGAGCTTGGAAGACGGTGATCGAAGGGTATGCAGTCCCTATGTGTGCTCCAGATGAATATCATGACGTTGTTCCTAAGCCAAAGTCAGAGTGGACTCAAACTGAGCTAAGCAACGCTTTTTTCAATGAAAAAGCCCTAAATACCATATTTAGTTTGGTTGATTGTCACATATTTAAGTAAATTAAAAAGTGTTCAACTGCAAAGCATGCTTGGGATATCTTACAAAATCATTGTGAAGGTGATGTATGCACTAAATAGACTAAGTTATGCATGTTTTTGAGCAAATTTGTTAATTTAACAATGGGGGAAGACGGAAGTATTACTGTTTATTTTGAGAAACTCACAGATCTTGCCAATGAGATTCAAGACTTAGGTGAGTCCCTGTCTACTAAGCAATTGGCGTACAAAGCTGTGAGAATTCTTTCAAAGAAATTTGAGGTGATTGCTATGCAAGAAGCTACGAATATGGACACTTTAGACTTTCATAACCTACTTTGCACTCTGAAATGATACACATCTCAAAAAGATCCAATGTTATGAATGTAAAGGATGGGGCCATTTTGCTTATGAATGTGATAACAACCTTAGAACAAAAGGGAATTCTAACTTGGTTTGTGTAGATGATAATAATGAGACAGGTTTTGAAGAATATGGTGATGGACAGGTGCCAACGATTGAGAAAAACTCAAACAACACTTTGTGCAAAGGTGAAGAAAAAAACACTATTTTTTACAAGGTAATAAAATAGCGAAAAGGGGAAGAAAACCTTTTCAATTATATTCACTAATGAAAACTCATTTTAGAATAATCCCCCTTTAATTAAACTTACTCTTTCAATAAGTAACAATTAAAGAAACCTTTTATTTTAAAAAAAAATAGAAAAAAGAGAGCAAACTCTTTGTCACCCCCCCCCTCCAACCCTCCACCATGAATCATCCACCACCATCACGAAATTCCACCTCCGTCCTTCTTCTTTTTTCTTTCTATTTCTTCTATGCTCTTATTTGAAGGCCTAATTTGACGTTTTGTGCGTTATCGGAGCCGGAGTCGGATTTTAAAATGCAAGGGAGTAGAACGTACGGGGTGATAGGGATTACGGCGATGCTAACGAACTTGGGGTTTACGATAAAAGTTTGATGGATAATCGAATGGTGGTGAGTTTGAACCAAAAATTGATGGTGGTGCTGGTGGTTCGGGGAGGGGCAAGGTGCGTGGGGTGGGTTGGTGCACTGAAGAAGATGAAACCTTTTTATTTTCTTCTCTTTTTTCTTTTCAAAAGCTAGTAAATTAGTGAATAAATCAGTAATTTAATATTATTAAAATAGTAATTAGTTTATTAATCTAAGTTAAGCAATATCTCTAATACGTATTTGAGGTATTTTTTTTAATCTTACGTATTTGAGGTCTTGAATCTTTAAAAAAATCATTACATGTTTGCCAATACAATTTTATATAATATATAATAATATTGATTATATTTTCAAATTCCGAAAAGATCTATCATATGTTGTTTCTTTAGTTTTTCAAGCTAATATTTAATAGTCAATTTCTAAATTAAAAACTAGAAGATTTCATGAGTATATTGTATAAAATAAAATATTTTAGAGTTCAATAAATATATTGTGTAAATTGTTTCAGTTTTTTTTTATTTGAACGCAATACTTAGTATGTTAAGTTTATGTCAATGCAAATCTCCCAACTCTTTTTGAAGTATAATTTTTTAAAAGTTTTAAATATAATTATTTCAATATTTTGGGGTGTAAGTGTAATTACATAAAAGTATTTGGAGGGAAAACTGAAAATCCCCAAATATAACCTAAATCCATTCAAAATAATCAAGAATTCTTGGCGGAGGACCAAAATTGAAACTCTGATTACTTTTTTAAGATAAATCTTTATTGCATTTATCTTTCCATAATTGTGGTATAAGGAATCATAGTTTTCTATGAATATATGTTAATTTTATATTCTAGTTACCTCATTATATTATGATTAATTAATAGAGTTATTTCCAGTTATGACTCTTCTGTGATGGACGGTCGAGATTAAGTCATAATTAAATTCTAACTGGAACTTGGTCCTCTCTTCACCTATATATACTATGACTTTAACCATCATAAATCATACTCAAGAAACACATAAATAAAGTGTATAGGAGGAAGAGAGAAACCAAGACTTTCTATCAATTGTTCGTTGACGGTTCGTGCTCACGCCTAGATGCTTTATACCACGACACGATGAATTGAGGTATTTTTTCTTTTCTATTTACGTGTGAATCTATTTGTGACATCATGTAGTTCAAAACGATTAAAGTCATGTGTATTTTATATTTAACATGTAGTATCAGAGCTTAAGTTAGTGAACGCATGATAGTCCTTGTAATAAGTAGATTCAAATTACCGTGAAGTAACTATTTGAAATATTACGTGAATTTCATTGAAGCAAGTTTTGGATTTAATTTGTTATTTATGCATTCCGCTTGTCATAATCAATATGAGGCCTGGAGATTATGTTTTTTTTTTGGGTATCGTTGTTCTTCCGTTTCTTAATTGTGCCGAGCATGCTGCAATATGAATTATATGTTATGCGTTATATATATATATATGCTAGCTGAAGGATATAACATGGGGTGTCTTTAATTCTTATTATATTGTGTATAACATGTAATTTTTTTTAAGAAGCGGTGCATGCTAGTTTGTTTATGAATTCTAAGAACTTGTGCTTATTAATTATGTTGCTCTTGTTTGTACCTATGATCACAAACATTAGCAGTGACATTGCTCTTATGAACAGAAAATATTATATTATTTTGTCTTTTCATGCAAATTTTGTTATTCAGTATCGTGACATGATGAAATTAATTGTTTTTTCTTTTGCTGTTAATCGACATGCCTTATTTTATTTACTCGAGTTTATGACTAGTATGAGATGATTATAAATCACGCTGCCTTAGAGATAGTGATGAATATCTATGGAAATTACGTAGTATAGCTTACGCCTTTACTTCCTTAAATATGGTGATACGCATATTACTGAATCTATACATAAGGTCAAGTCAATTCTACTTCAGAACTCAATATCCATCAATATTATAAGAACAATTCCTTAATGTTAAGGAATTTAACGTAATAAATTACGTTTTATTAATTAAGGTTAGAGATCACCACATTGACTTTAACACTAAAAGATAAAAGATTTTCAAATCACAAATTATACTACCATTATCAAGATAGTTGATGAACCTTATGAATTAATTAGTTTGACCCACATGCAATCAAAAATCATATTAATTTTCAACAATAAAATAAGTAATATATACGTAAACCAAAGAAATCCACAAATTTCCAATGTTTTATTAAAGTTAGTATATTACATAAATCAAGAAATTGAATATTATGACTCTTAATGGTATTATGTGTAGACTTTATAGTGGCTGCCCATATGAGCGCTATATTTTCTTGTCGTAAATATTTCAAAAATTATGTGTTGTTTATGTCTTACACCTCAATTAATAAATTTATATCTCGATACATTGCAGCAATTTTTTCCGCACAATTGTCATCATGCGTCTCAGCTGTCCCACTTCTCACGGGAACCAACTTCTCATAATAGAAAGAAAAAGTTGAATTCACCTTGGGGGTACTTGATTTGGATTTGTCTCTCACAACTTTGAATCCATATCCCATTACGGATACAAGTACTACTGTACAGAAGGCTCTTCTTAAATCATGGGAGAAGTCTGATAGACTAGGCATTATGTTCTTACGAATGACAATTGTTGCCAATATCAAAACTTCCCAACCCACACCAGTAAATGCTAAGGGTTACTTAACCTCAATAGAAGAACGCTTTAAGACTCCAGACAAGTCTCTTGCTGGGACACTTATGGCAGAACTTACAACGATGAAGTTTGATGACACACGCTCTATGCATGACCACTGCATTGATATGAGGAACCTTGCAGCTAAGTTAAATAATTTAGAAATGATGGTGGATAATTCTTTTCTCGTCCAATTTATTCTAAATTATTTACCTTCTCAGTACGGATCTTTCCAAATTCATTACAACGCTA
Organism: Linaria vulgaris; assembly: GCA_948329865.1. Lineage (NCBI taxonomy): Eukaryota > Viridiplantae > Streptophyta > Magnoliopsida > Lamiales > Plantaginaceae > Linaria > Linaria vulgaris. Next base: position 102,443,923 of record OX415254.1, on the reverse strand, counting down.
TTAAAGAAAAGTGGACTGTTAATGAACTGGCTAACAAATTGGTTCAAGAGGAGGGCCGACTGAACAAAAAAGGTATCAGGGTTGCACACTTTGTCCAAGGAGTTGGATCTAAAGCTAGGAAAAGGCACAACTCAAGCCATAAAAGAGCACCACCCATAATGAATGACTCTAATTAACCAACAGAGAAAAAGGCAAAGAAAGATGACCAGTGCAAATTTTGCAAAAAGACTGGACACTTTAAGAAAGATTGCCATAAACGAAGGGAATGGTTCGAAAACAAAGGTAAACCTATGGGTTTCATAATTTTTTCTGAATCAAATAATTTATATGTTTCTCCTCATACTTGGTAGATTGATTATGGTGTTAATGTTCATGTTTCAAATTCCATGCAGGGATTTCTTACGACCCAAACCACAAACCTAAGCGAAAACTTATTATTCATGGGAAACCCAGACAAAGTCCCAGTTGAAGCTATTGGAACTTATCGTCTCATTTTATATAGTGGATTTCAGTTAGATTTATTTTAAACTCTTTATGTTCCTTCTATTTCTCGTAATTTAGTTTGATAGTTGTGGTTTTAAAGTTAATCATGGAGATGGTTGTTTTAATTTAATTTTGAATTCTGCTTATGTTGGTTCTGGAATTCTAATTGATGGGCTTTATAGATTTAATGTTGCTACTCAATCTTCTGAAACTCATCTCACCCTGCATACTAATGGTGAAACAAAACATAAGTCGTCTAAAAATGACTTTTATTTCTTGTGGCATAAAAGGCTGGGACATATTTCCAGTGAAAGAATCAAAAGATTAGTAAAAGATGAAATTCTTCCAAGTCTTGATTTTACTAATCATGAAGTATGTGTTGATTGCATTAAGGGTAAGCAAACAAAGCACAAAAAGAAAGGAGCCACAAGAAGTACCCAACTTGTTGAAATAATACATACAAATATTTGTGGACCTTTTGACATTCCAACTTTTGGCGGTGAAAAGTATTTAATTACCTTTATTGATTAGTTTTCACGTAATTGTTATCTCTATTTATTGCATAAAAAATCTAGTCAGTGAATGTTGTACAATTATTCATTACTGAAGTCGAAAGGCAATTAGATAGAAAAGTGAAAATCATAAGGTCAGATAGAGGTGGTGAATTTTATGGAAGGTATGATGAAATAAGACAACATCCTGGGCCTTTTGCAAAACTTCTCCAAAATCTTGGAATTGTCGCTCAATATACTACACCTGGTTCTCCATGGCAAAATGGTGTAGTTGAAAGGCAAAATCATACTTATATGGAAATGGTTAGGTCTATGATGAGTCATGCTAATTTACCAATATCCTTGTGGATGTATGCCTTAAGAACAGCTGTATATATTTTAAACCGAGTTTCTAGCAAAGTAGTTCCAAAGACCCATTTTGAACTATGGAAGGGCTGGAAACCTAGTTTAAAACATCTTCAAATTTGGGGATGCTTAGCTGAAGCACGAATTTATAACCCACATGAAAAGAAATTAGACTTTAGAACGATTAGTGGTTTCCTTATTGGTTACCTAGAAAAGTCTAAAGGATATATGTTTTATTGTCCTAACCATAGTACGAGAATTGTAGAAACGGGTAATGCTAGATTCTATGAGAATGGAAGAATCAGTGGGAGTTATAAAATACAAGATGTAATCATTCAAGAAATAAGGGTGCCTATCACTTCACCCTCTTTTCCTAAAGATGTTGGGAATCTTCATGTTGTCGAAGGTTTAGACAATGAAGAGCATCCAAATAATGATACACAACTCCATAATGAGATTATTGCCAATAATGATCATATTGATGAAGAACCAGAGGAACCTGCATTAAAAAGATCAACTCGTGAGAGGAGATCTGCTATTTCCAATGATTATTTACTTTATCAAGTAGAATATGATATTGGGATTCTTAAAGACCCGATTTCATACAAACAAGCCATTAAAGACGTTAATTCTAATAAGTGGATTGATGCCATGAAAGATGAAATAAAATCTATGGATAAATATGAAGTCTGGGACATTGTTCAATTGCCTCAAGGACACAAAGCAATTGGGTGTAAGTGGGTCTTCAAGACCAAACACGATTCTAATGGCAATATTGAACGTCATAAAGCTAGACTTATAGCCAAAGGTTTTAATCAGAAAGAAGGCATTGATTACACTGAGACCTTTTCTCTTGTGTCAAGAAAAGACTCTCTTAGAATTATCTTGGCATTACTAGCTCATTACGATCTTGAGATACATCAAATGGATGTGAAAACCGTCTTTCTTAATGGAGACTTGCAAGAAGAAATCTATATGCGTCAACCTGAAGGCTTCATTATTGAAGGCCAGGAAGACATGGTCTGCAAATTTAAGAAATCACTTTATGGACTGAAACAAGCTTCGAGGCAATGGTATCTAAAGTTCGATAAAACCCTTTCTGACTTCGGTTTTAAAGAAAATATTGTTGATCCATGTATATAACTCAAGATCAGTGGGAGTAAGTTCATATTTTTGGTTCTGTATGTTGATGATATTCTATTAGCTAGTAGTGATCTTTGTCTTTAGACTAAATGTTATCTATCTAAGAACTTTGAAAAGAAAGATATGGGTGAGGCGTCCTATGTGATTGGAACATAAACATTTCGTGATAGATCACTTGGGATTTTAGGTATGTCTCAGAAAGCATATATTGATAAAGTTATAGAGAGATTTGGCATGATGACACGTTCTTCTAGTGTTGTTCCATTGCATAAAGGAGACAGACTTAATCTTGATCAATGTCCACAAAATGAACTGGAACGTAAAGATATGGAAAGTTATCCTTATGCTTCACTTATTGGGAGTTTGATGTATGCACAAGCCTGCACTAGACCCGGCATTAGCCATACAGTTGGGGAAGCTAAGTAGATTTCACAGTAACCCAGGACTCGCTCATTGGAAAGCTCCAAAGAAAGTACTGAGATATTTAAAGGGAACAAGAAATTTTATGCTTACGTATAAAAAGTCAACACATCTATTGATGGTTGGATTTTCTGATTCAGATTTTTGTGGATGTTCAGACTCTAGGCATTGCACTCTTGGCTATACTTATCTCTTAGCTGGCGGTGCAATATCATGGAAAAGCTAAAAATTCGAGTTGCTCTACACATCTACTATGGAAGCTGAATACATGGAATGTTTTGAGGTTGCAAATCAGGAGCATGGTTGCGTAATTTTGTTTGTCAATTTGGGTCATTGAGCTTTATTTCTGGGCCTTTGACTATTTAGTGTGACAGTAAAGCTGCAATTTAATACTCTAAGCATGACAGGATATCTAAGGGATCAAAACACATGGACCTTAAATACCTATCACTGAAACAAGATGTTAGAAGAGGAAAGATTGTCATTGATCATTTAGGTACAGATGAGATAGTTGCAGATATATTTACGAATGGACTACCTCCAAAACCATTTTAGAAACATGCTAGCAGTATGGGTCTTGAAGATAGCTCCTAGTTAATTTCTGCAATTCACTATTCATTATTATTGTATTTGACATTTTATTTTGAGCTCTATTGGACTTCTACATCTTTTCTATTATGTTTTTTCATTGTGTACACATATTATTGTTGGATTTATGATAACAAAATTTGTCTTTTGTTTTAAGACATTATGGGACCATTACGAAAACTCTTACTAATGGCCTAATTATGATTGTTGTTAATATTGTGGTACATGGAAGGAATCATGTTGCAAAATAATGTGCCACCCATGACTCTTATTAGCTTACTTGATTAATCAAGGCACTTATGACAACTAGCTAAAGAAAAGTTTTAACATTTTTATGCGCGCCTTATGATTTCCAAATGAAAACACTAATGAGTATTACCATCGACCAAGTGGGAGACTATAAGATAAATCTTTATAGTATTTATCTTTCCATAATTGTGGTCTAATGAATCCTAGTTTTCTAGGAATATATGTTATTAATTCTATATTCTAGTTACCTAATTATATTATAATTAATTAATAGAGTTATTTCCAATTAAGACTCTTCGGTGATGGACGGTCGAGATTAAGTCCTAATTAAACCCTAACTGGACTTGGTCCTCTCTTCACCTATATATACTATGACTTTACCCATCATAAATCATATTCAAGAAACACATAAATAAGGTGTATAGGGAGAAGAGAGAAACCAAGACTTCTTATCAATTGTTCGTTGACGATTCGTGCTCACGCCTAGCTGCTTTCTACCACGACACGATGAACATAGGTATTTCTTCTTTTCTATTTATGTGTGAATCTATTTGTGACGTCATGTAGTTCAAAACGATTAAAGTCATGTAAAATTATATTTAACATACTTTAGATGACAAAAAAAGCACGAAGTACTATAAATGACTAATTTTGAAAGGTGATTACTATAAATGACTAAAAAGTAAAAAATTTCTAGTTTATGAGCTCTAAAGTTTACTAATGTTCCAATAAGAATCAATTAAATTTGGCTGAGTGAAATTTATCCTCTCATGCCCGTACTCTGCCACAAATTCACTTTCTTAACAGCCAAGTGAGAAACTATAATCCTCCTTAAGCCCAATTATTTAAAGACATTAGTAATAATAGTTTAATTAAGTGTTCGCCTTTTTTTTTTTGTTCTTTTTTTTTTTGTTCTTTTTTTTTTTGTTCTTTTTTTTTTTGTTCTTTTTTTTTTTTATCACTATATGATCCGTCTTTCAGTCATGATGGATGGGTGACCTGACCTCTCCGCAATGTGCATAAATATTGTTTAAAGGGTATACGTGTAATATACTTGCATACAGTGTGTACTGTGTAGAAGGTGTGTACGTACGATGTTTTTATATTTCTTCAATCATTTACGTTAATTAAGGTAAATCTCTTCTGTTATTTCAAGTTATCCTTTTTGTGATCTTTCCTTTTTTCAACTAATGTCAAATGAAAACACTGTTTATTATGGCAAGATACCAATTAGGTTAACGAGTATGACACGACTAATTTTGTGGAAATAATTTCTTACGATCACTTACTGAATGTATAATGTATTGACTATCACTCTCTCCAATTATTTCGTATAATGTTGTCACTTGTCAATTAAGATCCACAATGGTCCATAATTCCACATATACGAATCATATATGTGCTAATGTTTTGACATGTGATATATTTTAAAAATAATCAATTACTACTATATGGTTAATCATAACCTCGCACTCATACTGATTCACAAAAAAATGTCACAAAAATGCAAGTCATGCACACATATCAAAAGTCTAAAACTGGTTCTACTTTCTCGTGAGTGAAAGAAAAAAGAAAACTAAAAATAAGTTGAAGGACAAATCAAAGCAAATCACATCAAATCAACATTCATGAAATTATAAATAACGGAGCAGGTTAATAATATTAATCCAGTAACGAAAGCTTGGACGTTTCAACTTTCAAGATATTTTTATCGGCACAAAAAATAAAATAAAATAAAATAATTGAAAAGCCAACAAAAAATAGCCTATTTATATATCCCACGAGAAATTCCTAGACAAGAGAATCTAAACCAAAGCACTCAACACCCCCTCACTCCCCCTCCCACTCAGCCACGACCCTCAGCCTTTCCCGGCGAATATCCCGGCGAATCTCCGGTGACTTTATTTTGTTATCGAAAAATATAAAAATAATGATGAGAATAGGATGAAGAACGACTCCTCGACATGTCGCTATCGTGCTCCGATTGCTTCTCCGACCTTCTCTGCGGCGAGGATTCCAGTGTTGTTTTCTCCTCTGGCGGAGGAGAAGATGCGCCGGAATATGCTTCCGACGTTGAATCTTACCCGCCGGACGTCGAAGAATCTATCGCCGGACTATTGGAAGACGAGAGATATCTCGCTGACGGAATACGTTCTAGTTCCTCTAGTGACTCGATTGATTCTTCTACTAGAGCAGAATCTGTTGCCTGGATTTTCAAGGTAATTAATTAATTACCGAATGAAACGAGAAATTATTTCATGCAACCGTTATATTGTTGATGTGGTGCAATCACTACTCATACACAACCGGTGGAATAAGGTGACAATGGTGTTTATTTTCTAAATTAAAGAAAAAAAAACTTGACTCTGTATCAAATCTGGATTGTCCGTTGCACCACTTGACCAATAGAATGGTTGTATAAAAAAATCGATGAAAAAATTGACTAGACTGTGTAGTCAATTGTGTTATCGAGTTAACGGCGGAGTTAACGAGGTGTTGGTATTTTTGGGCATTTTGTAACAGGTGCAGCGTTATTACGGTTTTCTGCCGTTAACGGCGTATCTTGCCGTCAGCTACTTTGATCGTTTTCTTTACTCCCATCACTTGCCGGTAAGACTCGTGTCACTATCAACCAATTAATGTTTATGTTGATTTTAGCGCTCTCTTTGTGGTAAAATTAAAGTCAAATTCGATTTTGACTACTGACAAAATCAATGAAAATGATTGCTTAAAATTGCTAGGATTGTATATAAGTTTACACTAGGTAGGGTGAAATTAGATGCTAGGCCAAGACTTGTAATCTCTCTCCGTTGAGATCTTGCCATGTGTACAAACACTCACCCACTTTGTATATGTGCCAAGATCTCAACGGGGCGAGAGCACCAGTCTCAGCCTAGCTAGGATTAATTTTGAGATGAGTAGTAGTTTGAGCCAGGTCTAAGAATTTCCTCTTCTACCCTCCAAATTGAAATATTATTTCTTGTCGATGTTGCATAGCTGAAAAAGTACTCCGACCAATGATCAAGGTAATAATATTTTCTTAAATTACACACTAATCATCCAACAATTGTATTCCACCAATATTGTGCCACGTCATGGTGCACAACCATTGTATAAATAATTTCTGAAAGTTTTGGAAATTTAACTTGGTGATAATTTTGCTGCAACTTTTGACAAAAGAAAAGGGGTTAAAGCTACTGTTTTTATTATCGATAAAGCTAGTATTGTAAAGCTTTTAAAATTTCTTAAATTTTATATATTTTATAATAAAACTGTTACAATATTGAAAGGGTAAATTTTACTAAACACCCGACGTTTAGGATGTTTCGCAAAGGGCCCTCTAATATTTAAAACAGAAACATGGCCCTCCAACCCATTAAATCGACTCCTTTCATAACTGATTAGCAGTCGTTTTGAACACGTCTGCATTTTTATCTTTTAGATTTGATATCCGGATAAATTCAATAGGTTGAGGGAACTTTTTTTTATTTTTAAAAGTTGGGGAGCAATTTGTGAAACAACAACACAAACGTTAGAGGGGTGTAACTTTTAAAAAGATTTATCTTATTAGAAAGTACAAAAGCTATATCAAGTACACGTAAAGTGTGTCATCATGAACTCAAGGCAACTAATTTCGGGCATTTTGTCCCACTTAAGATTCTAATAATCTCAATTAGACATATAAATCGCTAATTAATCAGGCTTATGCTGAAATGACTCCCACAACGAAAACTTTATTATTTCACTCCCTTTCTTTAAGGCGCACTGAGTATTTATAAATAATTTATTTAATAAATAGAATAATTAATAGCATGCGAACGATGACGAACTATGTATTGATTCTTTATAGATTCTATGCATGCTTGTTAATTAATGATAGAGAATGTATAATTGATCTGCTAGCTACATTATCTTCTATAAAGCTATTTGTTGGGAAGGTCCAGTTGTCTCTGTCATTCTAATTAACTTTATTATTGTTGGTTTTTATATTTAGCACTATTAAGTAATTAACGTTAATCATCTTCGTCCTTATTATTGCTTCCAAATTTTTCTCTCTCCCCCAAATCTTAAATAATTGATTGCAGAAATTGAATGGGTGGCCAATTCAACTATTGTCCGTTGCGTGCTTGTCATTAGCTGCTAAGATGGAGGAACCTCTTGTTCCTTCCCTTTTGGATCTTCAGGTAATTATTTTTTATTATTGTACCTTCATAAAATTATTACGTCAATTAAATTTGGTTTCTATAGTTGTTTTTTCACTGTGCTAATTTCTTTCCTTTTTAATTATTAGGTAGAAGGTGCAAAATTTATTTTTGAACCAAGAAATATCCAAAGAATGGAGCTTCTTGTGCTAAGGGTTTTAGATTGGAGACTTCGATCCATTTCTCCATTTTGTTATCTCAGCTTTTTCGCACTCAAAATCGATCCAACGGGAACCTACACTGGGTTCCTCACATCAAGAGCTAAAGATATTATTCTCTCAACCGTACAAGGTATTAAACAATTTAATTATAAAAAAAATAAGTATTTTACAATTGTTTTATCATTGTTATATACGTGCGTACATCACGCGCAATACATGCATGATGCAATTATGCTGGTTGACATCAATTATATTAACTATACACATCATTTTCTTTGAAAGAAAATGCTGATATATTATATAAGTGGGGAGATTTGACCCTGAAATATAATACCAATTGATTTTTCCTTCTTTAAAATATAAACAGACACCAGGTTGATTGAGTATAGGCCATCATGCATAGCTGCTGCAACCATGCTTTCATCAGCAAATGATCTGCCAAAATTCTCTTTCATAACTGCTCAACACGCCGAATCATGGTGCGATGGACTTCACAAAGTAAGAAACAATTTAACTATATATTAGGGTAACCATATATTTTAGATTTTTGGTCACAAATATTTACCAACTTGGATTGAAAATCCAATGGTCTCTTGCAGGATAAAATAACGAGTTGCTTCGAACTAATTCGCGGGTTCATCGAGTCAAACGTTAGGCCAAAAAAGCAACCAAAGGTTTTACCACAGCTTCGAGTCATGACTCGGCCACGTTTGGCATCGAGTGAATCATCACCATGTTCCTCGTCCTCATCGTCTTATAAAAGGAGGAAACTAAATAATATCTCGGATGCGGACGATGACAAAGAGGTTGAGCTCTGATTATGGGATCCGAAATTGAGATTAAGAAAACAAGAAAGAAAGAAAATGGTGGCCCAATGTTTGTCTAAAATATATCCTCAATTCTTTTTCCTCAAGAGGGGGTAATGATTATAAAAAGTTTGACAAGAGTGATGTAGATAATAATAATAATAATAATAATAATAATAATGTATCTTCAAAGTTTGGACATTTTGGGGAGATAATTTCTTTTTTGAAAAAAGGGTGGGGAATTCCATATCATATATATGGGTTTGCAGATTCCCAAGGAAAGGGATTGGTATATAGTATTTATTTGGTGTGAAGGAAAAATTGTTTAATAGCTAGCAGTGGAGCATGGGATTATTGAAAGAAGAGAATTGGTGGCCCCAAAGAGTGGTGAAAAATCAATGGGTTTGGCAGAAATAAGTTGAACATTGAGCTGTTGAATGAAATACAAAGTCAAGCACCTAAGTATAGGCTACCATCATTGCACAACAGTGAATTAGTGACTCACAAAATAAACCAGCAGTGAGGAGAAATTATTCCAAAAGACGAAAACCAAAGATTATGGCTCCATGAGTAAATGCTATTAGACACTTTTTGATTTTGAGTTAAGTGTGTACACACACATAGTGTGTATCACACGTGTGCATGAGTGCTTTTTTGGCGGGAAATGTTGCCTTTTTGATTTTGTCTTGTCCTAACCAAATACTGGACTATGTTAATTTTATTTAAATATTGTATGATCCTATGTGCATGTGACGGCTACATGCACGTTCATATTCTTTTTGTATTAGTTTTACTTTTTCTTTTTTTCCCAAAGGAGGGAAAAGAATCTATATATTTTCTTGCATTGTGTGGCTGCAATAAGATATAGCCTTGTAATGTAACCAATACAACAAAGGTCTTTGGGGCCTTAATGTTTAATTTTTATTTTCAGATTATGGGTGTTTTGTACTTGGATGTAATAAAACTGAGGAAATTATTTAATATAATTTATGCTGAAACTTGTTATACACCCATCAATATAATGCATCCCCACTCCCATTTATCCGGGTCTCCTTTTGCATGTGATCGACAAGGAAGATTTTGTAGCTTTCTTATTTGTTTTTATTACTAAGTATCAAAAAGCTTTTAAGAATGATGGAAATCTCGTGATTCGATAGGAGATGGTCCCTCAATCAATGTAACTCCTTAATATCAGTGCCCTTCTCGTGCCATGACCTGACCCATTGGCCTGTCTAGTCTTCCTGGATTTCAGACGCATGTATATGACTACATAATCCCATGCCACCCTCACCCCCCACCCCCACGCCACCCAAATCTAAGGTTCCACTTTTGATGCACCGATACCTATATTAAGTCGGCTATGCAGTACTTTATATATATAGATACATATTCAAATATCGATATCAGTACTAACGTATCGGATACGCCACGTGACGTATCTTTTAATTTTAAAAATAGATACGTATCTGATACTTTTTTTTAGGCGTGTATTCTTTAACTTGTTAGTCACAATTCACATTTTAATGTTTTCTTTTAGTTTTGACTTTTGATAAATGAGCTTCTTTAATGCTAAACGTTTTTTTTTTATTTTTTTTTAATTTTTCTTATTTAAGTTTTAAATTTCATTGTTTGTTAAAAATAATATATATATATAATAAATATTAATAATTTATTATATATAGACATATTCTCGGTATTGGCTGTTTTTAAAAATGTCGTATCGATGTATCTGTACCGTACCCGTATCGCCGTATCGGGACCTGTGCAACATAAGTTCCACTCCTAGACCTTGACCATCTTAGTAATTATTTTATGCAATCGAAGATGCGGTTTATTTATTTAATTCAAACAATGGAATACATACGCAGTTGAATTTTTTTAATTACGAAGATGTATTTATATTATAACTTGAAATTATTTTAGTCATGATCGCCGATTTCACCACACAACAGTTTTTTTTTCCCTATCCATTATTATATCACTAATAAGAGGCAAAAAGTGAAGGCCGTGCTCGATGAAAGCAAGTTTTCCTTGAAGACACTCATTTATATTTACATGTACATCAGCAAATTGTTACATGTTCAACGAGTAACACTTGCCATCAATGTTTTACGGTTTTCCCTATGTATTTTGCAATATTGAAACTCAACTTATTTAGGGAGTTTACTATAATTTGATGAATAACAGAAAAATAAGAACAAAATAATTCCAATCTATATAGTAAATTAACTAAAGCAAAAAGCTTAATTGATAAACCAAACCAAACAGCAACCATTCTGTATAATAATCAACAAAATGGAATCCCGCATGAATATATGTAGTACTTATAAAAAGGCCAACGAGAAGGTTGTCTGTATCTCTAGACCCCCGACACACAATTTGTCGATTTTAGTTTATAAAACATGGCTCGTGAAGTGCGTTTTATATAATATGGTCCATAAAAGATATAACCTGAGATGGATTTGTGAGACGCTACTTTCGCCATAATTACAATATAACATATATAACCTTACAAGCTAGTGGTTCTTTGAACGAAATCATGGGCAATATCTAAATCAGTTAGCTGTTTTAATGGTCCACACTGAAGAAAAATCTACCAGGTTGTGACAAATTCTTTTAATAAAAAGGTACATCGGTTACCCCTTCGGACTGGCATCTATATATACATTATATATATACATTATATATATATAAGTTTTAAAGAAGTTTGACAAAACCATATACGGTGTAGATCAAAGCTATACACAGCCACAAACACATATTATAAACACCTCTAATTTAATTATTTGGGGTTAATCACGATAATCTCACAACATTGTATTTATCTTTTTTTGCAACTAATTATTATTACCTAAACACATGAAATGAACAATTAACGTATAACCCCACAAAGTTTCAAATTAATTTATTGTAGTTTTTGCTGATGGAGCTAAATCTAGTTACTAAAATGCTAAATTTTCAAAATGAATGTATATTTGACATCAAGAGGCAAATCAAGTGCAACGAATTATTAAAAAGATTGGGGGCAAAGGGTAGATTTTCACATGTTAAGTAATAAGTTGCAAAATAGAGTAAACAAGGTTACATGGGTCAAGCCCATCAGGAATCAACCCATGTTCCCTTATATTGGGGATGACACCCGATATAGCTTTCGATATCGAATATCACATTCGAATATCACATTCGATATTGAATATCACATTCGATATGGTACAACTCACGTGGAAGTCATATGTGCGGTTCTCGCATCCCGATGTCTATCTATATATGGGCTTAACTAATCAAGGTAAACTTTATTAATTAGATACATTGTTCACTCGTATATCGAATATCCATATTCGATATCGAATACGCACGCGACATCCATTCTCGATATCGCACCCGATACACCATCCGACATACAGTCCCGACATCCTTACCCGATATAGAAAACCGATATAGATCCCCGACATCCATCCTCGACACAGTCATATCCCTGATACTTGCCACGTCCCCGACATAGAAAAGATTCGACATAACATTCGACATCATCTTCGACGTCACTTTAGATATCAACTTCGACATCCATCCAAGCATCCAAGTGTCAATTTGAGATGTTCCAAACCTAAGTCTACCTAGTACTAGTGATAGTGATATGAGACCTGATTTGTAATAGATTTGTTACCATTCTATTGTAATCTCGCATATAATATACGATCTATTGTTGAATTAGTGGCGCCGTCTGTGGGAACACAACATTACCAGACGAAGACGCTAGGATGCAACACATAGTTACTTGATCGCGATCCACGAGACCCTTCGTTGATAACTCAGCAACAGAGAATGCCCCACCACAAGTTCAGGTACCGGATCACAGCATTGAACAACAACATGATTCGTTACCTCTTCAACCTCTGACGGCACCCGAGCCTGTGCCCGTGAATCCTGCAGTCCTTTTGCCAGAGATTATGGCACATATCAATGCTACGGTACAAACAACTCTGAATGTCGCATTGGCAACACTATTGCCCCGCTTAATCAACTAGGGCGCCAACAAATTGCCTCCTTAACCCCAAGGATCAAGAGCTCAAGAGCGTAAGGAGACTACAGAGTCTAGGAGGGAATGCCCGGTTTCTAGAGCTCACATGGAAGTGGTTGCCAACCCCATGGTCAGAATGAGAGACATCGCAAGAAGAATGGAACGTTTGAACAAGGAGAAGGAAAAGGTTACCCGCAAGTTGGCGTTGGTTAGTGGACACCGAAGGTTGAACTCGTTCAGTGAGGAATTTGAATCCAAAGTGTTGGAGAAGTGTGATAAGATTCCTCAGCTCAAGACATACGATGGGAAGAGTGATCCCCGCGAGCACTTGTACTATGTGGACGGTATCCTGAACCTGCACCAGTTTACCAACAATGTGCATGCAAAGATATTGACTCTGACCTTGACTGGGGCCGCCCTATACTAGTTCACAAGGATAGAGGTCAGTTCTATAACCATCTATGGGCAGATGACACAGAGATTGAGAGCCAATTCTTTAGTTAGAAGAGGATGCGCACAAGCATGAACCACCTAAATTCGATACAGCAGAATGAGAAGGAGAACCTTGAGGACTTCATAAAGAGGCTCAACGAGGAGTTAATCAAAGTAGACGAGCCGAAAGGTGAACAAGTGGCCCTCATTTTATTCAATGCGACTTCTTGTAGAAGGTTAATGCTCCATTAAGAGGGGTAATCAACATGATCAGTGGCGGACCGATAGGGGCCGACTCCACCAATGGGAGAAAAAGGATTACCCGAGGACTGCAGGAGGACTGGTACGTTGGTTTCACAATGCTTCTGAACTTGGACGAACTGCCCAATGAAGTCATTACTTTTTCAAGGAGGGACCTGATGGATCTATCGCCAGAGGCTATCCAAACATGTAAGCTTGACTTCCCTCTCGTAGTTAGTCTTGATGGTGCCAATTACGGTGTCCGCAAGGTCTTAATAGACAATGGAAGTTCCACCAATATTATATTTGCACATGCCTTGGAGAAGATAGCCTTGGGCCACAATGTGATAGAGCAGATTTGCACCACGTTGGTTGGATTTTGGGGAGGTGAGGTGATTACATTAGGGCATGGCAATTTGCCTACATCATTCGGGGAAGAACCAAGTAGAAGAACTATCAACATCCAATATACGATTTTGGATCATCCTTTTGCCTAGAATATCATTATTGGAAGGCCATCCTTGAATGCGATATTCATGCGGTGGTCTCTACCTACCATCAGAAAATGAAGTTTCCTGCGGTCGGTGGACTTAGTAAGATCATTGCTGATTCTCTGAAAGGATGGCTTTGCTACACAACCTCTCTCATACTCTCTAGGATTAGGAAAGCTGAAGCATCAGTGGCTGTTGCGAATGAGGGGCAACAGATGGCCCAGTATCACCATTTATCTGTCTTTTTAAGTTATGAATTTTCATTATGTTTGAACAATTTATGTTTCACCTAAATTGCCCCCATGGACTGGCCTGTAAGTAAAACAGGGGGAACTACACCGGTCTGATTCCCTTATCAGCGGGATATGTAGGCGAACTGGGATTTACCTAGTTCTCGACCGTTATCTGTTATAAACTGTTATCTTGAATCGTCATATATCTCTTCTATGATATCATTGCGTTTGCAGGGACAAACCTACCCTATCAGGTAGCATAAAAATATACCATTGCGGGTAAAATATCTCCAATGGTCAGACAAATCTGACAATGCTCATCTCTCGGGCATAGATTATTATTATTACATTCTTCCATATATGGTTATCCGTTAAATGACAGGTACACATATACGCCTTTCCGTCAACAAAGGAATGTGACTCCGATATCTTATGGGATATGGGAAGAATACCTATTAAGGTCAAATATCTCATATCCTATGGGATAAGGCAGAAACATACCCTAACGGGTAAAAAGATCCCTTATCCATCGAGATAAGGAGGACACAAGAAAAGAAAAAGATCCATATCCATCGAGTTATGAAGGACAAAAGAAAAGACAAATATCCCCTATCCATCGAGATAAGGAGGACAAAAGAAAAGAAAAAGACCCAATATCCATCGAGATAAGGAGGACAAAAGAACAGACAAAGAATTCCTAACCATCGAGATAAGGAGGATAAAAGAAAAAAAAAAGATCCCCTATCCATCGAGATAAGAAGGACAAAGGAAAAGAAAAATGACCTCTTATCCATTGAGATAATGAGGACAAGAGAAAAGAGATTGACGGCGTAGAAGATTTCCGTTTATCAAGACGACGAGTACGAAACAACTGAGACGAACGCTTCTTGAATTAGAAGGGGATAAACACAAAACCACGGACATACAAGTAATTGCTCAAATTACAAGAGCGGGAATAACGCTCAGGACATCACTATCAAACTAACAAACAACAACTACATACACAGACTTCAGAGGGGGTAGTTAGGATCAACACTAAGCTTTTCTATTGCAAAATATCAGCATAATCGTCTAGGCCAGAGTCTTCACCGTCATTATTGGACTCGGAGTCCTCTGGAATTTGCTCATCCGGACCCAACAACAGATCGAGTGAATTAGTATCAAACCTGTCTCTGAAGTCGTTCCGCAGTTTAGCCTGACCGATGAGGGCATCTAGGGCTGTGCAAAAAGAATCGGATTGATCGAAACAGGTGAAAATCGATCGAATGATCCGATCCTCGGATCGAATCGAATATTTGATCCGACTTTTGATTTTTGCCTTAAGATCGAACCCATTTTGATTCGATCCTCGATTTTAGAGGCTGAGAATCGGATCGGATCGAATACTCATATTTTTTTTAAAAAAAATAAATAAATATATAATAGTATATATATAATATTATTTTTATATATATAATGCTAAGTCCATTAAGATGCTACTAAGATATTTCTATATATAATGAATATTATATTTTTATATATACACCTACCTAACATCTTTGCCACGTTTCTGTCTTTGGGAAACGTAGACAATTTGTAACACTTTTCTCTCCATGTAGTCACTAGTCTCAGTATGTACGAATGATTCACTCAAAAAAGGGGTTTCACTCAAAAATCAAAATTTCTCCAAATCAAACCCTTTCTCTTTCTGTACGAAGGCCGACGGCTGCTGATAAGCCAGTGCATAGTCTGGTGAATGGAAAGTGTAAACTGATGAAAATTAATTTGTGAAAGTGTATAATTGATTTGTGTTTTGTGTCAAAAAGTGTGATTGAGAACCATATGAAAGTGAATTTTATAATCCAGTAACTATGTTTGAATGTTGTGGTTGGTCCCATTGATATTAAATTAAATAAGAAAAAAAAGGATCGAAATCGAATCGAATCGGATCGAAATCGAATGATTTTCGATCGAATTGGATCGTTTTAAATTGATTTGATTTCGATCCTCATTTCTCCAGGATCGAAATCGAGTTCCAGCCTCGACTCGATCCGATTCGATCCGATCCGATCCAAATGCACAGCCCTAAGGGCATCCTTGACCTCCTCTCGATTCTGCAAGCCCATTTCCACGCAGATGTCCTTATTGGTCTTGCTTAGGAGGAAACCCCTCGCAATGTTCAACTTATGCTCTCGAGTGGGGCCCTAAGGGGGACAATAAAATATTATTAACGAATACCCGATAAAAGAAATACCGTTGATACAGGTGAAAGAAACATTACCTCGTAGCCCAGACACGAGGAAGTTCCCCGTCCACTACTTCTCTCTTCTCTTTCTCGGAGAGAACAACGTTATTGGCTTCATTTAGGCCAGAGGTTAATTTTGCATTATCTCCAAGGAGAGTCTCGACATTACCTTCACAAACGGCAAGTACACTTAGGGCGTCGTACCGTTCAGCTACCACCTTAACCGCCACGACAGGGTCATAATTGCCCATTGCCTCTAGATCGGCGATCATCCATGCGACAACATCTGCCTTGCTTGGGTCACTATCATTGGCTACCCTCAGGACATTGGAAGCGAATTTGCCAACATGTGCAAGATATAGTTACGATAAATACCAAGACTTGAGACAAATCTCAAGTAGAATAATAAAAGCAAGTTACAAACCTACCGCTTGGAAAATCGCACTTCACACCTCTGTGACAGAAGTTCCAATCGAACTAGTAGCCGCTCTAGAGGACTCGACCTATCTCTTCTTGGCTTGTGTAGGGTTTTACCAGAGGCTTCTGGGGTCGGATTCCTATTGGAACTTGCTCCGGCTCCACCATGCGAGTGCGCATAATCCCCGATGAGACCACCAACCCCGCCTTGGGTACTCGGTTCACCTTGAGACGGACCGATCACCCTCGACTTTGCAAATCTTATGAACATCGGGCTATAAGGGTTTAGTGTTGGGTCCCGTCTCCACAGCGGTGGGCTTTGAAGCAATAACATCTAGCCTACAACTCATTATGAGTTGACCTGTAATCAGCGAAAGTTTATATGATTACCAACAACAACGCACACTAAGCGTATGACTCACAACACGAAAATAACATAATGAGGCTATATGACCCTTGATAGGCCCTTGGTGACAGACCGCCTGCACAAAGGACCTCCTCTTGCACAAGGGTAGGATGATCATATTTGTGCTCCATGAGGAGGTCAAGAAAGCCGACAGCCCACGTAGGCGCGCCCAAAGAACCGAGCGGTTAGTACTTCTCCATCTTTGACCATTTCTCCGGCGGCCCGTAATTCCCCGACGGTCTTTTCCTGAACGTAGAAGTACTCGCTCTTGTTCCCAAGTCGTAGCTGCTTTGAATACATTGCAAAAACTTTCGCCCAGCACGAGCCATAACAAAGAAAAACCCCATATCCCGACTTTTTATTGGTGACAACCGAGAACAAGTCCCATAACTCATTAATGCCGTGCGGTGCCCCCAAGCCCTTCATCACCAGCACAAACGTTACGATTACACCAAAAGAACTTGGGGAGAGTTACCCCAAACATACCCCGATGCTTTTCAAAATAACAACAATCGAAGGATCGATAGGGAAACGTAGGCCATTGACAAAATGTTTAGCGTGACCGTAATCCAGCCCTTAGGGGATTTATGCATCCGTTCATTGTGACTGGGGAATTTGATCCCAAACCCGTCAATATGGTACTCGGTACAATAGTAATCGAGATAGTGGGGGACGTAAGACACCATATCCTCATATTTGATAACAGTTTTGTACTTCACCTCCGGCACATCGACTAGCCTGAACTCATTTAATCTCACACTCTCATCCTCGATGTCCTCCTTATCCCTTTCGTCATCATCACCGAAGGTATTGCCTATATAATCATCTACCAATGTATCCATGTTAAACATCTTAGAAGAGACGACCTGAGAATTGTGTGGTAAACTTTCCTCATTCCCATGCTCTAGCCCATAAACAAAGTCAGTGTCGTTTCGGGACACGTTCACGTCTCTCACGCCCGACATAGCCGTTTCACAATGTGCTTTAGCTCAACTAAGACTGAAAGATTCTCGAGGTTCCACGAACGCAGATCACCCAAATCTGAAAGACCAAACTCAGAAAAGATTAGATGTATATAATCAGGTTGAGTGAGCGAGCATGAAACATAGTATAGAATGCAGATAAATATCGTGAAGTAGGATATATCGAAGGCCTATAGTGAAAGCTATATCGAATGCTATATCGAAGTCTAAATCGAAATAACATATGGAAGGCCTATTGAGAAATCTATATCGAATGCTATGTCGAAAGAACATATCAAAGGCCTATAGCGAAATCTATATCGAATGGTATATCAAAGGTTGTATCTAAAGGATACATCGAAAGCCTATATCGAAAAATACATCGAGAACTATATCGAGCATCCGCGACATACCTTTGTCGAAAGAAGTACGAGTTTGCTAAAAGACAAATGACTTTTCTCTCTCCTCTTAACTCCTATTTATAAACATCGGGGCCTCCGACTCTGCATTTATGGCCAAGGATATCGAAATTAAAATTCTACATTCGAACAACCATAACGAAACAATTCGATATAAAAATCACAAAATTTGATGCGCATATGACATTAGCTAATAATTTTAACGCGAACCTCAGTGTTACGGTAATTATATTGTGGGTCCACCATGGCTTTAAATAAAATTCACGTATCCGAGCTCCATCATTCGAACTAGGCATGTACTGCTAATCCAAGCTTAATTCAGTTTACGAGTTATTATTTACAACAATAACACCCAAACTAGGGGACTACATGATATGGGTAATTCCTATATTGTGTCGGTCCGCTCCGGTTACATGGGCCAAGCCCATTAGGAATCAGCCCATGTTCTCTTATATCGGGGATGGCACCCGATATAGCTTTCGATATCGAATATCACATTCGATATGGCACAACTCACGTGGAAGTCACGTGTGCGGTCCCTGCATTCCGATGTCTATATATATATATATATATATATATATATATCTGGGCTCCGCTAATCATGGCGAACTTGATTAATTAGATACATTGTTCACTCGTATATCGAATATCCATATTCGATATCGAATACGCACCCGATATCCGTTCCCGACATCGCACCAAATACACCATCCGACATAAAGTCTTGACATCCTTACCCGATATAGACACCCGATATAGATCCCCGACATCCATCCTCGAAATGGCCATATCTTCGATACTTGCCACGTCCCCGACATAGAAGAGATTCGACATCACATTCGACATCATCTTCGACGTCACCTTCGATATCAACTTCGACATCCAGTCAAGCATCCAAGTGTGAGTTTGAGGTGTTCCAAACATAAACCTACCTAGAACTAGTGATAGTGATAGGAGACCTGCTTTTTAATAGATTTATTACTATACTATTGTAATCTCGCACTTTGTATATAATATATGTAATACGATCTATTGTAAAATTACATGGGATTCATCTAATAATTTGTATGGATATAATTGGTTCAGAAGATTATGCCATAAACGACTCCATAATATCTAAAGTTCTAAACCATAAAATTGTTGCATTCCAATACAAATTATTTATTTATACATAATTTAATTATATATATTCGTAACACATGTATACCACTACTGTTTAGAGGCACGGGAATGGGATCAGTTATATCAGTTCAAATGTATACATGTCGAGAAAATTAATTAGGTAGTCGACAATGAAATGGACAACACCTTTGAAATTGTATTATTTCCCTCGATCACCTTTTAGGCTGTTTCTACTTAGTGGTACCCGCCACAACCCGAAATGTGGAATCCTCTAGCAATATTATAAGTATTATGGATTTAACATTATTATTATTTGCTCGTGTGAATTTGATCTAATAATTCAGTGAGTTGTGGCAAATTCCGATAGGATTACATTAGCTAGTTGGAATCATAAAGGGTTTGGACCTTTTCGAACAAATCAAATTAAAGATAACGACCCCTTTTAAAAAGGATTCATTAAATATATCTGTGTGTTTGGTAGTTGATTAAGGGACAAAGACGTTATTTATATATATATATATATATATATATATATATATAGAATAATTAAGACACCATGCGACATGATATTAATTAGACTATTAGTACTCAGTAGTCCTTTCCTGGGATTTTTCATTTCAACAAGTAGAGTGATGACATTATTTTTCTTCTTCTACTTTTTTATTTATTTATTATTTATCAACATCTCTTTAAACCACAAAAGGGTTACAAAGGCAAAGAAAGAGCTTCTGAAATCATTAAAGCCCATGGCGATGAAAAATGTTGTGTACGTTAATTATTTACACAAGACCATTTTGCAATAGGGTTTGTTGCAAAAAAAAGTTATTACGAAAAATAAACTCAAACTTTTTCACTTTATAATTTATTGAAACTTGTCTATATTCCACTATTGTGTTGAACCTAAAGATGCGGAAGTAATCTGTGAATATATACTGAGGGGTGGCAGCTCGGTGGTGTCACAAATGACGTATTGCAAGGTTCATAATATAATATGAAACTTAATGTATAAGTCGTACAAGAACTTGGGACCTTTTCAAACACGATTAATTCCACCAAGATTCCTCTATGTGGAGTGACACATATAGGAGAAAATGATAACTGGCTAGTTCATGAACTGGATTTCTAGTTGCCGGTATAATATCAAACCTACGTAGTAGTGGCTAGCTGACGAATATCTTAGGCTAATTAAAACTCTAATAATATAATTAAGAGCAGTAATCATCTCCACCAATTCCTTAATGATTAAAAATAGTAAATATGCCAAGATATTGAAAGAGACGTTTGTAGCACTTTTTATGCATTCTCTAGCTAGGAAGAAATATTGACATTTATTAAGTTATAAATATACACACATTCTCATGTGCAAGGTGTAAAGTTTTTTTCTTTTTTTTTTCTAATAAGTTGGATGCTATTGGATTCGAACTTATAATTATGACTCTTTTTTGTTGGGTCTAAACTATATATGATACTATATGTTGAATTCTCCATGTTTATTCGAAACTCTCAAGCTTGTAGAATTAGTTTATAGTTTATACAATATAACTGCGATAACCAAAGAAATCCTTTATTATAACCTTAATTATCTATGTAATTTAATGGAGAGATTTTATAATATAGTGTACACACGTGACGCACATACACATGTATATATATACATATATTTATATATATATTTTCGCACATACACATGTGTTATATATGTATAAAGTGGAGATTTTGAAACATGATAAAAAAAAGTAGAAAAAAGATAGAAGGTGTGGCAAAAATGATAGAGTAACTTGCTGTGTTTTTCTAACGTTGAAAAGCGAATCCAAAGTACTGTTACCTCAATTGTTAAAACCATAGTTTGATGACTTTATGTTTTCTCTATGCAATGTTGAAGCAATTAAATAAAGTGCATGGACTATGGTGAGGAGCGTCCTCAGACCTCAGCCACTCTCTCTTTAACAAAAAAATACAATAAAATCAACTTTGTTTGGCCACATGACAAAGAAAAGACAGACTCTAGAGTTCATCTTTTGATCCTTATATTTTATTTTTGCGTTGTAAAACACATTACGTGGGGTTCCATTAAAAGTGCAGTAAGGATTCAAAAGTTGGAATGATTCTATTTCTCACAGTCTGATTTGCAGATATGACTCATATTTTATGCTGAATGCAAGACTAGACACCATCACTTTCAAATTCCCATTACAAATTTCACTTTTTGATTTAATTTGGTATATTTCATGTCGCAATCTTATCTGGGGTCGAGAAAAAAGGAAAAAAGTAACAAAAAATTAATTTTCGACTCGAAATTAATTGAGAGAGTACGTAAATTTGTTATGTACACATGTTGTTATTGTCTAGGTAAAACATTTATGGTTGTTTTAAGGCTTCATGAACTGTTTAACGATTTGTGTTTAGTGGAAACGTGTCGGCTGTCGTGAAAATTACAGATTTTTGTTATATGTCTTACGCATCTTTCCAAGTTAGTTAAATACAATCACGTATTTGAAATTTCGAAGTAAATATCAAACATCCATAAAAGTAAGGGATGGGTCAATATTATATTATGTGCTTCATTAATTAATCATCGGTTGCCTACAGGACCTCGTATAATTAATTATAAATGATTTTACCGTAGAAGTTAATACGATGGACAGATTACTAGTCAAAGTAGCTTTGGGATATGCAATCAACGATTGGAATTAAGTTAATCCGTAGAAGACAAAAAGGCATATATATCCATAATCATATATATCCATAATCATATAAGCTTTGCTAAAAAAGACGAAGTTAGAAACGTAATTGTGCAAAGGGGTAAAGCTTTGTTCCTCTGAAAGCAACAATTAAATTCTAAAAAGATGTGCATTATATTCATAAGCCTTGCATGTCATACAAATCTTGCCTACATCAGATTAAACGTGAAACAGTATATGAAACTTTGTAAATAAAAGAACTGTAAAAAGATGTGTTATAAATGAAATAGGAGCCCAATTTTCACTCCCTTTGTTGCTTTTACTTCTTCTTTGGATCCTTAAAGTAGATCAAAAAAGACAAGGGGCAAGAGCAATCTATAGACGGCAGGCTATATATGGAGAGGAGCGTAAAAATGTCACCTTCTTTTCTCTTTTATAATGCTTTGTGATAGTGGCTGGACCTCCATTTTCCAAAGAGTGGAGACAAAAAAGTCATCTTCATAATCATATATATATATATTGTATATTATATCAACATTAACATTTTGTTGTACATTTGATCTTATACGATGTAACATGTGATTATAATGTGATCAAAGATCTCTTGTTTCATATGATACTTATAGCAAAATACTTATCTAATAGAAAAAAATCGAAACACTTATGGAAATGATATATTGATCTCCAGAAACTCATTCGAACGGAAGCGCATCCAAGAAATCTATATGTATTGAGCCAAACATGAAAATCGAACTAAAATAACCATGAATCGCCTATCTAGCTAGCTATACACAAAATAAAGCCGGCATACATTACAATCTTGTTTAAAATTGTATGGCGCCTCGCCATCTTTTGTTTAGTAAAGCACGCATCACATAATTTGTAACATAAAATAGCCATACAAAGCAAATGGAAGTGAGTAATAGCAAAATTTAAAGCTGAGAACACAGGAATTAGTTTTATATTAAGTTTGTTACACCTGAAAAATCTTGTGCACCTTAACATTTCTGTCTGGCCTCCAAAATGTTTGTATAAATGCCTCAGTCACTCTTCACAATATATGATGAAATTACGAAAACATTTGAATCTACCTCCACTTTAATTGCTGTGAAGAACTTCAAAAGTCGAATCTTATCGCCAGAGAGGAATGATCAATTGGTTGGTCCTTTTGATTTCCGCGTGAGAGAGGCAGAGGAGATAATCTAGTAAAATTGAAAAGCTTGTTGGTTTTTTTTTTTTTTTTTTTTTTTAAATATTGGGTTGATTGAAATCTGAAAGGGTGAAAACGTAGAACAACAATATTTTTATTAGTTAATTACCTAAGCCAAAACTATCATTGATAAGTATTTTCCAAATTCCTCAATTTTTGATGCTAAATGTAAGAGTGCACCGTCGTTTTCATAGAGGAGTATATGTGCCACGATTCCAGTTTTGGCGAGGGGGCTGCGGTGGCGAATTGGAAATGGGAGTTTGGTGTCTGTTTGGTCTGATGCTTGGCTCCCACGCCGATTACGCCAAAGAGGCTGATATGGAGGATCTTAGAGTTATGGATCTCATTGATCAAGATAAGGGTTGGTGGAATAGTATGCTAGGTAAACGAATCTTTTGGAAGATCGATGCTGATGTTATTTTGGCTCTGCCGCTAGGGGATAGGGGCAACGAAGATTTAAAAATTTGGCATTATAGCAAGAACAAAAAATTCTCTGTTAGGAGTGCCTATTATTTTGATTATGTCGCAGGGTCTCATCTCAAACAATTCGGTGCAATCTAATAGTGTCGCTCGTGATTGGAGATTTATTTGGAACGTAGAAGGACCAAATAAACTAAAGCTCTTCCTTTGACGGGTTTGCTGCGACATCTTACCAACAAACTGAAATCTAGCGAAGAGGAGAATTAATGTGGAGTTTTCATGTTCCATTTGAGAATGGGGGGGGGGGGGAATGTGGAGGATATTTCCCACGCTTTGTTCATATGCCAAGTTGGGCGGTAGGTTTGGGCTTTAGCATGCGTGCCTCATGCAGCTAGAATTCGCAATGAAGAATTATTAGAGCAGTTGCAAAGAATCTGTAAAACATGGGATGCGTCGATGGTTCTAAAAATTGCGGTGGTGTGTTGGACGTTGTGAGGAGATAAGAACGTGTGGCGGGGGAAAAAACGTCGTCGCTGCTTAACATTGCAAAGTTTGCCGAGATGTTCTATCAGAAATGGATGGAGGCACATGTTGGTACTGGTGTTCACGACAATCTAGAACCAAGTGATTGGATTCCTCCGCCTCGACCGTGGATCAAAATGAATTTCGATGGAGCGGTGTTCGATGTTGATGAGGCAATTGGGATCGCCATAATTGTGGGGGACTATATTAACACTATAATGTGTTCATGATGATCAAGAAGAAACAACAACAAGAAGAAGAACAAAATAAAGAAGAAAAACTTTTATTATGATCAACGATTGAGAGCTTTGATCTTGTGTAATCTGTTTGTGAAAAGTGTAACTCGATGAAATGAAAATGAGTACAATTATCAGCTTATATAAAGCTGAATTCTCCTAATTCTAATCGAGATGGAACTGCTAATTTAACAAACTATAACTAACACTAACAGCTTACTATAAATGGAAACCGGTAAGTAACTAACTAACTAACATTTGAAAAGTTTCTAAATAAGGAAAGTTATAAATAAACTTTTATAATTGATGTTCTGTTGTATCAGCTAAGAGCTCCCCTCAAGATGTGCACAAATATTGTGAATGCTCATCTTAGAAATCATGACATTCAAAGGTTGTAGGGATAGAGGCTTGGTTAATATAGTTGCTACTTGATGTTCTTTCCTAATGTACATGATCTTGATTTCTTTGTTGTTGACCTTTTCTCTTACAAAGTAACAATCTATCTGGGTGTGTTGATTTTCTCATGATGAACAGGGTTGTTTGCTATGCAGTATGTACTTCTTCTATCAGTAAACAAGAGATGAGTCTTCTGTTGTTTGAAGCCAAGAACTTTGAGTAATTGATGAAGCTAAAGTATCTCACATGTGGTAGTGGCTAATGCCCTGTATTTTGCCTCAGTGGATGAACTGCTTACTGTTTGTTGCTTCTTGCATTTTCAGGATATAGATAGCATAGCATGTGATGCTCTTTCTAGTTTCAGGACAACCAACCAAATCATTGTCAGGAAAGGCTTTGATGTGGATGTCAAAATTAGCTTTGTAGTGAATGCTTCTTCCAGAAGTTGATTTGAGGAACCTCAATACTTAGTGTGCTGCAGCTAAGTGTGAATTAGTTGGTTTTTTCATATGCTGAGTCAAACACTAAATGATGTAGCATAGATCTAGCCTTGTGATTGTGAGGTATAGCAATCTTCCTACAAGCCTCTTGTATACTGAATTTGAATCTGTGAGTTTGGTGGTGTGACTCATAGGAATTGTGCTTGGTTTGCATCCCAGATATCCTGCATCTGTTAGAATATCTAGAGCATATTTTGTTTGGCATAGAGTAATGCATGTTTTGCTTCTGGCAACTTCTTTACCAAGAATATATTTTAAGTCTCCCATATCTTTTATAGTGAATTCAATGTCAAAATGATGCTTAATGCTATCAATTTCTTGAAGATCATTATCAGTTAGTATGATGTCATCTACATAAATACATAAAGCTGTAAATCTGATGCCATTAGTTTTAGTAAAGAGAGAAGAGCCAGATA
Source organism: Linaria vulgaris (assembly GCA_948329865.1). Classification (NCBI taxonomy): domain Eukaryota; kingdom Viridiplantae; phylum Streptophyta; class Magnoliopsida; order Lamiales; family Plantaginaceae; genus Linaria; species Linaria vulgaris. The sequence continues at coordinate 102,417,669 of OX415254.1, read as the reverse complement.
CTGTCTAAGTATATCCATGAAAAATGAGGCACTGAGTGAGTTTGATAAACCACTGTCTTGAGGCTTGTTTTAAACCATATATACTACTCTTAATAAACATACCTTGCTGTCAGATTTAGAACAATAACCAGGGGGAGTCATATATAATACTTCATCCAGATCTCCATGTAAAAATGTAGTATTCACATCAAGTTGTTTTAAATGTCAATTCTGTGATGCAGCTAATGCAAGTATCACTCTTATTGTTGTCAATTGAGCTACTGGAGAAAATGTATCAAAGTAATCCAAACCTTCCTCATGTGTATATCCTTTAGCCACCAACCTTACTTTGTTTCTTTCAATGGTCCCATCAGCTTTATATTTGACTTTGAGAACCCATTTACACCCAATGCAATGTTGTCCAGGTGGGAGTGTTGTAAGCTCCCAAGTCTTTGTTTTCTCCAAGGCATCTAACTCCTTCTTCATTGCAAGTCTCCATTCAGCAAACTTACTTGCTTGAATCTATGTTCTAGGTTCAGAAATGTGAGATATAGATGCAGTGTATGCCTTCTAAGAAGAACCAAGTAAATCAGTAGATATATAATCTGAGATAGGATATTGTTTACCAGAAGTACTGCTGTTTGCTTTTAGGACTTAGGGAATGACACATCATAAACAAAAAGATATGCATGAGGTCCAGTAGATCTATGAGGTCTAGTGGTGTGAATTGATGTGGGGAGATTGTTGTTACCTGATGAAATACATGTATTTTGTTCTTGAGTATGTTCAGTAGCTGTGCTTTGTACTTGAGCAGACTCTGTAGGTTGTACTTCACTGTGTGATGGAGGAATATGTTTTGTATGTGATGTGGAGGTTGCATTTTGTTGTATATTAGTAGAGGTTTTAGTAGTGTAGGAGCTATCTACCTCTACATTTTTTTGTAGTGGTGGAGTGTTAGGTAAGGCTTGGATAAGTCATCAGAATCTGATGGTGTAATGGGATATACATGTTCTATATGATGACTAGTGTTGTTAATATGAGATATAAAGAATCAGTACATAAGTTTGTACTCGGTGGTGCTGACTGCTGAAGTGTATTGAGTTGAGGAATGTTGTTGTTGGAAGAGAAAAGTGTTTTCATGAAAGATCACATTCCTTGAGATGAATGTTTTCTGAGATTGCAAGTTGAGAAGTAGATAACCCTTTGTACCTTGAGGATATCCCAGAAACAAAGCCTTTGTTGCTCTTGGATCAAACTTGTTCCTGTTCACAGCAAGTATAGAAACAAATGCCAAACAACCAAAGGAACGCAACAAGGAATAATCAGGAGTTTTATCGTACAATTTCTAATAAGGTGTTCTATTATGTAACACTTTAGATGGTAGTCTATTGATTATGAATGCAACACAAGATATGCACTTACTCCAGAATTCAATAGGTATTTGGGACTGAAATCTCAGTGATCTAGCCACTTGTAGTAAGTGTTAATGTTTTCTTTCCACTAATCCATTTTGTTGAGGGGTCTCAACACATGACTTTTGATTTATTATGCCATATTTCTCATAGAATCCTTTAAGGATAAATTATGTGCCATTGTCAGTTCTTATTGTTTTGATTTTAGTTGAGAAGTTAACACTAAATTGTAGAATTGGAGTAAGTGTTTTTGAACTTCTGATTTATGTGAAGCATGTATACCCAAGTGCACCTACTATAATCATCTACTATAGTCAGAAAGAATCTAAAATTATCATGAGATTTAACAGAAAAAGGTCCCCAAACATCAGAGTGTATGAATTCAAAAGCATGAGTAGTACAACTGGAGCTTAAAGGAAATGGTAATTTTCTCTGTTTAGACAAATGATATATATCACACTCATGTAGTTTATTACAATGGCTCAAATTAAGATCAACTCTTGCAAACCGCATCTTCAATTCCTTCCACAACTCCAAGCCAGATTCAAAATAGAGCAGGCTTTTGTGTAGATCATCAGAAACAGAATTCATCAGCGATGACATGACAAGTGTGTTGGCTCTAATCCAACAGGTTTCATTCACTTCATCATTGGATTCTAGTTTTGGGAGAGTGCCATCAATGAACTTGATCTTGTTCTTGATGTTAAGTGCCATGATTATCCTTTTACTCCATGACAAGTAGTTGGCCCTAATGAGTTTTTCTCTCACAATCGAAGCACCTGTGAAATCATGTGTCTCTAGGTAGTAAACAGAACTGGAATCCTCACTGGGATTCTTGGAGGAGACAGTAGTTGAAGATGTCGCAGGAGTAGTCATTTTGACTGATTTCCAGAAAGTAAAAGAGAGATGAAATCAGGCGAACAAAAGAGAAGATTTCAGTAGATTGCAACGGAAAAAACATCAAAAAACCTAATCTAATAATACCATATTAACACTATAATGCGTTCATGATGATCAAGAAGAAACAAGAAGAAGAAAAAGAACATAATAAAGAAGAAAAAGTTTTATTATGATCAAAGATTGAGAGCTTTGATCTTGTGTAATCTGTTTGTGAAAAATGTAACTTAATGAAATGAAAATGAGTACAATTATCAGCTTATATAGAGTTGAATTCTCCTAATCCTAATTGAGATGGAACAACTAATTTAACAAACTATAACTAACACTAACAACTTACTTATTTTGGTCTTATTTCGTCATGGTAATAGAACACAGTAAAAGATTACAAAATGAGATCAAAACAATGTTATCCAACTTTATTAACAGACTAGCTTGGTCCGGAACACTTGTTACAAGCTTATTAGATAGAATAACTAAATTACAATATTAATGTAGCGTATCGAATTGTAGGTATTCGATGCTGACGTGCCAAATGTCTTCGTTCGATGCGGAACAAGTATCGCTGGTTCAAAGTCATTCTGGAAGGTATCGAATTCGATGCGTATAATAGATGTCGAATTCGATGCGTACTTTGGCGTGTCGAATGGAAGTACACTATTCAACTACGTGTCGAATTATGGCTGTTCGATCCGATGCGTGTCGAATGAGAGATGGTTCGATGCTGACTGTGCTGAGGTGGTTCTCTTCCCAAAAACTTGCACGGAACTCAAGGGGACGGGCTATTTATAGAACCCGTCCCATGGGGCCCGCTAACCAATATAGAAAGGGGCATCGAATCGTGCCTGTTCGATGCGTGCATCGAATAAGGGCTATTTAATGCGCTAATGGACTGGCCCAATAACAACGTATCTGCCTGTGAATTCGATGCACGCATCGAATTCTCTCAATTCGATGCGCTTATGGGCCGGCCCAATCAGAATGTATTGGGCCAATCTTAAATCACCCCCATCATATAGTCCCCTCAGTTTGGGAGACGATATCAATTTGGAGATCGTCTTCCAAACTTTAAAAACTATATTTGGGATTGCTTTGAACGGTCTTCGCCGTACGCATGTAAAGTTTTAGACATATTATCAATTATTTTACTGATTTGGGATATTCCTATTCATAGTATAGTTCGGAGAGGTTCAGAGTGGTCCTATGGACATTAATTTAACGCCTCGAATAGCTGCAATTCGATGCGTAAATTAGCCTGCATCGAATTATACTTGTTCGATGCGGTTATTCGATGCGATCCCTCAAATAGGCCTGATGGGACTGGCGACACCTATATAAGAAGACACTATCGTGAGGAGCTCATTTCTCTGGCAACGCACTTCGCTCTTTAGGTGAGACGCATCGAATTTGCGTCATTAGATGCGATCCGCATCTAACGGTCACCGATTCGATGCGATCAACATCGAATTGGGATAATTCGATGCGTTAAAATTGTTGCTTTTTCTCTCGTTAAATGTTCGTATGTGCATTTTTAACCTGTTTCTCTTTTGTTTAGGATATTTTCAATCAAGCAACAGCTTTTTCTACCGAAAATTCGATCAAGGTAAAATTTCTGCTTTTTATTTTGCTAAGTTATTTCTTTTATCAAGTTCATGTTATGTATGTTTGAGTGATGTGCTAGAGTGTTGAGTGACGTGTTCGTCCTTAGTCAGCCTCCATTTTAATTTATTTCAGTTCATTCTCGTCAAAGATGGTGAGCAGTGAATCCACTTCTGGGAGTGAGTCGAGTACTGGCTCTAGCTCTAGTTCTATTAATAAAGGGAACCATTCGAATGCTCCCGCGGGCCCAAGAAGAGTCAAAGTAGATGTATATGAGTTATGGTCCATGATCACCCTCTGCTGACGAGAACTAATTTTCAAACTTCTTCTTCAGGTTCTCATAGGTTGTGATGATCACTTGAGGAATTCTGGAACCAGTCGAGGGCTACACCAATTAAGGTCATAGAAAAAATTCGTGCTTGTTCGCTGTCAGTAAAGCTATATAATGATAGAGTTTCATCTAGGTAAAATATATGCTCGATGGATCTTGCTTCTTGTCATAAGTCTTTAGTTGTGTTTTTTTTCCCTTGGTCAAGAATCATTGACTCTATCTCAACACAGAAGGGTGTGGCCCGTGCCACCTTACGCTGCACATCCGCCCTCTCCTTATCCAATCACTCATATTTTCTTGTTATCTCTGATAGGTCAGCTCTGGAAGCCTAGGCCTAGTTTGCACGACTATCCTCTTATTTCTCACGGCCACACTCCCCTCGCGACTCCGCTTCCACTGACGGGGAGTGTGCCTTGACTCGTCAGCGAAAGCCTTTCCATGTCCCTAGGTTTGTTGAGCATGGTCCTCGAAACCCGAACCTGCGAGATTTCCTTGTCATGATTCTGCTCCGTTGCTGGAACAACATGAGTAGCCGAAAGAGCAGTGGCGATTGCGGCCTACAATATAGCCATAATCCGACTCATCAAGTCGGTTGAGAGAGTAATTGACGACACTGCTGCAACCTCGACTAGCTGGTGAGTCTCTGCTACTACCTTAAGCTATTTTGTAGGTGCAGGTGCGGGTGCGAAGACTTGAGCTGGTACCCGTGACCCAACTCTTAGTGTAGGTGTTGGTCTTCCAAGTCGGTGCATCTCCGCAGTGGAACTCTGAACTGCCCTTTGACTCTGGGAATGATTAACAGTGAACATTGTTGCTTGCTCTTCTGTGCTTGTGGTGTTCCCTCATAATGCGCTAATAACTTGGTAATAATTAGTTTGGATTACACGGTTTATAACGAAGGTACAACTGCGCCTAAATTACACCAAACTATGCTAATCTGAATAATAATAGACTAGCTTTTGTTCTCTTAAGCACGGTAGGATTGTTGAACGGGAAAAAAATGCCAATAACATGAAATCTACAATGTCTTGAAACTAGATATGTCTGGAAACTGAGGCTATCTCAAAGTTGGGCTCAACTCGAGATAAGGGACTCTCGATACTATTGCTCGAAGACCTAGGAGTCTCGAAAGCATGCGTGTATGGAAAGATTATCTCGAAATGGCTCTCTGGATACAAGAGCTTAAGGTTGCTACAATGTTTAATGGCTTGCGTTGATTATCGATCCTGAGGTATTTATTGGCCTTTGAATGCGGGACTACTTTTTAGAATTTTTGAGAATGTATCGAAAATACGGTATCTCTAAAGAATCTTTTAAGACATTGATAATTTTGTCTCGAAACTATGTTTCGAGATATTTCTAGTTGAGTTTTTTCCCTGCCAGGCCAGTCCCAATTTCGTTTATCTTGGGCCAACCAATTAAGCCCATATCGTACTTAAAAACATTTACATACGAAATCTTATAGATAACACTGTTATATAAAAACAATTACATTAAACAAAGTAAAAGTCCTGAATAAATAGATGTGCAAGGGCTTTGGTCATATCAACATTTGTGAGAATACGTATCAAAGATTAATATTTTTCATTATTTATCTGATTTATGGTTTGATATCTTTATTTGTATTTCTAATTTTAACAAAGTTCATCAATATATATCTGAAAGCGCCAGTCCATAAATCTTAAAACCATTCACGAATGCATGTAATTTGGCTCTCGCTAGCAACGGTAATGTGCGGCACAGATGGTTGGAATTAGTTTATTTATTAACATATATGCTTTAACTTTGAAAATGAAGAATAAGAAATTATATATTCAAATTACATACATAAAAAAAAAATATGAATGTGTCTTCAAAATAATTATGTTTGAGGATTTAATATAATTATGTACTTCTTATTTCCAAATCAAAGTTAACCATTAGAATTCGACAAATGATATTCGAGGAGCATATACTTTTATTATTTTATTAGTCAGAGAAATTATTAATAATAGAAATTAAAATAGATTAACTATATTATATCGTTTATAGGCAAAGCCGCAAAGGGGTGGTGGCGAAAATTAGTTGGAACCAAATTTGAAGAGTTCAAAACCCAACGGAAGAATTCATTGCCCAAAGATATTTGGACTCAAAATGAGATGGCAATATGGGGGATAAAACAAGATATTGGGCTTAAAGGTTTTATCACCTAAGTCTGTGAAATATTTAGCTGAGATATAGTCTGTAGACACAAAGTTAACACTCTCGATGTTAAACATGCAATTAATCTTCAAAACTAACACCGTTAATGTTATTGGGAATTATTAAAAGCTTTTAGAAGAACAAGTAAATGAGTAATAAAGTGTTTAGTGTTGGGCCTAACTATTCTCTACGCAGGCGCGGAGTCCATTTCTTATAATAAGAATAATTGTGCCGTTGAATATATATGTCTTATAAAATGGACCATTGTAATAGCGAGGGCTTGCGAGGCGGGAGTATACCTCGGGTACGGGTCAGACAACAATTTATTTTTCTTCTTCTAATATTAGACACGTTTCTTGTACACGTCTAAGGCTATTCAAAGTAATAAAATAGCTTTGGAAAAACCAAGCAATACAGTTGTTGTCACTTAGTTTGCACGACAGGCCTCACAATTTTCTACAACTTCAATCAAAAAGAGTTTATTTCAAAGAAAAACTAGTGATACTGGTTAATTTAGACGCTATGATGAACGATCACTTGAAAATACCGATAGTTGTAATATAGGTACGTGTTAGACGCGTCACACGAGTATGCCTCAAATAGGTTGTTAAACGACTTATAGAGTCGTGTGTTGTTTCTTGTACTAGGCTTTAGTTGTTTATTTTACATTTTTGCCCTTGTATTTTCACTTTTTTCATTCCGGTCCTATTATATAAAGGACTTGTGACCTAAATGGAATTAATTAATTAATTCTTTTTTTTTTTCACAAACCATAATGTCATCGGCCTCTTCTTTTTCTCTCTCGCCTTCTTCTTCTTCACGAAACTCATCTTTGAATTACAAAGTTTACATACGTGTTGCAAAAATTCAGTCGGTGTTTCTGAATTAAAAATAAATGAACATGGTTGCTTTGAGGTATTTTTTTTTTGAAAACATATTTATTTAATTAATTTTTTCCAGGTTGTTTCAAATGTACAGAATATTGTTTGAAGAGGAATTTTAAAATGTTGTTTGATGAGAATTTTCCAAAACATATCTATCTATGTTGCACGGGAAATTTCTAAATTTAGATCTTTTTAAGAGTATGTTGAGTATGGCACTATCGGTTACATTATGATGATTATTAAAACTAGAATAGAGAAGAAAAACCATTTTTATATAAATCATACGCATACATATCGACATGTGTTTAATTAAAAGTCGAAATTATGCTGCTCTATTATTCATTTCTGTTTTGGCTTTTCTGTAACAAATACAGAGCTACTAACTAAATAAAGGACTTTATTTGAAATCAAAAAACAGAACTAAGCTCATTTCTATTAAAATAAAAATGGCAGAAAGAGTGGAAGAGTTTGTCAAAGTAATGCTTGCAAAGCTAAGTGAATGGGGCTTCAATGAAACACTTAGAACGTACAAAATTTTCTCCATATTTATTTGTTTACCTGTTTTTATACCTTTACTATATTTTCTAGTTTAACTGATAGTTTTATCTTCTGTTCTTTTAGCTTAACTTTAAAAGAGGACCTGATTTTCGGTTGTATTTTGGTTTTCAACCTTACCTCCCATATATATATTTTCTCTGTTTTTTTTAGCTTTTCACCAACTTGAATGTATTTTGGGTCGTACATTGATTGAAATCTTCCCCCATTATGCCTCTAGTTTTCTATGCTCTATCTGTGATCAGTTGAACACTAGGTAGTTTACGATTGAACATCATGTGTTTCCACCGAGTCGTTTTTGTTTGATTGAAGAAGGCCTGTAGTAAAACTAAGATTAGAAATAGTTTTCATGTTCATGTTTCGTGTAGGAAGAGAGACGTTAGTTATGTACTTTACTTGATAAGAAGAGTAAGACTTTTGATCTTAGTTTTTTTTGTAAGTCAGATTCTCTTTTCTGTCCCAAGTGCACTGCTGATAATCAATCTTTTAGTGCAGTAGTTCCTTTTCTCCAACCATAGATATCCTTTCTTGAGATCGATCAGCACGTGCACCCTGTAACTAAGATAAAAAAAAATAAAAATCAACTTCACAATTTGTATTCTAAACTAATCAACAGTTGGCAATGACCAACAGAGAGAGAGTCCATCATACTAGCAGACCACCTTTTAGTCTAAAGTGTTTTGTGTTTATTCCGATATTTCAGAGAAAATCCCTACTGCCTGGCCAAGAAATAAATACAAGTGATGATAACATAACAGCGTTGTGTTGTGAGTTTCATGACCAAAATAAATAAATTTTTGTTTTGCTTTTGGGGCATCTGCTTTCTTTGATTCGATGGACCTTACTGAAATCAATTGAGTTCCTATTACTTCACTATGTGAAAAGTACCTTGTAGTCCATAATTAATGTAATTAAGAACTTGCCCTTGAGATGACCTATTATTGTTTTCACCATCTTTCTCTTTAGGCTTCTTTGGGAATCATTCACCAACACTAGGCTTCTTTGGGAATCATTCACCAACACTGCTTTGATTTTATTTCATTATTTGTTTTTTGGTTGAAGGTTGGGCAAGGTAGGAAACTGTTTGATAAAAAACAAATATTTGGAATAATATTTAGATGCGATGGAAATAATTTAATCTGAATTTCACTAAATAGTTGGAACCTTTATAACAGGACTGCTGAAATCCAGTCCATCAGAGCTGATGTGCTTCTTAAGCTAGACATGCTAATCACAGAAAATCCTGCTTTTGCCGGAAAACTTCAATTGCCTGCTGTTACAGAGTCGAGTCGCCACTGGGAAATCTGATTGTAGATTACCTTAACCCATCTACTAGTGTAAGTCTAATAGATTATAGATATACTTTTGCTATGGTAGTTTATTACTTTACTTGGTGTCAACAATCTCTTAACTCTATTCTCATTTTTCTTTTTCATATTGTTTGTTTCAGGGACATCTGACATTTTTTAGTGCAATATGTACCAGCAGCTCATCTGGAACTGTGGAACTAAGTCATGCTGGTATTTTGTTTTTATAACCTTACTTCTAATCTATAACTTCTCCGTTATAGACCTTAAAGGATTTCTTTTGGGTAGTAAAATACGTAGTTTGTGCTCTCGTCCTAGTGATACATCTACTAACAAATTACTATTTTGCTGTTAATAGATGCTGAACCTTCATCAAAACGACAAAGACTTATTCAAAACTTGGAAGAGGTATTGTTAATTAACTTAGAGGCATGCTTGTGGTTAATGTTCTTAATACTTTATATAATTAAGTAATCCTAATTCTTATACAGCTTAGGGGACTTGGGTTTCCTGCAAAACTTTGGGCATATATAGTTGAAGGTTCAGCTGTCACAAGCATGGATTTTCATCCCTTCCAAGAAAACATCCTTATCGGTTAGATCTTTGTCTTTTCCTCACTTCAATTTTATAATTTCTCGTATTTCACATATTTTCTTTTCAAAACTAAATATTATGTTCCAAGGCCTTATATGTCTCACCTTTTCTATTACTTTCTTTCGGTGGGAACTGAAATAGGACAAATTTCTATATGGGATGTGGCTCGAACGAAGAGAAATGCGAGGGCCAGTTTCACAGTGAACGTTTTGACATGCACAAAGATGCTCAAGGTAAATAATAATTTTATTAAAGAATTGACACATATATTTGCTCATTACTTTGACTTACGCATTTTTTTTTTGTTTTTGCTTGTAGGATTCACTTGAAAATGACCACGTGACATCGGTCAATCGTGTGATTTGGAGCCCAGACGGAGCCCTTATTGGTTAGATATCCTTTTTAGCCGAATTCTTTTCTAGTAGTAATATAGTATTAAAGTTGATTATACAAGCATGAATATAATTACCACTCACGATTTATGTGTTCTTTCAGGTGCTGCATATTCCAAGAGCATTCTCCGATTATATCAGGCTCCTACGGACTTGAGTACGTTGAGCGTTTTAGAAAACTACCGCCAGGTTTGTTGCATTTTAAGAAATTGTGTGTGTTTTATAATTCTTTTTCACGAATTTCTATTTTAATGCTTAAGTCAGAACTTAAATTGTTAGATCATTGCAGATTGAAGCTCACCAGGGCAGTGTCAATGACATCGCATTCTTTAAGCCGTCTAACGATTTGTGCATCGTAACTTGTGGCGATGACATGGCCATTAGGGTATTTATTTTCTAAAAAAATTAATTTATGATAGAATGTGATGAAAATTTGCAACAGAGTAATTTAGTTATCATTATATGTATAGGTATGGGATACTTCCACTGAGCTGTATAGTTATGTGTTTCAAGATAGCCCTGTTTGTTCTCTGGTCATAAAATACAAGACAGGAGGAACCGCGGTACTTATTTTCCGAAATACAGTTTTATGTGTTCAACCATTTTCCTGGGTATATATGTGATCCTTCAATGGTATGGTCAATTTATGTAATAACATATAAAAATTACACCTAATTTGCTCGATTGTTTTGCGTTACTCAACAAGAAGTATAAAAGCAAATTATATAAGATTCTAGCTACGGTAAATCATGGCTTAACATATTATTTTTGTTATTCTACTATAGTGTATTGTGTCATGCTCAACCGACGGGAAGATAAGAGTCTTCTCATACATTGACAGGCCTGATGTGGCGAATTATCACAGTATAGGTCGCGATCAGTCTTCCCTCGCATATTCTTCTGATGGAACAAGGTAAATTACTTAGAGTTGGGTTGCTGTCTTATATTTCGTTCCCGTGTGAACATGTTTTGCTAAATTCAATTGACCTATTTTTTCAGGTTGTTCTCACATGAGCATGGGGGTTCCTACCTCCTAGAGTGGAATGACAACGAAGGAACTATAAAGAGGTCGTATACTGGGCCTACAATAGCCGGAGCCGGAAAAGTTCACTTTGACACGTCACGAAACAGATTCTTGGCTATTGGAGATGAGAGCGGAATAATATTTGGGAAATGGATGAATAGATACATAAAGGAAAGATTGCTTCTGTACCAGGCGGTTTACCGGTAAGATCACAATCTAACTTATTGATATTATATGTACTAATTTCAATTGTTTTTTGTGTTCAATTTCCCTAACTCTCTGCTCTCTTTCATCCTTGTCCTATAGTAAAATTAAGCAATCAAGGGGGAGTACTTGCCGTATCAAACAAAATGAATGGTATAAGTTTTAATATGAATGATGAAGGTAAATCCGTCTTGAGGTCCATTAGAAATATGGCTGGTTCAGAGGTAAATATAGTGTGTTACGATAAAATCTTATTACGTCATTCTTGTTCATTAAAGTAGAGCTCTTCATTATTTTATCGTCTTGCATGCAAAATCTGGGTTGATAACTCCTCTTTTGATGACAAACTACATACCTGCCCAACCACTTGATAACACATACGATCAGTGAACATTCTCAAATTCATTCGTTGATGCTTCCTGATAATCCACATTTTGTGAAGGTAAGATTTGATTAAGAACCCATTATTGGTTCTAGTACACATATTTGCTTCTTTGTGCAGTTATTAGCTCTTTGTTAATAAATAATCTAGAATGCCTAATATTTGATCTTCTTGGGGTGTGCACCTGCCTTTGTTTCATCTTCGTGACACAAAATTTTGAGTTGCAAGGCAAATCTCTCACTATTGACCAAGCTAAGACTTTAAAAAGAAAGTAGGAACTAAGTCCCTTTGCAGATTTCACTAAAATCTGGAAAAGTATGACTTGATGGCCCGAAATTCAATATTTACAGAAAATCATGGAACACCAATATTTTGATCCATCCTAGAAACGGTCATTACATCATACAAGATAATGTGATACTTTTGTAATGATCTCTTAAGCTATCAGGTTACAATATGTATATGATGAGAAGTCCTTGATTGGCAGATATCATATTCAACTCGCTTGTCAGGTCATGGCTTTTTTTTTCAGTTAGCTGATTTGTGATGCTTTGGACGTTGTGTGGTATTTACATATGTGCTATTTGTAGAACATATGCATTGATTGGTGATGCTTTGTGGACATTGTACAGTCAACCTGCAAAGATATTTTCAATTGATTTTTCCATTTTAGAGCAACTTTTAACGCTGTTCTCTATTCTACGTAACATAGTCATTCTCCCTCTTCACTTTCAGATCATGCGGTTACTTTACACAAATTCTGGAGAGGAAATCTTAGCTTTAACGCATGATGGTGTCCACAAATTATGGAAATGGGGAGGACCCACGACGATTACTAGTGTACATGTTTTTAACTTCTAAAGTGTTGTATTATATGCAATTTCCTAATTTTCAATTCATAAATATCATCTATATCTTTTTGCAGGCAACCACATCTGAACCACCACCCCTTAGGCAACCTACTTCTGCAATTGTAATCACCAACTTGACCAATCTTGAGGGAGGTGTTACGTGCTTGGCAACTCTCTCATGTCAGCTTATGGAGGAAGAGTTTCTGTTTACGATATGCAAACTTTCGAGGTGGATTCGTTATTTAGTTGTTAATATGTGTGTCGTGCCATATTGTACAAAAGGAAAATATTTTTACTCTTTCATTTGCAGACTGTTACAAGTTTTATGCCCCAACCACTAGCAGCAACATGCATTACTTTCCTACCAGACGACAATAATATCGTTGTTATTGGAATGAAGGACTCCTCTATACAAATTTACGATGTCTCCACAAATGAGATCGTTTCTGACAATTCTATCTGACGTTTCTTACATTTGCAATCTATTGACATTCTTGGGTTGGTGTAGGTCAAACATAAGCTGCAAGGCCATAGGAAGAAAGTAACAGGCCTTGCGTTTTTCGAGGATCTGCGTCGTCTATTTTCAGCTGGCGCTGATGCCTAGGTATGTTTGATCAGTGAGGCAACTACGATAAAAATAAAAATTGAGACATGTCAGAGATTTTCTTAAAAAAAAAAAATCCTCTCGACACTCTAGATGATTAGTCTGTGGAAGCATACCCAGTTAGGATCTTAATTCACGGCTATTTTACAAATTTTGTCAAATGGTCGTGTCTTTTGTAAATTGAAGTACAGTAATCAGTTTAACAAGGTTTACTGTTATAAGATCAGTGAACCATCTAAAAATAATAGGCCAATTTTAGGTGTCCTGTAAAGGACTTTGAATTTGTAAACGATTTTATTTCAATTCTATCAATTCATTTCATGGATTAGAAAGCATGGTATTAGTGTTGAAAGTCAATTTCTATTCTACAATCGACTGTGACCCTTAGAAGTATATAAAGACATCCGATTCTCAATATGATTTGGCTTTTGGTTGTTCTTTCCAAATGCTTGAAACACTGAGTAATGTGTCCTTATATTAGTACCTTGTGTGGTCTTGTGCCTTATTTCGTGCTCTGTGTTTGGAGTGTCGATGGGTGGAAGAAGCAAATTAGTAAGCCCCTATCGATTCCCTTTTATGCACGTGCACTGCATTTTGAAGAGACGCGAGTTCAATTTGATCAGAATCAGAAACACGCGTTGGTAGTTCATGCAACCCAAATTGTTATTGTGAATTCTTTGCTGGAGCACGTCAGTGAGGTATGACCTTTAACTACGTTACATCAAATGTTATTTTCTGGGACATCAATGTAGGCCCTTGACATTAAAGCGAATGCATTGACTAATATTGTGAACTCACAAGAGTTACTCTTGACAGTGGCTTCCCAAGACGAATGCAATAACAGATGCCACATATTCCTGCGATGGAAAGTCAGTTTATGCTAGCACAAAAGACGGAAATATTGCTATCCTCACTGCTCCTGGTCTGAATCTAATGTGTTGGATCCTTCCCACAGCTTATACGACTCTGAGTCTAAGGTATGCTATCCTTAATAGCTAGAGAGTGTCTGCTGTTTTCCTACGTATAGGTCGCGATCATTTGGTATCATTCGAATTATGTTTCGGTAAAAAAAAGGGATTGCTCATAAGAGAGAGTGAACTAAAGTCGTTTCATACTTCTTATCATAATAGTAACTTAAGTGGTTATGTAGTTCAATTTTTTCATACATTGAATTTTTAGGTTCTTTATTTACGATTATTGCGAGACTCTGAAGTTCTTATTCGTAAATAATGCAATATAATGCAAGATGGTTAAGTTTTTAGAGAATATGGTACAATGCTCACCTCCAGGATGTTTTTACAAATGAAAGTTTGGCTAATTTATATGCTAGTCCATCTCCGTGACAGATGTTGGAGATTAAGATAACCTAACTCTTATGAATAAACTAGGAAAAAATTGTGGAAACTCATCTCAAACTCTAGGATGTTTTACCAATGGGAGTTTGCCCTCATATATATGCAATATGCTAGTCCATCTCTGTGACAGATGTTATAGATTAAGTTGATCTGACGGGCATTTCTTATGTGTTTAGGGCATGTGCCAGATTACATATATCAAAGTGAAAAATCATTTTCATATAGATAGAAGAAGGTGTCTAAATTAACTCGTACAAATTTGTAGAAAGTCATCTCAAACTTGTTATTTGCATCTCCCCTTTGGATTAGCTACTTTTGTCATCTTGAGACATGATAGCCTCATAGTAGCTTCTTAGACTTTGAGGTGTTTGTGCAAGGATATGCAAGATAGTACATTCAACCAAAAATTATCGCATAGCTCGGTAGTACGCCAATCATAAATTTTAAGCGTTAAAGAATTGACTTCTACAACCATTTTTGCTCCGACCAAATTTCAAAAGCTTCTTAACTTATTGTTAACCCTAAAAAATAAAATAGAGGAGATCACTCCTACTCGGGAAAAATAATATATGGACAATACTATTGTCACGAGTACGTCCAATGAGATGTACCTATAAAGAAAACCCCTCGGAGGATATATGGACAATACTATTGTCACGAGTACATCCAATGAGATGTACCTATAAAGAAAACCCCTCGGAGGATATATGGACAATACTATTGTCACGAGTACATCCGATGAGATGTACCTATAAAGAAAACCCCTCGGAGAATTGCCCTACCTCTCGGTCACTGACCCGAAAAGGTTTATAAAAGCATCCGAGGAGAAACGCAAGCGTCCCTTGGAAAGTCAAACGGTGAATGAAAAACAGATATCAACACGGCATCGGAAAAAGAGCAAACCCCGATGGACCCGTATGACTCCGATATCCACCAAATGCGCCAAGAGGGACCAAGAGGGACCCCGAGTCCTATGAACTTACAAGAAAACTTCCTTGCTGAACACTCCTCGGAAAAAGCAACACTCGGACTTATCCGAGAACACAATTTTGGAAGAAGTCAATACAGGAACACCCAGTGAATACAGTCCGAGCACTCTGGTGAAGAAATTTCACTCTCAGTAAAGCAAAAACAGCCCTCGGACACAAGATCACAGTCCTCGGAAGTCATACCAAGTCCTCGGAGACCATGTTTCCACTCTCAGAGATCACTCCTGACTGTTGAAGAAAATACCCGAATCAAGAAGGAAAAACAAAAGCCCTCGGAAGAATAGCTCTATCAAAAACAGTCTACATCAGAAGCCCTCGGAGATATCAGAAGACACAAAAGCTAATCTAGTCAGCACTTAGTAGATAAACGATAAACATTATCCTAATTTTTACACCTGTATCAAGGTAACAACAACACCTGTCCTTATCAAAACACATGCACAATGACACCTACCCCTACCAAAGTCTATATAAAGGGAGGTGATCAGTAGAATAAGGAGGAAAAAAAAGCTGAAACAATTAAGCTTACTTACTACAATCTATCACTCAAATACATAAGATAAAAAGAGGAGGAAATGTTCAGTGAATAAAGGAGGGGAATATTCTTGCAATTAATCTCAGTGTGTCCATCTCGCGTTGCCTTTGAATCACGGACAGGACGTTTCGACCCAAATAAATATCTTCCGTTAAATAGGGAATAATTCCAAACCTGTTAACAAAGTGGCGCCGTCTGTGGGAACGTCACAGCATCTGTCTTCGAGAGAATTCAGGCACACGTCAGCTAGGATGGATGGTCTTTTCGAAAATGACAACCTTCCTGTCCCGAACAATGACTCAGAAGAAACTTTGTCCAATTATGAATCAGGTACAAGAGATTTTATTAGTATTCCCCGATCTGTTTATGAAAGACTTATATATGCTGAAAGAACACCCTGGAGGGATGATCCCCCCGTACGTACGTCCCCTGTTCTATCCGAGAACGAAGATCTCCCCTCGGAAGAAGATGGACCTCCGAGGACATGGAACCCAAATTGGAATCCTTGGCGACAGACACCCCGACAAAGTCCTCGAAGACATGTATGTCGTGAAAGGACTCCTGTGAGGGGTCCGGTAGGAATTTCTCGCCCTTCAGAGTATCGAGGAGAGGTTGAACGTTCCTTATGGGGAATGATGGATGATTTACGAAAAGAGTTAGGTGATCTCAAGAAAGCCATGGCTCCCGAGGAAGATCCTACGTTCAAGACCTCTCCTTTCATTCCCGAGATTGCTTCAGCTTCTATCCCCTCGGGGATGCGACCTGTTAATATCTCGCTATATACCGGGGAAGCTGATGGAAGGGACCCACAAGATCACGTCCATCAATACCTGGCAGGAATGGACCTCTCTTCCGCTCCTGATCAGGTGTTATGCCGCGTATTCCCTGTTACCCTTGGAGGGCGGGCTCAAGCCTGGTTTACTCATCTTCCACCTTGTTCCATCACGAGCTTTGACCGATTAGCTCATTTGTTTGTACGACAATTCGCCTGCAACCGAAGGTACCCTAAATCTGCTACGCATCTTTTTACTATTAAACAGAAGAAGGACGAATCCTTACGAGAATATATAAAGCGCTTCACGGATGAAGCACTCGATGTTCCAAATGTTAGCCCGACCATTATGGCAGACATATTAACTCAGGGACTCCGAGCGGGGGATTTCTTTAGATACCTTATGGGAAATCGTATTACGGATATGAATGAGTTAATGCAAAAGGCGGAAGTACATATTTTGATGGAAGAAGCCGAGGGAACAAAGAAGCAGATGGAGCAGGAGGATAGTGAACACTTAGAGCGTGCTGAGAAAGAAGCAAAGGTCAAAGAAAAAAGTAAGGAAGGAAAACCTCCTCAACGCAAAGATGAAGGGGGAGTGGTTAAGAAATTCCTCCGACCCGTACACTTACCTCCGATGACTGTTACTCCACCAGAAGTGCTCAACATAATGAGGGGTAGCAACGAGTTGCACTGGCCCAGACCGACTAAATTTCCTAACCGAGACAAGGATACTGGAAAGTATTGTAAGTACCATAAAACTTACGGGCACATTACGGAAGAATGTACTACCCTTCGTTTAGAGGTGCTTCGCCTATTGGAGATAGGGTACTTGAAGAACTACCTTAAGGAAAATAACCCTGAAGAGCCCAAGGCCAATGTTTGGAAGAGATCACGAAGGGAAGAGGAAGAGCAAGAAAGGGAAGAAAGGACGCCTAGCCGGAAGTCACGAGAGGGGACCACTAGACGCCTCCGACTCCGAGAGAGAAGTAAGGACCGCCGGCGAAGTTCGAGAGAGAAAACGGCAGGGTATCAGAGTTTGCCTCCTCCACCTAACTCTTACAAAGACAATCCCCCAACAGGGAGAACCATCAATATGATAGAAGGGGGTGAAATCTCCATGGCACCTCAGGGCAAAAAGAAGAAATATTTGAAAGAAGCCCGACGAGCAGAGCAAGGATTAGCTGTCTGCTCCATTCAAGGGTCACAACTGCCTAGTATCACTTTCGGACCCGAGGACCTTACAGATGTAATATACCCTCATGAAGATCCCTTGGTTATATCTGCCGTCATCTACGGGTATGAAATCCAACGTATCCTCATAGATACGGGCAGCTCTGTGGATGTACTATTCCTACCGACCTATCTCGCTATGAGATTGAAACAAGAAACGTTGGAAACCGCGGAGGTCCCCTTAGTAGGATTCACCGGGGAAGCATGCCAAACCCTCGGAACTATTACTCTCCCAATGTCATGGGGGAAAGGAGCCCTTCGAAGAACGGAATCTATTAAATTTTGGGTAGTGGAGGCTTCTTCGCGAGCGTATAATGTGATCTGCGGAAGACCATCTATTCGGGCCTTTGAGGCAATTCCTTCTACTTTGCATCTTAAAGTGAAATTCCCCACCTCCTCGGGAATCGGAGAAGTTCGAGGAAGTCAGTCAAAAGCTAGAGAATGCTGCATGAATGCCATCCCCTCAGAAGAGGACGGACCTTCACTTGGAAATAACAAAAAGTGTAGAACCGAGGAAACACGAGTCCAGCCTGTGGAAGAATTAAAAATGGTGGAGTTAGTAGAAGGAAGCCCCGAGAAAGTAATCAAAATGGGCACCCATATGACTCCAATCATAGAAGGCCAATTGATTTCTCTTCTCAAACAATTTCATCACCTCTTTGCATGGGAAGGGGGACCGCCCGGACGAATCAGCAACAAGGTATGTCAACATTTCCTTAATGTGAAGCCTGGAGCTAAACCTGTCCAACAGAAAAAGAGGAAAATGGGCCCCGAGCGCAATAAGATCATCCGCTCGGAAATACAACGCCTTCTTCAATTAAAGCAAATACGAGAAGTTATTTACCCCGAGTGGTTGGCTAATGTCGTGCTAGTTCCCAAGCACGGAGGAAGATGGCGAATGTGTGTTGACTTTACTAACCTCAATGAAGCATGCCCCAAGGATTGTTACCCTTTACCGAGCATAGATCAGCTAGTTGATTCTACCGCAGGATGTGCGCTACTATCAACTTTAGATGGAGATCAAGGGTACAACCAAATCCCGATGGCGGCTATTGATCAAGATAAGACCAGCTTTATCACGGATGCAGGCACCTTTTGTTATCTAGTCATGCCCTTTGGATTAAAGAATGCTGGAGCTACCTATCAACGGTTAGTAAGCCTTATGTTTTCAGGACTTATTGGGAAATCAGTAGAGGTTTATGTAGATGATACTGTAGTTAAAAGTAACACTGCTGAAGAACATCCTGAGGACCTACGAAAAGCGTTGGTCATTATGAACAACTTTGGCATGAAGGTCAACCCTCGGAAGTGTTCTTTTGGTATCCGAGGAGGAAAATTTTTGGGATTCATGGTTACGGAGAAGGGAATTGAAGTAAATCCCGAAAAAGCAGAAGCTATCATGGGATTACCTACTCCGAGGACGGTAAAAGATGTCCAAAAGCTGACTGGAAGAATGGCCTCGTTGAGTCGGTTTGTCTCCAAGTCCGCAGAAAAAGGGCTTCCCTTCTTCAAGGTACTTCGGAATATCAAGGAATTTCAGTGGACCTCCCAATGTGAGGAAGCTCTCGGAGACTTAAAAAGGTACATGTTGAAACCACCTTTGCTGGTAAAACCGGTACCCCAAGAAGAGTTGTTTTTGTATTTATCGATTGGAGAAGAGGCTATTAGCGCTGTCCTAGTCAAAGAACAAGATGGAGAACATCACCCGGTATATTACGTTAGCAAAACTCTCCTCGGAGCCGAAACTCGATATACCCTAACTGAGAAACTCGTTCTAGCATTGGTTACTACGGCTCGTAAGCTACGCCCCTACTTTTTATCCCACCCAATTACTGTGCTTACTAAGCATCCCCTGAGAGCAATTCTTAATAAGCCGGAGTCATCAGGGAGAATGATAAAATGGGCTGTAGAGCTTACTGAGTACGATATTTCCTACGCTCCGAGACCGTCAATCAAAGCGCAAGTTTTGGCGGACTTTGTAACAGAACTCACGGGCGTTGGATCCGAGGAAAAGGAGCCACGATGGCACGTATATGTAGATGGATCCTCGGTGAGTACCCATGGGGGGGCCGGAATAGTCTTGGTAAATCAAGAAGGAGAGGAGGAAAGGCTCCATTTTGCAGTTAGAATAGATTATCCCCTCTCTAACAATGAGGCCGAGTATGAAGCTCTCCTTATTGGTATGAGGTTAGCTAGAGAAGGGGGAATGAAAAGAGTACTCCTTCATAGTGATTCCCAGCTGATTGTTCTGCAAGTTAAGGGGCCATATGAGGCCAAAGAAGAAAGAATGCAAGAGTACCTCCGAGTTGTTCGTCAGAGGTCCGAATGGTTTGAAGAATATGATATAGTTCAAATTCCTCGTAAAGAAAATCAAGAGGCGGACGCTTTGTCCAAAATGGCTACACAAACAGCTGTAATACATACTCGGAAGATTACTCTACTACATGTCAATGAATCTGAAAAGGGTGAAGGCCGAGAAGTGAACACAGTTTCAGATCCTTCATCTAGCTGGGTGACTCCTATCAAAGCCTATTTGCAGAATCCCGAGGGATACTCCTCGGACAAGAATATTCAGCGAATGATGTTCAGAAAAACCCTCCGATACTTCCTCAAAGACGGGATACTCTTCCGAAGGACATATTTATGTCCCCACGCTCGATGCCTTAATGAAGAAGAGGCCCAGCTAGCCTTAGCAGAAACTCACGAGGGGGTATGTGGGAGCCATACTGGTGGCGAAAGCATGGTGGGACGCTTGATCCGACAGGGCTACTATTGGCCCACGATGGCCAAAGATAGCAAAAGCCATGCCGAAAGATGCAAACCATGCCAGGCTTACGCCCCTCGGACCCATCTACCAGCAGCCCCTTGGGAACCCTCTCTGAACCCCTGCCCATTCTCTAAGTGGGGTATTGACATACTTGGACCCCTCGTCCCTGATGCCGGCCAAAAGAAATTTCTGCTAGTAGCCGTTGACTACTTCACCAAATGGGTGGAAGCGGAACCCCTAGCTAGGGTAACCGCGGGGGCTGTTATCAATTTTCTCTGGAGAAATATTATTTGTCGCTTTGGTGTCCCTCGGAGCCTGGTAAGTGATAACGGTTTGCAGTTTACTGATCAAGGATTGCAAAAGTGGTGTGATCATTGGGAGATAAAACATCGCTTTGCCTCCGTGGGATACCCTCAAGCAAATGGCCAAGTAGAAAGAACCAACAGAACCCTCCTGAAGAACATGAAGGCCCGGCTTGATTGGCATAAAGCTAAGTGGGTTGAGGAGATACCCGGGATATTGTGGGCCTATCGGACCACGCAGAGTGTTGCTACGGGTGAAACCCCTTTTAGTCTATCCTACGGATGTGAGGCTGTGTTGCCCTCGGAGGTCTCCCTAGAAAGCTGGCGAGTCAAAGAATATGAAGAAGTGGCCAATAGCTCAAATCTAGCCCTTGCCCTTGACCTCCTCGAGGAAAAAAGGACCCGAGCAGCCCTCCGAATGGAAGAGTACAAGGCTCGGATGTCACGATATTATAATACCAAGGTAAAACTCCGAACCTTTCAAGTTGGAGATTTAGTGATGAAACGAGTAGGGGCCTCCAAGAATGTGGGTAAACTAGATCCACGGTGGGAAGGACCTTACAAGATAGTGGAAATCGTGGGACCGGCGACTTATCGGCTTGCTAACTCCGAGGAGGCAATACTTCGCAACACGTGGAACGCAAGCAATCTTAGAAAGTATTATGCTTAATGTAATAGTTATATATGAATAAAAAGAGTGTTCATATACGAGGGGATATAGTACAAAAGACAATAGAATTGTCCAACAAAATGATGGCTCTATATACGAGACATCAGGACAATCCGATAACACTAAGAACCCTCTGTATTATGAACTAAACTCATTTACAAGCTAAGTCCCTCCCATGGGACGTTTCCCCTCTCGGATAAGTCTTCGGCGCTGCTCCTCAGAAAGAGAGACTGGATCATCCAAGAACACAGTTCCGACTGCAAAATCTCTAATAGGTGAAGGGGAAAGTTCCTCGGAGACTTGACGAATGTTGAGTTCAGGAAGGAGCAATCCCGAGGGGAACTCTGGCAAAGCTTGTACGGCATCTTGGCACAATTTATAGCCTATATGCACTAAGTCACGCATCTCTCCCCGAAGAGATTCACGAAGACTGGATGGACCCACCACCTCCAACACAGCTTGGACTTGGGCCATGACCACCTCTATCGCATGAGAACGAGTTATCCCTAGCAGTTGCTGACTCAAGACGTCTCTTTCCAGCGTAGCCTGTGTTAACTGCTCCTCCGAGGACCGCATATGGCCACGTAACTCCTCAATTCTCCTGTCTAAGCTCAAGACACGTGTCTTTTCAAGTGATAATTGGCGTTCCAATTCCCACGCCTTATCCTTCTCGGATTGTAACATATGAATATGAGTATCCTGAGAAGACTCATGAACTTCCTTCAAATGGGCTATCTCCACTTGAGCTTCTAAGAGACCTCGCTCTAACTCATCCCGACGACGGTATACTAAACCCGGATCTGAGGAAGAACTCCCGTAAGACCCGAGGGCGTCCAACACCATATAAATCTGCTCAAAAAACGAATGGCATCAGATCAGAAGACAGGTTAGTATTAAATAAAATGAATAGATACCTCACACAGGTCTTTGCAGGCTAAATCTTGGAGAACGGGTACCGAAAGGGTTTTTATCAGTTCACAATCTGTTACGTTTAATAACCCACTGAGAAAGTTTCGGCAAAATCCCACTGCTGATCCGAGAGGAGAAACATCCTGATTACCCTCGGGGGGAAGAGTTCTCCCGAGGGAAGGGTGCTCCTCGGGCGGTGGTGCGGGAATACGACCAGGGATATCTTGCTGGGGCTGCATATCCTCTGCACTAGAAGAGTGAAGATACTCCTCTAACACATTTACTACGGTAGAATTGTGAGGAATGGGCTGTGATACTATGGGACTCATGTGACAATCCGTTTGAGAAAGAGTTGCTATCAGATCCGACGATCCAGAAGGAATTATATAACTGACTGGGGGGGCTGCAACGGGCTCCTCCTCCTCCGAGGAGATTTCCACCATTGCCTCACTTATGAGAGGAGGAGAATCGCCAACCTTCGTCATCCCAGGAATACCATGCAATGCCCTCCCCAGGAAAACGTCGTTAGAAGAGCCGAGAGAAAAAGCTCCCATCTCCGCTCCTACAAAAGATGTCAGTAAGAAAATGATCCGAGGACACCAATAAAGTTTATAAACTAAAGAATGGTTATTAGAACTTACGAAAGTGAAAATTACTGTGAAGAGGACGAGAAGCAGGAGTGCATCCTTCTACTCTCTCTTGTAAACCTGCCAAAATCAGGGCCTCGGGGAAATCCAACAGCCCAGATATATCATAAGAACCAGAGAAAAGTCCCGAGTGAAGCAATATCTCCCTCACTTGTCCTCGTGTTTCGGTGTTGGGTGCGATATATCCCAAACCCCATCGGATGGGTACACCCCACGATCTGGCTGACTGACCTCTCGGACGGATAAAGAAAAATCTCCGCCTCCAATCCCCTCTACTAGAGTGGGAACTGGATACACGAGTGAAGATATTTTCCTTGTCCCGATAGGTCAAGCTAAAAAAGGGAGTCCCCTCTGAGCAAGGTTGAAGGGTAAATATTGTCCCCACCCGATAAGGGGACATCGGAAGGTTTAAAAGCTCACTACGAAGGACATATCCCACCAAATGACTATAGGAACTTGGTGTTAACTGACTCGGACACACCTGCCAATACCGAAAGAGTATTTGGAAAAAGGGATGGAAAAAGATGGAGTCCTACGAACCACTCCAAGAGAGGAACTAGCACTAAGTGTCGTTTGATTCTCGGATGGATTGCCCCTCGGAGGAACCCTTGATGATCCAGAAGGACCCCGAGCGGTATCCTGAGAAGAACCGCCAGATGAAGTCGAGCCAAATCTTCTATAATAAGGAGGCATCATCGTATCAAGTAAGTATTATCTTTGTACTTGCACTTATAAAAGAAAATCAAAGACTAATAAGGATTAGGAGATAAGTGCATAATTGATAAGGACCTACGTGCATATATACTCTTTATATTAGAGTTAAAAGTAGAAGTTTAAACTCTTAGTACGTTAACTAAGGGACACGTGTTGGAAAACTTTTTGATTAAGGAGGACACGTATCCTATTTAACCATGCAAAGTAACACCTCCTACTTAGGAAGTTTACTTAGTCAGCAACTTTTTGAGAATTATCATTATCCATCTTAATTAAACAGTGGAGATAAGATATAGAATAGGAAGATTGAACAAAAATATTTATTTAAAACGGATAGCCCTCGGAAGGAACAATAAGTACAAAGAGCGTTTATTTTCAAAGTAAAAATTACAAAAAGCTAGACTAAGCTCCCGTGGAAGGAGGGAGAGAAGAAGTTGTCTCTTCTGCGGAAGTACCCAATGGAGCAAGACGAGAGATTGGAGAAAATACCCCCCCAGAACCGCTAGCCCTTGGACTCGGACTCGTGGCGGAGCGCATTGGAGATGGTGTCGGAGAATCCCGAGAGGATAGCAAACCCCCAAACCTCCCCACGAAATAATGGCAGTCATCGGGAGTTGGCTTCTTTAATTTCCGAAGATCGAAAGACTTGGAGAAGTTAACATCCGACCTTATCAAAGATTTTGCCACCTTTGCACACTCCAAATAACCCCACAAAAGATGGCCCATCAAGAGCTCATGAGAAGGCTCCTCGGATGCTACTGATTGCTGCCGTGAGATCTCTCGCTGAGCAAACTGAACAGCTGCATCCACCTTAGCCTGCACGTCCTCGGGAGAAAGAAAATTTGTCAACTTCCCCTCGGCTGACTCTGCCCTATCAGTAACTTGGCCCAAAGTCTCTTGGAGAACTCTCTCTCTCTCATTCCCATCCGCCACCGCCTTCTCGAGAGCTGCAATACGAGCGGTAAAGACCTCCTCGGAGTCTTTTCTTTCCTTCTCCATCTTCTTGCAAGCGGATTCAGCAGCACTTAAACTACCTTGTAAATTTGCCCTCGCCTTCTCTGATTCATTGAGAGCAAACTCGTAGTCGGAAATTTTTGTTTGAAGAAGGTCCTCCCTAGTTTGACTCTCTTTATCCCGGAATAAGAGAGGTGCCAATTGCGCCCGGAGTGCTTCTAAGTCCTCTACATCTTTCCGACCGCGCTCTTCAACGGCAGTAACTGCCTCTCGAGTCTTTCCAATCTACAGAAAAGTCAACAATAAAAAATTTAACAGAGATGCATTGTGTAATTTCAGAAGACTAAGGCAGAGGAGCTTACCATAAGCCCCAACCAGTTAAGACTGGTGTACAAAAATTGATACCCCTCGGCGGGTGCTGAACTGGAGGAGGCGAAAAATCGGAGGATATCTTGATAAGCCTCCCCCACTGAACGAGATGAAAATTCCCCCCCGGATCCGCTGGGAGGAATAGGTTCCTGAAATGTATGACCCCTCGGAGACAAGGTCACCGGGACATGTCCCCTCGGAGGAGTCGTATCCTTTACCGGAGTCGTCACTTCGGAATTTGTAAAAATGGCCCGTGAACCACCTACTGTTGTGGAGGGGCTGGTCTTTCCTAATAGTGATTGCAGAATTCCTTCCTTCAAATCTCGGTCCTCTGAAGAAGGATCAAACTCCCCTTGGGTGTCTTCGGAGTCCCCTCGTAAATCTTCTTGCTCGGGAATGCTAAATTGGGCCAGAAAATCCTCCTCTGCAACAGATACGAACTGTCAGTGATTAAAAGAATGAAACTAGAAAAAATTATGGAAAAAAGGTAAATGACGAATACTCACCATATAATGAAGACTCTTCTACCATCGGAGCTTTCCCTTTATCCATAGCCACTACATCAAAAGAAAAGGTGTCAACACATAATCAAATATTGCAGATAAAGATATGAAAATCTCATTAAAAACTCGTGAAAACTTACCCCGAGGAGCAGATTCAGGAACTGTCGGAAGCCTAGGAGAAGGATCCTCAGAAGACAGGTCTATTACTTCAGTATCCTTCCGAGCAGATTCATCCTCCGCACCACTCGGAAAGATACCCTCCTCGGAACCTCTCGGAGATATTCCCATATTAGATTCGGAAGCAGGAATATTCCCTGACTCCGATTTGGAAACGGGCACTAAAGCCAAATCCCAAGGTGCAACTTGACGTAGGGGAACCGCGCTCCTAACGATCCCCATCGCATCCATGCATAGAAGAGAATGGTCTTCGTGGAATCCACTCTTCTCTGAATCCATATGCATACTCTCGGGAGCATTAACCTCCTCCTCCTCGTGATCTCCCTCCTCTGGTATCTCCGAGACACCACTAGGAGTAGGCTCCCTCGGACTCGACTGCAGATAGTAATTCGCCATGACATCCCCTGTATCATCCCATCAATAACGTGTATAAGTACAATTTACCACTATGCTCGGAAAGAGAATAAAAGGATAAAAGAGCGAATAAAGAGACTTACGAAAGAGACTCCTCGCAACGGGAGACAGGGACAAGGGCCTCTCCACGGCGGCATCAGTGAAAACTACATGATGAAGCCCAGAGGTCTCATATAACATCGTGAAATCCTCCGACTCCATCAATTTGTGCTGAGAAATTATAGGAGATAGCACTGCCTCCTGATCCAGAGCATGCACGGGAGTAGTACCCTCTCGCCAATCAAAGGGCACATCCCACTCGCCGTTGACAGGGCCCACGAAGAAGTACCTGTTCTTCCAGACGCTATGTGAGGTAATAGCAGCCCCCAAGATTCTCTTCGTGGAATCCCCCGAGTTGTCCCGATGACGAACGTTATAGAAAGGATACCCCCCGGGTGATACCGCCACGTCAAAGATTGAAAGAAAGTGCTCCACCGAACACTCTAGCCCATTCACGTGGCACCAAAATACATAAATACAGATAGCAGCAAATCCATTTGGTACCATCTGACTTGGGCTAATATTACAAGCTTTAAAGAGCGCACAGAAAAAAGGGGACATAAACGAGCGCCACCCATACTTCACCTGAGCAAAGAATACTGTCAACATACCCGGAGGAGGATAGCACGCCCTCTCATCCTTCGTCGGGATTCGGAAGACCATGTTCTTCTGAAGGACTCCGGTTGAGGTCAACAGATCTGCTACCTGCTTACGAGTAGCAATATTCTTCGTTTTTTCCACCTTAGCGAAAGTTCGAAGAGGCGGTTCCTTTGATTTGGGAACCCTAGCTTTTTTCGAGGAAGTGGCGCCGCCCTCAGCAGCAGCAGCAATTTCTCCCTTACGCTTGCGAGTAATCACTCCCATTGGAATACCTCTCACACTCGTAGAAGAATTAATCGGAGCAGTGACTTCCGAGGAGATAGCGGCGGCAATAGAGTCAGTGTTGGCGGAAGAAGCCATGGATACAATAAAAGAGGAATGTTTTTGAAAGAGAGAAGAGGAACGGGTAAGTCTGCTAGGAATTTGAATTGCAAAAGATGAAGAATAAAGATCAAGGAAAGAGATTTCTTTTTTGCTCTGAGAGGAGATGACCACAAAGACGGATTGAGTGAATGAAGAAAAAAGAAGCAACAGTGTCCTATTTATAACCGAAGGTGACAACGGCCAAGAATTTTGAAAACGTGGAACTTATTTAAAGCTCCACGTAACCGCCACCTGATTGTGCCACGCCGTCCCCATTCTGACCGTTGCCAACGGTCAGATAGTTCAAATCTCCAAGCTGGTCAACAACAGTCCGCCACCTGCGCCCCGAGATCTCCGCGTGCTTAATAACGATACCCTAAGGGTATTCAGGTAAAATCCTTATAAATTCTAAATATATATACGTATTGGATAAATATCAAAAAAGAAAAAAAATAAATATAGGGACACTAAGTCAAAAATAACCCCTCACCTCACTTAGGACGATGATTTAAAATTCCGCTTGTCTCTACGAGGACAATCGAAATTTGGGGGGGCTAGTGTTAACCCTAAAAAATAAAATAGAGGAGATCACTCCTACTCGGGAAAAATAATATATGGACAATACTATTGTCACGAGTACGTCCAATGAGATGTACCTATAAAGAAAACCCCTCGGAGGATATATGGACAATACTATTGTCACGAGTACATCCAATGAGATGTACCTATAAAGAAAACCCCTCGGAGGATATATGGACAATACTATTGTCACGAGTACATCCGATGAGATGTACCTATAAAGAAAACCCCTCGGAGAATTGCCCTACCTCTCGGTCACTGACCCGAAAAGGTTTATAAAAGCATCCGAGGAGAAACGCAAGCGTCCCTTGGAAAGTCAAACGGTGAATGAAAAACAGATATCAACACGGCATCGGAAAAAGAGCAAACCCCGATGGACCCGTATGACTCCGATATCCACCAAATGCGCCAAGAGGGACCAAGAGGGACCCCGAGTCCTATGAACTTACAAGAAAACTTCCTTGCTGAACACTCCTCGGAAAAAGCAACACTCGGACTTATCCGAGAACACAATTTTGGAAGAAGTCAATACAGGAACACCCAGTGAATACAGTCCGAGCACTCTGGTGAAGAAATTTCACTCTCAGTAAAGCAAAAACAGCCCTCGGACACAAGATCACAGTCCTCGGAAGTCATACCAAGTCCTCGGAGACCATGTTTCCACTCTCAGAGATCACTCCTGACTGTTGAAGAAAATACCCGAATCAAGAAGGAAAAACAAAAGCCCTCGGAAGAATAGCTCTATCAAAAACAGTCTACATCAGAAGCCCTCGGAGATATCAGAAGACACAAAAGCTAATCTAGTCAGCACTTAGTAGATAAACGATAAACATTATCCTAATTTTTACACCTGTATCAAGGTAACAACAACACCTGTCCTTATCAAAACACATGCACAATGACACCTACCCCTACCAAAGTCTATATAAAGGGAGGTGATCAGTAGAATAAGGAGGAAAAAAAAGCTGAAACAATTAAGCTTACTTACTACAATCTATCACTCAAATACATAAGATAAAAAGAGGAGGAAATGTTCAGTGAATAAAGGAGGGGAATATT
The DNA here is from genome assembly GCA_948329865.1 of Linaria vulgaris. Lineage (NCBI taxonomy): Eukaryota > Viridiplantae > Streptophyta > Magnoliopsida > Lamiales > Plantaginaceae > Linaria > Linaria vulgaris. The sequence continues at coordinate 102,388,523 of OX415254.1, read as the reverse complement.
CTTGCAATTAATCTCAGTGTGTCCATCTCGCGTTGCCTTTGAATCACGGACAGGACGTTTCGACCCAAATAAATATCTTCCGTTAAATAGGGAATAATTCCAAACCTGTTAACACTTATGTATCATAGAAGATGATTTCGATTCCACGTACGTTTCAATTAACTAGTTATTTGTGTCTCAAAAGACATTGGGCGACATAAGCCCCATAGAAAAATAGAGGTTAGATATTTATAAAAAAATGTTATAAAGCCATTTGTGCCTAATTATTTTTTGTAATGTGTGAATATAAAGGAATTGGGGTGATTAATAATTTGAAGAATAATTCTGCTAGATATGGTTTATCGAAAATTGATACGAGCGTCTTCTAGCTATTGAATTCAGTGTTACTAGTAGTTGGTTGTAACTTGTTCCAACTTTCAACATTTTGAAGTTGCGAAGCCTTATATATCTAGTCAAATTAGGTTGTGTATGTTTTTATTTTTTCGGCCAACTGATAATATATGGACAACTCAAAAATATAGTGTTAACAGGGTAGAAAATCACCTGCTTAAAATAATCGATAATTCAATTACCAAAATTACTTGGTATATTTATATTCATAAACGACATCGCATTATAACACGGTTTAAATACCGGTATACTTCGTTAAAAATTATACTATTCGTATATCGTAAATCACGACATACAGCTATCGGCCATATTTATAACTAAAATACTACCCGAATTATGCTCCTATTTATAAAATGTCCCACGACTCGATATATTATTACACGTGCGATTTTCATATAATACACAAAGAACACAACACGTGTCTGCTGACACAGCTTAAATAGATAAGTTACTTACTGTGCTGCTTGAACAGATAAATAACAGTACATATAATAACATAAAATAACTAATATTAAAATAATAAGATCCCAAACTTGGAGAGCAAGATTAAACTTTTATAACAGGGGGACAAAGCAAGAGAAAAAAAGGGGAGAATTTTTACAGAACTTATGTTCTCGACGGGAGACAACTACTCCCCTCGGACTCCTCCCTTTTCTCTCTAAATATTTCACGAGGGCAACCCCTCCAACATATATAAAACCAATACATCCGATAAAATCGATACTCCAAATTAATCAACACCAAGAATCGGAACTACGAGTGGCTTGATTCCCGAGGAAGGGATACGTAGGCATCTCGAAACAAATCGAGTCCAGCCGCAAATCAATAAAAACCAACAATCCCCTCGGGTCGGGATCGGCGTTCCAACCCAATATAAATATATTCCGTTAAGTAGGGAATAATTCCAAACCCGTTAACATATAGATTAATAACTTTTAATTTTGTGCATGTGGGAAGTAATGTACTTCATGTGTAAAGATTTTATCATCACACTATTCACAATGATTATATCATTTCAGTGAATATACTATTCTTTCTCTGAATATATATGATAGTTTAATTAGGCAACGCACTCCATCTATTATTAAGTGAAATGCGTATATAACGTTTTGATGAAATTGGTCTTGAAAACCTATTTCATCAAAAGGTTATATACGTACTTTAAGACCGCGTGTATGAAATCAAGTTAACAAATTTTCCTGTTACCTTTTTATAGTCAACGTGACTACATAATTATCTAAATATTCAGAATTATCTAAATATGAATATTGGTTGTTAGTTGTTACAATATTTATAGATAATCATTTTTTCAATAGACCGCCCATATGCATATATTGGTTTTCAACTGAGCCCCTGCATCTTTTTTTAGTTGGAGTTTTTTTTTTTGATACATAAGAGAACAAGCAAAAATTACATAAAGTCTTTAGCAACTAAACTACTAATACTAGCAGATGGAGGGAACTCCCAGAAGAACTCCACATCTAAACTAACATCATGAAACTTAGATAAAGAATCAGCAACTAAGTCAGCACTCCTTGGAATCCATTTAACAATATAGTCCCAAGGCTTATGAAGGTTTGCCTTGCAGTCGTTAACAAGGCCTTGTAGAGCTGCAATTGGTTCCACCATCCCTGTGAGGAGTTGATAAACCACATAGGAATCAGTCTCCACTTCAAGTTTTTCGATCCTTCTTTCCCAAGCCAGAACTAGGCCCTTGGATATGGCATTCAGTTCTGCTTCATCTGGTGTAGGCATAGGAAGAGAAAAGAAAAACCCCCAACACCAGTGACCTTGATCATCTCTCAGCACTCCAGCTCCAGGCCCTCGGTTCAGATGTCCTTGAACGCTAGCATCTGAGTTTAATTTAAACCAACTAGTGGGAGGTTTCTGCCATTTCTTCTTGAGCATGCCTAGTTTGTGCTTCCTTCTGCCTAGAAACAGATCCAAACTAAGCTGTTTGATTTGAAAGAGTCTCCCTTGGATACCAATATGTTTCCTATGAAAAACTGTATCATTCCTTTGCTTTCAACAGATCCATAAAGTGGCAAGAAATATCCATTTCCAGTGATAGGTATTCCCGAGTGTGTTCCTGAAATCTTACTTACAGACATTCAGTTGGATCCACTGATCATCAGACAAACTATCAAAGCTATTCAAATCCCCAGGGTGAATGATATGCAACCAGATAGCTCTAGCAGATTTGCAGTACCTCAGTAAATGTAAACCAGATTCCTGAGGATACTCACACATAGAACACATGGCAGACAAAGCAGCATTGCATCTGAATCTTAGGACATTAGTTGGCAGTCTGTCTTGGGACAATAACCAGATAAAATGCTGGAGTTTGTTACTGATATCTAGACTCCAAATCCAGGCCACTTTACTAGGACCTCCTCCTGGAGTGATGAATCTAGAATAGAATAACTTGTAGGCTGATTGACAGGAGAATGAACCATTGGATGTGCCATCCCAAAGAGCCATATCTTCCTGATCAGATAGTGAGATAGAGCTTAGATGAAGAGACTGAAGAATAGGCTGAGGAATGGGAGTGAGAATGGAATCCAGGAGCCACTGACCATCCCTACTCAGGACTTCATTAAGTCTCAAATGCCTTTCAGAGGGGTGAATATGAATATTTTCATCACTTAGGCTGCATGTGCCCCTCCAGTTATCAAACCAGAAGGAGATGTGATTACCTCTCCCCACCTTCCACCTGATATGCTCTCTCATGAGATTGAAAACCTTAAGAACTCCCTTCCAAGCAGGACTGTCAAATAACTGAGAGGAGCATTGAGAAATATTCCTGCCCTTTAAGTACTTAGCTTTGATCAGTCTGAGCCAAATAGAGTTATCATCTGACAAAACTTTCCATGCCAACTTGGCTTGCCAATTAACTAAATGTAGTTTCCTCTGATTGATGTCATTAGACCACAAGAAGGATCTGTTCAGTCTGTAAATTTCTCACAAACATGCTCTGGAAGATAAGAGGACTGCATAGTGTAAGTAGCCATGGCAGAGGAGACTGAACTAATAAGAGTTTCTCTCCCTGCTAAAGACAACCATTTACTCTTCCAGGAATCAAACTTCCTCAGATCTCTGTCAAAGATATTAACATAATCTTCTCTACTAACTCTGCCATGTAGGATTTTGACTCCCAAATACGTCCCCAGATTCCTAGTTTGACTAAAGCCTAAGAGATCACTAATATGTCTCTTAATATTAGAGCCATGAGTTCTGGAGAAAAAAAGCTTGCATTTTTGATGACTGAGTTTGAGACCAGAGGATTCACAGAAGAGGTCTAACACCCTCTTAATGGCCTTAGTAGTGCCTATGGTTGCTTTCCCCATGAGAATCAAGTCATCAGCAAAGAACATATGACTTAATCTAGGACCATTTCTGTAGGGGGTAATAGAGTACAAGGTCCCTTTCTCCACTTACTCCTCAATGAGATATGACAACCTCTCCACACACATGACAAACAGGTAAGGAGAGAGGGGATCCCCCTGTCTGAGATCACACTGATGCTGGAAAGGATAAAGGGGGGAACCATTCCACAATATATTGTAGAAGCATTCATCACACAGTGCATAATGAGAGAAATAAGAGATGGAGGGAAACTGAATGCTTCAAGAGTGTTCTGTAGGAAGGACCATCTAACCTTATCATATGCCTTTCCCAAATCTAGCTTCATTATCATGCTGCCTACCTTGTTATTTTTCCTCTTTCTGAGAGAGTGCAACAGTTCTTGGAGGACAACAATGTTATCCTGGGTGGATCTGCCCTTGATGAAGCTGGACTGGGTAGGGGCCACTAGGTGAGACATAAAATTTCTCAACCTAGATGTGATGCATTTAGTGATAAGTTTATAGACTACATTGCACAAAGCAATTGGTCTAAACTGATGAATCCCCTCAGGGTGCTGAATTTTAGGGATCAGGCAGACAAATGCTTTACAAATAGTTGTATCAAAGTGACTGAAATTGAAAGCATCTTGCACAAACCTGACCAAAGAGTGTTCAATCCAATCTCAGTTCCTCTGAAAGAAGCTAGCATTTAAGCCATCAGGGCCAGGGGCCTTGAGAGGATGCATAAGGAAGAGAGCTTGTCTGATTTCCTCAGCTGACATAGGTCTGTTGAGAGTGTCAATATCTTCTGATTGTAGCAGAATCTGGTAAGGAGAAACAAGAAGAGAATTCTTCTGAGAGGAAGTGGAGGAACCAGAAAATAGCTTCAGGAAGTACTGTCTGGTGTGGTCTTGCAGAACGTGCTCATCCTTGCAGAAAATAGCTCCAACTAACAAGGCTCCCTTCAGCTCAAAATTTAGGTTCTTTTGAGCGTTATAAGGCTCGCCTTGTGGGTGATGGCAGGTCTCAACATGTGGGTGTTGATTGCAATGACACTTTTAGCCCCGTGGTCAAACCAGCAACCATCCGGACTGTCCTTAGCATTGCTCTTTCCCGCTCTTGGAAAATCCATCAGCTTGACGTACAGAATGCCTTTCTCCATGGCAATCTTGAGGAGACAGTGTATATGCATCAGCCCTTGGGTTTTTGGGATGCTAACTTTCCCGACCACGTATGCCTTTTGCGTCGTTCTCTTCATGGACTTAAGCAAGCCCCCCGGGCGTGGTATCAGCGTTTTGCTGACTTTGCTTTCTCCATTGGTTTCACTCACAGTCGGGCTGATCACTCTCTTTTTATCTTCCATCACGGTACGGATACGGCTTATCTTCTTCTATATGTCGATGATATTATTATTACTGCCTCCTCAGATGCTTTGCGCCGTATGGTTATCTCTCAATTTGCCTTTGAGTTTGCCATGAAGGACCTTGGTCCTTTGAGTTGTTTTTTGGGTGTTCGTGTTTCTCAACAAAAGTGTGGTCTCTTTCTCGATCAATAAAAATATGCAGCTGAAATTATTGACAGGGCCGACATGACATCTTGTAAGCCCGCTGCGACCCCCGTTGATACCAAACCAAAGCTTGGGGGGGCCGCCAGTGAGCCTTTTTCTGATGCTTCTCTCTATCGCTGTTTGGCAAGAGTCTTGCAGTATCTTACGTTTACGAGGCCGGATATCTCTTATGCTCTGCAGCATGTTTGCTTACATATGCATGACCCGAGGGTGGATCACATGGCTGCACTCAAGCGGATTATTCGGTATATTCGGGGCACCTCTTCCTTCGGTCTTCATCTCTCTCGGTCTCGGGTGGACCGCCTTGTTTCTTATACTGATGCGGATTGGGCTGGTTGCCCCGACACTAGATGCTCTACTTCGGGCTATTTCATGTTTCTTGGGGATAATTTGATATCTTGGTCATCCAAGAGGCAACCGACCATGTCTTGTTCTAGTGTCGAAGCAGAATATCGAGGCGTGGCTAATGTTGTTTTTGAGTCTTGTTGGTTGCGAAATTTATTGCTTGAACTTCATGTTCCCCTTGAGAAGGCAACCTTGGTGTATTGTGACAACGTTAGCGCCATATACTTATCAAATAATCCGGTGCAACATCAACGAACTAAACACATTGAGCTTGATATTCATTTTGTACGCGAAAATGTGGCTCGCGGTGAAGCTCTTCTGGTTCACGTCCCTTCACGACATCAACTAGCCGACATATTCACGAAGGGCCTACCCCGTGTATTGTTCGATGATTTTCGGTCCAGTCTAAGCATCCGTGAACCTTCCGCTTCGACTGCGGGGGTGTATTATATATATATTGATAGATATATTTTGATAGATTGGTATAGATCCTTTAGATAGCTTGTTAACATCATTGGTATAGATCCTTTAGATAGCTTGTTACTATCATTGGTATAGATCTTTGTGGTACTCTTATATATTGTACTCACATTTTGATGAATGAAGCAAGGGAAATTACATCATCCTACATATGGGATGTGGCTCGAACGAAGAGAAATGCGAGGGCCAGTTTCACAGTGAACGTTTTGACATGCACAAATATGCTCAAGGTAAATAATAATTTTATTAAAGAATTGACACATATATTTGCACATTACTTTGACTTACGCATTTTTTTTGTTTTTTCTTGTAGGATTCACTTGAAAATGACCACGTGGCATCGGTCAATCGTGTGATTTGGAGCCCAGACGGAGCCCTTATTGGTTAGATATCCTTTTTAGCCGAATTCTTTTCTAGTAGTAATATAGTATCAAAGTTGATTATACAAGCATGAATATAATTACCACTCACGATTCAGGTGATGCATATTCCAAGAGCATTCTCCAATTATATCAGGCTCCTACGGACTTGAGTACGTTGAGTGTTTTAGAAAACTACCGCCAGGTTTGTTGCATTTTAAGAAATTGTGTGTGTTTTATAATTCTTTTTCACGAATTTCTATTTTAATGCTTAAGTCAGAACTTAAATTGATTGATCATTGCAGATTGAAGCTCACCAGGGCAGTGTCAATGACATCGCATTCTTCAAGCCGTCTAACGATTTGTGCATCGTAACTTGTGGCGATGACATGGCCATTAGGGTATTTATTTTCTAAAAAAATTAATTTATGATAGAATGTGATGAAAATTTGCAACAGAGTAATTTAGTTATCATTATATGTATAGGTATGGGATACTTCCACAGGCAATGAGCTGTATAGTTATGTGTTTCAAGATAGCCTTGTTTGTTCTTTGGGCATAAAATACAAGACAGGAGGAACCGCGGTACTTATTTTCCGAAATACATTTTTATGTGTTCAACCATTTTTCTGGGTATATATGTGATCCTTCAATCATATGGTCAATTTATGTAATAACATATAAAAATTACACCTAATTTGCTCGATTGTTTTGCGTTACTCAACAAGAAGTATAAAAGCAAATTATATAAGATTCTAGCTACGGTAAATCATGGCTTAACATATTATTTTTGTTATTCTACTATAGTGTATTGTGTCATGCTAAACCGACGGGAAGATAAGAGTCTTCTCATACACTGACAGGCCTGATGTGGCGAATTATCACAGTATTGGTCGCGATCAGTCTTCCCTCGCTTATTCTTCTGATGGAACAAGGTAAATTACTTAGAGTTGGGTTGCTGTCTTATATTTCGATCCCGTGTGAACATGTTTTGCTAAATTCAATTGACCTATTTTTTTCAGGTGTTCTCATGTGGAAGACATGAGCATGGGGGTTCCTACCTCCTAGAGTGGAATGACAACGAAGGAACTATAAAGAGGTCGTATACTGGGCCTACAACAGCCGGAGCCGGAAAATTTCACTTTGACACGTCACGAAACAGATTCTTGGCTATTGGAGATGAGAGCGGAATAATATTTTGGGAAATGGATGAGAGATACATAAAGGAAAGATTGCTTCTGTTCCAGGCGGTTTACCGGGAAGATCACAATCTAACTTATTGATATTATATGTACTAATTTCAATTGTTTTTTGTGTTCAATTTCCCCCACTCTCTACTCTCTTTCAACCTTTTCCTATAGTAAAATTAAGCAAGCAAGGGGGAGTACTTGCCGTATTAAACAAAATGAATGGTATAAGTTTTAATATGAATAATGAAGGTAAATCCGTCTTGAGGTCCATTAGAAATATGGCCGGTTCAGAGGTAAATATAGTGTGTTACGATAAAATCTTATCGCGTCATTCTTGTTCATTAAAGTAGAGCTCTTCATTATTTTATCGTCTTGCATGCAAAATCTAGGTTGATAACTCCTCTTTTGATGACAGACTACATACCTGCCCAACCACTTGATAACACATACGATCAGTGAACATTCTCAAATTCATTCGTTGATGCTTCCTGATAATCCACATTCTGTGAAGGTAAGATTTGATTAAGAACCCATTATTGGTTCTAGTACACATATTTGCTTCTTTGTGCAGTTATTAGCTCTTTGTTAATAAATAATCTAGGGTGCCTAATATTTGATCTTCTTAGGGTGTGCACCTGCCTTTGTTTCATCTTCGTGACACACAAAATTTTGAGTTGCAAGGCGAATCTCTCACTATTGACCAAGCTGAAGACTTTAAAACGAAAGTAGGAACTAAGTCCCTTTGCAGATTTCACTAAAATCTGGAAAAGTATGACTTGATGGCCCGAAATTCAATATTTACAGAAAATCATGGAACACCAATATTTTGATCCATCCTAGAAATCGTCATTACAGCATACAATATAATGTGATACTTTTGTAATGATCTCTTAAGCTATCAGGTTACAATATGTATATGACGAGAAGTCCTTGATTGGCAGATATCATATTCAACTCGCTTGTCAGGTCATGGCTTTCTTTTTCAGTTAGCTGATTTGTGATGCTTTGGACGTTGTGTGGTATTTACATATGTGCTATTTGTAGAACATATGCATTGATTGGTGATGATTTGTGGACATTGTACAGTCAACCTGCAAAGATATTTTCAATTGATTTTTCCATTTTAGAGCAACTTTTAACGCTGTTCTATATGCTACGTAACTTAGTCATTCTCCTTCTTCACTTTCAGATCATGCGGTTACTTTACACAAATTCTAGAGAGGAAATCTTAGCTTTAACGCATGATGGTGTCCACAAATTATGGAAATGGGGAGGACCCGCGACGATTACTAGTGTACATGTTTTTAACTTCTAAAGTGTTGTATTATATGCATTTTTCCTACTTTTCAATTCATAAATATCATCTATATTTTTTTGCAGGCAACCACATCTGAACCACCACCCCTTAGGCAACCTACTTCTGCAATTGTAATCACCAACTTGACCAATCTTGAGGGAGGTGTTACGTGCTTGGCACTGTCTAAGACCAACTCTCTCATGTCAGCTTATGGAGGAAGAGTTTCTGTTTACGATATGCAAACTTTCGAGGTGGATTCGTTATTTAGTTGTTCATATGTGTGTCGTGCCATATTGTACAAAAGGAAAATATTTTTACTCTTTCATTTGCAGACTGTTACAAGTTTTATGCCCCAACCACCAGCAGCAACATGCGTTACTTTCCTACCAGACGACAATAATATCGTTGTTATTGGAATGAAGGACTCCTCTATACAAATTTACGATGTCTCCACAAATGAGGTCGTTTCTGACAATTCTATCTGACGTTTCTTACATTTGCAATCTATTGACATTCTTGGGTTGGTGTAGGTCAAACATAAGCTGCAAGGCCATAGGAAGAATGTAACAGGCCTTGCGTTTTTCGAGGATCTGCGTCTTCTATTTTCAGCTGACGCTGATCCCCAGGTATGTTTGATCAGTGAGGCAACTACGATAAAAATAAAAATTGAGACATGTCAGAGATTTTCTTAAAAAAAAAATCCTCTCGACACTCTAGATGATTAGTCTGTGGAAGCATACACAGTTAGGATCTTAATTCATGGCTATTTTACAAATTTTGTCAAATGGTCGTGTCTTTTGTAAATTGAAGTACAATAATCAGTTTAACAAGGTTTATTGTTATAAGATCAGTGAACCTTCTAAAAATAATAGGCCAATTTTAGGTATCCTGTAAAGGACTTTGAATTTGTAAACGATTTTATTTCAATTCTATCAATCTCTTTCATGGATTATAAAGCATGTTATTAGTGTTGAAAGTCAATTTCTATTCTACAATCGACTGTGACCCTTAGAAGTATATAAAGACATCTGATTTTCAATATGATTTGGCTTTTGGTTGTTCTTTCCAAATGCTTGAAACACTGAGTAACGTGTCCTTATATTAGTACCTTGTGCGGTCTAGTGCCTTCTTTCGCAGCTCTGTGTTTGGAGTGTCGATGGGTGGAAGAAGCAAATTAGTAAGCCCCTATCGATTCCCTTTTATGCACGTGCACTGCATTTTGAAGAGACACGAGTTCAATTTGATCAGAATCAGAAACACGCGTTGGTAGTTCACGCAACCCAAATTGTTATTGTGAATTCTTTGCTGGAGCACGTCAATGAGGTATGACCTTTAACTACGTTACATCAGATGTTATTTTATGGGACATCAATGTAGGTCCTTGACATTAAAGCGAACGCATTGACTAATATTGTGAACTCACAAGAGTTACTCTTGACAGTGGCTTCCCAAGACGAATGCAATAACAGATGCCACATATTCCTGCGATGGAAAGTCAGTTTATGCTAGCACAAAAGACGGAAATATTGCTGTCCTCACTGCTCCTAGTCTGAATCTAATGTGTTGGATCCTTCCTATAACTTATACGACTCTGAGTCTAAGTTATTCTATCCTTAATAGCTAGAGAGTGTCTGCTGTTTTCCTACGTCTTTTAGATTAACGGATATTACTGCTTTGTGATAGCTCTGAAATTGTGGATCGGGTTGATACGTCGTTGTTGTTAACTTAACACTAGAGTGTTAACAGCAGATTTGTATGTTGTTAACTCAGCGATGTTACTTTAACAACAGACCAGAATAATACCGACAACCTGCTGGTATTGGGATTGAAGTTGTCCATCTTGTCGTATAAACGCCAAACACCGGTGAAGTTGGTGCTTGGCTCTGATACCAATTGAAATTGTGGATCGGGTTGATACGTCGTTGTTGTTAACTTAACACTGGAGTGTTAACAACAGATTTGTACGTTGTTAACTCAGCGATGTTACTTTAACAACAGACCAGAATAATTGTGCAGCGGAATAAACAAACACCAAGTTTAAGAAGTGAATATAGAATTATATTAACTTCCGAGCCGTAGGCAAAATAACCCGTAAAGGTTTTAACAAAGGTCGTTTTCTAAATTCTCAAGCTCCTCACTCTTAAATTGATTGAACTAAGCAAAGCACACAAGAATTGCTTCGACTATCTCTAAAAGCTCTTCACTCTTAGATCTATTCTAACAACTCACAAACTTTGCTAAAGCAAGACAACACTCAACAACTGTAAATTAATCTCTCAGATTGATTGGCTCTTGTCTCGTATTTGTCTTGATGTACTTCACACCTATATATAGGTTCTTGATCTTCGGCTTCAAGGTGTGTTGTACACGGTTGGTAATTCTCCTTGTTTCCTTCTTGAACTCTTCTTCTTTGTTCTCGTAGTCCTTCTTGAATAATAGTTCCTTCGTTAGTGAACTAACTAAGGAAAGACTCTTTCTTCAAATCAGGACTTGATCTTGGAAATCATTCCTAGTTCCATTCGAACTCAACTTCCCTTGTAGAGCGGTTTGCGTATTTAAGGAAACTTCCCTTCTTGGAACCTTGAGCGTCCAACCTATGACAAGTTTGTTTCCTGAATAATAATCAAAGACAATTACAACTGTGGAACTCAGTTAGTTAAATGAATAAGGCAAAACAATAATAAAGAATATAATCAAGATTGTAAATCGGATTCTGCTCTAGCAATGTTACTCTGACATTGACTTCTTAATGTTAAACTAACATTTGACAGAATACTTGCACTTTCAATCTCCCATTTTTTGCCTTAATCACAAAACCTAAGAACCTGTTCTAATCAGATCAAATTATTAAGACAAACTTTACTATCAGATCACAATGGAAAATAAGTACGCTCCCCCTGAACATCAGAAGGGACCAACTCAATGTTATTCTAACATTGAATACTTTCAATGTTGTCATAACATCTGTATTTGTCAATGTTAGCTTAACATCGAAACGAGACAGATGTTCTAACATTGAACTTCTCAATGTTATCTTAACATCAGAGAACAGTTAACACCTGCAAAACAGAGTTAGTACTTTGTATCCAAAGTTCACTGAGCATAAGCAGAAGCAGTAAGCAGCAAGAAAGAAAAGTACTTTATTACATACCATACTAAGTAGCAAGGAACATACTCCTTGATGAAATCGAAAACAAACAACGAAAATAGAATTGTTCAAACTGACAGAAACATAACAGAACTCAGAAATTTTGAAATTTGATCATTCTCCCCATTTTTGTGAGGAAGGCAGATCCCTCAAATGCTTTCTAAGACTGTCTATCTCTTGCAACCTCACTTGCTTGTCTGCTATCTCTCTCTGGGTATCTTTATACTCTCTGTCCAGCCACACCAGGGTCTCCTCCACAAAAGCATCAACAATGACAGAACAACTGTCACCACTAGCCACATGTACTGAAGAAGCAGCAAACTTGTGAGTCTTCTTCTTCTTCTTCTTCCTGCTTGGACCAGCTGCATCATTGGGATTCCATGGCAGATCTTGAATACTGACCTGAGTGAAGTAGCTTCTGGTGATGCTCATTTTGACCTTGTTCTTGATCCAACCTTCTGTCTTCTTTGTCTTGAAGCCTTGCTTCACAAGAATGCTGGATATCAGAGAGGGGTATGGAATGATTCCCTTTGCCTTGGTTGTGACTCCCCTCATGTGCCTCAGAACCTTCTCCCCTATGTTCACACTCAGCCCATTCTTCAGTTTGTACACCAGCTTTGCAGATTCTTTTGTCATAACAGTGGTGTTTGAAGAGGGCAGCCAGTTGAGGGTAGAGAGCTTGTGAAGTACAACACTCAAGGAAGTCAGCCTTGTAGTTGGAAAACTGTCATTCCATTTCCTTGTGAGTCCACCAGTGAGGTCAATAATCACCTCATCCATGCTGGGATCCTCTGTCTCTTCAGGATCAGGAAGTCCCCAAGCCTCATTGATCACAGAGGGGCTGATGTCATAGACCTTCATCCTTACCCAAGCTTTGCCAAACTTGGGAGAGTCCTGGTGGGACACCCATTGAGAGAGGTTCATATAGAACTCTCTGATCACATCAGGGACATATGATGACTGGTTCATCACAGAGCCCAACACTACTCTAGCTTCAAGCAGCTCAAACAGCCTATTTTCCTTGAACATCTCCTCATCAATGTTCCTCTCCATGTGGATAACCCTAGCTAGATAAGCCTCCCACTGTTCCTCTGCCTCAGTATACACATAAAAGCTGGAATAAGGCTTTTTGGAGTACTCCTCATCAAGCACATCAAAGTACTCATCACTGCCTGATGTTGGAGTAACATCAGCAGGGTCATCACCTACCAGTAGGTCTTCTTCCTCAACTTCCTCCTCATCTTCTTCTTCCTCCTTATCCTCTTCCTCATCTTTTTCCTCTTCTGACTCAGACTCAAAAGCTTCAACCATCACCTGCTTTCCCTTTCTTTTCTTAGCAGCAGTAGCTAAGGCAGAGAGAGTCAGGCTCTCTTCTTCTTCTCTCTCAACCTCTTCAGGTTGACTGTCACCCCCATTATCAACATCTTGGTTACCTTCAGTAGTAACCCCCTCAACAACAATCTCTTCAACCTAATCATCCTCCTCAGGAATAATCTCCATCTCATCAGCAGTATCCTGCTCAGCAACATCAGCCATACCAGGCTCAACCACTTCCTCAACAACAACCACATATTCATCCCTAACATTACCCTCAGGGACCTCATGCACAACCTCAGACTCACCCACAACAACATGGGCCTCTTTCTCCCCCTCAATACTAACAACAGTAGTAACAGGCATATCTAGAGTAGGGTTAGCCATCATTACCTCGTTTTCAGGGTTGGCGGGAGTGGAGGTTTGCTCAGAAGTTTTTGATGTGGAATCAACATCACCCTTAGCGGCTTTCTTGCCCTTGCGCCATTGATAAGTGGATTTCCTCTTTGGTGCGACGACGGTAATGGCTTCAGCGGTTGCACTTCTGGTCCTACGGCGTCGTGGTTGCTCCATCTGTTCGGCAGCAGCTGCAAGAGTGTCAATGGAAGACTTGTGGGCCATTGTTAGAGTGATTTAGAGAAGAAAAAACTAGAGATTTGATTTGCAGAGAGAATTGATTTTGCACAAATTTTGAGCGCGTAAGTAGTGAGAACAGATTAGGGCAAATTATACAATTAATCAGCTGAAGAATAGTGATAGTGGTGTTGTAACATGTTACCAACATAATCGGACCACTGTCACACGATCATACCCATGTTCACCTTACCACGTGTAAATGTTGGATTAACACGTAACCAGAGTGGTCTCCAAACCTGAAAACTTATAAGTTACAATGTTTCAATGTTGAACTAACATTGGTAAGTTAACATATGGAAGGAAGTTGTAGGTGCAGGGCTTCATCCAATGCAACATCATGTGAGAGCGTGAGATACTTCTGTATACTGATCTGGAACCTCACCCAAGTACATAGGTACACAGACATAAATTCAGATCATCAGTATGAGCAAGTAACACATCCAATCAGAAAAACACAGTCTGGATACACATATCCAGGGAAAAGATGTTCCCATAGCATAGAAGATCACAAAACATAGTGTTTTACCTGCAGTGAGTCACCCACAAAGTATGCCACAACACATGATTCCTAGGATTACTACTCCCCCTAAGCCCAAACCGACACAAGGAAAAATAAATGCAGAACTAGAAAGAATGCAACAATGTTAGATCACCATTGGGAGATGGTAGCCAAGTACAACCAACTTTACTGACTGGGATCAGGACAAATCAATTTATCTTTATTTATTATCATGAACTCTTTTGAACAAAAACTAGTGTATGTAAAAGGATAATGTCATCACTGAATGCGGGCAGCACAAGACCCCACACACCCCAACAACTTAACCATCAGCAACAGATTAGGCAAGTACAAAGAAACTGAATGAAGACAATACATTTATCATATACTTCTCCACCCCAGCCCCTCATGCATACTTGTTTTCCAACCTGTTTACAAGAGAAATACCAAGTGAACAATGCTACTGAATGCAAGCAGTCGAAACTTCAAAACACCCTAGTAGTAAGGCTCAGTCTCATGCATAACCTTGGCCATAGACAAAAACACAAAAATATGCACAACTGAATGACAATGAAGCTCTCAACATCATGTACCCCAGCTTCTCTTCATGCTTTGTCTATCCTAACATGGATAAGTCACAACTGAATAGCATCAGAGTAATGAGCTCTGTGTACCCCAGCTTCTCCCAGATGTTAGGTTAACATTTACAGACCAACAACAAAGTTCTTAATTTTACAAACCCTTTGATGTGTACCTGTCCACCAGTCAGCTCAGCTATTCATACAGTTAACCACAGAGCCCAACATAATCTCTAACAAAGATGTAATATGCAAGAAAGAAGAATGTAGAAAGAAAATGAAAAGAATTACAGATACACCACAACCAATAACCAGTGCTAGACAGTGGTGTTATGTCCACACTGGTGAACTAACATCCCTAAACAATACACATGCCAAGAGAATTCCTCAAACTGAAGAACCTCTTAGAATCTAAGGGTTTAGTGAACATATCAGCAAGCTGATTGTTAGTTTCAATGTGTTCAATGTCAATGAGCTTGTCCTCTACCATGTTTCTCAGAAAGTGATGCCTTATATCAATATGTTTAGTTCTGGAATGTTGCACAAGGTTCTTAGAGATGCTTATTGCACTAAGATTATCACAAAACATAAGCAATGTATCACTGTGTAACCCATAATCCAGTAGCATGTGTTTAAGCCATACTAACTGAGTGACACAGCTGTCTGCTGCTATGTATTCAGATTCAGCAGTGGAGAGTGACACACAATTTTGCTTTCTACTGTACCATGAGACCAAGTTGTTCCCCAAATAAAAACATCCTCCATTTGTAGACTTTCTGTCATCAGTGTCTCCTGCCCAGTCTGAGTCACTAAAACCTACAAGATTTGTGTTAGTGTCATAAGAATACCATTTACCAAGGGCCATGGTGCCAGAAATATATCTAAGGATTCTCTTCACATCAATCAAATGTGACTGCTTTGGACATGCCTGGTACCTAGCACAAACACAAACAGAGAACATTATATCAGGCCTTGACGCAGACAAGTAGAGCAAGCTTCCTATCATTGAACGGTACAATGTTGGATCAACATTAGCACCATTAACATCCCTGGATATCTTCACTGATGAAGACATGGGCGTCTTACAAGGCTTTGAATCTGCCAATTCAAACCTTTTTACCAAATTCTTTGCATACTTTTCCTGACTTAGGAAAATTCCATTACCTGTTTGTTTTACTTGAAGACCAAGAAAGAAAGTTAATTCTCCCATCATACTCATCTCAAACTACCCTGTCATTGATTCAACAAAGTTTTCTAGGATAGAATTGTTAGTTGAGCCAAACACAATATCATCTACATATATTTCAGCTATACAGACATGAGAATTTTTCTTCAAGACAAACAGTGTTCTATCTCCCTCACCTCTAACAAAGCCAAGACTTAATAAGAATTTTGTAAGCCTTTCATACCATGCCCTAGGTGCTTGTTTAAGCCCATACAGTGCCTTTTCAAGATTGTACACATGGTTGGGGTACTTAGGATCTGTGAATCCCTTAGGCTGTTCAACATATACTTCCTTATCAATCAGCCCATTCAGAAATGCACCCTTTACATCCATTTGGTATAGTTTTATCTTAAGACTGCATGTTATAGCTAGAAGTAGCCTAATAGATTCAATCCTAGCCACTGGAGCAAATGTCTCATCAAAATCTACACCCTCTACCTGAGTGTACCCCTGAGCAACTAGTCTAGCTTTGTTTCTAACTATGACCCCTTCCTTATTACTCTTATTCTTAAATATCCACTTAGTCCCTATTACATTAACATTAGGTGGTCTAGGTACAAGTATCCAGACATTGTTCTTAGTAAACTGTAATAGTTCATCCTGCATGGCATTAATCCAGAAGTTATCAAGAAGAGCTTCATTCACATTCCTAGGTTCTATGGTGGAGACAAAACAAGAGGCATTATCAACAGTACAAGTGAAGTCATACAGACACACTGTTTTACCATATCTCTATAGTCAAGTCTTTCTCTGTTGCGTGTCCTTACCCGTTCAGTGAGTTCACCTATTACCTGTGATGCTGGATGGTCTTTCTGAATCCTAGCTGGGGGGTCTCTTCTAGGTTTAGAGGCACCTTCATGTTCTGAGTCAGAATCCTCTGCTATTGGTCTAACATCTGATCTTGCTGGTATTAGTCTAACATCGTTCCCTGACTCTTGTTCAGTGTTTCCAGCTTCCAGTTCCAATGTTGGAGTAATATTTTCAGGAGTAACATTCTCAGTTTCCGCTGTTGGTTCAACATTGGAAACTGAGATGTCATCAGTACCTGTATCAAGAGTGAAATCATCAAACACAACATTCACTGATTCCTGAATTGTCTTCAATCTAAGATTGTAGACTCTAAAGGAAGTACTATTGGCTGAGTATCCTACAAAGATGCATTTTTCACTTTTAGGATCAAATTTACTCAGATAATCCCTGTCATTAAGCAGATAACAATCACATCCAAATTCAGGAAAATATGCAACATTTGGTTTAACACCCTTCAAGAGTTCATAGGGAGTCATGTTAGTTCCAGGTCTAAGATACACTCTGTTACTAATGTGACAAGCAGTGTTTAAAGCTTCAACCCAGAGTCTTTTGGATAAGTCTTTAGCATTGAGCATTCTGCTGAGGAGTCTTAGCAGCTGAAAATTCATGGAAAATACCTTTAGTATTGTAGTAGTTATCAAAACTAGCATTTTCAAATTCTTTACCATGATCAGTCCCAATCTTAGTCACAGTGGAGCCATACAAGTTTTTAATACTAGCACAAAGGATTTTGAACTGATCAAAAGCTTGTGACTTTTCTTTAAGAAATTTTACCCAAGTGTATCTAGAGAAGTCATCTACAATCACAAAGGCATATCTCTTCCCACTGAGACTACTTACCTCAATTGGACCCATTAAGTCCATGTGCAGCAATTCAAAACACCTACTAGATCTAGGGTTAGCATTCTGTACATGTAGGGGTGAATGAACTGCTCTGGTTTGCTTACCCTTGAGGCAATCACCACACACAAGCTTACCTGGACAAGACAGCTTTGGTAAGCCTCTTACAACATCAACTTTCTGTAATTTCTCAAGGTTTCTGTAGTGAACATGTCCAAGTTTCCTATGCCATATAGAAGCCTCATCTATCTTGGCTTGGAAACATTCTGCTTCTTCCTGGGCTAGGTAGCAGTTATCTTTGGATCTAGTACCTGTCATCACAAGAACATTGTCACTATCATAAACATCACAAGATACCTTGTCAAATGTAACCAGTAGGTCATCATCACACAGCTGACTGATACTGATTAGATTTGCCTTTAACCCATCTACCAACAACACATCCTTCAATGGTGGAAATCCATCAACATCCAGTGTCCCCTTGCCAATGATCTTTCCTTTGGTGCCACCTTCATAGGTCACTATTCCAGCACTCAAAGGTATCATTTGCTTAAGATTCTCTTTGCTGCCTGTCATGTGGCTTGAGCATCCACTATCGAAGTACCACTTACCTGAAAGGTTAGAGTACACAGCAGAGAAAACAACATTGCATACAACTTTAATCTTAGGGGTTTTAGCTTTTTCTATCCAAGTCCTACTTTGTTGTCCTGCACCTAATGTTAGTCTAACATCAGACCCTGTTGTAGTTTTAACATTGGACACAGAGGCTGTTTTCTTAGCACATTCTTTTATGAATTTTCTACAGAATGGTTTAATGTGGCCTGGTTGAAAACAGTACTGGCAGATAAAAGTAGGTTTTCTTTTCACAGTGTTAATGGTTCAAGAACTCATATTATCAGATTCTTTAACAAAGCTTGTAGTTAAATAGGCAGAATTAACATTGGAAGAGGAAGGTTTCTCAACAAATCCCATACCACATGTACCAGTGTTACTCATGTTTAGTACCTCATCAAGTTAGAAAGTACCTCCATTCCATTTGGCTATGATCTGTGAATCATTTTTGAGTTTCTCCTTTACCTCTTTCAGCTCAGCTTAAGCTTTGTCAAGGTCTCTCTCATAGAGTCTCAACATGTTCTTCAAACATTCAATGGCATGCATCAGTGCTTTGTTACTCTTCATGAGTTTGACATTCTCTCTCTCAAGTCTGAGAAAGGTTGTATGTAGATCATCTAGGATTTCCTCTTGGGATATTTCTTCTTCATTGAAGTATTCCTCTTCTAGATCAACTGAGCCATGAAAACAGTCAAAGTTAGTATCATCAGAATCAGAGAGCACATCATAGATAACCTGTGTATTATGGTTGTTCCAGTCTCCAAAAAAGATTTCTGGTTTTGCTGTTGATTCTCCAATGTTAGAGTAACATTGAGAACTTTGGCAATTTCTGGAGTCTTCTTCTAACCAGATGATCCGAGTGCAAAGCGCAACAATGTTGATTTCCTCTGATTGTTCATCGGCACTTGTTCCAGATTCAAAGTCAGCTTCATTGAAGTCATCTACACAAACCCAATGAGAATTCCCTCATGTTCTTAGGGTGTTAGCACATTCATGTTTAAAGTGACCATACCCCTTACATTCATAACACTGGACATCTTTCAATTTCTCAGTATCTTGAGGCGTGCTCTTAGATGCCATGTACTTTACGAACTTTGGGGGCAATTTCTTATAACCAATGGCAGTATTACCAGGTTGTTTTTCTTTGTTTTTATCTTTGTAACCCAATTTACTAAACTTCCTAGTAATGTTACCATAGTTAGAAGAGATCAACTCATATTCATCCTCATCACTCCCTGTAGAATCTGAGCTAGTACCTAGTAGGGCTAAAGCAAGTTGTTTACTGGACTTTCCTAGGAATTCTAGTTCAAATTCTTTTAGAGTGTTCATCAATGTTTGGAAGTCCATATTGGCAAGATCTTTAGACTCGTTCATAGCAATTCTTTTGACAGTGAACTTTGAAGATAATGTTCTAAAAGCTTTATAGACCATGGTTTGATTTGGGATGGTAAAACCTAAGTTTTGACACTGATTAGCAATATCTAGAAGTTTCTCAAAATAACTATCAATGCTTTCATCCTCACCCATCTCTATCTTCTCAAAGTCCCTCAAAAGTTTTCTATATTTAGAGTCCCTCACAGCCACATCACCCTCACAATGTAATTCAAGAACTTCCCATGCAGCCTTAGCAGTAGTGCAAGTTTGAATAAGTTTGAACATATGATTACCTACCCAGCTAAAAATAGCATTGAGAGCCTTTTCATTGAAGTTGTAGAGAACAATCTCGTTGGCTGTCCATTGTCCTCTTGGCTTAGGTACCAGATCAGCATCTCCATCTCTTGGCAAGTAGGGGATGGTGTAGCCTTCTAGTACTGCGTCCCAAGCTCTTAGGTCGATGGATTTGATATGGACTATGAGTCTGATCTTCCAGTAGGCATAGTTGTTGGGGCTCTCTAATACCGGAAACCTGCTGGTATTGGGATTGGAGTTGTCCATCTTGTCGTATAAACGCCAAACACCGGTGAAGTTGGTGCTTGGCTCTGATACCAATTGAAATTGTGGATCGGGTTGATACGTCGTTGTTGTTAACTTAACACTGGAGTGTTAACAACAGATTTGTACATTGTTAACTTAGCGATGTTGCTTTAACAACAGACCAGAATAATTGTGCAGTGGAACAAACAAACACCAAGTTTAAGAAGTGAATATAGAATTATATTAACTTCCGAGCCGTAGGCAAAATAACCCGTAAAGGTTTTAACAAAGGTTGTTCTCTCAATTCTCAAGCTCCTCACTCTTAAATTGATTGAACTAAGCAAAGCACACAAGAATTGCTTCGACTATTTCTAAAAGCTCCTCACTCTTAGATCTATTCTAACAACTCACAAACTTTGCTAAAACAAGAAAACACTCAACAACTGTAAATTAATCTCTCGGATTGATTGGCTCTTGTCTCGTATTTGTCTTGATGTACTTCACAACTATATATAGGTTCTTGATCTTCGACTTCAAGGTGTGTTGTACACGGTTGGTAATTCTCCTTGTTTCCTTCTTGAGCTCTTCTTCTTTGTTCTCGCAGTCCTTCTTGAATAATAGTTCCTTCGTTAGTGAACTAACTAAGGAAAGACTCCTTCTTCAAATCAGGACTTGATCTTGGAAAGCATTCCTAGTTCCATTCGAACTCAACTTCCCTTGTAGAGCGGTTTGCGTAATTAAGGAAACTTCCCTTCTTGGAACCTTGAGCGTCCAACCTATGACAAGTTTGTTTCCTGAATAATAATCAAAGTCAATTACAACTGTGGAACTCAATTAGTTAAATGAATAAGGCAAAACAATAATAAAGAATATAATCAAGATTGTAAATCGGATTCTGCTCCAGCAATGTTACTCTAACATTGACTTCTCAATGTTAAACTAACATTGACAGAATACCTGCACTTTCAAGCTCCAAGGTGTTGGGTACGTGCTGCACATAAACATGTGAATCTATAAACATAAACATATGATTACTTTTCAAAAAACACGTAAACAATTAACATATAACAAGTATTGCTAAACTGAAAGTAAAATATGACAATAAGATAAATTTGACCTCTCAGCAATTGTAGGAAAATCACTGGAGTGGATTAGACGAGTCAGAAAAATTCCGTCGAAGCATAGGACGAGTTGAAGGCTTAGCCCTCTCCCCTTAAGATCAATTTTCCCGGCTACCCTTCAAGCTCTCGGTGGGAAACGACCTCCCAAGGTACAACGTCCTCACACAATAAGGTAGTAAGTGAAGGACAATACTACCTTCTCAAATCGGACTCGAATAGTATATGCAGAACTCAGAAAAAGAAAAATGCTCATGCTATGAGTATGCTGAAAATGTTTTTGGTTTTTGGATACCTTTCACAAGACTAGAGGGGCCCCTATTTATAGTTGAGAAAACATGTAACCACCACAATACATTAAGGGGAATATTTATTCTTGTCATTGAAGCCATTTGATTTTATTCAAAATGCTTTTGACCACCATAAGTGTGTGATATAATATCCAATAAATATGAATATTAACTCTTGAATATTATTTAATAAAATAAATAATATCTCATTTTGCTTCTCATTAAGTAATTTATAATTCACACACAAAATATTTGGACTCCATTCTAAATATCTCCAACAATCCCCCACATGAATGTAATTGGCTTAATGCACGTGAGCCTAACAATGCTAAATGCAATTTCAGAGTTCAGCCGGAACTTGTTGCATCAGGATAGGTGGTTTTCGGCCTTGAACCTTCCTTAGTGAAATACCATCGGATATACTTGCCAACCAGTGGATGTGATGCCTTGAATTGTTCGGTGTTTTGTGTATACCAAGACAATGGTACTCACACAACTCATTCCAATACCATATTGGTCCTCGTTGTTGTCCGTTTCGGCCCTGGACTGCCTTGGCGATATTCATCGAATGCTCTAGAGATTTAGCCCTTTAACTCATCTCAACGAAGCGGCCCCTTCACATTCGACATAGGTGATCTCTCATTAAGGGTATCCTGCAATACCCCGCTTGTGTTCACAAGACATAAAGATCATTAGAACCTCAAGTTCTCCTTACCTGTACAGGTCTATCACTCTTTCATCCTAGAAATGGGTTGGGAACTCAATTTCCCGAGTGCTTTGTTCGACTCGCCCCCACAATTCGGTTGTCCCTTTGAACTTGAAAATTGGGGTTTACAATTCAGGTAGGGTTGCCATCATGGGGGTGATGTCATTTGGTGGGCTCAAATTTCCCATTTCCCTCGATGAATTTGCTACTTAGTCTCTCGCTAGACCTTTCGTCAATCGCCTTCAATATTTTCTTTAACCTCTTAAAGTATTCGAAAAATATTATGATTATTATTCAACTTAAAAGTCTGGAATAATCTTAACCAACACTTTCTTCTTCAAGCCCCCACATTTCTTTCTTTTCCTCAAGAAAAAATTTCTCTAGCCTTAAAGAAATTACTTATTTCAGAATTTATTTTGTTTGCGTACTTCGCGTCTTACATCAAATAAATCTGAATATTTAATCTATTTAGTAAAATAAATAGTATTAAATCTCACTTGCTTCTCACTAAGCAATTTAATTTACATGCTTATATTTGGACTCAATTCCAAATATTTCAAACACACACACACACACACACACACATATATATATATATATATATATATATATATATATAATAAATACAAGTCTCGCACTTGTTTTTATTTTTTACAAATATTTCAAACAAATATATATATATATATGTATATCTAATAAAATACAAGTCTCGCACTAGTTTTTATTTTCTACAAATATATATAACATACAAGTCTCACTCTTACAAGTCTCACACTTGTGTTATTTTCAACAAGGATAACATACAAGTCTCACACTTATGTTATTTCCTTCAAACATATATATAAATATATATATTATACAAGTCTCACACTTGTATTTCCGCACAATATACAAGTCTCGCACTTGTATTATTTTTCCATGTCATAAAGACGTCACAAGTAATCGAAATAACTTATATGTAAAATTTGCCTCACATGCAACTTCGATTACATTTATTCGTAAAAGTAGTCTCCTCACACGAGACTTTTTTCTACATCAAACTTGAACACTAGCCTCATCCTTAGGTGACTTAGTCATAACAGACATCTTAAAAGATTCTTAGACCCATATCCCTTTCCTACAAAAGTTCCACCCTTAAACAGGATAACCTTGTCTGACTCAAAGACAAGTGTGAACCATTTATAGTTCAACATTGTACCACATATTAGATTCGTGTGAATCTTTGGAACATGAAGCACCTCGTTCAGGGTCAACTCTTTCCCCGAGGTCCTCTTTAACACAACCTTTCCCCTGCCTTCAACTTTTGAGATTGCAGAGTTTCCCAAGAAACACTGCTTGTTCTCCACAAGTTGATAGGTCGTGAACATCCACTTGTTCGCGCAGATGTGGTCGAGTAGCCCCAATGTCTTCCTACCATTCGTTCGGGTTGTTGTTTTAATTTTCAGCTGCCATAACTAATTAAATAATTCACACAATTATTTATATTAGTATCGCTGAGAATTCTCAACCGAACTATTTATACAGATATTCCCAGGCCAGTGGAGGGACAAAACCTCTTTAAAATCCACATTTATGCGACAGAATATTAGGTTCCCAGGCCAGTGGAGGGACAAGCCCGCTTACACTCCACCTTTCTGCGACATAACCGTCTGTATAAATATTCTCACTTAGAATATCTTCGAATAATTCACAAGTCTCAATACTTAGAATTATTTTCATTTTGAATTTCTTTTCGAATAATTCACAAGTCTCAATACTTAGAATTATTCTAATTATGAATTTTCTTCAAATAATTCACAAGTCTCAATACTTAGAATTATTCTCAATTTTAATTTCCTTCGAATAATTCACAAGTCTCAGTACTTAGAATTATTTTAAAATTCTTTTCGGTTTCTCTAGTTGAGAATATGACATAGTGGTTCTTAAAATCGGTACTAAGGTCTCAATACCGTTAGCTCTTTGACTTAGCGTAACGACCTCAACGTCGCCCGTCATTGGTGAATTCTCGATGCTCGCGGCATTGTTGTTAGTGCTCTCACTAGTTATATCTCTAAATAATTCACAAGTCTCGCACTTAGAATTATTTAAAGTCTTCATAGGGCACACTTGCAATTTAATATATATCCACATATCTCAATTGCAATTATTTTTACTAATCACATAACCATGCTCAACATATATCACATATTAAATTGTATCTACTCAAAATATGAATTTAAATATATTTATAGCATGTATATATTAAGCATATTACTCAAATAATAAACTGTCGCACGTCATTTAATTACACGATAACGCAGACATTTAATAAGACTAATAGCTTGGTCAAACGGTTAGGAGCTGAGTTAAATTCGCATAGGTCTTGGGTTCAAATCCAGGACTTAACTTTTTGGGCAATACGTGCTCAGCTTATTAATTTCAGCGAATAAATAACATGATAAATATGTAACCGCCCAGTTTATTCACAAGAATCATAACGGCACAGCGGTAAAGATAAAGTCTGGACATGGAGAGGTCTCGGGTTCAAATCCAGATTACGTTTTAATATTTTTGCAATTAAATTCGCAGAATAAAACATGCAATAAATACGTAACGGATCAGTTAATTGACAAAAATTAATCTGGCCTAATGGTAACGGACAAGCATGCACATGTAAGAGGTACAGAGTTCGAACCCCGCAGGTGTCAAATAACAAATTATATTTTTGAAAAACTCCAGACTTGGTTTTAAAATCGAAACAGAAACCAATTCCACGAATTAAACTTTATAAACACTGTAGCAGATTTTCTAAAGTTTATGTACAAATTTTCATTCAATCTGAATCCTGAAAATCTTATAAAAAGATTCATGCAATATATATAAACATATTTTGGAAATTCTAAAACAACATTTACATGCAACACATATTAATAAAATTGATCTTAAGATTGTTGGGTACGTGCTGCACATAAACATGTGAATCTATAAACATAAACATATGATTACTTTTCAAAAAACACGTAAACAATTAACATATAACAAGTATTGCAAAACTGAAAGTAAAATACGACAATAAGATAAATTCGACCTCTCAGCAACTGTAGGAAAATCCTTGGAGTGGATTAGACGAGTCAGAAAAATTCCGTCGAAGCATATAACGAGTTGAAGGCTTAGCCCTCTCCTCTTAAGATCAATTTTCCCGGCTACCCTTCAAGCCCTAGGTGGGAAACGACCTTCTAAGGAACAACGTCCTCACACAATAAGGTAGTAAGTGAAGGACAATACTACCTTCTCAAATCGGACTCGAATAGTATTTGCAGAACTCAGAAAAAGAAAAATGCTCATGCTATGAGTATGCTGAAAATGTTTTTGGTTTTTGGATACCTTTCACAAGACTAGAGGGGCCCCTATTTATAGTTGAGAAAACATGTAACCACCACAATACATTAAGGGTAATATTTATTCTTGTCATTGAAGCCATTTGATTTTATTCAAAATGCTTTTGACCACCATAAGTGTGTGATATAATATCCAATAAATCTGAATATTAACTCTTAAATATTATTTAATAAAATAAATAATATCTCATTTTGCTTCTCATTAAGCAATTTATAATTCACACACAAAATATTTGGACTCAATTCTAAATATCTCAAACACAAGGTTTATCCTTTGGCCATCGCTGCTCATCCAATCAAAGGGGAGCAGTTTGCTGTGGCACTCACTGATGGTACAGTATACGTGCTGGAGAGCAAAGAGGGGGTCGGGTACTGGGGTTCCAAGCCTCCACAAGAAGAATGAACCTTTTCCGTTCATCATCATAGCAGGCTGGCCAATCTTCAGATATGGTTTGCTTTTTTACTGTGGTGGAGGATGAAAGTGTAGGGACCGAAATCGAAACCCAAGAGCGTTCATGTCAAATCATCAAGAATTAAACACATAAGCCAAATAACTGAATTGCGGAAGCGTACCTTACACCGTATGATTAATTGCTTGTGAAACGTCGTGTGGTTGGCCTTCCAAATCAACACGAACCCCTTGAGAGTTCCTTTAGTTCTCTCTGGATCTAACTATCGATGGGATGTAGTATAGAAAGTGACTCGTGTGATTTGGGGACCATGACCACCTTTATATATTAGGTCACCAAAACCCTGGTGCTCTAATTCCGTAACTTGGGCTTCGGCCCATCATCGTAAGCACAAGTTACAACAGTCTCTACCCATTAAAGGCCCACACCCTATTAGATACATTAAGCCCATAATTTAACCGAACTTTAGATCACTTTTATCGGGCTTATTATTAATGACATTTCGTATCACATAATTATTGACATATAAGCCCAACGTTGGATTAACGATCCAACATTATTGGATAAAAGATCCAACAATCTCCCACTTGGGCTATATGTGAACTTTATAATTATGCTTAACCGAATTGAGCTCCTTTATTGTCATTACCGAATGTATCTACAACCAATCCCGTCCATCAATCATACCAACATAGAATCGAAGGGGTCTTTGTCGCATTTATCGTGACTCGACCCATCAACGGTCACGTATGTCAATATAACTGAATGACATAGATCATGATGTGGATGCGTAGCATGGAAACTTCATGTAACGTGACCATAACATGCCTGTTTCCAACTAGTCCTCCCTTAAACCTTAGTGAGATCAAACCTCAAACTGAAATCAGAGTATAACTTTTCTTGAAACTTTATTTCTGCAGAAACAACTTTAAAATCCTTAAACCGGACTGACCGAAAGAGTCTATACTGTAAAACATCTACAAACTCCCACATAAGCTGAATTTCCTTAACTGATATGTCATCCATACGATCGACCCGCTCATAAAACCTTTTGGGTGACACCTTTTTAATTAGTGGATCCACGATATGGAGTTTATGTTGATGCGTTTTACAGACGACTGTTTACTCTGAACTCTTTATTCAACAACTAGGAATATAATGTCTAGTGTAATTTGACATTATAAATATCCTATTGTTAGAATGTATAACTGCTGATTATTGTCACAAAATAACTTTAGTGGCACGTTTCAATGCTATCCACTTCACGCAGCCACGTGACAAAAGTATACAATCATACTTTTATAATTGGACGCCTTATAACACACTATGGACACTGTTGTCATGAAAGTATTTACCATACGAGACGGTTAAGTACTCTTTCTAAAATGACTCTCATGACAAGCAGATGAACATAGCCTAATGTAAAACCATACTTTTAGGCATCCACCAAAATCGGAGTCAGTATACTTTACGATCTCAAACTGACATGACCTCCGACATGTAAGCATGTATCCTTAAAAATAGTTTAAGTACTATAAGACTCATTTTGGCTGCTTATTAATGGTCTTTTCTGAGTTACTCAAATATCTAGCCAACATTTATTATAATTCGAACATACTTAAGAATCTCCATTGCTAAGGCATATGAAAATTTCTTTATTACCTTTTTGATCAATAACAACTTTTAGGGTATTAATAAAATTGTACTATTCTCTTATAAGAAAGAGTATCAAAAGCAATGCAATTACATTATAGTTTTACTCCCACATACCTTATGATATTTACTAAATTCATCTCAAAATTAATTGAGATAATTACTTGATAAACTTGAAATACCATTTATAACTTTACTTAAATACTGAGATGGATTGTCTAAGCTTGCAAACCATAATCCATGCATCTTTTGACACAAGTTTTTCTCGATGCACTATATATATTGTCTCACGATGTCGCCATTAAGAGACAATAATCATATCCATCTCATAAAGTTCATAGTATATCTTTAATGTTATAAGTTCTTGGGATGCTGAAGTTTGTTCTTTTGAAACTACTCTCTAAACATGAGTTTCCTTGACATTGTTTTAACTGCATGATATTGAATAGAATGACAAAGAAGTCAAGACCTATTCAACATCCATAAGAATACAAACATATTCCTTCTGAAAGACAATGCCTTTAACTTTATCTCCCCCCGCAAACTCAGCATCCTAAAAGAACCAAACATTTTTTTCATCTTAAAAGTTAACTTTAATGTGGGATTTAAAACTTTTAACTTAGAATTTTTTAGAATACTTAAAGTAACTTACCGTTATTGAATTCAGATTATGATCTTAAAGTCAATAAGACTTTACTTTTAATTGGATATTCTAAACAAGTAAGTACTTTATTAAATATTATATATAATGCAAGCTGCAATCTCAAGAGTTTCAATTTAGAGAAGTTTTAATTGTCATATTTCATCTTTAAGTGACACCATTATACTAGAATTAACCCTTTATGATGTACCTAAAGATGATATTACAGTTCTCTATAGGAATTTAACAAACTATATTGGGTGAACTTGAAACATTAAGTACATCAAATAAATTAATATTTTGGATGAACATAATGTTTTGATCCTTAAGTTGAATAAACTCTCCACTTTAACAACACACCCAAAGTTTGAAAATTATGGTAACATGAGTTCTTATTCTCCTTTAAAAGGGAGGTGTGACTTGATCTCATATATCATAACTTGACTGAGTTTTCACAGATCAATATAACTTGTGTACCTTAAGTACTATAGTAAAGGATTTATGAGGCAATTATATTATTTTTTCAAAAAAATGATATTCGCAACTGTAGAAAGAACTCGAGAACTTTTAAAGCCAAAACTTTTACAAAAAAAACTGAATTTTCTTTAGTAACTTGATAAATCAAGAAATGTCTTAATTTATTTAAAAGGTAATGATTTTCTCCCGAAAGACGAAACAGAAAGACTTTACCAAATAAAACCTTGAAAAAAAGTTCTTTCATAGTAAATTAAATTTCATTTATTGCCTCAAATTGAACTTATTGTCATCACGCAAATAGATGCATCTTTCAACATCATTTGACTTTAGACATTTTAGAGAACATTTCATAGACACAGCGATGTAAGATACTTCGACTTAATCTATTCATCACATGGGTCTATGTAACCAAAATTAATTTAATCTTTGAAATTATCAAATTAAGAAGTACACCATTTGGCACGCCTAACATGACAATTAATGCACTGTTTCTCCTTAAGATTAAAACACAAATGAGAAACAACTTTTTCTTTTCCAATTTAATTGGTGACTTTTGTTGTTTCTTCTGAATTGCTATATTTGCAGCTTTTGTAAGATTGCATTTTACTTTGTCCTTAGGTATTAAGGTAATGTGAGATATTTCGAGATTTACTCCCTAATATCATCATTTCCTCATACATATTTGAAAATTAAAATTGTAAAGAATGTATATATTTTAGACTTATCATTCTAGACAACTTTTTTTTTTTATATCCTTAAGGAACTTAACTTTAATATATATATTTTAAATAATACCCCTAAAAGTTACTAAGATTGTCTTGTTCATGAATATCCTACACATGCGTTTATCATTTTCTCCCACAGTTTTATATTACCCTTGTTGCAAAGGTAAATTGTATCCTTAAAATGTGGTATAGAAGTAATCCTTAACGCAATATGGAGTATCATGATAAAAATAGAAGTGCTTTAACACCGAAACGGAATTCATGTTGGTAGTTATGTTGGTAATTATAAGTAGCATGTGCTACATTGAAATAAATCATATACATGCTCACATTAACCTTGAAGCAAAATCAAATTCAAATATTGGTAATTCCCATCTCAAGATACCGGAACTCTATTAACATTTTATCTTTGACCAAATGTTAACTTGTAAGTGGTATCTTGAAGCAGTAATTAAACTTTGACAATAAATGTCGAACATAACTCTACCTTTGGCCGATATTATGTTCACATGCAAAACCGCGTAATCATCACAAGCTTAATTCTGCAAGTATGCATGCAATTCTTATAAACATCGATCTTCCTTTTGGCAGATGGACATTCACATAAGTTACATGCACATTACCATTTATATTTTCAAATAAATTAATTTCCACAAGAGAGCTCACTTTTGCGAGATGTTGCTTCAATTAACATATCTAAAAATATATATAACTTTTCCAATATTAGAATTCAAGATTGCACCAAAAAAATTGGGCTTCTATAAAAGGTTATCCTTTTTAATCACAAGTCAATGGTCAAGGTTTTGACCTTTGACTGAGTCGGGACTGGACAAGTCAAGCTAGACTTGTATCCTGCTCCAGTTTCTTGACCCATGCCCAGATTTTTAATCTGTTGCTTTAATTTTATTAAAGGCTAAAACTTTAATTCTTTAACTTTAGTTATAGTTGGGCCATATAATTTTATTAAACTAAAAGGCCAATTTGGAATTAGAATTTTCTAGGGCTATTTTGTAGTAATAAAAAACTTATCTACAATATATATGGCTTCTTTGCAATTTGCAAGATGTAAAGACTGGAATTGCAATATAACTAGACTTGATTCCAATTCTAGAAAAGATTTAGGCTGAAATTGCAATTGGCAGGGGCCGGTTTGCAATTTATAAGAGCTGGTAGTAATTCCAGAAAATCCCAGACTTGAGTTGCAATTAGCAGGGGCCGTTTTGCAATTTATAAGACTGGATTGCAATATTAAAAGGACTGATTTGCATTAGATAGAAATTTCATGGACTGTGGTTGCAAATTGCTAGGACTAATTTGCAATAAGATATGACTATTTTGCAATATAAGTCATCTTCTTCTTCCCCTTCAGCAAGCCGCCATCTTCCTCCCCCTTTCTTTTTTATTTTTATTTTTTATTGAACAGCGCGGTGTCGAAAGACCGCGAGTTTGAAAAGAGGCGCGACGACCGATGTAACATCGAGTTCGTCGCCACTCCCCTTTAGCCGCCGTGGTCGGGCGGCTAAAGTTCTTAAGCGCCGGCGAAAGACGTTCACAATCACAACCCAAATCATCTGTACCACAATAGTGTACCAGATTAAGTGCCACCAATCAATTAGTGACAAGTGTACAGCAAAAAGAATAACTCACGCGCCCTCCTTCCTCTTTGATTCTTATTAATAACAATGCTGAACCCCAAACTTCTTTTTATTCTTATAGCGCCCCATAGTTAAAATATTTTTCCCATGTAATATTAATTTCAATTAATTGTAATACGCCTTGGTTAATTAATGTGTAATTAATAAATTATGTGCTTTAACCACACATTAGTAGTTTATTGTGTCCGCAAAAAGAAGTTTAGAATATTTTGCACCCGGTTTTTTATTTCTTAACTTTGTAATTAGTATAACATGAATATGTTTTGTTAAATATTTTTTCCATGTAATATTAATTTCAATTAATTGTAATACGCCTTGTTTAATTAATGTGTAATTAATAAATTATGTACTTTAACCACACATTAGTAGTTTACTGTGTCCGCAAAAAGAAGTTTAGAATATTTTGCACCCGGCTTTTATTTCTTAACTTTGTAATTAGTATAACATGAATATGTTTTGTTAAATATTTTTTCCATGTAATATTAATTTCAATTAATTGTAATACGCCTTGGTTAATTAATGTGTATTTAATAAATTATGTGCTTTAACCACACATTAGTAGTTTATTGTGTCCGCAAAAAGAAGTTTAGAATATTTTGCATGTGTCTCTCTTTTACCTGATTCTTTATTTCTTAACTTTGTAATTAGTATATCATGAATATGTTTTGTTAATCATTAATTTTGATTAAAAATTAATAGAAAATCATGCATAAGAGAATATGATTACTAATTTTGTATTTTCAAATGTAGAAAGCATGTTTTCTTGATCATAATAACTTTTTTCTTCATTTCACAACTTCATATTTGCCAAAAAAGAAACAATATCCTAAGAGAATGGTTTGCTCTTTTAATCTTTTTTTGAACAACATTTACTAATTTTTTGGCTTGACTTGTTAACTTTGTCTTTGAGTATACCAGGTATGATGCGTTAACATAACATTAATATTACAAAATTATTTGGAAAAGATATTTTATTTGGGGTTATTTAGTGTGTCTTTTTACTTTTGGGGCGTTATACGAATAAAAAGGAAGTTTGGGTCTTAACTTTGTTATAAAAGAAGAAACAAAAGAAAAGGAGGGCGCGT
Source organism: Linaria vulgaris (assembly GCA_948329865.1). Lineage (NCBI taxonomy): Eukaryota > Viridiplantae > Streptophyta > Magnoliopsida > Lamiales > Plantaginaceae > Linaria > Linaria vulgaris. Next base: position 102,355,839 of record OX415254.1, on the reverse strand, counting down.
GGACTCTAGTTTTAACTAGACACATGGCACTATCCAATTGGTGGTACTTGGACCTGGTACACAAATGTGGTACAGAAGAATTGGACTCTCACAATCACCGGAGTCTCCGAAACTTTTGGCTATTTCCTTTCACGTAACAGAATATTGAAGCTTTTATTTCCAATTTCTGAATATTTATTTACCTTTTGTTTTACTTTACTTTATTATTATTATATTGTTCCCTTTTCTTTTCTTGCGTAATTGTGTTCAAGCCCATAAAGGAAAGAATAACAATATATAATGTTTCCAAAGGTTGTGAACTTTGATTAGGAATTAAATTCCAATCATATAACTTACGGATAAATGATGACCACAATCTTAGAATCTAGATATCAAATTCTAAGATTAAATCCTTAACTTTAGGAAACAAGTAACTGCAAATTCTAACTTTAATTACGTAAGGGTCTGAATGAATTAGTAAGAATCTTAACCATAAAACATATAATCTGAATTGATATCACAAAAAACATGCGAATCAATTTAAGAAACCAGAATCACGGATCTAACCACATATTCGTTCTCAAAATAATTTTCATACAAAACCATAATTATTAATTGAGAACGTAGCAACAATTAATCATTGAAACAAAAGTCATAAACTTTAATCCCAATGATTCAACATGAAGTAGCTCTGATACCACTTGTAGGGACCGAAATCGAAACCCAAGAGCGTTCATGTCAAATCATCAAGAATTAAACACATAAGCCAAATAACTGAATTGCGGAAGCGTACCTTACACCGTATGATTAATTGCTTGTGAAACGTCGTGTGGTTGGCCTTCCAAATCAACACGAACCCCTTGAGAGTTCCTTTAGTTCTCTCTGGATCTAACTATCGATGGGATGTAGTATAGAAAGTGACTCGTGTGATTTGGGGACCATGACCACTTTTATATATTAGGTCACCAAAACCCTGGCGCTCTAATTCCGTAACTTGGGCTTCGGCCCATCATCGTAAGCACAAGTTACAACAGTCTCTACCCATTAAAAGCCCACACCCTATTAGATACATTAAGCCCATAATTTAACCGAACTTTAGATCACTTTTATCGGGCTTATTATTAATGACATTTCGTATCACATAATTATTAACATATAAGCCCAACGTTGGATTAACGATCCAACATTATTGGATAAAAGATCCAACAGAAAGAACATGAGTTTAATATTGTGTTCAGAAACAGAGTTTATATTTCTGGAATGAAGTAGCAGCTTGCAACATTGCACGTTCACAGCATCAACTGCATATTTCTGTGTACTTTCAAAATTCAGATAATTCAATTGTAACCTTTCCGCTGACTTTAGCTGAAGGTCATTGAATTCATCTGGAGTTGTAAAAATGTGGTCTTACAATGTGGAATTTAAATTTGCTGCTTATAGACTGTCTTATACAATTTTCAACAGCATTGTCTCATTCTATTTTAGTTTCATAACTCTTCCAAGATTTTGAGACAAATGATCATCACTCTATATCCTTAGACGTGCAGGAAATCCTTGTAACCATTTTGATTTCATCATTCCAATGAAATCTCCTCTACCTAATACCTTCTAATATATCTCCCTCTTACCATTTCACATTTGGACCAGGGTACTTTGAGCTACAAATGCACCCAATTTTGTCCAGTAAAACTTAGATTTATCTTCAACAAATCTAAACCATTTTCTTCTGATTAGATTTCTCTTGCATATCAGACAAGCATTTTTATTATATTGCCTGACCCCTCGTAAGAAAAATAGTTACAACGGTTGACATCTACAGAGCATTTGGATGGTGCTAGGTCTCGCTTATTAAATGTGTGTATGAACTATAGCAGCGTGCCAGTGTTCAAATTAAAGTTTGCATATTTCATTAATTTATATATTCTTCACAATCCAGTTTATTAAATTCCTTCAGAAAATGATGCTCGTAAGCCTTTACCTAAAGAGTTCGCATCGAAATGTTCTAAGTCACAAGTTCACAGAAGACTCTCAAATGATAACCCTGGTTTAATATTTCAATTGCTTTTTATCTTTATAGAGTATCATTCTAACCAAATTATATGAAGTAGCGTCACAGTCATACTTATCGGACGTGGCACAACATGATGTGTGATGCACCTTCCAGGCTCCATTACGACATGTACGCACTGCCTGGACCAACGAGCCTATATGATCACTAGCCCCTTAAAGGTTCGTACCAGTGATCGCGTGATTAAATTTATATGATACACAAGATAAATCTAGACATAATAACATAACAAAGTAACTAAACTTTAGAGGGTGAACTTGAATGAAAAACCAAGCACAAACTACTTGAGTATATACAAGGGATTTAGCGCGTGTTAGAGGTCATATAAATGAAAATTACCACAACATTTTATTTGTATCGCTGAACATTATTTTTATCGACAAATGTGAATTTCACTAAAGAAGAGTTTCAGAAGATTACAAGGAATATTTTCTTTGGAAAAGCACAACCACCCAAATTAAAACCACATGACACTTTAAATCTAACACAATATTTGAGCAATCGTGGAACGAGCAAAATAGGTCCACATTGTGAAGTTTAATCCAGTTCCATGACCAAAGTTTGATGAGCTCCAAATTCCTCGCTATGTAGACTCGCTTGCTCTTCAAATCAACTTTGTTGCTAAGGATGGTGATAATGAAAAGTTACGAGTACAACATAACAGGCTTTTTATGACAGTTTTCTACAAACGGATAAACAGAAAACTGCCATAAAAAATAAAACAAAAGTATTATTCCTATTACAAATAATTAGATCAAAAGATCAAAACACTTCAATTCACAATGCATCAATATCTATCAGCCTACGTAGATATGGCAATAGGCAGGGTTTTACCCTACCCTTACCCTGAAAATGAGCTCAGGGTCTAGACTCTTACCCTGAAATCAGGGTAAGGGTCTTGACCCAGACCCTACCCTGTAAATTTTGAAACTTAACTCAGGATAAGGGTAGGGTAAGTCTTGACCCTTACTCTAAAAAGTTCATTTAAAATTATTTTAAACGATGTATTTTTTTTTTCAAAATATTTTTTTTGTGAATGTTACGAGATTTGCTATCGACGAAAAAAGAAAAAAAATTGACGCAGACAAAATTTGTTAACGGGTCTAGTAACAGAGTAGGGTAAAGACCCTACCCATTTAAAGGGTAGGGTCTGGGTGCTGAAACAGGGTCTTCAATGGGTCTTTGTCAGGCAGGATTTGGGTAAGGGTAGAGTAAAACCCTACCCATTGCCATGCCTAAGCCTACGCAACTTCCACCAGTTTATGAAATGCGCATATCTTCCACTTTTGTTCACATCACTTTCCTAAAGAAAAAACAAAAAAAATATTCAACTTAGCAAACCGAACATAATTCTACGCAAGTTAAGGACGATTTTAGCACGACCATAATCCTGAAATAACTCAAATTCACCAATAAAACCTAAAATCACCACCGACACATATTAACAAGAAAGTCGTCGTAACCAAATTCGCCAAAAAAATCAGTTGTTATGTGGCAAATTCCGCCAACAAAAAATTAGAGCTACAAAAGGATAATGATCGACTAGTGAACTCGGCCATCGCCAACACACTCACCAACAAAAGCTCATACTTTTGTAGCCTATTAATCATTTAATATGGTCTTATTTCGTCCGGGTAACAAAACACCGAAAAATTATACAATTAAGATACAAATAACCAAAATAATGCTAATCAATAGATAATCGGACTAGCTTGGTCCGGATTACCTAATACAAGCTTTTTAGATATTACAAATAGATTACTAGTCTAAGTTGCGCGTCGAACGGGAGACGTTCGATGCTGACGTATCGAACCCAGGTTGTTCGATACTAATGGTACTGTAGTGACCCCGTGTCGAATTGATGTAAGTCAAACATGCGTGATTCGAAGTAATCGTGTTGAATGTGGAATGATGTGTCTTCGATATATTTCCGTGTCGAACGCTCTGACTTCGATTTAAGGACGTGTCAAATGCTCAGAGTTCGATGTAGATTAGGTTGGAGTGAGTCTTGAATGCGTGCTCAGAATGTCAGGGGACAGGGTATATATAACCACCGTCCCGCGGGCCCCATTGACAGTTGGGGAAAGTGCGGTTTGATGCTCATTTCGCATAGAACAGGTGGCGTTCGATGCGCATTTAACATCGAACAGTGCCTGTTCGATGTACTATTCAACGGGCCTATCTTGCTGGGCCGACCCAATATATGATATTCGGCCAATCCTAAAATATCCCTATCACATAGTCCCCCAATTTGGGAGATAGTGTCGATTTGAGGGCGGCTTCCAAACTTACGAAATCCGTCCTTGACTTGTAGGCCGTTATGCTTATATTTTGAAATTGATGCCCCCGATTGGTAGTGGATCTCAAATAGAGACCGAGTTCCAAGCTTCAAAACTCTATCGTTTTTGTTCAAAATCATGCCCCCGATTGGGAGGCGGTCTCAAAGAGAGATCGGGTTCCAAACTTCGAAACTATTAGATTATTCGTTTAAAATCATGCCCCCCGATTGGGAGGCGGTCTCAAAGAGAGATCAGGTTCCAAATTATGAAACGCTCTTGGTTTGGTCAAAATCACGCCCCCGATTGGGAGGCGGTCTCGAAGAGAGATCGGGTTCCAAACTTCGAAACTCTTAGATTATTCGTTTAAAGTCATGCCCCCGATTGGGAGGCGGTGTCAAAGAGAGATCAAGTTCCAAATTATGAAACGCTTTTGGTTTGCTCAAAATCACGCCCCCGATTGGGAGGCGGTTCATTGTGTGCAACCTTGGTAGATTTTTTGTACTTGTTTGAGATATTCTTAATTATAAGTTTCTTCTGAGCGGATCCCGCTATACTAGTTCGTAAGCTCCCAATTGAAGTTAATTTTGTAGTCCAACGCGTTGTGTTCGATGTTCAGCCGTATCGAACGTTGATAGTTCGATGTTGATCCCGCCTGCAACAATCGCAGGTCGAACCAGGGACGTTCGATGCTGAATAGCGTGTCGAATCATGGCGATTCGATGCGTTTTGCTAATGGGATTGCTGGGCTTTTTGCTGCCTATATAAGGGGGAAAGGGTAGTGCGGAGCTCATTTCTCTTCTGGCCAACTTACGCACAAAGGTAAGTAACATCGAACGGGCACTCGAACGTCTTCCGTTCGATGTTTGATGCATCGAACGGGGAGCGTTCGATCTAATGCCTTAGGAAAAATACTGTTATTTTTAGCGAATTATATAGGTTTTGCACCTCATTTTTAATACTGCTTTTTCTACTTTCTTTTTCAGGCAATTTGTTCAAATAATCACTTTTGCTCTTCCACCGTTAATTAAGGTAATTTATTACGTGCTTACTCGTGAGTTTGATTTATAATCGCTTAGTACGTAGTTATTTTAGATATGTCACGTTAGTGTTGCGAGAGCCAAGAGTGACGTATTCGCTCGCAGTCAACTTTTTCTTTTTAATTTATTTCAGTTCTTTCTCGACTACGATGGTGAGTTTTGAGTCAACTTCTGGGAGTGAGTCGAGTAGCAGCTCGAGCTCTGGTTCAAGGAACTCTGTGGTGGGCCCTTCCAGTGCTCCCGCGGGTTCGAATATAGCCCTAGGAGATTATTACGAGCCAATTGAAATAGATTTTGCCGGTTTACCTGCGGGTAATGATCTTGGTGTAAATGTATTATTATATTATTATTTATATATAAATTTTAATTATTATTATTTATATATATAAATATGTTTATTATTTTTACAACTAGTTATATATATATATGTTTATTATTATTATTTATATATAAATGATTATTATTATTATTATTTATATATAAATGATTATTATTATTATTATTATTTATTTATATATATTGTTTATTATTTTACAAATAGGTATATATTTGTTTATTATTATTATTTATATATATATATATATTTATTATGTTTACAAATAGTTATATATATGTTTTTAGATTTGAGTTTTTTTTTTGTTTTTTTTAACAAAATAACTTATATTTATAATAGTTATAAATCTAAAGTTAATTACAAAGATTTATAAAAATTATAAAATTTAATAGTAAATAGTTATAGATTTTAAAGTTATGATTTTGATTTTTTTTTATCCAGTCAGCATGTCCACGTGGGCTTAAGTTGGTCAAAATTGAGTTTGAACCGGTCAACGGCGAGCCACATAAACATTTGGGTGGTTAATTTGGGAACGCCGCTAGGGAGGTACTAATCGTGATTAAGTTTGCAAACATAGGGTACCAAAAAGTTGGTGTGACAAATTAAGGTACCAAAAAGAAACAGAGGCCAAATTAAGGTACCAAACGTGATTTTTTCCCTTACTTTATACAACTAAACACACTGGTTTGCCACATAAAACTGATCGTTACCCTGTGATAATCCAAGATTTTGATCATAAACACATAATTTAGTGAAAAAACCCCATATTTTCAATAAGCAATTATAGACCAAAACCTCATTGAATATAAGATAAACATAAGATTGCAAAGTGTATTTTATGCATACACTCCTTTGATTTTCAAACGCTGCAGCATACCATGGTTATACAACAAAGAGATAAAAAATTAAACATAAAGTTTACACAAAAATAATAGTGTGTATCTATAAATTGATTTCGACATAGTACAACCCAGACGTGGCCTCACTATAAGCTTATTAAAACAATGAAATGTATCAAACAATAGAATCAATAAAATGACCAGCAAAAACATTTTGTTGGGACATACAAAAAGTTTAAAATAACTGAAAAATAGTTTCTAATTTGAAGTAAATAATAAAAAAATCATATTACAATATGTTATATAATCACTACAAGATTCCCGAGTCAACAGAGACCGGGGATCAGCAACCGCATCGCGGTTGCGGGGCTTTTGCTACCGCAACACGGTTCTTGAAAGTATCAGGCACCGCGTTGCGGTGCCAAGCCCACTGGCTGGACTTTTCCAGCCAATGGGCCGGAACTTGTGGCCCTTTTGGGCCAAAAGTTTCACCCAAAATTAGGGCTTGTAAGCCCTAATTTTGGGCGCCTCTCTGGGAACCGCGTATGGAGGTGTTCAGAGACCGCAATGCGTTCTCTGAAAGTGGCCAATTATATTTAAAAAAAAATCATTATTTTCTTCTTCGTTTCTTCTCTCCACCGCCTCCTCCATCAATTGGGACCGAAAATCGGTTCCAAAACCCTCCTACTTGGCGATGTGTACGAGGGTCGATGTGGACCCAATTTACGGTGAGAATTTATTTGATGATAATATTATATAAATTAGTGTATTAATAAATAAATAATGAAAATACTCATAATTTTGTTGTTATAATTCAATTGTAGCAAATCTATGGGATCCGTTACTTGGAGTTGGGCGATGTAAAGAAGGCCTTCACTGTGAAGGCGAATGGGTGCTACAAGCGGAATTTGAGCAACGCGAAGGCTCAATACTTTTCAAGATTAGAGAGCCCAGCGTATGGGGGGATGACGAAGACGAGGATGAATGATTCGTTGGAGGAGGTGGCAACCATTCATTGGGGGACCCAGGCTCATCGGGACGTTTCCACTCGAACACGGATAGCTAGGCGAGGAGGACGTGGTCCAGCCAATTGTCCTAAAGCCCCGCCCGCTTTTTGCGAAGGATCCGTCGATTACGAGGACATCAAGCGCTGGATGGCTTTATTTTTTTTAATCAACAATATAATATAGTTGTAATTTAGGATTCTTATTATTAACGTAATTATTCTTAAAATTTGTAGGCTAGGAATTACCCGAACCACCATACCCCTATTCGACACGATGAGGTGTACAAGGTTGGACATACGCAGAAGGTGCATGGGACTGGCGGGGTTACAGGTGTCCCATTGAGGAGGCAGTGGATGGATGACGCTTCCAGACTTACTTACGTAAGTGTTTTCCACTTTTCACTCTTTAGTTTTTGTAAATTCAATCATTTTTATAATCTAAATACTGATTCTAATCTTCATCTCTAATTTCTTTTCTTATATCAACAGAAGAAATACATGAGGGAGCTGAGGAAGAGGTATCCGGTGCCAGACGAGTTGCCCGAGTGGGATGCCGAGTGTTGGAAGAAGGCAATAGGGAAGGTGAAGAAGGGGAAGGCAAAGGGGCTACCGAGTGATGGTGATCCGACGAACTTTGATATCCCATACAGGAGGGAGACTGACCACACGCCAGAGTTGGTTGGACAGTTGGCGAGGGAGAACCACGAGCTAAGGGGGACCTAGGATCCGAGAGCCGATATGCTCCTTGACTTCCTCAAGGACTTTCGAGCGGATGTGGCTACGAGTACAGATAGACCGATACACGAGCTACATGAGGAGCTATTCATGGGCTCGGCTATTAAGACCGGATCGGGGTTCACGGTTTGGAGGCCGCCACGTCCGACACGAGATCCTTTTGCTCCTAGTTCTTCCACATCGGCAGAGTTTGATTACGACACCGATGATGATGATGAGGATGTAGACGACATGATGGGCGCTGATCCCGCACACGATTTAGGTGGTGACGATGAGGGGGCAGAGGATGCAGCGGATGCAGATCACTTGGCGACCGTGGATGATACATATGCTGTTGGGCTGAGTTCGGGTGATGAGGATGTTGAGTATCCGGACAATGATCACTAGAACGATTTTATTTTAATTATGTTGGATTTTTATTATGTTGGACTTTTATTATGTTGGACTTTAATTATGTTGGACTTTAATTAATTATGTATTTTTAAATTCTTATTTGTTTATGTCCTAGTGTAAGTTGAATGTTTAATCAAACTAGTTTATTTTCAATGTAACGTTGATAAATTTTTAGAGTTAATTGATAGTTGCATGTTCGGTAATTTTCCTCTAGTTATCTATGTTGCAAAGTGATGAAATTTTACTTTGATATATTTAAAATTGGAACTCTTCATGCAATCAAAGAAAACAAAGAAGTATAGATAAAATTAAGGGATTACAATATTCAGTGATAAAAATTAACGACAATCAAATTGAAAAGATAAGTTTTAAAACTTATTTGAACGATTTCTTGTCGTGTTAAAGATAGTTTAATGTTCAATTTTAACAAATTTAAAGATAAGTTTTAACGATTTGTTAAATAAGTGTAGAAAGTTTAGGAGTTGTTGTTAAAATATAGCTCAATTATAAATCGAAGCTCAAACTTAGATTTTAGTATATATTAGGTTATTGCAACCGCAAAAGCGGTCTCAGAATCCAAATACTAGCAATTGCAACCGTAATGCGGTCTCAGATACCAACGGAGTCAATTGCAACCGCAATGCGGTCTCAGATACCACCGGAGTCAATTGCAACCGCATTGCGATCTCAGACACCAATGAAGTCAATTGCAACCGCTAGGCGGTTACAATTAAGTGTATTTGAGGTACCACATTGTTAGTTTAAACATAACGTGAAGGATTATCCATTAATTAAACCGATTAATCATATTATTAGTGCACCAAATCATAATAACAAATCAATAGGAAGAAATATGGTAAGGAGTAGTAGATATAACATACAATAAGTTCAAGGTCTAATAATGTCTCCTTCAATCATTTCACATTCAATCTACTCTTTCATACCTCAATAAGTTCATGTAGCATTGATGTTTGTTGCTAAAAATCAGTAACGCATTGAGATAGTTCCATAAAATTATCATTTTGATGTATGGATATTAGTTGCAACCGCAAAGTGGTCTCAAAAACGGTCTATTGATACCGCATCGCGGTTGCAAAAGCTAGCTTTGGAGACCGTGTTGCGGTTGCTGAAAATATTCATACTTTTAGTAACCGCAATGCGGTCCCTATTAATATTCATACTTTCTGCAACCACAAATCGGTCTCAATAGCACGTATTGAGACCGCCTTACGGTTGCAATTGGTAGTATTTGTAACCGATTTACGGTTATGAATAATGTTCATACTTCAAAATGACGTTTTTTTGATGATTTGAGGTACCACGTTATTAGTTTAGTTGATAACTATCCTAATAATGGTAGAAACAACCATAATTTCAATTTCTCATAACAATTTCAAGTGTTATATATGTGGGACAAGCCGTGATGAAAATTCTTATGATTTCAAACGATAACGTTTATATACACACATATATATATATATATATAAATATATATATATATTGAAAGTGCATGTATTCTGTCAATGTTAGTTTAACATTGAGAAGTCAATGTTAGAGTAACATTGCTGGAGCAGAATCCGATTTACAATCTTGATTATATTCTTTATTATTGTTTTGCCTTATTCATTTAACTAACTGAGTTCCACAGTTGTAATTGTCTTTGATTATTATTCAGGAAACAAACTTGTCATAGGTTGGACGCTCAAGTTTCTAAGAAGGGAAGTTTCCTTAATTACGCAAACCGCTCTACAAGGGAAGTTGAGTTCGAGTGGAACTAGGAATGCTTTCCACGATCAAGTCCTGATTTGAAGAAGGAGTCTTTCCTTAGTTAGTTCACTAACGAAGGAACTATTATTCAAGAAGGACTGCGAGAACAAAGAAGAAGAGTTCAAGAAGGAAACAAGGAGAATTACCAACCGTGTACAACACACCTTGAAGTCGAAGATCAAGAACCTATATATAGGTGTGAAGTACATCAAGACAAACACGAGACAAGAGCCAATCAATCCGAGAGATTAATTTACAGTTGTTGAGTGTTGTCTTGCTTTTGCAAAGTTTGTGAGTTGTTAGAATAGATCTAAGAGTGAGGAGTTTTTAGAGATAGTCGAAGCAATTCTTGTGTGCTTTGCTTAGTTCAATCAATTTAAGAGTGGGGAGCTTGAGAATTGAGAAAACGACCTTTGTTAAAACCTTTACGGGTTATTTTGCCTACGGCTCGAAAGTTAATATAATTCTATATTCACTTCTTAAACTTGGTGTTTGTTTATTCCGCTGCACAATTATTCTGGTCTGTTGTTAAAGTAACATCGCTAAGTTAACAATGTACAAATATGCTGTTAACACTCCAGTGTTAAGTTAACAACAACGACGTATCAACCCGATCCACAATTTCAATTGGTATCAGAGCCAAGCACCAACTTCACTGGTGTTTGGCGTTTATACGACAAGATGGACAACTCCAATCCCAATACCAGCATATTGCCGGTATTAGAGGGCCCCAACAACTATGCCTACTGGAAGATCAGACTCAGAGTCCATATCAAATCCATCGACCTAAGAGCTTGGAACGCAGTACTAGAAGGCTACACCATCCCCTACTTGCCAAGAGATGGAGATGTTGATCTGGTACCTAAGCCAAGAGGACAATGGACAGCCAACGAGATTGCTCTCTACAACTTCAATGAAAAGGCTTTCAATGCTATTTTTAGCTGGGTATGTAATCATATGTTCAAACTTATTCAAACTTGCACTACTGCTAAAGCTGCATGGGAAGTTCTTGAATTACATTGTGAGGGTGATGTGGCTGTGAGGGACTCTAAATATAGAAAACTTTTGAGGGACTTTGAGAAGATAGAGATGGGTGAGGATGAAAGCATTGATAGCTATCTTGAGAAACTTCTAGAAATTGCTAATCAGTGTCAAAACTTAGGTTTTACCATCCCAAATCAAACCATGGTCTATAAAGCTTTTAGAACATTATCTTCAAAGTTCACTGTCAAAAGAATTGCTATGAATGAGTGTGGAGATCTAGCCAACATGGACTTCCAAACATTGATGAACACTCTAAAAGAATTTGAACTAGAATTCCTAGGAAAGTCCAGTAAACAACTTGCTTTAGCCCTACTAGGTACTAGCTCAGATTCTACAGGGAGTGAAGAGGATGAATATGAGTTGATCTCTTCTAACTATGGTAACATTACTAGGAAGTTTAGTAAATTGGGTTACAAAGATAAAAACAAAGAAAAACAACCTGGTAATACTGCCCTTGGTTATAAGAAATTGCCCCCAAAGTTCGTAAAGTACATGGCATCTAAGAGCACGCCTCAAGATACTGAGAAATTGAAAGATGTCCAGTGCTATGAATGTAAGGGGTATGGTCACTTTAAACATGAATGTGCTAACACCCTCAGAACAAGAGGGGATTCTCATTGGGTTTGTGTAGATGACTTCAATGAAGCTGACTTTGAATCTGGAACAAGTGCCGATGAACAATCAGAGGAAATCAACACTGCTGCGCTTTGCACTCGGATCACCTGGTTAGAAGAAGACTCCAGAAATTGCCAAAGTTCTCAATGTTACTCTAACATTGGATAATCAACAGCAAAACCAGAAATCTTTTTTGGAGACTAGAACAACCATAATACACAGGTTATCTATGATGTGCTCTCTGATTCTGATGTTACTAACTTTGACTGTTTTCATGGCTCAGTTGATCTAGAAGAGGAATACTTCAATGAAGAAGAAATGTCCCAGGAGGAAATCCTAGATGATCTACATACAACCTTTCTCAGACTTGAGAGAGAGAATGCCAAACTCATGAAGAGTAACAAAGCACTGATGCATGACATTGAATGTTTGAAGAACATGCCGAGACTCTATGAGAGATACCTTGACAAGGCTGAAGCTGAGCTGAAAGAGGTAAAGGAGAAACTCAGAAAGGATTCACAGATCATAGCCAAATGGAATGGAGGTACTTTTAAATTTGATGAGGTACTAAACATGAGTAACACTGGTACATGTGGTTTGGGATTTGTTGAGAAACCTTCATCTTCCAATGTTAATTCTGTCTATTTAACTACAAGCTTTGTTAAAGAATCTGAGAATATGAGTTCTGGAACCATTAACACTGTAAAAAGAAAACCTACTTTTATCTGCCAGTACTGTTTTCAACCAGGCCACATTAAACCATTATGTAGAAAATTCATAAAAGAATGTGGTAAGAAAACAGCCTTTGTGTCCAATGTTAAAACTACAACATGTTCTGATGTTAGACTAACATTAGGTGCAGGACAACAAAGTAGGACTTGGATAGAAAAAGCTAAAACCCCTAAGATTAAAGTTGTATGCAATGTTGTTTTCTCTACTGTGTACTCTAACCTTTCAGGTAAGTGGTACTTCGATAGTGGATGCTCAAGACACATGACAGGCAGCAAAGAGAATCTTAAGCAAATGATACCTTTGAGTGATGGAACAGTGACCTATGGAGGTGGCACCAAAGGAAAGATCATTGGCAAGGGGACACTGGATGTTGATGGATTTCCACCATTGAAGGATGTGTTGTTGGTAGATGGGTTAAAAGGCAAATCTAATCAGTATCAGTCAGTTGTGTGATGATGACCTACTGGTTACATTTGACAAGGTATCTTGTGATGTTTATGATAGTGACAATGTTTTTGTGATGACAGGTACTAGATCCAAAGATAACTGCTACCTAGCCCAGGAAGAAGCAGAATGTTTCCATGCCAAGATAGATGAGGCTTCTATATGGCATAGGAAACTTGGACATGTTCATTACAGAAACCTTGAGAAATTACAGAAAGTTGATGCTGTAAGAGGCTTACCAAAGCTGCCTTGTCCAGGTAAGCTTGTGTGTGGTGATTGCCTCAAGGGTAAGCAAACCAGAGCAGTTCATTCACCCCTACAGGTACAGAATGCTAACCCTAGATCTAGTAGGTGTTTTGAATTGCTGCACATGGACTTAATGGGTCCAATTGAGGTAAGTAGTCTCAGTGGGAAGAGATATGCCTTTGTGATTGTAGATGACTTCTCTAGATACACTTGGGTAAAATTTCTTAAAGAAAAGTCAGAAGCTTTTGATCAGTTCAAAATCCTTTGTGCTAGTATTAAAAACTTGTATGGCTCCACTGTGACTAAGATTAGGACTGATCATGGTAAAGAATTTGAAAATGCTAGTTTTGATAACTATTGCAATACTAAAGGTATTTTCCATGAATTTTCAGCTCCTATGACTCCTCAGCAGAATGGGATTGCTGAAAGAAAGAACATGACTCTTCAAGAGATTGCCAGAGTTATGCTCAATGCTAAAGACTTATCCAAAAGACTCTGGGCTGAAGCTTTAAACACTACTTGTCACATTAGTAACAGGGTGTATCTTAGACCTGGAACTAACATGACTTTCTATGAACTCTTGAAGGGTGTTAAACCAAATGTTGCATATTTTCCTGAATTTGGATGTGATTGTTATCTGCTTAATGACAAGGATCATCTGAGTAAATTTGATCCTAAAATTGAAAAATGCATCTTTGTAGGATACTCAGCCAATAGTACTTCCTTTAGAGTCTACAATCTTAGATTGAAGACAATTCAGGAATCAGTGAATGTTGTGTTTGATGATTTCACTCTTGATACAGGTACTGATGACATCTCAGTTCCCAATGTTGAACCAACAGCGAAAACTGAGAATGTTACTCCTGACAATATTACTCCAACATTGGAACTGGAAGCTGGAAACACTGAACAAGAGTCAGGGAACGATGTTAGACTAACACCAGCAAGATCAGATGTTAGACCAACAGCAGTGGATTCTGACTCAGAACATGAAGGTGCCTCTGAACCTAGAAGAGACCCCCCAGCTAGGATTCAGAAAGACCATCCAGCATCACAGGTAATAGGTGAACTCACTAAACTCAGGTAGAGGGTGTAGATTTTGATGAGACATTTGCTCCAGTGGCTAGGATTGAATCTATTAGGTTACTTCTAGCTATAGCATGCAGTCTTAAGATAAAACTATACCAAATGGATGTAAAAGGGTGCATTTCTGAATGGGCTGATTGATAAGGAAGTATATGTTGAACAACCTAAGGGATTCACAGATCCTAAGTACCCCAACCATGTGTACAAGCTTGAATAGGCACTTTATGGGCTTAAACAAGCACCTAGGGCATGGTATGAAAGGCTTACAAAATTCTTATTAAGTCTTGGCTTTGTGAGAGGTGAGGGAGATAGAACACTGTTTGTCTTGAAGAAAAATTCTCATGTCTGTATAGCTGAAATATATGTAGATGATATTGTGTTTGGCTCAACTAACAATTCTATCCTAGAAAACTTTGTTGAATCAATGACAGGGCAGTTTGAGATGAGTATGATGGGAGAATTAACTTTCTTTCTTGGTCTTCAAGTAAAACAAACAGGTAATGGGATTTTCCTAAGTCAGGAAAAGTATGCAAAGAATTTGGTAAAAAGGTTTGAATTGGCAGATTCAAAGCCTTGTAAGACGCCCATGTCTTCATCAGTGAAGATATCCAGGGATGTTAATGGTGCTAATGTTGATCCAACATTGTACCGTTCAATGATAGGAAGCTTGCTCTACTTGTCTGCGTCAAGGCCTGATATAATGTTCTCTGTTTGTGTGTGTGCTAGGTACCAGGCATGTCCAAAGCAGTCACATTTGATTGCTGTGAAGAGAATCCTTAGATATATTTCTGGCACCATGGCCCTTGGTATATGGTATTCTTATGACACTAACACAAATCTTGTAGGTTTCAGTGACTCAGACTGGGCAGGAGACACTGATGACAGAAAGTCTACAAGTGGAGGATGCTTTTATCTGGGGAACAACTTGGTCTCATGGTACAGTAGAAAGCAAAACTGTGTGTCACTCTCGACTGCTGAATCTGAAGACATAGCAGCAGACAGCTGTGTCACTCAGTTAGTATGGCTTAAACACATGCTACTGGATTATGGGTTAGACAGTGATACCTTGCTTATGTTTTGTGATAATCTTAGTGCAATAAGCATCTCTAAGAACCTTGTGCAACATTCCAGAACTAAACATATTGATATAAGGCATCACTTTCTGAGAAACATGGTAGAGGACAAGCTCATTGACATTGAACACATTGAAACTAACAATAAGCTTACTGATATGTTCACTAAACCCTTAGATTCTGAGAGGTTCTTCAGTTTGAGGAATTCTCTTGGCATGTGCATTGTTTAGGGATGTTAGTTCACCAGTGTTGACATAACACCACTGTCTAGCACTGGTTATTGGTTGTGGTGTATCTGTATTCTTTCCATTTTCTTTCTGTATTCTTCTTTCTTGCATATTACATCTTTGTTAGAGATTATGTTGGGCTGTGTGGTTAACTGTATGAATAGCTGAGCTGACTGGTGGACAGGTACACATCAAAGGGTTTGTAAAATTACGAACTCTGTTGTTGGTCTGTGAATGTTAACCTAACATCTGGGAGAAGCTGGGGTACACAGTAGGGGTGTTCAAAAAACTGTCCGCCCGACCCGCCCGCCACCCGCCCGCTGCCACCCGAAAACCCGCGGTTCTATTTTTTATATGAATACTAGCAGTTCAAAATGAGGGTAACCCGCCTTCTCGCGGGCGGGTGGCGGGTTATCCAGTCCACCCGCCCGCCCGCCCGCCCCTTAAATATATAATCCTACTTAATAAAATATCCTACCCAAATACCCAATACCCAGTCCACTGTCTAGTACCCACATTAGGTTTTAATTTCTCAAAACTCACCTGACAGCCTCCATCTCTCACTTTCCCTCTTCAGCTCTTCTAGCCGCCGCCGCCAGCCCGCCACCACCACGACGCGACGCTCCACCACAGCTCAATCAGACTAACATCACCACGGCAGCCGCGATCCACCACGAAATCCGTACCACCACGACAGCCGCGCACCACCACGACGCCGCTGCTCCATCACCACCACGACGCCACGCTCCACCACTGCCGCACCAACACGAAAGCCGCACCACCACGAAAGCTGCGACGTCGCTCTTCTCTCCAACTCATTGCCGCGACGCCGCCACGTCCCGCTTCTACACGAACGACACAGCCACCGCGACACTGCAGTCCGCACCGCCAGTCCACTCCACGACAGTCCGTACCTCCGTACCTCCGCACCACCACTCCACCACCGACGCCGCCACGCCACCACTTTCCCCGCCTGAATCAGTAAGTTATTTGTCGATTTTTCGTTTTCAATTTATTTCCATTTGAGATGTTGATTGAATGTTGAATGTTGAGTATTATTGTTGACAGCCTCAACATTATTGTTGAATGTTGATTGAATATATCCTGACAGCCTCAATATTGTTGAATATATTATGACAGCCTCAATATTATTGTTGAATGTTGATTGAATACTGATGATGATGAATATTATTGTTAATTGTTGCTGTTAATTGCCTATGAAATCACTTGTTTATGTTAGTTAATGTCAATTGTCGTTGTTAAGTGTCTATGAAATCACTGTACTTATAATGCGTTTATTTTTTAGAATGGAAAACCAATTTGAACAAGGGGGATCAACAAAGATGTTTTGGCTATTCCGGTTTCATCGGTAGCTTCCGAATCCGCCTTTAGTACGAGTGGTCGCATTCTTGATCCATTTAGAAGCTCTCTTAATCCGGAATTGGTGGAAGCACTTGTATGTGGTCAAAATTGGTTGAGATCAACTCCTTCGATGCTTGCCATTCAAGAATGTATGAAGGTTTTGTCACTTGAAGAATTTGAGGAGTATGATACAATGATTCAAGGTATTACTTATTTATTTTTTAGATTAATATTGTACACCAATTTATAAATTATATTAATACATCGTTGTGTTTTTTATTGTAGAGGATAAAAGGGTCGTGTGCCTCAAGTTCCAAAGCGTGATATTGTGTTAGAAGGATGATGTGTTGTTGGTGAGTAACTAATGACTAATTCTTATAAGTATGCTTATATTTTTTTATTTTTTTGTTTTTCTTTGTAGGACTAATCATTTTTCTCTTCTTTTTTTATGATTTTCTTTGTAGAACATGAACTTACTATTTTTTTCTTCTCTTTTTGTGATGTAGGTCCATTGGTATTTTGTGGAAGTTGGCAAATGATCAATCATTCTTCTCTTTTTTGTTGTTACATTAATGTTTTTCTTTTTGGACATTTATTGACAATATTTTGTTAAAGTGTTACTTTTTGGACATTGGTGATGGGTTTCGAGTTATTTAAGAGATTTGATTTAGTTTGTTTATGATATATTTGGTTGATTTTGATATTGTGAGTTTTTTGATTTAGCAACATGTTAAAGCCTTATAGTTAAAATATAATGATTATTTGTGGAAATTTGCAAAAAAAAATAAAATTGGCATGCTCTTTTCCTATTCTTTTTTTTGCAATCTATTTAATGTAACCCGCCCGCCACCCGCACAACCCGTGTAATCCACCACCCGCATGGTTTTAAAATTAAAATGACCCGCTCGGTTGAAGATTTTGGTAACCCGCCATATGCGGGTATGGTGTCTTTTTTTGTGGTAACCCGCAAATACCCGCCCGTGTGCACCCCTAGTACACAGAGCTCATTACTCTGATGTTATTCAGTTGTGACTTATCCATGTTAGGTTAGACAAAGCATGAAGAGAAGCTGGGGTACATGATGTTGAGAGCTTCATTGTCATTCAGTTGTGCTTATTTTTGTGTTTTTGTTTATGGCCAAGGTTATGCATGAGAGTGAGCCTTACTACTGGGGTGCTTTGAAGTTTCGACTGCTTGCATTCAGTAGCATTGTTCACTTGGTATTTCTCTTGTAAATAGGTTGGAAAACAAGTATGCATGAGGGGCTGGGGTGGAGAAGTATATGATAAATGTATTGTCTTCATTCAGTTCCTTTGTACTTGCCTAATCTGTTGCTGATGGTTAACTTGCTGGGGTGTGTGGGGTCTTGTGCTGCCCACATTCAGTGATGACACTATCCTTTTACATTCACTAGTTTTTGTTCAAAAGAGTTCATGATAATAAATAAAGATAAATTGATTTGTCCTGATCCCAGTTAGTAAAGTTGTTTGTACTTGGCTACCATCTCCCAATGTTGATCTAACATTGTTGCATTCTTTCTAGTTCTGCATTTATTTTTCCTTGTGTCGGTTTGGGCTTAGGGGGAGTAGTAATCCTATGAATCATGTGTTGTGGCATACTTTGTGGGTGACTCACTGCAGGTAAAACACTATGTTTTGTGATCTTCTATGCTATGGGAACATCTTTTCCCTGGATATGTGTATCCACTCTGTGTTTTTCTGATTGGATATGTTACTTGCTCATACTGATGATCTGAATTTATGTCTTTGTACCTATGTGCTTGGGTGAGGTTCCAGATCAGTATACAGGAGTATCTCACGCTCTCACATGATGTTGCCTTGGATGAAGCCCTGCACCTACAACTTCCTTCCCCGATGTTAACTTACCAATGTTAGTTCAACATTGAAACATTGTAACTTATAAGTTTTCAGGTTTGGAGACCGCTCTGCTTACGTGTTAATCCAACACTGACACGTGGTAAGGTGAACATAGGTATGATCGTGTGACAGTGGTCCGATTATGTTGGTAACATGTTACAACACCACTATCACTATTCTTCAGCTGATTAATTGTATAATTTGCCCTAATCTGTTCTCACTACTTACGCGCTCAAAATTTGTGCAAAATCAACTCTCTCTACAAATCAAATCTCTAGTTTTTTCTTCTCTAAATCACTCTAACAATGGCCCGCAAGTCTTCCATTAACACTCTTGCAGCTGCTGCCGAACAGATGGAGCAACCACAACGCCGTAGGACCAGAAGTGCAACCGCTGAAGCCATTACCGCCGTCGCACCAAAGAGGAAATCCACCTATCAATGGCGCAAGGGCAAGAAAGCCGCTAAGGGTGATGTTGATTCAACATCAAAAACTTCTGAGCAAACCTCCACTCCCACCAACCCTGAAAACGAGGTAATGATGGCTAACCCTACTCTGGATATGCCCGCTACTACTGTTGTTGGTATTGAGGGGGAGAAAGAGGCCCATGTTGCTGTGGGTGAGTCTGAGGTTGTGCATGAGGTCCCTGAGGGTAATGTTAGGGATGAATCTATGGTTGTTGCTGAGGAAGTGGTTGAGCCTGGTATGACTGATGTTGCTGAACAGGATACTGCTGATGAGATGGAGACTCTTCCTGAGGAGGATGATCAGGTTGAGGAGACTGTTGTTGAGGGGGTTAATAGTGAGGGTAACCAAGATGTTGATAATGGGGGTGACAGTCAACCTGAAGAGGTTGAGAGAGAAGAAGAAGAAGAGAGCCTGACTCTCTCTGCCTTAGCTACTGCTGCTAAGAAAAGAAAGGGAAATCAGGTGATGGTTGAAGCTTCTGAGTCTGAGTCAGAAGAGGAAAAAGAGGAGGAAGAGGATAAGGAGGAAAAAGAAGATGAGGAAGAAGACCTACTGGTAGGTGATGACCCTGCTGATGTTACTCCAACATCAGGCAGTGATGAGTACTTTGATGTGCTTGATGAGGAGTACCCCAAAAAGCCTTATTCCAGCTTTTATGTGTCTGCTGAGGCAGAAGAACAGTGGGAGGCTTATCAAGCTAGAGTTATCCACATGGAGAGGAACATTGATGAGGAAATGTTCAAGGAAAATAGGCTGTTTGAGCTGCTTGAAGCTAGAGGAGTGTTGGGCTATGTGATGAACCAGTCATCATATGCCCCTGATGTGATCAGAGAGTTCTATATGAATCTCGCTCAATGGGTGTCCCACCAGGACTCTCCCAAGTTTGGCAAAGCTTGGGTAAGGATGAAGGTCTATGACATCAGCCCATCTGTGATCAATGAGGCTTGGGGACTTCCTGATCCTGAAGAGACAGAGGATCCCAGCATGGATGAAGTGATTACTGACCTCACTGGTGGACTCACAAGGAAATGGAATGACAGTTTTCCAACTACAAGGCTGACTTCCTTGAGTGTTGTACTTCACAAGCTCTCTACCCTCAACTGGCTGCCCTCTTCAAACAACACTGTTATGACAAAAGAATCTGCAAAGCTGGTGTACAAACTGAAGAAAGGTTCTGAGGCACATGAGGGAAGTCACAACCAAGGCAAAGAGAATCATTCCATATCCCTCTCTGATATCCAGCATTCTTGTGAAGCAAGGCTTCAAGACAAAGAAGACAAAAGGCTGGATCAAGAACAAGGCCAAGATGAGCATTACCAGGAGCTACTTCACTCAGGTCAGGATTCAAGATCTGCCATGGAATCCCAGTGATGCAGCTGGTCCAAGCAGGAAGAAGAAGAAGAAGAAGAAGAAGAAGAAGACTCACAAGTTTGCTGCTTCTTCAGTACCTGTGGCTAGTGGTGAGAGCTGTTCTGTCATTGCTGATGCTTTTGTGGAGGAGACCCTGGTGTGGCTGGACAGAGAGTATAAAGATACCCAAAGAGAGATAGCAGACAAGCAAGTGAGGTTGCAAGAGATAGACAGTCTCAGAAAGCATTTGAGGGATCTGCCTTGAGAGATAGACAGTCTCAGAAAGCATTTGAGAGATAGACAATCAGGGAGAGAATGATCAAATTTCAAAATTTCTGAGTTCTGTTATATTTCTATCAGTCTGAACAATTCTATTTTCGTTGTCTGTTTTCGATTTCATCAAGGAGTATGTTCCTTGCTACTAATTATGGTCTGTAATTAAGTACTTTTCTTTCTTGCTGCTTACTGCTTCTGCTTATGCTTAGTGAACTTTGGATACAAAGTACTAACTCTGTTTTGCAGGTGTTAACTGTTCTCTGATGTTAAGATAACATTGAGATATTCAATGTTAGAACATCTGTCTGGTTTCGATGTTAAGCTAACATTGACAAAGACAGATGTTATGACAACATTGAAAGTATCAATGTTAGAATAACATTGAGTTGGTCCCTTCTGATGTTCAGGGGGAGCGTACTTATTGTCCATTGTGATCTGATAGTAAAGTTTGTCTGAATAATTTGATCTGATTAGAACAGGTTCTTAGGTTTTGTGATTAAGGCAAAAATGGGGAGATTGAAAGTGCAGGTATTCTGACAATGTTAGTTTAACATTGAGAAGTCAATGTTAGAGTAACATTGCTGGAGCAGAATCCGATTGACAATCTTGATTATATTCTTTATTATTGTTTTAACTAACTGAGTTCCACGGTTGTAATTGTCTTTATTTATTATTCAGGAAACAAACTTGTCATAGGTTGGACGCTCAAGTTTCCAAGAAGAGAAGTTTCCTTAATTACGCAAACCGCTCTACAAGGGAAGTTGAGTTCGAGTGGAACTAGGAATGCTTTCCACGATCAAGTCCTGATTTGAAGAAGGACTCTTTCCTTAGTTAGTTCACTAACGAAGAAACTATTATTCAAGAAGGACTGCGAGAACAAAGAAGAAGAGTTTAAGAAGGAAACAATGAGAATTACCGACCGTGTACAACACACCTTGAAGTCGAAGATCAAGAACCTATATATAGGTGTGAAGTACATCAAGACAAACAATAGACAAGAGCCAATCAATCTGAGAGATTAATTTACAGTTGTTGAGTGTTGTCTTGCTTTAGCAAAGTTTGTGAGTTGTTAGAATAGATCTAAGAGTGAGGAGCTTTTAGAGATAGTCGAAGCAATTCTTGTGTGCTTTTCTTAGTTCAATCAATTTAAGAGTGAGGAGCTTGAGAATTGAGAGAACGACCTTTGTTAAAACCTTTACAGGTTATTTTGCCTACGGCTCGGAAGTTAATATAATTCTCTATTCACTTCTTAAACTTGGTGTTTGTTTATTCCGCTGCACAATTATTCTGGTCTATTGTTAAAGTAACATCGCTGAGTTAACAACGTACAAATCTGCTGTTAACACTCCAGTGTTAAGTTAAAAACAACGACGTATCAACCCGATCCACAATTTCACATATATATATATATATTTAAATATCATGCCTAGATACATATAGAAATATACGTAATGTGAAAGATTATCTACTAATTCAACCGATTAATCATATTATTAGTGAAGCAAATTATAATAACAAATCAACAAGAAGAAATATGATTATGAGTAGTAGATATAACATACAATAAGTTCATGGTCTAATAACTCATTCAATCATTTTACATTCAATCTACTCTTTCATTCCTCGATTACTTGTTCTGTAACCATTTATAAGATTATTTCACATGTAGCATTGATATTTGTTGCTAGAAATCAGAAACGCATTGAGATAGTTCCATAAAATTGCGATTTTGATGTACGAATATCAGTTGCAACCGCAATGTGGTCTCAAAAATAGGCTATTGAGACCGCATTACGGTTGTAAAAGCTAGCTTTAGAGACCGCGTTGCGGTCGCTGCAAATATTCATACTTTTAGTAACCGCAATGCGGTCCCTATTAATATTCATACTTTCTGCAACCGCAACGCGGTCTCAATAACTATTGTTTTGAATTTTTAAAACTTTTAGCAACTGCTATGCGGTTGCAATTTGTTCAAAATTATTGAAATTTTAGGCGGGATAAGGGGGAAATTTGAATTTTTACCCTATTTTCTATATATACCCACCACTACGCTCTCATTTTTTCAAAAGTCTTACAATAAACTCACCAACACTTCTCTAAAAAAAACACCCAACACTTTTCTTCTTTTCTTTTTCAAATCACAAAAAAAAAAACACCCAACACTTCTCTTCTTTTCTTTTCCAAATAAAAAAAAATACCCAACACTTCTCTTCTTTTCTTTTTCAAATCCAAAACAAATAACACCCAACACTTGCTTTTTTGCTTCATCTTTTTGCTTTTTTATTTCTCTTCTTCTTTATGCTTTTTTGTTCATCTTTTTATCCTTTTTCATCTTAGAAAGTTGAACACTTTCTGCAACCGCATTGCGATTGCTGAAAGTTTCTGAAACCGCGATGCGGTTGCAGAATTTTAAGTCGCAGTTGACCTCAACAGCAACCGCGACGCGGTCCTTGATGTGAAGCGACCGAGGCTTTACGCGACCGCACTTTCAGAGACCGTGGTGCGGTTGCAGATGACTTTCAGCAACTGTATCAGAGCTTTCTGCAATCGCAAATGCGATTGCAGTTGACCCTGAAATCTTTTAGTGAATAAGTATAAATGTGAATGTTCCTTTGTCCCACATTGGGAAACTTTAAGGAATGCCTTCCAAGCCTTTCTATAAATAGAAGGCTATTCACTCTTTGTAATTTACTTTTCACATTATTGGAATAAGGAAGAGTTTGATAAATAATATTACTCTCTTTTATTTTTCTTTTAGTTCTAAACATTTTATAATACGTTATCAACACGAAAGGCTCGATATTTGTCGACATTCTAGTTTGTGTTCCAAAAAAAAGGGTACACAATTTGTTATTTTTATTAACTATTACCCTTATTATAAATAAGGATGGATTATGCCTCCATTTATAATATTGCGGTTATTACGATATTATTATGGAAGGCTAAAGCTTCCTATTCATATGGCAGGCTTTGCCTCCTCTTTAATATTTTATTAATTACATGGATGACTTTGTCGCCTCTATATCATATTATATGAATGACTTAACTACCGGCTTATTTGGCTTATTTGAAAAATATGTATATATATTTTTATACGCAAGCTAATTAATTTCAAAATTATTGATTTAATTATTTTTAAAATTATATCGTTATCGACATCGCTAGTGGCTCATTAACGCCTAACAAACAGCTACATTTTTTTTTAGTATAAAATTGCAAAGCTTTCAATCGTATTCTTCATTCACTTTTATGTTTCTAAGATCTTTTAAAAGAAAAGAAAAATGATTTCTAAGATATACCTCACTTTTTTTCGCCATAGTTCAACTAATCATGCTTTTCATTGGTGAATACCCTCGATCAGAATACCCGATTCTTGTTACTCTCTATGTTGGGATAATTTTACCTCTTTGGCTTGTAGCAATGGCATTCAACTAATATTGTTGTTTTTATTCATGTAATAATGTTTGTATTATTTCTCAAAATAATAAAATTACGATAGTAATGTTATTTTGTTTGCATTGTAGTCATCATGTCAAACATTACAAACATAGACTTTACTCCATTGGATGCATCTGGATAAAATTATTTATAATGGATATTGCATGTAGAATTGCACTTGGATGCTAAAGGCCTTGGCGATGCTATTAAAACTGGTAACAAATTACCGAAAAATGAAAGATCAAGGGCTATGATTTTCATACTTCACAATCTTTCTCCAAAATTACAAGATGAGTATGTATCACTTAGAGATCCTGCAGAACTCTGGACTTGTCTCAAAAATAGGTATGAGCATCAGAAGGTTGTTATCCTTCCTCAAGCTCGATATGATTGGATACACCTTCGATTACAAGTTTTAAAAACTGTGGGAGAATATAACTCTGCAATATTTAAAATTACTCAGCAACTGAAGCTAATATGCTCGATAAAACATTCTCTAATTTTCACGCCACAAGTATTATTCTTCAACAGCAATATCATGAAAAAGGTTTTAAAAAATATTCGAAACTTGTTTCATGTCTTTTGGTGGCTGAACAAAATAATGAGCTGCTAATGAAGAACCATGAATCTCCTCCTACTGGTTCTACCCCATTGCCTGAAGTGAATGCAACATCACACAATAATTTTGGCCATGGTTCTTACCGTGGTCGTGGTAATGGTAGTAGGCATGGTCGTGGACGTGAATATGGACGTGGTCGTGGACGTGGTCAAGGCCGAGGAAGATGTCTTCATAACCCTTTTAAAAATAGCTATAATAAAAGAGCATACAATGAGACCGAGAAAAATGGAGATGATGGTTCAACTAAAAGAGTTCGTGAAAGCACTTGTCACCGATGTGGTATGAAATGCCATTGGTCAAGAACTTGCAAAGTAGCAAAACACCTTGTTGACCTTTACCAAGCATCAAAGGCAAGGGGTGAAAATATCGAAACTAATTATGTTCAAGATGAAAATGAACACGGACAATTTGACGTGGCACATCTTGATGTTGCCAACTATCTTGACCGCCCTGAAGGCGGAATAGGACACATAGTGTTTTCTAAGAATAACTAAATGATCTTGAAGCCTAGTTTTTCCATTTCAGCATGTTGTTTCGTTTTAAGTTCAGTATTATCTTTTTTGTACCTTAGTTTGTTGTCATGTGTGTTTCTGAATTTCTTTGTAACCTTTTACTAAGTTCAATAATTTTTTTAATATATATCTCCTTATTCTTTTATTTTTAGAAACATGGAAATTGATTTGGCAACATCTTCAAACGACGAAGGCGAAATGTGTCTAGCAGATTGCGCTACTACTCACTCCATATTCAATACTAGAAAATATTTTTCTCACTCAATTATGGAAAGTGCAAATGTCAGTATTATAGCTAGTACTGCAAAATTAATTAATGGCTCAGGAAGAGCAATTATCTTACTACTGAAAGGAACAAAATTGGTAATTGAATATGCATTATTTTCTCGAAAGGCTCGAAGAAATTTATTGAGTGTTAAAGGTGTTCGTTTGAATGGACATCATATTGAAACACAAGAGGAAGAAAATAATGAATATCTCTATATTACTTATATTATTTCTGGAAAGAAACGTGTCTTAGAAAGTTGCCAACTTTGACACCTGGATTGTATTTTATCAAAATCAAAGTTATTGAAACTTATGCCACAGTAAACCAGAAGTTTACTAATGACTTTCAAATTTGGCATGACCGGTTGGGCCATCCTAGTTCAATAATGATGCGAAGAATTATTCAGAATCCAGTTGGTCATCCATTGAAAAACCAGAAGATTTTTCAATCTAATGAACTTTCATGTGATGCTTGCTCTCAAGGTAAACTAATCACAAGGCCATCACCAGCCAAAATCAAGTATGAAAATCCTAAATTTCTTGAATGTATTCAGGGTGATATATGTGGACCTATCCATCCACCGTGTGGGCCATTTATACACTTTATGGTATTGATTGACGCATCAACTAGATGGTCACATGTGTGTTTGTTATCCACTCGTAATTTAGTATTTGCGAGATTGCTTGCACAAATAATTCGTTTACGTGCACAATTCCATGTTTATACAATAAATAAAATCCGGCTTGATAATGCGGGTGAGATTTCATCCCAAGCCTTCAATGACTATTGCATGTCAATCGGAATAGATATTGAACATCATGTTACTCATGTCATACACAAAATGGTTTAGCTGAATCGTTTACTAAACGTCTTCAATTAATTGCAATACCATTAATTATGAAATCTAAGCTTCCCACTTCTGCTTGGGGACATTCTATTTTACACGCAACAACACTTGTACGCATTAGGCCAACAAGTTATAATGCTAATTTCCCTTTACAAATTGTTTCCGGTCTAGAACCAAGTATTTCCCATCTGAGAGTTTTTTGTTGTGCGACATATGTTCCGATATCCCCACCACAACGCACAAAGATGGGTCCACAAAGAAGACTTGGAATATATGTTGGATATGAATCTCCATCTATAATAATGTATTTAGAACCATTGACTGGAGATTTATTTACAACAAGATTTGCTGATTGTCATTTTGACGAATCTATTTATCCAACATTATGGGGAGAGAATAAACAATTGGAAAAGACTATCTCTTGGAGAGATTTTTCGCTATCAATTCGAGATCCTCGTACAAAGCATAGTGAACTTGAAGTTCAAAAGATAATTCATATGCAAAATATTGCAAATCAGTTCCCAGATGCATTTAGTGATCCGAAACGAGTGACTAAGTCTTATATACCAGCTGTAAATGCTCCAATTAAAATTGATGTTCATGAAGGACAATATTGTCAATGAGTCTGTAACACGACAAAAGCGAGGTAGACCTATCGGTTCCAAAGATAAAAATCCTTGAAAAAAAAAAAGAGCACATGTTGAAAATGATTAGAAAGAGGAAACAACAATTCTCGCAAAACCTGTTGACATAAATGACAAGGTTCCAGAAGAACCTCAGTCGCCGAAACCTACTGAAAATGAAGAAATATCAATCAACTATGTCACAACAGGCAACAAATGGAATTGCAATAATATTCACATTGATGAAATTTTCGCTTACACTATAGCGGTCAACATTATGGAAGAATGCGATGACCTTGAGCCTACATCTATTATGGAATGTCAGCGTAGAGAGGATTGGTCCTTATGGAAAGACGCAATCAATGTTGAATTAAATTAAATTCACTTGTCAAACGTCAAGTATTTGGATGTGTGGTTCGCACACCAAATAACGTACAACCAGAAGGATATCAATGGGTATTTGTACGTAAGAGAAATGAAAATAACAAAGTTGTGCGATACAAGCCAAGGCTTGTGGCACAAGGATATACCCAAAGATCGGGTATTGATTATGAAGAGACACATTCTCTTGTAATTGATGCAATTACCCTAAGGTATTTGATTTGTTTGGCCATACGTGAGAAACTTGAGATGTGATTAATGGGCGTTGTTACAGCTTATCTCTACGGACCCTTGGAAAATGATATTTATATGAAAATTCCTGAAGGATTTAAGTTGCCTGAAGCACAAGCTTTAAATCGTAACGAGATTTATTCAGTTAAACTAAATAAATCTTTACACGGATTAAAACAATCTGAGAGAATGTGGTACAATCGCTTGAGTACTTTTTTGTTGAAAGAAGGTTATAAAAATGATCCTATATGCCCTTGTGTTTTTATCAAAAGATACAGCTCTGAATATGTTATCATTGTTGTCTATGTTGATGATTTAAATATTATTGGAACTCATGAAGAGTTATCAAAAATTATGAATTCATTGAAAAATGAGTTTGAAATGAAAGACCTTGGAAAAACAACATTTTGTTTAGGTCTTCAAATTGAGCACTTAAAAGACGGAATATTTATTCATCAATCTAATTATACGTCAAAAGTACTTAAGCGGTTTTATATGGATAAAGCACATCCATTAAGTACACCTATGATTGTGAGATATCTTGATGTGAAAAAGGATCCATTCCGACCATCTGAAAATGATGAAGAACTACTCGGTCCAGAAGTACCATACCTTAGTGCAATCGGAGCGCTAATGTATCTTGCTAATAATACGAGGCCTGATATATCATTTGCGGTGAATTTATAAGCAAGGTAGGTACAGTTCTTCCCCAAGCAGAAGGCATTGGAATGGCATTAAGCACATTTTTCAATATCTTCAAGGGACAATCGGTTTAGGATTGTATTATTCATTTTCATCCAAATTGGATCTAACTGGTTATGCAGATGCAGGATATTATCAGATCCACACAAAGCACGATCTCAGACATGGTATGTTTTCACTTGTAGTGAAATAGCTATTTCATGGAGATCAGTAAAACAGACTTTGGTCACTACATCAACTAACCATGCAAAATTATTGGCAATTCATGAAGCTAGTCGTGAATGTGTTTGGTTACGATCTATGACGCAACATATTCTTGGAGTATGTGGTTTACCGACAAAGAGAGACAACGCAACATGTATAGCACATTTGAAGGAATGATTTATTAAAGGGGATAGAACAAAGCACAGTTCGTCCAAATTCTTCTTCACCCACGATCTTTACGAGAAAGGCAAAATCAATGTCCAACAAATCCGTTCAAGTGACAACCTAGCAGATTTATTCACTAAGTCCCTCCCTACAACAATATTGGAGAAGCTGGTGCACAAGATTGGAATGTGGCACTTCAAAGATATCAATGGAAGTAATGATCAGGGGGAGTAAATATGCACTACACTCTTTTTCCTTTCGCTAAGGTTTCTCCCACTGGATTTTTCTTAGCAAGGTTTTTAACGAGGCAGTTTCTTCTAGCATATTTCTCCTAGGAAATAAGTATAAATGTGAATGCTCATTTGTCCCACATTGGGACATTTTAAGAAATGCCTTCCAAGCCTTTCTATAAATAGAAGGCTATTCACTCTTTGTAATTTACTTTTCACATTATTGGAATAAGAAAGAGTTTGATAAATAATATTACTCTATTTTATTTTCCTTTTAGTTCTAAATATTTTATAATACAATATAACTAAATGAGTTATTCTTAACGGACATATTTAATTCACCCGTAACATTAATCTTGTGTCTTGCATAATTGCATTTCTAAAACTTTTTTAACAAAAAGCCATGCATATCCTTGTATAACTTTCAGTCCCAAAGCTTCCCCGTTCCCCAAATTAGGAAGGTTATTAGTTGAGAACTTGAGATGTGAAGTTGGAGTTGTTCCTCTTTCTTCGAACCTTCTACAGAATTCAGACAAACAACAATGAATGTATCCACAATCTATTATGGCAGAATTTGTGCGGAAGGCCTAATCGAAGAGATTACTGATGACTGCATGCAAAACATCAGAAAGTGAGATTAAAAATCCGAACTTAATTGCGATATCAAATAATGGTGAAAATATTGTTCAAAATAAACCGACTCCTAACATGATTTAAGGAACAACCGACAAATAATAAAATATTGTTTATGAAAATGAAGTTTCAAAATGTAAATTAAAGATTAACTAATTCAACATGTAATTCTAAAATATAAAAATCACATACATCGTTTTACAATCTTTTTCACACTTACCTACTAACATGATAAAGATGGAATATATATATCATTCTAAAATCCTACATATTTCACATAAATAACGTATCAAAAAACAAAAAAACTATGCAATTGAAAGTATGAGGAGTTGTAATTCAAAAATATCACAAATGTAATACTTATCTAGGAACTAGTAAATAAGGCCGTGCGAGTTTTCATTAATATTTTAATTCGTATTATTCGATGTCAACTTAATAAGATTAAAACCCCAAAAATTGTTTTCCATATAATATTATTATATAAAGCAATAATAAATTATAAATTAATCTACTATGGTTGACAACTGTATTTATCATAAATTATTAAACCTCACAAGACCTCTCGCACGACACTACCTCTTCCCATGGTTCCGATTGTACCTCTTCCCATGGTTCTGATTCTGATTCTACCGCTGCACCCCCCACCTGGCCGCCTCACCACCCATTTTTTTCTGAAATCCCACCCCGACGCCCAACTTCATCTGCCCGGCGGTCGAATCAATTTTCTTCCAGCACGTCGCCACCAAGCTCCCACCACCACATCATACGCCCCCGGCGATGCCCACAACCACCACTACATTCGCCCCCTCTGATTTCGCATATCATCGCCACCACATCACACGCCTCCGACGAGGCCCACCCACACATTCTACGCCCCAAAGTCTACAATTGTGTGCACCCCTTTTCTTGGTGTTTGAGCTTCAGTATATTGAAAAGTAATTACATGAAATAACATGGGTAAAATAGAGGCATACCAAATTAGAGAACTAAAATCGTAGCAATTTATAAATATAGTACATATAGATAGACCTAATATAACAGAACATAGCAATTAGTTGAACTTACAAGGGAAAATTGAAACAAAGAAAGATGGACGACGAAATGAGCTAAATAATAAAAACTTTTGGTGCGAAAAGCAAAACAATTAAAACTTGAACGACTGTGTTACAATTTACTATGGGGCCCAATAGCAAATAAAAGGAAACTTTAGGAGCAAAAGTAAAAGAGGTAAAAACCGTAATGATTATTTAGCAATTTACTGTGGAGCCTAAAAGCATATAGTAAGAAACTTTAGAGGCGAAAGTGAAAGAGTTCAAAGACGCAAGGGTTTTTCTGAAATTTACAAGTCAAATAAAAAAAACATTTGGGGGCAAAAATAAGAAGATCTAAAATTTGAAGGGTTGTATTACAATTTACTATGGGAACTAAAAGTAAATAAAAAATAACAGTGGAGGTGAAAGTAAAAAATTACAAAATGTAGGGACTTTTTTGCAAATTACGAAGTGAGAATCGTGTAAATAATAAAAATATTTGGGGGCAAAAATAAGAAAAACTAAAACTTGAAGGGTGTATTACAATTTACTATGGGGCTTAAAAGTAAATAATCAAAAATATTAGGGGTGAAAATAAAAAAGTACAAAATGTAAGAACTTTGTTGCAAATTACCAAATAAGAACAATAATATAAAAAGCAAAAACTATAAGAACCTAAAGGCAATAAGCGCAAACAATTTTCACGCTTATAGATAGTTATAGATATAGATATACGGCGCGTTTGCTTCCCTATTTTAAATAATCCCCCAAACATTTTATGTGTGTATGAATAACTTATCTATGTTTTATATCCTGTTTGTTAACCTTGATTATAGTTGTTAATATAAATTTATGTTAACCTAATTTCGAGTTTGGTTAGTCAACAGCACTGTTCCCCTGTCCAAAAATCAGACATCCCCTTAATAGAATTACCCAAAACACCCCTGCTTTAATTTGTGCAAAAACACGATTTGGGGAAAAATTTACCCAAATTGAGTCATCACAAACCCTAACATTAGGAATAACAAAATCAGACCACTATTGGGCGAAATTCGCGTTGGA
This sequence comes from Linaria vulgaris, assembly GCA_948329865.1. NCBI lineage: Eukaryota > Viridiplantae > Streptophyta > Magnoliopsida > Lamiales > Plantaginaceae > Linaria > Linaria vulgaris. The sequence goes on along the minus strand of OX415254.1, from coordinate 102,323,657 downwards.
GCATGGCGACCAACCTCTCTACTACAACGAAAATCATGGCGAAGCTGGTTCGGTGCAAGACTGTCGCCTCTGATTGTGGTGAAATTACCCATGCGTCTGTCTATTCCGCTGGCGAAAGCTCCACGAGAGTTGCCTTACCCCAAGAGCATCCACAAATAACACAAAGTCAAGCATTCGTTGTGTACCAGGTTCATATATTACAGTGGGATGAACTTACTCTATTACATCATATTATGTTTAATTCTCGCGTAATCATCTCTTGTGTTTTCGAAACTTTAAATTGTTCCTTTTTCTGAGTGACTGTCCAAAAACCGACAATCTATATTCACTTATGCTAATTAGGTTTCTCTGCTATGTACAATTTAATGGGAAGGGCACGGAACAGTTATGACGATATGCACATCAGTATAAAATGGCAGATTTCTTAATATTTTGCCTACTTTATTGATTTGTTCTCCATTACTTTTGTATTGTCACACCTACGTATCCCTATATCGCCTTCATACCTTATTTTTTACCAATAATATTAAACATTTGCCCCGCATGCAACCAGCCGAACAGTAGAAGCGACGACATTGTGAATGCACAAGGCTGCGATTTATGGGACATGTGGACAGAGAGGTCAATGGCTAGAATGCTTCATACGTACTGTATTTCTAATGACGTGCGGACTCTGGAAGGTGTGACTAATGCAATGAAGCACGTAGCATCCTTTCTATCAGGAAATGGCCGAAGGGAGATCCCGTCTCTCGCCGATGTAAAGAGGAAGTTCATGCGAACGCGAGTACTATTCTTCAAGTTCTACGAATTTGTTGCCAACTATGGGCTGGACTTCAACTCTAGCACGGGTAAAGTTGCACCAGTATCAAAAAGGAGTGATTACGCACGTTATGTTACAGAGGTTGGTACTTATTTCCACAAGTAATATTGCATACGATGAATGACTCTTCGTCTACTAATGTCTCAGCCACAACAGGAGACCGCGCTGGAACGACAATTCAGACTGGATGGTTTCCCATTCTTCTTCGATTATTTCATTGTCTACATTGAAAGAGGAGCGGCTTATTTTACGGAGGAACATGCCTACTATGCGGCAGGAGGTGACAAATTGCTACCTTTATATTTGATGGGCAAGTATTTGTGGAGGGCAAATGGCACACACATGGAGGAAAAACTATTTGGCATATTGAGTGACTAATCAAAGGATCATGACGTTACCACGGAGGCTGGGGTGATGATGGCCATTGACACGGCAACATAACATTATCTCATACCCAAAGATACCCTTTGAAGATGGGTCAGGAAAGCGCGAAGTGAGTTATTCATCACTTGGAGGCTTATTGAACACCGAATGCAAGATGTGGACATGGAAACTGGAAAATTGTCTTACGACCTGAGGACAGGTCACTACCTTTTCCTGTAAGAAAATTGTCAAATCCAATCACCTGCATGCATTTCATTTGGTTAAATAAAACATTTGTGCATATTAATGTTCCTGTAAATACTTTACAGGATTTTTATTCTCTACAAGATCTAAGTGAGGTTGGATACCCTGCGTTCCGGCAGTGCCATGCGTTCTTCATCCTTGCTAAGGCAGCGTTAATGTCTGAGGAACGAGTTGTGCAGTTCAACTCCGGATGGTCTCAGGGCACAATGGGCTAAAGGCTTGTGATGGAATGCTGGTGCTGGTCGAGGATCCGTTTTCTTGTTTGAAGGATTACAATATCAGCCCTATTTTGAGTATCATGTACTCTAAACCTTAGTTTGGAATTTGCTTTGTATTGAACATCGCTAGAGCAGCACTATGTAGAAGTACTATTTCTGTATGGAATTTGTTTTGCGTATGTTTAATCTAAATTTGTCGATGATTTTGGTTGCCCTTATTTATGTGTTGCGGTTGGTATGGTTGACGTATGCATTCTTTATTTCAAGAGTGTTGATATGTCTGCAGTCACTCGTTCTGATCTACTTTGGACTGGTATTTACTTTTCGGTTTATTTTGTGTAATTCGTAGAACTCTATTGGGGTAATGGTAATGAGGTAGTGTCTGTGAAATTGTAGGATTTTATGTTATTGCGGAAAAGTTTGATAAACCTTATGAATTTATACATTGTTGGCTGGATGGAACATTGCCAGAGTTTGAATTAATGGGAAAATATTGAAAATCTCAGCAACCATAAGGTCCTAATTGCCTTCTCCTTTTTTCAATTAAACTTCCTATTGACCATTAAAGTCTTCTAACTTCTTTCATGTGTCTGGTTCATAGTTATTGCTCACTTATCTACCATGACCACAAACACCTATATAGTACAGTCCCTTCATTGCCATTGACATTAAGCCACATGCAGGCATTACCACTTCACCCTGCTTCTTCGCTATTGTTAAAAAAAAATCAATGACCATTGAATCAAGCTATATGGCACAAGAATGGGTTGAGACAACCACTTTTGAAATTCCACGTACACGATCCAGGAGTGAAACCAGTCGGGTTTCTCGGTGCTGTTGTGGTTTTAGTTGTTGTTTGCGCACTAGTTGGTCGTTGGAAAATCCTACCCGCCGAATATGGAAATGCTCCAACGACGGGCAAGCATTCTAATATTTATTCATTCAAGTTTTATTCAAATTATGTTTCAATTACTATTTTCATATGCCTGACCTTAAATTGCAGCCCCTAATATTCGTTACGTAGTGCAGGGGATGCGTTGCGAGTTCTCTGCTTGGGAAGATGGTGAATTGACCGACCATTACAAGGACGTGGTTAACGGACTAGTGTATAAAAGGAAGGGCTCCGCGATGCAACTGTGCGTACGAAACGTTCGCTTTACATGTACTAGGTGGTTGTTGTTGTTTTAGTCATAATAGTTGCGGTACTTATTCTGATGAACATCCTAGTTTAGAGGTTGGAGAACTCCTCGTAAGGACTATTACAGACTATCTTCCACTACAATCCACTGTATTAGGTATTGCAGTTATGTGGCCTTAATATAAAATAATGCGGCTGAACAATTAACGATGTACTGATCCTCAAACTTTTGTGTGTCCTGAATCATTTATATAACAATCCATCGATAGACCTTGTGGAATGTATGATCATTTATTAAATTACCATTGTTTAATTGAAAATCTCATGAAGTATCAGTTAACTTTGCGGTTTGCTAGTGAGTACTACAAATGTTGCGTAAGCGGTTCTCCCTTACAATTTGAAATTGGCTTAATGTGTGCATAGGTTGAGCTTGAATGTTGGGGCTTAAGTATGAAGCTTTTCCAGAAGTTGATAACCTTTTCTTTATTTTCTTAAAAAGTGTGTAAATGCATTTGATTAACAAAAATTACCTGTACAAATACATAGAATTATTTTTCCCCATGCTATTTATGAAGGAAAAAAGGTTATGGGACTTTAATTTCAGGTTTCTTTGGCCGAAATATCGAAAGTAGTATAAAATTGTGCATTTGCAAAGTTCAGACATATTTTAGCCCTATGAATTACCACATTCATTGTGGCCACCAACCAGTAAGGGTGACAGGACCTGAAATCTGTCAAAGGTGAGATAATTAAACCCAGGTCAGGTTTGTAATGAATATACTTTTGAAAAGAATTATGCTTTGCAGAAAATATTGGGCTGATTAACATATCAGATATCCCTCAACCCCCAACAAATATAATAATTTTATATTTGTTCTTGAAACACAGTATAAATAGCACCCATTCAAAGCCACTACATGGAACCTTCAACTGATAAACTACTCTATGTATACCAAAATAAGTATCATGCCTTTGCTTACCTCTACCCCTCAGCATCCCCGCCCACAAACCCGCTTGCTATACACTCGTGAGTGGACCGTTGAAGTTGACACTCTGTTCATTAGCTGGCTTGTTGTGGAAGGTCGTCTACTTGGAAGGAACCTAACTACAAACGAGTTGGGTGCTATACGTTGTGCACGCAACCAAATCAATGCAAACCTGAACAAATCATTCAGTCTCCGCCAATGCATCACACAGTTTCGGAAGCTTCAATCGCGCTATACCATTTTCAAGTTCATTATCAACCTGAGTGTCGTGCACTACGACCAGGCTAACAACATTGTGTACGCATTTGAGGAGTTCGTGTGGGACTGCTGCTATCTAGTTAGTGTCAACATTTATGGAACAATTTTATTTTATGCATTAAAACTTTAAAACTATTCTCATAAAAGGCAAATAATTGAGATTCCTACTATTTTTATACACATGCGCCCCCTCAAAGAATGAGGTGTTAATACTACTTGTATTTTAAATGTACATTTCATCATCATAAGCTTCTAATCTGATTAAGACTGTTGTGATTTTCTGTGTTACCTGGCAGAAATATCGCTTCAGCGAGGCGTATATGTTGGAGGGGGAACCAGCGTGGAGGGAATTGCGCAAGTTATTTGGTCGTACAACTGCAACATCACTGCGCTCGATCCTTTACGCCCCACAGCAATCTGATGATGGCGACCAACCATCATCTCCGCATCCTGTCCTTGTTGTTGCGAATGCTAGACAAGAGATGGCGAATAACGAGGCAAGTCCAACTAACTCTTTCTGGTCCGACTTGAGAGAACTGGGATATACTGAATGGAGTTCATTCCTTGATAATGAAAACCAGGTTGTGCCACAGAATGGCTCAGTTGAAGAAGTTGCCAACACCGCTGTTGTACCACTCTCTGTTCCGCTTAACAATGAGGCCCTCCACAATCCCTTGGGTGACCACAACCAAACTAATGACTCCAGTCAGGCTTATGACAATGTCACTTCCCTTGGTACTGCAACCAATGTTGTTTCAGCTTTTTCCAGCGCCTTCAACACTGTAACGTGAAATCCATGGATCACAACTCGACCAGCCTATTATATATATTTATATATATATCTATGTTGTTTGGTTATGTACTATTTGCTTCTTTCGTTTGTTTTGTTCATGGTCCTACGTCTTTTTTCTCCGACTCCACACCGTAGGACTAATTCGGCTTCTATTAATGACAATTTTCGGTCTGATCTCGTTCACGTGTGTGGGCGGTGGTTTCAGTCTTCGTATGTATATTTCCATCATCGTATTTTGTTCATCAGTGCACCAGCAATTGTAATTCCTGTGGTTTTACTACATGCATGATTATAGATTTTGTTAAATGATTTCATCATCTATTCCATATTTAATACAACGTTGTTTCGTGTACTAAACAAAGTTAGCAAATAGAACGCATATAGTAACTTTGTTTTTTCAGTCCGACAAGCGTTAAGAAAACGTAACTATTAAATAATTCTGTGTAATATGCAGTAGTAATGTTGTAACTCTGGATACGGTATCTAAAAGATTAACGAAAAAATATTGCAAGGTCAACGAAATATGGAAATTAACCAAGATAATGTCAAACACTTGTCCATTCCTGATTTATATAGCAATGTAATAAAGGATAAATACAATATAGGTCAGTTAAGTATTTAAGAATCTGCCAATTCACTGTCATTGCAGATGGAATAACACAATATACCACCCTGCAGTTTGTGTTGTATGAATAATACTATTTTACAACAGCAATAGTTCGGTTAGGTTGCATACTCAAAGGTTCTGCACTTGTATGACAGGTGTACTACCAAAAATTGGGAAATGTTCACATAATCAAGTGAGGATTAAAGCAGTACTGAGTTTAAGTATCTCAGTAAGCATGTGTTAGAATATTTATAGTTGCCTCAAGTTATTTTAGATTTGAATGTGTTCTTTTTGTTATGTGTTGTACTAATCCTGTCTAAATGTTGTTACAAAATTTATATTACTCCATCCTTTGTCAACTGCAAGTGTTATGTATAATTAAGAATATGACAACTGAACAACTGCTGGAATTCTTTTAACACTTAAGTCTCTTCACAAAACCAAAAACTTCTCAGCAAAAGGATAGGTTTTTTTTCTCAAGTTCAGACATAAGTTGTAGTATGGAACGAAATTCAATAAACAAACATTATCAGTTATTTTTATTCCATTAACCACCCTGCATTTACTCACAGTGCATTCCAAAACTACCACATGTGACAATTGCAAGGTCATGAATTAATTTGGCTGAATTTACACTTAATTACAGGGTTCAAAACCATCTCCCATCAAATTACACATCAGTATTACTGCACTGATAGATGATAATATGCAGAAAATCCATTGAGATTTTTCTTCCCAACTTTTCAATGTTGTAATCATTTCTTTTAAGCTCAGTGAAGTAATAGCTTAAAGTACCATTTGTTGTTTTGTTCACTTCATTAGTCTTTTAGCCAGTTAAGTGCAGGGTTGAATAGCAGGCTTCCATGACATTACACATCACAAGTAAAGTTTAGATACTTGTGTATATTGATAAAATCCTTTCAGATCTTTTGAAAGATGTGAACAACTGCATGGAACAACTTGTAATCATTTATTCAAATCTGAAGTTGTAACATCTCCTAATAGCACTTCAATTTGACTGACATCTTACTTTAATCATACTTACAAGCATTTTATTTATTTTTGATACATGCACCAATACCACCTGCTCCTCACTTGGATTTTGGAAATCATTACTCTTCTTGGCACTTAATTACCTGCTTGAATAGAGGCTACCATCATATAACACATCAGTATTAAAATTTAGAGACCTGTTTACATGCAGAAATAGAATTTGACAACTTCAGTTGCACATCAACCATTGGTTTCCATCTAGACACACTAGTAATCATCAATTTAAATTTAAATCCCTACTGTTATCATCTCCCACTACAAATACAGCCCCTATAACCTTACAGCTAACTCATCCTTACAGCAAACCAAACACATAACAAGGAACTACTAATAAATCCCAATGGTGACCACAGTCCCGCTCCCTTGCAACCACGGTCCCAAGCATGGTTCTTCTACACCACTCAGTGGACCATAGCTATTGACTCCATGTTCATTGACACCCTACTGATTGAGAGGAACCGTCTTGGGCGCCCCCTCACCACTAGAGATGTAACACCAATCCGTACTGCTCGCAACGGAGTTAATGCCGTGTTCAATAAGTCTTTCACAATCGTGAGTGTATGAATCAGTTCAAGAAACTCCAGCGCCGTCACATTGTCTTTAACTTCATTGTCTACTTGAGCTCAGTTTATTACGATGAAATGGCAAATGTGGTTCACGCATTCGAGGACTTCGTGTGGGACTACATTGTGTTGGTAAAATATATTCTGCTAAACGCGTGTATTAATTTCATTGTGCGTTAAAATTTATGGTTAAATTAAAAGTTACCTAAGTACTAAACTAATTACTCTGGCTTCACTAACACTGACTGATGATTGTGCAGAAATATAAGCTTGGCGAGGCTTACATGATCAGTGGAGAACCTGCCTGGAATGAGTTATGCGAGATATTTGGTCCAATACGAGCTTCGTCTCCCGCAGCACGAGTAGAAACGATTGATCTCACGGGAACCGACCCCGATGATAGCATAACAATCCCTCAAGCACCAACCACTACCACGGCACAATTGCCACCAACTGTTAGCCACGAGAGTTCTGTTCCTTCCAATGTCATTCGTCGGCCCACAGAGATATTGAGTTGTAACACCAGCAATGGGAGTCCTTCGTTCTGGACCGACGTTATAAGGCAGGGGTATCAGGCTTGGGGAGAGCAATCGCTCAGCACTACTACTGTAAAGTCTGCTGATAACGTGCCGCCAGAGCCTGCAAAAGGGCCAATGAAACCGTGCAACTTATTTGGGAGAGTCAAGAAGACCGACAAGTTGGTGCTGGGTCAGGGAAAGAAACCACCACCCCTAAAAGAAAGCATAACCGTTACAAGCTCTCAAGGGTCCACCAGTTCTGTCAATGGACCAATGAAGGGGAAATCCAAAGTCATAGGATACATGAAGCATGTTGGGGCAACCTCCTCCGCATTTGACTAAAGATCTTGATCGTCTCCAATTTTCCTTTACTTTCGTGGGATTACGGCCATATTAAGCAAGTTCCATTTATTTCCTTTCTCGTAGTATAGTCTGTTTTGGACCTCGTATGCGTAGTAAGGGGTCGTTATGTTAGGTTGCCGACATCACTTGAGCTAGTTTCCAATGTGCTCTATTTGGTGAGTCGAGTATTTTGCGTCCGTACGAGGCGTGTTCATGTTTGCGCTAAATATCGTTATGGAGTATTTTGAAAAACTTCCCGTTTTGTAATAGGCTAAGGGGTACCTGACTAATGCCTTTATGAAATCTCTTTTAATTAGCCACCTAATTCATTTTACAACTATTTCAAGCATGAATATCAGACAACTTGTATAAGAAGTGGTTAATGCAACCTAAATGCAATAATTATCACCACCACCTGTTAACTGACCATCAAAATAAATGTTTTTTTCATAACTACCATCAAAATAAATGTGTATGATCAAGTTGAATAAAAATAATGTTGTTTAAGTTGAATAATAAAAAAGCACCAAATTATTATAATATTTGTTTAACATTAATTTTGGATCAGTGTGTATTTCTTTAGCAGCCCTTCCCATTTAATGAACCGGTTTCACCTATTAAATAACCACTAAGGCATCTGAAGTGTCTATTACCAAAATGAAGCTCATATAACACCTATATTCGCCCGTTTGGTCTTCTACAAAAAAGGCAAGTTTCCAGGGAATATAATTTTCTTTCTTAAGCAGACTTTCCACTCCAACCATGGCAAACATTGTAGTGAACGACCACATGCATGAGGATGATTTCTGGATGCCAGGGTTAGAGACAGTGTTTCACGAGTTTCGAGGTACTGCTTTGGTCAACCTCACAACAACTTGGGAGTGGGTAGTTCGAGTGACAACGATTCCAGGCAGCACTTGGGAGATCAAGGCGACGATTTTCAGGATGAATGCACAAAACGACGACCATAGGTGGTGGCAAAGGTTCGCATTGACAGCATGGGAGATGAACCGTCAGCGGGTGCTAACACTCGAAGTGCTCTGACAACTCGTTGCCACAGGGCACGGGATTCCATTTGACAATCCGGTACTTCCAACTCAGGTAAGTAATCCAAGTATGAAAGTGGTTTGTTGGAATTGTCAAGGGGCAGGTCATGAGTTCTTTCAGAGGTATTTCCGTGAAATAGAGGGGATACATGAACCGTCAGTGGTTTTTGTTCTTGAAACCCGAGTGACTCCGTATGAGGCTTGGGATATTGTTCCATACCTCGGTTTCAACTGCTATGAAATATCTCCAACATTTGGGCTTTTAGGTGGCATTTGGATGTTATGGAACAATTATGATGTTTATGTGGAGGTTACTAGGTCTGACTTAGAAGATATGCAGGCAATCATACGACCGAAGTTTGGTAATAAGTTGCACGAGATGGTGACGTTACCTAAGCGGCCAAAATCGGCAAAGGTGAGAGTCTCTAACTATCTTGATACGGAGACGAAGACAACAACCACTCCATGGTCTGTCAGTGCACATCGAAATGAGGTTTCAGTCCTCACTCACCTTGATGAATAGATCATTTCAGGAATCAATTTTAAGTCTCCCCAAGCGACTGCCTCCCGCGACAAGTGCTAAGTGCAAGATCCAGACTAGCCTATGAACTGGGTAGAAGCATTATGTTAGAAGTAATAGGGATGGCTATTTTCATTATTATTAGTCAGTAGAATTGTAACCTTTTGCAGTTATATTACATCAAAAAACAAAATTGACATTTCTAGTTGCAAATGTCAGGCTTCCTTCGGCCATTGCATATGTGTTCTGGGCATTTTTGTATGCTGAAGTTGTGAAGTAATCTCAAATTTCAGATAAAACGGGACGCAAATACAAGTATGCGTAAATCCTACATTTTCAAACATAATACAGTATACAGCAACTCATGTATTAGACGACACATAGCATTTATAAATTTCAAACCAAATTCAAGATGTCATCATGAAATTACATATCAGCAGTCATTACGTAACCCATAATTAATCCAGACTTGCCATTACAAAATACTGGAGAAACCAGTCTCCATTCAAAGCATGTAACATGTAAGGAACGAGTTTAGTAACTGTTTTAGAAACGAAAATATAACAACAAAAGAGTAGGGCCACACGAATGGAGGCAACGCAAGCACATCAAATGTGCGTTGGCCTATTGTGTAGCGGTACTCATTTCCAAAATAACACACCCGTGCTCTGTGTTTTTTCGACTTCACCACCAAACCAACGCACTTCTTACGAAGATCCACATCCGGGGTCTAGCCCACCGGTAATGATCATGTTCACATATGCCCTACGTGTCTTCTCGTCCATGGATAAGAACAACTCAGTGCTTTCCTTCCCCCCGACGATTTTATGGGCCACTGCGATCATGAGTTCAAGTGGTTCTATGCCCATAGCAGCAACACGGTCGAATACCACTTTAGTCCTACTAGGTGGCTGGACAGGTGGAGTAGGGGCATAGCTTTGAGAAATTTTGCTTGTAAAATCTTTGTAGTTGAGGTTGTTTTTTTCCACCAGTGCTCCAATTAAATTGACCAACTGTTCGGCCACACCAGTAGTCTCACGAAGCCTCTTCTTCGGGTTCTCGTTGTTATCAACTTGTTCTCCATCGTTGTTATTCCCATTATTATCGGGGTTGAATGCAGAGCTAGTGTCTTCAAAGTCATTGAATCCACTGCGAGCACTTGAACCACGACACGAGCCTTGGGCTGCAGGTCGCTTTCCTTTAGCGCCGCTCACAACATGTACATCGTGCACTTCGTCAGTAACGTCGTGTGGATGGTTTAATTGGAGAATGGCATCATCAATCTGCACAACACCCTTTCCATTTGCCCTGTCATTCCCAAAGATGATGAGCCAGTCCTCATAGTAAGGGAATGTCTTCTTTCTGAATGACTCCACATCCTTGTACACCTGAAAACCGTGGAGTTCTTATAAGAGAAACAGGAATATTCGGTTCACCAACCTTAACATATGGTGTTGTAAAGTACATGCCCCCCTCGTCCAGATTGCAAAATTACAAAATCTCCATTACTAAGTCATGAAAGATTACTAACTAAACCCCCAACAAAAATAACGTGTCAATTTTTTGCAGAACACATATACTTTAACACGTTTCATAATCCCGTAATGTACTATGATTTACTCACAGTGGACTTATTTTGAACTTATTTCAGCCAACCTATTTGTCAATATACTCCAATCACGAAGTTCTACAAAATATCTTCAATGAGGCTATGAACTGACAGTGTTTCAATATAATTGCAGTAAATACTTACCCGGACGTACGCATTCCACACATCATCAGGCGGGACGTCAATCATGCAACTCGTGCTGTCATACGCGAATCCAGATGTGGTCACTATAGCATGCAGTAGATAATGTGTCTTCTTCCAAACTGTCATTTTTGAATTAATATGCTTTTGGGAAAGACTGGCAAGTGGGAATTTCTGGAACATATCTCTCTCCAATTGGACTAAATATCCTAGCCTAAAGGCGTTGTCGCACCTCCATCCGTTAACAACCAGGTCCTTCAAAGCATTAATTAAAGCAACTTCTTCCGGCTTGCTCCAAACACGGCGAGATGACCCTGGTTGCTTGTACGGCTTTGACTTTGCCGTAAACGATGGTGGAGGGGGCACACCTGACATCTGCAACAACAGAATTGAGGATAAGTGATTAATTAACAGTTACAGACAAATAGCACAACAAACTGAATACTTGTTCATTTGGAAAGGACATATGACATTTGTATCAGGTCGTTGCCCGCTTTTATTAATGACAAAATACAGATTCTATAGGACAAAGAAGTGGACAAACAAAACACATCGCTTAAGTCGGTGTGACATTAGCAGAAAGACTGAATTGGAAAGCAATACCACATAACATAAGAATAATCACTGATAAGTGCATCACAAGAGTTCATCACATAACTTTTAACCATTGTCAATACAACAAAACAGTAAGTAAGTAAGCCCAGATTCCCACTTTAACACTTCCTCGTCAAAAGGTTACACAGCACCGAATATAATTAACAAAATAGGAGGGTTCAACATATTAATCTGAGAATAAGCTTTCAGTGGCGGTTTCTCCATGCCGTGTACATATCCATGGCCATGGCATCTCTGAAATTGTTCCACTCCGGGGATGGTTCAACTACGTCAACATAACCCGGATGGGAGCCTTCTTCTCATACCGAGGGTGGGTAATCTTCCTTCAGATGGGAATTAACCATTTCTCTCCTTATGAAATTATGTAGTAGCACGCAAGCTATGATAATTTGGTTGTGGGTTTTGATTGGAAAGTATGAGTTATTCCTTACAATTCCCCAACGACCCTTCACTGCTCCAAATGCACACTCAATAACATTGCGAGCCCTGGCGTGCTTCATGTTGAAGTACTCTTGGTAGTTCTGCGGTGCACGACTACCGTACTCCCACTCCCTAAGGTGATAACGAACCCCTCGATATGGTACTAGGAACCCTTCGCCATTTGTGTATCCCCCATCACCCAAATAATAACAACCTACAATTTAAAACCTATATGTAATTAGCAGTTGCCTGATCCTACATTTAAAACCATGGACATCGAAAGGTCAAAACAAACTTCAGGGAGAATGTACTAAGAAAACCATACCCGTTGGGATCTTAAACCCATTTGGCCGATTGATAGCATCCTTCAAAACGCGGCTGTCAGCAGCAGAACCCTCCCAACTCGGTAATGTGTATACAAATTTTCCTTGCCTATCACAAACGCACAGTACGTTGGTCGCCAATGTCCCTTTCCGCGTACGATATCTAGGCTTGTCTACAATTGGCACGCGTACTTCCATGTACGTGCCATCAAGTGCCCCAAGGCAGTCCTAAAAAATCACCATGTCACACGTGTAAGCAGACTATATTAATGGCTATCAGACTAATGAAACCTCGTAATGGTGGATTTAAGTTTTACCTGGAATACCTTCCAAGTTGGGTCAAGGAAATCGGGGCCTATGGGTTGCGGTTTTGCTAAAAGAAGATCATGGCATTTAAGCAAGGCTAGCAACACCCGGCGAAAAAGGCGACTAAATGTTTCTCCAGAGTGAACAAAGTGGATTCCCATCATCTGATTCTTAGTGTGGTGGGACACGATGTCTATGAACATCAACACCTGCCCCGAAACTCCTACGTACCGAGATTCTCGTAGTCCTCCATAATCATGCAATAGCACACAAAATTTTATGAAACAGTTCCTATCCATTCGAGTGCTACTCTTCAAAGTTGGATCACCCGTGTTAATGATCTTATCTAAATGCTTAATCTGAAATGGAATTCGACTCACAATACTGTACGTAATGCCACGCCTCCATGGCCAACGACCTAGAAAACCATTCTCTAGCAATAGTAATACTAAAATGAGTACGGCGATAAGCGACATATTGAAGAAGTGTTGGTGCACTACCATAAGAACTGACAATCTCAAATTGTCATCCATTTTAAAACTTGTCCCAACATTCAAGTTAATCATTATGCTTAATTGAACTTGCAAATGCAACTGTTTATGCCACAACTAATTGTGCAATGAGTAACCATTTACGAAATCACTCGAATATACAATTTAAAGAAACTAATCCCAAACATATGCAACAATTTATCATTAAATTGACAATGCATAAGTTTCCTGGAACAACAAACAGGGCTCATGCTGAATACTTATGCACAACACTCACATAAAGGCCACAATATAGGGGATTTTAGGCAGTCACGTTAAAAAGAATACGACAATGATGAGGTAAGTGATGAGTTACAGTCCCGACTGATACCTTCAGTTCAGCTAAGGCATGAGCTACTTCAGGATGCACCAAATTAAATCAGCAAACAACACGAGCTGCACAACAAAACAACGAACGTTAGACAATTCTTCATTATTAAGAAACAAAATCGTGGGGAAGATGAAGAGGGTGAGAGAGAATTTACTGTTGGAAACCCTAGGGATGGCGTGGGAAATGACGAATGAAAAGCGGGGAGAGAGAAATAGAAAAGGGAATGGTGGAAAAGAGCTCCACATGCACTAACCGTGTAGCATGATTTGATTTTTTGGGAGAAAGGTGATTTTCAGGGATAAGAAAGACAATTCGCGTTGGAGCTGTTGGATAGGATAAGTTATCCGAAGGGGGGGGGGAGATAGGATAAGTTATCATACGAAAAGTACAAAGGTAGCTCACTTATCATGGGAGCCCGCTACTTCTCGTCAATATAACCAAACACGAGATAAGGCAGTATTAATAGTTTTATCCACCCTTTTTGGGGGATCCAAACGCTCCAATAGATTATAGATTATAGATAGATAGTAGTAGATAAACTCACCTTTTTTTAGTTAATCTTCATCCAAATAAAAGACAACTACACTGAATTCAAAAAATCTGAGTGTTAGTAATTCAAAAAAATATAAAAACACAAATAAAATGAGTATCTATGCATTAATGTAACAAACGCACATAGTTAGATATTGTGCTTATAATTAGAAATACTCAAAACTAAATTGCAAATGAAAAAGAAGAATAGTAAATTGCAAATGAAAAAGAGGAATAATTGTGTTATCATTAAGAAGAAATTGATATTGTAATGAGTATAATTAGGATATCTATACTGATGCCCAAAAAACTGTTTTTGTAGAGAGAGAACGTGTGTGTGTGCGCTTTTTCAAAAAAAATTATAAATAATAATTGCTTGATAAGTGGTAATTTGAAATTGAATAGGAAAGGATAAACTTTACAACCGTGGAAAAGTGGAGATATTTTAGGGATGGTTAAATTTTAAATTTAATAAAAATGTATGAATTGGAATGGGTACAATTTTTGTAACTCAACATTGGTGTCGACCCCAGTGTTGAGCCAAAATGGATTTTACTCAGTGTTGTCTTAACACCTACTGACAGAGTATAAAGCACATGTTGTGTTAAGTTGAATGTTACGCCAACATTGAGAACTCAATGTTGCCTTAACATTCGTGATACGTTGATAGAGTAAATTGTGCACAACAGAATTTAAAGAACACAGTAGGTAACTTTTAGGCAGATTATATGAATATAATATGTCGTGCCCAAAAGGCGAAATAACCACTAATTAATTAATAATTTTACAAAAAGTAAACAACTAAGTAAAGAACTCGATCCTAACACTAACTTACTATAAGCGATGGAGTTTATAGCTTCGTTGGATAAAAATGAGTACAACAAGACAAAGACACTCAACAATAAGATATTCCTCTCGAGATATTTTCACTTTAGTTTTCGTGTCTTTTTCTTGATGTCAAACATGTTTATTTATAATATATTATTTCTTGAGGTCCAAGACATGTTGTGCACGTTTTTTTATTGATCTTTGATCTTCAAGATCATCTTCAAGCTTTCTCTTTTGATAGACTTCTAATCTTCCAAGATCTTCCATTTTTATCTTGAAATTCGTTTAACTTATCAGCAGGAAATCTTTCATCCTTATCTTGCACATTCATCGCCTTTCTCTTTCGAATATTATTTTTCTTATGATGAGTAAACTACTTGGACTCTTGATTTAACTTTATCCTGAAATATAAACAAGATAAACTACAACTGTAAAACTAAATTAATTTGTGAATAAATATAAAATAAATAATATTTTATAAAAATGATTGTGCAGTGTCTGATTTAATCTCAACGTTGGATTAACATTATTTAACATAATGTTGACTCAACATTTGGTTCGAATACCTACACTTACATTTAATAATATCATTTTTTTTAAAATAACCAACCGAAATAAGGGTAGTAAAGAAGTTTTGGTCCAGTTGGTCTGCCCGCTACTTTTTTTTGAGACAAAAACCATAGTAGTAGTAGTAGATACTATTAAGCAATTATTTTATCCTAACAAATATATAGTACGGTCACCATTCATACTTATCATCAAATCAGCCCAACCGTTAGAAAACAAATAAAAGATACAACATTCGAGGTATCAACAAGTGGCACAAATCTGAGGATCCCTGCACTCTCATTATCGACACGTATGTATAAACTCCACTAGCAAATTTTGACCACAACCTCAAAGTACTCGCACCTACATTACATATATATAAACAAACACATGCTGATGATCACTTCACTCTCCTAATCACATTTTATCTTCTAATATAATCACTCAAATAACTTTACAAAAATTCAATCATGCAAGCGACAAAAATGCAAGAAGAAAATCCCACTTCACAATCGCAACAAACCAGGCTGATGAGGGACAAGAAAGTAGGAGACTTAACAAAAGACAAGAAGAGATTGGTGGAGGTGCCGTACACCGCTTCACTAGCGGACACTATGAACGCCCTGATGGCGAACCACGTCGGAGCGGTGCCGGTGGCAGCGCCTCCGGGGCACTGGATCGGTGCGGGCGGGTCGATGATCGTGGAAACGGATAAAACGACGGGGGCGGCGAGGAAGCATTATATAGGGATGGTGACTATGCTTGATGTGTTGGCTCATATTGCTAGGAGCAGTAGGGTTGAAGAGGATTTGGATGTGGAACGGTTGATGCAAGTGGAGGTGTCGTCTGTTATTGGTCATTGCCTTGAAAGCCTTAACTTGTGGACACTCAACTCTAATACTAGGTTTGTGGTTTACATCTTATAGATCGGTTATTTCATTCAACCATATTAGTTGAATGATACTTCAGTGTTCTGAACTACTAGTGACAATTTTTTTTCTTATTTTGTGGTGGTTTTACTTAACTCTGTTTCATAGCTACTATATTACTCTGTTTCACATGCCTAACAATATTTTATTTTTTGGTGGCTAAAAGATCTGTATTTTCTGAGTTGCACAAATTCGGGAAATGGTACATAAAACACCTAAACATGTGTAAATCGTTAATCAAATATGTCGAGTTATTTCGACAAAATGTATTTATTTGTTTTGTATTTGCAGCATAGCGGATTGCATGGAAGTCTTTAGCAAGGGAATACACCGTGCTTTAGTGCCAATCGAGAGCCACACGGAAAATATACCAGGGGTTGAACTCGTGGAATCTGCATCGGGTTATCGCATGCTAACACAAATGGATGTCGTCAAGTTCTTGAAAGCACATGAGGCTGAGCTCAGAGGTATTATGACAGGCCAAGTTAGCGAGCATGGAGCCTTAGCTGATGTAGTCTTTGCGGTCACTAATAAAACAAGAGTAATCGATGCTATCAAGTCCATGAACGCGGCCGGGCTCACCGCAGTGCCAATTGTTGAATCTAATGAGGACCTCGATGCGGATCGGCTTATAAATGTAAGTTTCTCGTTTGTGTATGCAACACATCATGGCTGTTGGAGAATACAATCATAACTCAGGGCTTTGATTCAGTGTATTAAGACTTGGTCATTAAAGCTTGTTCATATATAGATTATGTCATGTATTTAATAACATGATGTCTAGATGATGTTAGAAAATTGTAGTCACGACTATATGTTTCTGTATCTCATCATGTAAAGTTCGTAAAGTTTATTGTGTTGTGATTAATTTCAGGGTAAAGGTGGGAAGCTAGTGGGAACATTTTCAGCTACGGATCTAAGGGGATGCTCGATGTCGCAATTGGGATCTTGCTTGCGACTGAACGTGGTGGAATTCATAGAAAAATGTTCTGCAACTTCATTGCACGAGGCATCAGCCTTGAAAACCTCGACCGACGAACTTATCACATGCAGCCCTGATTCTCCACTCGTGGAGGTGGTGAATAAGGCTATCAACAGCCACGTGCACCGTGTTTGGGTTGTCGATGGGTCGGGTTTGCTTACGGGTTTGATATCTCTCACTGATATCATCCGTGTGGTACGAGCTTGGATGCTTTCACTTGTGTAGTTTGTTCAGTTTGATATATGTATATAGTTTTAGTTTGATAGGTTTTGGTATATGTAGCATGTAATGTAACAAAAGACGGTTGGTTTGACTTCGTTGTGCTTTTGAAACAAGTGACTGTAAGATCTAGCCTTGTGTGTAATATGAGTTAACGTGCCTTGGAAGTTTGATTTAGATGCGTCTACAACTAGTTATAAGAATGGAGATGATTTTTGAAACTGTTGTACATGTTGTCGATCACGCTATATGTCATTCTAAGTTTATTTCGGAAGAAAAAAAGATAAAACACACACATACCCCTCTGTTTTACACCCTGAGTGTGTGCGACTTACATACTCAGTGCGTGCGTTTTTCACACACTAATTTTGCGTGCGTTTTTCACACTAATTTGGGGGAAATCTAGGAAACCCTTTGCTCCGCGAGCCCCCCCCCCCCCCCTCCCCCCCCCCCCCCCCCAACCACACCACCGCCGTCGCCCATCGAAATGGAAGTCGTCTAATTGACATGTGCTTCTCATGGGGGCGCCACTGCCTATGGCGACAAAATTTGCTTTGTCGTCAAAGCAACCAGAAATGACGAATTCTCTTCAAATCGTATGTTACAGTAGCAAAATCTGGACTCACAATTTTTAAGTCGTATATCGATGACCCATCATTACAGATAGCGAATCGAAGAATCAAATCTAAACAAGTTGAGATTTACAAGGAGAAACGCTCGATTTTTATTCTCGATGATGAAGTGTGAGTGTTGTTGCAACCATTCAAACTCGCATTAGTTGGAAAATTCTCCCATGGATGCCCTAAACTCAAGGAATTAGCCAAAGGTTTCAGATCATTGAGATTACGGGGAAAATATTCGATCGGGCATCTCGATTTTGATGTCGCCGGCGTATTCGTTATCGAAGGATATATTGATTGAGATTGCAAATATTATCAGAAAACCGCTTCGACTCGATGAAGCGACGGCATGTCGCACCAAGCATGGTATTGCTCGGATTTGCGTCGAAATTAACCTGTTGGAGAAAGTTCAAGACTCGGTGGTGGTGAGGATGAGTGACGAAGAGGTGGTGTTGAAGATAGCATATGAAAACGTTCTCAAGAATTGTACCTAGTATAAGCATTTGGGTCATGAGAAGACAACCTGCTTAATGAATGGAGATGGGCATAAAGAAAAATCACAGGAGGTTGCCTATGAAACTAGAAAAAGAAGTGACCCAAAAGTGCTCGAAGAAATGCTGAAACGAGGAGCAACAAAAGAAACAAATAACCCGACATTATCGGCGGCAGTTCCAGTGACGAATACGTCGCTGAGGTTAGTTTGTGAACCTTCTAATAAGTTTGGGGTATTAGCCGAGTTAGTCGATAATGAAGGTGACATGATTTCTGGAACGCTACGTGTTGATGGGGGTAATGTTTTAAAATGTGCTATTGATTACAATGATTTAACTATTGCAAAGCCTTTTGTTGATGGCGAGGTTGAGATTTTAAAATCTGTTGATTTGGTGGCTGCCGGTGAAGGAAATAGATATGTGGAGGGGACTTTAAATGTAGATAATAGAGGAGGGAATTCAAATATGGAGGATGGAGATGGGAGTTTTGATAATATAGATTTAGGGGTTGCAGCTCATGTCAATGCACAAAAGGTTGTTGAAGAGGAGAAATTAGAAGAAGGTGAAATTGTACCTAAGTACCCTGAGGAGGTTTGCAAATTCAGGCTTATTTTGTTTTGAGTTTTGAAGTTTTATTAATGTTTGCCGTTAAGTCATTTCGCCTCTTATTTGTTTTCACTTTAGTCTTCGTGTCTTTTTCTTGATGTCCAACATGTTTATTTATAATATATTATTTCTTGAGGTCCAAGACATGTTGTGCACGTTTTTTTATTGATCTTTGATCTTTAAGATCATCTTCAAGCTTTCTCTTTTGATAGACTTCTAATCTTCCAAGATCTTCCATTTTATCTTGAAATTCGTTTAACTTATCAGTAGGACATCTTTCATCCTTATCTTGCACATTCATGGCCCTTCTCTTTCGAATATTCTTCTTATTATGAGTAAACCACTTGAACTCTTGATTTAGCTTTATCTTGAAATATAAACAAGATAAACTACAACTGTAAAACTAAATTAGTTTGTGAATAAATATAAAATAAATAATATTTTATAAAAACGATTGTGTAGTGTCTGATTTACACTACAACAGATTTCGCTTTTACCGACGGCTCAAAAACCGTCGGTAAAGGCTCTTTTTCCGACGAAAATAACCATTTCCGTCGGCAAAAGCCGTCGGTAAAAGCCGACGGAAAAAAGCTCGTAAGTAAAGAGCTTTTCCGTCGGACTTTTACCGACGGAATAGGGCTTTTCCGTCGGCTTATTGCCGACGGAAAAGCTTTTTTCCTATACCGTCGGCTTTAAGCCGACGGAAAAGCCCTATACCGTCGGCTTTAAGCCGACGTAAAAGGATTTAAAAATATTAAAAAAAAATTAAAAAAACGATTTAAATAAATGATTTAAAACAATTGATTTAAAATAAATCGTTTTAAAATAATTGGTTTATGATTTTTTGCCGATTTATTTAAAAGAAATCGATTTTAAATAATTATTTTATTATTTTTTGGCGATTTTTTGTAAAGAAACGATTTTAAATAAATATTTTATGTTTATTTGGCGATTTAATTTAAAAGAAGTCGATTTAAATAATAACATTCACATATTCGAGTAATTTTTTAAATTATTTATTATAATAAATAAAATTTTGTATTTAAAATAAAATCTTGATAATATAAGTTTTTTATAGTTATTATTAGTTAGATAATGAATAAAACATAAGTAGAAATAAAATAATAAAACAAATAATAAACTCTAAATATAAGTTAGTGAATATGAATAAATTTTTGTTAGTTATTAAGAATTTTTGGGAGAGAAAGTAGATAGTTTTTGGAGAATATAGGAAGAATGAATGAATTAAGTGGGGTAGAATAAGGGTATTTATAGATATTTAGGAGTAGTAGGTTAAATTAAAAAAACAAAAAAAAAGGGGTGGGGCGTGCCACGTCAGCAATCCGTGTGAATTATCACACGGATCGCTGACGTGGCGTGATCTGATCCGTGTGATCAAATCACACGGATCAGATCTGCCACCAAATATTTTTTTTTTTTGCCCTTTTTCCGTCGGTAAAAAGCCTACGGAAAAGCTAACATCATTTTTTTTTATTTTTTTTATTTTTTTTAAATTTTTTTTTTGTCCCTTTTCCGTCGGCTTTTTGCCGACGGAAAAAAAAAGGCCCTTTTCCGTCGGCTTGTACCCGACGGAAAAGGGTTTTTTCCGTCGTTTTTTTTCCCGACGGAAAAAAGAGCCTTTTCCGTCGGCCCAAAACGCCGGGCCCGACGGAAAAGGCCCATTTTCTTGTAGTGTTAATCTCAACGTATTTAACATAATGTTGACTCAATATTTGGTTCGAATACATACACTTACATTTAATAATATCATTTTTTTTTAAAATAACCAACCGAAATAAGGGTAGTAAAGAAGTTTTGGTCCAGTTGGTCTGCCCGCTACTTTTTTTTGAGACAAAAACCATAGTAGTAGTAGATACTATTAAGCAATTATTTTATCCTAACAAATATATAGTACGGTCACCATTCATACTTATCATCAAATCAGCCCAACCGTTAGAAAACAAATAAAAGATACAACATTCGAGGTATCAACAAGTGGCACAAATCTGAGGATCCCTGCACTCTCATTATCGACACGTATGTATAAACTCCACTAGCAAATTTTGGGGAGCATCGGGGCTCCCTATAAGTGTGGTGCAACCAACACTTATATGCTGACAAGTGTACACTTTTATTAATATAATTTTATTTTCCAGCTTTTATAAATTGGTCAATAGAATTATGACACGTAACTAGCTTAATAGCTTTGTTAACCATGGGTTAACCATGGTTTCTAGTCAAAATTAAAGCAGTAAATTACAGCACCCATACTCTGCTATACACTACACCCAATGACCCCCATACCTCATTTCTCACAATATTTTACTACGAAAAGAAGAGAAAAAAAAACATTTCTTATCACCACAACTCAAATTTGAAATCTGAAAAACAAATGAGGGAAAGCTCTGTTTATGTTATTTTCTCTAGAACCCAACAAATCAGTCAACAATCTGGAGGAGACAAACAAAGGAAAGCTAACTTTGTTCACTAGAATTCCAGTTCTGTAAGTAATGTTTTTCCCTCCTAACATTCTGTTATATTTTAGTTTTTTTAGTTCTGTAAGTTTGTACATTTTTATTGAGAACAAGCTTTGTATTCTGTAAAGCTATGTTTTTTAGTGCATATTGTTCTCTATCATGACGAATCATAATGTGTGTGATTCTGTTTGATTTTTTTGGTGTTTACAAGGGATAAGCAAGATCTTTACGCTATTCAATTTCATTTGAATGGCCTTTTTTTATATTTTGATATATCACAGAAATAAAATATACCTACTGCATGGATATTCTTCTATGAAATGTTGGAAGTGATGGTTGTCGTATTAGTGAAATGAAATAACGTACGTACTACGTGGATATGCATGAGTTTTCTTTGTTTTGAGAATATTGTGGCACTTTTCATTTCTTAAGCTGCTTTGTTGTTCTGTAAGAAAAAATAAAGATTGAAAGTATCTAACTTTAGTTTATAATTACAGCCATTTGAGAATGGAGCAGACTCAAAAAGAGGCATATGAAGTTGAAAGCACAAATGTAAATAATAATCTCAACAACTCGAATGGCAGTCCAGAGCAAGTGACGTTGTCCAGAACAGAAGTGGAATTTAGTTGCTTAACAGTTGATGAAATGGAGGAAAGACTAGAAGTTGGCCAACCAATGCACGATGACCATGTTGCGTATGGTTTGTATTGTATCTACGCAAAAGCAAAAGGCTTTAGTGTTAGAAAAGATACAGAGTTGAAGTTTTCAGATGGCTCTGGTGTAAAAGCACGAGATTATATTTGCTCTTGCGCGGGACATAAAGACGAGAAACGTTCAAAGTTGAATGTGCCAACAACAATAAAACCTACATTTAGGTGTCAATGCAAAGCAAAACTTAGAGTTGCTCGCTTAAAAGGACAGAATTGGAGAATTACCTCATGCAAGAAGGACCATAATCATATCTTGTATACATCAAGTGAATCACATCTATTACGATCAGCTCGTCATGTTAGTTCTGAAATGACTAATCTCTTTGGGTCGATGGTAAAATGTGGCATTCCAGTGGCCAAGGCGTATGATTACATGCAAGAGACTTCTGGTGGAAGAGAAAATCTTGGGTGTACAAAAAAAGACATACACGATTCTCTGCAACGTGCGAGAAAACTGATTGAGAATGGAGATGCATCCAAACTAATTGAGTTCTTCGCGAGTAAGACAAACAAAGAGCCTTATTTTTATTGGAATGTGGAGAAAGATGAAGATGATAGGCTCATTAATTTCTTCTTCAGAGATTTTCGTTGCAGTATCGATTATGAATACTTTGGTGATGTATTATCGTTTGATACAACCTATCGCACCAACAAGTACAATATGATGGCTTGTCCTTTTATAGGCATTAATCACCATATGCAATCAATTCTGTTTGGGTTTGCTTTTATATCGAATGAAACAGAAAATTCCTTTGAGTGGTTGTTTAGAACATTTCTTGATTCTATGGGTGGAAAACAACCAGAATCAATATTCACTGATCAATGTCAAGCAATGATGAATTCCATTGCAACCGTTTTTTCCTGAATCGCAACACCGATTATGTCACTGGCACATAAACAAAAATGCACGCAATTATTTTGGTTGGAGGGAAGAAATTGATGATTTTAGGACATTATGGCACAAGAGCATGTCTCGTTGTTACTCTGAAGAAGAGTTTGAGTTTACGTGGAAGAAAATGGTAGATGATTATCACATCGATACAGAAACTTGGTTCACGGGTATGTACGAATTGCGCGACAGATGGTCTACTTCTTTAAGTTGGCATAAGTTTAGCGCTGGACTCAAAGCAACATCCAGAAGTGAAGGCGTGAATGCTGCTCTTAAAAAAAAGTTTGGGAGTGCAAGTTCTTCTTTGCACGATTGTGTTCTTGCTTACGAAAAAGTTCAAGAGTCGTGGCGCATGGATGAAGCTGAAAAGGACTCAATTAGTCGTCATGGTAGGCTGCCAGTTGGGAAGAATCCATGGTTAATTCAAGCGGCTAAGGTTTACACGATGGAAATATTCACTCTCTTTCAAGAAGAAGTACATAAGTTGATTGAGTTCTCAATCACGGAACATCTAAACGTCAATAATACTTCGATGAGGTGCTTTAAAGTTACACCCCGAGATGCAGATTCACGTGCATTTGATGTTCAACTTGATACATCTACCTCAAGAGTGAGTTGTGGTTGTCATAAGTTCGAAGTATTGGGTATACTTTGTAGACATGTTTTGAAAGTTTTTGATAGAGTTGATTTATTTGTGATTCCGGAGGTTTATTTTAAAAAGAGGTGGACAAAAGCGGCAACGAGTAGAGTAAGTGATGGACGGCGTACCAACAATTGTGGTGGTGCATCTGAGATGATATTCACTCATGAGTTGGTGAAGAAATGTTATGCTGCGTGTGGAAGAGCCAATCGATGCAAGAAGGCAAGACTTATCTTGGCCGAGTCTTTTGAAAATGGAATTGCAAAAATGAATGCTTGGTTGGATAATAATAGTACAAAAGAAGTGGAGGCGGCAGAGGATTTAGATGAAAACAGAAACTTGTGGCAGACCTCTGAGGTACTTGCACGAGATCCAATAAATGTTAGATCAAAGGGAGTGACTGATGTTCGTGTTCGTCATTGGGATGTTAAGAAAAGAAAAGCTAAAAAAAAGGGTGAAAGTTCAAGTAAATGACCTTATTCTGCTTATTTTTAATATTAAAACATCTCAATAGATTCTGTTATGAACTTTGCTTTTTTGGATTTCTAATTTGCAGAAAGGGCTGCTGCAAAAGGAAAAAAATCACAAGTGCAAAGCTCACATTTAACGGGAGAGGAGTGTCCATCCCAAGAAACTACTCTTGAAGAGGTTTTCTCGCAACACGCTGCAACATCACAACCGACTGATGCATATAGTTGTTATCCTCAAAACACATCCTTTACTGCTCTCCTTCACCAAGCTGATCTTCATCGTTGAATTGCTGGAAACTTACTTTGTAATTTTTGAATGTCAAAACTTAGTTATCATTGATGAATACTGATTATCAGCTTTTGTAACTCTGCCCCACGACGCTCTGATCAATTTTTTGAGGGGGAAGAAACTTATTTTGTTATCAATTGATTATGAGTTTGATTACATACCTCTGACTTGATAAGTTTGATCAGGTTGTTCAAATTTTATGTTCATTTCATAGTAAGTTGTTTTAGTTCTGTTTTTTCATATTGAAACCTTTGATGGCTTCCTTTCTTCAATTAGTAATAAGACTTGCTATTTGTTGGCTGAAAGCGAATATTTTTTGAATTATAATCGCTGGCAATGTTGCTGTTCCAAAATTTCATGTTCATAGTTGAAACCTCAAATTGGTTTGCTAAAACTGGGGAAAAAATGCCCTGTCATAGTTGTTATATTAATTCACTTGGTGTCAATTTTCTTCTTTTTTATGCTCACCTTTTGTGAAATTTGCTGAAAAGATTGTAACAGGGAATGAAAAAAAATAAGTTCATGGATGTTGTTTGTCTTTCTGGTTCCTTAGAACAGGGAACATAAAAAAAGAAAAAAAAACATGTCTATATCATACTTGTTGCAATACTCTTTTAGTTGTTATATTAACTCTGCTGCTGTAAAGTTTTTCTTCCTATAACATGCAACAAACAAAGAAAAAAAAATACTCTGTAGAGTCAAAGCAGAGACACATCATATTTTTCAAGTCTCATCACTTGTTTCCACAAAATTTCACAAAAACTTCAACAAATCAACCAAGCTACAATGTTATAAACTAAGAAATCATCAAAGATATAGTATCTTAGGCTAACAAAATCAACTAAATTACAACATTGTTAATTTTCATTTGTTTACATCAACTATTTCTCAATCGTTCTTTTATCATTAGTTTACATCAACTATTTCTCAATCTTTCTTTTAATCTCGATACCGCACGACTATGGCGCTAGATATATCTTCATAGGATTTGTCCTTCCGCGCTAGATATCTTTTAATCTCAATCCGTCCTTCCGCGCTAGATATATCTTCATCTTCATTTATCGGAATCTTGGTCCTAACGCCAAAGGATTTGCTGTCTGACCCCGCTGCACAAGATCATGGACCAACAATAGCTTATTTTCATCTCCATATGACTGTCTTTATTTTTCCTCGCCGCACAAGATCATGCACAACTATCATGATACATTGTTAAAAAAATAAAAGACTGCCATGATATTGAGATGATAGAACCAATTTCAAAAAAATATCACACATGAAATCCAGATTCAGAGAAAAATTATACCATGATATGATATCTTAAACAACAGAAGGAAGATTTAGAGAAAAATTAGATTGTTTGCTATCACCTTTACCAGACATGCCATTGACGTGAATGATTTATTTTGAAACTCAACAACAACAATCAAAATGGGAGATAAAGGAATTCAATGTTAAATATTAAAACACCACGTCTGATAAATTCATAATAGGAGACAACAAAGTAAAAGTAAAAACAAATGCAACATCATAGGCAACTCAAGTTAATACTCATTCCACTCCCTACAGAGTATCATCTGTCCAAGTAACAAAATAAAAAAAATCATACTGGCATCATACTACTGTATACGAAAAAAATCATAACTAAAAGTTTTTTTTTAATCATTAACCTAAAAAGCATGGTTAATCAGGTAATCACTTCTCCATATACAATTAGTAAACAAGAATACACATCTTCTCCATATACTACTCACAAGTAGTCCTTAACAAAAATCGTTAGTTTACAAAAAACACGCAAAAAAAACAGAGAAGCTTGCCAAAAACAAGCTCAAATCAACCAAAGCAGAAATTCACGCACAATAAAACATAATCGAGATAATTTCAAGGAGGGGCTCACACGTCTACAGTAAACATGCACAAAATTCCTCAATTAATAGTCTAATAATTTTACCAGCAACATACAACATCCGAAATAGTCACTCACAGTACAATGAGAAAATAATTTCATGAAGGGACTTACAGATCTGAAATTTTGAGATGAACACACATGTTTTTCAATTTTTAGAGTGGCGGGAGAACATATAATTTTGAAAATAGGAGAGAGAGAGAGGGGGCTGAATATTTGAGGAGAGAGCCAGTTAACACAGGCAGCCCCGATGAGGTTAACCCAGGTCACTTTTTATGTGGTTTTGAATAATAAAATATATTTTTTATTATAAAAAATGTGGTGTACACGTGTCAGCATGTAAGGTGTTGCCTGCACCACACTTATAGGGAGCCCCGATGCTCCCCAAATTTTGACCACAACCTCAAAGTTCTCGCACCTACATTACATATATATAAACAAACACATGCTGATGATCACTTCACTCTCCTAATCACATTTTATCTTCTAATATAATATAATCACTCAAATAACTTTACAAAAATTCAATCATGAAAGCGACAAAAATGCAAGAAGAAAATCCCACTTCACAATCGCAACAAACTAGGCCTCTGAGGGACAAGAAAGTAGGAGACTTAACAAAAGACAAGAAGAGATTGGTGGAGGTGCCGTACACCGCTTCACTAGCGGACACTATGAACGCCCTGATGGCGAACCACGTCGGAGCGGTGCCGGTGGCAGCGCCTCCGGGGCACTGGATCGGTGCGGGCGGGTCGATGATCGTGGAAACGGATAAAACGACGGGGGCCGCGAGGAAGCATTATATAGGGATGGTGACTATGCTTGATGTGTTGGCTCATATTGCTAGGAGCAGTAGGGTTGAAGAGGATTTGGATGTGGAACGGTTGATGCAAGTGGAGGTGTCGTCTGTTATTGGCCATTGCCTTGAAAGCCTTAACTTGTGGACACTCAACTCTAATACTAGGTTTGTGGTTTACATCTTATAGATCGGTTATTTCATTCAACCATATTAGTTGAATGATACTTCAGTGTTCTGAACTACTAGTGACAATTTTTTTTCTTATTTTGTGGTGGTTTTACTTAACTCTGTTTCATAGCTACTATATTACTCTGTTTCACATGCCTAACAATATTTTATTTTTTGGTGGCTAAAAGATCTGTATTTTCTGAGTTGCACAAATTCGGGAAATGGTACATAAAACACCTAAACATGTGTAAATCGTTAATCAAATATGTCGAGTTATTTCGACAAAATGTATTTATTTGTTTTGTATTTGCAGCATAGCGGATTGCATGGAAGTCTTTAGCAAGGGAATACACCGTGCTTTAGTGCCAATCGAGAGCCACACGGAAAATATACCAGGGGTTGAACTCGTGGAATCTGCATCGGGTTATCGCATGCTAACACAAATGGATGTCGTCAAGTTCTTGAAAGCACATGAGGCTGAGCTCAGAGGTATTATGACAGGCCAAGTTAGCGAGCATGGAGCCTTAGCTGATGTAGTCTTTGCGGTCACTAATAAAACAAGAGTAATCGATGCTATCAAGTCCATGAACGCGGCCGGGCTCACCGCAGTGCCAATTGTTGAATCTAATGAGGACCTCGATGCGGATCGGCTTATAAATGTAAGTTTCTCGTTTGTGTATGCAACACATCATGGCTGTTGGAGAATACAATCATAACTCAGGGCTTTGATTCAGTGTATTAAGACTTGGTCATTAAAGCTTGTTCATATATAGATTATGTCATGTATTTAATAACATGATGTCTAGATGATGTTAGAAAATTGTAGTCACGACTATATGTTTCTGTATCTCATCATGTAAAGTTCGTAAAGTTTATTGTGTTGTGATTAATTTCAGGGTAAAGGTGGGAAGCTAGTGGGAACATTTTCAGCTACGGATCTAAGGGGATGCTCGATGTCGCAATTGGGATCTTGCTTGCGACTGAACGTGGTGGAATTCATAGAAAAATGTTCTGCAACTTCATTGCACGAGGCATCAGCCTTGAAAACCTCGACCGACGAACTTATCACATGCAGCCCTGATTCTCCACTCGTGGAGGTGGTGAATAAGGCTATCAACAGCCACGTGCACCGTGTTTGGGTTGTTGATGGGTCGGGTTTGCTTACGGGTTTGATATCTCTCACTGATATCATCCGTGTGGTACGAGCTTGGATGCTTTCACTTGTGTAGTTTATTCAGTTTGATATATGTATATAGTTTTAGTTTGATAGGTTTTGGTATATGTAGCATGTAATGTAACAAAAGACGGTTGGTTTGACTTCGTTGTGCTTTTGAAACAAGTGACTGTAAGATCTAGCCTTGTGTGTAATATGAGTTAACGTGCCTTGGAAGTTTGATTTAGATGCGTCTACAACTAGTTATAAGAATGGGGATGATTTTTGAAACTGTTGTACATGTTGTCGATAATGCATATCATTCTATGTTTATTTCGGAAGAAAAAAAGATAAACATACACCTCTGTTTTACACCCTGAGTGTGTGCGATTACACACTGCGTGCATTTTTCACACTCATTTGGGGGAAACCAAGAAAACCCTTTACCCTTTGCTCTGCTTCGACTCGCGGCTGCCTTCTTCTCCCCCCCCCCCCCCCCCCCCCCTCCCCCCCAACCACCACTGTCGCCCACCGGAGTGGAAGCTGTCTAATTGACCCGTAATTCTCATGGGCCGTACTTTTCATGGGGCCGCCATTGCCTATGTCGGCGAAATCTGCTTCGCTGCCAAAACAATTGGAAATGACAAACTCTCCCGTACTTCTCATGGGGCCGCCATTGCCTATGTCGGCGAAATCTGCTTCGCTACCAAAACAATTAGAAATGACAAACTCTCCTCAAAGGTCGTATGCTACAATAGCTTGCTCTCAATCTAGAT
This sequence comes from Linaria vulgaris, assembly GCA_948329865.1. Lineage (NCBI taxonomy): Eukaryota > Viridiplantae > Streptophyta > Magnoliopsida > Lamiales > Plantaginaceae > Linaria > Linaria vulgaris. The sequence continues at coordinate 102,293,864 of OX415254.1, read as the reverse complement.
TCACGATTCTGAAGTCGTGGGTCAATGACCCATCATTACATATAGCGAATCGAAGAATCAAACCTAAGCAAGTTGAGATTTACAAGGAGAAACGCTCGATTTTTATCCCCGATGATGAAGTGCGAGTGCTGTTGCAACCATTCAAGTTCGCTTTAGTTGGAAAATTCTTCCATGAATGCCAAATACTCAATGAATTAGCCCAAGGTTTCAGATCTTTGGGATTATGGGGAAAATATTCGATCGAGCATCTCGATCCAAAGCATGCGTTGATTACATGTACGTTGGAAGAGGATTTCTCCATGTTGTGGGTGTGTCGTGATTGGAAGATAGGGGGTTTCCCAATGACGGTGCTTAAACGGAGAGAGTGGTTCAAGATCAAGGAAGAATCACCAATCGTTCTAGTGTAGATTTCGATTTCGAGGTCGCCTGCTATCGAATGATATATTGATTGAGATTCCAAAGATGATCGGAAAACCGCTTCGACTCGATGAAGCGACGGTGTGTCGCACCAAGCCTGGTGTTGCTCGAGTTTGTGTCGAAATTAATCTGTTGGAGATAGCTCAAGACTCGTTGGTGGTGAGGATGAGTGACCAAGAGGTGTTGAAGATAGCATATGAAAACGTTCCCAAGTATTGTACTGCTTGATGAATGGTCATGGGCATAAAGAAAAATCATAGGAGGTTGCCTATGAAACTAGAAAAAGAAGTGACCTAAAAGTGCTCGACGAAATGCTGAAACGAGGAACAACAAAAGAAACAAATAACCCGACATTATCGGCGGCATCTCCAATGACGAATACGTCGCCGAGGTTAGTTTGTGAACCTTCTAATAAGTTTGGGGTATTAGCTGAGTTAGTCGATTTCTGGAACGCTACGTGTTGATGGGGGTAATGAGATTTTAAAATGTGCTATTGATTACAATGATTTAACTGTTGCAAAGCCTTTTGTTGATGGCGAGGTTGAGATTTTAAAATCTGTTGATTTGGAGGCTGCCGGTGAACGAAATGGATATGTGGATGGGACTGTAAATGTAGATAATGGAGGAGGGAGTTCAAATATGGAGGATGGAGATGAGAGTTTTGATAATATAGATTTAGGGGTTGTTGTTCATGTCAATGCACAAAAGGTTGTTGAAGAGGAGAAATTAGAAGAAGGTGAAATTGTAGTTAAGTACCCTGAGGAGGTTCGCAATAAAGAGTACCAAATGGTAGAATATGTTCAAAAAGTGAGGGAATGAAACAAAAAAATCTGGTTTGATTTAGACCCGTTCTTTAAGGACAACGGAAAGGATGTTTTTGCTGAAACTGGAGGAGCTTTTAGGCCCTCAACGGAGGATATTTTTCTGGGTATTGTTGATAATAGAGCTGAATGCTTAGACTCAGAATGCCCAAGGCAAATTGACTTCAAATTAATTGATAATATTATTAGCAACGGTTCCACGAATGACATGGGTATGTTGTCGGATTCCGAATGCTCAAAGAAAACTCATATTGGCTGTAGTGATGCTGAAATCACGAGCGATCTTCTGCGTGTATGACAACGAGAAATAGGAAACGCCAACTTGCCAAAAGAAATAAAGATATTGAGTACTATCAATTCCATAACAGATTTGTGGGTTTAAGTATGTGTTGAGTATCATCTGGTTTTGTGAACGTTAAAGAAAATTAGTTTGGCCTTCTTATATTGGCTTAGTTAATAGATTTTATGTTTTTAACTAATGAGTTCTTAAGCCCTTTTGCTGGTCTTTATGTGGTCGCATGGGTAGGGTACACTATGCGATCTCCATATGTAGTACCCCTCATTTTTTTCTTTATAAAATCTTTTTTTTTTCTCTCTAAGTTATTTCGGAAAAATAAATCTTTATTCTTCATTGGATTATTGACATTAGTTTTATTATTTGACTGGAAGCGGGAAGCAACATGACGAAAGCAGGCAGCTAATGTTGGATTTTTTGGGTCCATATAGTGAAAAGATTACAAAATCACCGGGTTAAAAAAAATTTGAACCAAACTCGCGTGTATTAATCTCTTAGTGTCAAACATTTGTGTTTTAAAAAATGTGGACCACACCCCCTTGTGTTATTTACGTCGCATGGAGTTCCATCGTGTTTTTAAATCTTGCATTAAAAATCTCCTTGTGTTATTAAATTTGCACCAAATTTCTTCATGTTTTAAAAAATAATGTACCAATCTCTTCTTCTTAAGAATGTAAAATTGATAATTCACATGTTCTTGGGGTGTTTAATGTATGATGTTTGGGAACACGTGCCGTGCAACAAAAAGAAGAATGTAAAATTGAAAATTCACATGTTTTTTGGGTGTTTAATGTATGATTTTTGGGAACACGTGCCGTGCAACAAAAATAACACGTATGGGTTTGTTTTGGGGTTGTTTAATGCATGGGTTTTGGAAACACGTAGCTATCGTGCAAAAAACAAAATATAACACTTAGGGGTTTGGCGCGATTGTTTAAAAATATAAGGAATTTTGGCGTAGGATATATACAAAAACGTGGGGGAGTTGCGCAAAATAACCAACGCTAAGGGTTTTCGGGTATATTTTCTTTTAATTTTGCGTTCATGTATCCTCATTTTATTGTTTTAATTGTGCAATATTGTATTTTATGTCGGAAGTGAGTTTATATAAATTAGTGCCCCTTACCCAAGTTTGCTATATTAGTATTGTATAATGTATATGTAGATATATTCAAAATTGGGTAATTATGTTATGCCATCGACGGATGTGTATACTGTAGCACGAATATGAATGTGTATATTTACATAAGAAATTATGGCAGTTGATATAAGCGTATTCTTTTTTTTTTTTGTATTAAAATTTTGCCACAATTTAGGGTTGTTACATTGCTTTTAGACTTTTCTTAACATCTTTTAATTTTTAATGTTGGTTTATATGGTGGCCACACTTGAGGAGAGCAATATGAGGAGCAGTTCATCCGCTCTTAGAATTTTGGACCTAGCTAGTTCCTATTATCAATATGTCGCGATAACGTTTATGCTTAATGGTCATAGGGATTACTTCTCACGATTTGCTACTATCTAACTTACTACAGATTCGGAGTGTTCATTTTGTTAATTTCTTGAAGTCGTGGAGGAGGTATGTTTTAAGTGTAACGTATGATTTATGTACACTTGTTTTTTTGTTTTCTTATCGTTACATATTCTTATTACTTTTATGATTAGCTAATAACTTGAGGCTAATAATAACGAACTAATTGCAGATTAGTTTCTAAGATGATGTAGGAATAACCCTGTTTTTCCTACTAACTCGGCATGAAACCCGATTGAACAAGATTGCTAAGATGGTAGAAGGCAAAATATTCTGAAAGTATGGACTACATTGCTCAAAAGTTGTTTGATAGTTATTAATGATGACAAATGGTCTTATATATGACTCTACCTCCTTAATTAGCGGATGGTAGAAATAGATTCAATCCTAAATTGAGCATGCCGCTCTAACAATGAAATGTAGAAGGTTTATCACTAAGCGAAAGGTTTCATCAATAACTTTTTATCTTGTATTCCGAACTTGAAGACTCATTGTGCTTTCTTTATAATATCATTTGCTATTGGAAAAATTGAAGTTTATTTATGAGGATTTCACTATTTTCCTCTTATAATTTGGGCTTTTCGATGATTTATCACTATGAAAAAATCGATAAATAAGCCCAGTTCCACCCTGAAGTACCAACTCAGTGTACTGAGAGTGTTATCCGTGTATTTTTGCAACGTGTTCGATGTATGACCATGCCTCACTGAAGAAATAATTATAGGAAAAATTTATAATGTTACCTTAAAATATTTAGTAAACTTACTTTTAACACTAAATATTATCCTGCAAGAAATACTTAATATAATATATCTTCTCAACTAAAAAAATATAATTACTTTAATAATAATGTTATTTCAGTTATAATAATGTTATTTTATAATTTATGAGTAGTTAAATTTAATTTTTTTGATAAATTATAACTTAAAATAAAGGATTTTTGACAAATACCTCTCCGTGTTATGCTAAATTGTTAAATTAGCCACTATGAAATTTGTTTTAGCCAAATACCCTACTGTGATCTTAAAAGTTGGCACCAACCTTGAAAATTGTAGTTTAAATTTTATAATTAAAGACCAAAATCCCCTTAGTAGTTATAATATTTTCTTTTATGTAATTTCGAGTTTAATTTTTCTATATTCCTCTATTTTTTTTATAAAAAAATTAGTTAAAAAGAAGACATATACATCTTAACTTTATAATTTCATTTTAATCTTAATTTACTTTTTATCTTCAATATTTTAAAATATAGAAATAAAAGATATATATCTTTTATTGAAAAAGAGAGGTATACGTGTCTTCTCTAAAACAAAATTTAACATCTACTCTCATTTACGAGAGAGTGGACAACACCTTCCTTCATAGAGGAGTAAATTAAAATACTAAATTTTTAATCACATAAAGGTATTTAGTCAACTTTCCCCCCCAAACTTAGCATGTCACATGGTGGCGAGTTTGAGTTTGGGTTTGGTGGGAATGGGGTGGTGGGTCGGGGTGGGGAAGATAATTTTTTATTTATTTAACTAATTACTTGAACAATTAAATTTGTATAGAGGTATAAAGAGAAATTAAAATATATAACTCGCATTTTTTGAATTTAAATAATATAATAAATTTTTTTATATTTTAGAATTAAAGAAAATATTTTGTAATATATATTTCACTATTTTTTCTAAAAGTTTTAAGGTAATATTTAGTGTAAAATTAGTTTTAAAGATTTTAAGTTAATTTTAAGAATATACCTTGAAATTGTTTCTCTTATGTGGCATGGTCATATGCCGCCATAGCACAAAGAACACCCATAACACTTTTTTTTTTGAGTTGTCAGTTCAGGTCAAAATTGGATATATTTAACGATTTTTCATAGTTACAAAGTTATCAAAAAATAAAGGGTAAATCGTTGAATTGACAAACTCACAAACATAATGAGCAAACATAATGGTCAACGTTAATTGTAATTTCTTGTTGCACGCTACAGGTGATAGGCACCTGACTTATATTTTGTTTTTGAACAACAAACCTGACTGTTAAGCAAGAGTCCCATATCAGAAAGATGGAGGAGTTGATCAGGGCTTATAGGATTTGAGACTTCTCAATTGGTATGAGGCATTTTGGGATCCCATGAGGGCTTGGGCTCAAAGTAGACAATATCATACCAATGTGGAGATTCCAATTCCAAGAAACTGGTATCATAGCCAGTACTCCCGATTTGTAGGTGTCTCAGGAGTGAACGAGAAATTAGGTGAGCTCCGATTTAAGGAATTTATCACATGTGGTGAGGCATCGCGTTATATTCAGAGATCCTTTGTTCAAGGGAAGAAAACAAAAGTTTGTTGGGCCAAGAACAATATCCTGGGTGCAAACTGAAGAAGAAGATAAAGTCCCAGTCACGTGAGACGCATGTATGGACAGTTCGGTGGTCCTTTGTTTGGGGAGAGGATTGTTGGGGTAAACAAGAGTCCCACATTGGAAAGATGAGGGAGTTGAACTGAGTTTATAGGATTGAGAACTTCTCAATTGTAATGAGGCATTTTGGGAGTTGGACCCAAAAATAAAACCATGAGGGCTTGGACCCAAAGTAGACAATATCATACTAATGTGGAGATTTCAATTCCTACACTCACATATATTTAGGTGAGACTGATTTGGCAATGGCGACATTACAAATAATAAATGATAGTTATTTATTTATAATTTTCCTTTAGCTCAATGTTTTAGGTAATTGTTATTGAGGTTGCTACAAAGAAAATAATTACCCTATCCAATAATTTATAATTTGGAGTGCTTTTTAGTTATTAAGATGAAAGCTTAATTTGACCCCTGATCCAGGGTTCAGAGTATCCTGATCCAGGGTTCAGAGTATCCTAGGGGTACCCAGTGGTGCACCTTTAAAATTATTTACATAATGATCCCTCAAATTTTAAGTTTTTTACAAAGTAATACCCCACTTCTTGAAATATTTATTGTAACGACCATACATAGCAAATTGATATCAGAGCCTAGGTTTTATTTATTTAAAGTAGAAATTTAATTATTATAATAATATTTAAATACCTCGAGAGAGGAGTAAATTTAAAATATGAATCCGAACGAAAGTTCGAGATATATTCTCAACAAGAAGTTTTCCGAGAAATTGGAAGCCACGAAACAAGAAAAGAATTATAATGATAGAAAAATCCTATCAACAAGATGAGTAATTTGGGGTCACCAAATTTTCATAAAATCAAGACGAATGGCTCTAAGTTATCCTTAGACCTTAGAGAGATCCAGACACATGGTAATTGTGACGACCGCGCCCCACGGGCCATGCTACGATCCAAGTTGGTTCAGTGGTGGCCAGCCACTTTACCCAATCCAGACTAAAGCGCAACTCATAGAAAGGGGTTTCACTTGTTCAGGATCAAAACCATACACATTTTATAAATTATATTTTGATATATACAGCGGAAGTCTTGGTATTACAAATAATGTGACTATTTTAATGGTTATGCACTAATGACAAAACACGAATATTCCAAAATGCACGCTTGAACAATTATTCACTTGGTCCATGCTGCCATGTTGATTTCCTCATAAAGAATGAACAGAAGAAACGAGGAATAAGTCTTTAATGACTTAGTGAGATTCATATAAAAGAACTGGCAATGCAAGAATTAATTGTGATCTACTCGATACATTTCAGGAGTGATCTTACCGGTAGAAACAGTTCAACTAGACAATTTGATGTAGCAATGGTACTGGAGTTTTTATAGAATAGTTAATGAACTTGTGCTTAACAATAAACAAATCCAGCCTTATGACTTCTACTATTCTACCTTATACCTCCCGATGAGAAGCGACCTCGCAAACAATCAAGAGACATGATCGAGTACATGTTGATCCAGCACGCGGGTTATAGCCAACTCCTGACTGCAAGTGGCGCCTAGATAGATGGGTATCAAGCAAAGTTACTTAAACCAACAGTCCTTACTGCCCCGCAGTAACTCGACTCAATCTCTGGGCCCAAGTTCCCAAAGGCGTCCCAATGGGTATAACAAATAAACAATCAAGCTAGTAAACCGGATAATATGCATTGCCCCTTGAGCTACATGTCCCGAACATAGTTCGTTGCTCTTTGCACAATTCAAGAACCAAGAGATGAGATTATAATATTGGAGAATTATCATGATTATGAATAGATATGATAAATAATAAAGGATTGGATATGATTTAACGATGAGTAAGAAAATTATGTTATGAGATGAGATGCCAAACAGGATTATGATGAAATATAGGTTGTTCGAGGTTTGGTAACAGAGTAGTGGCTTTCCTGTCAAAGTTCCTCAGGGCCGGATGCCAAACGGGGCTAGAACAAATCAGAAATGGAACATCACCTTAACTCATATGGGGAACCTTGATGGCGTTGATTAGTTCGTCAAACCTTTAATAAATTTAAATAATATTAATCAACTAAATTTATAATTCACCACAACAATTATTAGTATTTTTTCTTCAATTCTCATGTTGGTGAAATTGAGAACGGTCTTGTTAAGAATGCTAGTTATAATGTAAATCTTAGTAAATAACACATAAGCTTAATTTATGTCATTACACAAAACATCAAAATCTTAGATGATGAATTTAAAGAAAAACATATTACTTAACTAACTATAGGAAAACTCATCTTTTTAGTCTTTAATCAATTCCAAACTTTTAATAACCACACACCAAATCATACGAAATAACACCTTAAAAGGTATAACTTAGTCATTTATTACTTTATTTTACATAGTAAGTTTAAAAATGCATATACTCGTTTTATAACTTAAATATAAAGATATAAACATGAGAGGTTTATCAAAACGTGTGATAAGGGATGATAAATAATCTTATTTGATGGTTAGGTCATGAAGTGGCAAGAATAATCTTGTAAGACTTATGAAAATAATATGTTAAACATGATAAATTTACCATTTAAATGCTATAAATAAGATCACAAAATGTCAATTCATGATTATAAATCATAATAATCTAATTATAACTAATACTATATCATGTTAAATTTATGTGTGTGATAAATACATTGAATTATGATGGCGATTAAACTTATAAATTAAGAAAACAAAGATTGTGCCAAATAAACTGAAAAATCACCGCAGTTTTGGTTTTACCTTTGATCGGACATCCAAATGAACATGGTTTTCAAGTCTTTTTATGCTTTATGGTTTTCTAACATCATGAGAGATGTGGGAATCCAAGATTTTGTGAAAACGCAAAAGTTTGCTATGCTAAATAATTCTTGCAACATAAGAGTTGCTATCGGATTTCCTGACAGCAATTTACAATTTATGGATTATGCCTTTCTAGATCATATTATTGGAGAAAGATGTCTTCATACAAACGATAGAATACACCAAGGAGAGTATTCAGCCGTTGGCCTTGATCAAAAAGGATTTTTCTACAATTAGTTATGATTTTTCTAAGGTGCAGAATCGGTATTTCATGCGCAGTAAAAGTTTTGGCGTCGTTTTGGGTAGAAAATAGCATGATAAAAATATGGAAAAATTATTTGCCGAACGAAAACACAAAAAGGAACAACTTTTATTTCTTCTTACTTTTGCAGAATCGTATTGTTTTGGGCTGTAACAAATGGTGAAGAAGGGTGAGTATTTATAGGCGAAAATAGTAGTTTTATCATACATATTTAGGTCCCACCTTGATTATTTTATATTAATTCACAAAAAATCTGAATTTAATCATGTTCTTAAGGATGTCATGGCTTAGCCCATCAAAAATATGTCATGGCTTACTTCATCAATTGGTTAATTGCATATCAAGTCCCTCAATTATTTATAATTAAAATTCAAAGTATAATTAGATTTCTTTGTTACATACATATTTATTCATGTAATTTTTCTAGATAATTCGATCATCTTTGTTAAGATTTGAAATTGAAATATATGTTCTAGGATTAGAGACATATAAAAATAATAAAAGACTAAAATTTAAGTTTATGGACTAAAATGCAGATTTTTCTAAACATTTAGGATTAAAAATAGAAATTTTCAAAAGTTAAAGGACTAAAGTATAAATTTAATTTCTTCCTAAGTTTTGGGGTGTTACAATTCCCCCTCCTTAAAAGAAACTGGTCCCCGGATTCTTACCTAAATTGTTTTGAAGATAAAGTATTGATAACCGCTATTTCGATTAATTTTATCCTTAAGGACTAACACTTAACACCCTAGGAAGTTGTAAACCCCTTTTATCGGAAGAATCAAATTAAACTTTTATGATTTTTGTTTAATAATAACCGAGAGTTTATTAGTTTTTTTTTGTTTTTTACGTTTCACACATTATAACAACTATATAGGTAAAAGAAGACTACTCAAATAAATGTCTTATTATCCCAGATGCAATATTTCAATTGAACTTACATAATAGTAGTAAACTCATACCAAGAGCAAGAAATAGAAAAGGTATTGCGAATCCTAAAAATACAATAGCAAAATCAAATGATGTTTCTTCATCATTTAGAAGAAAAAAAAATTACAACAAGAATTACTTGAACCAAATGATCCATTTTTGGTAGAGAGAAGATAGATGAAGATGAGTGTGTGTTTTGTAGTATAAAAATGATGTATTTATATAAGGAGATATGGCTATTATAGCCGTTTATAACCGTTGGGAGATTTTTTTTAATGGTATGATGATTGGGACGAAAATTAAGATTAGAAAAATGTGACTTATTTGTGTAAAATATGTTTGTGTTTTTGAAATCTTAAAATAAAGGTTTTAACTAACGATCATAATATATAGAAATTAGAATTTTTTTTAATATTCTTAAAATTTTGAGTACTAAGATTTTTAATCCAAAATAATTTTTTTTTCGATAAATCATGCTAATTAAAAAATAACTATCACAAAGAACTCGAGTAATTTTAATTGTAACATAACATAGAAGTTTTTGTGATTTATTATTACTATTGATATTATCATTATTTTGGAAATTTTATATTCAAATGAATAAATTTGGATACTTAGACAAAACACGGGAGGAAACTAAGGTAAAATAATTTTTCCTTATAAGTGCATGCACGTATTTTAAGAATTATGCATATATTTGGTTTTTAAATAAAACTTAGGCGGTCACAAACACACACATACACACACCCACGTATATATATATATATATATATATATATATATATATATATATATTATTCTTAATAGGCACAAATAATAGATGATGGGGTGCAGCGATATGAATGCGTTTTCTTAGATTGGTAAATGTCATATCATCAAAGATGGCTTGTAGGGGAAGTTGCTTATAAAAGATGGATTTTTGGAGACACTATTTAATTAATTATTATTTTTGAAGATGTTGTATTAATATTGTTTCAAAAGCTTCATCAGTACGCCTACTATGTTTTCTTATAAATAGAGGTTTTATGATGTCGAAGATCACACATTAACACATACCACATTATCAGGAAGAAAAAAAAATCTGAGATGGAAAAACTTTCAATTCGAGAAATAAAATCTATTTGTGTCTTTTGTGGGTCTAGTTTTGGAAAAGATCCTGAGTTTCTAGAAGTAGCAAGTAGTCTGAGGAACACATTGGCAAAGAGAAACATAAAGCTAGTCTACGGAGGATGAAGTTTAGGGCTAATGGAGTGTGTAGCAAAAAGCGCATTTTCTATAGGTGGTAAAGTGTTAAGAATCATACCAAACGCCTTAGCGGACATGAATCCCAGTGGTCCAATCATAGGTGAAGAGCTAATTGTACCTAGCATGCATGAAAGAATAGCTACTATGTTGTATAATTCAGATGCATTTATAGCATTACCTAGGGGCTTAGGAACACTAGAAGAAATTTCTTGCATAGCTTCATGGGCTCAATTAAACATGCATAAAAAACCTATAGGGTTGTATAATGTTAATGGTTTCTATAACAGGTTGTTGTCTTTTCTAGATCATTGTGTGGAGCAGGAGTTTATGAAGCCGTCGGCTCGTGAAATTTTCATCTGTGCATATACTGCAAATGAATTGATTGACAATCTTAAGGCATATGTACCAAAAGTAGATCACATATCGTCACAAATTCAAGGGCAGACAAGTAGTGACAATAGTCGTGGTAAGAAACGTGCTTTAAATGTAGTTACGACACTCCAATTGTAACTCTTTTATGTGTTTGATGTAAAAATATATGTTTAATTTATATGAATATTTTAGTGAAAATATCTTTGAGTGATTAATGTTTGTCAATTTTTTTTTACCAATGGCTCTGATATCATACTGTGACGACCGCGCCCCACGAGCCATGCTTCGATCCGAGTTGGTTCAGTGGTGGCTAGCCACTTTACCCAATCCAGACTAAAGCACAACTCATAGAAAGGGGTATCACTTGTTCAGGATCAAAACTATACACGTTTTATAAATTATATTTTGATATATACAACGGAAGTCTTGGTATTACAAATAATATGACTATTTTAATGGTTATGCACTAATGACAAAACACGAATATTCCAAAATGCACGCTTGAACAATTATCCACTTGGTCAATGCTGCCATGTTGATTTCCACCTAAGGAATGTACAGAAGAAACGAGGAATAAGTCTTTAATGACTTAGTAAGATTCATATAAAAGAACTGGTAATGCAAGAATTAACTGTGATCTACTCGATACATTTCGGGAGTGATCTTACCGGTAGAAACAGTTCAACTAGACAATTTGATGTAGCAATGGTACTGGAGTTTTCATAGAATAGTTAATGAACTTGTGCTTAACAATAAACAAATCCAGCCTTATGACTTCTACTATTCTACCTTATACCTCCCGACGAGGAGCGACCTCGCAAACAATCAAGAGACATGCTCGAGTACATGTCGATCCAGCACGCGGGTTACAGCCAACACATGGCTGCAAGTGGCACCTAGATAGATAGGTATCAAGCAAAATTACTTAAACCGACAGTCCTTACTGCCCGGCAGTAACTCGACTCAATCCCTGGGCCCAACTTCCCAAAGGCGTCCCAATGGATATAACAAATAAACAATCAAGCTAGTAAACCGGATAATATTTGTTGCTCTGATTTGGCAATAGATCATTTTATATATATTTGAGTGTCGGTTACAAGTGAGTAGTCTGGAGGTACAACGAGTCTATCTCAAATCAGGCCTACACTACGTGTCTCGTGTAGACTTGGTCCGGAACACCTCGAACCTACGCCTTGATGCTTGGATAGGATTGGAATATCGGTAACTAGATCTAACCGACGTCGGTGATTGTCTTTGATGTGATATCGAGGATGACCCCCGATCTGATATTGGTGATAAGCTGGTGTGACGTGTCAGAGGTGCACGTGATAATCCCGATTGTTAACGGGTTGGAATTATTCCCTTATTTAACGAGTTATTTATTCGGTCGGAACGCCAATCCTGACCCGAAGGGATCGTTGGTTTTCATTAGTTTGGGGATGGACTCGGATATCTTCCGAGGTGCCTACGTATCCCCCGATTGGGAATCAAGCCACTCGTAGTTCCTATTCTTGGTGTTGATTAATTTGGATTACCGATTTTAATGATTGGGTGGATTTTATCTGTTGAGAGAGTTGACCCTTGTGAAGCCTCCAGAAAGAAAAGAATTCTCTTTCTCCCCTGGAGCCTTTATTTTTAATACTATAGAGAACATCAGTTCCCTTGGGCGCGCCCCCCTTTTTCTTTTTTTTTTCTTGGTGATTTGCTACTTCTGCTCTTTATAGAAGTTTTTTAGGGACATGTGCCAACGTGCATGTGTTTAGTAGAAACACGTGTCGATACGCATGTGTTTAAGGAATAGATTTTAATCTGTTGGGTATATCTGCTGACTGGGCGCTGACGAGGATGATTTATCCTTTCCGATAGCTTTCATAGGCTCCGATAGGCTAATTCCTTAGTTTTCTTCCCTCCGCTGGGCGGCATCTATTGGAAACGTGGGATAAGTGAAAGGGAATGTTCATCTGATGCTGTTTGTGGTTCCGATAGCGGTTTATCTTTGGGATGCCTTCTTTCGATGTGTACTCCGATAGGAGGTGATCTCGTACCCCGGGGGACTCGGGGTCTTCGCTGTACGGCACGGGTATTCTCGATTGCGAGTACAAAATCATATAATAATATACCTGGTTATTTTAATAATTGAGTTATGGTATCTTTTAAGCACGTGAATTTTTACCCTGTTAACAAACCCCCCCAGTTTCTAGGGCAGTTGACTGCACTAGAAACTCAAAAGGTCGAAAGTCGCGATGATCCTGGCATCGTAGTTTGCAGTCGCGGTGGTTATCGAAAGTACCGACTTCGATTTCGGGTTCTCGAAGTATCGTACGTAGTATCAGGACACTTTAGTGCCCGTTTAGGCATCGTAGGGGCTACCTCGACCCTTTTAAGTATCGCAAAGTTATCGGGGATCTTACGGACTTCGCCAAGTATTATACCGTATCCTTTAAGGTATCGTAGATTTCCTGAAAAGGGTTCAGGTGGCATCCAGGACTCGGAGAATTTTGGGATGGTACCGTAGTACGGTTTGACACGTCTCTCGAGTTTTTGACTTTGCCTTTGAAGAGATGTGGAGTATCGTGGGTGCTTTCTCCATAATGAGATGTTTCCGATGCCTTCGAAGTGTGCTCTCGCGGGATTAGTATCAGGGAATTAATGATAATTAATGTCGTTGCATTTAATTAACTGCGGTTTAAATGCAGTTAATGGTGATTTAATGCCATGTTCAGACCTAGGGCGCGTGCCAAAATATTCGGACTGTTATGCTCTCCATAACCGAGGAGACGTGGCTGTTCATAACCCATTAGGCACGATTTTCAATCCTGGGGTGTAAAGAGGGTTAGTGGGTAGTTAATGCTTTTAATGGGCCTAGGGTTTATAAACCCTTCACTCCCCCTCCCAATTCTCACTCGCTACTTTAAGCAAAAAATATTCCCGTTTCTCTCTTTCTGCAAAAAGCTTCTCAATTCTCTCAAAAATCTTTTCAATGGCGTCTCAATCTACCACCAACTTGGTGTCTGCCGCTTCTGGTACCGGCGGAGCGACGGGGTCTACCTTTCCGTCTTCTCGAAAGAGAAGCGCGACGGTGGTTATGGGTGGTGACGGGGGTAGTAGCAGTGTTAAGAAAACAAAGAAGTCTAAGAAAAGTGCCGAGAAGGGTGGTGTTCCTCGAGCTACCCAGAAAGCTGAGGTGACGGTTAGCACTGCCACAGAGGATGAAATTCGAAAGTTGTTCACTGATAACGGCGCGTCCGACCGTAACATGGAGGTGACGGTTCCACTAGCAAACCAAAGGGGTAATTCTCCTCCGCCGAATCACGTGACGGTGTATTATGCACAGGTAAAGGCGGGGTTGCGTTCCTTTTTCCCGCCTCTCTACTGTGAAATTTTCAAACTTTGCAACTTAAGCCCTAGTCAATTCACCCCCAATTCTTTCACGGCCCTTGCCCTGTTCGTCTTTTGGTGCCTGGTGAGGGGGATAAATTGTACTAGGGATAGGTTCTTCTCGATTTTTGAGCTGAAGGCGTCCCCGGGGGGAGCTCCTTTCTACTGCTTTACTCATCGGGACAAAGACGATCGGATCTCCAAGGGCAACGTCAGCTCTCACAGCACGTGGAAGAACAAGTTCTTCTATATCTGCCCCTCCGAGGGAGAATGGGACATGCCGCTCACTTGGAGGGAGCCTATCTTCCCCGAGAGGGTGCTGGACGATACACTGGTGTTTTCACGTGTGTTTTCTGCGAAGCCTTTGGTGGAGTCGAAGGATTTCGCTCGCCTCTATCGGACCACGGGTTTGCGACATATCGCCCCGATAGACAACATCAAGACTCCTCTGGCTATCCCCACGAAGTTATTCAACAATTTCGGTAAGTTACTAGACTTATATCCTTCTGTTCTATATGTATCTCTTCTGGTTTACCTAACTTCTATCTGCTCCGCAGTGGACGTCTTACGACCGTACATGGTGGAAGGAGCCAGCGGCTCAGGTGGTAACAAGGAGATGGATATTCAGGAGGAGAGGCTGATGGTGAGAGAAGGTGGGGTCTCCGGGGCTGCGGAGGGCGATACCGAGCGAGCAAGGACTCGTCTAACAACTCCGACCGCCTTATCCCGATCCTTCAGTGGGACATCCGATGCCCCGAAAGAAACGGAGATAGGGGTGACTTCCGCGGGTGCGGTCCTCGCGAATGCTTTCTCACTAGGAGAAGGGGACGAGGATGTAGGGATAGGGGGTTACCCTTACCCCCCCCCCCCCCTAGGCGTTGTCGATATACCTTCTCCCGTGGAGGTATCGGGAGATTCCATAGAGATTCTTCTGACAACCCCTCCCAAAGGTACTTTCTCTCCTCTTAATCTCAAGTAATACCGAGATGTTTACATACTTACTTATATGAGATTCTATATTTGCCAGACAAATGAGAGGCCCTTCATGCTGAGAACGAGGGAGTATCTCAGAAGGATGCTCTGAATTTGGGTAAGTTTCCTAAGTTTAAGCACTTATCTATTTAGATTCCCCTTTAGGGAATAGTCTGCTTATTCGGGATATTTGATTCACATGGGGCGTTAATTTATTCAATTCTGAAGGCGGATCCTTTCCTTCGGATCCTCACGCCCCTTCAGCTTCGGATGATCTGATGGCTTTACTGGAGGAGATGTTGGCTGCAGCTCCTTCTTTCTCAGGCCATCCCGCTCCGAGTCCATTTGCCGCCATCCAGTCAGACAGCCTTGCGGTTACCCAAGCACCCATATCGAGGGAAGTACCTCTAGGGGGAGCTTCGACTTCGGGAGTTCCCGCTTCGGGGCGAGAGCCCAGTTCGGAGGAGGCTAAGGTGGCCCTCGATACAATCACTCGGTACTTATCAGCTGTCAACTCTCTGCCATTGGGGGGTGGCAATTCGTTCAATCTTGCACGAACTGGATGGCTATGCTGGTAAGACATTACTTCTACTTATCTAATCCCTTCCGGGCCCATCATTGGGATCTTTATCTATCTACTTTGCTTTTTAGGCACCTAAAATGCTTCCTCTTCTATTACTCGAGGTTGAAAAGCTGCAAACGATGGCGGCCGAAGCCAAGGAAAGATCTCGGAAGATAGAGGAAGAAAATAAAGATCTTCGAGAGAGGATGGGAAAGTACAATGAAGCATGGGCCAAACTCACTCAGCAGGACCGAGAGCTGATGGAGGAAAACAAGCGACTCCAGTCCTACGTTACGGAGATGGAGGCCTCGGGGCTGGTTCTAAAAGACAAGGTTTCCTCCCTTGAGGAGGGGAAGGACGTTTTGGAGGCAAAACAGAAAGAATTGGAGCGGGACTTATACCAGGCACTCGGCCAAGTGGATGTTCTCAACGAGGAGCTGGCGAAAGCTCCGGTTTCGGGAGGCATTACCTCCGAGGAGGTGCAACAGAGGATATCTGCTGCAGTGAAGCAAGCTCAGGAGGATGCCACTCACCAAGTTAAAGAGCTATATGTCCGTAAAAATCAAGGATATATGGTTGGACACGTGATGTGGGGGTTCCTTCAGTGCTTCGGGCAAGTGCGCAGGAAGATAGCTTCCAACTTGGACCCGCGTGTCGTAAATATAGCGGGGATGGAGAAGCCTACGTTGGAACAAGCTTACGACCTCTTCCTCAAGAGCAGCACTCAGCTTCCCCCAACCTCTGATGCCCCAAGCTGGGTTCCCGTAACCGTTGTGGTCCCTCTGCCTACTGCTCACTCCTTCTGCCAGTGTTCCGATTCCTTTCCCTGCAACGGGGTCAACCCCCCCCCCCTCTAAGAGTGCTCTACCCCCTACATCCTAGGGACTTTAATATCGTACCATGTCATTTTACTCTACGCACAATTGTACTTTATTCTTCTTTTTTTTTAATGGAATGAAACTTATTTTTTCCTCGTCGATAGTCATCATAACTTTTCAGCACATTATGAATACTTGAGTCCTTTCCTATAATTGTCGAAATTGAGATTCAGAAATGAAGTTCATTTTTACTGGCCAAACAAATTACTGGGCATAGCGTGCCTGTTTGCAGTGCAAACTTTGAAAATACTCTAAATAGAGGTATCCCCCGACACGCCTTCATGGCTATAACATAGTTTGGACAGCTCAACCTTAATTTGGTCATCCGAGGAAAGATTCCCGTGTATACATAGGTGCTTGGAGTTTAGTGAATATTCTCACGTACTTTTAAAAAATCACCCCGATTACAGACTTTGAAAGCCTTCGAGAAGGGGATACGAATAAAGGTTCTTCGGGTAGGACGCTCGCAGAGAACCTCTACGAGGATACCGGGTCATCTCTCTTTCCTTCGCAAGTCCCTTAGAGACTTTGCGTATATACTTATATAGTGATAAGAGAATCTTATGATTCTTCGGGAAATGTCCAAGAATAGAATCGAGTCACGCAAGCTTCAAAGGAGAAAAAACTTATCTTCGGAGCGTATCGCCCCGTGGCTGTAGCATCTACTTTCCGTTTGGCACTTGGCGACGATCCCTTCGGACTTGCTCAAAGATTCAATGACGTTCCCACAGACGGCACCACTTTGTTAACGGGTTGGAATTATTCCCTTATTTAACGAGTTATTTATTGGGTCGCAACGTCAATCCTGACCCGAAGGGATCGTTGGTTTTCATTAGTTTGGGGCTGGACTCGGATATCTTCCGAGGTGCCTACGTATCCCCCGATTGGGAATCAAGCCACTCGTAGTTCCTATTCTTGGTGTTGATTAATTTGGAGTACCGATTCTAATGATTGGGTGGATTTTATCTGTTGAGAGAGTTGACCCTTGTGAAGCCTCCAGAAAGAAAAGAATATTCCTTCTCCACTGGAGCCTTTATTTTTAATTCTATAGAGAACATCAGTTCCCTTGGGCGCGCCCCCCTTTTTCTTTTTTTCTTGGTGATTTGTTGCTTCTGCTCTTTATAGAAGTTTTTTAGGGGCAGGTGCCAACATGCATGTGTTTAGTAGAAACACATGTCATTACGCATGTGTTTAAGGAATATATTTTAATCTGTTGGGTATATCTGCTTATTGGGTGCTGACGAGGATGATTTATCCTTTCCGATAGCTTTCATAGGCTCCGATAGGCTAATTCCTTAGTTTTCTTCCCTCCGCTAGGCGGCATCTATCGGAAACATGGGATAAGTGGAAGGGAATGTTCATCTGATGCTGTTTGTGGTTCCGATAGCGGTTTATCTTCGGGGTGCCTTCTTTCGATGTGTACTGCAATAGGAGGTGATCTCGTACCCTGGGGGACTCGTGGTCTTCGCTGTACGACACGGGTATTCTCGATTACGAGTACAAAATCATATAATAATATACCTGGCTATTTCAATAATCGAGTTATGGTATCTTTTAAGCACGTGAATTTTTACCCTGTTAACACCGATATCGAATAAGATATCGAAAGGGATATCGGGATTGTATTTCGATCTGACGCGTGGTAGCTGAGGGATAATTATTGCTTGTTTTGGGATCCGGGCACCGCGTATTTATAGACCTCGGAATCGGGGACCACAGTAACATATCGGTGATTATTACCAATATGACATCGAATATGATCCCCGATATAGTCCAATATGGCCATATGCGGGAAATGCCCATATCATGTAGTCCCCCAATTTGGGGATTCTTATCTTAGAGATAAGAATTCGCAAATTAAATTTTAAATTCCTGGGTTACCTGTACCCTTCATCCCGTCAGTTCAAATGACGGAGCTTAAATTTGGGGGGAATGCACTTGTGATGAACTTCGATTAGTCTCCCAATGCAGTGGACGCATAGTTTGAGGTCCTCGTTTGAATTCTAGTTCCCTTGGTATTTGGGTTGCTTGTAAATTGTGATGGGGTTGCCGGGGCAGTTGTTATATTCTCGCGGCTCTTCGTGTAGTATGGTAGGATGTCGGGTTTCATCTTCGATGTTATGTCGAAATGCATATTCGATATGATGTCGAAAGTATTTTTCGATGATTTGGTGTGTTGTCGTATGCTGATGAAAGGTTGTGCTGGAGCCAGCTTTGTCCTTTACCCACATGTACTCCAAGCGACGTGGTGAGGGGACGGATGGATCGTTAACGATTCCGGACTGAACTCGGGTTATCCCAAGTTGCCTACGTATCCCTTTGCGGGAATCAAGTCGGACGTAGTTCATTTATCTATTCTGCACTGCGCGGCTTGACGGTTTTGATCATGTCTCCTTGCAGGAAGGTCCAAATCTCAAATCGCTTCTTGATATGGAAAGTAGACTCATTTAGCTTTCCAAGCATATAAGGTACAGATTGGGGAGATAAGTATATCGGTAGTGACATCTAGGGGTGGGTAATCGCTAATTCGGGTAGGGTACCCGAAAATTCGGGTAGGGTATCCGAATTTTCGGGTAGGGAAAACCCCTACCCGAAACCCTATCAAAAATTGGGGTACCCGATTGGAATCGGGTACCTTATCAATCGGGTACCCCAAACTTCGGGTTTGGGGTACCCGATTTCTGTCCAGTGGCCGAGACTGGCCACTGGAAACCCGGGTACCCGATCGGGTACCGGGTAGGGTACCACAAACTTCGGGTTTGTGGTACCCGATTGTTGGGCAGTCCCTGACTGACTCCTTGAGCAGTGTATCCCCTGTTTTGGAATCGAAAACATGGGATTTTTTTTAACAATTTCCCCTTTCAATTATTCCATAATTCGAAAAAAAAAACATATCCAATCTAATGATCTAAATCCAAAATAAAACACATTCACATCAAAACCAAATCCACAACATACCAATCAAATATCAATCCAAAACAACGGCCAATCCGAAAAAATCCAAAACATAAAGAAAAGAAAAGAAAGAGAAATAAAAAGAGAAGGGTTCAGCCGTTGTTGACTGAGAGAAGAAAAGAAAAAGAGAGAAAAAAAATAGATAAGGAAAGAAAAATAGAAAAGAAAAGGGAAAAAAAGGTATTATATAGGGTACCGGGTATCGGGTACCCTATATTTTGGAAAACCTCTACCCGAACCCGTACCCGAAATGCCCTATTCGAATAGGGTACCCAAATTTTCGGGTACGGTTCGGGTATTAATACCCGAAATTCGGGTATTACGATCGGGTAGGGTAGGGTACATCGGGTATTCTGGCACATCGGAGATATGTCGAGATTCCACAATATCGGCCATATCTCGAGGTTGGTATATCGAAATCTCGATCTGCTTCTTCCTATGGGTAGCTGACACATGTAGCTTTCCATACATATATTATACATGTCGAGTGGATAAGTACATCGGTAGTTATGTTTGATATAATATCAGGTATTGCAGTATGTCGAAGGTATGTTGATGGTATGTCGGGGATCTATGTCGAATATGGCATATCGGGGATGATATTCGATGTACATTTCGATATAGACATGACGGTCCCTAGGTGTTTTTTCCGTGGTCGTTGAGAAAAAGGCTGAAGGGTCCCTGTGGGAGTAGCTGTCTGCTGCCCTTATTGTAACTTGAATTTATCCCTTTCCGGATTACTTCCGATTCGTGATTCTGTAACTGAATATTTATTTCTCTGTGGTCTTCATAATATGTGACTCTTCGTTGCCCTGTTGTGTGATAAGCCGTATTCATTTTGTTCTCGTATTTGATGAGATTCCTTTAATCTGTTTGTTGTCAATCGAGGAATGATTAGAATTTACTCGGGGTTGGTAGAAACATGGGTAATCTGCCACTGCTTATGTGTTTATGATCGACCCCATTATTATAGGGGATATTCTTCTTGTGGTTAGGGGCCGATAGGGCCTGCCTCTTCGCCTAGTTTGTCTTATGGAATTTTCACCCAAATAGGCTCTTCACCAAGCTTGATTTATGGGATTTTCACCCAATAGGCTCTTCACCTAACGTAATTTTATGGTATTTCCACCCAATAGGCTCTTCACCTAGCTTGATTTATGGGTTTTCACCCAATAGGCCCTTCACCTAACGTAATTCATGGGATTTCCACCCAATAGGCTCTTCACCTAGTTTGATTTATGGGATTTTCACCCAATAGG
Organism: Linaria vulgaris; assembly: GCA_948329865.1. Classification (NCBI taxonomy): domain Eukaryota; kingdom Viridiplantae; phylum Streptophyta; class Magnoliopsida; order Lamiales; family Plantaginaceae; genus Linaria; species Linaria vulgaris. The sequence continues at coordinate 102,272,777 of OX415254.1, read as the reverse complement.
CTCTTCACCTAACATAATAGTTCGCGTGGGTAGGGACCCATCCCGTTATCACGGGGAACCCGCTACCGTTCAAATGTTTAGCGTCGACCCCGTTATCACAGGGGATATCTTTCTTGTGGGTAGGGGCGCATCCCGTTATCACAGGGAACCCGCTACCGTTGAGATGTTTATGATCGACCCCGTTATCATAAGGGATATTTTTGTTGTGGGTAGGGGCGCACACCGTTATCACAAGGAACCCGCTACCGTTGATATGTTTATGATCGACCCCGTTATCACAGGGGATATCTTTCTTGTTGTAGGTGAGCTTTTTCTTTGTCTTTTTGACTATGTCTCTTGGTGACTCTGTCGTCGTTGAATCTGTAGGTCATTAAGCCCTGTAACACAACACAAACAAGAAATATTTTTGATGTAAAAGCTAATACGAAAGCACGGAATGATGTGCATGTATTATCTGCAGGATGTTCCCTCAATTTAGGAATATCAGTTTTATACGAGAAACAGTGTTTCCATTGTGCTCTATCGTGCCTGTTGTACCTGTTTGTACCTATTGTACCTGTTTGAATAGATAATATTGAATAATCTGGGGCAATGTCCCCTGAATCCCCCTTTTAATATTCTCTATGTCCTTTTCGGATATAGTAAGGTGCAACCCTTTGAGCCATGTACCTGTCAGAGGGCGATGTGTTAAACATATATCTAGGGGAATATTCTCCAACTCTTTGTGCCATTCTCTGCACTTCTATAATGTCCACTTAGGACAAATCCCTACATGAAATATTAGATTGCGCCAAGCAACAAATAAAAAGGTAATAACGGATAACGGTCGAAGGCTAGGTAAACCTAACCCGCGTACGTATCCCGTTGAATGGGGAACCAGACCGACGTAGTTCCCCCTGCTTTTTCTTGGATCGACCCCGTTATCACAGGAAAGTTTTTCTGGAATCGACCCCGTTATCACAGGGGATTTTTTCTTGAATCGACCCCGTTATCACAGGGGATTTTTTCTTCGATTGGCCCCGTTATCACAGGGAATTTTTTATTGAATCGGCCCCATTATCACATGGGGTTTTTTCTTGAATCGGCCTCGTTATCACAGGGAATTGTTTCTTGAATCGGCCTCGTTATCACAGGGAATTGTTTCTTGAATCGACCCCGTTATCATAGGGGATTTTTTCTTGAATCGGCCCCGTTATCACAAGGAATTTTTTCTTGAATCGACCCCGTTATCACAGGGGATTTTTTCTTGAATCGACCCCGTTATCACAGGGAATATTTTATTGAATCGACCCCGTTATCACATGGGATTTTTTCTTGAATCGGCCCCGTTATCGCAGGAAATTTTTTCTTGAATCGACCTCGTTATCACAGGGGATTTTTTCTTGAATCGACCCCTTTATCACAGGGGATTTTTTCTTGAATCGACCCCGTTATCACAAGGGATTTTTTCTTGGATTGGCCCCGTTATCACAGGGGATTTTTTATTGAATCGACCCCGTTATCACATGGGATTTTTTCTTGAATCGACCCCGTTATCACATGGAATTTTTTCTTGAATCGGCCCCATTATCACAAGGGATTTTTTCTTGAATCGACCCCGTTATCACAGGGGATTTTTTCTTGAATCGACCCCGTTATCACAGGGGATTTTTTCTTGGATTGGCCCCGTTATCACAGGGAATTTTTTATTGAATCGACCCCGTTATCACAGGGGATTTTTTCTTGAATCGACCCCGTTATCACAGGGGATTTTTTCTTGCTTGGCGCCTCAGTATGTCGTTCGCCGAGAACAGTGTTGGCTCAGGTTTGCTCGAGATAGATTTCGAAGAGATCGGAGTGGGATTTTCTGAAAACAAGATGTTCGGGTCTGACCAGTTGATTGGCGACCAATCTAGTGCTGAATTCTCTTTTCTGCCGGAGGCTGTAGGTCCCAATGTAGGTGAATGGGGCTTGGGGATCAGTCCCCCGAAATATAAGACCTCGGAGAAGTACGAGGATATGACATCTCATGTTCCTCATCATGCTGGTTATTACTCCGACGAGTATGACATCCCTGAGGGGTATAAGGTCACATTCCCTAGTGCGGATCAACGAATGCATACTCCACCGAAAGGCTGCATTACTGTTAATGCCAAGCATTTTAAGAACGGACTGCGCTTCCCAATTGATCATGCGGTTAGTGCTATCATTGCGAGCATCGGGGTTTGCTTGGGGCGGCTATCCCCCAATTCTATTGGGTACATCGTGGCTTCCATTTGTGTCATGAGAGCGTTGGGTGCCACTTGCGGAGTTAATGAGTTCTGGCAACTCTTTAGTGTCATGGTCAACATGAAGGGCGGTGACGAGGGGTTCTTTTGCGTGCGGGCCCAGGCGGGTTCGTGCAATATACTCAATCCAGTTATGGATTTGGAAATAAGTGTGAGTATATGTATATCCAGGAGAGGACGACTGGTGAATTTAATGTGCGTCCTAATGTGTGGTGCGAAGTCACCAAATATGAGAGACGAGTCGCCGTCGGGACAACTGCACATACCCTCGAATTTCTGAGGAATCTGATTAACCATCCGTACGACGGTACCCTGCGTTGCAGTGACATTGTTTTGCGAGCAAGTGGGATATCTCCCGTACGTTATAACGGTCCCTCTACTCTCGGTAAGTGTTATATCTTTACAAATCAATAGCTTCCTCCCGATTTATCTCTTGATCTTATGTTTCATGTATCTTGTTGCCGATTTGGTAGAGTACTGTAGTCTGGACGCGATAGCGGAACGTAGACAGCTGGGGCCCGAAGCTGCCACAGATGGCACACCTCCACTTACCAAGAAGAGAGGTCGTGAGGGCGTACTCCGTGCGCGGAATGTATTCTTGGTGTGGGACTTGTATTTCATGTTTTCTTCTGATTTTTAGGGTGCTTGAGCGAGTCCACATAGCACATCCATCCTTGTACCTGGTTACCTAGAATTTTGCTGACTCCTTGAGGTGTCGGGAATTTGATCTTCTGGTAATAAATAGAGACCACAGCCCTGATATGGTTGAGCGCCGGTTGGCCAATGATGGCGTGGTAGGGAAACGAGGTGTCGACAACTGTGTATTTTATCGATGCCACCCGGGTGCATGGGCTTCTACCAAACATGGTGGGCAATATAACTTGTCCAAGCGGCACTAGCTCTGCTCCGCCGAATCCGGTCAACGGGGTGGATATCGGCTTTAGCCGGTCCGGGGCTATCCCCATCTGCTCGTAGAGTTTTGAGAATATCAGGTTTGCGGAGCTTCCGCTATCCACCAAAACTTTATGCACCTGATATTTATCCACATTAATCGTGATAACCAATGGGCAATCTAGTTTCCCTGCGGTCAAGGCCAATGGGCTAAGTTGCTCTAAGTCTTTCCTGGTGAAAGAGATCTTTTGCTCCAAGTACACTTCTGGTATAATTGCATTTGTGTACCCCATGTAGGCTCCACCCTGGACTCTTCGTGTTATAGTTTCTCGGCTGCGAGCGGTGTCGGCTCCCAAGACTCCTCCATTGATCATGTTTATGACGCCTCTACTCGGGGCATTCTCTATAGCGCTACCACACTCCTCGGGTGCCTTAATTATCTCATGTTTTCCTCTCCTGGGTTTCCTTCTTTAATCAATCTTTCAATTTCATTCCTCAGGTGCGTACAACCTTATGTCCTGTGTCCAGGTTGACAGTGGTACGCGCAGTATTTGTCCAACGACTTCATCCCGGGAGTCTCATTCAATGACCTGGGTTCCATCAACCATCTGTTTCTTCTTGCCACGGCCATCACTTCCAGGATGCCTCTATTCAACGGTGTGTACGTCCTGGGGGGCCTTTCTCTGTTGCAATCTATGTCTGCATTCCTGTTGGAAAATGAACCTTGACGCGTTGCCATCATCTCGTCCTCGTAAACATTTGGTTCATGAGCATGTTGATCTATGCTACGGTGGGCTCAGCCAATTTGATTAACTCGCCGATGAACCTACGATGGGTCATTCTCTTTTGGCTAGAGAACTGGTTCTCGATCTTTTCCCTTAGCCGCTCGTAGTCCGTTATGGATCTGGCCTCCAGCCTAGTCAACCAATCCAGTGCAGCGCCAGTTAAAGTGGTGGATAGGATCTTCGCCTTTATGTTTCTTCAGTAGTTGTGCAGATTCAGAATGCTATCGACTTGATGGAAATGATCTGTAGGATCACTTCTTCCGTCGTATGGCTTGATCACTAGGATCTTGTCCCCTCTTTGCAATACCTCAGCCTCTATCTCATTCAAAAACGGGGTCCTGTTGCGACCCTTCCAATGACTCTGAGTCACCTTCCTCGTCAACTCTGCCCACTCGCAGTACTTCCGCATCCTCATTTTTTGAACGTGCAATCTCCGCACGGTCGCAACCGCATTCCATTCTCCTGATTATTTCCACCCTCTCGTTGTCAAGTCGTTCCATCCTTCTTGCTATCTCTCGGTCCAGGGTCCTCGGGTCCATCTCTCCGACATGTCGTAAGCAGCGGGCGATATCTCTCTGAAGGAGTCCCCGTATCCTCATGTTCCTCATATTCTTGCCTTGCCCTTCTCTCACCCGCTCCAGATTCATGGGGTCTTGCCCGAATGTCCTTTGTTCTTTGCTCCACTAGTCGTGGAAGCAAAGTCTCCAATGTAGAGTCCAGCGCCTCTCTTACAGAGGCGTTGATCTGCGCTTGCATCTCCGGGGTTATGGCGACGGGGTGAAAGGCGCTTCGTCCCGCGGGCATTGTCTCCTCCGAGCTGGGAAAATCCACATTTAGCGCCTCGGTCATTGGAATGTCTGCTGTGGGGTTCTCAGTGGGTGGGCCCTCAGTCGCGGGTTCCACCGTACTGGGTGCAACAAGGGTCAGACCTGCATTCGCAGCTCGCGGCGGCCTCCCGGGCCCGCGCCTTCGTCGCGGCTCGTTCTGTGGTGGAGGAAGCTCCATCTCGGCTTGAGCCACTGTCTGTTCTTGGTCAGTTGGGTGTCGAGGGAGTCGCGTGTCCTCAATCCTGGCGTTCCTAGTCACAATTTCGCTAAACTCGGATCTGGTCCTCCTTCCTTGCATCTTGGCGTCCTTGTCCGGGAACTGGTGTTCCCACAGACGGTGCCACTGATTTGGCAATAGATCGTTTTATATATATTTGAGTGTCGGTTACAAGTGAGTAGTCTGGAGGTACAACGAGTCTATCTCAAATCAGGCCTACACTACGTGTCTCGTGTAGACTTGGTCTGAAACATCTCGAACCTACGCCTTGATGCTTGGATAGGAGTGGAATAGCGGTAACTAGATCGAACGGATGTCGGTGATTGTCTTCGATGTGATATCGAGGATGACCCCCGATCTGATATCGGTGATGAGCTGGTGTGACGTGTCAGAGGTGCACGTGATAATTCCGATATCGAAAAGGATATCGGGGATGTATTTCGATCTGACGCGTGGTAGCTGAGGGATAATTATTGCTTGTTTTGGGATCCGGGCACCGCGTATTTATAGACCTCGGGATCCGGGGACCACAGTAACATATCGGTGATTATTACCGATATGACATCGAATATGATCCCCGATATAATCCAATATGGGCCTGGTTTGGGCCTGGCCCAATATGCGGGAAATGCCCATATCTTGCTCCTTGAGCTACATGTCCCTAACATAGTTCGTTGCTCTTTGCACAATTCACGAACCAAGAGATGAGATTATAATATTGGAGAATTATCATGATTATGAATAGATATGATAAATAATAAATGATTGGATATGATTTAACGATGAGTAAGAAAATTATGTTATGAGATGAGATGCCAAACATGATTATGATGAAATATAGGTTGTTCGAGGTTTGGTAACGGAGTAGTGGCTTTTCTGTCCAAGTTCCTCAGGGCCGAATGTCAAACGGGGCTAGAACAAATCAGAAATAGAACCTCACCTTAACTCGTACGGGGAACCTTGATGGCATTGATTAGTCCGTCAAACCTTTAACAAATTTAAATAATATTAATCAACTAAATTTATAATTCACCACAACAATTATTAGTATTTTTTCTTCAATTCTCATGTTGGTGAAATTGAGAACGTTCTTGTTAAGAATGCTAGTTATAATGTAAATCTTAGTAAATAACACACAAGCTTAATTTATGTCATTACACAAAACATGAAAATCTTAGATGATGAATTTAAAGAAAAATATATTACTTAACTAACTATAGGAAAACTCATCTTTTTAGTCTTTAATAAATTCCAAACTCTTAATAACCACACACCAAATCATACGAAATAACACCTTAAAAGGTATAACTTAGTCATTTATTACTTTATTTTATATAGTAAGTTTAAAAATGCATATACTCGTTTTATAACTTAAATATAAAGATATAAATATGAGAGGTTTATCAAAACATGTGATGAGGGATGATAAATAATCTTAGTTGATGGTTAGGTCATGAAGTGGCAAAAATAATCTTGTAAGACTTATGAAAATAATATGTTAAACATGATAAATTTACCATTTAAATGCTATAAATAAGATCACAAAATGTCAATTCATGATTATAAATCATAATAATCTAATTATAACTAGTACTATATCATGTTAAATTTATGTGTGTGATAAATACATTGAATTATGATGGCGATTAAACTTATAAATTAAGAAAACAAAGATTGTTCCAAATAAACTGAAAAATCATCGCAGTTTTAGTTTTACGTTTGATCGAACATCCAAATGAACATGGTTTTCAAGCCTTTTTATGCTTTATGGTTTTCTAGCATTATGAGAGATGTGGAAATCCAAGATTTTGTGAAAACACAAAAGTTTGCTATGCTAAATAATTCTTGCAACATAAGAGTTGCTATCGAATTTCCTGGCAGCAGTTTACGGTTTATGGATTATGCCTTTCTAGATCATATTATTGGAGAAAGATGTCTTCATACAAAAGATAGAAGACACCAAGAAGAGCATTCAGCCGTTGGCCTTGATCAAAAAGGATTTTTCTACAATTAGTTATGATTTTTCTAAGGTGCAGAATCGGTATTTCATGCGGAGTAAAAGTTTTGGCGTCTTTTTGGGTAGAAAATAGCAAGATAAAAATATGGAAAACTTATTACCGAACGAAAACACAAAAAGGAACAACTTTTATTTCTTCTCCCTTTTGCAGAATCGGATTATTTTGGGCTGTAAAAAATGGTGAAGAAGGGTCAGTATTTATAGGCGAAAATAGTAGTTTAATCATACTTATTTAGGTCTCACCTTGATTATTTATATTAATTCACAAAAAATCTGAATTTAATCATGCTCTTAAGGATGTCATGGCTTAGCTCATCAAAAATATGTCATGGCTTACTTCATCAATTGGTTAATTGCATATCAAGTCCCTCAATTATTTATAATTAAAATTCAAAGTATAATTAGATTTCTTTGTTACATACATATTTATTCATGTAATGTTTCTAGATAATTCGACCATCTTTGTTAAGATTTGAAATTGAAATGTATGTTTTAGGAGTAGAGACCTATAAAAATAATAAAAGACTAAATTTTAAGTTTATGGACTAAAATGCAAATTTTTCTAAATATTTAGGGTTAAAAATAGAAATTTTCAAAAGTTCAAGGACTAAAGTATAAATTTATTTTCTTCCTAATTTTTGGGGTGTTACAGTAATCATCAATTCCATGTACCCGAGCACCTTCAAAACATCCAGATCCAGATAGAAACCATGGCAAAACATCAGAAGGAAAATCTTAAAAACCTTCAAGATGTCCAACGACGTGTAAAGAATTTGGAAGCCCAACCCAACTCATCAGGGAAAAGGACATGAGGATGGTTACCACCATCTTTCGAAAGCTAGCCCTTATTACATCAAAAGGGCAAGGCGGTACAAGTCCGTCGAGAACGAACAAGCAACGAGAAGCTAGAAGTCTTAATAAGGAGAATGAATGTCTAGAATCAATCTTGACTGATATGGAGGTTTCTAGCATTTGGGCCCATTGTAGGCCACGGTCCATAAACGAGGATATCGGGAATCAACCCCAATATGATATCGAATATAGGATTCGATATAGGCCAGCCGCGCCTATAAATATCCCGCCCCGCACACTGAGAAAGGAAATTAATTCCTTACCTCGGTTTACCCGCATCACATCGAATAGCAATATTCGACATTATACCCGACGTAAGTACCCGATATAGTTTAGTCCACGTCCTCACTCAGACTTCTATGACGACCTGACCACCGATATCATATCGAGGCTCACCACCGATATCACATCGAGGCTCACCACCGACATCACATCGAGACTTACCACCGATATCACATCGAGACTCACCCCCGATATCTTATCGGGACTCATCTCTGGTATACGTTCGATACTCATCATTGATGTAGCGTCAGCGGGTAGTTTGGTGATGCCCCGACCTCGAGCAACAGGTTCCGGACCAAGTCTACACCAGATACCTAGTGTAGGCCTGATTTGAGATAGACTCGTTGTACTATTAGATTATTCCATTGTAACCGACACACATATATACATAATACGATCTATTGTCAAATCAGTGGCGCCGTCTGTGGGAACCAAGGTTCTCTAGATTGGGAGCTCATCAGAAGAGATGTCAGGGAAGAGACAGCGAAGTGTCGAGGAGCAGGAACTGAACAAGGCAGATACCAATATGACGAAGAGTAGCAAGAGGGCGAGGATCGACCAAAAGGGGCAATGCGCCGAGATAGAAGGGGCGGTGATTCCCTGTCAGAATGAACCGAGAATGGAGATAGTGGGAGATTTTATCACGATAGGGATTGACCCGGGGCAACCGGAGCACACGTTGAGGATATGAGCTACAATGTCGCCTGGTATCCGGAAGGCGTTGATAGAATGATTGAAAATGAATGTCGATATATGTGCCTGGAGCGATTCTAACTTGATTGAGATCGACCCAAAGATTATAGAGCATAAGCTAAACGTCGATCCGCGAGCCAAACCGATACGACAGAAGAAAAGGAATTTTAGCAAGGAGAAGAGCGAGGCAGCAGAGAAAGAGGTTGTGGAAAAGCTTAAAGCAGGGCATATTTATGAATTACGTTATTCGGAGTGGCTCAGCAATAGTGTCCTAGTTCTGAAGAAAGCAGCAGAGTGGAGAATGTGCGTGGATTATAAAGACTTGAACAAGCATTGCCCACGGGACCCTTTCCCGTTGCCAAGGATTGACCTTCTAGTAGATTCAACAGCCGGGTGCGCCCTATTCAGTTTCATGGATGCCAAGAGCGGTTTTCACCAGATTTTTATGGCGACGGAGGATCAATCAAAAACAGCCTTTGTTACGGACACTGGCGTGTACTGTTATCGCGTAATGCCTTTTGGTTTGAGGAACGCCGGAGCAACGTTCCATAGATTGGTGGCGAAGATGTTTTATAACCTAATAGGAAAGTCGATGGAGGTATGCGTGGACAATATTTTGATCAAAAGTTTGAGGGCGCAGAATCACGTAGAGCATTTGGAGAAATCGTTTGCCATTATGAGAAACTATGGGATGAAGCTCAACCCCAAGAAGTGTACCTTCGGAGTGGCAGCGGGAAAATTTTCTTGATATATGGTTAACGAGTGCGGAATTGAAGCCAACCCAGACAAGATAGAGGCCGTGTTGAATCTCGCTTCCCCACGCTCGGTACGGGATGTGCAATGCCTTTTGGGGCGTATAACAGCCTTGGGACGTTTTATTGCGACCTCGGCAGAATGAAGTCTTTCTTTCTTCAAAATCTTAAAGAAGGCCAAGGACTTCCAGTGGACCGAAGAATGCGAAAGAGCGTTTCAACAGTTCAAGAAGTATTTGGTGGCACCACCACTCTTGGCAAAACCAGATTCAGGGGAGACGCTTTATCTATATCTTGCGGTCTCCGCCAACGCCATTAGCACAATATTAGTAAAAGAAGCAAACAGAAAGCAATCTCCAATCCATTACGTCAGCCGCGTTCTTCGTGGAGCAGAAAATAATTATCTGCAAATCGAGCTATTTGCCTTGGCCGTTGTCATGACGGCTCGTAAGTTGAAGCCCTATTTCCAGGCTCACCCAATAGTGGTCGTGACAGACAGACCACTCCACCAAATCATGGCCAATCCGGATACCTCAGGGAGACTGGTAAAATGTGCCATAGAATTGGGTGAATTTGGGATTGAGTACCGTCCCCGCACATCCATTAAAGCACAGGTCATAGCCGACTTTATGGTGGAGGCACTAGGCAATAGTTTAGAGCATTCTTGCCACCATATATTTTCTATAAGTCAGGACCCCGATCCCAGTTCGAGACCCGCGACATGGCTACTTCATGTGGATGGCTCCTCCACAGCAAATGGCGGCGGAGCAGGAATTCACCTGGTGTCCCCAGATCGTAGGGAATTCGATTTTGCTATCAGTCTGAACTTTTCTATAACGAATAACGAGGCGGAGTATGAGGCAGTCCTGGCAGGAGTCAGAATGGCTAAGACCCTCTGTCCGGATCACCTGGAAGTCTTCACAGATTCGCAGTTAGTGGCTAATCATTTCTCGGGATTCTTAGAAGCAAAGCAAGAAACCATGGTTTTATATTTGGCAAAGTTGAAGGAATTGGCGGCCGAGTTCACTACATTCAATTTGACGCAAATACCTCGATCGGAAAATGCAAAGGTCGATGCTTTATCAAAATTCGCTAGTTCCTCAGACATTTTTGTGGAAAAGCGTGTAACCTTGCTGATCAACTCTAGGCCTGCAGCTGGAGTAACAAAAGCCAGCAAAAAATGGGCTGACGTGGAGTTCATCTTTCCTATCGCAAGTACGCCGTGTTGGAAGGATGAAATATATAATTACCTTGCGGACCGAACCCTCCCGGCCGATCTCAACGCCCAAAGATGACTGAAGCACAAGGCGTACAGGTTTACCATTTACCAGGGTGAACTCTATAAGAGATCTTTTGAAGGCCCGCTGCTGAGATGCGTATCACCAATGGACGCCCAATACATACTGAGGGAGATACACGCAGGTAGTTGCGGAAATCATTCAGGAGGGAGAGCGTTAGCCCAAAAAATATTAAGACAGGGATATTTTTGGCCAATGATACGACAAGACGCAACCCTGTACTGCCGCAATTGTGAGAATTGCCAGTACCACGCCAAACTGGTACACAGACAAGCTGTACTGATGCAGCCCCTAGAGATCACTTGCCCATTTGATCAGTGGGGAATCGATATAGTTGGTCCTCTACCAATGGCCAGAGGTCAGAAGAAATTTCTTTTAGTAGCAGTAGAATACTTTGCAAAATGGGTGGAGGCTGAGGCTTTGATGCACATCACGGAGAAAAATATGATAGAGTTTGTCTGGAAAAATATTGTATGTCGCTTTGGACTACCCCGAGTGTTGGTATCAGACAATGGTACCCAGTTCAGAGGAAAGACAATGGTTGCATGGTGCAAAGAATTGAAAATATCCCAGCATTTTGCTGCGGTATCTTACCCACAGGCAAATGGACAAGTGGAGTCCACCAACAAGACTCTTAAACAATATTTGGAGCGGCGACTGCACGCCACCGGAAGTAGTTGGATTGACGAACTCCCAGGGATTCTATGGGCATATAGGACTACACCCAGAACATCTACAGGAGAGGCACCGTTCAATCTTGTATACGGGTCGGAGGCAGTAGTCCTAGTTGATATTGGCATGCCAACATACAGAATAGCGGAATATGAGCCGCAGCATGCTGCACGACTACGAAAAATGGACTTAGACATGATTGGTTCCACAAGAGAGCAAGCTTACCAACGGACAGTGGCCTTCAAAGCGGCAATGGGCAAGAGTTTCGATAAACGAGTGCACCTTCGAAGCTTTCAAGTGGGTGACTTGGTGTTGAAGAGTGTGAAAGCAAGTAAACATGTTGGGAAACTACAAGCCAATTGGGACGGGCCCTACAGGGTTACCCACGCCAACACAAAAGGTTACTATTATCTCGAGGACATGCATGGCGAGCCCCTTCCTAGGCCATGGAACGTGCAACATCTTAGGCGTTTTTATTCTTAAAAAATTCAGTATTTCAATCACTATTAGCAATGTAAAGAACTACGCGAGGCTTGATTCCCTACACGGGATACATAGGCAACCGAATACGGTTCAGCACCAATATATCGTTAAAACTAGCATGTAAAAAAAAATCCCAGCCATGAGCGGTAACGGGTCACCTACGAAGAAAAGGCAGGCTCCTATCCATGAGCGGTAACGAGTCCCCTTGTGATAACGGGAGGGCTCTTACCCATGAGCGGTAACGGGTCACCTACGAAGGAAAGGCAGGCTCCTACCCATGAGTGGTAACGGGAGGGCTCCTACCCATGAGCGGTAACGGGTCACCTACGAAGGAAAGGCAGGCTCCTACCCATGAGTGGTAACGGGTCCTCCTGTGATAACGGGAGGGCTCCTACCCATGAGCGGTAACGGGTCACCTACGAAGGAAAGGCAGGCTCCTACCCATTAGCGGTAATGGGTCCCCCTGTGATAACGGGAGGGCTCCTACCCATGAGCGGTAACGGGTCACCTACGAAGGAAATGCAGGCTTCTACCCATGAGCAGTAACGGGTCCCCCTGTGATAACGGGAGGGCTCCTACCCATGAGCGGTAACGGGCACCTACGAAGAAAAGGCAGGCTTCTACCCATGAGGGGTAACGGGTCCCCCTGTGATAACGGGAGGGCTCCTACCCATGAGCGGTAACGGGTCACTTATCCACAAGAAAAATATCTCATGTGATAACGGGGTCGATCCTAAACAACTAAACGGTAGCAGGTTCCCTGTGATAACGGGATGGACCCCTATCCACAAGAAAAAGATCCCCTGTGATAACGGGGTCGATCCTAAACAACTGAACGGTAGCAGGTTCCCTGTGATAACGGGATGGACCCCTATCCACAAGAAAAAGATCCCATGTGATAACGGGATCGATCCTAAACATCTGAACGGTAGCAGGTTCCCTGTGATAACGGGATGGACCTCTATCGACAAGAAAAACATCCCCTGTGATAACGGGGTCGACCCTAAGAATTTGAACGGTAGCAGGTTCACTGTGATAACGGGATGGACCCCTACCCACAAGAAAAACATACCCTGTCATAACGGGAGGGCTCTCACCCATGAGTGGTAACAAGCCACCTACCAAAGATACGGCAATCCCATGCCAATAACGCCAGACAATCATCAGGTTATCACAACTACTATACGACAAGGGTAGAATATTCATGATCACAGAAAGAATTGCACAAGGTAAGATTTCTGCAAATAAACATCTTTCATTAAATATCATGAAAGCGGCTCCCAGTCAATGGCATGGGGCACACTTTGTTAGAAAAATTTTCCCGAGGAAATAACTGCTACAATATCAAAAAATCTCACTAGCCGACAACGTAACTAAAAATCATAAAGAAACTCGTTACTCTCAAGATTAGTGAATAACTCAGCCCGAATGTCTTTCCGATGAAAGGGCCCAAGCCCGGATACATTCATTTCAAATTGTGGGAACTTCCAGGGCTCGACACAAATATCGCCAGCGAGTTCATCCATTCCCCGGGGAGACAAAACCTCTGGATATTTATTCTATTTCGGACTACTACTTTCTGGATTAGGTGACAACCTGGAATACCGCATGCACGTGGGACCCTATAACGTTCCCTAACGTACGGTCTTGCGACAGCCCAGACGGGCACCCTTCCGCCATAAGGCTCGATAGTCCCAAGCATATCAGCACCGATGGGGGTACCACCATATGATGGGGGAGAGCTATGCGCTGGAGCAGTAACTTCGACATTAAAATCACTATCCCTTTTAGAGCCACCAACACCTATCTTGTTATGAGGGGAAGATACGTTTACCCCATTGCGAGTTAAAGTTTCGATTAATTTCGCATTCTGAATTTCCAAGTTTTCGAGGGACTCTCGATAAGCGTTGCGTTCACGCTCTAACCTAAGATTACTGGCACGCAAGCGTTGGGTCTTAGCATGGCTTCTAGCCAGTTCCTTCTTCATCTCTTCTTCAGCGACTAATGCCTTCCATGCTTCGCCACGGGAAATGCATTTCTGAGTCTCAGCAGCACGCGCCCGGCTGTTAGCCCGATCACGACTAATCTCGCTACGCGCAATCATCACGCGCAGTTTCTTCACCAAAGCATCATGACGAGTCTGCACCTCCCCAAGCAGCATGTAATCTCTGTACAGTTCGTGGAACGTATGCCCAAACTGCCAAGGAAACGAATAATCATTAGTAAAAAACATGAGGGATGAACATTAGTAACAACCAACAAACAACAGGGCAAGCTCCTTACTGTATATAGCAGCATCATACATATGCGCAGTGCTAATTCCACCCCCAGATCTCGGCACAACTGAAAAGGATCAAAATTTCCATAAATAGTTTCCAAGCCTCGGATAGCATCCTCTTCACGGATATTATTATTCCCAATTCGCATAATTAATCGTTCCGAAAGGGGATCACGTAGAAAAGAGTAATCTTCCCTCAATGGCGCCCTACTTTCAGATGGCTTCTTAGTATCAGTATTACCAGGGGGTGCCGCAGTACGCCTTGGGGCCGCAGTAGACGAGCTCGGAGCGGCCGACACAGGGGGAACCTCATCAATACTTTCTTCGCCAACACCAGAAAATGGTGCTAACCCATCAGGATCGAGCTCCTCACTCCCGGCACCGGGCGACACCGCAAAATGATGCGGGTCAGAATGAGAACTTTCCCCAAGCCCCCTTTGCGACGCTTCAAAGCGAGCCCGAGCCCGAGGGTGCCAATAATTAGCTAGTGCGCCTTCTGGCGGCAGAGTCACTTCGACCCGTGGAGGGTTAGCAACCATACGTCGATGGGAAGCATGATCCACGGTCATAGCGTTAATCCTATCCTCTTCTAACCGAATACCTTCCGCTATGGCAGTGCGATCTCCAACAATAGCACTACCACCATAAATATTTGACTGCATCACGAGATATTTATCAGGGAACCGAGAGTTTTGTTCATGAAGACGGACTCGGGATAACCGTAGATTGGCGGAAATTCCAAAAACCTGCACCAAACCGTCATCTAATGACGCATCCCTCGCAGAAGTTTCAGAGTTAGAAGATTCGTCGTCTGACACGACGACAACATTTCGCCTAGCAGGGCCAACTTCATAATACTGTGGCGATTTTTCTTTGGAGACTTCATAATACTGTGACAACATTTCGCCTAGCAGGGCCAACATTTCGCCTAGCAGGGCCAACATTTCTTTGGAGATTTTTTACCACAAACCATTCTTAGGCAAAACAATTAAGGCGATTTATTGCAGAAACACGCAAAATATCGAAGCAATGTCGAAATATAGATCGAAACCGAGATCGAAAAAGATATCGGGGAAAGTTACCGACATCAAATTCGATGTAGTTCCGACAGTGACAACACGGGGCAATAAAATAGTGAAGGATGACATAGCAGGGACTGACTTTTATAAACAAACAAAAGCTGGAGCCCGCAGCATTAAATGCGCCATATTGGGGATTACATCGAAACTCATATTCGATATGACTTTCGACATGAGTTCACCGTACAAGTAAGAAATGGCACTACGCGTAACAGAGGGCTCGACCCAAACTTAACACTTCCAAAATTGAGGACTATCATACGCTTTAAATTCTTGTATCCGTATTTGCAAGATCGCGTGTTGTAAACAACTTAGAGTTAAAACGAGGACCTCATACAATGCGGTAATTGCACTGGGGAACCGCACAAACTAGTTCCAAGTGCACTTCCCACATTTTCGATTTCCGTCCTTTGAATCGGGGGGACGTGGAGTACAGGTAACCCGAAAATTCAAAACTAAATTTGCGAATTCTTATCCCTAGGATAATAATCCCCAAATTGGGGGACTACATGATATGGAGGTTTCTAGCATTTGGGCCCATTGTGGACCACAACCCATAAACGAGGATGTCGGGGATCAACCTTGATATGATATCGAATATATGATTCAATATAGGCCAGTCGTGCCTATAAATATCCCGCCCCGCACACTGAGAAAGGAAATTAATTCCTCACCTCGGTTTACCCGCATCACATCGAATAACAATATTCGACATTATACCCGACGTAAGTACCCGATATGGTTTAGTCCACGTCCTCACTCAGACTTCTATGACGACCTGACCACCGATATCATATCGAGGCTCACCACCGATATCACATTGATGCTCACCACCGATATCACATCGATGCTCACCACCGACATCACATCGAGACTTACCACCAATATCACATCGAGACTCACCCCCGATATCTTATCGGGACTCATCTCTGATATACGTTCGATACTCATCACTGACGTAGCGTCAGCGGGTAGTTTGGTGATGCCCCGACCTCGAGCAACAGGTTCCGAACCAAGTCTACACCAGATACCTAGTGTAGGCCTGATTTGAGATAGACTCGTTGTACTATTAGATTATTCCTTTGTAATCGACACACATATATACATAATACGGTATTGTCAAATCATTGACGAAATCAATTAAAGTGACCTGCAAGATCTCTCTGATCTCGCAGAATCATTTTCGGGCTTAAAACTCGTAAATGTTAAAACAATAGAAGGAAATGGTCCCAGCACAGAATCCTCCACATGGATTTTTGACGATAACCGAGAGCCTGATATCTAATAATCCAATTCAAGATGAACCCATGACACACCAGGGTGACTTTGTTGCTGGATCTATTCTTCTAGTATCAGGAGCCAGATCACGTCTTCAAAGACCAGAAATCCACGGGACACCATATGGAAGGTCTCAGTTAGATCCAATACATCCTTAAGGCTTATGCTTAATTTGGATATATTAGATTTCAAAAACCGAGAAATGTTATTTGATGAATGGGCTTCGGCCATGAGGATTGCAGTGGCAACACTAGAACTCAACAAAGAAAGGTTCATAATGATGCTACAAATAAGCCTCGAAGGATCGGTTAAACTTGGTTGGGAACACGCAGCTCTAGAAGTACGAGAAGACGTGTTAGTCGGAGAGTACCTCAAGGAAATCGTAGATAGAATGGTTAGGCTATTCAAAATCTACTTTATCGGAGAAGGGTACTTTGTTGACCCCAAAATAGTAGGAGGCGATCGAGATAGAGCCAAGAATACGAGCAAGCGGCATATAGTTTAGAGTTGTATAATATATGTAACGTCGATCAATACATCAACCTCTTTACCAAGTACAAATGGAAAAGCCAAATTAGTGAAGACACGATAATCCCTTTGTTCTTCGCAAAGATACCAAGCCCATGTAGGGAAATGCTGCTACGCGACTATACACCAGGAGTAATGGACACCATAGCTCGACGAATGTCGTTTCTCAAGGACAAGCTGAGTGAATGGTCCCAGAAGGCGGCAATCCAAAAGAATTACAAGAGACTGCGAGCGATTAATAAACCAGTTAGCCTTTGTTGTGACAATAATGACAGTCTTATAGTTGTAGGAACTCCTCTAAAGCATAAAAGGAGGAAACATAAAGATCATCCCTATGAACGAAGAGGAGTAAGCTTCCCCAAAAGGTCTTCATTAAGACCGAGGAGATTCTGGTCAAAACAAAAGGCTCGCAGTTACAAATCGGGCCAAAGATCAGGACTTAATCCAGGATGAACAACTTCTAGCCAGGGAAGCACAAGTAGAACACCAACAAGAACATTTTTTAGACGCGTACATACAAGAGCCAATGAAAGTTTCAAGGACTACAATTGTTGGACATGTGGGGTTAAGGGCCATATTTCGACAGACTGCCCCGAGAGTCAAAAAAGAGGTGTTAGATAGTTTGAAGCAACACCAGAAATTGAATAAGCTGTCTATTATTAGGACCTCGTTCAAGTATACTAGTTTGAAGATATTCCTTTAGAATCAAACTGAAGATGAGGAAATCTTCCACCAGGAAGTGCAAAAGAAAATGTCTGGATTCTTTTCACAAACTAGCATATCTCACAAATGATTGATGAGGATTATGCGAGAGGATCCAAAACTCCACGTCCATGATGATTTCACTATCGAAAAGATGGAGAGAGCCTTAGCTCAGCTAAGTCTCCGGCAAAGAAAACATCACATCATCTACAAAGTTACTACGAGAGAAATAGCAATTCCAATGGAACTAACAAGTAATGTGATGGAAATGCAGTTGGTTCCTATGAATGAAATTAAGGAGGAACTAAGTCGGCTCAATAGAGAGGTTTCTCAGATGATGTCATGGATCCATATTGGAGCCATACGGATCTTGATCAAAGCAATTGATATCGCTATCTTTGACAGAAGAATACAAAATCTACGAGACGCTTGCCTTGGAGGAATATCGGAAAATCTATTTGTTGGGAAAGTGGCAACATTCGTTTATCCAAAGATTTCCTATAATTTAGCAGATCGAGATTTTAACAAGGTTCTTACCCACAACCAAGATTTCAAAAACAAAGAGTTGATGAAGGAAGGGAATAGGCCATACTCTATCGCTTACAGTATTTCATATGCCCCCTCCAATACTCATCATTCCGATCTTTTCCGAAGGAAAGAGTTTGTGGAGATACCAGAAATCTTTGAAAAGGTGGCTCATGCGGTCAAACCAGAGATTTTCAATTTACCACATATCCTTGAGATGGATATGATCATAAGAGATCAACTAGTGTTTAACAAAAACACTAGTATGAAGTTCGAGCCGATGAGAGTTTCATTCCATGAAAACGGGATGCACAACCTAACATTGGGAAAGAAACCAATGGTTGAAGTCGTCTTCGAACCAAGCAAGTTTACAACCAAATGATAACTCCACTGTCCATGAGGATGGTGCGAGGTTGATGTAATCTTTGACATCACCCAAAAGGATAATACTCTCCTATGTGATGCCTTGTATTACCTAAACCAGCCATTAGTAGGTAGATATCAAGGAAATCTAAAAATAGGTGGAATTGATTTTACCATTGGGGGACGTGCAGAAAAAACCCAAAAACAATTAATTATGGGGTTGGAAATTCTTAAGGAACACAAACCTTGGGAAAGGTTACTAGACGAAATGAAATTCAGGGTGGAAGGAAAAAGATACAGATTTCGATGACTACTAGTCCATTCTCCATATACATCTCAATTGGAATGTTGTATGAGAAATATCGAGCAGAGTATTTTGTCGCCTACATTGAATCATGAGCCAGCATATGCACAGCTAAACCATGAATCTTTCCAAAAGATATTGAGGAGGAATTACCTGGAGCCGCAGGAAGAGATTTCTCAAAAAAGCGTATCCTTTTCAAACGAGGGATAAGACAAGCATAAATCCTAATTGGAGTAGCAGGAGGTACCCTATGGTACAAAGTTAAGACGCCCATAATTTATTTTCACGATATAGGAGCAGACATTCTACTAGGAAACGATTTACTACAAATATTCAAGCGTTTCATACAGGATAACGAGATACGAAGACTTATTTTCACAACCTTTTGTGATCATAAGATTCTGGTCAACGACTGCATCAGGCATTTTATAGGAAAATGCCCATTGCATTTCGCAGCAAGCGTGGTGGTGATGAAGGCAAACTCCGACACCCAAAAATGAAGGACCAAAGAAAATATGGTAAGACAATCCTTCAACTAAGAGTTGAAAGCCTAGGATGCTTAAACGAGGAAATGATCAAAAATAAAAAGATAGAGATCCTAAAAGCCAGCCTAGAAAAGGTACCTCAGCCAGACATCACTCCTGAAGAGCCAATCTCGCTAGAAGATGTCAAAACCAAAATCCGAAGAAACTTCAACAAAGATCCTTTGACATGGTGGAACAAAAACGAGCTCAAAGCATCCTTAAAAGTCAAGAAGGGAAAAGAGAATGAACTCGTAAGATACAAGCCTATCCTCATGAACCAAAGTGATAGAAAGGATATGCAGAAAATTCTTAAGAAACACTTGGACCTTAAGCTAATCTCACCAGGAGTTTCTCCATACATTAGTCCGGTATTTTTGGTACGAAACCATGGAGAAATCAAAAGAGGAAAACCAAGATTGGTCATCAATTATCAGGGGATCAAAAAAATCTTGGAGTTAGATGGATATTATATCCCAAGTCGAGAACACTTGATCAACTGCATTCAAAATGCAAAGGTCTTCTCAAAGTGTGATTGTAAATTAGGGTTTTATCAAATTAAGATGGAGGAAGAAAGCAAGAAATACACTACCTTTTCCACCCCACAAGGACATTATATTTGGAATGTGCTACCTATGGGTTTAGCAAATGTGCCACAAATATACCAGAGAAATATGGATAATCTCTTCAAAGATTATTTCAGTTTCATGTATGTTTATGTTGATGAATTCTTATAGCATCAAAAAACATTAAAGAACATTTGCAACATCTGAGAATCTTCTCAAACATATGCCACAAGGAAGGGTTGGTGCTATCTGAAAAGAAAGCGGTAATTCTAACATGAAAAATTGAATTTCTTGGAATTGAGATCGATGAATCAGGTAAAATTCTTCAAACACACTTGGTTGAAAAGGTACGAGATTTCCCTGATGACCTCAAAATGGTTAAACAACTCCAGGGCTTTATGGGGTTAGTGAATTCCGCTGGAATGTTTATTAACAATCTGGCGAGCTACATGAAAGTTTTTAGCCCATTGCTAAAAAAAGATGCAAAGTTTAAATGGACAGAAGAACATAGGGGAATGGTTCAACGGCTAAAGAACGTATGTCAGAACCTCCCTAAACTAGCAATACCCAATGATGAAGATGATCTGGTTCTATACACAGATGCCAGTGAACATTGGTGGACAGCGGTTTTAACTAAGGTTGAACCAATATGAGAAGTTCCGTGCAGATACTGCAGTGGGCTTTTTGCAGATAATCATGCTGCAAGATGGCATATCAACGAGAAGGAATTCTTTGTTGTTCGAAAGGCTTTCAAGAAATGGCCCTTGTTCTTACTTGCAAAGAAATTCATTTTAAAAATTGATAATACGAGTGTGAAAGCTTTCTTGAAAAATAAAATTGAAAGTAAACCCGAGAAAGCTAGACTTTTGAGATGGCAAGCTAAATGTCAATATTATGATTTTGATGTTGTTGTGATTAAATCTCATGAAAATATTCTTGCAGATTTCCTGACGAGAGATGAAGGCACATGAAGCCGATACCATCCTAACGAGATGGAAACATTACAGGGAAAACAAAAACTGGACAAGATGGTCGAAGGCCTTATTATTAATGCCAAGGCATCGGGTCACATACAAGAACTTGACCTTTCTAAGGCCAGAAGTGCCATGGGAGCCTCCATGCACACTGTTACGAGTTTATGGGACAACCTCATGAGTCCATTAATGTGAGATGCCTCCGAATCAAAGTTTAAAACTGAAGTTTGAGCGCAGGGTCCAAAACCTAAAAAGGAGGTTCGAGTACCTCGACCACATAGACATAGAGGAAAACATTGATCCAACGATGGAAACATCGAAGGCACTAGATGATTCAACCATGGTTGAAGATGAACAAGAGGAAATTAACCTTAGACCTATGACGGGAAAATCTAAGGTTATCATTGATGAAACTGAGAATTCTCCCCTGCAGGAGTATCAGAGAACATGTGAGAAACTCTACACGAGGATTGGGATTATTCTTGGCAAAACACTGTAGACTGGTCAGGAAAATACCTTAGGATGTTGATGCTTCCAGGTTCTGAACCTGAAAGCGTACGAGAATGGTATGACTTTGGTTGTTTGGCCTCGGTCTTCACCACATCACCGAGAATCCCAGAAATATCAAAGTTACAAGCGTGGTTAGGCAATGGAGTGTATGATTCTAGAAAAATAATAATACACTCGATCGGAGAGATTAAAATTCTTGATATCGGGACTTAAAATTACGGGAAAAGGCTTTCACAAAAGCTTTCATTTTATCAAGCTGCAGAGGCCTAACTTAAAGGCGATGGATCTGGCAAAGCCACCGCCAGAAGAACAATACCTAGTCTCTCCTATTACTGAAGATGAAGTCACCACTATGAGGGCTTGGGGCCTTTGGGTCTGTCTCACTGAGATGGACAAGGTTAAATATCGGTTCAAAATGAACGAGTCTTTTATGGTTAACACCATGACGAGCAGAAACACAACGTTTGCCGAAGGAATCTTCGAAGCAAAAATGCAAGAATTGTGGAAAAATAAAATTCCGAGCACACTAGAAGCAAGCCAGAAGTTCTACAACATGGCTCATGTTGGTCATTGGAAGGATTGCATCTGCTCCCAATGCCCCAACTAGAAGGTACCCTGCTCGGAAAGGGATTCCCAGTGAAAAATTGGATAGTGACAAGACGGCCCCCTCAAAACGTGGAAATATTCCACCAAGTGAAAAGAGGACAAAATTTTAAAGCGGACCCGACAAGAAGAAAATGAGCTATGTAAAGAGGCCATGTGACTCAGAAGAGGACCACCTCCACTAACGGGAAGCAAGCCAAAGTGGAGGACCATGACAGATAATGGGTTGATACGTAAGCAGTGACGCACCAATCCATCAGAAGGAATTGAATTCCGAATTTGAAATCTGGAAGGACTTCTATAATTAGATAGACTGGAGAAAGCAGAATACATCGAACATTATCCTATATTTTCTTAGAAAATAAATTGCATTCAGTTTTTCATTCTAAAAGCAAGTATTGTAATAGTTATATCTGTTTTAGTTCTGAAGTTTATGTACTTAGGAAACAAAGCTACTGTGAGTAGCTAAACCAGTAACTCCTCGCAATAGGGGTTATTTATTATGCAATAAATAAATTTCCACTTATAATACAAAATTCAGGCTTTTGCCTAAACACGCATCTTCTATTTTCTCATATACTTCAAATTTAGTTAGTATCTCTTACACCCGGAGTAGGAAACGAACCAAGATTGTGTTGTACATCGTTGAAGGAACCATTTCAAAATCATCGACTATCGAGTGGTTTGAAGCATTGTAAAAACTGGTGAAATACCTGGCATTAGTTCAGTCAAAGCGAGGTACTATTTAAATTTTATATTTGAATTTATAAATGAAAACCTGTTAGGCCTGTAAATTATGATGATAATAAAAAAATATTTTAAAATTTAAAGTTTGTTTTGCAAAATAATAGCAAGAACACTTGCCATGTCATAATTATAGAGGGGAATACCAAGTGGGTACCCCAGGATAGGATTCAATAAACCCTGATCCAGACAATAGTATAGTGTCACAGTCATACTTATCAGACCAGAGTGGCACGGTTCAAAGTACGATGCACTCTCAGACTGACACGTGTGTACTCCAAGAGCAAAGTGATGACAAATCCCTTATGTAGTAAATATAAAACCACGCCCACTACAATCCTTTACACTTATCGTTTCCAATTTAGTTAATCAACCCGAAACACGTTACCTTAATTTTAATCATGCAAGCGACGAGAAAGGAAGAAGAAAATCAGCCACAGCAACAAACTAGGCCTCTGAGGGACAAGAAAGTAGGAGACTTAACAAAAGACAAGAAGAGATTGGTGGAGGTGCCGTACACCGCTTCATTAGCGGACACTATGAACGCCCTGATGGCCAACCACGTCGGGGCGGTGCCTGTGGCAGCCCCGCTGGGGCTCTCGATCGCTGCGGGAGGGCCGATGATCGTGGAGACGGATAAGACGACCGGGGCGGCAAGGAAGCAATATATAGGGATGGTGACCATGCTTGATGTGTTGGCTCATATTGCTGGAGCTAGTAGTAGTGCTGAAGAGGATTTTGAACGGTTGATGCAAGTTGAGGTGTCGTCTGTGATTGGTCATTGCCCTGAAAGCCTTAACTTGCGGACACTTAACTGTAATACTAGGTAAGTGATTTAAGCCTTTTTTAGTACGAGGTACCAACTACTAGTATATTATAATTCTCTTTTATAGCTACTATATTACTCTGTTTCACTCTGTATATTATACAACTCTGTTTCACTCTGTATTTGTGCCATTTATTATGCAACTCTGTTTCACGTGTGGTGTGCCAATTGCCATGCACGAGTTGTACATATGTAAAACGTCATCACATCGTCACGCACCGGAGTCCTGAAATGACCAAAAAGTTGCGCGGAAAATTAAGACATTAGAACACCTTGTTTGTATTGTGTGATAGGTAAAGAAGATAGGAAAACAAAATGTTCGACAACGCGTGATTTGCGTTAGGTGCACATGTGAATGTTACGGGAGCTTTTAAATATTCATATGCCCAACATGATTATTTTCTTTTTTCGGTGGTCAGAATTTGTGAATATATATTTGCACAAACTGTGCATATACCTGTGCAAATGTAAATCTATGTAATAACCAAATCTCTCAAGTTTAATAAATTTGTTGCAACGCGTACTGTTTTATGTACTGATTAATTTGTAATATTTGCAGCATAGTGGATTGCTTGGAAGTGTTTAGCGAAGGAATACACCGTGCTTTAGTTCCAATTGAGAGCCACCACACGGAAAATATACCAGTGGTTGAACTCATGGAATCTGCATCGAGTTACCGTATGCTAACACAAATGGATGTCATCAAGCTCTTGAAAGCACACGAGGCTGAGCTCAGAGGTATTATGACACGCCATGTTAGTGAACTTGGAGCCTTAACTGATGTGGTCTTGGCAGTCACTAATAACACCAAAGTAATAGATGCCATCAAGTCCATGAACACGGCTGGACTCAATGCTGTGCCAATTGTTGAATCTAATGAGAATGTCAATGCAGATCAGCTTATAAATGTAAGTTTTTCGTTTATGCAATGACGGATGTACTCATTTAAATCAGGTCTTTGTTTCAAAGTATTGGGACTTGGTTATTAGAGTTTGTTCGTATTTAAGATGTGGCAAAAATTAAAGACGATAATTTGTTTCTATATCTCATCATGTAAGTTTGTAAAGTTTATTGTGTTGTGATTAATTTCAGGGTAAAGGTAGGAAGCTAGTGGGAACGTTTTCTGCTACAGATCTAAGGGGATGCTCGATGTCGCAATTGGGATCCTGCTTGCAACTGAACGTTGTCCAATTCATAGACAAATGTTCTGGTACTTCACTACACGAGGCATCTGGCTTGAAAACTTTGACCGAGGAACAGATTACATGCCACCCCGATTCTTCACTCGCGGAGGTGGTGAACAAGGCCATTGACAGCCATGTGCACCGTGTTTGGGTTGTCGATGGGTCTGGTTCGCTTGTGGGTTTGGTATCTCTCACTGATATCATCCGTGTGGTACGAGCTTGGATGCTTTCTGAACCTGTGTAATTTTTGTGATTGTGTCAGTTTGATGCATATATATATATATATATATATATATATATATATATATATATATATAGAGTTCTAGTTTGATAGGGTGTGGTATATGTAGCACGTAACAAAAGATTGTTGGTTTGATTTCGCTGTGCGTTTGGGACAAGTGAATGTAAGATTTAATTAACGTTGTGTGTTATAGCAGTTAACATATATAACTTAGAAGTTTGACTTAGATATGCGTCTACAACTAGTTATGCGAGGGTGATGATGATTTTTTTTTTTTTTTGGTAAGAAAGGAAAAAAATTAGCCTTAGGCCATATCTAAGCTAATCAAACTCTCTAACTCTTGAGGCGCCGTATCCCAGAAGACATCGCGCTCATTGCTTAAAAAGCTTCTCTTTGTAAGGGCATCCGCTAAGGTGTTGGCCGCTCTTGGAATCCAAAGCAACTTTATCTCCCACGGTAAATGTAGACACTCTCGACATTTCTTTACCAACTCCTCGTTTGTATTATTCGGTTCAAGCTCTCCATTCACGAGCCTAAAAGCTTGTAACGAGTCTGTCTCGACAACAATCCTTCGCCTTCGTTGTTCCCAAGCTTTAGTCATCTCCCAATGTAGTGCTTCTAGCTCTGCCTCGTCCACGGTATTAGCAAGTAGATTTCTCCGGAAACCCCACAACCATTCGCCACTCGCTGCTCGAAGAACCCCTGCTGCAATACCTGAGTTGTCATGCGCATATCGACTTCCGTCGGCGTTAAATTTCACCCAACCCGGATCTGGTTTTGTCCATTTGCAGCGCGATGCAATCTCCTCGGTTGTTCGCCTTCGGCCTGCCATTAAATCTGTGCTAAGAATGGTGATTTGGAATATGCAGCTATTGATTGAGTTGTTCCTCTCCCTGAACACTTTTTCGTTTCTTCGTTTCCATAATATCCAAATCGCAGCAACGAACACAATTGACCAGCCCTCGTCCGTGGTAATGCTGTTGCGACCCGATTTAGCCTTCGCGTTGGTCCTGATCCAATCAGGGTGATGTGGATAATATTAATGCATATCATTCTGTGAGGTTAATTAGAATCTTTTGGTCTTCATGTGGATATTACATTTACATCAGTTTTACCTTTTTTTTGGAAGCCGAAAGGGATATGACGAAAACAGGCAGCTAGTTTTGGAATTCTTTGGTCCACGTATTGTCATTTTATTGTTTTAGTTCAGGTGCAATTTATATTGTATTTACGTCGGAAGTGATATTAAATTACTTCCCTGTGCTCAAGTCTGATATACGAGCGGTTTTAATATATATGTCGGATAATTATGTTATGCTATCGAGGGATGCAATATGATGCCATACACGTATATGACAATAATATTTATTTTGCGTAGTACTTACTTCTCTTTTCGTGTGATTTTTGGCATATAAAGTATAAAGTATAAATTACAGAGATTCGGCGTACATATAATCTATAATGAAGACATATATATGAGAGAGGTATTGAAAATAATCATATTATGAAAAATCTAAATAGAGTAAATAATGTATTTATTGTGATGTAATTTATATTATAAATTTAAAATTTAAAATTAAGTATTGAATGTTATACTAAAACTTAAGTTATAAGGTTGAAATTGGCATGTTGAAATAAAAACGTTGGGGTTTGATGTGCCTGTTTTGATTAATATAATAGTGTAGATATGGGGAAAAAAATCTTGTTTGGTACATTAATTTGACATATGTTTCCTTTTGGTACCTTAACTTGTCACACCGACTTTTGGGTACCCTATGTTTGCCAACTTAATCAAAATCGGTACCTCCGCGGCGGCGTCCCCAAATTATCACCCCTAATTATAATGTCTACGTGCCTGCCCGTTGACCCGTAAATTCTCAATTTTGACCAATTAAAGTCCATCTTGACATGCTGACTCGTTAAAAGATCAAGAAAAAAAATCAAAAAATGTCATAAAAAACTAAAAAATGACTATAAATATATAAATTAATTAAAACATTGGAATAACTGAAATTAACAAAATAATAAAAAAATTCAATTAATTAATTTGTAAAAAAAAAAAATATCTTCTTCTTCTCCAAGATGCCCCCCCCCCCCCCCCACACACACAGGGGATCTGAGACAACACGGTGGTCGAGCATCACCTGCAACTTCCCGATGGTCGAGCATCTTCTCGAACATCCTCACCTCCATCTTCGGTGTCCCCATCGACGGATCCCCTTTACCTTTCCCCCACGCGCTACCATGTCCTCCGCCAAATAGGTCAAAATCCTGTCAACAGAACCTGATACGACGTCGAATTTGTGCGTTAGGGACTTAGGGTAATAGACTCGTGCTCATCGGAGGGGACGAAGTGTTCGTCGGAGGGGATTTGTGCGTTAGGGACTTACACGAAATGTAATCGTCGGAGCAGATCCGTGCTCGTCGGAGGGGATTTGTGCGTTAGGGACTTACACGAAATGTAATTTGTGGTGGTGTTCGACGATTTGTGGTGGTGTTCGTGACGACGGCGGCGGGGGAGGAGGGGGGGGGCAGCGGTGGTGGTGATGAAGATGATGATTAATTTTTTTTTGTTTTTAATTTATTTTTATATTAAAATGTTTATTATTATTACTTATATATATTTATTATTATTATTTTTATATATAAATATGTTTATTATTTTTTCAACTAGTTACATGATTTTTTTTACTTATATATATATATATATATTATTTATATATATAAATATGTTTATAATTTACATTAGTTATATGATTTTTTTAATCCAGTCAGCTTGTCCACGTGGGCTTAATTTGGTCAAAATCGAGTTTGGACTGGTCAACGGTGAGCCACGTAGACATTACGGTGGTTAAACTGGGGACGCCGCCTGGTGGGTACCAATCGTGATTAAGTTTGCAAACATAGGGTACCAAAAAGTTTGTGACAAATTAAGGTACCAAAAGGAAACATATGCCAAATTAAGGTACCAAACGTGATTTTTTCCTTGCCAAATTAATAGGCTGAAACTGAAATAAATCTAAGTTAGTGGGCTAAATTTATTAATTTCTCGCTTGACTCTTAGGGTCATTGTATATTTAGTGATTAAGTGTAAACTCTTTTGGCACACTTGACTAATTTTTTATATTAGCTTTATTAATGAGTTAGGAACCCGAGCCGCTAACTTTCGGGTATTTATCAGTACTATGTGTTGATTCTATTGGATAGTATTATTAGATAGTATTATTTGGACGAAATATTAAAACTGCCATTAACGTTTTTTCAAAACTTAAAATGCCCGTTTTTTTCGGCCCTTGCAAAAATGCCCCGTAAGTCTTGAAAAATCTTGTAAAAATGCCCGATTGCCTTATTTGGGCCAAAATTACCTACGTGGCGGTACAGTGGCTGTCACGTCAACAAGTTGTATTTGCACCCCAAAACTCTTGTAACTTTAAATATTGTATTTGCACCCCAAAATAAATTGCACTTTGCCCCCCAAAAAATATATATAAATAATAAACACATATATATATAATCATTTGTAAAAGTAAAACATATATTATATATGAATAATAATATCAACATATATTATTATTTATACTAATTTATTAAATAATAAATATTTTAACATTATATGTTTTAACACTATTAAAACATTATTTAAACACTTTCTAAAATTAATAAAAATATCATTTTATCTTAATTTCTTAAACTTATAAAAAAAACATATTTAACAACATAATGAGGCGACGCGTCAGCCCAGCACTCGTAGAGGCGCCGCGAAAATTGGTCGCACGGGCTGCTACCGATCAGGCAAAGCCAAGAGGCGGTTGGGGACGAATTCGTACGGGGTTTTAGAGCTAAGGTTTACAGAGCTTCGATAAATGGCAGCAGGTTCGGAGAGGTTAGGGCTTCGAGTTGCAATATTGCAAGGGCGGAGGTGTAATCAGATCTCATGATGATGATGGCAATATTGGGTTCGTAGGTGAAATGCAGAGGTTGATTTATTTTTTGACTATGGAGATGGTGAATCAAATTTGCCGCATTCGGTTATGGTGATGATGGTTTTCTTTTTTTGGGTTAATTACAGTAATGGTGGTGATGAAGAATGATAGTGATGCTGAACATTGACGGTGATGATGGTGATATGTTTTAACATTTGATTATATACTCGATGTTGGTGGTGGTACTCGACGGCGGAATCGATGTTGATGGTGGTGCTCGGCGACGGAAGGTGGTGGTGCTCGGCGGCGGAGGGGGTGGGGGCAAACGGGATGAAGATGATGATTATTGTATTTTTTTTAATGTTTTTGTTTTTTTATTTATTTTTATATAATAGTTACATATTTATTATTATTATTTATATATATTTATTATTATTGGCTGAAAATATGACGTGGCGGAGCTATTTTATGACGTGGCGTTGACTGTGTCGCCACGTAGGCAATTTTGGCCCAAATAAGGCAATCAGACATTTTTACAAGATTTTTCAAGACTTACGGGGCATTTTTGCAAGGCCCGAAAAAAACGGGCATTTTAAGTTTTGAAAAAAAGTTATAGGGCAGTTTTAATATTTTGTCCGTATTATTTTGTTGTATATTTCCTTAGATAGAGTTATTCTGTTGTATCTTTCCTTAGCTTAGAAGATATGACTTTATCCCTTCCGTAAATATATTTTGTATGTGTAGTATAAATACTTGTGATCAGCAATAGAAGAATTCATTCACTCCCATATATTTTATAACTCTTATATGGTATCAAGAGGCCAAAATTCTCTAACGAGATTCTTGATCCTATAATGACGAACCCTACCTCTTCCGAGCAGCCCACCCCGTCCGACTCTTCTCTTGGTGGCGGCGGTACCATGGATGGATCATCATCCAGCTCGTTGCTTCGTCCCGCTCGGCTTGCGGCAGGACCATCCATTGATGGTCTCTCGTTGATTCCGATCAACGCTCATCAATAGCTTCCCTTACAACTTGATGGGAATAACTATGCCTTGTGGCGTTCCCAAGTTCGTCATCTCCTTTTTTGGTACGGTCTTTTTGGCTACTTGGATGGCTCGACGCCTTGCCCTTCCCTTGGGTCCACACCGGACAGCATTGCGGCGCATACGTTTTGGATGCGTCAAGATTCTCTTATCATCTTGGCCTTGTTTGGTTCGGTCCATGTGTCTCTCGCCAAACTCTTCTCCAATGCTAGAACATCGGCCGAGGCGTGGGAAACGCTTCAACGAACCTACGCAAATCGCTCTCGCTCGAGGGTAATGCAACTTAAGGACGACCTCAACTCTCTTCGCCTCGGTTCCAAGTCCGTCACTGAATTTCTCCAATTGGTGAAGGCGAAAACGGATGAACTTGCCATTATCGACGACCCTCTCAAAGACGATGACATAAACTTGTACGTTCTTAATGGCCTTGGAGCCGCATACAGAGACATTGCTGGCCCGATCCGTGCTCGTGAACATCCCATCCAATTTCCCGAGCTTCACGACTTTCTTGTTGGTCACGCCTCTGAAATTGTTTGAAGTATATTGGTAACACCCTCTTGTAATTTATAGTATCGATGACATTTCTTCTCAACTAACACCGTTAATAAACTTTTAACACAAAACACTTTACCTCATTGTAAAATATAAAAATTTAGTGGCTAAATACTCAAATTATTCTCCACATATATTTAAGGACTTAAATACAAGAAAAACTAAAAAAGATCCTTAATTTTTTTCATTCGACCTAAAAACATTATTAATGATATTCGTTTAACCTTAATATGGGTGTTCCTTATACTAAGCCAAATATCAGGGAAGAATCTCCCTGATATTATTCTTAACTTTTAATCTCATTCATTAATGACCATTAAGGTTGTGCTTTATTAACCTAGCATTAAAAAATATCCTCAAAGCGCCTCCAAATCCCATTTTCTCCTGTCCACTCACAATCACACACACAGCTACAGTACAACAAATCTCATACCCCACCTCACCCTCGTAAGCTCCGTCATTGAACTCTCTATATTAAACCACCGTTACTCCCATATATATCTCCTCATGCTGATCTCCGACCACCACCGTAACTCCACCGCCGCCACCAATGAACGGAGCCACCGCTAACCCCCGCCTCCGTTCACCTTCTTCCAACAACAACAACAACAACAACGTGATGAAGAGAAAGGCACCGTCGTCGACAAACTCGTTGTCGGAGAAAAATAACGTTAGTTACGGTGTGAGGAACGCGCATTTCTTGAAATGGAGGGCGGGGGATTTGTTCGGTGTGGCGCGGTACCACCCTGTGCCGTGCGCCTTCGCCTGCTCTCTGTTGTTTTTCATGGCGGTTGAGTACACGCTCGCCATGATTCCGCCTACCGCTGCGCCGTTTGACTTGGGATTTGTGGTGACGGAGTCGTTGCACCGCTTGCTCGCCGTTAGGCCCGCTCTTAATACTCTTCTCGCTGGCCTCAATACGGTGCGTTTTTTTTAATTTTAATCTAATTTACGAGAAATTATTTTGTTCAATCGTTAAATTGCTGACTTGGGATGAGGTGATAGGGTGATTATTTCGTGAATTCTAGAAAAAAAACGTTAATCTACGTTAAATATGGATCGTCGGCTGCACCACATTACTAATGGAACGGTTGGATAAAGTAATTTTTCTTAATTTAGAAGCTTAAACTTTTCGTAAAGTTAGGCATTTTATTTTATATATTTTATTTCTTAGAATACCCTATGTACAAAAGTATTAGGGATATTAAATATTTATTAAATTTTATATGTTTTCCAATTTATTATGTGTGTACATGCAACTGTGCTGTGAGTAATTTGGACTGTGTTTGGTGTTTTTCTCTATTGATAATGTTTGTTTAATTTGTGGGTGAGATTGAGAATACTATATGGCAAATTTAATTAATGTTTGAGGTTTGGGGATTAATCAATAAATTGGATCTTTTATTAATTGTACAAGTAAAGGTTTTTTTTTTTTTTTGGGAGTTATGGATTGATTGATTATGTTGTTATTTGTGGCTTAGGTGTTTGTAGCGATGCAGACAGGGTATATACTGTGGACGTGGCTAATCGAGGGGCGCCCTAGAGCTACCATTTCGGCTCTGTTTATGTTCACATGTAGAGGAATTCTCGGATATGTGACGCAGCTGCCATTGCCCGAGGTTCTTACTTTTCACGCATTTTATGATACTAATGTAATATTCAATTTCAAATTTTGTGACACTTAATATTCATTATGGGACAAGTTTTTACCTTAATTTGATCTAAAATTGAATATATGTTAGTGTCTCACAATTATACGGGATCTCGCTCTGATATGAAATCTTGAGCTTGACATGTGTAATTTGCAATCTTTTAGTTGTAATGTACTGAAATTAGCATCATAGAAGCAAAAAGCCATTAGCATATGCTTATGAAAACTGGATGGATTGATGGTATATAAATATATATATTTTTTTTAATATGTATATGCTTAAGGCCATGTGACAGGGGTCACACATTTAGCATTCACCAACTAACAAATCCCTGAAATATTGTCTGGATGAATTCAAATTTCAAACAGATTCTTAGGACAATTAGAGGTTCCTAGTACTGAGAACTGACTGATATTGACCCTTTTGTATCAAATAGTGTGTCCAAATGAGATTGACACTGGATTGTGTACTTAAATTAATTCGTTTCTGGATGAGCAGGACTTCTTAGGTTCGGGCGCGGACTTTCCTGTTGGAAACGTATCGTTTTTCCTGTTCTATTCAGGCCATGTTGCTGCATCGGTTATTGCATCCTTAGACATGAAACGTGAGCAGAGATGGGAATTAGCGCACATATTCGACTTTCTGAATGTCTTGCAAATCATAAGGTTGCTGACTACTCGAGGCCACTATACTATCGACTTGGCAGTGGGCATTGGTGCTGGAATACTGTTTGATTCCTTAGCAGGAAACTATGTCGACAGCAAGAAAAAAGAAGGCTTATTGTGTACCAATGGCACCAGAAATGGTTCAATTCATAATTTTCCAGAGTGAAGAGAGTTAAAATCTTGTAATGTTCATCAAGTCTTTTCTTGCTGTATATGGGGTTAGTTTGTTGAACCATATAACCATGTATTAAACCATGTAGCGCTGATGGACTGAAGGAGTTTGAGCCTGAATTAGTGAATTTAGTGCCTAAATTATTAGTAGTGTTTAGAAAGAAAAAAAAACATGTCCCAGTTGAATGTGTTTTTTTTTCAAACAAGTTGTTAAAAGTTGAAACCAACCAATCAATAATTAATTCAAGAGGAAAGCTCGTGATTAAATTAAAATGCCAACATTTCTAGATTCACAATAAAGTCATATTCTCTTAAAAAAAAATCATATATAGTTTGCCCAAGTCAATGGTTAGTGTAATGGTCTCACCCACTATATTACCAAACACAAGTTGCATGTTGGCAGGTGAAGAATTTGTTGGTTTAGCAAAGCAACAAACAGTCCTTTAACTTATAGCAGACTCCAAATACAGCACAAGCAATGGACTAATACAATTCTTGTTCAGATTTCTCATCAGTATTTTTATTACAATCTCTGAGTTATCTGGATTTGCTTGTGCATAAAGTTGGTTCTTACTCCCAGTCGACGTTACCAACCAAAATTATGGTAATTTAAACAAATATTTCAGTTGAGAATTATATTTTTTAGTCAATCGGTACTTAAGCATTAGTATTTAGTCGTAAGTTCATGTAAACGATAATGCAATATAGGTAAGAAAGACTCATCTGATACATTTCAGTTTTCATAGTAATTTTCAACAAATTTATAAATGTAAGTAATTACTAAAAGCATAACAAAAGATTCCATTTTTCCACTGGTAGAAGTTGATGCAAAAATAGAAATTTCAGTTGAGCACGTATAAAATGTAATAAAAACTCAAAACTACACAAACACAAACTTGCAACAACATGGTGGAGAAAAAAGCATCATATGCAAACTCGTTCTCATATGAAAACACCTTAAATTGTATAAAGAACGCGCATTTCTTAAAGTGGAGGGCGGGAGATGTACTCGGTGTGGTACGGTACCACCCCATACCATGCTTCTTCGCTTTCTCTCTCTTGTTCTTCATGGCGGTTGAGTATACTTACGTTATGATTCCGCCCAGTGCCCCGCCTTTTGATTTGGGATTTGTAGCCACATGTTCCCTCCATGGATTGCTCGTTGCGAGGTCCGCTCTCAATAAGCTTCTTGCTGGCCTTAATACGGTGTGTTTGTTGGTTTGAATTGACGTCTTATTTAAGAGTTCTACATAATTTTAATTTTTTAGAGAGACTAGGCATTTTATTTTTATTGTATAAATTTACAACCACACCTTTTCAAGTATACGAGTCTTTCCCACCGGTTTGTTTTTACTCCTAAAACGCGACTTTTTTGATAAATAAGGGACGCGATTTTGAGCATCAAGTCTATATGTGGTAGGTTTTGATTTGAATATGATACCTAGATTGCAGCCACTTATTACCGGGTGGGTTCCGACTCGGAATCAATTTTATACCATATGTACATATACTCAGGGGCGGATCTACCTTATGGCTAGGGGGGGGGGGGGGGGGGGGGCAGTAGCCCCCCTGATTTTTTTGAATGTTTTTTCTACCTAGGTATATATATTAGTATATGTGAGGTACTTTTTTTTTTAAGTTTTGGGGGTTCTAGTGTTATAACTATAAAGTACAAATCTACAAACGCAATTGCACAGGAAAGAGAAAGGATGGAATTAACTTAGTAATCTGGAATTAAATATTGCAAAAGCAACCATGGATTATGTCTAATTCACGAATAATCTTATATGTTAGTTTAACTAATTAGCAAAAAAACTTTTAATGTTATAAAAATAGCACAAAATACCCATACTAAGCTATTTAATTAGTTCAAATGTAATGAATCAAAAAGTTTGACATTTAATTGTTTATTTGAAAAATAAAGAATAATTGTTATTTATATTTAATTATATCATATTTCTTTAGTATTTCTTACAAAAACATTAGTTTCTAGATCTATAGAGATGAAAGTGTAGTATACAATAGTTATATAATTTTTTGATTTAATTTCAAACAAATCTAAAAGAGCTATACCATAGTTTAATTCTTTTATTTTAATGAATATATGTTTTATAAACGTTGTAATGCTAGAAAACAAATTCTTGGTTATCGATAAAGTCATGATAATAGTTTTCATCAAAAGGATTTTCTCTAAGAAGTAAAAACTTTGTGAACATTCATCTTCTTAAGCCTCAAAAATTTATTCAAAACATTAATTTTGGAGTACTATTTTATTCTCTTTTCGTTCAATTCACTTTGAAATTCTTGCTTATTGTTCTCTTAAAAAAATATTTGCCCTTCAATATTCTAATCCTGGATACGCCACACTTTACATACTTAAGCCCAATCTATGCAGAATTTGATGGAGATAATTAATTATAGCGAAGTGAATTCAGATATTTATTAGCCCAACCAAACTCATCCCTTCATCTAACTTTAACACAATTCGGGCTAGAAGTCTAAGGACTCGCTTGCTTTGCCCAACCAAGTCAAATTATATTTATAGTCGTAGATATAAGGTCGTTTGGTTTGCATAATTAATAGCGGTGTTATCCTATGTGGCACCCTAATTGGGGTATTATTAGTTGGGTACCCCCAACCCAACTAATAATACCCCAAATAAGATTAAAATACAAGGACCCAAATACCCCTCTCTTTTTAGTCTTTTTGACCAAACTAACCTTGTAGGTCTTGCAATTTACAACTTAAACCAAATCCTATGGCTTTATTATAATTTCATATTGTATTTTTTTTGTTTCTTGTTTAATCATATCCCCATCAAATCCAACTTTGTGTATTTTGGAATTATATAGCCACACTGTGAATGATTTTAAGTGGAAAGGAGAAAGTTATATAATAATGTATTATGGCCTACTTGTGTATTATAGCGTAAAACCAATGGCAACATGTTTGTGTAATTTTCTCAAAATGGCACCTATAATTTGTATTAGACTAAAGATGACATAATTGCTAATTTTCAGCCATTCAACCGTTTGATTCAATCGTATGATCAGTAATTCGTTGACTATCTTTTTCAAAGGAAATACATGATATATATTCATATTCGTTTTTCCACCAAAATTAGTCGAATTCGCCTATAACTCTTAGAATGCCGTAAAAGAATTGTTCTCTTCCTTCTATTAATTAATATTGAATATATATGGTTCACATGTCAAGTTTAATTTTCTATTTGATAAAATGTCCTTGCTATAAACATGACGCATGAATGCGACATAATCGCAGTAATATTCCATTTTTTTAAAATTTGAGATAAATAAGAAGGTTCAAGAGGGTTCATTTCGCGTGTTGTATTCTATGGACCTTAAACGAAAAAATGAAATATAAATGAATGTATAGAAGGAGATGAAAAAGAATATTCGCAAGAAAATAATTTTGAATGCGAATAATAGCGTAAAATTACGATAACATGTAGTGACTTCAAAATGAGCTTATAAGAACACATGTATCACGCCATTATAATACCACATATAGGGAAAAAACCAAAAACCACATATAGGGAAAAAAATAAGCGTACAAAGGCAACAATCTTTTTTTTTTCGAAAATATTGTTGAATGGTCGTTTCCTACAAATGTAAAATTTTGATTCTCTTAAGGAGGTATAAAGATTTGTTATGACAAGTGGGTGTGTAGTTAAAAATTAGAATATGGGTAAGGAGGTCATTTAACACAAATAAGTGGCAAGATTAAAAATATTTGGTCAACTAACCTAAGCAAACATAGTATTATTTATTTGAGTTGGGTTTAATCTAGAGTAGTAATTTGGCTAGCCATGCAGCATAATAATAATACCCATGTATATTAGTAGGGATAAATTAATAGTCATATGACTATTAATTTTGAAAGCAAACGAGTCCTAATATATACTTGCACTTCATATTAAATGTATGTGCAAAACTACCTCATTAAGATAAATCATTTTTTATGCTCGTGAGATTTTTTTTTTTTTGGTAAAAAGAGGAAAACAAAGCCTTTAGACTACATCTATCTCTAAAATAGGAATACAAGAAGGGTGGGGGATTGTGCAACAAATTTCATTTGCCTCCTCTAATACTCGAATATTTCGCCAACGCATGTGCAAGAGAATTCCTTGAACGTGGTATCCATCTAAATTCATGTGTCCAAGGCTTGTGTAGTAAAACTCGACACTGTTCAATCTTTTGCTGCAAAATGTAGTCCTTATAGACCCATCACTTATGATATTATGCTTCTTTCAAGTCCGTCTCCACTTTGATTCGTTGAACTCTTTTCTCCCAAGCGTATCGCTTCAACCTTATGCTCGTGAGATACTTTCGAGAAATTTGGCAAAGATACAATATATTTTTTAATTTGTCAAAAGGTATATATATATATCGTTCTACTTTATCCGATCCATTTTATTTTTCTTCAGTATTTATTTCCATATTAAATTGTTATTTTAACTAAAAGATTAAGTTTCTATGTGAAATGAAACATGTATCTTTTAAATCTTCCAACTTTGTGAACCAAAATTTAAAAAGAGGAGATATTTATACTTTTACCAACGTATAGATGTATGTAACGATTGCGGTGCTGTTCCACGATGTGTAATGTGGTTTAACCGATTGGATCTTGCAATTTTACATTCATATAATGCTCGGAGTTTTGATTATGAATTTGTGTGCGAGAGAGATAATTTTTTTGGATGTTTGATATTACAAATGTCACTACAACAAATAAGGGCTGTTGGGACACTTAGCTTGAGGCAAATCTGCTAAATTGCCCCTAAATATAAAGTTTGGGACATTTATTGATTGTCTCAAGGATTAATACTAGAAATAACCCGCTCTTTTAATCTTAAGAAGTTAAAAATGATCCAAACATGTAATTAGATTAGATTTCAGATCAAATCCAAAAAAAGAAACCCTAACCCGTAAAATCTCTCTCTCTCTCTCTCCAATGAGCATCTCCTCTGCTTCTCTTCACCGAGCGCTGTTAGCGGTCATACGTTCCTCCTCGTTCACTCATCGACTGCACGTGCTCCATTTTTCGCTCTGCCACCGGTTCTCGTGATTTATTTTTTTGGATTTGAGCCAAATTAGGTCTAATTTTGTTGTAATTGAGCCAAATTAGGACCAAATTTTGTTTTATTTGAGCTTGATTTAATGGCCGATGATCTCAGTTGGATATCACGTGAGTGAAATCAGGTGGATGATGACTATACCGCTTCGATTTCGATCTCATCTTTGGTGATTTCCGGTATCTTTCAATTCCTCATCTGGAACTTTTCACATTTTTGGATTTTATAAGTATATGTCTCACGTAGATAGTTCCATGCGTTTGCTTTAATCAGTACCTCGATTAGTTTGGATTTCGTGTTAGTTTCTGTTTTTTTTATAATTCGAGAAAGTTCAGAAAACATATGTATTTACCTTAATAATGTAAGCATTTATATTCAAACTTTTGTTTGATTAGCCTGTATAAATAATATTAAGAATATGTGATTTTTGTGCTCTAGATTAGGGTCGTGAAGCTGGAGATATTGCTATGGATATAGTGTTGGCACCTAGCTCCCGTAGAGCAAGCGAACTCAGGATATGCATTTAATGTCGATTTTCTCGGTACATCTCTTTAACTTGTGATATTTCTTAACTTTTTTTGTAATGCCCCTGTTTTGTTGTATATATGTCACCAAGGCTTATGACAAGTCTGTTAGGCTGTTTGTAATGCATAATATGTTCATTTGGCATCCAACTATTAATCTCTTGTTCTTTGTTTCATACTCCAATTAGATTGATTCTGTTATCTTATTAGAATTTCTCTTTTATGTAATTGAAGGTTCTGCCTTTCAGGAGTAGGACGGGAGTACCTTCTTCCTCTGATATTTGTTGAGGTATATAATCCACACTTATGCTTATGAGCAATTTTTCATAGCTAAAGTTAGAAAGTGAGTTATAAGATCAAGTAGTTTTATTCGACTGCTGCTCCTTGCTTATTATTTTGATACATGCTTCTTTGATACTTTTTTCTTTCTTTCTGGATGTTATCATATAGTGGTGTTGATCTTCTTAACCACTGGCGAGTATGCTGTTAATCTTATTTTCTTATGCCAGTTATCCTTGAAATCACGTATAGGTTAAATTTCTGGAAGTTAAGTTAAGGAGGTAAGATGGTTATAAATCAGTTCTAGTTTGCCTTTAAAGATGGACATGTATAATTCATGAAGATGAGGTATACAGTATATGTTTTCTTGTAGCTTATACAGCCACATCAGATTTTGATTCTTCTTTGTTTCTTAAGTTGGTAGTGTATTTTTTCCAACTACTCATCCATGAAACCTGTCATCTTTTATTTTACTGAAATTGGTATGGTATTTTTTGTTAATGAAACAGTGTGAAGAAGTTGAAGCCGCAAAACCTTTTAACAATGAACATCACTTATATAGAGCGAAAGTGAAACATTGGTTCATGGGTTTTTTAAATGATCTGGACTAGTTGCAACAAAACAGAATGCCTTTGGACAACTCATATGATTATTCAGAGTTCCGGAGATTCACATTCTTGTTTCTTGATATAAGATACTAGTGGGATCATGTCGCTTTGGAGTTTCCGTACAGGTCGTTTATGATAAGAATACTTATGCTGCCAGAAAGCTTAGTGAGAATGATTCACAAACTATTTTTCATCTTAACGAGTGCAAGGTAAAGTGGAAGATCATTTAAAACCTCAGTATTTTAGAAAACCTAGAGAAAAGTTCATGGTTTATGAGGGTAAAAGGATAAAATAGAAGTTATGATCAACAGTCACCTTAATCTATAACTCTTTCAGCTAAAATTTGAAATTTGGATCACATGATTCACTTAAAAGCAAGGCGATGCACCCATCCTGTGTAGACTTTGTTTGAGAATTGTTATGCGTGCAGCATATTGGGGCTTGCCCATGTATAGGAAACCCAAAAATACTGGTCTTTTGTATCTCAACTCTAGTATCTATGAATACGATGTAATACAAGTTCCCATTGATTGCACTGTTTTCATTACCAAGTACATATGTATGGTAACTGTACATGTTGGGCTATATACTTGCATGGTAACAAGATAAAAAAGCTCATCTTGCATTACCAAGTAAATTCTATCAGACAGTTCTGTCAAAGTTATAAACTGCTCAAGCCTCGAGGAAGGCTAATGTATCTTAATTGCTGTGGAAGTTCCTATGGAGAACTCCCCTTGTAGTTGCACAATCTTCCATCCTAATTGGGATTGTGACTTAATTCTTATTGGTCAAGTATCAAGAGCTTTTGTTAACTTTTTCATCATTTTTTTGTGGCCAAACTTATTAAGATCACTACCATGGTGACATTCTAGAAGCAAACTCTCAAAGTAATGATGTGCGGAAGTAAGAAGCCAACTAGAATGTCACCATGGTAGTGATCTTAATAAGTTTGGCCACAAAAAAAAATGATGAAAAAGTTAACAAAAGCTCTTGATACTTGACCAAACAGTCAATAAGAATTAAATCACAATCCCAATTAGGATGGAAGATTGTGCAACTACAAGGGGAGTTCTCCATAGGAACTTCCTCAGCAATTAAGATACATTAGCCTTCCTCGAGGCTTGAGCAGTTTATAACTTTGACAGAACTGTCTGATAGAATTTACTTGGTAATGCAAGATGAGCTTTTTTATCTTGTTACCATGCAAGTATATAGCCTAACAGGTACAGTTACCATACATATGTACTTGGTAATGAAAACAGTGCAATCAATGGGAACTTGTATTACATCGTCTTCATAGATACTAGAGTTGAGATACAAAAGACCAGTATTTTTGGGTTTCCTATACATGGACAAGCCCCAATATGCTGCACGCATAACAATTCTCAAACAAAGTCTACACAGGATGGGTGCATCGACTTGCTTCTAAGTGAATCATGTGATCCAAATTTCAAATTTTAGCTGAAAGAGTTATAGATTAAGGTGACCGTTGATCATAACTTCTATTTTATCCTTTTACCCTCATATACCATGAACTTTTCTCTAGGTTTTCTAAAATACTGAGGTTTTAAATGATCTTCCACTTTACCTTGCACTCGTTAAGATGAAAAATATTGTGTGAATCATTCTCACTAAGCTTTCTGGCAGCATAAGTATTCTTATCATAAACGGACCTGTACGGAAACTCCAAAGCGACATGATCCCACTAGTATCTTATATCAAGAAACAAGAATGTGAATCTCCGGAACTCTGAATAATCATATGAGTTGTCCAAAGGCATTCTGTTTTGTTGCAACTAGTCCAGATCATTTAAAAAACCCATGAACCAATGTTTCACTTTCGCTCTATATAAGTGATGTTCATTGTTAAAAGGTTTTGCGGCTTCAACTTCTTTACACTGTTTCATTAACAAAAAATACCATACCAATTTCAGTAAAATAAAAGATGACAGGTTTCATGGATGAGTAGTTGGAAAAAATACACTACCAACTTAAGAAACAAAGAAGAATCAAAATCTGAAGTGGCTGTATAAGCTACAAGAAAACATATAATGTATACCTCATCTTCATGAATTATACATGTCCATCTTTAAAGGCAAACTAGAACTGATTTATAGCCATTTTACCTCCTTAACTTAACTTCCAGAAATTTAACCTATATAAGATTTCAAGGATAACTGGCATAAGAAAATAAGATTAACAGCATACTCACCAGTGGTTTAGAAGATCAACACCACTATATGATAACATCCAGAAAGAAAGAAAAAAGTATCAAAGAAGCATGTATCAAAATAATAAGCAAGGAGCAGCAGTCGAATAAAACTACTTGATCTTATAACTCACTTTCTAACTTTAGCTATGAAAATTTGCTCATAAGCATAAGTGTGGATTACATACCTCAACAAATATCAGAGGAAGAAGGTACTCCCGTCCTACTCCTGAAGGGCAGAACCTTCAATTACATAAAAGAGAAATTCTATTAAGATAACAGAATCAATCTAATTGGAGTATGAAACAAAGAACAAGAGATTAACAGTTGGATGCCAAATGAACACTTCATATTCATAGTTCTAACAACATATTATGCATTACAAACAGCCTAACAGACTTGTCATAAGACTTGGTGACATATATACAACAAAACAGGGGCCAAAGCAAAACAAAAAAGTTAAGAAAGATCACAAGTTAAAGAGATGTACCGAAAAAATCGACATTAAATGCATATCCTGAGTTCGCTTGCTCTACGGGAGCTAGGTGCCCAACACTATATCCATAGCAATATCTCCAGCTTCACGACCCTAATCTAGAGCACAAAAATCACATATTCTTAATAGGACGAACTATAAAAAATGCCTGCTAACTTTTGCCTTTAATCTTAAATGCCCGTTATTTCCAAACCTGCTGAAAATGCCCTGTATCTTTTAAAATTTCTACTAAAAATGCCCGAAATGAAAAATAAGCACAAAAAACTTATCTTGTTTGAAAAATAATGCTAAAAATGCCCTGTATCTTTTAAAATTCTACCAAAAATGGCCGAATTTTAAAACGCAACTTTTTGATTCAGCAGTGCGTCTCTTTGATTCGGATGCCACGTCGGATAAAAAGTTCGAATTTTTAAAATCGGGCATTTTTGTTAGAAAATTTAAAACTTAACGGGCATTTTCAGCAGGTTTGGAAATAACGGGCATTTAAGATTAAAGGCAAAAGTTAGCGGGCATTTTTGATAATTCGTCCTTAATATTATTTATACAGGCTAATCAAACAAAAGTTTGAATATAAATGCTTGCATTATAAAGGTAAATACATATGTTTTCTGAACTTTCTCGAATTATAAAAAAAACAGAAACTAACACGAAATCCAAACTAATCGAGATACTGATTAAAGCAAACGCATGGAACTATCTACGTGAGACATATACTTATAAAATCCAAAAATGTGAAAAGTTCCAGATGAGGAATTGAAAGATACCGATGGATGTGAGACCAAAGCCGAAGCGTTTTTTTCTCATTCACCGCGATTTATTCAGTTCAGGTCCTACTTAGATCATCGGTCGATAACTCGATCACGTAAAATTGGACTCAATTCGGCTAAAATACAGGAAATCACCAAAGATGAGATCGAAATCGAAGCGGTATAGTCATCATCCACCTGATTTCGCTCACGTGCTATCCAACTGAGATCATCGACCATTAAATGAAGCTCAAATAAAACAAAATTTGGTCCTAATTTGGCTCAATTACAACAAAATTAGACCTAATTTGGCTCAAATCCAAAAAAATAAAATCACGAGAACCGGTGGCAGAGCGAAAAATGGAGCACGCGCAGTCGATGAGTGAACGAGGAGGAACGTATGACCGCTAAAAGCACTCGGTGAAGAGAAGCAGATGAGATGCTCATTGGAGAGAGAGAGAGAGAGAGATTTTACGGGTTAGGGTTTCTTTTTTTGGATTTGATCTGAAATCTAATCTAATTACATGTTTGGATCATCTTTAACTTCTTAAAATTAAAAGAGCGGGCTATTTCTAATATTAATCCTTGAGACACAATCAATAAATGTCCCAAACTTTATATTTAGGGGCAATTTTGTTGGGGCAGTAGTGGAGCACCAACAATAAATGTGGTTGTCATCTTCCTACTAAGCTAGTGGAATGCAAATGAGGGGCACTAAATATGAATGGAACGGTGCAAGCCAATTGGGAAAAAAATAAAATAATATTCCTACACGGTTTCATAATTTTTCTGTCTCCTTACTCGGGCTATATATAGCAGGCTTCCCTCAACATTTCCATCATCCCAAAATACAAACTCTTATATAATTAAGTGTAGTTAATATCTAAAGAGTGGAGAGTTGTAATTCCTATTTTACACTCATAGTGAAGTTCTTCTACCTTGCCCGTGGTTTTTCACCCTAAATTAATTTGGGGTTTTCCACGTAAAATATGTGTGTCGTTTACTTTTCGTTTTCAATAATTGTCGTGTTTTACGCTCTACACAAAGGGTCCACTTCACAACAAGTGGTATCAGAGCCTCGGTTCATATCCGGGGTCTCGGTGATATCTGTGGGTATCGTACTGAAACTATTTTTCAGTGACGGTGGTACGTGATAGAAGCAATGATGACGAAATTCGAGATCGAAAAATTCAACGAGAGTAATTTCTCATTGTGGAAGCTGAAGATCAAAGCCATCTTGCGGAAAGATGGGTGTCTCGCGGCGATCGGCGACAGGCCGGTGGAAATCACAGATGATACAAAGTGGAACGAAATGGACGGCAACGCTATCGCAAATATTCACCTGGCGTTAGGTGATGGCTTGTTGTCAAGCGTTGAGGAGAAGAGGACAGCTAAGGAGATATGAGACCATCTCAACAAGCTGTATGAGGCGAAGTCCCTACACAACAAAATTTTCCTTAAAAGGAAATTGTACACACTGAGGATGGCGGAATCTAACCCGGTAACTGAGCACCTCAATGTTCTAAATACTCTATTTTCTCAATTGACGTCGTTGAGTTATAAAATAGAAGTGGTTGAACGTGCTGAAATTCAGCTGCAAAGTCTGCCCGATTCGTATGATCAGCTTGTCATCAACTTAACAAATAATGTCCTCACGGCTTATTCGGTCTTCGACGAAATTGCAGCCGCTATTCTGGAAGAAGAAAGTCGGCGCAAGAACAG
Organism: Linaria vulgaris; assembly: GCA_948329865.1. NCBI lineage: Eukaryota > Viridiplantae > Streptophyta > Magnoliopsida > Lamiales > Plantaginaceae > Linaria > Linaria vulgaris. The sequence goes on along the minus strand of OX415254.1, from coordinate 102,227,828 downwards.
AGAAGACAGAGAGGCAGGTTCGCAACAAGCAGGTGCCTTGTCGGTGACAAGAGGGAGAACGACGGAGCGCGGTGCAAGTGGGAGTAAGAAACAGGGGAGATCCAAGTCAAAGACCAAAGGCAATTGTTGGCACTGTGGTAAGAAAGGTCATTTGAAGAAGGACTGTTGGAATCTTAAAGATTCGAACAAGAAGAGTTATGATCCTCAAGGGAACGTTGCTAGCACTTCAGATGATGGTGATGTACTATGCTGTGAAGCAGCAACAACTATTCGAGGTATGCGTGGCTTCGATGATGTATGGCTTATTGATTCAGGAGCCAGTTTTCATATGACTCCCCGGAGGGAGTGGTTTCATGAGTATACATCGATCGCTGGAGGATCTGTGTATAGCTGTAAAAATGAACCTTTGAAAGTTGTTGCCGTTGGTACGATCAAGCTGGAGATGCATGACGGGATTGTTCGGACCATTCGAGATGTCCGACACGTGGAGGGATTATGCAAGAATTTTTTGTCTTATGGACAACTCGATGATCTTGGTTGTGAGATTGGGTCACGAAACAAGATCATGAAAGTTAAAAGGGGTGCGCTTGTACTGATGAAGGCGGACAAGATTGCCGGAAACTTATACATGGTACAGGGGAGGGCTCTGCAAGTGGGAGAAACGTCAGTGGCTTCATCTGAGTCGATTGAGAAATCATCAATGATTTGACATCAGCGGCTCGGGCATATGTCGGAACAAGGCATGATGGTTCTTGCAGAGAAGAAACTACTTCCAGGTCTCACAAAGGTATCTTTACCTTTTTGTGATCATTGTGTTGTTGGCAAGCAACATCGTATAAAGTTTCTTAGTTCAGATTCTAGAAGTAAAGTCATTCTAGAAATGATTCACTCTGACGTGTGGCAAGCACCAGTACTATCCATGAGAGGTGCAAAGTATTTTGTGTCTTTTATAGATGATTATTCCAGGAGATGTTGGGTGTACATGATCAAGAGTAAGGCCGAGGTGTTCTCGATGTTCAAGACGTACAAAGCGCTGGTGGAACTTGAATCTGGGAAAAAGATCAAGTGCCATAGATCTGACAATGGAGGGGAATATACTGGCAAGGAGTTTGAAGACTTCTGTAAGATGCTGGGATTAAGAGGCAGTTTACTACGACATACACTCCGCAGCAGAATGGGGTGGCAGAGCGGATGAACAGGACCTTGTTGGATAAAACAAGAGCCATGATGCAGGCTGCAGGCTTAGAAAAGTCGTTCTGGGCAGAAGCAATCAATACCGCCTGTAATGTGGTAAACCGATCTCCGTCAACAGCACTGGGGCTGAAAACACCGATGGAGGTGTGGACATGTAAACCAGTTGATTATTCTAATCTCCGTGTATTTGGGAGTCCCGCTTATGTTATGTTTAATACTCAAGAGAAAACAAAGCTGGACCAAAAATCCAGGAAGTGTTTGTTCTTAGGGTATACTAAAGGAGTGAAGGGGTATCGTTTGTGGGACCCCACTGCCCACAAGATTATTGTAAGCATGGATGTTATCTTCACGGAAGATAAGAAAGGAAAGGATAGCAGTACATGGGAAGATCCAGGAACTACGACAGTAGTAGTCGAGAAGGATGCTGAGCATGAGGGTCCTGCCGAACCAGAGCATGAACCTGAGGAGACAATGGAGTCTGGAGTCTCGGGGATACGTCGATCGACACATGTCAGGAGACCACCAGGCTGGCACTCAGACTATTCTATGGAGAACAATGTTGCATACTATCTTTTAACTGAGGACGGGGAGCCATCAACTCTCCAGGAAGCAATGAGTAGTTCAGATGCAGCTCAGTGAATGGCAGCAATGCAGGAGGAAATTGAAGCACTCCATAAGAATAAGACGTGGGAACTTGTGTCTCTACCACAAGGGAGGAAACCCATTGGCAACAAATGGGTGTACAAAATCAAACGTAACAGTGATGATCAAGTGGAAAGGTATCGTGCACGATTGGTGGTGAAAGGATATGCTCAGAAGGAAGGGATTGATTTCAACGAAATATTTTCTCCGGTGGTCCGAATGACAACTGTGCGGGTGATTCTGGCGATGTGCGCTACATTTGATTTACATCTTGAACAATTAGATGTAAAGACGGCTTTTCTTCATGGTGATCTTGAAGAAGAAATTTACATGCTCCAACCAGAAGGATTTATTGAAGAAGTAAAGAAGAACTTGGTTTGCAGGTTGACCAAATCTTTGTACGGTCTCAAACAGGCGCCGAGGTGTTGGTACAAAAGATTTGATTCATTCATAATGAGCCTTGGATACAACATGTCGAATGCAGATCCTTGTGCATATTTCAAGAGATCTGGTGATGACTTTGTTATTTTACTGTTGTATGTTAATGACATGTTGGTTTCAGGCCCCAACAAAGCTCGTATTGAAGAACTGAAGGCTGAACTGGCTAGGGAATTTGAAATGAAGGACTTAAGACCAGTAAACAAGATTCTAGGGATGCAAATCCACCGAGACAGAAATTGCAGGAAGATTTTGCTTTCTCAGAGGAACTATCTGTTGAAGATTTTGCGGCGGTTTAGTATGCAGAATTGTAAGACAATCTCTACCCCTCTTCCTGTTAATTTCAAGTTATCCTCAAGTATGTGTCCTAGCAGTGAAGAAGAGAGGAGGGAGATGTCTCGAGTACCGTATGCATCAACAGTGGGAAGCTTAATGTTTGCTATGATTTGTACTAGACCAGACATTGCACATGCAGTGGGAGTGGTTAGTCGATTCATGGCGGATCCGGGAAGAGAGCATTGGAGTACAGTAAAGAGAGTTCTGAGATACATTCAGGGAACCCCAGATGTTGCATTATGTTATGGAGGATCGGGTTTTACAGTCAGGGACTATGTTGATTCTGACTATGCAGGTGATCTTGACAAAAGCAAGTCCACGACAGGATATGTGTTTACTCTTGCTGGAGGTGCAGTAAGTTGGGTTTCGAAGTTACAGTCAGTTGTTGCAACATCAACAACGGAGGCTGAATACGTGGCAGCTACGTAGGCCAGTAAAGAGGCGATTTTGTTGAAAATGGTTCTGGAGGAACTCGGGCACAAACTAGAGAGTATTTCCTTATTCTGTGACAGTCAGAGTGCGTTGCATCTTGCAAGGAATCCAACGTTTCATTCTAAGAGAAAGCATATTCGGGTGCAGTATCACTTTGTTCGTGAGAAAGTCGAGGAGGGTACTGTGGATGTGCAGAAGACTCACACTAAAGATAACATAGCTGATTTTTTGACAAAGAGTGTTAATGCTGACAAATTTGTTCAATGTCGGTCCTCGTGTGGTCTGGTGAAAATGTAAGCAACATGGAAGGGCAAGGCAGAAAGAGCTGTGTGTGAAGATCTGATTAATCCCTAATCAAATCTTCAAGTGAGAGATTGTTGGGGCGGTAGTGGAGCACCAAAAATAAATGTGGTTGTCATCTTCCCACTAAGCTAGTGGAATGCAAATGAGGGGCACTAAATATGAATGGAGCGGTGCAAGCCAATTGGGAAAAAAAATAAAATAATGTTCCTACACGGTTTCATAATTTTTCTGTCTCCTTACTCGGGCTATATATAGCAGGCTTCTCTCAACATTTCCATCATCCCAAAATACAAACTCTTATATAATTAAGTGTAGTTAATATATAAAGAGTGGAGTAAAGTGTAGTAAGTGTGAGGTAAAAATAGAGAGTTTGTGCGACTTTACTACGGTAAAAGTCGGAGAGTTGTAATTCCTATTTTACACTCATAGTGAAGTTCTTCTACCTTGCCCGTGGTTTTTCACCCTAAATTAATTTGGGATTTTCCAAGTAAAATCTGTGTGTCGTTTACTTTTCGTTTTCAATAATTGTCGTGTTCTACGCTCTACACAAAGGGTCCACTTCACAACAAATTTAAAAGATTTGCCTCAAGCTAAGTGTCCCAAGTCCCAACAACCCTTATTTGTTGTAGTGTGGAAGGAGTTGGAAGCATAGTTTATTGCCTAATTATAAGTTGGAATTTTTTTTCTTCCCACAAGACCAAAGTTCTTTGTTTGACGTAAACTAACAGTTTTAATACATATGGGTCGGAAGCGAAAATGGCGTGATACAATTGTGTTACAATCTAAAAACAAAAGCGCTTGCAATCTGAACAGGTTCCAAGCCTGAGTTGGTGATTCCTTGTGAACCGAGCATGGTTGCACTAGTGTGAAGTTCAATGAATTAAGTTTCCCTAATAGATCTATGGTTTGATTGAAAAACAATTGATAACATGATTGCTAAAATCATAAAGTGTCACTTAAGCATGCAATGTACCTTGGTTGCAAGTGAAGATTGTGATTTCTTTCAAACAAGTAGTCGAAAGTTGGAAGCCCTTCAATAATTAAACTAGGAAGCACAGTGATTTAATTAATGCCAACTTTTCTAGATAGATTGACTCGGATTAAGATTGCCAAGTCAATGGTTAATGTAATGGCCATACTTTTCTTTTTCAAATACTAACTACAGGTCTGCAAGTTAAGATTTGTACTAGTAAAGACAAAAAACTAAGCCTATATTTGCAAGATCTAATCTGATACTACAATCTAATGGGAAATATTACAAATGTTAAGTAATAACTAAAAGCAGAAAAGGGAGATTTATCTTCCATAATTTCTTTTCAAGTTAATACCAAATAGAGAAATTTCAGTTGAAGTAGGATAATATCTATAAGCAGATATAAACTCAAACCACACAACACAAACTCTGTGAAGTCCAGAAAAGAATCCCTTATCTACACTTCACACCATCAGTTGTGAACTGATATACAAAATTAATGACCTCACTATCGGTTGCACCTCACCATCAAAAATCTGTAGTTCAAGGCCCCCACAAAATCTTCACGCCTTATCAACTACTTTGCCACATTGACTAATGCATTTTCGTGGGAAAAAAATATAATTTAATAATTATCAGGTTTCTTATATAGATAAAATGACAATTTTATCTACTTAGAAAAAGAATCACTTGTTAGGCGTAACAAAAAAGATTTTTATAGCACCTGAGAAGAGAACGTTTAACAGTTATTTATATATTATTTAATATTAATTTTCTTTAGAATATAATTCAAAGTTCAACACTTTCATATCATGCATGCATTTTAAAAAAATATTTTATGCGATTGATGTATTGCTTCTATGATACAATCAATTGTTTAAATTATATAAAAAGAAAAATTTCTTATTTCTAGCTTATATTGGTAGTGGTTACACACGACATTATTCATGAGATAATTACGCATTTATTTATACCAACCCAAAAACCAGAAAACCAAGCTATGAAAGAATGGCTCTTTTAGCACCACCACCGCCTAAGGCCAAATTCCTCTCATTTTCACCACTACACCACCACACAATCAAACAAGTGACACCCAAGCACCAAAATTTAGTACATTATGCCACCAACACAAAATTACAACACAATTACCCCAAAATTTACTTCTTTTTCAATAGAAAAGATGAAAATAATAAAAGGGAATTATCAATTGTAAGTGCAGCATCAATACCAACATCAGGAAATGAAAAAGATTCAATCTTTGGCAGAATTCTGTTGTCTGATGTAGTTGTGAAGAGTAAAATGAGCTTGTACAGGGATATGTCAACAATTGGAATTTTAATGGCAATGCATTTGATGTGTCTTTTTGCTCCATTCACATTCAATTGGAGTGCATTTTGTGTTGCTGTTGGATTGTACTTCATCACTGGTCTTTTGGGAATCACACTTTCATTTCATAGGAATCTTTCTCACAGGAGTTTTAAGCTTCCAAAATGGCTTGAGTACTTCTTTGCATACTGTGGTGTTCAAGCCCTTCAGGTCAATTTTGGATACTATAATAAGATGTTCAATTATCAAGATATTATTTTTATTATTAATTTTAATGATCAAGTTTGGATTTTGATGTATTTAAAAATGCAGGGGAACCCAATTGATTGGGTGAGTACTCATAGATACCACCATCAGTTTTGTGACTCAGAGAAGGATCCTCATAGTCCCATTGAAGGATTTTGGTTTAGTCACATGAGCTGGCTTTTTGACTCCAATACTATTGTTGAAAGGGTAATTAATTACAGAGTTTAATAATTTGAGTGTGACATATGTATATTTTGTGTTGCTGAATTTGTTGTGTTTTTAATTTGCAGTGTGGGAAGGCCAATAATGTTGCAGATTTAGAGAAGCAACCTTTTTATAAGCTTCTTAAAAGCACTTACATTGTTCATCCAATTGCACTTGGTGCCTTGCTATATGCAATAGGAGGGTTCCCCTACATTGTTTGGGGAATGGTAAGTGTACTGAGTATGTATACATTGTTTAAGAAACTAGAAGTAAACTAATTCGCATTATTTGCTAAAGGAGTTCCTTAATTGTGAGATGCCACGAGAAAAAGATACGTGAGACACGAAATAAAGCGAATTTATTTTCTTTAAAGTAGTGATCATCCATGCCATGCACACTTATTACACCATAGATGTACTCTGTATTTGCCTTCATGGACGGATACTCGTTTAAGCATATGTGCTGGTCCGCTATGCACTAGTTTGGACCGCTACTTACAGTTAGAGTTGGAACATGCCTATCAGAATATGAATCTAAATTTAACTTTACAGTTCATGTCGAGGTGCTTCACCCATAATATATCGAATATTCAGTCTGAGATGCATCTCGTTCGATGTGTTTTACAATTCTACCCTACACTAAGCCAAGAAAACCGTAGCTCCAAATTTTGTACTATGTGGGTAATTTTTAGTGACTCGTTGAACAAATGTTAAGCTAATGTGTTTTCTGGTAACACAGTGTGTGAGAATTGTGTGGGTATACCACATCACGTGGCTAGTGAACTCAGCTTGCCATGTATGGGGAAAGCAGGCGTGGAATACAGGAGATTTATCTAGAAACAATTGGTACACTCGTCATTCCTTGATTCAATATCACCGGTCCTTTCAAGATAAACTTATTATTTGCTTTTCATTTAAACGTTTGGCCTACTACATATAATTAATATGTGAATTTCATGATCAGGTGGGTGGCATTGCTTGCATTTGGAGAGGGTTGGCATAACAATCATCACGCCTTCGAATACTCGGCTAGACACGGACTAGAATGGTGGCAAATTGACATGACTTGGTATGTAGTGAGACTTCTTCAAGCTGTCGGATTGGCCAATGATGTCAAATTGCCTACTACCATTCATAAGCAAAAACTAGCTTTTAGTAGCAAATAAGGTTGGTATAGGTAAAAACGGCTCTACTTTTTTCTACTCTTGTCGATCTTTATTATATACAGGAGAGTGACTTGTATAAAGAAATGGGAAAGCATAAATTTGTAGCTTAAGGGAGTGTGCTTATATCCAGTTAGAATATACTTGAGGGGTTTTAATTTTTCTTAGATGAGCTTAGTTTTGAAAGTTTGAAACGTTTTAAAGAACCCGACATTGATGATTTTGATTTGTGACATTGGATGAGGTGGGATGATAACATTTGTTATCTTGCTAGTTAGAGCTAGGAAGTCTAAACTTGACATGCAACCTAAAAAATAGAAAATAGGATGTCGAGATTTGTGTGCCACTTTTGGTGACATTTGTCAAGTAGAGATTTTTGTTATGAATTCGAAATTGAAAATTAATAGCTCAATATGACATAAATCAATAAGAAATCCTTGTATTAATAATGTTTTGTATATGTAAATGTGTATAATTATATGTTTACCGAAAAGGCGAAAACATTAGACGGTATTAAACATGGACCATGACCTCATTCGTTTTCGCAAAAAGAACCAAAGCAAATAACATGAATTTTCATGTTTTTTTTTTGGAAGTAAAGAATGGCAAAAAGGTTACAAATCCTTAGACAGTGTCGCTAGCTAAATAACTAGTAATAAACGAGGGCGGGGCATCCCACAAAATGTCCGCTCCCTGCGCCGTGGTTATATGTCGTGTGAGCTTATCCGCTACTTTGTTCGCGCTCCTCGGAATCCACTAGAATTTGTACATCCATGGCTTGTGAAGCAACTCCATGCAATCTTGGACAAGCCTCGTATTCACCCCGATCGCCTCAACTTCTCCTTGCACCAATTTGTATACGGAGAGTGAATCCGTTTCCACCTCTATTCTTGGAGTTTGCCTTTCCCATGCGATTTCTAGTCCCCTCTTTAAAGCCTCAAGTTCCGCTTCTTCGACCGTCGTAGAACCTAAGGCCTTAGCAAACCCCCAACACCAAACTCCTTGGTCGGTGCGCAGCAGTCCAGCCGCTGCGCCCATATTTCGATGACTCGCGAGTCCCCCGTCAACGTTCAATTTCCACCATCCTCTTTCCGGCTTGGACCATCCGATTTCCTTACCTCTCTTCTCAATTCGACGTACCCCTACCTTGAGGTCGTGGCTTAATATCTTAATTTGTGCCAATCTTCCGTTGACGTTGTTGGTCGCGCTCATGAAGACTCTAGCGTTTCGATGCTTCCACATCACCGAAAGGCTAGCCACAAATATATATTTCCACTCCACATTCGGCCCTAGCGTATTTGTGAACTCGAACTGCATTAAATTCGCGCGCACCCAATTAATGTCCGGGGCTTCGTCCATCGCCCGTAAGTCCTCCTTCGACAAAAAGTTTTTCCCAAATTTTCCTTGCGGCCCTGCAGTATCTAAAAATATGTATTTCCGTTTCCTCTCTATAAGTGCATAATGTGCACACCGCTGAATCCGTAATTTTGCGAGTTCGGCGAAGCACATTGGTGGGTAATCGGCCTTGCACGAGCAGCCATAGAAAATGCCTATATTTGTTCCCTATATCCAGTTTCCATATCCAGCTCTCCTCCTTATAGTTCCTCGTACATACGCCATATGTTCTGCGGAGCGCATGATAAGCCGATTGGCAAGTAAATCTCCCATTGGAGGTCTCGTTCCATAGCAGGCAGTCCTCATCATCTGTGAAGATTAATTCGTGCTGCAGTATTTCCGCCTTAATGTCAGGCGGTATATTCGTGCGCAAGATATCCAGATTCCACGCTCCATCCTCCGTCACTAAATCTCTCAACCGGAGTTCAAGATCCTCTTTATGTATGTCGAAGCCTTCATCTTTCAATCGGCCCTTCCCTCGCCAATTATCGTACCAAAAAGAGATTGCGCGCCCATTTCCAATTTTCCATCGAAGAAACGGTTTCATTAGCCCCGCGCATTTAACAATCCCCTTCCAATTTGGGCTGCCCGAGAGCTTCGCCGGCAAATGTAGTAGCGACGAACCTCTAAGATATTTAGCTTCCATCAATTCGCTCCAAACTGTCCTCTCTTTCGTCAAGATCTTCCAATCCAGTTTTGATATTAAGGCCTCGTTGCAAGTGCACGCAACCCGAATGCCCAAACCCCCATGCTCATTTGGCTTCGTAACTCGCTGCCACCCTACAAGGTGCAGTCTCCTTTAAGAGATATCAGTCGACCATAAGAAGTTGCGGTTGACCCTATCTATTTTCTCACAAATATGTTGGGGCACCCAAGTCGATTGCATCAAGTATACCGGCATTGCGGACGAAACCGCTTGAATTAACGTCGCCCGCCCCGCTAGCGACAACAGCTTTCTTTTCCACGCATTAAATTTCCCCATCATTCGATCTAATATATCATTAAAGTGCGCTGCAGTAGGTCGCCCATGTTTATTATAACCATAAGAGTGAGAAAATAAATATTCAAACAATTATAATTTGGCCCAAGATTTAACCTACAGGACTTAGTTGGGCCGTCGACGGATACTCCACAGCACAAATGGATACCAGTGCAAATCAATTAAATCGCTTACAAACTAAATTAATGTATTATATATTTGTAGCATGCATTATAAGGAGTGACATATATTCATGATTATATATATGTTCAACAAAATAGCTACATATATATGTATTCCATATATCAACAAAACTGGAGCATATATTTTTTGGCCACCTCGCATTTGCGTCATGCATGAGTCTTAAGATATGTAAATAACGTATATAAAGACGCATTTTATATTTAGCTTTAGTGATTATTCGGGCGACTAAGTCGCCACTTAGTCTTTAGTATAAATAGGTCTCTTGTAATATTTTATTCAATTAATCAATTCCTTTATTTTCTCTTTACGCAATGCTCTCTCTTCTCTCTCATGTCTCTCATCAAACCCTAGCCGCACACACAAATTCAATCCTCTAATAATGAGATTGTGACTCAAGCATCAAACATCGGTTTCAATTTTCTGAAAGACAAATTTTTATTTTATGATAGGACTGTAGTGTTCAGTTGAGTACTTCTGCTTGGCCATCAGTTTCAGGATGGTACGCACTACTGTACAAAGGTTTTGTGTCAACTAATTTAAATAATTCACGCGAAAATCCACTTAGAAAAAGTCAAAAAGAGGATTTTTGTTTGAAACAATAGTGCCTGGTAGTCCATGAACGCTATACAATTCATTGATGAAAACAAAAGCTAAATAACCGCCAGTAAACTTTCCTGGTAATCCAATGAAATGAGCAAACTTGATAGTATTATCTTGATAGTATATGCAGAGATGTCAAGCTCCAACTGGAAACGCCGAGCAGTATTATCTTGATAGTATATGCGACACACATACTCCCACATGTCTTTCGCCGTGCCAAAAGATCGAAAGTTATTCACCGTATGCGTTTCAATCGACGCAATGAGCCAAGAGATTATTTTAGCATCTTTTGTCTCCCATTGCGAAAGTGCCCTGGCTTTGGTGGGTTTCAAGGAAGTTCCATCAATGTGTCCCCAAAGTTCTTTCACTTTCAAAAACATTTTAATTGAAATTCCTAAGCGGCGTAATTTTGCCCGGTAAATTTAACAGAAAACCTTTGAGTACTCATTACAATTCAAAGAAATAATCACCAAGTCTTAATATCCAAACTGCAGGGCCAAATTGCAACAAACAAATCAAATAGAATGGAAACTACAAATAGGCTGAACTGAAAAGTAAATTTGCAAATAACCAAAATGCAAATAACAAATTGATTTTGCAAATACCCCAATTTTAAGGTAAGAGAACAACACGTTCGATCGGGTAACCAGAAGAGATTCACGCAACACCACGCATAGAAGCCGTCGTCCGCCGCTTCGCCACAGCCAAACCCAGGTCAGAACATTGCTCTGCTATCGTAGAGCAGCTCGATGGAAGCCGTGAAATCGAACAGTATGTCACTCAAGCTGGAAAAGGGCCGGTCTCCAAGAATCACTGAAATCGAGTTGTACGTTGCTCAAGTCGAAAAATAGATTTGTCGTCTAAAGGAAAAAATCGATGGCGAAAACTGAAATCCAACCTTCGGAGAAGAAAGGTGAAAAAAAAATTCAAGCTTTTTCTATTTGATGGCTCGATACCATGTCAATAATTTAGATTATGTATCATATTAAGATTGTAAAGAGATAGTTCATTGGGATAAAAGCATCAAGCCCCCTGAACTATGCACGTTTTTGCGACTTGCCCCATGAACTAAATTAATAAGCGTTTTGCCCCCTGAACTATGCTTGTCTGTTCGATTTGCCCCCTCGCCGGATTCCGCCGAATATTTCTCGAAATATTCCATTCTCGTGCGACTCACGTGAGGGTCTGAAGGGCATTTTCGGTACATATTATGGGGTGTTAAGTTCATGCATGTTCCCCCTTGAACTATGCTTATGTTAGCGACATGCCCCTTAAACTATGGAAATGTGCCCCCTGAACTATTACGTTGCGATTTGCCCCCTGAGCTATTTTGCACTGAAAATTACCCATTTATTCTATACTTTTGAGGCTCTTTTTTATGTCATTTTAATGTACATTTTTGGTGTCTTTGAAGACAGCTTATTGTGCTATTTAAAATCATTACACGTCTGCATTCATACATTTAAATCACCTAGTTCATATGACCCTCAAATGCATTGGTTCATTAGAAATATTACACCAAAATATGATGAATTGGAACATCAAAATATTTTGCAGAATGATTACATTACATTCAGATCATTAACTAACTTCAATTCATTAACACAGTCAATTCTTTATACAATTAATAGTACTAACAATTAATAGTACTTACAAAGAGAAAAAAAATAAAAGAACACATGGTCAAATATAGTCCTACTGAGGTTATCATGTAATTGCTTATTGATAAGCAAACAGTCACAATTCATCAAGAGAATGTACTTTCACAAAGCAGCTAATTAACCACATTCCTGCTTTCAATGTGTTACTTCTGTGAAACTGGAGATTAAGCCCCATGTTGCTCCCGTAGATTTCATAGTAAATTCTTCAGCACATTATTTAATTGTTGGGTACTCGTACTGCATAGAAAATTCTTCATTCTTGCTGTCACCTGTCACATTATCCACCAACAACAAAATGATCAACTGCAAAACATTATGCAGGAGGCAAAACATTATGCAAAACATTATGCAGCTAAGTTTGTCCTTAGAAGCATCGCCAACGACAATTTGGCTTGATTTCCAATTGGGCTTCACCTCCGAATCTTCCGCACACATCTCGTGCATTTCCACAAACGCCTCTCTAGCCAACTCAACAGCCCCATCCCTCATATAACCCGAAATGAAAGCGTTCCAACACGCGACATCCCTCAACGGCATTTCATCAAACAACTTCCGCGCATTTCATCATACAAATCCCCAATTCACGAAATGTAAACCCTAGCTCCCTGAATTGTAAATCATTTACCTCTATATCCTTAAATTCGACATTCAACTCTTCATCGTACTTCATTTACATAGCGAATGAGGATACATTCTTGTCCAGATTCTTCAACGGCACATCGCTGCCCAAATTATGCTCCTATTTTACTTAATTAAACAATCGAGCTCGTTTCTCCTGATTTCTTCTTTGTAACGTTCCTCTCCAGTTTCAACTCCTCAGGTACCTTCTGCTTGTTCGCGCGGTGCTTCCCTTGCAAGTGGTGAATGTCGCAGAGCGATTTTCCGTCCATCGCGGGGCGCTTGCACCGCCATTGGCGGCCGTCGGTGCGCTTGCAGCGGAGGTGATCCGACGGCGGAGGATCCTTCCCCTGCGTTATCAGAAATTTGGATTTGAGATTGAATTTGAGTGTTGACTGTGTATAATTTGGACAAATTGATGTGAATCGAGAGAGAATTTGTGAAGAACCCTAATTTTGTTGGGCTGTTTTTTTTCTAAGTGTGGAATGGAGTAACGTTTCAGTTTACACCCCCTGAACTTAGTCTTTCATTCAGTTTTTTTTTTTAAATTGTAAAAAAAAAACGAACGGACGAAACTACCCCGCTGACCATCTCTTGATACGCACGAGTTCGGAATATTCCGGCGGATTTAGGGCGGAATCAGGCGAGGGGGCAAATCGAACAGACGAGCATAGTTCAGGGGGCAAAACGCTTATTAATTTAGTTCAGGGGTCAAGTCGCAAAAACGTGCATAGTTCAGGGGGCTTGATGCTTTTATCCCTAGTTCATTTTATTTAGCTGAAGATGATTATTCACTACAACAAAAAAGGCCTATAGGGACACATAAATATGCTCATATATCCACCATTTTGCAACATTTATAACTTTTGAGACATTTCATAGTCATGTCCCATATAGTTGTGTCGGAAAAAACTACGGGACACTTTTAAGCCCATCTGTATGTTCCATATTCAACTTCTTGAAACATAATTAAGTGTTGTTAAAAACTCAAATTTTGATAATTACACCTTATGAGGACACTAATTTATGTCTTGTAAGCGAGTTCTTGAAACACAAGTACGTGTCTCAAAGAAGCTTGAATTTTCGTTGCACAAGTTTCTGGGCATTTATTTATGTCATATAAGTGGATTTTTGAGACACAAATGAGTGTCTTACGAACATAGAAATAAACACTAATTTATGTCCCAAAATCTCAGATTTATGACCAATATAAATATCATTTGATACATTTGAAGCTTTTCCATGTTAGAATTAAATGGAATGAAGCAACACCAGAAACTTTTTCCATAACATCGAACATAAGATTAACAAAAATATGATTGTTTTTATTCTAATCAAGTCATCTGATGGGGGTATTTTAGAAAGGCCCAATAATACATTTGGGCCGGCCCAATGGAGGATCGAATAGAAGGAAGTCGATCCCGGCCCAGAAACTGAAGGATCGAACATGAGGAATTCGACCCATACAAAGAAGATCGAACGGATATGATTCGACCTTCCCTCGTCAACTATCATTGTGTCTATAAATACCCCATCCTCTGACAGTCAAACGACGCATTCACGACCATCGAGCAACAACTCAACATCGAACTAGGCGATTCGATCCCCTGCAATTCGACTTTACCACGTTCAACATTAATTAAGTCGAGCCAGTCAGATTCGACATTCATCCTATTCGAGGCTCATCTTGGGCGGGAGCAATTCGATCTACCGGCCAATTCGAGACTCATCACCATCGAATCCGTGTGATTCGATCTTGATTAGATTAAAAATATTTCTATTTGTATTGCCTAGTCGGCTTGTATTAGGTGTTCCGGACCGAGCTAGTCCATTTTCTATATTCCATTAGCATTATTTTGGCATTAGTCAGGTCCAGTGTAACGAATAAAACCAAAATATTGGCGCCGTCTGTGGGAACACCATTTAGTCCAGTATATTAGGCATGGCAACTAGAAGAACTAGATCGCAGAGAGTAATAATCCCAATCAGGAGCGCACGACCGCCATCCCGCCGGCCCCAAGAATTGGAGAACCATCATTGCTGCCCGAAGGGGTGCCCACACCAGCACGGCAAGAACAACCCGATCTAGGGGAAGCAGACCGACCAGCATCGTATGCAGGGGCGACGGGGGCCACATCTACAACAGCCTCGTTGCCCAGTGCTTTTAGAAATGAAATCTTGGCGATGATCCGATCTGCAGTAGCTGAAGCATTGCCCGTATCACAGGTGCAAACGCCGCCACCCGAGGTTTGTGGGGAAGGCGTGCAGGAGCAACGATCAGTTGCCAAGGGTCCGGATGCCGGAGATGGAGATAGAGCCCAAGTGGACAACCATAGGGCAAGGTCTAACTCGGTCGAGGTGCAATCAAAAAAGTACCACGCCGCGAGGGGACGTGAAGAGAACCGACACAACGATGTGAGAAGAGGTGAAGAGAGTCGAGGTAACGACTCCATGAAGGAGCAAGCTAAAATAACAAGGAAGTTAGAGAGGATTGAAAGGGAAAAGACGGAAGTCAAGAATATGATGTAACGACTCGGAAGAGCTCGTAGGAGCACACCATTCTGTGAGGAAATAGAGGCAAAGATTCTGGGGCACGGTGAAAATATTCTGGTGCTCAAGACTTATGACGGGAAGACTAATCCGCGTGATCATCTTTTCCAATTGGACACAACTCTTAACTTATACGGATTCAAAGAAAATGTGCAGGCTTTAATCTTTGCCACCACATTACTCGGAGTGGCGTTAGATTGGTTCACCAGAATCACCCCCGACTCAATCAGAAGTTATAAGTAGCTAAGGAAGATGTTTGAAAATCAGTTCTCCAGTCAATCCATGTTGGTACTTGACCACTCCCATCTATACTCTATCAATCAAGGTGCGAGAGAAACCTTGAAGGATTTCATGAGCAGCTTCAACGCAGAACTGCTGAAGATAGACAGTCCCAAGGGAGAAATGATCACAAACATAATCTTCCGTGTGACCAACAACGCGGTTTTTAGCTAAGATCTGCTTAGGTTGCAGCCTAAAACGATTGAAGAGATAAATAAGCTCGCGCAGCAAGTGGTGCATCGCGAGGAAATGATGGCCACCAAAGCGGTAGTTGTTGCGGCCCGGCCCCAAAGGACAAAGAAAGAGGAAGAGAGGAACAAAACCACAACAAGAATAGGAATAACAGGTACAGGAACTCCTCGCCGAGGCGATATACTCCTTTAAATGCTGACATCATGACAGTGTTTGGGGCGGCAAAGAGGAAAGGTTGGCTGAAATAGCCCAGGCAGATGAGAGACTCCAAAGCAACGAGAATGTCAACCCAGTACTGCAAGTATCACAAGCAGAATGGACACGAGACCGAGGACTGCAAAGACCTCAAGGACGAGATCGAGAGGTTGGTAAAGATGGCAAACTCGTGAAGTATATCAGGAATTTGAAGGAGTAGGAGGATAAAACGGACAGAGATAGATTTCGCTCTCCAAGGAAAGACAAACAGAAAATGATCGGCATGCCGCAAGTATTGGATTATCCCCAACTAACGGACAACAACGTCAGGAAATGGATAATACACATGATTTCAGGAGGTCTGGGTGGTGCAGATTCCGCTAAGGTCCGAAAGAAGATCACAAGGGATATCGACGCAGACCGCTTTGTCGGCTTTGTGGATCTACTGAGAATAGAAGAGATGCCGCTCGAAGAGATCACCTTCTCAAGAACAGACATGTGGAAGCTGAGTGCTCAAGCGATTCAGGCGGGAAGATTGAACTGCCTGTTAGTGATAACGGTTGATATAGCCAACTTTGGGGTGATGAAAGTGTTGGTGGATAGCGGCAGTTCTATCAACGTATTGATGACATCAACATGGGAAGAAATGGGCTTGGGAGATGAAAGATTGGAGCCCGTCAGAACCTCATTGCATGGTTTTGGCAGACCAGAAGTAGTGCCCTGCGGCATGGTCTCTCTCTGAACCACATTGGGAACTGTGCCCCAGAGAAAGACATTGTTAGATGATTTTGTGGTAATTGATATACCCTTCTCGTACAACGCAATTTTGGAAAGACCAGCGCTCAACGCTTTCCGCGCACTACCATCGACATATGAGCATTTATAACAAACTTCAAATAACAAAACTAATTTAATAAGTAGGAAAAGCAAGACCATGTATAAAACAGACAAAGCAACAAGGCAGATTACTTGGCTCAAGCCGCGGGCATATCCGACCTCCTTAGCTTCTACAACTTTCTCTTTCTCAGTGGCGAGCTCCTTCTCGAGCTTTGCGACTCGCAATTCCAGCGCAGTTTTACTACTCCGCATGTTCTCGATTTGTTCCTCGAGCCGTTCAACGGTCTCATGCGCGAGTTTCACAGCTTCCCTATCCCTGCTTGGCCGGTTGGCATAATCCCTAGCGTACTCAGGGATTTTTCCTTCTCAACCACAGCGGCCTTCAACGCATCGATATCACTATCACGGAACTCCGCCCGCAGGCGTTCAAGCCCGTTCATCCTCTCCTCATGGGCCTGCTTCAAGCCCTGGATCATGGTATTCACAACCCCACCCGCCTGGAAAGGAACAAATAAAAACTTGAGAAAATTGAGTATGGATCAAGACAACGATATCAAATTAAAATATTGCATTACCCAATTGGTTAGATGGAGCGCCAATCCGCTTTCTTTCTTTCGTCGGCCGAAGTCGGTAAAGACACTGCAAGGTTAGTAAGGACCACCTTCATTGCATTTATGGCCTCCTCCTCGAAATGCTCATATTCCGCGACACGAGCACGAGGACCTTGTCTAGGTTCAGCTCTATCATTCACCCCAACTGGGGGGACTGAGCCGCCAGCAGGTATGGGGCCAGTTATGCGCGGCGCAGGGGGTATTACACCTCCTATCTGAGAGAGAGTTTGGGGAGCTCTCATTCTCTTCACCGGAGCGGTTGTTTTCGTTCGTTCTGTGGCCTCAAATTCATCGGTAGCCGGGACATCAAAGCCCTCTACCTGACTAAAATCAGCCGAATGAGGCGAGTTATCGCGACCTCCACCAAGCAGATCCTCGAAGGGATCACGCGGTGCGCCGGCGCAAGCGGACGTCGTAGCTTTTCCTGTCGTTTTCTTTCCCTTAGCTTTCCATTTCTTTGGGGGAGGAACGGGAATATGAACTATTTCGCGGGAAACCTCGGCATCCGCGGCCAAGACTTGACTCATGCAAGCGTTGCGATTCATGATTAATTCTCCTGAAAGAGAGAGCACCGAACATTACAAACATATCAAAATCAGAACAAAATGCACGAGAAACGACAAATAAAAGATAAATACCGAGCGTATATCTCCCCGTATAGGGAACCAAGGACAACCCCGCAAGTGACAAAACATGGCTTTTAACAAGCTCTCTTATATTAAATTGATGGTTATGTATCAGGTTCACCCTAAATTGACCATCCCACCTAGGGAAACCAACCCCGCGAGGAATTGCAATCTTAGGAACATCCACCCAGTCCTGTCGATACACGGAAAACTCCTCCTCAAAACTTTATTTGATATAAAAATATATTTTCTTCCAATCTTTCCCATAACCAGAAAACTCGCCCCTCAAAAACTTATGGTGCCTCACCGCCTTTGTGTGGTAGAATCCTTTCCCTTTTTTACAAACCTTAAACAAGGCCCAAAACTCATTCGGCCCGTATGGCACCCCTAAGCTCTTCATGGCGATGATGAAGCCTTCTATATGCCTGATCGAATTCGGAGTCAACTAGCTCGGCACCAATCCAATAGACGTTAAAATTCGTCTAATCTCGGCTGGCACGGGAAACCTTAATCCATTAGCCAATTGCCCAAAAAAGACATTAAGGTATCCGGGTGGCGCGGTATGCACACGCTGGTCTACATGAGGAATAACTATCTTGTAGTTAATCTCTATATTATACGTGTCACGAAGAACGGGACGACTATGCTGTAAGCGTGACACGTAAGCGGTATACGACATCCCCGCAACCTCTTCCTCGTCATCGAAGTCCCTGTTAATGGCTTTATTATCCTCATCTGCCTCGCTGTCGGCATGGTTATCCTCTATAGGCGACAAAGGTGCACCATCTACCCCAGGCTGTGGTGTTGGTTGCTCCTAGTCCTCATCCTCATCTCTCTCGAAGTCAATACCCTCAATATCAATAGCTTCGTAGGCGTCCTCTTCGACCAAGTTCGCACCAGCGAGACCAACTCCAGGACCGATCACCGAATTAACAGAATCGGAGCTCGAGGTACTACTCAACTCACTCCCAGATAAAGACTCAGAACTCACCATCTCGATCGACAAAAAATGAAATAAAAAAGAAAGAAAAGCTGACTACAAATGTACGTTACCCTAGATACTTATGACAATTACGGGATGCGCGAAAGCAAAAATGAGCTAGAACATAATTAATATGAGGTAATAAAAGCAAACAACCCACTACCTTGATTAGAATCGCAAAATCACCAATTCAGTTCTGGAATAACAATGCATAAAACGAGAAACAAAAACCAAGTCAGAAACGAGAAAACTAGTTTTTTAAGAAAAAAATGGAATTCTTTTTTTCTAAGGCATTAGATCGAACGGCCTATCGTTCGATACAGAGAGCGTCGAATAGCTTGTGTTCGATGCAAAAAATATCGAACCTGGCCCGTTCGATACTACTTACATTTCAGCAAGAGTTATTCAAAGACGCGAATGAGGTCCTCCACCCTTCCTCACCCATATATAGAGGGAGGGCGGCCCATAAGGCCCATCACAAAGAAAAGAGAATCGAGCAGATTCGATACACACGAAGATCGAATTGCGTTCTATTCGATTGATAGTAGAAAAAAGGCGAAATAATAATCAAATCGTTTGTTATTAGATTGAATACCTAAAATCGAATTCATAAAATTCGACGCCTTTAATCAATTGAATTTCGATGTATGATAATGTAACAATATCTAATTCTTTCACTACCAAATACTCTCAGAACGAATGCTTAAAATTCGATCTTTATTGATCCAGTCATTGGATACACGACATAAATTTGGGGGCCGCGCCTTATAATCCTAGATCCAAATTGAAGGGAGTATTTTCAACCATTGGATACATACAAACACCTAATGCCTAACGAAGATAACGCGAACTTTAGAGTTTGGCACCCGTTCTCTGACCAAGACCGACTCCCAAAATGGGGGGACTATATGATAGAGGTATTTTAGGAAGGCACAATAATACATTTGGGCCGGCTCAATGGAGGATCGAATAGAAGGAATTCGATCCCGGCCCAGAAACTGAAGGATCGAACATGAGGAATTCGACCCATACAAAGAAGATCGAATGGATATTGTTAACCCTAAAAAATAAATAAGGGGTTATATGGGTTAAACAAAAGATTAACCCTTAAATTAGGGATTAATCCCTAAGACGATACTATCGTCACTCTAGTGTCACATACCTTACTATGGTATGACGTGGCACCCGAAGAGATAATAGAATCCCTCGGAACTCACATATCCTACTAGGGTACGATGTGACACCCGAGTGGACACCCAAGCGTCCCTTGGAAAGTCAAGATGAATAAAAATAAGATATCAACGTGGCATCGGAAAAAGAGTAAACCCCGATGGATCCACGCGACTCGGATATCCATCACTGCGCCAAGAGGGACCACAATACGAAAATACTTCCTTGCTGAACACTCCCAAAGCCCTCGGAATCACTATCCCGAAGGCCAAAATTCACAAAACAATGTTCTACTCAAAGCACCAACCACTAAACTCCCTTACTCCGAAGGCACAAACCAAGAAGGTCATTTAACAAAGATCGGGAAGCCCTCGGAGAATGACTCCCGAAGGAGCTACTACTCTCGCAAATAGCAAAAAACGCTCGGAATCCCTACTACGGGATCCATACGCAAGAATACTGCCTCACATGCACATTGATGCCCTCGGAGCCCACCTTACAAGCCTAGAGAGACAAATCTGCCCCTCGGAAAATATTACTAAAGAAGTCAATGAAGAAATAGCCGTCCCCGAAACAGAAAACTCCTCGGACACCCACTTCACTTCAACTAGTGAACCTCCTCATGAAATTCAGCCCCTCGGAGAAAAGAAAACATAAGATTCCGTTTATCAAAGGGAAGAAAACAGAAGAAATAACCCCTCGGAACTCCCCACAACTCTCGGACAAGATAAGGATCAGCCTAGTCAGCACCTTGTCAACAAGATATACCTTATCTTATAGAAGGACACTTGTAATACATGCAACATTACACTTGTACCACATGCATAGTGACACATACTCCCTCCCATACCTATATAAGGGAAAAGGAAAGAAGAAGAAAGGAAAAAAGGGGACAGATACAAAAACTCAACCAAAAAGCATAAAATCATATTTGTGCTCCTCGGAATAAGAAGTTCAGTGAATAAAGGAAGGATATTTTCGTAATTTTTCCCAAATAGTCATTTACTTTCTTTGAACCACGGATAATGGCGTTCCGAACCTCTAAATAAATCAGTTAATCGGGTATTATTCCAAACCTGTTTACAAAATGGCGCCGTCTGTGGGAACGCCATAGAAGTTGTCCTCGAGCGTGTTCAAGAAAGCAAATCCACTATGGAAAATTTGTTTTACAGCGAAAATCACCCGCCCTATTCGGACAATTCGGAGGAAACTGTAGCGAATCGCCGTTCCAGCGAAAGGGACTTTATCAATGTTCCTCGGTCTGTTTATGAAAGATTAGTGGAAGTTACCACTCGAGTTAATCGCCGAGAATTCGAATCCCCCTGGAAACAGTCCCAGGATCTCCGAATCAAGGAAATCACCCCTCGGAACAAGGCGAAGTTTATGCAAGAAGGGCACAATGCCCTACGCCAATCTCGTGGTACCAGGAAACTCCTCGGAGGACGCCAAGGCGTTATGATCATCTGGAAACTCCGAGGATAATCCAGAGGGAAGAGAGGTCTCTCCCCGTATATCGCCCCCCCTATTATCACTCCCAACGGAGAACCAACCTTATGGGGAATCCTTGAAGATCTACGAAAGGAAGTAGGAGATCTCAAGAAGACTGTAGGGCCCAAGGAAGATCCGACGTTTAAGATATCTCCCTTCATTCCTGAAATAGCATCTGCTCCGATTCCTTCAGGAATGCGGCCTATTAATGTACCATTATATACAGGAGAAGCTGATGGGAGAGATCCGCAAGATCATATACACCAATATTTGGCAGGAATGGACCTATCGTCCGCCCCGGACTATGTCCTATGCCGAGTGTTCCCCGTTACCCTCGGAGGACGAGCCCAATCTTGGTTTACCCATCTCCCTCCCAATTCAGTGGCCAGCTTTGACCGGTTGGCTCACCTGTTTATACGCCATTTCGCCTGTAACCGCAGGTATCCCAAATTGGCCACTCATCTTTTTACTATTAAGCAACGAAAGGATGAATCCCTTCGGGAATATATAAAACGCTTCACGGACGAAGCATTAGATGTTCCGAACGTCAGCCCAACCATTATGGCCGATATTCTGACACAAGGGCTTCGAGCGGGAGAATTCTTCCGATATCTAATGGGGAATCATGTCACGGACATGAATGAACTTATGCAACAAGCTGAAACTCATATTCTTATGGAAGAAGCCGACCATACAAAGAGAGGGCTAGAGAAGGATGACAATGAACGTCACGAGCAGACGGAAAAGGAAACTAAAACCAAAGAGAAGGGCAAAGACGGAAAAGCGCCCCCTCGGAAGAACGATGGGGAGACAGTCAAGAAATTCCTTAAACCCGTGCCCCTTCCTCCGATGACCCTGGCTCCCGTGGAAGTACTCAACGTGATGCGGGGCAACGAAGAAGTGCGCTGGCCCCGGCCCACCAAATTTCCCAACAAAGATAAAGATACGGGTAAGTACTGTAAATTCCATAAAACCTATGGACATACCACCGAGGAATGTACTACCCTGCGAAGAGAAATACTTCGCCTTCTGGAGGCAGGATATCTGCATAACTACCTAAAAAGAAACAATCCCGAAGAGCCCAAAGCACATGTATGGAAAAGGCCCCGAGAAGGACCTGGAGAGGAAGAGGATACTCCCCACTGGCAGTCTCGAGAACAAACCGCGGAACATCGGCGGAAACCCCAAGAAAAGGCTAGAAAACGTCAAAGATCCCCCCGAGAAAGAACCGCTACGTCTCCGCGGCGGTCACGGGAAAGGACCACAGGGTATCGGAACCTACCTCCCCCTCCCGACACGTACGAAGTCAATCCCTCCTCGGGACGGACGATCAACATGATAGAGGGAGGAGACATTTCCAGAATACCCCAGGGTAAGAAGACAAAATATCTCAAAGAAGCCAGACGAGTGGGACAAGGGCTCCCAGTATGCTCCGCCCAAGGGGCTAGGTTACCAAATATCACTTTCGGACCCGAAGACCTGAAAGGTGTAGTCTACCCCCACGAAGACCCTTTGGTAATTGAGGCTACCATCTATGGATTTGAGATCCAACGTATCCTCATAGATACGGGCAGCTCCGTGGATGTCTTGTTTTTTCCCACCTATCTAGCTATGGGATTGAAGAAGGAGCAACTGGAAGTGGCTGAAGTCCCTCTAGTAGGCTTCTCTGGCGAAGCCTGTAACACCCTCGGAACTGTGACCCTGCCAATGTCGTGGGGAGAGGGAGCCCTACGAAGAACGGAACACACCAAATTTTGGGTGGTGGAGGCTTCGTCAAGGACATACAATGCTATATGCGGCAGACCCTCCATTCGGTCATTCGAAGCAATCCCTTCTACCCTCCACCTTAAGGTAAAATTTCCTACCTTGGCAGGCATCGGAGAAGTCCGGGGCAATCAAGCTAGAGCCAGAGAATGCCGAATGAATGCCTTACTCCCCGAAGAAGACGAAAACCCCTCGGATAGTGGCAAAAAACGGAAAGTAGAAGAAACCCGAGTCCAACCCATTGAAGAGCTTAAGATGATAGAACTCGTGGAAGGAAATCCCGCTAGAGCGATCAAGATGGGCACTAATATGGAACCTGAATTGGAAACCCAATTGGTATCTGTTCTAAAGGAATTTTGTCATCTTTTCGCATGGGAAGGAGGCCCCCCCGGACGAATCAGTAATAAGGTATGCCAACACTTCCTTAATGTAAAGCCGGGGGCCAAACCCATTCAACAAAAGAAGAGAAGAATGGGACCCGAACGCAACAAGATTATCCGGTCAGAAATTCAACGGCTTCTCAGCCTACGACAAATCCGAGAAGTCGTGTATCCTGAGTGGCTGGCCAACGTGGTTCTGGTCCCTAAGTCAGGAGGAAGATGGAGGATGTGCGTTGACTTTACCGATCTCAATGATGCTTGCCCAAAGGATTGCTATCCCTTGCCAAGCATAGACCAATTAGTCGACTCTACCGCTGGTTGCGCACTCCTATCGACTTTAGATGGGGACCAAGGATACAACCAGATCCCGATGGCATTCCCGGACCAGGATAAAACCAGCTTCATTACGGACGCAGGTACTTTTTGCTATTTAGTCATGCCTTTCGGACTTAAGAACGCAGGAGCTACATACCAACGATTGGTGAATCTCATGTTTGTGGGACTCATTGGAAAAACTGTGGAAGTATATGTAGACGACACAGTCGTCAAAAGTCGCTCCGCGAAAGATCATCCCAAAGATTTGCGGAAAGCGTTGGTTATCATGGATCGCTTTGGGATGAAGGTAAACCCTCGGAAATGCTCCTTCGGTATCCGAGGAGGCAAATTTTTGGGATTCATGGTTACCGAGAGGGGAATAGAAGTTAACCCTGAGAAAGCTGAAGCAATTATTGGGTTACCAACCCCGAGATCCATAAAGGACGTGCAGAAACTGACTGGGCGAATGGCCTCCCTCAGCCGATTTGTCTCCAAATCAGCAGAGAAAGGACTTCCGTTCTTTAAAATCCTTCGGAATGTCAAAGAATTCCAGTGGACCCCACGATGTGAAGAAGCTCTCCAGGAATTGAAAAACTACATGGTAAGGCCACTCTTGCTGATCAAACCGTTACCCCAGGAAGAGCTCTTCGTGTACCTGTCCGTAGGAGAGGAAGCTATCGGAGCGGTATTGGTCAAAGAGCACGATGGGGAACATCATCCGGTCTACTACGTTAGCAAAACTCTCCTCGGAGCGGAAACCAGGTACACTCTGATAGAAAAACTTGTACTCACTTTGGTTACCACGGCGCGTAAATTACGCCCATATTTTCTCTCCCACCCGATCACTGTTCTGACTAAGCACCCTCTACGAGCAATTCTCAACAAACCTGAGACCTCGGGAAGGCTGATAAAATGGGCCGTCGAACTAACAGAGTATGATATCTCCTACGCCCCGAGACCTTCCATTAAGGCCCAGGTGCTAGCAGACTTTGTAGTAGAACTTGCGGGAATCGGTGTAGAAAGGAAAGAACCTCTGTGGCACGTCTACGTGGACGGTTCCTCCGTAAATACGCATGGCGGAGCCGGGGTAATCCTGATCAACACGGAAGCCGAAGAGGAGGCGCTACACTTCGCGGTTAGAATTGATTACCCCGTATCCAACAACGACGCCGAATATGAGGCTCTCCTTATCGGAATGAGGCTCGCTCGGCAAGGCGGAATACGAAGAGTCCGCCTGCATAGCGACTCTCAGTTAGTTGTGCAGCAAGTTCAGGGCACGTATGAAGCCAAAGAAGAAAGGATGCAAAGTTATCTCCGAGTAGTCCATCGGGCCAAGGCATGGTTCGAGGAGTATCAGTTAGTGCAGATTCCCCGAGTGAATAACCAAGAAGCCGATGCCTTGTCCAAAATGGCTGCACAATTGACCACCATTCGTACCCGGAAAATTACTCTGTTGCACATGAGCGAATCAGAGAGGACTGAACCTGAAGAGGTAAGTGTCACCAGGACAAATCCTCCGATGAGCTGGATAACACCCATTAAAACATACTTGCAAGATCCTGAAGGATACTCCGAGGACAAATCCGTCCGACGAATGATGTCCAAGAAGACCATCCGATATTTCCTCAAAGACAGAATACTATTCCGAAGGACATACTCCTACCCCCACGCCCGATGTTTAAATGAAGAAGAGGCTCAACTTGTCCTGGCAGAAACTCACGAAGGGGTGTGCGGCAGTCATACCAGTGGTGGAAGCATGGTCGGACGAATAATCCGACAGGGTTATTATTGGCCCACGATGGTCAAAGATTGTAAAGACCACGCGGAAAAGTGTAAGTCGTGCCAAGCTTATGCCCCTCGGATTTATCAACCAGCAGCTCCGTGGGAACCCCATCTGACCGCATGTCCTTTTGCTAAATGGGGAATAGACATAGTCGGTCCACTTATTCCCGACGCTGGTCAAAAGAAGTTTTTACTCGTAGCAGTAGACTACTTTACCAAATGGGTAGAGGCGGAGCCCTTAGCGCGAATAACTGCAGGGGCGGTCGTTAATTTCTTGTGGAGAAACATTTTGTGCCGGTTTGGGGTCCCTCGGAGCCTAGTAAGTGACAACGGTCTGCAGTTCACTGACCAAGGGTTAGAGAAGTGGTGTGATCATTGGGAAATTAAACACTGTTTTGCTTCGGTGGGATACCCTCAAGCCAACGGACAAGTCGAAAGAACTAATCGCACTCTCCTGAAAAATATGAAGGCTCGACTCGACTGGCACAAAGCCAAATGGGTTGAAGAAATACCCGGCATATTATGGGCCTATCGGACCACGCAAAATACCGCCACGGGCGAAACCCCTTTCAGCCTATCCTATGGTTGTGAAGCAGTCGTACCCTCCGAAGTTTCGATTGAGAGTTGGCGAGTCAAAGAATACGAAGAAGTGGCCAATAGTGCTAACTTAGCTCTGGCCCTTGATCTCTTAGAAGAGAGGAGAGTCTGAGCAGCCGTTCGGAGCGAGGAATACAAAGCTCGGATGGCACGACACTACAATACCAAGGTAAGGCTTCGAACTTTCCAAGTGGGTGATTTAGTGCTAAAACGGATTGGAGCCTCTAAAAACGTAGGCAAGCTTGAACCCCGATGGGAAGGACCTTACAAGATAGCGGGAATTGTCGGACCTGCAACTTATCTACTTGCCAATTCCGAAGGTGCCACTCTTCGTAACACGTGGAATTCCTTCAATCTTAGAAAATACTATGCTTAATGTAACATCTTCATTGTTACATAAATAAAACTGTTTGTTCATAAATGGATGGTTACGATACATTCGAATCCGATAGGGTACATAGGGTTGCAAAACAAAAGTGATAGCCTTACACAGGAAATCATTACAAGCAACCTAACCCCTAGGAGCCATCTATTATAGATAAACAGCCATCGGACCCCAAAAGACCACCTACTACAAGTTAAATACTACCTACTACAAACTACTCTTCTCGCAAAGGACGCTTCCCTTCTCGGATAAGGCGACGACGCTGCTCCTCGGATAAGGTTAGTGGATCCGCCAATGAAACGCCCTCGGAAACCACGGGACTATCTTCGGGAAAGATGGGATGAAGATTAAGCTCGGGAATAACTAAGTTCCCAGGACATTCTAGCAATGATTGAACCGCATCCGTACCAAGTCGATACCCGATGCGGACCAGATCACGCATCTCCTTTCGTAAAGACTCCCTAAGAGCTGAAGGACCCGCGATATCCAAAACAGCTCGAATTCGAGCTACCACCAGAGCGACGTCGTGGGCGCGAGTAATCTCCAGCACCCGACGAGTTGCCGCATCCCGTTCCTGAATCATTTGCAGTAATTGCTCATCGGAGCGGCGAAGTTGACTCTTCAATTCCTCCAAACTCGCCTGAAAACTCGTTACCCGGGTCCTCTCTAGCATCAACTGGCGCTCCACTTCCCAAGACTTATCCCTCTCAATCTGAAGGACCATATCGTGAATCGCTTTAGCAGCTTCATGCTCCTCTTGCAAACGGGAAATTTCCGTCTGAGCTTCCAACAAACCATGCTCTAACTCATCCCGACGACGATATACCAAGCCAGGATCTGAAGAGGAACACCCCCGAGATCCGATGGCGTCCAGCACCATATAAATCTGGATGAAGATGAATGGATTACTACTGGAAAAGTAAAAGGTAAGTAACCAAAATTAACAAATAAAATAAGTATTTACCTCACATAGGTTTTTGCAAACCAAGTCCTGAAGACGAGAGGAAGGAAGGGTTCTCATGAGTTCACAATCCGTAACATTCAGTAGACCACTGAGAAAATTTCGGCAAAACCCCGATACCTCCCCGAGGGGAGAAAACCTCGGGTCCGCACCCGCGGGAGAAGAGCCCACGGGAGGAGGATTCCCCCCGGACAGTGACACAGGTACGCGCTCGGGACCTCATTCCATAACATTCACGATATCGGAAATCCGAGGAAAGGATTGTGACACCAAGGGAGGCACTGGATAGTCTATCGGAGAAAGTGTTGTAGTCGGATTTTCTGCCCTGAGAGGGATTACAAAGCTCACTGGGGGGGCTGCCACGGGCGAACCCCCCGATTCCTGCCTCTCCGAGGAGGAGTCAGCCCTCGTAACTGCCACGAAGGTATCGGAAAGGCCTTCTGACGCCCGGCGCATACCATGTAGAGCTCGCCCCAGAAAAACACCCTTAAATGGATCTATGGAAAAGGCCGCCATCTCAGCACCTATAAGACAAATATAGAGTATATGATGATCCCGAGGGCACACAAATTGATAAGAGAGAAGTCGACAGATCTTCAGACTTACGAAAATAGAAATTGCCATGAAGAGGATGAATTGGCGAATTCTCTCTCCTTATTCCCTCTTGAAGACCTGCCAGAATAAGAGCCTCAGGACACGCAAGCAGGCCGGTAATATCGTACGAGCCAGAAAATAACCCGGAATGACTCAGTTCCTCCCACTCCCGCCCCGACGTCTCGGAGGTGGGCGAAACGTATCCCAAGCCCCATCGGATAGGCACTCCCCATGATCGGGCCGAATGACCTTTCGAACGGACGAAGAAAAACCTCCGCTTCCAGTCCCCCCTACGAGTGCGAGGACTGGATGTACCGGTGAAGGCTTTCTCGACGTCCCGATAGGCCAGGCTGAAAAGGGGAACTCCATCCGAACAAGGTCGAAGGATAAAAATCGCCCCCACCCGATACGGGGACATGGGAAGGTTAAGGAGCTCGCAGCATAAAACGTATCCCACTAAAAGGCGATACGAGTTGGGTGTTAACTGGCTCGGGCAGATTTGCCAATACTGGAAGAGCGATCGAAGAAAAGGATGAAAAAACACCCGTAATCCACAGTGCATTTGATCACAATAGACAGTTAGGAATCCAGGAGGAGGGTCATATGCTCTCTGATCCGGGGAGGGCACAATCACATCAAAATCATTGAAATTCAGATTGAATTCCGTAAAAAGAGTTACTAGAGACTCTCCGTACACAGTACTAACGGCGG
The DNA here is from genome assembly GCA_948329865.1 of Linaria vulgaris. NCBI lineage: Eukaryota > Viridiplantae > Streptophyta > Magnoliopsida > Lamiales > Plantaginaceae > Linaria > Linaria vulgaris. Next base: position 102,198,696 of record OX415254.1, on the reverse strand, counting down.
AACCAACCCGTCCCCGACCTATCAACCTTGAGGGGGTCAAAGGTATTAAGTTAAATTCAGAACGCTCGTCGGCAAGAGAATACGGTTCTCTACCTAGGAACACATCCCTTACATGGTCTATCCTTCGAGAATCCATGTACGATGACCTACTCCCCACCCTTGAAGACGAACTTGTCCCAATGTTCACTTGATTCTCAACCAACCTATTACGCTGTCCCGGGGAAGAACTCTCTGAGGAGGCACTATAAACCTGGGATCCAGGGCCGACTCGAGCACGACTCCGAGAAGAACTACTTGATGATGTGGACCCCCCATGCCTGCGATGTGGCGGCATCATCTTTAATGGTAAGTTTTCCGTTTACTCTTATACGAAGGTCGAAAATAAAGTATTGAGTACAACTACGAGAATGAAAACAAGTCTTACGAAGGTAGATTTCTAAAAGAAGAAAGTAAGATGATTTATCTGCTAGAACAAAATAGCTCTTAACGATGAGTATACATACCATTGTTAACATATTATATGTGATGAATTAATCATATGAAAAAAAAAAAGCTGGAGCTGTCCCACCCACTCCTAAGAGTATGACACGTGCTAATGAGTGTCCTTAATTAGGATAAATAACTCTTAAGCACGCATGTAATTTGACACGTCCTGCTAAGTTATGTACTTAGTCAGCAGATAAAAGATTTTGTCTTTAGCTTATCTTTTTGAAGAGGAGTAAAAAGAATAAGTTTTATATGTAAGCATGCTAATAATTTATTAATATCTCATGCTAATGGACAAATAAGACAAGAATAGGACAAATTGTTCATTCATAAATCCGAGAAGCTCTCGGAAAAGTTTACAAAAGCATAAGAAAAGGTTACAAAAGGAGAAAAACTAAAAAAGAAGGGATCCTATTCTAAATCCCTGTACTCGGTGGAGGTGGGGGTGGAGGTGAAATCCCACTTGAACCAGTAGCCCCAAGATTTGACGCGGTCGGAAGAGGAGCAGGGGAGCCTCTAGGTGTCATCACCGCGTCATACATCTCGAGAAGATTTTGAACCTGCTCAGGAGACGGCTTGGCAAGCTTCTTGACGTCGAAAAGGCTACCGAAGTTTACCCCCGGGGGCATTACTCCACGAGCTACGGTAGCACACTCTAACCATCCCCATAGCATATGCCCAAGGGAATCCCGAGCGGACAAAGATGCACTTTGGCGCTCTGCTTCCACTGCCGCGTACCGAACAGCCTCGTCGATTCGGGCTTGCACCTCCTCCTGGGGCACCATCTTGGCTATCTTCAAATCCACCAACTCCTTGATCCGAGATTGAAACTCCTGCTCTAGCTCCAACCACCCCAACTTCTCTTTCTCCAGAGCTTCCACCCGAGCACGAAGAAGCTCCTCGGACTCCCTCTTCTCATTCTCCAGAAGAGTCAATTGGACTCGGACAGACTCCTCGGACGCCTCCAACTTATCGTAAGCCGACTGCATCCTCTGCAAAGTGAGCCGCATTACTTCCTTGGCTCTCTGATCCTCCCTCCAAGCAAAGTCGCTGGCCTCCAACTTCGTTCGGAAAACATCTCTCATTGATTCGGCTTCATAGAGTTGGGCCCGGAGAGAAGTCACCTGCTTTCGGATAGATCCTAGTTCAGCCACCTCCCTCGAATGGCATTGCTCTACTACAGTGAGGACCTCCCGAGTCTTCTTGGACTGCAAGACAGGAAGAGAAACATAAGGAAAGATACAGGAAAATTATTTAAAAATAAAGTGGCTAGAGGACTAATACTTACGATTGTTTCCATCCAGATCATGCTGGCCCGCAAAAACTGATAACCTTCCGCGGGCGCAGCAAGAGAAGATCCGAAGAAATGGAGGATCTCGTGGTATGCCTCCCCTACAGTCGAAGGCTCCTTCTCGGGCACTTGAGATGAAAAATCCCCCTCGAAAGCTGACCTCCGCAGGGGAACCCTCTTCGGGAGATCTCCTATAGGAGAAGGAATATCAGTAGCAGGAGTCGTGGCCACGGCTTCCGTTGTGACCGCTTCCGGAACTTTTGCAGTGGTAGAGGGACCCTCTCCCCGGAACAGAGTATCCCACACTTCCTTCTTCGCTTCAAAATCCTTCAGTAGATCCGTAGGACCTTGACCGATCCCCTCGGACGGCTTCTCCGAGTCCGGATGGAGTAGTTGAGCGAATAAATCTGCACCTGGAAACATAGGGGCCTTGCCCTTATCGACATCTACAAGCGCCAAATACATGGTCAGATAATGATAACAAAAGTTGAAGGGAAGTAGAAAAGAGAGAAACTTACGAGGACGAGTAGAAGAAGGATCAGGAATAATGGGAGAGGGGTCTCGAGAAGAGACTAAAACCACATCTGGAGACGAAGACTCTTCTTCTTCAGCCCTCGGAGATTGCCCCCCTTGCGAGCCCCTCGGAAGACTACCAGTTTCTGACTCGGAGGCAGATCTCCAAGTCAGGACGGACGAGGGAGCTACCTGTCGTAATGGGACAGCCTCTAGAGGCACTCCCCCAACCTCCTCGGAAGGAGGCGGAATATTTTCACAAACATTCTCGGCCTCCGCGCCTATCCCTACCTCCTCGGACTGCGCTTCCGCCCCCTCGTGATCTCCTTTCTCGGAAGCTCCGCTATGACCACTTGGAGCCACTTCTTCGGAACCAGGTACTAAATAGTACCTCGCCAGAACCTCCTCTGCGCCACCCCAAAATGTCTTAGAACGAGTAATGGAAGAGTACGAAAAACTGCTTGAAGAAAGTAGATATGGAATAAAAGAGCATACGAGCAACATGAGGAAAACTTACTGAAAGCTGGCATGAGCATGCTCGTAACGAAAAGCGGTTTCTTCACGTTGTCATTAGCACCCACCACGAAGTGAAGTCTAGACTTATCAAATAACCACAAGAAATCTTCTGACTCCATTAGGGCGTGCTGGGCAATCACTGGAGAGAGCACCATATCTTCAGCTAAGGTGTGAATCGGAGTCACACCCTCTCCTCACTTGAAGGGCATATCCCATTTCCCTCGTACAGGCTTCACATAAAAGTACTTGTCCTTCCAAACACCGTGTGAACTTATCGTCGCACCCAAAATCCTCTTCGTAGAGTTAGCCGAATGATCTCGGTGGTGAACGTGATAGAAGGGATATCCCCCAGGTGACACTCCCACATCGAAGATAGACAAGAAATGATCCACATTGCACTCGTACCCCTTGACCATACACCAGAATACGTAAATACAGAGGGCGGCATAGCCGTTGGGAACCAGCTGACTCGGGCAGATTCCACAAGTCTTGAAGACTTCGCAGAAAAAAGAGGGCATAAACGCACGCCACCCGTAATTCACTTGCGCAAAATACACCGTGAGCATACCCTTAGGAGGGTAACACGCCCTCTGATTCTCCGAAGGAATGTGAACGGTCACATTCGCCATCGCAGTTCCCGTAGCCTCAAACAAATCCATGACCTGTTCATAAGTAACCACGGATTGAACATTCTCAATTTTGGAGAAGTCACGGAGAGGGGGTTTCTTTGATTTCGAAACCCTAGCCTTTTTCGTGGCGGCGGCGCCACTGCCTTCGGCGACGGCAGCCCTCTTCTTGCGAGTAGCGGCAGCAGGCCCCACGAGGGGAATGGTAGTCGCGACGGGGACAGGAGCATCCACGGAAACAGCAGCGGCAGAGGATGTGTTGACAGATGAAGCCATCTATTTTTTGAGCGGAAAGAAGATTTTACGAGTTGGGTGAAAGGAAAAGTGAATAAAAAACTATGAGAAGAACAAAAGTCGCTCTTTTCCGCTTGAGAAGAATTAGAGAACTAAGAAAAATTTGGAAGCCTGAAGATTGAAGATTTTGTGAAGAGAATGGGAAAAAAAAAAGGTACGGACGGGTATATTTATAAATAGACCGCCATTAAAAACGTGCCTCGTCTCCCACGCCCCACGTCTCCACTCAGGAAGCGACGTGTCGTTCCACGCGCTAGCCGTTACTGCAGATTAACGCACGGATGAGTGAATGTCATTTAAGACATCCAACGGCTAAAAAGAGCCGTTATAAAAGTGATTCTTCATCTGGACCGCTGCTTCCCAAGACCATAACGGTAATTTTATTTCATGGTATTTCAAGTATATATTTATATACATATAATACCCCCGTAAATCATAAAAAAGAATGGAGAAAATCCTAAGCCCTCGGAAAAATTACCAAAAAATAAAGAAAAAGCCCCTTTTGCCTTATTAAGGCCACGGAATAAAATTTCACTCGTCTCTACGAGAACGATCGAAATTTGGGGGGGCTAGTGTTAACCCTAAAAAATAAATAAGGGGTTATATGGGTTAAACAAAAGATTAACCCTTAAATTAGGGATTAATCCCTAAGACGATACTATCGTCACTCTAGTGTCACATACCTTACTATGGTATGACGTGGCACCCGAAGAGATAATAGAATCCCTCGGAACTCACATATCCTACTAGGGTACGATGTGACACCCGAGTGGACACCCAAGCGTCCCTTGGAAAGTCAAGATGAATAAAAATAAGATATCAACGTGGCATCGGAAAAAGAGTAAACCCCGATGGATCCACGCGACTCGGATATCCATCACTGCGCCAAGAGGGACCACAATACGAAAATACTTCCTTGCTGAACACTCCCAAAGCCCTCGGAATCACTATCCCGAAGGCCAAAATTCACAAAACAATGTTCTACTCAAAGCACCAACCACTAAACTCCCTTACTCCGAAGGCACAAACCAAGAAGGTCATTTAACAAAGATCGGGAAGCCCTCGGAGAATGACTCCCGAAGGAGCTACTACTCTCGCAAATAGCAAAAAACGCTCGGAATCCCTACTACGGGATCCATACGCAAGAATACTGCCTCACATGCACATTGATGCCCTCGGAGCCCACCTTACAAGCCTAGAGAGACAAATCTGCCCCTCGGAAAATATTACTAAAGAAGTCAATGAAGAAATAGCCGTCCCCGAAACAGAAAACTCCTCGGACACCCACTTCACTTCAACTAGTGAACCTCCTCATGAAATTCAGCCCCTCGGAGAAAAGAAAACAGAAGATTCCGTCTATCAAAGGGAAGAAAACAGAAGAAATAACCCCTCGGAACTCCCCACAACTCTCGGACAAGATAAGGATCAGCCTAGTCAGCACCTTGTCAACAAGATATACCTTATCTTATAGAAGGACACTTGTAATACATGCAACATTACACTTGTACCACATGCATAGTGACACATACTCCCTCCCATACCTATATAAGGGAAAAGGAAAGAAGAAGAAAGGAAAAAAGGGGACAGATACAAAAACTCAACCAAAAAGCATAAAATCATATTTGTGCTCCTCGGAATAAGAAGTTCAGTGAATAAAGGAAGGATATTTTCGTAATTTTTCCCAAATAGTCATTTACTTTCTTTGAACCACGGATAATGGCGTTCCGAACCTCTAAATAAATCAGTTAATCGGGTATTATTCCAAACCTGTTTACAGATATGGTTTGACCTTCCCTCGTCAACTACCACGGGGTCTATAAATACCCCATCCTCTGATAGTCAAACGACGCATTCACGACCATGGAACAACAACTCAACATCGAACTAGGCGATTCGATCCACCACAATTCGACTTTACCCCGCTCGACATTAATTAAATCGAGCCAGTCAGATTTGACATTCATCCTATTCGAGGCTCATCACTCTCGGGTGGGAGCAATTTGATCTACCGACCAATTCGAGACTCATCACCATCGAATGCGTGTGATTCGATCTTCATTAGATTAATAATATTTCTATTTGTATTGCCTAGTCAGTTTGTATTAGGTGTTCCGGACCAAGCTAGTCCGTTTTCTATATTTGATTAGCATTATTTTGGCATTAGTCAGGCCCAATGTAACGTATCTAAGGTGTATTGTAACCTGAACGAAATAAGACCAAAATATCATCGAATATATCTGGTAATCATTTGTTACAATGAAATAAGAAATAAAATCAGGACACATAGTTAAATAATTACTTTAAATTAACTTCTAACTAGAGTATATTGAAATTAACAAAATCCACAGAGACACCATCATTAGGACTTGAGAATATTATTTCTTTAACCTGTTCCAAACTCTGTTAGCTTCCCTCCTCAGCCAATTCAACCTATTGACAAAGTTAGTAATGAGAATAAATTAAACTAGATGATTGTCATAATCCAGCAAGTAAAAGAAAGGCAAAGAAATTAAGACAACAATGCATCATCAAGTACAAAAGTAACAAAATATAGAAGTCCACAAATCTTTTACCCTTTGATAATAATTGAACACAGAAACATGAGTATATCAGACTTAATGAAAGAAAACTAACCATAAGTCACCGGGACCTGCGCCTGTAACATACTCTATGTGTGCTAAACTTTAAGAGGGTCAATTAACTACAAAACACTAATCTATCTATTATAGAATAACAAGCTTTATGCCTAGATACTCCACATGTACTATAATTTCAGAAGCTTAAATAACCTTAATGACAACTATCAACTATGTCTTTACAAAATTACACCACCTTTATGAGGAAAAGAGACAAAAGATAAATCAAACAACATTTAGAATCCACATTAGAAGTGGACACAAGTTTGAGATATTCACTAAGTTTAATATCAATATGTATATTATTTTTTAGGTAAATAAGATATAGTTATTGAGTTACATATAAAAATATAAGTGTGATGAAGAATGATAAATGGAGATTTCCATTTTATGTATCATGTTAATCTTCTAAATAAATATAGTTACCTTAATTTTAGGAGTTAATTACGGAAATTTTCTTCAATTTATGATTTGATGAATGGCTATTTATCTTTGTTATTGAGAAAACTTAATTTTATATTTCTAAAAGATATTTATATATGTTAATAATTTAAAGGCAATTTAATGTACATATGAGATTCTTTTTGACTAGTTACTTTTGTAGTTATTTATTCGACTTTTCATACTACTCTTGATTTATTCTTATAGATTAGATTAATTTAGTATTTTAGATATCGTACCAATGATAAAAATAAAATAAAATCATGAAGCTATTAAATTTACATCTATCCGAAGACTATATAATTAAAAACGTCAACATAGGAGATATATAGTAGCCCCAAGAAAGCTATATAATTACAAAAAATATATCTACTAGTATACAATCTCACATCTTATATGTTTCGAGAAGGTAGATAAATTCGTTCTACTCGAAAAAAATAAAACGAGGGTAGTCACTTTTTGAAAAAACATTGTTGTATAATTTATGTTGTTTTAGAAGAAAAAAGGCATTTATAATAGTATCATATTTATTTTAAGTATTATATAGCAAGATAATTATACATGTCGTTCACTATTTCGCCCCCCAAAAATAAATTCCTAGCTCCGCCCCTAGATGCGTATTGATATAAACTAAACCTATGTGAAGAGACTTAATAGATGGTTGGCTACTTGGGTTAGAGATGTCTATTCCCAACCTGTTTGTTATCTAAGAAGATTCTGTTAAAACCAAATGGATTCATCTCAGTTGTCAGATTTTAAGGCAAGAATCATATATCTATGTCAAGACTGAAGTTGCACGGTACATCATTTAAAGAATGTCTATGACTCTTCAACAATATTTAAACCTACTAAAAGAAAGACAAGTTTTCAAATCTAGCTTAACTCAATGCATAAAAATAATAAATAACAATCCTGGTTATAGGGTGAATTGTGCACGTTTATTTGATAATTCAAATGAAAATGAAAAAAGGACTCGTCTGACTTCGTAGGTGATATGACATAGAGGTTAAGCTTGTCGAAAGCAAGAAAAATCATTAAAGAAGCAAGAATTGAAGGATGTTACATGATTTGAAAATGTTATATATGAAGAGAAGATTTTTGTAAAAGAAGAACGGTTTAGGGAAAAGTTTAGGGAAAATAGCTAGTGTATTGGGTCGACCTATGTTTACGGATGAATGTACGACCAAAAAACCGAGGGTCACATATGCTCGTGTGTTGGTTGAGATTGATGTCACGAAGGAATTGAAGAAATCTATAAAGATTTGTGATAACACGGGGAAAAAATTTGAACAGCCGGTTACATATGAGTGGGAAATCCCGTTTTGCCAAAAGTGTCAAATTGCAGGACACATTTGCAAAACTCAGCAAGACAAGGATAAACAGTCGCCCAAAAAGATAGATCAAGGACGAAAATCAGATGGAACAGGTACAGGACAACAGTGGAAAATGGTTCAGAGGAAGGGACAAAAGAATATGCCAACCCCGAACGAATACAAACAGCAGGCTGAACTCGGAAGGAGTGAGGGCCGAGTGACCGATGAACAAAGGAATACAGTAAATACGAACTATAGAAACAGGACATGTGAGGCTGGAAAAACTGGTGAGTTCAATGGAGAATATGAGAGTACAAGTGCTATGGATGGAGGATTAAATAAAGATGGAAATATCGGAGTAGGTAACTCGTTTGCAGCTCTTGGAGTTTTGAATGACTCTGGAGATGCTGATCCCCCACCAGTATGTTAGTCTGGAATGTAAGAGGGCTGAATAAGGTAGCAAAGTATCGTGAGATAAGCTCCCGTCTCAATGGATTAAAACTGCACATTGCTACGCTATTGGAAACAAGAGTAAAAAAAAGAGAAGGCTGAGAAAGTTCAAAAAAAAGTTGGAAGTAAATGGACGTGTGTGGATAATTATTCTCAACATGCGAATGGACGAATTTGGATCCTATGGGATGCCACTAAGGTGGACATTCGAGTACATTCTATGTCGCCACAGTTTATTCATTGTGGTTTACATAATGTAGCAGGGGAATTTATGTATTGGGTCACCTTTGTGTATGCTTTAAATACACTAGCTCTTCGAAGAACGCCATGGGCAGATGTAGTGCGTATAAGTGGAGGGTTGAACGGACCATGGATGGTGGCAGGGGACTTTAATAATGTGTTAGGCCCAGAGGATCGTGTGGGCGGTCAACCGGTACAGTACCAAGAGTATAGCGAGATGGTGGACATGATGGAAGAAACTCAGCTGAGTGAGGCTCATATAAGTGGGGATCATTTTACGTGGTCAAATAAACATGAAGTTGGTGCGGTTTATTCGAGGATTGATTGGGTTATATGTAATACAGATTGGTTTTTGAAATACGCTAATGTTCAGATAGAGGCCCTTGATGCTAGTGTTTCAGACCATTCACCTTTACATATCCAACAGTTAGCACCAACTAGAGGGCGAAAACACCAATTCCGATTCCCTAATGTGTTAACTGATCATCCAGAGTTTTTACGGACTGTTCGAGCAGCATGGGAGGAACCAATTGATGGCAGACCCTTGTATGTGGTCTGGTACAAATTGAAAAAGGTGCAGCAGAGATTAAAGCCGATTATGAAATGGAATGAAGTTGATGAAGCTATCTTAGCACAAAAGGCGAAAGTGGATTGGCCACGCAAAGGGGATGGTAACAATGCTTACTTCCATGCGATGATAAAGGAGAAAAATAGAGATATTGGCATTCATCGACTTGCGACTGAAGCTGGCGCTGTTGTTACGTCTCCAATGGAGATTGAGACTGAGGTATTAAACTTTTACTCTAATATGGCGGGAAAGGCTGCACAATCGATAGATGAGGTCGATATTGTGGCACTCAGACGGGGGAATCAGATTACTCGCCAGGAACGGTTGGACTTGATTGCACCAATTACGGAAAGGGAGATCTGGGAAGCACTGAAAAACATCGGTGACAATAAATCCCCCGGAATTGATGGCTTCAATTCTAAATTTTTTAAAGCAGCATAGGGGATTATAAAGAGCGATATCATAAAGGCAATCCAGGATTTTTTTCACAATGGGCGAATGTACGCTGCGGTGAACTGCACAATGGTGACACTAATCCCAAAAAAACTTGAAGCTCAAACCATGAAAGAAATGCGACCTATTTCCTGATGTAGTACAATGTACAAGATAATATCCAAGATATTAACTCGGCGTTTGAGTGGAGTCACAAATTCGATTGTTGATATGAGTCAATCTGCGTTTGTCCCCGGAAGAGTGATCCAGGATAATATACTACTTGCATCGGAGTTGATAAAGGGTTATAATCGCAAAAGTGGGACGCCAAGATGTATGATACAAATGAATATTCAAAAGGCGTATGATACGGTGGAATGGAAAGCGTTGGAACGTATAATGGAGGAACTTGGTTTCCCACAACAGTTTATTTTTTGGATCATGAGATGTGTGGAAACGGTGTCATATAGATATATGATTAACGGGAATCCATCTGCAATACTCAAGGCCAAGAGAGGGCTTAAGCAGGGCGATCCGGTGTCACCACTCCTATTTGTTCTTATGATGGAGTATATGCATCGCAAACTCAAGAATTTGCGAGATAATCCTGACTTCAACTATCATGCGAAATGTGAGCAACTAGGGATTATTAATTTGAGTTTTGCGGATGACTTGCTTATGTTTATACGAGGGGATGTGGGGTCGGTGGAGCTAGCTATGCAACAATTCAGGGAATTCTCACGAAGTACGGGGCTATTTGTAAACGAAGCAAAGTGTCATGTTTTTTTTGGAGGCGTGGAGGAGGCTGTGTGACACCAGATTTGTGCGGCAACAGGATTTATGTTGGGACAGCTGCCGATAAAGTACCTTGGGGTGCCTTTAACCACAAAGAAATTGACGATACACCAATGTCAACCGCTGATTGAAAAAATTATCAGTCGAATCAAACATTGGAGCTCAAAACTCCTCTCTTATGCTGGAAGAGTGCAGCTGATACGGAGCACTTTATATTCCATAACTAACTATTGGGTTCATATTTTTCTTATGCCAAAAGGGGTGCTGAAACATATTGAGGCACTATGTCGATCCTTTCTAGGGAGCGGTAAGGAGAATATAACGAGAAAATCCCATGTGGCATGGCGTAAAGCATGCGCATCAAAGAACGAAGGTGGTTTAAATCTGATATCGCCGATGGAGTGGAACACTTGCAATATAAGTAAACTCCTCTGGAATGTATGTCGCAAAACTGACAAGCTATGGGTTAAATGGATTCATGCATACTATCTCAAGGACACTGCTGTTATGGAGTATAGAATACAAAATGGGAGTTCTTGGATAGTTCGCGCAATCATGAAGACACGAGAAAAGGTGCGGACAAGTCGGTACTTGAATGCGGTGCTCCAGCAGCCGAAGTTCAGCAGCAGAAAACTCTATGAGGAGCTGCGGCAAAGAGAAGAACAGGTAGCATGGTGCGGTATTTGGTTTAATCCTATTGCTAGACCACGGGCCATGTTTACGCTTTGGATGGCAATGAAAGAAAGACTCCCCACAAAAGATAGAGTTGCTAGATGGGGTTTAAACATCAACCAAACGTGCGTTTTTTGTGGAGGGGACGAAACGATACAGCACATGTTCTTCCATTATGACTATAGCAGGGATGTGTGGCGAGAGGTTTTGAAGTGGATGGGAATAATCCGACAACCGTTAAAATGGACTGAAGAACTCGAATGGGTATGTAAATTCACAAAAAGCAAAAATTGGAAAGCAAGGTTGGCGAGATGGGCGTTTGCTGAAACGGTGTACGAGATTTGGAGTGAACGGAATAATGTCCAATTCAATGGAAAGATTAAAGATGCGAAGCTAAGTGACCGCATTATTGGAATAGTCGTCCAACAAGCATGGCCGGTTCTTGCACTAAGGAAATATGTTGAGAGATTAATGCTAGCTTAGAATACCTCCCAATATCATAGGATACATACTGGGAATAGATAGATAGAGTTATTGAATTTGCTGGTTATCTTTGAGTCCGCCTGGATCCGTAGATCGACATGTACTTAAATGGTTTATAAGGAAATACAAGTAAAAAATTCGATCCAAAAAAAGAAGAACGGTTACTTGCTGTCAACGTTGAAAACCCATGGAGTGTTGTTTAGCTCTAGACTCCCATTATCATCAGATATATATGCCACAATATCAAAATCTAAACTCTGATTAACACTTTAAAGATGTCATTGGCCTTTTAATTCTACCTGCAAAAAAGATCAGTAAATCCTTAAGCACTATCATCCTGTATGAAATTACTTCTTGACATGAACCAAGACCCAATCCTTAACAAGAAAGTTCTAGTCATAGTACTTCATAGTTGCAAATGTGGGTCTTAGGATTTTGTATGGTTTTATAACCAAGTCTAACAAAATTTTCATATCTCTTTTCTTCACACTCTTAGAAGTTCTTTTAAATTTTAAACAATTATAAATCCCACATCCCTTTAAGGTGCAGGCATGAGAAAGATAATTTGAAGTCTCAATTACATCTTGTTATGTTCTGGTGTCTGTCTACAGCAAGGTTAGTGTAGTAATCAAGTATCCAATTAAATCGACAAAAGTTATAATAACACAATTGCTAATACTTATTTGAAATAAATTATGTTGATAGAAGAGAATATCTCTAACTCTAGATACAAGTGCACGTCTGATAGATCATCTTAATGGTGTCAAATATTACTTGAGCTTGAGGAGTAGACATGATGAGAGCATTTATTAATACATCATGTAATAAGTTAATAGCAGAAATGATGACAAGTTTGAACTATTGCTATTTATAGGAGAAGTACAGGGACAATACGTGTTCCATAATTGAATGGCATGTGCAATTCAATTACATGGAAATGATCAGCCATGCACCAACCACATGCTATATTTAATGCACGTCCATGCATGCATCTTGCCAAAAGAGACCATAAAGTTAAGTTGAGTCGTGGACCAGTGTAATTCCACTACACTGCATCTAACAAAGCTTTGGCCTTTGAAAGGGAAGGAACATGGAAATTAAAACTCTGACATGAGAAGCATCGATCAGCCCTTACCGAAGGAAAAAATCGTGGTTCTATGAGGCATTTCCTCGTACCCAACACAAATTAGCCTTAAACTTTGCAAATATCAACATAATATTCTCAAGAAACTAATTTACGATTGAGAGTAAGATGAAAGAGTTATAAGGAACAAAAAATAAATTGTGAAGACACTGAAACTAAAGAGAGCAAAGGAAAGCAACATAAATCAACAAATTTGCCTTCACCAAGTTAATGGCGTACCACCTCTTCGCAGTCAATTGATTAGATTCGATTCCTAAAAGAAATTACTGACACAAGAGTGCTTAAGGAGAAAATCATTAACAAAATTTAACGATAAAGAGAGAAAACAATATGGTAAATTGAGAACCTTAAACAATCAAATTTGAAAAAGCAGAATGGATTGTCCACTGGGAAGATGAAGCGTGAGTTTACCGTGTAGAATTACCACAGAGGGAAAACTTGGAAGATTTTGGGCGGAAGAGCGCCAGCAATACTACTTAATTAATTAATTTTTATTTCCCTAATTTTGATGGAAATGTCCCCATATATAGAAACTATTAGGATATATTTAACTATGTGTCCCTAAAAGAATATAGTTGAGATGTTTTCAAAAATATGTTCCAAATAAAATGTCCCAATACACGTTTGAAACTGATTCTAGTTAGGTGGTGAATGTATTTGCACAGGGGTAGGGGATTTGTAATGAAAGTGAATTGAAGTAGGGGCCTTGTAGAAAAACTGAGGGGATTTGTAATGGAAGTGAATTGAAGTAGGGGCCTTGTAGAAAAAGTGAATTGAAGTAGGGGCCTTGCAGAAAAAGTGAATTGGAGTAGGGGCCTGGTGATTAGTGATTACATCAGTTGACACAAACAAAGTACAACTTGCATGTTGGAAGGGAACGTTTAATAGTTATATATAAATTAACAAACATTAACATTTCTTCAAATACTAATTCAAACTCCAATAATTTATATCATGCATGCCTATATTAATAACAACCCATAAACCAGAGAACCAAGCTTTGAAAAAGAAAAAAAAATGTTTCTTTTAGCACCAGCACCGCTTACATCAAAGCCCTTCACACTTGCACCACTACACCACTCCAACATCAAACCATTTAAACACAAGCATCAAAATCCACTACATTATGCAACAAACACAAAATCACAACTCAATTACCCCAAAATTTGCTTCTTTTTCAAAAGAAAAGATAAAAATAATGAGAGGGAATCATCAATAATTGTAAGTGCAGCATCAATACCAACATCAGGAAATGAAAAAGATTCAATCTTTGGCAGAATTATGTTGTCTGATGTAGTTGTGAAGAGTAAAAGGAGCCTGTACAGGGCCAGGAAGTGGATTTCTGTTGATGTGATTGGAATATTAATGGCAATGCATTTGATGTGTCTTTTTGCTCCTTTCACATTCAATTGGAGTGCATTTTGTGTTGCTGTTGGACTTTACTTCATCACTGGTCTTTTGGGAATCACACTTTCATTTCATAGGAATCTTTCTCACAGGAGTTTTAAGCTTCCCAAATGGCTAGAGTATATTTTTGCATAATGTGGTGCTCAAGCCCTTCAGGTCAATTTTGGATTTTATAATAATAAAACTGTTCAACAACTAAAAGTTGGTTTTATTTTTTTGGGAAAAAGCATGAAACGCCTTTTGTAGTCATTTGCAACAAATCCCATTAAATTTGATCTTTGGCCGTCAATCCCCAACCTTTGCAATTTTGTGCGAAGGGCCCCCTTATTCACATTTTTGCCTTAGGATTTGCAGATGTGTCACCATTTTTTACTATCGTTAGATTGGCCAAATGGGGAAGTTCGCACAAAATTACAAAGGTTTGGATTGACCGCTAAAGACCAAAGTTATTAGGGTTTGCCACGACAACAATGCTTCAATATAGCTGCTGGATATGTGAGGCGATTTTAGGCCTCCTACAGTAGAATGCAATATAGGAGGCGATTACATGCCTTCTACAATTCAGGAGGCCCATTTTCGCCTCCTATATCTCTTAAGCTCACAGCCCAGTCAAATGGCCGAGAAACTTCCAATCAGAAGCTGCCACGTGGTTCGCCTCCCACAAGTCCAGGAAGTGGATTTCTGTTTATGTGATTGGAATATTAATGGCAATGCATTTGATGTGTCTTTTTGCTCCTTTCACATTCAATTGGAATACATTTTGTGTTGCTGTTGGACTTTACTTCATCACTGGTCTTTTGGGAATCACACTTTCATTTCATAGGAATCTTTCTCACAGGAGTTTTAAGCTTCCCAAATGGCTAGAGTATATTTTTGCATACTGTGGTGCTCAAGCCCTTCAGGTCAATTTTGGATTTTATAATAATAAAATTGTTCAACAACTAAAAGTTGGTTTTATTTTTTTGGGAAAAAGCATGAAACGCCTTTTGTGGTCATTTGCAACAAATCCCATTAAATTTGATTTTGGCCGTCAATTCCCAACCTTTGCAATTTTGTGCGAAGGGCTCCCTTATTCACATTTTTGCCTTACAATTTGCAGATGTGTCAGCATTTTTTACTATCGTTAGATTGGCCAAATGGGGAAGTTCGCACAAAATTACAAAGGTTGGGGTTGACCGCTAAAGACCAAAGTTATTAGGGTTTGCGCGCTGCAAATAGGGTTAAACGTTCGGGGTTTGATGTTTTTTCTCCTTTATTTTTTTTGAGCAAGTTTAGATTTTGATGAATTTAAAAATGCAGGGGAGTCCAATTGATTGGGTTAGCATTCATAGATACCACCATCAGTTTTGTGATTCAGAGAATGATCCTCACA
Source organism: Linaria vulgaris (assembly GCA_948329865.1). NCBI lineage: Eukaryota > Viridiplantae > Streptophyta > Magnoliopsida > Lamiales > Plantaginaceae > Linaria > Linaria vulgaris. The sequence goes on along the minus strand of OX415254.1, from coordinate 102,183,017 downwards.
GTCCCATTAAAGGATTCTGGTTTAGTCACATAATCTGGCTTTTTGAGTACGATACTACACTTGAAATGGTAAATATAATTAATTAATAATTACTGTACATTTCAGAGTTTAATAGTTTGAATGTAACATATGTATTTTTGTGTTGTTGCAGTGTGGGAATGCCAATAATGTTGCAGATTTAGCGAAGCAACCTTTTTATAAGTTTCTTCAAAGCACTTACTTTGTTCATCCAATTGCAGTTGGTGCCTTGCTATATGCAATAGGAGGGTTCCCCTACATTGTTTGGGGAATGGTAAGTACATGCACTCAATATATATCCATTGCCTTGGGTCCTACGAAAAAATCGCCATTTTTCTATGATAATTTAAGAAATTAGAAGTAAATTAATTGCATTATTCTCAAACGGAGTTCCTTAATTGTGTGACACCACAAGAAAAAGATATGTGTGACACGAGATGAAGCGAATTCTTTTCGTTAATGTAGTGATCATCCATGCCATGCACATATATTACAATATAGATGTACTCCCAATTTGCCTACATGGACCGATGTAGACTGTGTGGTGGTCCGCCATGCACTAGTTTGGACCGCGTGCTACTTATATGAATCTAAATTTAATTTCCCAGTCCATGTCGAAGTGCTTCACCAATATCAAATATTCAGTCCAACATGGATCTTTTCCAATGTGTTTAAAAACTCTAGCCTACACTAAGGCAAGAAAATCAAAGTTCCAAGTTTTGTACTATATCTGTAATTTTTAATGACACGTGTTAAGGTACTGTGTTTTCTGGTAACATAGTGTGTGAGAATTGTGTGGGTATACCACATCACTTGGCTAGTGAACTCAGCTTGCCATGCATGGGGAAAGCAGGCGTGGAAAACGGGAGATTTATCTCGAAATAATTGGTACACTCGTCATTCCTCGACTCAATATCAGCGTTCCTTTCAAGATCAACTTATTATTTGCTTTGCATAGAATTCTATATCTTAAACGTTTGGCTCACTACATTAAACAAACCGTGAATCTCATGATCAGGTGGGTGGCTTTGCTTGCATGTGGAGAGGGTTGGCATAACAATCACCACGCTTTCAAATACTCAGCGCGACACGGACTAGAATGGTGGCAAATCGACATGACTTGGTATGTAGTGAGACTTCTTCAAGCTATTGGATTGGCCACTGATGTTAAACTGCCTACTACCATTCATAAGCAAAAACTGGCCATTGATAGCAAATGAGGTTTGGTTTAGGTAAAAGTAAACAGCTCTATCTTTTTCATGAACTGATGAGAGGGGCTTGTATAAATAAATAAATGGGAAAGCACAAATTTGTAGCTTAACGGAATTTGCTTATATGCAGTTTGAATATACTTGAAGGGCTTTAATTTTTCTTAAATGAGCTTAGTTTTTGCAAGTTTGAAACGTTTTAAAGAACTCGACATTATTATTGATTTTGATTTGTTATATCTTGCTAGCTAGTTAGAGGAACTCTAAACTTCACATGCAACCTAAAAGATAGAAAATAAGATGTCGAGATTTGAGTGACACTTTTGGTGACATTTGTCACGAAGTAGAGAATTTTGTTATGGATTCGAAATTGAAAATTAATAGCTCAATATCAATAAAATTAAGAATTATATTTCCGTGTATTAATAATGCATGTCTTGTATCATTAAATATGTATCAATGTATGATTATATGTTTACCGAAAACAATACATGGTTTTAAACATGGACCAGAGTTTCACACGTTTTCACAAAAAGTACAAAAGAATTTTCTTCTCAGGACTCTGTGAAACGAAATATACACCAGTTTTCATGTTTATTGTAACAATAAAAGTGAAAAAAATAATTATAGTTTGGCCCAAGATTTAATCCACAGTGGACTTAGTTGGGCCGCCACTGGATGCTGCTCTCAGGACTCTGTGAAACGAAATATACACCAGTTTTCATGTTTATTGTAACAATAAAAGTGAAAAAAATAATTATAGTTTGGCCCAAGATTTAATCCACAGTGGACTTAGTTGGGCCGCACTGGATGCTGCTCAACACGACAACACGTATGGAATATTTAATATCATGAATACCAATTCAAACAAATGTTTTCAGACCCGGCCCGGTCACAGAACCGGTGAAGCTACTGGGTAGCGGGTCAGCAGGTCGGACCGGTCTGACCACTGGTTGAACCGGTTTGTTGACTTTAGTCAACGACCAGTTGCTCAACTTCAAAACTATATGTTACATGCAAAGTTGCAAACAAAACAAATATTTCATATTTATAGTAATGATACTATTGAACATAATATGTATGTTTATCGAAAATTTTAATATGAAAGACTATTTTTTTTACATTTTACGAAAAAAAGTTATATATATTATATGAGGTTTAATTATTATATAGTAAATGTTTCTTAAATAAATAATAGCTTATTTAATTAATAATGAGTTTAATAATTATTTCATATTTGGGCCAGCTTCAAGGCCCAATTTCCTTTTCATGAAATTTCTAACCAGTGTTTTCAGACCCGGCCCGGTCACAGAACCGGTGAAGCTACTGGGTAGCGGGTCAGCAGGTCGGACCGGTCTAACCACTGGTTGAACAGGTTTGTTGACTTTAGTCAACGACCAGTAGCTCAACTTCAAAACTATATGTTACATGCAAAGTTGCAAACAAAACAAATATTTCATATTTATAGTAATGATACTATTGAACATAATATGTATGTTTATCGAAAATTTTAATATGAAAGACTATTTTTTTTACATTTTACGAAAAAAAGTTATATATATTATATGAGGTTTAATTATTATATAGTAATTTTTTCTTAAATAAATAATAGCTTATTTAATTAATAATGAGTTTAATAGTTATTTCATATTTGGGCCAGCTTCAAGGCCCAATTTCCTTTTCATGAAATTTCTAACCAGTGTTTTCAGACCCGGCCCGGTCACAGAACCGGTGAAGCTACTGGGTAGCGGGTCAGCAGGTCGGACCGGTCTGACCACTGGTTGAACAGGTTTGTTGACTTTAGTCAACGACCAGTAGCTCAACTTCAAAACTATATGTTACATGCAAAGTTGCAAACAAAACAAATATTTCATATTTATAGTAATGATACTATTGAACATAATATGTATGTTTATCGAAAATTTTAATATGAAAGACTATTTTTTTTACATTTTACGAAAAAAAGTTATATATATTATATGAGGTTTAATTATTATATAGTAATTTTTTCTTAAATAAATAATAGCTTATTTAATTAATAATGAGTTTAATAGTTATTTCATATTTGGGCCAGCTTCAAGGCCCAATTTCCTTTTCATGAAATTTCTAACCTAATTTATCATTTAAAAACAAAGTGTAGCTGTATCTTTCCCTTTCTTCTTTCTTCTCTTTTTCTCTTTCTTCTCTTTCTTTATTCTTTCTTTTTTTGAGAACAGACTAAGCTTTCCATTGAGCAAAGAGTCAGAGAGTTGTACAGTACATCAACAAATAAAATCAGAAACATTTTAGCTTGGTTCAGCAAATAAAACCAACAACATTTTAGCTTGGTTCAACAAAATCAAAAGGAAGAACTGAGTTTCCACTCGAATCTTTCTTTAATCTCAGACCATTCATTTTTCTATTTTTTTTTTCCTTTTTTAGAACTGGCAGAATTGGAGCAGCAGTAAAAAAAAAAAAAAAAAAAAAAGTCTGACCGGTTCGGAAGACTGAACCGGGCGACCGGTCCGAGTCGCTGGTTCGGCCGCAACCCTCTAGCAGCCCGTTTTTTGGGCAGACCCGGACCGGTGAAGGCACCGGTTCCCGGTCAGACCGGTCGGACCGGCCGGTCCGGTCCGGGTCTGAAAACAGTGTTTCTAACCTAATTTATCATTTAAAAACAAAGTGTAGCCGTATCTTTCCCTTTCTTCTTTCTTCTCTTTTTCTCTTTCTTCTCTTTCTTTATTCTTTCTTTTTTTGAGAATAGACTAAGCTTTCCATTGAGCAAAGAGTCAGAGAGTTGTACAGTACATCAGCAAATAAAATCAGAAACATTTTAGCTTGGTTCAGCAAATAAAACCAACAACATTTTAGCTTGGTTCAACAAAATCAAAAGGAAGAACTGAGTTTCCACTCGAATCTTTCTTTAATCTCAGACCATTCATTTTTCTATTTTTTTTTTCCTTTTTTAGAACTAGCAGAATTGGAGCAGCAGTAAAAAAAAAAAAAAAAAAGTCTGACCGGTTCGGAAGACTGAACTGGGCGACCGGTTCTCCGGCCGAACCGGTCAGAGTCGCTGGTTCGGCCGCAACCCTCTAGCAGCCCGTTTTTTGGGCAGACCCGGACCGGTGAAGGCACCGGTTCCCGGTCAGACCGATCGGACCGGCCGGTCCGATCCGGGTCTGAAAACAGTGGTTCAAACCAATTAATTAAATTGCTTAAAAACTAATTAATGTATTATGTAGTTGTAGCATGCACAATAAGGAGTGATAATGATTATATATGTTCAACAAAATAGCTACATATATATGTATTCCATGCAAAATAAAAACTGGAGCATATATTTTTTGGCCACGTCGCATATTGCATCATGCATGAAATTGTGACTCACGCATCAAACATCGGTTTCAATTTTCTGAAAGACATATTTTTATATTATGATTAAAGAATAATGATATTTAAATTTTTCTATCTCGAGCAACGAGTCCATTCATCAATTAGGAACCGATTAATCAAAACCTTTTGGCGAATTATTAGATAAAATGATTAGTTTACGGGGACCAATAGTTGAGATAACAAAATGTCGTGAATTGGAATTTCAAAGCCGAAAAGGCAAAACCTACATTTCATACAAAAGGGGTTAATAATTTTGAATAATGATGCCTGCGAGTGAAAATTAGCTAGCTCGGAAGCAGACAAATTAAAGCATTATGAATTCTATGCAAATCATAGAGTAATTAACTAATACAATTAAATCATAATTATTGAATAATTCTTTTGGCATTATGGCACGTACGGAACTCCTCAAAAGTATTGTCTTAAACTATTAATATGTACATTCCACATGATTCATCTCCCAAAGTCACCACATGTATTCTTACGTCAAATACAAGCGTGCGTTATGGTCGATATTGAAATGTTTAGCATATATATGTTCACACTTCTAAAATAAAATGTATATAAATTAAAGATTCCAAATATAACAAATAAAACAGCATGGATATAAACTATTTTTTTCACTTGATGCCAAATCAAAAACAATATTTGATTTAATTTGAAGCCATAATTAGCCATACAAATAAAAAGAAATTAAGTTTTATTCCTTGTGAAGGATTGTCAATCTTTACAAGGAATAAATTAATTTTTTCCCTAATTTTACTCGATAAATTCACATCCAATAATTTCAGTCAATGCTCATCGTTTTGATTTAATTAATGTTTTTCCAAAGAATGAAATTCATTCCGACGATCAATAAATAAGTTATAATTAAAATTCAAATTTAACGTAGCTTTGAAGTAAATTATAGTCATAATGTTTTTAATTATGAGACAAGGCTTACATCACGCAGAAGCATGCCTCGTCTGAGTTGATCGAGGTCTAAACATGCTTCATAGTCTAGCTAGATATTAAACTAAACTTTAGTGCATACTTCCTACAATTTAGAAATGCATAACTAATAGTTTCTTTTTGTGAGAATAAATGCATAATCAATAGTTAATGAAAAGTAAATGGATAAAACCAGGCGTGGATTGGAGTATATTATAATATATGATGTTACAGAGCATACTCGCTTATCAAGCAAAACACATCATTGACACAAAAAGTGGAAGTCTGAAACAGCCTATACTGAATGTCCACAAAATTCTGGACATTATATATCATTACTAGTTTACAAAAAAGTGGTATTTTAATTATACTATTGGCCTGTGTATTTCTACTTTTTTATTTAATCTAGATATGACGCACATATATGATATATCTAAGAAAAATATATACATGAAAACGTAGTGCAAGATAAGCAGATTAAAAGACTAATATGCAAATTAAAAAAGGATCGAAAAGGTTCAACCAACAAAAGCTATAAAAACTATTGTTGCATCATTCTTTTTTAATACCCTCATGTATATAAAAACATTGTGATACTTATTATAAACTAACTCCAAAGCATATTATCAGCTAGTTTATCCTAATTTTCTTCGTGAATTTTCAAATTCTTTAAATCTAAAGCACCATATGCGATACAGGTGAGTTGAGGGCATGAGCTAGTATTACATTTTTGAAACATCATAAATAAACTTTAGCTTGTGACTTGAATTATATTGGAAGAATATATATAGCCCCATGCCTAGTAATGCCCATGCGAACTTAAAACTCCTGAAAAGTCTTGATCATGCTCCTTTAATGTCAATTCAGTCCCACTTTAGCCAGATGCTGCCTATTATGGCCGGTTGAAAGTAGCTCAAGGTTGGAAGAAAATCAAAGACATGAAATATTATAAGAAGAAAATAGGCTAAATGAACAAATCAGCATCGCATGTCACAGAATAGAATATTTTGCACCAATATTGATCCAACAAAATAATGGTAGATGTTATAAATATAAATATTTGACTTGTTTATATATAGTGCGCACAGCGTTACGTTGGAAAACATATACATTTGATTTGTTTGTAAGCTTGAGTTTATATTCAAAAAGTTTTGTGTTTGAATTATCTCATTTCGCTTATTTTTTTTTTTTTGATAAGCAAAAGAAATGTATTAAAAGAGGAGTATCAGAAATACTCCACAGAGGGAATACAAAGCGGGCAAACCAACAACAGGTGCCACAAAACATGAGAATGACCCAATCAACCATCAACGAGAGACCCAAAACACAACCCCCAACGAAAACGAAGAATTGAAAACACAACAATGAACAACCGCCAAAAGCACCCCCACCAAAAGAAAATGATTAACCAACTTCAAACCCACTAACAATCTCATTCCCTACATCTCATTTCGCTTATTTAATTAGTCAAAATATGCCAATTATTAGATGTAAAGAAAAAAGTGCACTCATAGTATATATTATGGCATTACAAGGTGAAAAAGGGATTTAATTAATTAATAGGATTGAACACAGAAAAAAAATAAAAGAAAAGAATAAGTCGATGTATAATCCCTTAATTAGAAAAAAAAAAAAATTAGAAAAAGTAGCTGGTAGAGTGTCGAGAGTCAGAGGTGGAAAAAGTTAGAGAAAAGTTACAGTGTAGTGTCCGTTTGGCAGATAAATTACTTTTTAACTTTTAACAGCTGATAATAATTAATCCCAGCTAGCTGCAGAAGCGCATATGTCAGGTGGGGGTGAGTGCCGCACCAATTGCTACCTGAAAGCACACCACCTCACCTCACCTGGCACGCCCAACCTCATCTGTACAACCCTTCACTTAATATTCCAAGTACTCTCATTAGGTTCTTGTCTTCTTCTCTGTCTTCTTTAATTTTTTATGAAAAAGTATTTAAGAAACAATCTTGTTTAAAATTTAAAGCACAAGAACTTGTCTTTTATGTAAGAATTAGTTTCAATGTATAAGTTAATGTTCTACGTATACATGTTTACGTATTAAAATTTGTAGCTACGACTATGTCACCTTATCTATGTATTGCAGTCTCATCAAGTTGGTAAAATCGTAGTCACAAGTTTTATAGACACGGTTTACATTAGTTACATTGATCATTCTTGTAAAGCACGTACTTTACATGACAATTAATGAACAAATAATCACGCATGCTCTATCTATGTACTAAGATTCACGACACTTGCCATGACATACAAAGTGACACATAAAAACAAGCCTAAACAAAATCAACATTTTCAAGTTGGTTGGAGTTAACAAATTTGAAAGTGCAAGGTTCTCTCGAATCAATGTTATACGATGTTGGGACAACATTGAGGATAACATTGAAACCCGAGAGCTTGTACGAAAACTGTTCTTCAGTTGCCAAATTTAAGTTTTGTCTTTATTCACCTATTAACCAAGTTCCACAGTTTTAGTTGTTTATGTTTATGTCCAGGAATGTATCTTAATCATAAGGAAGAGCTATGAATGATTCCTTACTTGAAGTTTCCATAATTCAAGCTAAGTTGAATAAGTCAACTCAACACGCTTTCAAAAGAAGGAAACAATATTGGCGGTTCTCTGCAACTTGATTCTTTCCAGGATTCTCTGATTTGAAGAAGATGTGTTACCTTGTTAGATCAGTAATAAAGGAAACACATATTCAGGAAAGATATGAAGTTCACAAACAAGGTAAAATTCAACAAGGAAACAACAAGAGTTACCAAAACTGTGAACAACACATCTTGGCGTGCAAGTTTCAAGAAATCTATAAAAGATGTGAAGTTCATCAAGATGAAGACAAGACAATCGTGCTAAACAATCTAAGAGATTAATCCTTATTTGTATTGTCTTCGTCTTGCTTTTGCGAAGTTTTTGTATCAACTATTTACGTCTAGTTCATATAAGTTAAGTAGTTCGTACTTGTCTGCTTCGTTGTGTCCGATCAACAAAGAGCGTGAGTGAATTGTTGTGATGAATATTTTTTTTAAAACCTTTATGGTTATTTGGCCTAAGGATCGGAAGTTTTTAATAATATTGAAAACTTCCTAAAATTATATCTTCTTGTGTTGTTACTTCCGCTGCACATTATTATAGTCAAGAAGATCACAATAGAGTTAAGGCAATTCCAGCTTAACTCTCAAAGTTGTTGTGTCAATCCACGATCCGAAATTTTCAAAATTAAAGGTTCAAACTGAATTTTCACACCAAATACTTATAGTACTTTCTTGTAACAACTTGCAAAGTCTTACTAGTTTAGACTAGTACTCAAATTAAGTATAGTAGAAGATGCACCAAAAATTGATTTTGTAGAAGAAGAAAAAAAAACTCATATAGAGACCTAATCATTTATATATTATTGTAACATTTAAAGGAATTGCTTATATGTTAAAATAATAAAATTAATCCATCTAATGCGAAACCCTACCCCACTGCCACCATCGACTAGATTGACTCCTACCGCGTCTGAGTTCGTCCCTCCGGATGATACCGCCATATTTTCGAGGCAACAAAAGAGATCTCGACCACTTGGCATGGATATGGAACTGGATGAAACATCCAAGGAATCAGCTAGGGTAGAATCGAACCCTAACCATGCAGCCCCCACATATGCAGCCATTGTGATGTCCCAAAGCAAGAGCAAAGATGTTCGTTTCGATAATCTGAATCCAAAGGAAGAGAACGAAAATATTATGATCCACGAGCCAACTGAATCTATGTCGTTCACCAAGGTTACATCCACGGATGAATTCGAAAATCAGATTAAGGACGAATTGAAAAGTACACTAATAATTAGAGTTATGGGACGTCCATGGTACTATGAAGCTCTACGAACTAAATTGGACATAATATGGTCCATTCATTGCGATTTCGAGCTTATGAATCTCGGTTACGGATGCTATTGCTTGAAGGCTTTGGATGCGATAAAGAGAGAGAGATGATACTCACGGAGGGGCCATGGCATCTCGCGGGTAGTTTTCTCTCAATTCGCAAGTGGATACCAAATTTTAGAGCGGACAACGACAAGATCGAGAGCACGATAATGTGTGTTCGAATTTTGAACTTACCGATGGAACTTCTTCGAATAGACATAGCATGGAAATTGGCAAGTTGCATCGGCGATCCGATCAAAGTGGATGGGAATACCTTCAATGCGACTCGTGGTAAATTTGCGAGATTTTGTGTTGAGGTCAGTACCAACAAGCCGCATAAAATGGGGATTGGCGTCCGTGACAAAATTTATCAAATTGTTTACGAAAATATCCCATCACTTTGCTATAAGTGCGGAAGGGTTGGCCATGTCGAACCCAACTGCACATACGGGCAACAACAAGCACCACGGGAAGGCTAGAATTCAAACAACAAAGAGGAGTTAATCCCGCGGAACGGGGATGAGAAGGTCGATTAGCTTGTTGAGAAAGAGTAGAAGCAAGTCTTTGGGGAATGGATGAAAGTTTCTAGAGGTAAGAAGAAGGCTTTGAACTCGGATATAATGCTAAAAACTAAAGGTGCATCCAACAGCAACCCAATTCCCATACTATCAACAGATGTCGGGGCTCAAAATATTTCGAATGTGGTATACTATATTAGGGGTCCGATTGTTAGTTTCACGGCCCAAAAACTCGACGCGCAAGGGAGACGAATCCTTCCTAAATCAATTATTCTTAATGCTACATTAGGGAAGAACGTTGTGGGAAAGGAAAGAGTTTGGAAACGTAGTACCAAAGGAAAAACTTTGGTCAAAAGAGGAAAGATTAATCCCACTAGGAATCTGAACCAATTTGAAAGTCTAGGGATACTTAAGGACCAAGAATTCTCCTTTAACGGGGATAACTCCCTGGAAGGTAAAAATACAGAGCTTCCAGATAGACGTCAACGAACAGAACGAGGAGATTTTATGGGAAGAAATAATGATGGATCAGTGGGAATTATTGGAATTCGAAATGAGACAGCAATGGCTCCTCGAATCCTCCAAGATATCACGAACGGAGCAAAACGATCCAGTGATAAACATATTGATAATTCTGGCATCTGTATGGGAAATCAAGACCATGATCTACCCAATTCAGAGGGAGGACGACTTGGTAGTATGGTGGCAGAAGACGACATTGAGCATATGGAAATCGAACCGTCAAGTGTCGTTGGCATTGGAGATGATGAATTAGATTTTTGCGACATGGAGGGAGTCCACCATTGAGCACCCGATTTTTCCACACCATCTTTATCAAGTTGTAATAAAAAGTATCTCGTGGAATTGTCAAGGAGCCGGTAATGTTGATTTTTGAAGAAATTTCTGTGAACTCGTCCGTATTCGCGGCCCATCCGTGGTGGTTATATTCGAGACTCGAGTAAGTGAAGTTAAGGCGTACGAGATTGCTCAATTCTTGGGTTTTTTAACTGTGTTATTGAGCCCACATCGGGCATGATGGGAAGGGTGTGGATGCTTTGGAACGAGGTTGATACGAACAATGATATTCTTGATATTGAAGATCAAGCGATCCACGCTATCATTAATCCGAATCTCCAAGAAAAGTGGAGACTTTCGGGTGTCTACGCATAGCCACGGAAAAAAGATAAGATCCAAGTTTTCGAAAATATGGAACGTATGTCGAAGAATTCTAATATTCATTGGCTTATAATGGGAGGCTTTAATGAGATGGCGTATGCCAATGAGAAATCTGGTGGAAATTTAGTGTCGGCGAATAGATTAAACTTTTTTATGATCTTTTGTTGAAAGGTGCGGCTTCATTGATATGGGGGTTAAGGGACCGGAATTCACTTGGTTGAACAAACGGGACGATGGAGTTATTATTAGGGAACGACTGGATCCAGCCCTTGCAAATCAACCATGGCTTGATAAGTTTCCAAAAAACGAGGTAATCCACCTACCGCGTACACATTTAGATCACCACCCTCTCCTTATGTTGTGTGAAGGAAGTGAGAGTGTCTCCTCGACTCGCCCTTTTAGGTTCGAGGCAGCGTGGTTTTACCACCCGGAGTGTGTTCCCCTTTTGAAGAATATTTGGGAGTCTCAACCAAAAAATCTTGACGCCATCCATGAAGTTCCTCATGTGATACAACCGTGGAATAAAGAACACTTCTAAAATATTTTTCTCAAGAAAAGAAGGATGTCCGCCCGGTTAAATGGTATCCAAAAGGCGCTCGGGAAAAGGCACAATGATTATCTTGTAGATTTGGAGCGTAATCTCATCGTGAATACAACGATGTGCTTAGACAAGAAGAAATATTTTGGTATCAAAATTCCTGCATCAAGTGGATTCGAGATGGCGGTAGGAACACGGAGTTTTTCCACCATTTGACCATCACAAGGAGACGTCAGAATAAAATAAAATCGTTGAAAATTGAGGACGTGTGGGTGAGCGAAGAGGTGATCCTCAAAAGCCACGCAAATAATTATTTTGCAAAGTTTTTTTCGGCAGCAGTAATCTTGAGAAAGGTGCAGCAAATTCTTTGTTGGAAATATCGAATTACCAAGTCAGACTTTCAACCAAAGATAGGGTCGATCTCACGAAGCCTATGGAGGCTGCCGAACTCAAAGAAGTGGTTTTTTCCCTCCATCCGTTCAAAGCTTCGGGCTGGATGGTTTGCATGCCGGATTCTACCAAAGAGGATGGGAATGGATTCACCAATCCTTAGCCGAGTTTGCAAACCAAGTGTTTACGAAAAGATGCTTTGACCCGTCTATTTGTGAGGCTTTTCTCTGTCTTATCCCCAAGACAAATAACCCGTATTGAATTACCAAATCTCGACCAATTTCTCTCTGTAACGTGCTCTATAAATTCATCACGAAGAGCGTTATGACGAGACTTCGGGGTATTATGCCGAATATCATTGCGCCTACTCAGTCGAGGTTCATAAATGGTCGAAGCACGCAAGACAATATATTTTTGCTACAGGAGATCCTCCACTCGATGCGAAATAAAAAGAAAAATAAAGTGGGCACCAAGATCATGAAATTGGATCTTGAAAAGGCGTATGACAAAGTAAGTTGGGATTTCTTGGAAGAGACTCTCTTTTCTTTCCAATATCCAATCGAACTAATTAAGTTAATTATGTTCTATGTTCGTAACGTCGCGACGGGAATACTTTGGAATGGGTCACCGCTTGAACCTTTTAAACATTCATGTGGACTTCGTCAGGGCGATCATATCTCGCCCTATCTATTTGTTTTGTGCATCGATAGGTTGGCGTATCTTATTCTCGAGGAGGTGGAGAAGGAAAGATGGCAACCAATCGTTCCGTGTAATGGTGGATTGAGGTTCTCCCATTTGTGTTTCGCGGATGATCTGGTCTTGATGGGGCGTGCAATGTTAGGAACGACGAGGGCGATTAAAGGGGTTCTCGACAAATTTTGCGGGGTCTCGGGATTAAAATTAAGCGCGCCCAAATCAAGTCTTTTTCTCTAAGGGTGATAGAGCGGGGCTAAAGCGTCGTATATGCGAGGTGTTAGGATTCGAACAAACCACAAATCTAGGGAAATATCTTGGAGTTTCCCTTATTCGTGGGAGGGCAACTCAGACAGATTATGTGGAGATGTTTGATCGGGTTATGAAGAGATACACCGAATGGAAAGGAAAATTACTCACATTAGCGGGGCACGCTACTCTAATACAATCGGTTGGTTCCGCATTGTCGGTGTATAATATGCAAGCGTCATGGCTTCTTGAAAATGTTTGTGCTCGGATTGATCGTCTCAATCGCGATTTTTCTATGGTCCACGGATATTACTAAGAAAAAGCTTCATCTTGTTGGGTGGTCGAAGGTTACTAGACCGAACAAAAATGGAGAATTGGGTATTAGGGTCACAAGAGTAAGCAATGAAGCCCTTTTATCTAAACTCACTTGGAGAATTTTACGGGGGATGATACAGTTTGGAAAGAATTCATCAAGGCTAAATATTTGAAAAGAGGAAGAATTTCGGATCATGTTGCGAAGGCTTCGGATAGCTCGACGTGGAAAGGTTTAGTCCGTTGCGTGGGGTTAATGAAACCATTTCTCCGATGGAAAATTAGAGATGGGAAAGATATATCGTTTTGGTACGATAATTGGCTCGGGGACAAAACTCTTTGGGAAGAGGACTACAATATTCATCAAGATGAAGTACACCTTAAGCTTGGAGACGTTATGGACGAGAACGGTACATGGCGCCTTGAATATCTAAGGTCGAATATCCCTACCCCTTGCTGAACGACTTAGAGAAGAGGTTCATCATGCTTGACAAGTGCGAGGATGTAATTCTGTGGAACGAAACATCTAACGACCAGTTTACATGTCGCTCGGCCTACCACATTTTCTTGGAGTATTTCTCGACAGATTTATAGGAGAATAAAGAGGTGCAATAGGTTTGGAGCAAAGATATTAGCAACAAATAATCTCCGAGTTTCGAGGGGAATACCGACGAGTGCGAACTATCCGGTGTGCAACCAAGAGGCCGAAACAGTCATCCATTTGTTACGCCATTGTAGGAGAGTGCGCACGATTTGGCAACAAGTAATTTCGAATGAATGTGTGGAAAAAATTGATTTAATTTCGGATGATATTTGGCTAAGGAAGATGATGAATAGCTCAACCATGAAGAGCAAGGAGCAAGCGAATTGATAGTGTGTCTTTGCTGCTACTGTTTGGGTGATTTGGAAGAGAAGAAATAATAAAGTCTTTAAAGGAAAATTGGATACAATTAATTCTTGTGTATTCCAAATTAAAATCCTTAGCAAAGATCTGTGGTATGGAAGGCGGAAGTTTAAAAAGGGACCAACTCTGGAAAAATGGGAGAAACCCGAGCGAGGTTGGATTAAATTGAATACCGGTGGAGGGGTTAAGCCAGAGGAAAATCAGAGTCCGCGTCGAGTGTCATAAGATCATAGGAAGGGAAATGGATTCTTGGGTTTAAAATGGAGTTGAACTCTCCGACGGTGGACGAAGCCGAACTTGAAGCTATCAACAAGGGGTTGTCACTCGCTTGGGAAAGGAGACCGCCACGCATCGTTGTGGAAAGAGATTCAATTATAACTTTTAAACTGATGAATGGAGAGCTTGAGGCGCATGCAACAAGAGAGGATTTGGTGCGAGAATGCAAAAAATACCTACACTTACCGTGGGAAATTAAAGTAAAGTGGATATCGCGCGAAGCAAATGGAGTGGGGGACATGGTCTAAGACCTCTTTTGATTTCCTTACCACAAAAAAAAAAAGGAATTGCTTATAAAGTAATTATCAGGAGGCTAATTGGCGCTGATAATTAAAAAAAAAAAAGAGAAAAAGGAGGGTAATTGGCCAGCAGCATGAGTGTAGCCTAAATTAAGCATAGCGCATATATTTCAGCTTTCTTATAAATTAACTGCGTTTGGTCTGGTAGATACCCCGCATTCATCTCGATTTTCACCATGCACCATTAACTTTTTACACTCAAAAATTAGGCGTGAATTTACTACGGCTGCTAGGCTCGTGGTAATGTGGGTCAATGGGTGAAAAAGTTATTGATGTATGAATTAATAATAGTGATGAGATTTTTGCAACTTTCGTGGAGACCTATAATGTAATTATCTCATAATGACCGAGTTTTCCAACTATCTCATAAATCACATAATAAGTTCACCTTCCCGAATCGTTAATTGGGAGAAAAAATAGAGTTTATTTCTTCTATTATGGTAGATGCTTTTCAACACTAACGTTGCATGTCAAAATTAAACGTGACTAGATATAAAATACACACGCACATATATATATATATATATATATATATAATGGCCTGGAGTTGGGAATAATGTCTATTTGTTCTTACTCCATTTACAATAATGAGAAGGCTATGTTACTGTAGTTGAGTAATTTCACAACAAATAACAATGTAATTATGCAATGTTCAATCTAAAAGCTAAGTTACCCATTCCCTATGTTAATTATTTCAATTCAAAAGTCAACATAATCTCATCCTTTCATTCTCTAGATTTGACCTGAAAACTCATTTTCAAAACTTGACTGCTATGCTATGCTATTATAAGTCCAAAGCCTTGCACAAAAATGAAATAACCTAAATAAGTAGGCTAATTGACTATATTTCCATAGACGGAGAAACATTTAGTTTCAACAGTGTAAAAACTATAAGGCCTAAGATATATATTAAGCTGACATGACATAACATGATCTTGTACTAAGATTTAGTATTATTTCAACATTAAATTCACTAATATTAGTGAAATGAATTCTAAAAGAAACAACAGCGGGTATTAATTAAAAAGCTATATTAGAAGCTGGTGATAGAAACAAAATTGGCAGGAGCCATGATGAAACGTGCCTTATATATATGCTTTAGTACGATTCCTAGTACATAAACCTTGTCATATTATAATTGGTTGATATTGGTCCACTACCACTACCACCACCACCACCCTATAAATACCCCCCACTTTTATATCCTCACTCACTCTCCAATTTAACACGAAAAGATCGCACACACCCGCTTTCCACTCTCTTTAAGCCTCCCCAAATTAAGTTTAAAAATCAAAATCCAAGAACAAGAAATTCTACTTGTCTAAAATAATATTGTTTCTCATATTTTTCTTGTTATCTTTGCTACATTTTATAAATATATAGCGCATTGGGGTTTTGAAAGAATTAGACAAAACGGGTCTACCTGTGTGGATGCTGGGACTAAACATGGAGCGGTTACGGGTCGACATGAATCGGTTGCTCGCATCACTCTTCCACCAGGTTCAAATTCACATTTAATTTTTTTTGTGTTTTATTATTGTCACAACATTATTGATTTTTGTTAGTATATATAAGTTTTTTTGACTTGTTATTACAATATTATTAAGGGAGTGTTGGACGAGCAGTTCTTGCAACTTCAGCAGTTACAAGATGAGTCTTCTCCCAACTTTGTGTCCGAGGTTGTTAACATTTACTTTCAAGAATCCGAAAAACTCTTGACCAACCTCAGAGGGCTATTGTACGTACTTCCTTATTATTATACCCTTTCTAAACTTAACATTTTTTCTTTAGTACTGTTATGTATTTGTAATGTTATTCTCTTCATATTATATTAATAATGTTTTGTCTTAAAACTGAATTAGGGTGGATAGAGAATTTTCGGACTATAGTAAAATTGGAGTGCATTTAAATCAATTTATGGGGAGCAGTTCAAGCATTGGTGCCAAAAGAGTAAGAAATGTGTGCGCCGCATTTCGTGCTGTTTCCGACCAAAGCAACAGACTTGGGTAATTTTTATTAATACCTTTCCTTAATTCTCTTTATGTTATTCATGCGCTGCACACTTTTTTTCACAGTTGCACCCAAAAAAAGTGTACAAAATTAAACATCTCTCAGAATCAGAAAGTTGTTAAATTCACGCTTTTCACATGTTCCTATGACACCCAAAACTAAATCTTTCTTGCAATGCCATTATTTCACTTCACGTGTATCAATAATCAAAAGTTTATAACTGATACATTTATTTTCATTCTTTTTTAAAAAGATATTGGCAATCTCTAGAAAACTTGTCAAATTTTTTTAACAGTTTTGACCCGAAACTGTATTATATGACATGTATTAATTCTTAAAAGTTAATGTCTAGTCTAAAATTGCAAATTAATTAAATTTACAATAATTTAAGTATTAACGTACTATATAATTTTGTGACAAAACTCAGGTGTTTAAGAGCATTAGAGCTCTTGGAATATGAGTACTGTTATCTCAAAAACAAGCTTCATGAGCTATTCCAGGTAAGCCCACTTCTTCAATTTATCATGCAATGCAACATGTATACTTGTTAAAGAATCCAAATATAATTTGTATCATTTAGAACTTACCTAAATTTGACTTCTAAAGTAAAATAAAAAAATTGCCTATATTTTCTTATTATTTGTAATAATATTCCACTGCAGATTGAGCAGCAGAGAAGCCTGGCAGCTGCAGTCAGATACCCAATGCAACAACAACAGCCGCAACAGCTGCAGCCAAACAACCCCTAACTTTCAATCACATTGAGAGCTCGAAAAAAAAGGGAAAAAGTGTTTGACACTGACATAATTTCACCTGCACCGAATGGTCTTGTTTCGATTTCGGATTTTCAAGATTTTACAAATTTAGCTGCAGCTAGTAGTACGTAGTAGTTAATTAGTAGTGGTACATGAACCGCCAGAAAAGTTTTAGTAGGTGGTGCAGCTTTTAGTAATTTGTGTGTAAATTATTGATTTATTTTGTGCTATGTGTGTTAATGAATGAAATTCCCTCTTTTAATGTTAAAACCAAAAGTATCTATGATCGATCTAGTGAATCTCAGTTGCAGTTGAATCAATTAATGTCAGTATCTTATTCTTGTGTTTGGTCTCCATCAGTTAATGAACAAATTTTGCTGGCAAGTTGTCAATTAAAGCACCTACACAAGAAAAACATAATAAAACTAATCGTAGTAATTATATTTTTATAAATCTAAAAACTATTGATTTCTTTAAAATAAATAAATAAAAATATGCATACAATTTAATTTGAACATCATTAATTCCATTGTTTCAAAAAAATACAATAAAAATTATATTTTGAGATCAAATCCCCGTAAGTTCGAATCAATTCAGTATAGTAGGGGGATTTTTGCTAATTTTGGATTAATACAGGGGGTTTTGCCAATTAAAATATACAGAGATTATTTGCGAATTAGGGATAACACAAGTTCCTGCTTTTCCTGATTTAGAATCTAAGGATCAATTATGAATTTCTGATGAAGGTTAACGAACAATGAACATTATATATGTATACGTAGATTGTGAATTTGTGAGGGTGTTAATTAATTAGTTTATAATTTGTAAAAAGAAAGTTCATGTGGCATTGTACATTATTTCTTAATTGGTATTAATCTGGTACAATGTAACATAAGAAAAGAGATGTAGCTTAAGTTAAAGGGTAGTTGATGAATTGATTTGCATTGTATATTATAGAAATAAAATCATGTGAATGTATAAACTTTAATCATAATCAGAGGCATTATCTACATATAGTTTTAAATTAAAAGACTTCTTCGGAAGCAACAATTTTGGGCTTAATTAATTGGCAATATCCACTGCAAGATTAACCGTTCATCCGGGACCGCCGGCTTCGGCGGTCGCGGGTGACATAGGTGAGAAACTTCCCACCTATGACACGCAGCCTCCCGGATGGGCAATTCGGTCGCGGCAACCGCGCATCCGCGACTGCTAGACGGTCGCATATGAGTTTTTTTTCTTCCTATAAACCCCCTCCTCTCTCATTTTTTCACACCTCTCTTCTCCCCCTCGC
The DNA here is from genome assembly GCA_948329865.1 of Linaria vulgaris. Taxonomy (NCBI): domain Eukaryota; kingdom Viridiplantae; phylum Streptophyta; class Magnoliopsida; order Lamiales; family Plantaginaceae; genus Linaria; species Linaria vulgaris. Next base: position 102,164,151 of record OX415254.1, on the reverse strand, counting down.
TACCGCTCGACAGTTGTGACTTCGGGAAAATATAAGTTTTTTCGATTTATGTCTTATATTTATTGTTTTAACAATATTTTTATATGTTAAATTGTTAGTTTAGTTTATTCAATTCATTATTATTAGTTTAGCTTATATAATTTGGAAATAATGAATTTAGGGAATCCTTATAACTTAGAAATAATGCCTTTAGGGAATCTTTTTTTTTTTTTTTTTTTTGTAATCAAAATCGAAGTCAAAGTGCCCTTAGGCTACATCATCTGATAAAATAGAAGTGAACTCGGCGGTGAGGTCGCGCATAAAGCTAAGTCCTCCCTTCGCGTCATATATATGCTTGGCGATTGCATACGCAAGTTTATTCATATCTCGTACGACCCATTGAAGGTACAATTCTAAGGTTTAGGGAATCTTTATAACTTAGAAATAATGGCCTTTAAGGAATCTTTTTAACTTAGAACAAATGGCCTTTAAGGAATCTTTTTATCTTAGCTTATTCAATATTAAATTGTTAGTTTAGTTTATTTAATGTATTATTAGTTTAGCTTATTTAATGTTAATATGTTAGTTTAAATACATGTTAAATTGTTAATTTAGTTTATTTAATGTATTATTATTTGTTTAGCTAATATAATGTTAAAAATTGTTAGTTTAAATGCATGTTAAATTGTTAGTTTAGTTTGTTAAATGTTTTATTATTATTTTTTTTTGGATGACGTGGGAACCCTCAGCCGCTACCCTTTGGGTGCGCACTGGGTAAACCCCCGGGTCGACGAAATAGCCTGCAAATCTCGCCAACCGAGTTAAACCACACTAGGCTAACCATGTGTGACAGGCTCAGACTCAGAAGGCATATAATCAGAATTTGTTCGCTCCCAATGGGATTCGAACCTGAGACCAAGGAGAGAGTAACTCTCCTCTTTAACCAACTGAGCCACCCACAAGAGGTTTAAATGTTTTATTATTAGTTTAGCTTATTTAATGTTAAATTAGCACAAATGCTTAAGAAATCTTTATAACTTCGAAATAACGCCTTCAGGGAATTATGTTAACTTAGAAATAATGTTTGTAGGAAATCTTTATAACTTAGAAATAATGGCCTTTAGGATTTTTTTTTTAACTTAGAACAAATGATCTTTAGGGAATCTCTCTAAATTATCTAACTTAGAATTTTTTTCGTAGTTTTCTAGTATTTATTCGTCATGTCAGACGACAGTCGACGTCTGACTGGCAGGCGTCGACCACGTTCGAGTGACAGTGGTCTGCCGACTGAGGATGACCCCCCTACTGGTACTGTACGAGGTAGTTTTGGACATCGTATAGTTATCAGACAGAGCGATCGTTGTCGTGGTGTCGTGCTTCACGACTCGTTTACATCGCTGACGTCTACACTACACCACCTTTTTTTTGATGCCGCTGCCGCGCCCCCTGCCGTGCCAGGTACAACAGAGCTGCCCCGCTCGGCCCGTACATCATCTGGATCTAGGGCTAGAGCACAATCATCAGCAGGGTCCACCGGAGCTGGCCCGAGAGTGAGGCCGACAGAAACTCCAATTTCGAGAGTATTCACAGCCACGCAGCAGCGCTCAGGTGGGGCCCTTCCAGAGGTGCGGTGGCACCCACTTTGTAATGCCCCAAAAATTAGGAAGAAAATAAATTTATACTTTAATCCTTGAACTTTTGAAAAATTTTATTTTGACTCTAAATGTTTAGAAAAATTTGCATTTTAGCCCCTGAACTTAAAAGTTAGTCTTTTATTATATTTATAGGAATTTAATCCTAGAACATATATTTCAATTTCAAATATTAACCAGCTTGATTGAATTACCTAGAAAAATTACATAAGTAAATATGTATGTAACAAAGAAATCTAATTATACCTATTTGAATTTTAATTATAAATAATTGAGGGAATTGATATGCAATTGACCTATTGATGAAGTAAGCCATGACATCTTTTTGATGAGGTAAGCCATGACAAATAATCAAGGTGAGACATAAATAGTTACGATTTAATTCCTATTTTCGCCTATAAATATTCAACATTGTTCAACATTTTATGCAACCCAAAATAATCTGATTCTGCAAAAGTAACTAGAAATAAAAGTTGTTCATTTTGTATTTTCATTCAAAAATATTTTTTTTTTCAGATTTTTATCTTGCCATTTTCTACACAAAAAGGCGTCAAAACTTTTACTGCGCAAGAAATGTCGAATCTGCCTTGCACCTTAGAAACAATCATATCAAATAGTAGAAATATTATTTTACTACCAATTTTTGGCTGCATACTCTCCTTGATGTCTTTTATCTTTTGTATGAAGACATCTTTCTCAAATAATATAATCTGGGAGGCCATAATCCATAAATCGTAAATTGCTGCCAAGAAATTCGATAGCAACTCTTATGTTGCAAGAATTATTTAGAATAGCAAACCTGTTTTTCTCAAAATCTTGGATACCCAAATTTCTCATGATGCTAGAAACCATAAAACATAAAAAGATTTGAAAACCAAGTTCATTTGGACATCCAATCAAAGGTAAAACCATAACAGCGGAGACTTTTCAGTTTATTTGGCACAACCTTTATTTTCTTTAGTTTATAAGTATAATCACCATCATAATTCAAGTATTTATCACACACATAAATTTAACATGATATAGTATTAGTTATAATTAGATTATTATGATTTGTAATCATAAATTGATATTTTTGTGATTTTATTTATAGCATTTAAATGGTAGATTTATCATGTTTAACATACTACTTTCATAAGTCTTACAAGATTATTTTTGCCACTTCAAGACTTAAACATCAAATAAGATTATTTATCATAACAAACATTCTTTATCAAATGTTTTGATAAATTTCCCATGTTATATCTTTATATTTAAGTTATAACATAATTATGTGCATTTTAAACTAACTATGTAAAATAAAGTAACAATTGACTAAGTTAGATCTTTTAAGGTGTTAACATATGATATTTATTAGATGTGTGGTTATTAAAGGTTTTGAATTGATTAAAGGCTAAAAATACGAGTTTTCCTAGAGTTAGTTAAGTAATATTTTTTTAAGGATTGATTATGCATCAAATTGGATAGTTAACCAAATCTTACTTGTTATCGTGACTTGTCGTCAGAATGACTTTACCACGGACACTCATAGTCTTAAGTTTGAACGTATGGTTGTTTAATATAATTTTGAGTTATAAATAAGGTGGTTAAAATAATAGATATTCAATATTCAATTGAAACATATGTTTTTCTTTAAATTCATCATCTAAGATTTTCATGTTTTGTGTAATGACATAAATTAAATTTATGTGTTATTTACTAAGATTTACATTATAACTAGAATTCTTAACCATAATGTTCTCAATTTCACCAACATCAGAACTGAAGAAAAAGTATTAATATTTGTTGTGGTAAATTATAAATTCAGTTGATTAATATTATTTAAATTTGTTAAAGGTTTGACGAACTAATCAACGACTTGGTTCCCCACATGAGTAAAGGTGAGGTTCTTTCTGATTTGTTCTAGCCCCATTTGGCATCCGGCCGTGAGGAACTTGGACAGAAAAGCCACTACTCAATTACCAAACCTTGAACAACCTATATATCATCATATTTCTGTTTTTGCATCTTATCTCATAACATTATTTTCTTACTCGTCCTTAAATCATTCCAATCATTTATTAATCATATTGATTCATAATAATGGTAATTCCCTGATATAATCTCATATGTTGGTTCTTGAACTGTGCAAAGGGCAACGAACTGTGTTCGAGACATGTAGCTCAAAGAGTAACGAATATTTTTCGATTTACTAGCTTATTTGTTTATCTGTTATACCCATTGGGATGCCTTTGGAAGTTGGGCCCATGGATTGAGTCTAGTTACTGTTGGGCAGTAAGTATTGTCGGCTTAAGTAATTTCTCATGATACACATCTATCTAGGCGCCGCTTGCAGTCAGGAGTTGGCTGTAATCCACGTGTTGAATCGACATGTACTCGATCATGTCTCTTGATTGTTTGCAAGGTCGCTCCTCATCGGGGGGTATAAGGTAGAATATTAGAAGTCATAACTCATAAGGCTGGATTTGTTTATTGTTAAGCACAAGTTCATTAACTATTCTATGAGAATTCGAGTACCATTGCTACATCAAATTATCAAGTTGAATTGTTTCTACCAGTAAGATCACTCCTCGAACTGTATCCATTAAATCACAGTTAATTCTTGCATTGCCAGTTCTTTTATATGAGTCTCAATAAGTCATTAAAGACTTAATCCTCGTTTCTTCTGTTCATTCATCAGGATAAAAATCAACATGCCAGCATGGATCAAGTGAATAATTGTTCAAGCGTGCATTTTGGAATATTCGTATTTTGTCACTAGTGCATAACCATTAAAAAGTCACATTGTTTGTAACACAAGAATTTCGTTGTATATATCAAAATATATTTTAGAAAACGTGTATGGTTTTGATCCTGAACAAGTGAGACCCTTCCTATGAGTTACGTTTTAGTCTGAGTTGGGTAAAGTGACTAATCACCACCAAACCAACTCGGATCGGAGCATGGCTCGTGGGGCGCGATCGTCACACACTGACCCGTCTCAGAGGCAGGTGATTATATTAGATGCGCATGGCCTGTTTGAATCCACACCTAGTGGCGAGGTTGCGACGATGATCACAGACCTAATTAGACAATTTATGCGGCAGTTCTGGCATAGCTGCTTGACGATGTCCGATGAGGTGCGAGATGCCATGTTTGTCAAGTTTACAGTGAGGAATTATTTCACAAATATAACATATTATTTAATTTTAATATATCAAAAAATGAAAAGACATAATAAGAATAATCTTAAAACCTTATAAATTTGGGATCCAACTGCAAAAGAATACAATGTACATAGGGGCTACGAAAAGAAGGCGAAGTCATGTTATAAGCACTTGATGTACAATACGAAGAAACAGTACTTGGAGAGGGTTGATGATCCAAAGTATATTGGGCGATTGAAGACTTGGATGAACAATGCGTTGGAGGCGGAGGCGATTAGGTACTGGGCCACCGATGATCATTTGGAGGCGTCGGCAACGTCGGAGAAAAATAGGAGAGGAGGCGTGGACCTAGCAGTTATGAAGAAGGCACCCACCACTTTCAATGGTGGATCCATCCACATAGAGAAGATCAGACGTAGGCTGGTATGATTTATTAAAATTAACAATATGGGCGTAATTTAGTAATCTTAATCTATGTGTAATTAAGTTTAACGTACTCTTTCTTGAAATGTGTAGGCTGCATCGCACCCTGAGCGCCAGAAGCCTATTTGTTATGACGAGGCCTACAATCATGGTAATACGAGGAGGGCGAAGAGGACGGGCGGTACTTTAGGACGGCCACTGAGGCGCGAGTGGACGGATAATGCAGCGAAGGCTATTTACGTAAGTCATTTCAACCACATACTCCTTTATTTTTCCTTCAACTTCAATTAAATTTCTTATTCTAATATAAATACCACTTCTTTCAAACATTAATGTAGAAGAATTACATGAGGCTATTGAGGGAGAGATATTCACCACCAACTCTGCTCTAGGAGTTCGATCCCAATTGTTGGACCGAGGCATTTGGTCCAATAAAGAAGGGAAAGGCGAAGGGCTTACCGAATGACGCAGATCTAGAGGCGTACAAGATAAGTACATGAGACAACTAGATTCTGCACAGTCCACCATCGAGGATTTGCATACGCAGAACCAACAGATTCGATCGCGCAAGATCGAAGGATGGACCCTATGCATGCCACTATGGATAGCTGGAGAGATATGATACATGATAAGATGGGAGTTACACTTCCACCGATTGCAGATTCGGAGTTCATGTGGGTGCACATAGGACGGGAGCACGACATATGATTCCTATGCCGCCGTATTCGAGGCCAGATCCATATGCTCCCAGTTGTTCCAGTAGGCCTGCGTATGTCGCCGAGTACGATGACGACTCCGATGAAGAGGAGATGCCCGCGCAGATAGAGGAAGACGATGTTGTAGAGTTGGGTGGTGAGGGTGATGGTAAAGGTGGGGACGCAGCCGCATGTGGGACGACACTTATCAGGCGCGCGTTTATAGTTCGGAAGACGAGTAGTATTTTTATTTGTATTTGTATTCATACTATAATCGTATCTAAGTTATGTACTTTATATCTTAAATGCGCTATGTTGGACTCTTATTGTAATTTTTTATTTCGGCCTATTTTAATCGATTATAAATTGTGTACTTACATTTTTAAGTTAAATTCGATGTGATAGATTTTTAGTGTAATTTTCATGTTGGACAATGATTCATATTGACGATGTAATAATCACATATAAATGTTACTTTTAGAAAATCAAAATTTTACTAATTACGTGCACACTGTTACTTTCAAATAAAAGAAAAAAATATCACCAAGTACATCAAATATAAAAATAATATATATATATATATATATATAATTCAAAATACTTATTATAAATAACAAAATAAATCCATATCTCCATCCATCTTGCAAGGAAAAAAAATTAGAAACTTAGTGCAAGAAATAAAAACACTATCTGCATTGTAAAAAATGTTGTAATAACTTTTTATTTCAATATATTCGTGATAACGTTGTAGAAGAAATTGTGTAATGTAAATATTGTTCGTGTTGTGTTCTTCAGTAGGAAAGAGAATGATTTTCTTAATGTAGGAAAATATATCTACTTCTAAACTAGAGCAAATTAAGGAACCTAAAAGAATATAATTTAACTATGATTCGTGACGGTCCGGCGGTCACGAAAGAGGGTCTTTCGTGATCGTCAAGCCGTCACGTAGGTATCCGTGCGTGACCGCCAAGCGGTTATGAATGTTTTTCGTGATCGCCTGGCGGTCGCGACACTTCCTTAGTGACCGCTCGGCGGTCACTAATAATAATCATATTAAAGTTTTTGATTTTATGGAACGATCTTGATGTGTTTATGATTTTTAACAACAAATCTCATTATTACATGTGAAATGAAGTAATAAATGATTATAACATAAGTAATTGACTTATCAAAATCAAAAGATCTTGGATCTATATTACTTATAACCAAATACATTTGAACTTGACAATAGTTGCAACTGTACTCGTAAGTAAGACAGACGATAGTTCTTTAACGTTTAAACCCTGTTTTACTGTTGCAACTGTTAAAAACAGTTAAACATAAAGCTATAAATAACATAAAGAATTTTTACGTGGTTCGGTCCAAATGATCATAGTACACGGGGTTTGCACCCAAATGTTGTGACTCAAACAGTACCCTACTTAAGAATTACAATGATAGGAATTACTCCAACGTAAATCTAGACTCCTTCTAATTTACCGTTGCAACACCTAACCCTCAATTATTTTTGGTATACTTATTTGAGTCAGAGAACTTCAAGATTAGCTCAAAGCTCATTTGACAAGAAGTTCTCACTAGAAGAGTCTGACTCGATACAGGACTGAAATCACTAATTATCCTTTTCAAAGCTCGCTTCAATTGTGTCGAGTCTTCTCCTTATATAGGCATGAGCAGAATCTCTGCAGATCTTCAGTTGCAACCCTCACAGATCTGCTTTCCTTAACAGATAAGATCTACATATCTTCAGTTGCAATCCACATGGATATTCTTTCCTTATCTAGGCATGGTTGAATCTTCATCATATCTTTAGTTGCAATACGCAAGATCTCTTTCTTCTTTATCGATAAGCGCGTCTGATTATCTGGTTCCAACCCAATTATACTGCCTTGTCTTTCCTAATAGATTCCTGCAATATCACCCAAGATATCCAATTGTATATGCTAACTAAATATGTCTAGATGCATAATAAGGAGATATGGTTAATATCCAGTAGGATAATCTTAAAGATAGAATGATATCTTATAAAGATAAGGACATAATATTAAGATAATTACCATCTAAAAGATTAACTTATCCTAATGATTTAACAAAACAATGTCAATTTAAACCCTAGTTGGGCCGATCTGAATTGAGCCCAAATCGAATAGAAAAACGGCCCAAACAATCTATCCCTTTAATTTGTTTTGTCAAAATCATTGACCCATCTGCACAAGTGGTTAGCAAATAACAAACTTTCAAAAAGTTTATAATAAAAGCGAAATGCAGGAATAGTAGTAGTTGCAACACCGGTGCAACCATCCTAAACAAAAACAATTGTCCAAGAGTTCAAAACTAAGGGGTGACCCCCCTTACGTGCAACTTCCCCTCAACCTTTTCTCCCCCTTTTTGATAGAAGAAATCAAGGGGTGCCCGATTGTTGCAACAGACGATCCAGCTTGGATTCCATTATGGGGAAACTCTCCCATCAAACACAATCTCCTAACCTAATCCAATCCAATCTGTCCTAATAAGCATAAATCGTGAGATATATCCACAAAAGAGAAATATAGGCACAAATCTTGTTGAGATAATCATACGAAAACACCATTTTATCTTAACAAACATCCAAAAAAAAATCTCCTAAGGTCACAAGAAAGGGAACACAATCGAGAGAAAATTAGGACACCACAAATCACGTAAAATTGAAACCAATGACAAAGAGTCCCAAAGGAAAGAAATTAACTGAAGATAATTAAAAATTCCATCAAGAAATTGAGTCCAAGAAAAGACTGATATCACGTAATCTCCATAGTTGCAGCTTTGCATAGGACCACACACGCAAACTTTGCATACGACCACACACGCAACTGGTAGCTTTCACTCTGAAACATTTGTGAACAAGGTATCTCTTTTCAATGAGTAGACGAGTGGGATATAAATTGATAGCTTTCACACTTGTTTCTTATAGGTCAGGTAGCTTTTTCCAGTTGCAACTGAAAGCCGGTGTGACTAGCTCAAAAATAAATCACCTTTCGGTGTTTGTCTCATTCATTTTGAAAGTAATTTTTGGGACAATCATTGTTTTTTCTTCCCTCTTTTTTGTGTCAACAAAGATTCACTGAGGAGAAAAACATGTATGCCAAATCAGAACAAGGGACTACAAATCTCAATGGAATAAATAATTAGGTCCAGAAAAGTCACCCTTGGTTGCAACAGTGTCCATGTTGCAATTCACATAAGGCAGAGACCCAATGACTTACGGAGGTGCTCAAATCGTGTAACATCGAGAGCCTTTGTAAAGATGTCTGCAAGTTGAAGGTCAGTACACACATGATGTAACTCAACAGTCTTGGCTTCTACCAATTCTCCAATGTAGTGATATCTTAAGTGAATATGCTTAACGCGTGCGTGTTGGACTGGATTTTTAGATATGTTAATGGCACTAGTAATATCAAACACTGTAAGTTCATGTTGTATAATACCGTAATCCTTGAGCATTTGTTTCATCCAAATTAGTTGAGTGCACTAACTTCCAGCGGCAATGTATCCAGCGTCAACTGTGGAATGTGTAGTGGAATGCTGCTTCATGCTAAACCAGGAGACCAAGTTAGTTCCTAAATAAAAACACCCTCTAGTGGTGCTTTTCCTATCATCAACACAACTTGCATCACTAAAACATTGAAACAAATAACGGGACAACTTGTTGTTAGATAAAGCAAACTTTTGATCATGCTTCTGTAAAGACTTGGATCAATGGAGTTGCAACTATCATCTTTGCTAAGTCGACGAGTCGATCTCATGGGAGTCTTCATTGGTATAACATGGTCAAGAAAAAAGCTTTTTACAAGATTCCCTGCATACTTTGCCTGTGAGATGAAGATTCCAATGTGATCTTGTTTGACCGTTTGAATTTGCCCGACAAAATTCATGTGAAGCAGTTCTAGGATCCTTTCAGAAGGTGTGTGTTGCAACTCTGTATGACTAGTCTTCTTTTGCTTTTCTCCGAGTCTGTCTCCGCATTTACCGTCACCAAAGATGACATCTCCTGTGTCATTCATGAACGTACTTAAGATTCTTTTGTCTCCCGTCATGTGCGTGGAACAACCACTATCAAGGAACCATGAGTTAATAGAATTTTTAGAAGCAGAGTTGCAAGTAACAAGGCAATTAATTGTTTTGGCAGTTTTTTCAACCCATATTTTCTTTACAGATTTTACAGGTGCAACAGTGGGTACTGTTTTCTTTGCCTTCTTTCTTTTATTCTACTTCATTTTCTTTTGAACCATTGGGGTAGGTTCGCAAGGTGTAGGGTCCCAAAGCTGGTAGCAGTATGGTCTAATATGCCCTTTCACTCCACAATAATGGCATGTTGGAACAAATTTGCTTCTTTGTGACCTATCAACAAAACATGGTAAATAGTTAGCGTTGTTCAAGTTGCAACTAGGATTTACCTGAGAATTCTATTGGTGAATGTTTGAGTAATTCAGTGGAGTATCCACTTCTCTAGGTATTCATTTCTTCTTTGACATTTGAACATTTGCGTTTTGAAAAAACTTTGGTTCACCGATATCAACAAATCCAACTCCAATTTTTCCAGTTGCAACTTGCTTGGTGTCAAGAACTTTCCCCAATTTCTGAGTTCCAGGAGTTAGTGGCTTCACACTCTTCATGGCTGATTCTAATTCATTTTGAGTGAGAATCAGAACTTCATTTAGTGCCTTTTGAGCTGCAAGTGCTTTATCAAGATCTTCAGAGATGTGATTTTTTCCCATTAAAAGGGTGAGCACTTTTCTTTCAAGTTCCAGACATTGTTTCTTCATTTGAATCGGACTACCATATGATTGCAGTGTCTTGAACTGAGCTTCAAGTTCAATATTTCGTTGGCACATGGCTTTATACTTTGTCAAGGAAACCTCAATCACCTTGTAATTTGACTCTGACTCATTATTATCGGATTCAGTGAGAATGTCAGTTGCAACAATAGTATTTTCTCTTGGTGAAAAGATAGATGTAAATGCAACATCACCCATTTCCTTGGTTTCTTCATCGCTGCTGTTAGTTTCATCGTCGCTGAATGATGGTAGCAGTGCTCGATTTTTGTTTTTCTCTAGCAAGTTTCCACAATCAGCACTGATGTGACCAAATCCTTGACATTCCCTACATTGAATACCTTTATCATATCTCTTATTTTCAAGTCTATTAGTAGCGGAATGTTTTTTAATTGAATCAGAGGGACTTGTAACAATATGAGATTTTTTACCTTTATTCATTTTGTTGAACCGATTTGCAACGCAACTTCTTTGGAAAATCTGTCATCTTCTTGTTCCAACTTCATTTCCCATGTCGTGAGGGATCCCATCAGTTCCCCAAGAGAAATAGTTTCAATATCATTGGCTTCTTCAATGGCTGCAACCTTCATTGCGAACCTCCCGAGTAGAGATCTCAACATCTTCTGAATAATACGTGAATCTGGAAACTATGCTCCAAGCATGGTAGCCTCAATTGCAATATGCATGAGTTATTGAGCAATCGTTTCCAATTCTCCCATCAACAAGAATTCGAATTGATCATTCAAAAGTTGCAACTTAGAGGCAGGAACTTTGGAGTTTCCTTCATGAGCATTCGTGATGGCCTCCCACGCATTCTTAGCAATTTCAAAGTTAGCAATACTTTTATATTGATCATAATCCACAGAAACAAGAATGATATTTAAAGCAGTAGAATTATGTTTTGCGCGGAGTTCCTCTGCATCGGTCCACTCAAGTTCAGATTTTACTCTGCCCTTGTCATCTATTGGAGGGCTCCACCCTTTAAGAATGCTTTTTCACGCCTTTTGATCCTGATGTTTAATGAAATTTCGCATGCGATTTTTCCAGTAGGTGTAATTGGTTGCAGTTAGCATTGGTGGTCTTGTGATCGAGAGACCTACCCTCATTTCTTCCATCAATAAAAAAACAAAAACAAAAAAGATCTTTTTAACCAGAATCTACACTATTAAGAAATAGTGACCCGCTCTTGATGTCAATTGAAAGATCTTGGATCTATATTACTTATAACCAAATACAGTTGAACTTGACAATAGTTGCAACAGTACTCATAAGTAAGATAGACGATAGTTCTTTAACGTTTAAAACCTGGTTTACTGTTGCAACTGTTAAACATAAAGCGATAAAGAACACAAAGTTTTTTTGCGTGGTTCGGTCCAAATGGTCCTAGTCCACGGGGTTTGCACCCAAATGTTGTGACTCAGACAGTACCCTACTTAAGAATTACAATGATAGGAATTACTCCAACGTAAATCTAGACTCCCTCTAATTTACTGTTGCAACACCTAACCCTCAACTATTTTCGGTATACTTCTTTGAGTCGGAGAATTTCAAGATTAGCTCAAAGCTCATTTGACAAGAAGTTCTCACTAGAAGATTTTGATTCGATACAGGACTGAAATCACTAACTATCCTTTTCAAAGCTCGCTTCAACTGTGTCGAGTCTTCTCCTTATATAGGCATGAGCAAAATCTCTGCAGATTTTCAGTTGCAACCCTCGCAGATCTTCTTTCCTTAACAGATAACATCTACATATCTCCAGTTGCAATCCACGCGGATATTCTTTCATTATCTAGGCATGGCTGAATCTTCATCATATCTTTAGTTGCAATCCGCAAGATCTCTTCCTTCATTATCGATAAGCGCGTCTGATTATCCGGTTACAACCCGATTATATTGTCTTGCCTTTCCTGAAAGATTCCTACAATATCATCCAAGATATCCAATTGTATATGCTAACGAAATATGTCTAGATGCATAATAAGGAGATATGGTTAATATCTAGTAGGATAATCTTAAAGATAAAATGATATCTTATAAAGATAAGGAAATAATATTAAGATAATTACCATCTAAAAGATTAACTTATCTTAATGATTTAACAAAACAATATCAATTTAAACCCTAGTCGGGCCGATCTGAATTGAGCCCAAATCGGATAAAAAAACGGCCCTAACAAAAATATTAGATTAGATGTGATTAGGCAAGTTATGAACGAACAACATATTTTATGTTCTACAACTAACCTTTGTAAGATCTTAGTGTCTGCAATACTTGTAATTGCGTCCAGTTGCACTTAGCAATAGTTGCAACTGTACACTGAAGTATAACAGACTATAGTTCTTTAACGTTTGAAACAGTTTTTCCAGTTGCAATTGCGAAAAACAGTAAAGCATAACCAGTAAAGAACACAAGAGATTTTTAACGTGGTTCGGTCCAAATGGTCCTAGTCCACGAGGCTTTCACCCAAAGTTTGACTCAACCTGTTTCCTACTTAAGAATTACAATGAAGGATTTATATCCACTCATATACTAGACTCCCTCTAACATATGCAGTTGCAACACCTAACCATTAACTTGTTTTCAGAAACACGATTGAATCGAAGACACGCTAAGCTACTCCAGAGACCCTCTGACTTAATGTTCTTCACCAAATGACTCGATACAAGACTGACTGCTTAATATCTTTTTCAAAGTGTATTTTATGGTTCTCGAGTCTTCTCCTTTTATAGACGAGTGCTGAATCTTTGGAATATCCTTTGTTGCGATCCACATAATATCTTCTTGCCTTGTAGATATGCATTCCAGAATTCTGTTGCAATCCGATAATATCTTTTTGCTTTATCCAACATATTCTGCAAGATCTTATTAGATATTGAGGTTAATCCGTCAATGCATTATGTCTACATTCACAATAAGGAGATAAGGAAGATAAATCTATCTTAGATGAAATAATATCTTCTGATTAAGGTAAAATATTCTCAAGATAATTACCAATTTAGATTTATCTTTATCCTAATGATTAATCAAAACAATATCAATACTACGTTGTGGGCCGATCGGGTCAGGGTCCAGATTCGTGTGAAACACACGGCCCCAACAATCTCCCCATTTGATTTGTTTTGTCAAAATCATCTACCAATCTGCACAAAGAGGTTAGTCTGCAATGGTTAGGATGTCAAAAGAGTTCAGAACATAAGAGTGCAGATCAGAAGTACAAAATCATAGCGGTTGCAACACCGGTGCAACCATCCGTCAAAACATTAATTTTAGTTTTTCAACAAAAAAACACGCCGCCAACTCCCCCTGACACGCGACTCTCAGCTCCCCCTATCTAGATGTTCTCCCCCTTTTTGAAACACAAATCAAGGGGTGCGAACACCAGCAATATCCAGCATACGATCGAGCTTGGTGGCTTGGATGGCCAGGGAAGTGCGTAGCTCTTCATGAGACTGGGTGATATGATCAACCAGGTCGTTTAAGCGAGAGAGTTCCATATGAACTCCTTCAAGGATAGCGGATGCATCTGGGATGGAGCATGTGTTGGTCTTGGAGGAAGGACCAGGTGCAACTGGGATGGTGGCGGTTTGTTCAAGATTTTCGCGCTGGCGCGCATTGCTTGGACCACCGTTAGTTCGTCCCCGGTCACCTTTAAGGCTGGGTACCTTGCTGTGAGAAGCCTGTAGATAAGCGATGGGAACCCCATCGAAAGGTGTACATTGGGAAATGCTTCCCTGTAGATGCGTTCAAACACCAGTGTGCCTAGGTCGATGGCAACGCCTGTCCCAATCCGAAACAAGACACAAGCGACCTCGGGACGAACAGTAGAGGTCTGCGAGCAAGGCAACCAATGGCTAACAAGAATTCGGAACAGTAAGTTGTACCTGGGAGTTAGATCGCTGGTGGAGAGAGGATCAGAGGGCCAATGGGTAACCACACCACCAGTGAGCTCTCTTGCAACTCTGTTCAAATCATTTTCCAGGCGCAACTCAGACTGTGCACCAATGTCCACAAGGGGTACTCCCATTTCCTGAGACAAAAGTTCAGCATTAAAGGGGCAAACCTGACCACGGATATAGATGACGTTACGCTGCAGTGACCCCTCCGCATCGAGCTGTGTGGTGAGGTTAGCATAGAACTCCTGGACCAGGACTTTCCCATAGCTGCTAGCTTTCTGTGTTGCAGCTAGCCACCCTCGACCTTTTAGCAGCGTGATAACGTTAGATTTGGCATAGGACTTGAGGTCCAATGGTCTCTCCTCAACCAGTGGACGTTCTCGAATCGCCAGAAACTTGGCTTGAGCCTCCTTGGTGTAGAACCGCTCAGACAGTGTGCAAGCAGATTTTAGGGCACTTGTCAAAGGTGCGACATCAGGGAGGGCAGAGTGAGGGTCCAGAACAGGAGGGTTCGATTTCTTAGGTGGAGCATTGGACCTAGCCCTCTTTTTGGAAGGCTCTAGTGCAGGTGCCACCTCCGGAGTATCTTCGTCAGCAGAATCCTCCTCAGAGGCTGACTGTGCTGACAGTTTGTGCAGGCGGCGGAGACGGGGGGGCTGACGAACTGGTAATTTGGTACGCTTTCTGGTTGTAATGCCAGAGGGAGCGGCAGTAGTGGGGACTTCCCATTCTTCGTCCTGTTCAGGGTGAAGAGTGGTGGAGGGACCAGCTGTGGATTTGGTGGTGCCCTGAGCATCAATCTGTGGCGGAGTGGTCTCCTCAGCAAACGGGGAGTCCGCTTCATCATCGTGAGTCGCATGTGGTGCTTGAGGTGGTGATGGAGGAATTGATTGTAGAGGGTCCATATCAAGGGGTTTCTTGGAGGCGGTGGAGGCTGGCTTCCTGGCAGATCCACCCATCTGAAAAGAATTGCTAAGAACGAGACGAAGAGAGAGAGAGAGAGTGAGATCTATGGTAAAAAGAGAAAATGAGGAAGAAAAAATCGGAAACCCTAGAATGTTAGGAGAGATGTACTTTACACAAGATACGAAATCAGGAAATAAGAGAAGGATAAGGTTAAAAAATAAGATACACTTATAAGACATATCCTAACAACTTGCAAAAATAAACTTGGACTCACAATGTGACACCTAGTGAGACCCAAACACGCGTAATTAGGGCTCCTGTGCGTAGGTAGAATTAAATACAGTAACTCGAGAACCAGGGTCCAGTGGAGAGAGTCTATCCATTTACCCTCCTAATTCAGTCTCATCAAAGGGGGGTTTATTGGATGATACTCAGTTGCAATCAAACCAAGGAAATGTGAGCAACTGGTAGCTTTCACGCTGACACATTTGTGAGCAAGGTAGCTCCTTGCAATGAGAAGACGCGTGAGATAAGAATTGCTAGCTTTCATACTTGCTGCTTTTAGGCCAGGTAGCTTTTTCCAGTTGCAACTCATGGGCAGAAGTGTCCCTTTTTTTTGAGTAAGATTACAACAAACACGCATGAGGAGACTGTCTGAGATTAGTAATGGGCAGAAGGCCAGACATTGGTCATCCTCAGGTGCAACCGGGTTCCTGTTGTAATTCACATAAGGCAGAGCCCTAACGACTTGCGAAGGTGCTCAAAACGTGTCGCATCCAGAGCTTTGGTAAAAGTATCTGCAAGTCGAAGGTCAGTGCTCACAAGTCATAACTCAAAGTTTTTATCCTCAATCAGTTCCCTAATATAATGATATCGAGTATCAATGTTTTTAGTGTGAGAGTTTTGGGCAAGAATTTTTGAGATGTTAACGGCACTAGTATTGTCACAAAAGGAGAAAATTTTGTTTTGGGAGATACCGAAGTCTACTAGCAGTTGTTTCATCCAACCAGGTTGGGTGCAACTGCCCTCAGCGGTGATGTGTTCAGCTTCGTCTGTGATCAAAGTGATTGAGCGTTGCTTCTCGCTGAAACCGGACACAAGACTCGCTCCTAGATAGAACCATCCTTCTGTGGTACTCTTCCGACCATCAGCACATCCAGCCCAATCTGCATTACTGTATCCTGCAATAGATAGATTGATTTTTAAGTGTAACTTAGCCCAAAATCTACTGTACCAGAGATGTGACGAATAATTCGCTTGTCGGCCTTGAGATGAGATTCTTTCGGGTTGGCCCGATATCGTGCACATACTCCAATACTGAAGCTCATGTCGGGCCTGCTAGTAGTGAGGCATAATAGGCTTCCTATCAAGCTTCGGTGATGACGAGGATCCCCTGAGTTGCAATCATAATCTTGGCCCGATATAGATATTTCATCATTTTGCTGCTTGACTGATGCTCTGTGCTGCAACTCACTATGGCTCGTTCTTGTCTGTTTCCCTGCAATGCTTGACACACACTTTCCAAATGGCTTTGCTCCAAGATTTGGTAATTCTCTCATACTTTGATTGTTGAAGAGCTGTGCCAGGGACTTGTAGTTGAGGTGGCCAAGCCGTCTGTCCCCTATTTCTGCACCAGAATTTTTGCTTGAGTTGTAAGTGGGTGACCTGAAAGTATCCATACAGTTAGTCATAGTATGACAATTTTCAGTGCTTCTTAGTCCTTTCAAGACTATATTTTGGAGTTTATCTACAACTTCACATTCATCTTTGGTAAGGTGAACAAAGAGATCATCGTCACACAACTGACTAATGCTGATAATGTTTGCACATAGTCCATCAACATAGTGGATATCTCTTAGTTTGGGAAAGCCTTTGACACTTAGGGTTCCTTTCCCAATTATTCTTCTTCTGTTGCCATCACCGAAAATAACATCCATTTTTTGTTCATTCACAAAGTCGATTAGAATGTCCTTAGTTCCAGTCATGTGCCTAGAGCACCCGCTATCAAAATACCAAGAGTTAGAATGGGATCTTTCTTGAGAGGCAGGGCTGCAAGCAGTAAGACAAATAAGAGGGTTAGAAGATTTCTTAGCCCAAACTTGTTTTGGTGGAGTGACGGTTGCAACTGTGGGTGCGTCCAGTATGATCTTCTTCTTTCTTTGGTTTCTCCTCTTCTTCTTCTGTCCTCCGGGGACCGTGAGGGAGGATGTGTCCTGAAGTGTCCATAGCTGATAGCAGTAGGGACGAATGTGTCCTTGAACTCCGCAGTGGTGGCAGGTAGGAGTGAGTCTTCCTTTCGCAAACCTGTAAACCGAGTTTTGGTCAGATACTGTTGCTGGTGAATTACAACTAGTACGTACCTGTTTGTTGGTGTTGAAATAGTTGAAAGGAATTTCAACTCCCTTGGGTATCCTCTTCTTTTTGGAACCGGATATCTTGGTATTACCACGAACCTTTGGTGAGGTGGAATCAACATATCCTACCCCTGTTTTCCTAGTTGCAACTCTTTGAGTGTCCAGTACTTTTTCCAATTTTTTTGTGCCTGGTGACAGCAACTTCACATTCTTAGCCAGTGTGTCCAATTCTTTCTTGGTGAGATCGCACACTTCAACAAGTGCTTTGTGGGCTTTAAGTGCCGATTCCAGATCAGTGGACATAAGATCTCTCTCCAAGGTGAGAGCGAGAACCTTTCTTTCGAGTTCAATGATTCTGTTGTTCATTCTCACAAGACTCCCAAAGGTAGAGATAGTTTTGAGTTGGGCCTCCAATTAGGAGTTTCTTCTGCAGATGGCCTTCATATCCTCTGTAGGTCCTAACTCGTCATTGTTGAGTGAATCGCTATCGAAGTCAGAATTTCTGTGAATTGTAACTCCCATGCTGGCTCTAAGGGGAGCGATCGTTGAAAATGCGAGGTCATCGACTTTTTCTGTATCATCTTCACTGTTATCAGATTCGTCATCTCCATGCGAGTAATGCACATTTTTTGTTTTTCTCGAGAAGATTTGCACAGTCTGCCCTTATATGTCCAAAGCCTTGACATTCCCTGCATTGAATATTCTTTCCCCACCTTTTGTTGTCAAGTCTATTAGTAGCGGAAGGCTTAATATTGGATGAATCAGAGGGACTTGCAACTGGGTTTGTAGAGTTACCTCTACTCCAGTGTTTGTTCATTTTGTTGAACTTCTTTGTGAGGAGTGATAGGGATTGCTCAAGTTCAGAGTTGGAACTATTCTGTGGAAGACTGGCCTGTAGTGCAACTCCTTTGGATATGGTGTCTCCTTCTCTTTTGAGTTTCATTTCCCATGCGGTCAGAGATCCCATGAGATCAGCCAAGGGTAGTGTGTTAACATCTTTTGCTTCTTCAATGGCTGAGACTTTCATTGCAAACCTTCAAGGGAGAGATCCTAGCAGTTTTAGCACGATCCTGGATTCAGGGAAGTCCGCTCCAAGGATGGTAGCTTCACTAGCGAGATGCCGGAGTTTGGAATGGAACTGAGCGATGGTATCCGTTTCTTCCATGCGTACATAGTTGAACTGGTCATTAAGTAGTTGCAACTTGGATGCGCGCACTTTGTCATTTCCTTGATGTGCATTCTCAATAGCCTGCCAAGCATCTTTAGCAATTTCACAGTTAGAGATACTCTTATACAGGTCATAATCAACAACAACTAAAATAATATTTAAGGCTGTAGAGTTGTAGTTTACTAAGAGTTCTTCAGCATCGGTCCATTCCAGCTCGGATTTTACTCGTCCTTGATCGTCTGTCGGTGGGGTCCACCCTTTTAGAATGCTCTTCCAGACCTTCTGATCCTGTTGTTTTATGAAGTTTCGCATGCGATTCTTCCAGTAGGAATAGTTCATGGCCGTCAGCATTGGTGGCTTGATGGTCGACAGACCTTCCCTCATTTCTTCCATAGGTAAATCAATTAAACAAAACAAAGATCTTTAGACCAGAATCTACACTATGTGAGTATAGTGACCTGCTCTTGATGCCAATTGTAAGATCTTAGTGTCTGCAATACTTGTAATTGCGTCCAGTTGCACTTAGCAATAGTTGCAACTGTACACTGAAGTATAACAGACTATAGTTCTTTAACGTTTGAAACAGTTTTTCTAGTTGCAATTGCGAAAAACAGTAAAGCATAACCAGTAAAGAACACAAGAGAATTTTAACGTGGTTCGGTCCAAATGGTCCTAGTCCACGGGCCTTTCACCCAAAGTTTGACTCAACCTATTTCCTACTTAAGAATTACAATGAAGGATTTATATCAACTCATATACTAGACTCCCTCTAACATATGCAGTTGCAACACCTAACCCTTAACTTGTTTTCAGAAACACGATTGAATCAAAGACACACTAAGCTACTCCAGAGACCCTCTGACTTAATGTTCTTCACCAAATGACTCGATACAAGACTGATTGCTTAATATCTTTTTCAAAGTGTCTTCTATGGTTCTCGAGTCTTCTCATTTTATAGACGAGTGCTGAATGTTTGGAATATCCTTTGTTGCGATCCACATAATATCTTCTTGCCTTTTAGATATGCATTCCAGAATTCTGCTGCAATCCGATAATATCTTTTTGCTTTATCCAACATATTCTGCACGATCTTATTAGATATTGAGGTTAATCCGTCAATGCATTATGTCTACATTCACAATAAGGAGATAAGGAAGATAAATCTATCTTAGATGAAATAATATCTTCTGATTAAGGTAAAATATTCTCAAGATAATTACCAATTTAGATTTATCTTTATCCTAATGATTAATCAAAACAATATCAATACTACGTTGTGGGCCGATCGGGTCAGGGTCCAGATTCGTGTGAAACACACGGCCCCAACAACCTTCATATATACCTAGTTGTTTTAATTGTTATATGCGATTGTGGGATAAGACCTTATAATTTGTCTGGTTTTAACTAATTTATCAATTTAACAAACAATACGCCTTAAATAACCATTAGAAAAGCAAAAATATTAATATGAATGTTATTCGTGACCGCTCGGCGGTCATGAAAGAGGATCTTGGCGACAAGCGGTCATGAAGGTATCCGCGACTGCAAGGTGGTCACGAAGGTATCCACGACCGCCAGGCAGTCACGAAGGTTTTTCGTGACCTTCTGTCGATCGCGACATAGCGGCAGCGAAAGATCCTAGAATTGACGGAAGTCGAGGGAAAATTTAAAAGAAAATTCAAAATTTTCACCCAAAATTCTATATATATACACCATTCAACCTTCTAATTTTCAATACACTCAAATTATACTTTCCAAAAAAACCCCACCAACTTTTCCATCTTTATTTTTCAAATCTACAACACTTTCTCTTCTTTATTTTTTTCAAATCTACAACACTTTCTCTTCTCTTTTTTCTTTTTCCAAATCTAAAAAAATAAAATAAATCCCCAACACTTTCTCTTTTATTCTTTTCTTTTCTTATATCCACAAAAAAACCCCCGACACTTTTCTTCTCTATAAATTATATTCCGGTAAATTATCAGAATATTTTTTTAATTCTATCAGGGGAATTCGTGACCGCCGAGCGGTAACGTGCCGCAACCGCTCGGCGGTAACGATCGGTGTCGTGACCATCGGGCGGTCGCGGATTGGAACGTGACCGCCGAGCGGTCACGACAGTGGCCTGTGATTGCTCGGCGGTTATTGATTGGAACGCGACCGTCGAGCGGTCACGAGCATCCGCCGTTATCGTCTGGCGGTCACGGCGTAAACCGTTACAGCCCGGCGGTCGCGGCCGACAGTAGCAAATTGGCGACCGCTCAGGCTGCGATGACCGTTGGGCGGTCGCGGATGAGCCACGAATGGGGTCATCCGCGACCAGTCATTTGCAACCGTCCCGCGGTCTAGGATCTTCATCCGCGACCGCCAAAAATTCAATTGTTTGAGAATCTCGATTAGATTTAACAAAGTACTTAATTGTGAAATTTACGTAACAAACAATGATATGAATCCCGAAAATTTTGAGCGAGGAAAAAAAAACATCGTAAATTTCATCCAATAAGTACAACAGATATACTAACAAAACAAATTTTATTTGCATAGGGCCACAATCACTATGATTCATATTTTAATGAAACCTTACTATTATCATAAAAGATCTTACCAGTAATTTAAAATTAACGTCGGCATTTCATATCGACAAATGGGGCAATCAAAATGATTAGGATTCAACCACCATTCTGCTATGCAATTGCCATGGAATACATGGGAACAAGGCATGCATAGGGTTTGACAACCAACAAAAAAATCTTCCAAACAAATTGGACAACATTCACGGTTAGTTCCATAATCAGAGTTGCGTGTCGTTAATATCTTCTTCTCTAACGACTCTATTGACAAATCTGTGGCTGGAACTACATTATGCTCTCTATCTTCAATGGATCGCACTGACATCCGATCACCGCCATTATACATCATAGGAACCATATGAGTTAATGTGACGTCAATCTCTGCATAAAACGCCCACTTCCATGTGGCCGGGAGAAACCGATTTAAGCATGTCTTCCCTTTCGTGAAGAACCATTTCAATAAAATCTACACGCCAACGCTCTGATAGATCCCATACACTCAACTCTTTTTCGATAGCCTTGTAGGTTGATTCGGTGTCGAAAACTTGTGGACCATTAATGTGGACAATGTTCACAAAATGCCGTTGCTCTCTCACAACCGAGTCTGGTTCTTTGTTCCCATAATAGTCAATGATTAGTTTCTTGAATACGAGCACAAAAATGATCGATTAGCTCCACTCGAGGTTCGGACGAGGATGAGAAAAGTGGAAAAGTTTATATTTATTAAGCAGTTGTTTGAAGTGGAAGTTTGCGAGCTCGGAAATATGAAACATGTTTACCTATGAAGGGTTGGGGTGAAGGATTTGTTATTTTCTTCGGATGGAGTAAAGTCGTATATAAAGGAATAAAATTCTGGTGTCACAGGATATATATTGAGAGATTTGTGAGATCTTGTAAACCGACTTTGATGGAGTTATCAACATAAAAGGCAATGGGATACAATAGAAGATATGCGTTAATATAAACCCGTTAGAGGTGATGTAAATCTATAAGATTGATTTAGTGTAGGGCGTCGGAAAGAATAGGTAATATGATTCATAGAAACTTATTTTACTAATTCAATAGGGCTTAATGCTCTTCCTTTTTCTTTAATCGTTATTATTACAATCTAAAGTCAACAACAAACTCCCAGTTATACTCATATACATTTAGCCTAACAAACTCCATCCTAGAATTAATTAATTAGTGTGCTGCGAAAATTAGCGTACTTTGGCAGTCCACACCCTTCGTATACAGAAATAAACATTTTGCACCCACCCGTAAGTTGTACGTATTACTTTGGCATTAGTACTTTTACCTATCAGGAAAGAGAAAAAAATTGGCATTAGTACCCAACTATATGATTTTAAATGTAATCTTTAGCAAAAAAAAAAAAAAAAAAAAGAACTTACACTTAATAGACATTGAGAGGTGCAAAGTGCCAAACTATACGAATTGGGACTTGGGAGTAAGAACTATATATTCTTGTAATATATATGATAATGCTAATTAAGCTAAGTAAAATCATAATACATTCAAAAGAAGGGGTGTTGTAATTGATGATCCAAAGTTAGCGCCGAGCATTAATTAAGAATATATATAGAGGGGAACTCGTACACTTCCCGTAGTATGAGAAATAACATGTTTTATTGTGGGGAGGGGGGGAGGGGGGGATGGAATTTTAGTATTACGATGGGAGGACCTCATTTGATATATGCTCTTATGTGTGTGTATCTATAATTCATAGTGCCTTTACAAATGACTTAGGGATATATATTTATAGGCTAGATCAGATCCTCTTTTATTACGTGCCACTTGTAATACATTCCATGGACGTGTGATCAATACTTAATTCAGCATTGCCGCATTATTGGTATATCGCATGATATCCTTAATGTATGTTGGCTTGCCTGAGGTTTCAATGTCCTACTTGATTAGAAATGAGGCATGGGCTACTTAGTCAGATGTTAGTCATAGTAAAAATGAATTATATTCGTGCTATGAAACGTTCTCGTGAGGAGTTGGGATGTTTTTATGGGGGGGGGGGGGGGGGGGGCCCGCCCTCCTTCACACTCTTTCTTCTTATGAGGTCTTGTGCGCGCAGAGAACATACATTTAATTTGTTCCATGATGTTTTCATATGCTATCAGAAACATTAATTTTTTAAAATTTTAGTATACATTTGTTTGAACGGTTAGATGGAGAGGTACAACTGTTTGATACTTGAACATTTTTGGCTTCTAATTTTGAGTTGAATAAGGGTTCTTTTCAATATAGATATGATAATATCTCTAAGTATCTTATATTGGAAAAATTATTTATTTATAGTCTTTTCTGTCACTTGGATACATAAAAAGATGTGTTAAACACCTAAAAATATACATACAAAAAATATATAGGTTACGATGGTTCGATTACCGATTTACTCTATAACGACAACATATTATTATACGATTTATATCAATAATATATCTCTTAACCCCTCGTATATCTGCCCCCAGGCCACGATAGTGCCAATGCCATGTTGTCCCCTAGAGATAGACACCATCTAATGTAAGACCCTAGAAGTTTGGCATGAACATCACGATACCCCTTCAGGAAACACAGGTCTTAGATGATTTGGTGATACTCAGAGGACACCGCGATGCTTCATAAGTCTCATAGCATCACGACGGGGCTTACATGGTACATAGAGTTTGCGTGTGGTACTACAAATCTTAGACAATCCTACGTACCCCATAGGATCTACGATGTCCCACAAACTACGCATCAAGACAGTACGAGCAAAAACCCGCTCCTGCTGAGGCATATCCCTCATGCCAATTATTTCAAGATGGGGCTTACATGGTACAGAGAGTCCGCGCGTGGCACTACAGATCTTAGATGATCCTACGATGCCCGTTAGGATCTACGATACCCTACAAGCTACGCATAGGAATACTACGAGCACAAATCCGCTCCCATGGGGGCATATCCCCCATAATGATGATATCACGATGGGGCTTTCATGGTACAAAGAGTCCGCACGTGGCACTACGAATCTTAGATGATCCTACGATGCCCCATAGAATCTACGATACCCTACAAGCTACGCATCAGGATTACTACGACCACAAACCCGCTCTCATGGGGGCATACCCACCATACCAATGATATCATGATGGGGCTTACATGGTACATAGAGTCCGCGCGTGCCACTACGAATTTTAAATGATCTTACGATGCCCCATAGGATCTACGATACTCTATAAGCTACGTATCAGGATACTACGAGCACAAACCCGCTCTCCGGGGGCATACCCTCATACCAATGATATCACGATGGGGCTTACATGGTACAAGAAGTCTGCGCGTGGCACTACAGATCTTAGATGATCCTACGATGCCCCATAGGATCTACGATACCCTACAAGCTAGGCATCAGAACGAGCACAAACCCGCTCCCCGTAGGTATATCTCCCATACCAATGATATCACGATGACTCACATGGCAAAGGAACTTAAATGAGGATGTCGAAGGTATCACCCTTACATGAGGATTATTTAGTACGATGGGTTACATAAGGCCACATGATGAAATGTCATATCAGGACACGTGCTCACAAGGAAATGACCAGATATCTCAACCAATAGTTGCATAAATTACCACATGTCAATGCATTTTACATGCACAATGATCCATGTTTCCAAGATATCCCCTATAAATAGGTAGTTCACCCCATAGCTTGGGAACATATCTTCTTCTAAAAGAAAAACATAAGATATATTATAAAAAATCCCGTTAATTAGAAAAATGAGGAAGGCTCACGGCTGCTAATACTTCTACGAAACCCTTTATTTTTACCACATCCTTCATCACATACAAGATCATCACAATCCCATGAACAAGAATTAATCATCGCACTTTCAACACAACACAACACAACAATTACGATAATTATATGAATTAATCATTCAAACTACGAGTGCCTTGATTCCCAATTCGTGGGATACGTAGGCACTTCGAAATCCATTCGAGTCTAGTGACAAATCTATAAAAACTCACCCCTTTCCTTGGGTTGGGGTCGACATTCTCGAACTAAATCCGTAAATAGCTCTGTCACGATGGTGAAAGAAAATGAGTGTTAATAATATGGAAACGGATATGTTCGAAAAGATTTGGAGGAATCCTTATTCTTTGGGTTTTCGCTAGGTTTTTTTTACCTATTTGAACATCCTATAGAGTTCTATACATATTTTTCAATGTTACTTTCATTTATCAAAAAGGAAATTAAATTAAATATTACGGTGAACAATGATATGAATTCAAATAATCACTAAATATGACTTTAATGATCTTACACCACGCTGCTGAGTAAGCAACTCAAACCTAACACTAACTCACTACAAACTATTGAGTTTATAGCTTCGTTATATAAAACTCAGCAAAAACAAGACTAAACAACCTTGACAAGAATGTTTCTAATCTCTCAGAACCTATAATCTAGTCTCGTTATTTAGTTTGATGTCGAACACTTCTTCTTATAGAGTTTGTTCGTCCCCCCTCGTAGGTGTGATCGACACGACTTGATTGTTCTCCGATTACTTGGATAATCTCGAAATCTCTTTTGATGTTTATCTTCAAAAGATCTTCTGATTCTATTTTAATCTCCTTCGGGTTTATCTTCTTTCTCAAGCTTTAATCAACACGAAGACTCAATTCCTTATGGAACTAGATAAGTTTATGAATAAAGGCAAAATTAAATATAACAATTAAAAATAATCGGACAATGCAGTGTGTTAAGTTCAATGTTGTGCCAACACAAGTTACCAGAATGTTGGACTAACATTTCAGTACAATACATGCATTTTCAAATTTACTATGTGATAATGACAAAACATGAGTGTTTTTGTTAGCAGCTATATGTTTTTATTTTTTATTTTGGTTAGAGCGTGATTCATTTGTTTAAGACAGATTCACCCTCACCATACAATTTATTGTCACCAGTTTCACAAAAAAACTCGCGGTATTAAATATTTGTGTGTTGCTAATCATAATATTTATCTCAATGTTATTACAAAATCACAAAAAAAGGTCAAAGATGATAAAAAAACAAAGGATATTTTAAAAGGTAAAATAAATTATATGCGCATTTTATTCTCTGCTATAAGCTAAAGCTCATAAGATGTGTTAACAATTTTAATTTTTTTCAAATAAGGGGTGCTTGTGTAATATTTCAAACATGAGAGGGAGTTTTTGTAATTACCCCTTACCTTGGGGAAATTATTGTAATTCGCAGAATTAAAGCAATTAAAAGCGATCTCCAGTCTGGCCAAAAGCTACGTATTAACGTCTTGTATCAATGAACTCAATTATTCTTCAGCCAAATATATGTATGTCCATTTGCACATATGTTTCGTTCTATTAATCCATTTTAAGAACTATATTGTAAGACGCTATATATGATATTCTTACTATAAATTGGTAGATAAATATGAAACATGTGACGGTTTTCTGAATACAGATCATGTTACATAAAGATTCGTATCATTTATCTCAAAAACAGTGATTTCAACATGGTATTTCCATTTTGAGGACTTTAAGTGACAACTTTAGTTCATAGTATATTTGTATCTGCGTAGAATTTGATGCTATGTCCATTTGTTGATCACTTTCTGAAAATAAATGCATCCTAATTAATGGATGTATTAAAAAAAATTACATTTTAATAGGTGTCTAGGCCTAGAGATCTAGATCAAAGTATTAGTACTTATCTTCTATAGCAAACAGTCAATTGTTTCTGTAAGCAATTTCAGAAAAAGCTCTTTTAATTTGTTCGCTGCCAGAAGTTGCTGATTCGGAGTAATTTAATCGCATCGGAAAGGGATGGATAATGCATCAAAAAAATACTTCGATAGACCATTGCGATTATAATTCTATTGCGTTGCATAAATCCACTTTTTGGCAGAATTAACATTAACATATTTCGAACGAAAATCGTCAGGGTGTTTGTGTACTGTATAGACAATATGCATGCATGCCACAAAATATTATATGATCAGGGGCGGACCCAGGAATTTATATTAGGGGGGGCGAAATTTATTAAAAATACTTATTAAAAAAAAATTAATGTACCATACAAAATAACAATAATAGCAAGAATAACAAGAATAACGTCAGACGGTCACACACAGAGTTTTCACTTAGGCTTCTTGAACTGTGCTCTACGCTTTTTAACGCGATCAAACTCATCAATGATCGAGTCAACGTCAAAACTTCGAGCAATTTCTTTCTCAATATACATTAGCAAACTACTTGATAAGAACTTATCCTCCATTTTACTCCGGAGTCTTGTCTTCACAATCTTCATAGCCGAAAACGCACGTTCTGATGTTGCAGTAGAAACTGGAAGGGTTAAAAGCAGTCGAATCAACCTATCAATAAGATTGTAATTAGTTGACTTTCTTGATGTTGACAATACATTGCACAACTGAGAGAGCGTTGATACACCTTGGAAGACAGTATTTTTTCGTATATCACATTCAAAAGTTTCCAACTGATACTTAAGATGCAATTTCTCCTGAGTAGTAAAATCAGCTGGATAAAACTTGTCAACTAATTTGCAAACATCATCGACATTGAATAGCTTATAACCATCCCGAGGATCCAAAACCGTGCTAAGCTTAAGCAACTCCACCGCATCTTCATTAAATCTGATATTCATCTCGTGTAATATACGATCAATTGTTGCGGTAAATATCTCAATCCGATAGTAATGCTCAAGTGTAATAGGATTGTTTTTTCGAGCACGACCCTTACTTGATCGACGAGGACCATTCATGTCAGGGATATCTATATCACGCTTCTCACAAAAGCTCTTTACTTCCTTCAATAATTTATCCCATCCATTTTCTCTAAAATTCTGAATAGTTTCTTTTGTATTTGCCACTTCATCCATGGCATTAACAATATCTTGAGATCTGGATTGTAACATGTAGCAAAGATCACTTGTTCTTCCCAAAAGCTCAATTAGAAAATGCAATATAAATACAAACTCAAATGTCATCATCACTTCATATTCCCCATTTGCTGCAGCTCATGAAGAAACTGGACTTGCATCATTTACAATTGCATCTAAAACCACAAGGACAGAATCGAACATTTCAAGTAATCTATGAAGAGACTTTAAGTGAGAGCTCCATCTTGTATCACATGGACGTTGTAGATTTCCAACTTGATTTTTTCCTTTACCAGTTTCTAGCTCATCCATTGCAACTGACTCTATAATCTGGAGAGACTTTGCAATTTGTAGTTGATCGTGGCGTTTTGAAGAAGAATCAACTACATTGATGATATTATTTAAGTGTGAGAAGAAGTTCTCAATTGGAAGGATACTTTGGGATGTTGCCACTAATATTAGTTGCAAGCGGTGAGCGAAGCAGTGGATGTAATAAGCATAAGGGCATTCACTTAAAAACAAAGCTTGCAGACCATTCCATTCTCCTCTCATATTACTGGCACCGTCATACCCTTGTCCTCGAATATCATGTACGCTAAGATTATGACGAGAAAGAACGTCACATATTTTCTTTTTCAAAGTAGAAGACTTTGTGTCTTCAACATGAACTATATCAAAGAACCTTTCTCTGACAACCCCCACTTTATCAACAAACCTCAAAATAATTGCCATCTGCTCTCTTTTGGACTCATCTCTAGATTCATCGACGATAATGCAAAACTTAGCATCACCAATTTCAGCTCGGATAAATCTTTGAATTTTACTTGCATATATTGATAGAATCTCTTTCTGAATTCTATGAGAAACATAAGTGGCATTTTTCGGAGCCTTCTTCAAAGCAAGTGGAGCTATTTCAGTAATATAAGAAGTCGTGTGCTCTATAATTTCTAAGAAATTACCACGATTTTCTGAGTCCACCCTTTCATTATGGCCTCTAAATGCAATACCCTGAAGCGCACATAATTTGACAACATCAATTGAAACTTTGAGCCGTAGTCGATTTTTTGCAACTGTCTCTGGTGAATGTTTTTCTAGAGCCTTGTCAATATGCTGCAATGAGTTCTTCATATCAAGATACTTTCCCATACAAATATTATGTGACGAGTTAGGAGCATGACCCACATGATTCAAAAAAGAGCAATTTTTCCCATTCACTTTCTTCCATGACCGAAATCCATTAATAACAAAAGTATTCGAACCAGATACTGTAGATGGTTTACCAAACAAAAAACATGGGAGACAGAATGCTGCTTTTTTTGTAGGAGAATATTCCAACCAATCACGAAATAAGTTGTACCAAGAATTAAGAAATTTCCTACCACGGTTATCAGCACATTCACCAGATTTTGTTGCATCGGGTTGATACGGTCCATATGTTGAGTAAGATCGTCGAATTTGATCCATTATATCTGGTGGATAGTCCCATATCATTCGACGTAAGCCCGGATCTCGCTCAATATTAGTGAAATCTGATTCTTTATCCATTCTTGGAATCTTGTCACGATGAGAATCCGAAGATGTGACATGTGGTTTCGCACTTACAGAATTAGAAGTGTTACCATTATTATTAGAATTCTCGGCATTAGGAGAACTAATATCTTCATCATCGCGAGTTCTTTTAAAGTAAGAATCAATTGTCTTCTTAGACATGGTTAAACCCCTCCTACATGAGTACATAGAAAAAAATAATTTCTTCATACATTATATCTAATGAAATTAACAAGAAAATTATAAACTAAATTATAATTATCAACTTGATAGATTTAATTATATAATATGCAATAATGAGCAGAGAAATAAATCAAAGAAAAGTAAAAAAAAAACTTACAAGGCAGGCGGCAACAATAGTTTTTTGTTGCTTATGGTGAATTGGTATAGCACACCTAATTTGACTAAGAAATAAAAAAGAGTGGATACATTCTTTTTCTGTGAATTGACACAGAGAGCAGCAGAGCCTCTTTTTTTTTCCTGTGAATTGTAGCCGTATAGGTTTTGCTATTGTGGGCAATATAGTATGCAATCAGTAATAAAAAAAGAAAAAGAAAGAAACACTTGCCTTATTGCCTAATGCTTATAATATCACGTATGAATGGAAATTAAATGGGCCAATAACCATTACTAAATCAGGCCCATGTTTAATTCATAAACAACACTATAATATACATATATATATAATATATCATATATACTACTAGTAGTTTGGTAAAAAGCTGGGGGGGCCACCGCCCCTGCATGCCCCCCCCCTTCGGTCCGCCCCTGTATATGATCCCATTTTATTAGCACAAACATTGCAAATGAAGTTACAATTGCACACGAACCACATAGATAGAAACCAAAAATTTATAAGACGACGACAGGAGACTCATACATACACAGAGGGATAAGCGATAATCGGATGATACTTAGTTAGATAGACCATCGAAATAATTTTATTCATTGTCGACGACATGCAGAATTCATTACATTAGCAAACGGGAATATCAAAGTGACAAAGGTTGAGTGCATTTATAAAACCAATGTTGGTCCGAACGAGGTCAAAATAATCGTAAATATATCCAAAGCCCTCCCATACAGCAGCACAACATTCCTGGGTTGGATTTTGGAGAGTCGCGATGGCAGTGGTGCAGGCGTTAAGGTCCGATAAGCTGCAACGTTGATTACCATCGTCATATTGTCCTATCTGGGGGCCGTAACGCTGCAATTTTTTCAATGGAATACGAGCTCTATAACAATTTCACTCGATAAGTTCTTCGTGCACACGCAATTAAAGTCCAAAGCTGTGATGTTCCCGCAGCAATCAGCAATCAGCAATCACCTATCTCAGTTGCCGTGTCGTCAATGTCAAAATATAATAGGGCGTCTTGAATGCTCCTGTAGTCGCAGTTTTGTTGCCCCAAAGCCGAGTAGTAGTAGACTAAGAGTGTTGCCACGATGGCCAGACCGATCATGGTGGCCGACGAACCTTACATTTTAAATATATATATATATATATATATATATATATATATATATATAGAGAGAGAGAGAGAGAGAGACAGAGAGAGAGAGAAGAGAACTAGCAAACTGGCTGCCTCTTTATAGGACGAAATCGAAAAGAGGAAGGGAGGATGTGTATAGGAACTAGACTATAGTTTTTAATTTATTTCTTTCACTACAAGATAACAGGGTCAATAGGGACCTAAATTAGGTCCCTATTGACCCCTCCAGCGGTCCCTGAAGTCAATAGCGACCGCACGTAGGTCGCTATTGTGCGGTCCCTATTGACCTCGGTAGCTTGCCATGAGGGACCGCAATTAGGTCCCTGATGAGGGCAATAGCGACCGGAGTATCAGGGACCGCTTTGCGGTCCCTGATACTTTAAAACTAATAGCGACATAAATTATGTCCCAATTGTTGTTGAACCAATAGGGACCTAACTGCGGTCCCTATTACTATTATTAAGGACCGCAATTAGGTCCCTACTAATATTCATAGAGGTACTCTATGAATATTAGTAGGAACCTAACTGCGGTCCCTAATAATAGTAATAGGGTCCCTACTAATATTCATAGAGTAGGGACCGCACTTAGGTCCCTAATAAGGCAACAGGGACCGCACAAAGATGAATATTATTAGGGACCGCAGTTAGGTCACTAATAAAGCAACAGGGACCTCGCTGCGGTCACTATTTAAAATTAGTGACCTTAGTGCGGTCACTATTAATAATTAGGGACCGCAGTTAGGTCACTAAAATCTAAAATTTGAAATTTTGGCAAAAAGTTTAAGCGGGATTGAGGGGGAAATTTGAATTTGACGAAAATTTGAAAATTTCACCCTCTCCTCTATATATACTCACCACGCTTACACATCAAATTTCATTAATCTGCAAAAAATACGAAATACAAAAACACTATCTTCTTTTTCAACACAAAACCACTTATCTTTTCTCCATAAATCACACAACACAAAAATTTTCTTATTTTTACCAACACAAATAAATATTAGTAGGGACCTATGAATATTAGTAGAGACCTATGAATATTAGTAGGGACCTATGAATATTAGTAGGGACCTAACTGCGGTCCCTAATAATAGTAATAGGGACCACAGTTAGGTCCCTATTGGTTCAACAATAATAGGGACCTAATTTAGGTCGCTATTGGTTTTAAAGTATAAGGGACCGCAAAGCGGTCCCTGATACTCCGGTCGCTATTGCCCTCATCAGGGACCTAATTGCGGTCCTTGATGGCAAGTGACCGAGGTCAATAGGGACCGTACAATAGCGACCTACGTGCGGTAGCTATTGACCTTCAGGGACCACTGGAGGGGTCAATAGGGACCTAATTTAGGTCCCTATTGACCCTGTTATCTTGTAGTGAACATATATTTCATGTTCTACAACAAATCATCACTAGTTAGTTGTAGTTGTTATTCGTTTTTATGCTTTACTTCACTAATGTTAGCATAGATATTAAACAATAAATTAATACTATTCCGGAATATTACAAACACACCAACATTAATAAAAAAAATCAAATTTCAAGGATGAATATTTGTAGGGACCGCACTTAGGTCCCTAATAAGGCAACAGGGACCGCATTGTGGTCCCTATTTTAAATTAATAACCTAAGTGCGGTCAATATTAATAATCATGGACCGCAGTTAGGTCACTAATTTTAAATAGGGACCGCAGCACGGTCCCAGATGCCTTATTAGGGACCTAAGTGCGGTCCCTACTAATATTCATCCTTGAAATTTGATTTTTTTTTATTGATGTTGGTGTGTTTGTGATTCCTAGCAACCAAACTCATTTCAACATGTGAATTGAAGTAATAAATAAATGATGGTAAAACCAACCTCATAGTAGTTTAGTTGTGAAATAATAGATTGAATGAGATTAAGCGAGTTATTAACGTTAAATATATATTTCATGTTCTACAACTAATCATCACTAGTTAGTTGTAGTTGTTATTCGTTTTTATGCTTTACTTCATTAATATTAGCATAGATATTAAACAATAAATTAATACTATTCTGGAATATTACAAACACACCAACATCAATAAAAAAAATCAAATTGCAAGGATGAATATTAGTAAGGACCGCACTTAGGTTCCTAATAAGGCAACACGGACCGCACTGTGGTCCCTATTTTAAATTAGTGACCTAAGTGCGATCACTATTAATAATTAGGGACTGCAGTTAGGTCACTAGTTTTAAATAGGGACCGCAACGCGGTCCCTGTTTCCTTATTAGGGACCTAAGTGCGGTCCCTACTAATATTCATCATTGAAATTTGAGTTTTTTTGATTGATGTTGATGTGTTTGTAATTCCTAGCAACCAAACTCATTGAAACATGTGAATTGAAGTAATAAATGATTGCAAAACCAACCTCATAGTAGTTTAGTTGTGAAATAATAGATTGAATGAGATTGAGCGAGTTAGTTGTAGTTGATATTCGTTTTTATGCTTTACTTCACTAATGTTAGCATAGATATGATTATGAGTTTTAATCATTAGATCAACTAATGATTGTGCTTATATATGCATGTATATACAATCAGTTTGTAAGCATGCATAATGACATTCGTCGTACAAACTAGTAAATGAATCTTCAAAACGGACTGTTCCCTTTATGTAATGTTTGGATTTACAATACGTCATTGTAATTATTGTTATTTTAACTATTACAGTGGTAATTATGAACTAATCAAACAACGATGTACCTCAAATCATCATAAAATAATGATTTTAAAGTATGAACATTAGTAGGGACTGCAATTAGGTCCTTGTTGAGTCAATAGGGACCGCAATTAGGTCCCTGATGAGTCAATAGTGACCTAATTGCGGTCCCTACTAATATTCATACTTTAAAATTGTTACTTTATGAAGTGATCTCGCTATGTTAGCGATTTTTAGCAACAACTTCATTACTAAATGTGAAAAGAAGTAATTAATGGTTAAGAACAAGTGACTATGAATTGAACAAACAACGATGCACATCAAATATTCATAGTGTAACGATTTTAAAGTATGAATATTAGTAGGGACCGCAATTTGGTCCATGTTGAGTCATTATGGACCTAATTGTGGTCACTATTGACACATTAGGGACCTAATTGCGGTCCCTATTGACAACGGCTAGTGTCAA
The DNA here is from genome assembly GCA_948329865.1 of Linaria vulgaris. Lineage (NCBI taxonomy): Eukaryota > Viridiplantae > Streptophyta > Magnoliopsida > Lamiales > Plantaginaceae > Linaria > Linaria vulgaris. The sequence goes on along the minus strand of OX415254.1, from coordinate 102,129,449 downwards.
TAGCGACCGCATCTAGGTCGCTATTAACAACAGCTATTCAATAGGGACCGCGTTTAGGTCCCTATTGACAACGGCCTTTCAATAGGGACCGCTTAGCAGTCCCTATTGACGGCGGCTAGTGTTAATAGGGACCGCCCTTAGGTCCCTATTAACAACGATTAGTATTAATAGGGACGTAAGTGCGGTCCCTATTGATACTTATTGTTGCCAATAGGGACCTAAGTGCGGTCCCTATTGACTGTGATGGTTTGAGAAAATAAAAAAAAAAGTTTTTTTTTATAGCAGGAAATCAGCGACCTAATTTAGGTCGCTGATAATCAGAAGGGACTTTCAGCGACCTAAACTATGTCTCTGAAGGTCTTCTTCATTTTCAACGACCTAAATTAGGTTGTTGAAACATGTTAGGACTATCAGCGACCTAAATTAGGTCGTTGTTACCTTCAGGGACCGCTAAAGATGAGCGTCCTAATTTAGGTCGCTACTAGGCGGTCCCTATTGACCGCTCAGTCTTGTAGTGTTTGAGCTAGGTGAAATAGTTTCATGACTGACGCATGGGATTTCATAACTACATCCATGTGATTGTTAATCGATTATGAAACTATATATGTGATTAAGTAATAAGATCACAATCCAATTAAAGTCATAAGGCTCTGGAGTGGTGCTCGTTAATTAATCAAGTTGACTAGTAGTCTCTTTAAGATATGCGAGAATTTGTTATTCGTGTGTATAGTTTAATTATTTCGGTATATATGTTTCTGTCTTCTGGATTTTAATTAGTACATAAAGGATGGTGGTGAAGTGTCATGTGTATTTTGGTCTTATTTCGTCAATGTAACAGAACACGGTACAATAATACAATCTGAAAATAAATAACCAAAATAATGCTAATCCAATAAAATGAACGGACTAACTTTGTCCGGAACACCTATTACAAGCTTACTAGGTTTAAATGTTAAATTACAAGATATTTGAAGCGTATTGAATTCTAGGCGTTCGATGATGACGTGTCAAATAACCTTTGTTCGATGCGAGATGTATAGTAAGGGTCCAGTCTCGAATTCACATATATCGAATCTGAGAGATTCGATGTCACCTTCCGTATCGAATTCGATGTGCTCTTCTTCGTATCGAACTTACTGAATTCGGTACAGGTACGTGTCGAATCGAGTATGTTCGATTTAGTACGCCTCGAATGAACAGTGGTTCGATGCTGACTATGCTAGAGTGGTTCTCCAATCAAAACGTACATGAACTACAAGGGAACGGGCTATATATAGCCACCGTCCCGTGGGTCCCAATGACAGATGTGGAAAATGCATCGAATCATATCAATTCGATGCGTAATTTGATGCGCGCATCGAACATTAGTTGTTCGATTGGCTATGGGCCGGCCCAATATGCAAGTGTTAGGCCAACCTTAAAACATACCCATCATATAGTCCCTCCCAGTTTGGGAGACGATGTCGATTAGATATCGGCTTCCAAACTTAAAAAATAAATTGCGTATGGTTGAACGGTCGACATAGTACCACCTTGATATGGCTTATTTACATGTTACCAATGGTTTGTCACTTGTTAAGAATATTCCTAATCATACGTTACTTCGGAACAGATTGCGATTGTTTGCAATTGTTATCTGACAATTAATGATGCGCATCGAACAAGGTAGATTCGATGTGTCAGTTATGTCGCATCGAGCGAAACGCATTCGAGGCGCTCATGCAATGCGCTCGTTGATATGGGCCTGGTGGGCCGTCCGCTGCCTATATAAAGGCAGGTCTGCTCAGGGAAGCTCATTCTGCTCCGTGCGCATTTTGTTTCCCAGGTAAAGCACATCGAATGGTTCCAATTTGATGCGGTCTGCATCGAACAACATCAATTTGATGCTCTTGACATCGAACCGTGAGTGTTCGATGCGGTCCCTTATGCTTTTTAGCGGCTGTAGCCTGATACTTTAATGTTTGTTTTGGCTTTTTTAATGTGTTGCATTTTGTTTCCGTTTAGCAGATCAATTAATCAAGCAAAGGCTCTTTCTCCCGGAAATTCAGTCAAGGTAAATAACATGCCCTCATTTGTTAGATTTTTATCTTTTCAATAAGTTACCTTTTTATGCATGTTGAGAGATTTGTGAGAGTCGATAGTGTAGTGTTCGCCCGTAGTCAGCTTTCGTTTCTTTTAATTTATTTCAGTTATTTCGCGTCAAAGATGGTGAACAATGAGTCAAGATCTGGGAATGAGTCGAGTAGCGGCTCGAGCTCCAGTTCAATAAACTCCGTGGTGGGCCCACCTAATATTCCCTTGGGTTTGAATACAGCCGCAGTAGATGAAGTTGAGTTAATAGATATAGAAACCATTGATTCACCCTCGGGTCACAATCCCGATGCAAACGCTGAGCAAGCAGCACTTCAGGCTGAAAGCGATAATTCTCAAGCGTCATCAACCTGGGATAATCGTGCCCCCAACGAGGCCGGTGAAGACGTAGATTACATCAACATGGAGTTTGATGATCACGTTGTGGTTCCAGGGATGGCGTATGACCTGTACATTTCCCACCTCCAACATAGTAGTAAGGGACTCCGCGAGAAATTCGACATACCTAATAGGTATAAAATCGTTCTCCCCGGGCTAAATGATCGGATGCACACCCCACCGCCCGGGCATATGACTGTGTTTGTTGGTCAGCTTCTCAATGGTCTTCGCTTCCCAATGTCCTTTGAACTAAGATGGCTTCTAAGGAAGATCAATCTCGTGCCAGCCCAACTCACCACAAACTCTTATGGAAATTTTATTGGTTTCATTACTGTCATGAAAGTGATGTGCCAACCTCAAAGTCCCAACGAGTTATATGCGCTGTTCAAGATTGCGAGGCGAAAAGAAGGATTCTACCACATCAAAGTGCAAACGCATCGCAAGTTCTTGAATGGCAGAGCGACGGGATACGGGAAAGATTGGAAGAGATGGTATTTTTACATTGAGGAGAGCTATGAGGGCGAATTTAGGCAATACCACCGCGATTGGTCTAACGGTTCAAGGGTGATGATACCCCCCGGCATTTCTACGACTTCATGGGATTGCGAGTTCATCCCAAATTTAGTTCGACATCATCAATTTGATGTCAAAAAAATAAGTAGAACGTCGAGTCCTTTCGTTAGTTGGTTTGTCCCCTGTTAAATATAACGGGAGGTTTACGCTTGGTATAACTTTGCATCTTTATTTTGATATTTTTGATTGGTGTCGAATAAGTATTCTAATGATGTCATATTCTTGCAGTCGATTATATTATGGATCGGCACGCCCGGATGAACCGAGCAGTTGCTGCTGATCAAGCTAGCTCGCAGATGAATATTGTCGCTGATATTCCTCCCCCAAGGAAGAGAAAGAATAAGGGCAAGAAAAACCTTGCCGGACCTTCGACTGTTGCCGCTACCGACTCTGAAGTTGATCCTTTCGAGGATATCTTAGGGGCAATCGTGGCGTTACACAAGCTGCTGCCGAGGCTTCTGAGAGCATGGCAGCTGGTCTGGGCGACAATACCGAAGGCATTGTTCAGACGAAAAAGAGTAAAGTTCATCAAACCCGATCGCAAACTGGAGGGTCTGTTCCACCTGCTGCTCATGCAGGCGGGCCGAGTGCTGCGAGTGTCCCCACTTACACGACGGGGCCGAGCGCTGGGATTGGGTCTAGCCAGGGCCTACATGCTCGGGTTGGGGGATACGAGATTTCAGAGGACACGGCTATCGATCATCTGAAGTCTCTGTTGCCAAATCTTGCGGTACCTCTTCCGGTGTCTGCCGAAGAGAGAAGGATGGTGGAGCGCAATACGCTTCACTTGTTGACAGCGGTAATAATATCTTTCCTTGAATTGTTTTTCGACTTGAACTGTAAATGTTGATTTAGTTGCTCATTAATTGTTAGGATGGCGGATTCATGGACACCATGTTCGCAATGTTGATGCAAGCCCGTCAAATGGCCACTGGTGGTGATGTTGTTGCCTTAAAAGTTGCCCTCAATGATAAAGAGAAGGCCTTGCAAAAGGTCAAAGAATATGCCGCGCAGGCTCATGCTGACTGGGAAGCAGCAAAACAGGCTCGGGAGGAGGCTAATCAGTTTAAGGAAGAGCTGACCAAACAAATCACCAAACTCAAGATGGAGGTGGCGGTGGAGAGGGAAAATGTTTACAATGTCGACAATGCTGGATATATGCGCGACCTTGGCGAGGTAAATAATCCCAACTCTTAGCATTTGTATTCCTTTTGTATTTTGTCTTATTAATCTCTTTTGTGCCCCTATAGGTTTCTGCTCAGCAGAAGGTGGAGATTGCCGAAGAATTCCTTCGGAGCAAGACCTTCCGATAGATTAGTACTCACTGAGGTGATCTCAAAGCTCGCAAGGCTCAAGTTCTGACTGTCCACTAGTTTTATACGACGTAGTACGTTCGTAGCGGTTTTAAGCCAGATTGGTTGAACCTTTCTTTGGGGCCTAATCGAGAACCTCTGCCGCCTCGAACAACTTCTCAGTCTGAAGAGCCTAACGAGTTTGTTGCGCTGCTCGAGAATGAAAAACTTGTCCTCCAAGGTCTCTCACCACCGCCTTCAATGCCTGAGCCGTATCCCTCCTCTGAGGATGAGTGAAAGTGCAGGGTTTTCTGGAATCAATGTTAGACGATGCAATGTTAGACGATGTTGGGTCAACATTGAGGATAACATTGAAAGTCGAGAGCTTGAGCGAAAACTGCTCTTTAGTTGCCAAAATTAAGTTTTGCCTTTATTCACTTATTAATCAAGTTCCACGGTTTTAGTTGTTTATGTTTATGTCCAAGAAGGTATCTTAATCATAAGGAAGAGCTATGGAAGATTCCTTACTTGAAGTTTCCATAATTCAAGCTAAGTTGAATTAGTCAACACTAGTGTTTTAAAAAGCGAAAGCGTAGGTGAGGCGTTTTATGCTCCAAAAAGCGGGGCGTAAGCCTTGAGGCACAAAGCGTAAGCTTTATGGGTTTTGATATTAAGTATTATAAGAAAAAAAGTGTTGCTAAAAATATGAATATATAATATGAATCTTATATAAATATGTTCTAAGTATAATATACATGCACTTTGGTCACACTATTATGCATATTCTAAATAAAACTACTGTGAAAATAGGTGTTGTGGCTTTTTTCTTTTAACTTATGTTAAAAAAAAAACCACATTCTTTTTTGTCAATAAACAGAGTTTTGACTTTTACCTTCAACATTATAATTATATTCAAAATTTTGCCATTGATTTAGTGAGAAATTCTTTCTTTTTTCAATATATAATTAGGCGTTAGTTTATTTCTCAAGGCGTAAAGCGCAAAAACCGCACCAAAAGTGTACGCCTTGGCAATAAGGCGTAAGTTTTATAACACTTAAGCTTTTGCATGAGCCTTGAGGCATTTTCGAGTGAGCTTTGCTTCAAAGCGTGCTTTAAAGCGAGCCTCAAATAAGCTTTTTAAAACATTGGTCAACACAACACGGTTTGCAAAAGAAGGAAACAATATTGGCGGTTCGCTGCAACTCGATTCTTTCCAGGATTCTCCGAATTAAAGAAGATGTGTTACCTTGTTAGATCGATAATAAAGGAAACACATATTCAGGAAAGATATTGAGTTCACAAAGAAGGCAAATATCAACAAGGAAACAACAAGAGTTACCAAAACTGTGAACAACACATCTTGGCGTGCAAGTTTTAAGAAATCTATAAAAGATGTGAAGTTCATCAAGATGAAGACAAGACAATAGTGCAAAATAATCTGAGAGATTAATCATACTTTGTATTGTCTTCGTCTTGCTTTTGTGAAGTTTTTGTATCAACTATTTAAGTCTAGTTCATAGAAGTTAAGTAGTTCTTACTTGTCTGCTTCGTTGAGTCCGATCAACAAAGATCGTGAGTGAATTATTGTGAGGAACGTTTTGTTAAAACATTTATGGTTATTTGGCCTAAGGCTCGGAAGTTTTTAATAATATTGAAAACTTCTTAAAAATTATCTTCTTGTGTTTTTTCCGCTGCACGTTACTATTATCAAGAAGATCACAATAGAGTTAAGGCAATTCCAGCTTAACTCTCAAAGTTGTTGTGTCAATCCACGATCCGACAATTTCAATTGGCGTTAGAGCCAAACACCGACTACACTGGTGGTTTGGAGGTGTACAACACCATGGATAGTGTCAATCCTAATACCAACAGGATTCCAGTTTTGGATGGCTCCAATTATGCATACTAGAAGATCAGGATGAGGTCTCACATCAAAGCTATTGATATTCGAGCCTGGCAATCCGTGATCAATGGATACTCTCTTCCAACATTACCAAGAGATGGTGAAGGTGATCTAGTTCCAAAACCAGAAGCAGACTGGACAGCAGCAGAGGTAAGTCTCTATAACTCTAATGAAAAAGCTCTTAATGCTATCTTTAGTTGGGTTAATCATCACATGTTCAAGCTAATCCAGAATTGTACAAAAGCCAAACATGCTTGGGATATACTTGAATTACATTGCGAAGGAGATTCTGCTGTTAAAGATTCTAAATATAGACAACTGCTTCTGTAATTTGAAAAACTTGAGATGGGTGAAGATGAAAGTGTTGACAGTTATTTTGAGAAAATTCTTGATATTGCTAACCAATGTGAAAACCTAGGTTTTGTCATGACTAATCAAGAAATGGTTTATAAAGCTATGAAAACACTGTCATCTAAATTTGCTCTCAAGAAAATTGCAATGAGTGAATCTAGAAACCTTGATAATCTACAGTTTCAAGTCTTGATGAATACTCTTAGAGAATTTGAGATGGAGCTTGCCTCACAACCTAGCAAACATAGGGCTGTTGCTTTAAGAGGTTCAAATCTTGACAATGAAAGTGATGATGATTATGAAATAATTTCTTCTAACTATGGTAAAATTACTAAGAAGTTCAATAAGCTGAATCTTAAAGGAAAATGTAAAGAAAAGAACCTTAGTAATAGTACTCCAGGTTATAAGAAATTACCTTCTAAGTTTGTGAAGTACATGACATCAAAACCTATTCCTTTAGAAGCTGATAAGTTAAAAGATGTTCAATGTTTTGAATGTAAAGGATATGGTCATATGGCTAATGAATGTGTTAACACTCTTAGAAAAAGATGAAATTCTCATTGGTTTGTGTAGATGATTTCAGTGAAGATGACTTTAGTTCTGGAGAAGCTGAAGAACAATCAGAAGAGGTTCAAACTGTTGCGCTACTCATTCAGATTGACTGGATGCCAGAAGACTCCCTGAACTGCTTCGGATCTCAATGTTACCCCAACATTCAGGATCCAACTTCAGAACAAGAGACCTTCTTTGCAGATTGGGATGAATATGATACTGATTCCGAACCTTATCTTGCGTGCTACTTTGATGAATCTAACTTTGATTGTTTTCATGGCACAATGGATCTAGATGAAGAATACTTCTTTGAATGTGAAATGTCCTAGGAGGAAATCATTGAAGACCTGAAGTCTACCTACCACAAACTGCTGCTTGAGAATCACAAACTCATCAAGAGCAACAAAAGCTTGAAGGAAGAGATTGGATGCATGAAGGAGATGCTGAAACTGTATGAGAAAGACCTTGACAAAACTGAGGCTGAACTGAAAGAGGTAAAGGTAAAATTAGATAAAGCTGAACATACCATTGACAAATGGAACTCTTCTACATCTCTGCTTGATGGAGTGCTGAGTATGGGAAATCAAGGTAAAAATGGTTTGGGCTATGTTGAAAAACCTCTCTCTGAAGATGATAATTCTGCCTATTTGAAAGCTTGTTTTATCAAGAAAAGCAATAACTTGAGTTGTGAAATCCCTTCCAACACTGTGAAAAAAGCCTACTTTTATCTGTCAATATTGTTTTCAACCTGGTCACATTAAGCCTTATTGTAAAAAATATGAAATTGTGATTGAGAATAAAACAGTAATTAATAGCAATACCAATTTTAGGAGAACCTCTGATCTGAATGTTATCCCAACATTAGGTAACAACGATGAAGAACATAAAAGTAGAACTTGGATTGAAAAGTTAAAAACTCCTAAGGTTAAAATTGTTTGCAATGTTGTATTTTCTGCTGTTTACTCTAACCTTGCAGGTAAGTGGTATTTTGACAGTGGATGTTCAAGGCACATGACTGGAAACATTGACAACCTGAAAGATGTAATCCCTTTGACTGTTGGAACAGTTACCTATGGAGGAGGCACAAAAGGGAAAATCATTGGAAAAGGAGTACTGGATGTTGAAGGATTTCCACCACTCAAGGATGTGTTGTTGGTTGAAGGATTAAAAGCGAATTTAATTAGCATAAGTTAACTTTGTGATGATAACTTGCTAGTTACTTTTGATAAAAGTTCATGTGATGTATTTAATGGTGACAATGTCCGTGTTATGACAGGTACAAGATCAAACGATAACTGCTATCTTGCTCAAGATGAAGCTGAATGCTACCATGCCAAGGTAGATGAATCCGTAATGTGGTACAAGAAGTTAGGACATGTCCACTATAGACATCTGGAGAAACTACAGAAGTTAGAGGCTGGGAGAGGATTGCCTAAGTTGACTAGCCCAGGTAACGTTGTTTGTGAGGACTACCTGAAAGGTAAACAAACAAAAGTTGTCCATCCACCACTTCAGATACAGAGTACTAATCCTAGAACTAATAAGTGCTTTGATTTGCTACATATGGATCTCATGGGTCCTATTGAGGTTTGTAGCCTGAATGGTAAGAAGTATGCTTTTGTTATTACTGATGATTTTTCAAGATATACCTGGATTAAGTTTTTGAAAGAAAAATCAGAGGCATTCAACACATACAAGATTTTGCATGGTAGTATTAAAAATCTGTATGGCACTTCTGTAGGAAGAATTAGGTCTGACCATGGAAAAGAGTTTGAAAATGTAAGCTTTGCTAATTTTTGTGAAACTAAAGGCATTTTCCATGAGTTCTCTGCACCTAAGACACCTCATCTAAATGGGATTGCTGAGAGAAAGAATAGAACACTTCAAGAGATGGCTAGAGTAATGTTGAATTCTAGAAACATATCTAAGAAACTTTGGGCTAAAGCTTTGAATACTGCATGTCATATTAGCAATAGAGTTTATCTTAGACCTGGTATTACTATGACACCATATGAAATCTGGAAGGGTTCAAAACCAACAGTAGCACACTTTCATGAATTTGGTATTAACTGTTATTTGCTAAATGATAGAGACTATTTGAGCAAATTTGGTCCCAAAAGTGAAAAGTGTATATTTGTTGGATATTCTCCTAATAGTGCTGCTTTCAGGGTCTACAATCCAAGATTGCATACTGTTCAAGAATCAGTGAATGTCATTTTTGATGATTTAACTGTTTCTGCAGGTACTGAAGAAGTCACTGGTTCAGATGTTGCTCCAACATTGGACTGAACATTGAACACAGACGCTGGAGATGCTGAACTGGAAACTGGAACAAGTGTTGACTTGACACCATAAACCCCCAATATTAGGCCAACATTTGTGCTGTCAGATTCTGAAGATGAAGTGGTTCCTGTATCCAGAAGAGATCCCCCTCTTAGAATACAAAGAGATCATCCAGCCTCTCAAGTAATTGGACATATTACTGAAAGAGTTAGAACTCGCAACAAAGAAATGGTCAATTACAAAGATATGGCTAAGTTGTGTGTTTGCATGTCTTCTTCATGTACTATTGATAATGCATCTTGTTTTGTGTCCTCCATTGAACCTAAGAATGTAACTGAAGCCCTTAAGGATAGTTACTGGATTAATGCCATGCAAGAGGAACTCTTACAATTCACCAAAAACAGAGTTTGGAATCTAGTGCCTAGGCCATCACATGTGAATGTAATAGGTAAAAAATGGATTTTCAAAAATAAACTGATGAGAATGGTGTAATTATGTGGAACAAAGCTAGGTTAGTTGCACAAGGTTATACTCAGGTAGAAGGTATAGATTTCGATGAGACTTTTGCTCCAGTAGCTAGGATAGAATCAATTAGATTACTTCTTGCTATTGCTTGCTATCTTAGGATTAAACTTTACCAAATGGATGTTAAAGGTGCCTTTATGAATGGTTTAATTGATAAAAAGGTTTATGTAGAACAACCGAAAGGCTTTGCTGATCCTAAACATCCTGACCATGTGTACAAACTTGATAAGGCTTTGTATGGCTTAAAACAGGCTCCTAGAGCTTGGTATGAGAGGCTAACTGATTTTCTGTTAGGCCTAGGTTTCAATAGAGGAGATGGAGATAGAACATTGTTTGTCTTTAGAAAAAGCTCAGATATATGCATTGCTCAAATTTATGTGGATGATATTGTATTTGGCTCTACTAACAAGTCTACCTTAGACAAGTTTGTTGAGTCTATGACAGGAACATTTGAGATGAGCATTATTGGTGAGCTCAACTACTTTCTGGGACTTCAAGTTAAGCAGCTGGAGAATGGTATCTTCCTGAACCAGGAGAAGTATGCAAGGAATCTGGTGAAGAGATTTGAGCTACAAGAGTCCAAGCCTTGCAAAACTCCTATGTCCTCTTCAGTGAAGATTACAAAAGATGGCACTGGCAGTAATGTTGACCCAACATTGTACAGATCCATGATTGGCAGTTTGCTATATCTCTCTGCCTCTAGACCTGACATCATGTTTTCAGTATGCGTTTGTGCTAGGTACCAAGCTGAGCCAAGGCAATCTCACTTGATTGCTGTGAAGAGGATTCTTAGATATATCTCTGGAACTTCACCTTTAGGTATTTGGTATTCTTATGACACTAACACTAACTTGGTTGGTTTTAGTGACTCTGACTGGGCAGGTGATGTGGATGACAGGAAATCCACAAGTGGGGGCTGTTTTTATTTGGGGAATAATTTGGTCTCCTGGTATAACAACAAGCAGAACTATGTTTCATTATCAAATGCTGAATCAGAATATGTAGCAGCTGGCAGTTGTGTTACCCAACTTTTGTGGTTCAAACACATGCTTTTAGATTATGGGCTAGATAGTGATACACTTCTCATGTTATGTGACAATCTAAGTGCCATAAGTATCTCTAGGAATCATGTCCAACATTCTAGAACTAAGCATATAGATATAAGGCATCATTTCCTAAGAGATATGGTAGAGGACCAAGTGATCAACATTAAACATGTTGAGACAACAAATCGGCTTGCTGATATGTTTACAAAACCTTTAGATAGTGAGAGATTCTTCAGTTTGAGGAAATCTCTTGGCATGTGTAATATGTGAAAATGTTGGGGAAACCAGTGTTGATATAACACCACTGTCTAGCATTGGTATATTGGTTGTGGTGTAGTAGGTACTCTGTTGTTATCCTTTGTTGATCTTATTTTCTTGTGTGTCTAATTTCATCTTTGTTTTGTCAGATTTGGTTTGTGTGGTTGAAGTTTGTGATTAACAACTCTTTCTAGTTATCAGTTTCACATCTTTGTTTTGAAAAAGTAATAAAACTCTTCTGTTTGTCTGAGGTTGTGATAGCCTAACATATGAAGAAGCTGGGGTACACGAAGTTCACTACTTTGATGTCTATTCAGTTGTGTCTTATTCATATGGAAGGTGTACAGAACATGTGGAGAAGCTGGGGTGCATGATGTTGACAGCTTCAGTGTTACTCAATTGTGCTTATTTACATATTCCTATTTGTTTGGCCAAGGAACACATGAGGGTGATCCTTTCTACTAGGGTGTTTGAGGTTTAGATTTCTTACATTTAGTAGCACTGATCACTTGGTGATTCTCTTGAATGCAGGTTGGTAAACAAGTATGCATAAGGAATTGGGGTGTTGGGGTGCATGATAAATGAATTGCCAACATTCAAGACCTTTGTACTTGCCTAACTTGCTGATGTTAATGTTGTTATTGGGGTGTGTGGAGCTCAGGTTGCCCTCATTCAGTAGTGACATTAGCTTTGTGTTTTAGCAACCTTCAGCTTTTGGTTCAGATGAGTTATGGAATTAATAAAGATTAAAGAGATGTGAACTATGCTGGTTTGAGGAGTTTTTCATTTGTGTTTACCATCTACCTATTTGACATTGCATTGTTGCATTCATGTAGAGCTGCATTGTTTTCTTTCTTGTTGTTGAGTTGTGTCGGTCTAGGCTTAGGGGGAGTTTAATTCATTCGTTGAGGCATACAATTTGGGTGACATACTGCAGGTGACACACTTTTTTGCGACTTTCTATGATGTGGAAGTGAATTTTTTCCTTGAATTCATAACTGCTTATCTCTGTGTGTTTTCTTGTTATCCATGTTACTTACTCATGATCTTGATCTGAACAATATGTCTAAAGTACTCACTTGCTATATTAGTTAAGTTTCAGATGTATTTTTGGATGTATCTCAAGCTCTCACATGAATTCGCCTTGGTGAAGCCTATACCTCCACCTTCGGGTTTGAATGTTATTGAATGTTATCCCAACATTGTGCACTGCCGCATGCCAACATTGAAAATAGGAACTTATAAGTTTTCTAATTTTTGAAAACCGCTCTGTTAGCTGTCACTTAAACATCAAAGCGTTTGCGCGGGAAAACATAGTGGGAAGATTTTAATTGATTCAAATTTAGAAACAGCCCACTAACATTCATTCTCTTTCCTTATTCACGGTTATTTCAGAAATCAAAACCCTATTTTCTTAATTGTGCTTTTAATTTCCTTATTTGTGCTTACTCTGCAAAATTACTCTCTGCTCTCAAATTTCTCTCGTTTTCTCTGCGATTTCTATCAAATCTTCTTTACTAACAATGGCAAGCAAGTCTCCCATGCAAACTCTTGCAGATGTTGCTCTGGGAAGTGAGCCCACTACCGCACGCACCCGTTCACACGCTAGGGGTGCTTGTGACGACCGCGCCCCACAAGCCATGCTCCGGTCCGAGTTGGTTTGGTGGTGATCAGTCATTTTACCCAACTCAGACTAAAGCGCAACTCATAGGAAGGGGTCTCACTTGTTCATGATCAAAACCATACACATTTTATAAAATATATTTATATATATATATGTATATATATATATGTATATATATATATATATGTATATATATATATATATATACAACGGAAGTCTTGTATTACAAACAATGTGACTATTTTAATGGTTATGCACTAGTGACAAAACACAAATATTCCAAAATGCAGGCTTGAACAACTATTCACTTGATCAATACTGCCATGTTGATTTTATCCTGAGGAATGGACAGAAGAAACGAGGAATAAGTCTTTAATGACTTAGTGAGATTCATATAAAAGAACTGGCAATGCAAGAATTTACTGTGATTTAATGGATACATTTCGAGGAGTGACCTTACCGGTAGAAACAGTTCAACTAGACAATTTGATGTAGCAATGGTATTGGAATTTTCATAGCATAGTTAATGAACTTGTGCTTAACAATAAACAAATCCAACCTTATGACTTCTAATATTCTACCTTATACCTCCCGACGAGGAGCGACCTCGCAAACAATCAAGAGACATGCTCGAGTACATGTCGATCCAGAATGCGGGTTACAGCCAACTCCTGACTGCAAGCGGCGCCTACATAGATGGGTATCAAGCGAAATTACTTAAACTGACAGTCCTTACTGCCCGGCAGTAACTCGACTCAATCCCTGGGCCCAACTTCCCAAAGGCGTCCCAATGGGTATAACATATAAACAAATAAACTTGTAAACCGGATAATATCCGTTGCTCTTTGCACAGTTCAAGAACCAACATAAGATTAAAATATCGGAGAATTACCATGATTATGAATCAATATGATAAATAATAAATGATGGGATACGATTTAACGATGAGTAGGAAAATCATGTTATGGGATGAGACGCAAAACAGGATTCTGATGAAATATAGGTTGTTCGAGGTTTGGTAACGGAGTAGTGGCTTTTCTGTCCAAGCTTCTCAGGGCCGGATGTCAAAGGGGGCTAGAACAAATCAGGAATGGAACCTCACCTTAACTCGTACGGAGAGCTTTGATGGCGTTGATTAGTTCGTCAAACCTTTAACAAATTTAAATAATATTAATCAACTGAATTTATAATTCACCACAATAAATATTAGTATTTTTCTTCAATCCTCATGTTGATGAAATTGAGAACGTTCTGGTTAAGAATGCTAGTTACAATGTAAATATTAGTAAATTACACATAAGCTTAATTTATGTTATTACTCTAAACATGAAAATCTTAGGTGATGAATTGACAAACGTAAGGTTAAGTTAAATATCAATTAATAACCTTATTAATATCTCAAAATTATCTTAATCAACCATATGTTCAAACTTATGAATGTGAGTATTCACGTTAGAGTCATTTCGATGACAAGTTACGGTAATAAGTAAAATTTGATTAACTATCCAATTTGATGCATAATAAATCTTCAGAATATATTACTTAACTGATTTATGTAAAAATCGTTCTTTAAGTCTCTAGTACATCCAAAAATTCCAGGAATCATGACACCAAACAATTACCTTATGAAGAAATCCATTAAATTGTATAACTTAGTTAATATTATTTTGTTCCAAGATTATCTTAATTTACATAACATTGTATTCATAACTTTTAAAAATATTAATACGTAAACCTAATCAAGGTAAATGATCAAATAATGTTTAAGTTACGATACATAATCATATAAGAGGATTAGACCTCAAAAGTATATACGATAATCTTATTAAACTTATGTAAGGATATGTTAAACATGATAAATATACTATTTATATACTATTGAAAAATCTCAAAAATATTAATTCGTGAATACAAATCATATTAAAGTAATTCTAATGATTGTTATATCTTATAAGGGTCATGTGTGAGTGATCAATCATGGAATTATGATGATTATTTTCAATCGTAAAATAAGCTGAAAAATCGTCGTAGTTTCGAGTTTACCTTTGATCGGATATCAAATGAACTTTGTTTCCAAATATTTTTTGGCAATTGATCCTTAACATTACTAGGAACATGTGTACCCTAATGGGAAGGAAAATCCAAATGTTTGCTATGCTAAATAATTCTTGAAAACACCTATTTTCGGATTTTCAGACAGCAGTCTACGGTTTATGAATTTCACACATTATAACAACTATATAGGTAAAAGAAGACTACTCAAATAAATGTCTTATTATCCAAGATGCAATATTTCAATTGAACTTACATAATAGTAGTAAACTCATACCAAGAGCAAGAAATAGAAAAGGTATTGCGAATCCTAAAAATACAATAGCAAATTCAAATGATGTTTTTTCATCATTTAGAAGAAAAATAAAAATAAAGATAACAAAAATTACAGCAAGAATTACTTGAACCAAGTGATCCATTTTTGGTAGAGAGAAGATAGATGAAGATGTGTGTGTGTGTTTTGTAGTATAAAAATGATGTATTTATAGAAGGAGATATGGCTATTATAGCCGTTTATAATCGTTGGGAGATTTTTTTTTTTTAATGGTATGATGATTGGGATGAAAATTAAGATTAGAAATATATGACTTATTTGTGTAAAATATGTTTGTATTTTTGAAATCTTAAAATAAAGGTTTTAACTAACGATCATAATATAGAGAAATTAGAAAAATCTTTAATATTCTTAAAATTTTGAGTACTAAAATTTTTAATCCAAAATAATTTTTTTTTCGATAAATCATGCTAATTAAAAAAATAACTATCACAAAGAACTCGAGTAATTTTAATTGTAACATAACATAGAAGTTTTTGTGATTTATTATTACTATTGATATTATCATTATTTTGGAAATTTTGTATTCAAATGAATAAATTTGGATACTTAGACAAAACACGGGAGGAAAATAAGGTGAAATAATTTTTTTCCTTATAAGTGCATGCACGTATTTTAAGAATTATGCATATATTTAGTTTTTAAATAAACTTAGACGGTCACAAACACACACACACACATATATATACATATATATTATTCTTAATAGGCACAAATAAAAGATGATGGGGTACAACGATTTGAATGCGTTTTCTTAGATTGGTAAATGTCATATCATCAAAGATGGATTGTAGAAGAAGTTATTCATAAAGGATGGGTTGTTGGAGACGCTATTTAATTCATTATTATTTTTGAAGATGTTGTATTATTATTGTTTCAAAAGCTTCCTCGGTACGCCTACTATGTTTTCTTATAAATAGCGGTTTTATGATGTCGAAGTTCACACATTAACACATACCACATTATCAGGGAGAAAAAAAATTGAGATGGAAAAATCTTCAATTCGAGAAATAAAATCCATTTGTGTCTTTTGTGGGTCTAGTTTCGGAAAGGATAAAGAGTTTCTAGAGGTAGCAAGTAGTCTGGGGAACACATTGGCAAAGAGAAACATAAAGCTAGTCTACGGAGTAGGAAGTTTAGGCTAATGGAGTGTATAGCAAAAAGCGCATTTTCTACAGGTGGTGAAGTGTTGGGAATCATATCAAACGCCTTAGCGGACATGAATCGCGGTGGTCCAATCATAGGTGAAGAGCTAATTGTACCTAGCATGCACGAAAGAATAGCGACTATGTTGTATAATTCGGATACATTTATAGCATTACCTGGGGGCTTAGGAACACTAGAAGATATTTCTTGCATAGCTTTATGGGCTCAATTAAACATGCATCAGAAACCTATAGGGTTGTATAATGTGAATGGTTTCTACGACAGGTTGTTGTCTTTTCTAGATCATTGTGTGGAGCAGGAGTTTATGAAGCCGTCGGCTCGTGAAATGTTCATCTGTGCATATACTGCAAATGAATTGATTGACAATCTCAAGGCATATGTACCAAAAGTAGATCCTATTTTGTCACAAATTCAATGGCAGACAAGTAGTGACAATAGTCGTGGTAAAAAACGTGCTTTAGATGTAGATACGACACTCGGATTGTAACTCTTTTATGTTGATCAGTGTTTGATGTAAAATATATGTTTAATCTATATGAATATTTTAGTAAAAACATCTTTGAGTGATTAAAGTTTGTCCAAAAGTTTTAACCAATGGCTCTGATACCATACTGTGATGACCGTTCCCCACGAGCCATGCTCCGGTCCGAGTTGATTCGGTGGTGATAGGTCACTTTACCCAACTTAGACTAAAACGCAACTCATAGGAAGGGGTCTCACTTGTTCAAGATCAAAACCATACACATATTATAAAATATATATATATATATATATATATATATATATACAGCGGAAGTCTTGTATTATAAACAATGTGACTATTTTAATGGTTATGCACTAGTGACAAAACACAAATATTCCAAACTGCAGGCTTGAACAATTATTCACTTGATCCATGCTGCCATGTTGATTTTATCCTGAGGAATGGATAGAAGAAACGAGGAATAAGTCTTTAATGACTTAGTGAGATTCATATAAAAGAACTGGCAATGCAAGAATTTACTGTGACTTAATGGATACATTTCGAGGAGTGATCTTACCGGTAGAAACAGTTCAACTAGACAATTTGATGTAGCAATGGTACTAGAATTTTCATAGCATAGTTAATGAACTTGTGCTTAACAATAAACAAATCCAACCTTATGACTGCTAATATTCTACCTTATACCTCCCGACGAGGAGCGACCTCGCAAACGATCAAGAGACATGCTCGAGTACATGTCGATCCAGCACGCGGGGTACAGCCAACTCCTGACTGCAAGCGGCGCCTAGATAGATGGGTATCAAGCGAAATTACCTAAACCGACAGTCCTTACTGCCCGGCAGTAACTCGACTCAATCACTGGGCCCAACTTCCCAAAGGCGTCCCAATGGGTATAACAGATAAACAAATAAACTTGTAAACCGGATAATATCCGTTGCTCATTGAGCTACATGTCTCGAACATAGTTCGTTGCTCTTTGCACAGTTCAAGAACCAACATAAGATTAAAATATCGGAGAATTACCATGATTATGAATCAATATGATAAATAATAAATGATGGGATACGATTTAACGATGAGTACAAAAATCATGTTATGGGATGAGACGCAAAACAGGATTATGATGAAATATAGGTTGTTCGAGGTTTGGTAACGGAGTAGTGGCTTTTCTGTCCAAGTTTCTCAGGGCCGGATGCCAAAGGGGGCTAGAACAAATCAGGAATGGAACCTCACCTTAACTCGTACGGAGAACTTTGATGGCGTTGATTAGTTCGTCAAACCTTTAACAAATTTAAATAATATTAATCAACTGAATTTATAATTCACCAAAATAAATATTAGTATTTTTCTTCAATCCTCATGTTGATGAAATTGAGAACGTTCTGGTTAAGAATGCTAGTTACAATGTAAATATTAGTAAATTACACATAAGCTTAATTTATGTTATTACTCTAAACATGAAAATCTTAGGTGATGAATTGACAAACGTAAGGTTAAGTTAAATATCAATTAATAACCTTATTAATATCTCAAAATTATCTTAATCAACCATATGTTCAAACTTATGAATGTGAGTATTCACGTTAGAGTCATTTCGATGACAAGTTACGGTAATAAGTAAAATTTGATTAACTATCCAATTTGATGCATAATAAATCTTCAGAATATATTACTTAACTGATTTATGGAAAAATCGTTCTTTAAGTCTCTAGTACATCCAAAAATTCCAGGAATCATGATACCAAACAATTACCTTATGAAGAAATCCATTAAATTGTATAACTTAGTTAATATTATTTTGTTCCAAGATTATCTTAATTTACATAACATTGTATTCATAACTTTTAAAAATATTAATACGTAAACCTAATCAAGGTAAATGATCAAATAATGTTTAAGTTACGATACATAATCATATAAGAGGATTAGACCTCAAAAGTATATACGATAATCTTATTAAACTTATGTAAGGATATGTTAAACATGATAAATATACTATTTATATACTATTGAAAAATCTCAAAAATATTAATTCGTGAATACAAATCATATTAAAGTAATTCTAATGATTGTTATATCTTATAAGGGTCATGTGTGAGTGATCAATCATTGAATTATGATGATTATTTTCAATCGTAAAATAAGCTGAAAAATCGTCGTAGTTTCGAGTTTACCTTTGATCGAATATCAAATGAACTTTGTTTCCAAATATTTTTTGGAAACTGGTCCTTAACATGACTAGGAACATGTGTACCCTAATGGGAAGGAAAATCCAAATGTTTGCTATGCTAAATAATTCTTGAAAACACCTATTTTGGGATTTTCAGACAGCAGACTGCGGTTTAGGAATTTTGATCTAAATCACATTATTTGAAAAACATTTCTTCATATGAAAGTGAGAGTACATCATGAGGAAAAGTCGGCCGTTGGCCTTGCTCAAAAAGGATTTTTCTACCATTAGTTATGATTTTTCTAAGGTGCAGAGCCGAATGGATAATTTCTGCATAATAAAAGTTTTGGGGTATTTTCGGGTAGAAATTGATGAAATAAGAACTTGGGATGAATTTTCCTTGAAAGTAGACTCACTAACTTAGAGATTCATGGGGACAAAGAAGGAAAAACCGAAATGATTTTGGGTGTGAAAATTGTTGAAAGAAATGCTAGTATTTATAGGCAAAAATCATGTTAAAATAATTTTAATTAAGGTCTCACTTTGATTATTTTATATTAAATTATAAAAATCTGAATTTAATCATACTCAAATGATGTCATGGCTTACCTCATCAAAAAGATGTCATGGCTTTCATCATCAATTGGTTAATTGCATATCAAGTCCTTCAATTATTTATAATTAAAATTCAAATAGGTAAAATTAGATTTCTTTGTAATTTTTCTAGGTAATTCAATCAACTTGGTTAATATTTGAAATTGAAATATATGTTTTAGAATTAGAGACATGTAAATATAATAAAAACTAACTTTTATGTTCATGGGCTTAAATGCAATTTTTTTCTAAATATTTAGGGTCAAAATAGAAATTTCCAAAAGTTCAAGGACTAAAGAATAAATTTATTTTCTTCCTAATTTTTGGGGCGTTACAGTGCTGCTGCAACATCAGTTGATGCTCATGTTGCTGCTAAAAGGAAGGTGATTCCCTATGTGCGACGAGGGAAGAAGTTCAAACAAGGAGAATCGACCTCTAATGTTGAGCCAACTGGTGAATCAACCACTCCCATCACCAATGAGCCTGAAATTGAGGTAAACACTATTGAACCCAACCCTGAAATTGATGTTGATGTAACTATTGAGGGGGAGGGTAGTGGATCTGCTGATAAATCTGTGGAGAAATCTGTGGATAAGTCCTTGGACAAGATGGTGAGGAAGTGGATTAGGGCTGAAAAGAAAAGGAACAAGAGTTCTGGGGATAAATTGAAAACTATGTCTGAGACTGCTAAGGCAAGAGCTGAGGCCAGAAAGAGACAGGTGGAAAGATTAGCTAGGAAGAGGGCTGCTGAAGCCGAGAAGAAGGCTGGGGAAGAGAATAAGTCTGTTGATGCTGCTGCTGCTGAGAGAAATAGGAAAGGAAAGCAAGTGATGGAAGAGGAAACAGAGGTGGTTGATATTGAGGATGAAGAGGAAGAGGAGGAGAAGGAAGAGGAAAAGACTGAGGAAGAGCAGAATGTTGCTGCTGATGTTAAGGCGACATCAGGAACAGATGAGTACACAGATGGGCTGTATGTGATCTACCTTGAGGATGAGGAGGACTACTTTTCTCCTTACTATCTTTCACAAGAATTGGAGAAGAAGTGGGATTCCTTCAAAAGAAGGGAGATTCACACTGAAAGAGCTGTAGAGATGGCCAGCTTCAAAGAACAAAAGGTGATGGACTTGCTTGAGGCAAAAGGGTTGCAACAATCAGTGATCGAGCTGAGTGACTATGCTCCTGATATTTTCATGGAGTTCTACCTGAATCTCTCCAAGTGGATCAGGGACTACAGATCTCCAAAATTTGGAAAGGCTTGGGTGAGGGGGAGAGTCTTCAACATTGAACCCTACACCATCAACAAGATCTGTGGATTCCCAACTGCTGATGAATCAGAGGACCCCTATTATGATGATGTGATTGAGGACTTGACTGGAGGGTTGGTCAAAATCTGGAGAGATGCTCTGCCAACCACAAAACTCACCTTCCTTAGTGCTGTCTTGCACAAGATAGCTTGTTTCAACTGGCTCCCAAGCAAAAATGTCACTGTTTTGACTAAGGAATCAGCACTCTTAGTCTACAAAATCAAGAATGGGCTAGTTGTGAACATGGGGGAGAGGATTTTGAAGTCGATGTCTGAAGTTGCTGGAAGGAAGAATGGCATGCTGCATTTTCCCTCACTCATCTGCAAAATCCTTAGCAAGCAAGGATTGAAGACAAGTGTGACTGTGGGCTGGAGGAAGAATGATACTGAATTAACAATTCTCCAAGCTACTTGTCTGGATCAAGAGTGAGAGATCTTCCTTGGAACCCAAAAGGAGTGGTGAGACCAAGGGCTGAGAAGAAGAAGGCTCAGGAGTTTGTTGGAACTTCAGTGCCTATGTCCAAAGAGAAAGATTGCATGGTCTTAACTTCTACTTTTGTGGATCATATGCTGAACTGGTATAGGGGATAAATTGCTGATACTCGGAGGGAGATTGAGGAAAGAAAGGAACATCTCAAAGAACTGGAACACATGGTGAAGAATTTGGAGAAACTCCATTCTTCACAAAAAGGGGGAGAGTAGTTCCAATTTTAAACTTTAATCTTCTAGTTTATGTTTTTGTTTCTTAAGAACTGCTAATATCTTTGAACTGCTGGTACATTTATCTCTAATCGATTTTTATTTGATCGAGGGACATGTCCTTGATATCTAGCTATGGCCTGTAACTCTAAGTACTATTGTTGAATTGGTCTAACTGCTATTACTTATGAAAGTACATTTTGAACTGCTTGTCTGGTTAACCTTCTGTGCAGGAAACTCACTGGTTTCAATGTTGAGGCAACATTGATGAATGTTGGGGTCTGAACATATGTACATATGTGGATGTAGTGATGACCTTAATGCTTGTCTTTATTAATTTAACTTTTAATATGTTAGCTTTTATTGAGGGGGACAGTTTAGTAGTTTAATTAGTTTCTTGTTGATTCTAACTTTCTGGATATAAGACTTGATTGGAACAGGTGTTGGTCTTGTGAAGAAAGGCAAAAAGGGGGAGATTGAAAGTGCAGGGTTTTCTGGAATCAATATTAGACGATGCAATGTTAGACGATGTTGGGTCAACATTGAGGATAACATTGAAAGTCGATAGCTTGTGCGAAAACTGCTCTTTAGTTGCCAAAATTAAGTTTTGCCTTTATTCACTTATTAATCAAGTTCCACGGTTTTAGTTGTTTATGTTTATGTCCAGGAAGGTATCTTAATCATAAGGAAGATCTATGGAAGATTCCTTACTTGAAGTCTCCATAATTCAAGCTAAGTTGAATTAGTCAACACAACACGGTTTGCAAAAGAAGGAAACAATATTGGCGGTTCGCTGCAACTCGATTCTTTCCAGGATTCTCCGAATTAAAGAAGACGTGTTACCTTGTTAGATCGGTAATAAAGGAAACACATATTCGGGAAAGATATTGAGTTCACAAAGAAGGCAAATATCAACAAGGAAACAACGAGAGTTACCAAAACTGTGAACAACACATCTTGGCGTGCAAGTTTCAAGAAATCTATAAAAGATGTGAAGTTCATCAAGATGAAGACAAGACAATCGTGCAAAATAATCTGAGAGATTAATCATACTTTGTATTGTCTTCGTCTTGCTTTTGCGAAGTTTTTGTATCAACTATTTAAGTCTAGTTCATAGAAGTTAAGTAGTTCTTACTTGTCTGCTTCGTTGAGTCCGATCAACAAAGAGCGTAAGTGAATTGTTGTGAGGAACGTTTTGTTAAAACCTTTATGGTTATTTGGCCTAAGGCTCGGAAGTTTTTAATAATATTGAAAACTTTTTAAAAATTAGCTTCTTGTGTTTTTTCCGTTGCACATTATTATTATCAAGAAGATCACAATAGAGTTAAGGCAATTCCAGCTTAACTCTCAAAGTTGTTGTGTCAATCCACGATCCGACAATTTCAATGAGGAAAAAATTTAAAGCTGTTGCCTGAAGACCTCTCTATTCGTTTTTTTATGTTTATGAACAATTTTAGTTTAGTTTTATTCGTGGCGCGGCGTCGCCTTTATTTGTTTGAACTATTTGATGACTATCAGTGTTGCGTTTTTGAACTCTCGTATTGATTTGTTTAGTTTTCCAAGCTCATATTTGTTGTCTTTTCTTTCAATTTCCTATACTGGTTCTTTACTTTATTTTGACAACTTGCGGGTTCTTCAATATTCATGGAAAAGTTTTCATTTTGCGACAAAGCATTGAGTAGTGTTTTCTCGGACAGGGTTATTGTCGTCATATTTGATGTTATTTCCCATAGGGATAGGTTTTGCTTGTCGTTTTTAGATATATTACTTTCCTTTGTTGTACTTTTGTTCAGTCGTTATTATTCACCTTTTGAGAGTTGCTTTCATGTTCTTCTGAACTGCGGGTTTCAGATAACACTTACAGTTTATATGTAGTGCATGTCCCTTTCTTCTTTTCCAAGCAGACATGGTAATATTAGCCACTTTGAAAAGAACTTTTCGTCCCTCCTCGCCATTCGTGTGGAATTCTTAGTTTCGAGCCAAGATATACAGAATTTTTATCCTTTCTTGGCGTCTTTCAGGATCTGCAGTATTTGGTATCACGATGGGCAGTGTTTTCGTCTCTCTCGTTGCCTCTAGGGATTTTTGGTATCTCGTGCCACGATGGATAGAGTTTATGTCCCTTTCGTTGACTCTAGCTTTTTTCGGTGTCTCGTGCCACGATGGACAGAGTTTTTGTTCTTCTCATTGCCCCTAGGGATTTTCGGTATCTCGTGCCACAATAGACAGAGTTTTCGTCCCTTTCGTTGCCTCTGGCTTTTTACGGTGTCTCGTGCCACGATAGACATAGTTTATGTTCCTTTCATTGCCTCTAGCTATTTTCGGTGTCTCGTGCCACGATGGACAGAGTTTCCGTTCCTTTCGTTGCCTCTGGCTTTTTTCGGTATCTCGTGCCACGATGGACAGAGTTTTCATTCCTTTCATTGCCTCTGGCTTTTTTCGGTGTCTCGTGCCACGATGGATAGAGTTTCCGTTCCTTTCGTTGCCTCTGGCTTTTTTCGGTGTCTCGTGCCACGATGGACAGAGTTTCCGTTCCTTTTGTTGCCTCTGGCTTTTTTCGGTGTCTCGTGCCACGACGGATAGAGTTTCCATTCCTTTCGTTGCCTCTTGGACGTTATGTCCTGCACACAGTCTTATCATGCATATTAGATGGATTTCACATAGAGCGATTAATTAAAAGGAATATTTTTGAAAAATCGAATCAGATTATGTGAGTAGATCGAGGCTTGAGTCATAGCTCGTTCGCCTTGATTTCTTATGTTGCCTTCCGAACTCACGTTCTTGGTGTTCTTGTTTCAAGTTGATACATGTTTTCCCCTCATGCTTGTCATGGCAGAGGTGACGAATAAATATTGTTCAAAATACTCAAAATACTAAGGACTCTTATTATTCGAATTAGAATCTTTAATCAATTTTCTCCATTTGCCTGGGAACCAGTGCCCTTGCTGCGTCTTCTTCCTGTTATGGCCGCGTCCGGAGCGAAGTCACGTAACACTTCCAACCTTCTATACGGTCTGCTACTACTTCACCTGTGCCGGCAGGAGTTGGAAATTTCACCATCTGATGATAGGTTGATGGTAGCGCTCGGAATGCATTTAGTGCCGGTCTTCATATGATTCTGTTGTATGCGAAGTGCATGTCAACGATCACATAATTTTCCATAAGTGTTTTTCTCTGTGGCGCTGTACCCAATGAAGTAGGGAGCTTAAGCATTCCGAGTGGGACTATCTCTGGACCTCCAAATCCGTGAAGAGATGTTCTCACTGGTTCTAGTGTCTGATTATTCAATCCCATTTTGACCAATGTTGAACTGAACAACACATTTACGGAGCTACCATGATCCACCAACATCTTGGTGACTCCATAATTAGCTATGTCCACTGTTATCACCAAAGGGCAATTTAAATTTGACATTTGAATAGCCTGTGCGCTCAATTTTTGTAGGTCTGTTGTTCAGAATGTGACTTCATCATGCGGCATCTCTTCATTTTTTAGTATATTGGCCATATTGACAAAGTTATCTGATTCAACAAGCCTTGTGATTCTTCTTCGCCCGTTGGTGGAATCCGCTCCCCCTGGTCCTCATGATATCATATTGATCATACCTTTTCTGGCATTTCCATCTTCAATTTGAGGATACTCGAATAGATGTGGTTCATCGACCATCCTTTGCTTATCCTTCCTGGGGGATGGAGTTCTCTTCCTGCTGGCGTTGGCTTCTTGTTCTTGAACCTTCTTTACAAACTCCACGAGTTTGCCATCTTTCACTAATCATTCAATTTCATCCTTCAGGTTTATGCAATCTTCAGTATCGTGCCCATTCTGATTGTGATACTTGCAAAATTGGGGCGAAAGCCTTGTAGCCTTGGATTCTTTCATTGTTCTGGGATCTTTTAGCCAACCTCTCCTCTTTGCTGCCCCAAATACTGTCATGATGTGAGCATTTAGGGGCGTATACCATCTGGGCGAACTCTCCCGGTATTTGTAGTTCTTGACCCTGTTGTTGTTGTTACGGTTGTAATCTTCTCTACCCATTTCCTTCTCTTTCACGGGTGCAATAACAGGTGTTTTGGTCGCCATCATCTCCTCAAAATGAACCACCTCCTGTGCTATTTTGTTGATCTCTTCAATAGTGGCGGGCTTGCGTCTGAGTAAGTCCCCGCTAAACATTGTGTTGGTGGTTGCTCGGAATAGTATGCTCACGATCATCTTTCTAGACAGGCTATCAATCCTTAGCAGCTTTGTATTAAAACGTTTCATAAAGTCCTTCAGACTTTCATTGGCTTTTTGTTTCATCATGTAGAGATGGGAGTGATCCAAAACTAATCTAGCCTGACTGGAGAATTGATCTTCAAACATCTTTCTCAATTGCTTGTAGCTTTTAATCAGTCCTGGGGTAATCCGATTAAACCAATCCATAGCTACTTGGGGTAATCCGATTAAACCAATCCATAGCTACTCCTGACAGAGTTGTTGCGAATATCCTGGCTTGAATGTTGTCTTTGAACCCATACAGAGACAATTTCCTATCCATGTGAAAAAGATTATCTGGGGGGTCAGACTTACCATCGTAAGTTTTTAGATCCGGGATCTTTTCCCCTTGTCCTAAGATCTCCACTTCTATTGCTTCACAAAATAGGTTGCGGTTAGAAGTATCGTCCACATGTGCCATCTGACCTTCGATTATTGCCTTCTCCCTCTCCAGCCTCTCTATTTTTCTGGTCATTTTGTCACGTTCCCTCATGGAGTCATGACTATTCGGATGTCTTCTGTCATATATATCTTCTCTCCTCCTTAGTTCTTTTTCTTCTCTTTGGTTTCCTTCCTCGTCATGACTCTCCGGACGTCTCATGGCGTCCCTATCCTCTCTTCTTCTTGGTTCATCTATGCGGTCTTCCTTTTTTTCTTTCTCTCTCATCTCTAGGTGCCTTTTTGATTGCACCTCGACTGATTTTAACTTCATTCTCCGATCGTCACGATTCAATTTTTCCCTGCTTTGTGGTTCTTCTGACGCACGTTTACTTCTTCTGTTATCTTGTCGTGATTTCTCTTTCTCTTTCCCTCTCGGTATTATGGCCGCAGAGCCTTGTTCTCTCACTGGCTCTGGATGTTCTATAGCCAGCGGTGTCATTACGGGCAGTGCGGGAGTCAATACTTCTGCCAATGCAGCCTTTACCATCGCCATGATTTCATTCTTCATGGTGTTTGGAATTGAAGCAGTCGTCGTCGTTGCCCCAGTGGCACCTGCTTCAGTTCTTGGTACCTCCGCACCTTGAAGTCCCGACATTTCTCGCCTTGCTGGTGTTGGTACTCCTGCGTGTACTGCTGATGGTCCCGCATTGTCCGAGATTATCTGATCAGGAGTTATCCGTCCAGCCTCTTCATTGGTTCCCTCTACAGCTCTACTGCGGGATCTGGTAATTCTGGAGGTCATGCCTAATAAACTAATAAAACTTAGTGTTCCCACAGAAGGCGCCAATATTTTGGTCTTATTTCGTTAATGTAATAGAACATGGTACAATAATACAATCTGAATATAAATAACCAAAATAATGCTAATCCAATAAAATGAACGGACTAACTTTGTCCGGAACACCTATTACAAGCTTACTAGGTTTAAATGTTAAATTACAAGATATTTGAAGCGTATCAAATTCTAGGCGTTCGATGCTGACATGCCAAATAACCTTTGTTCGATGCGAAATGTATAGTAAGGGTCCAGTCTTGAATTCACATATATCGAATCTGAGAGATTCGATGTCACCTTCTGTATCGAATTCGATGTGCTCTTCTTCGTATCGAACTTACTGAATTTGGTACAGGTACGTGTCGAATTGAGTATGTTCGATTTGGTACGCCTCGAATGAACAGTGGTTCGATGCTGACTATGCTAGAGTGGTTCTCCAATTAGAACATACACGAACTACAAGGGGACGGGCTATATATAGCAACCATCTCGTGGATCCCAATAACAGATGCGGAAAACCAGTGTTTTCAGAATCGGACCGGACACTGAACCGTTGATCTTACTGGTTACTGGTTTTAGTGGTCGAACCGGTCGAACCACTGGTTCAACCGGTCAACGCAATCAAATAGTCAAACCTCAAATATATATATATATATATATATATATATATATATATATATCATATCATATATGCAATACAACATATCATTATTATAATTTCAAATATTACCTTCAAATTCAGCTTTCAAGTTTCAACGACTAATTCATAATAAATAAACACACTTCTACAGTTCTACTCCAACACAATCACATCATGAATATACAATATCAAATCATCAAATCACCAAAATACTTCATTGATGACATCCAAAACTTGAATGCAAAATCACTAAATTGGTAAATCCAACCAAAAATATCCAAATCCACACTAAGTTCCAACGACATTGCAATATCAATAAAATAATATGTAAAAAGTAACATCTCAATACTTAAAAGTTTCACCATCACTTAGCAACTACCACGATCCAACAATATCACTAAAAATTACACCAAATATGTAAGTAAGAAACATCTTCAAATATAATAAAATAAACTAGATTGAGGCCCTGTAGTTTTTATTATTAGTTTTTCTTGTTTTTTTTAAAATATTTGGTGGACTGGGCCGATTGACCGTTTTTTACTGAGTCGAATCCGGTTCCCGGTTACCGAGTGCCGATTTTGGACCGGTTTTTACCGGTCGAGTCCGGTTCCCAGCAGCAACGGTTATTTATAACCAACCGGGTCGGATCAATGGCCGGTTCCCGGTTGAACCGGTTCAACCGGCCGGTCCGGTCCGGTTTTAATAACACTGCGGAAAACGCATCGAATCACATCAATTCGATGCATAATTCGATGCGCGCATCGAACATTAGTTGTTCGATGTGGTTATGGGCCGGCCCAATATGCAAGTGTTGAGCCAACCTACCCATAAATGTGGATTTAGGGGATTAGTGTGGATTTCATTGAAGTTTCACACTTTCACTAGTATTGGCATACGCATATGTTGTTTACAATTAATCATGCAGAGAGGTGGAAGTGTATAAATTGACCAATCTATCAAAAGCGAAGGTGATAGGGGCTAAAGTGTCAGAATTTAGAGGTTGGAGGTTAAGATGCACATTGACCAATAAATGAGGGGACAAAACACTTTTTTCTTTATGATATTTTGGTGTGAAACTTGTTTTGACTATAATAGACTGAAGTCTAATGATATCGATCCATGGAATTAAGAAGTAGATTCTTCACTAATTAAGAGCTAATCGTACGGAGGATAATTAACTTTGCACTAATGATATGGGTATTTCCCGTATTTGGTCGGCCATGGGCCAGGCCCATATTTGGTCTATGTCGGGGATGGCCCCCGATGTACATATCAAATGTAATATTCACTATAGTACTGCGGTTCCCGCATCCCGAGGTTTATAAATACCCGATTTCTGCTATTCAAGGTAAGCTTTAATTACACGCATACGTTGTTCACTCTATATTGAAGACCCCCGATATCATCCTCGATATAGCACACGATATGTATCATCGATATATATCATCGACATCACACTCGACATTGTACCCGACATCATCCCCCACATAGAAGGCCTCTGATATCATCCCCGATATCACATTGACATCACATTCGATATCCACGAGATACTCGACATACCATTATACCTAATTATATACTTAACTAATCGCTAATTAACTACGTTCTGCTTGATTCCCTTAAGGGGGTACGTAGGCAGCTTGGGATAACCCGCGTCCAGTCCAAAATCATCAAAGATCCATTTGTTCCCTCACTACGTCGCTTGGAGTACATGTGTGCAAAGGACAAAGCTAGTTCCTGCGTAGCCTAGAACCAACATGATATTGAGTGTTTCGTCAGCCTGCCAAGCCAGCGAACGATAATGCACCAAATCATTGGCGCCGTCTGTGGGAACACATTGGAATGTACTTGAAAACAAGCACGCTACTGTAAAATTTAATCGAGTTCATCAAGAAAAATGGCAAGTTGCAGCGCCATTGGACCTATGCTTTTTATGATCATCCTTACGAATCTGGGCTAGCTCAGACTCATCAAGATCCTGGAGCATATCGAGTTTGGACTCCGCTCCGCCAATCAAGATAAGTCATATTAATTACATTATATTATTCACCTGCATATTCTACAATTAATTATGTTATACTGATTCACCCACATATCGAATACCACATTCGATATCGAGCGTATTTTCGACATGGACATCCACTTTTTATATATGTTATTCTCGATAAACAATCATACCCGATATCGGGATGGCTTTCAACATCTCTTATTGATATCATAACTTACCTACGTATTCATTGGATACCCACGTATCTTCGATATCCGCACCACCGGACATTCCTTAATTTCTATCTTTAATTATTATTGGAACAATATTAATTTACTTAAATCCCCCCCCCCCCCCCCCCGGTCGGGGCTGGCTTGTAGCTAAAATAGGAAGAACCACGCAGGTCTTATTCCCTTATTACGGCGTACATAGGCGAACTGAAATTCACTTGGTTCTCAACAGTTACCCGTTATTAATCTTTATCTATAGAATGTTATATATCTCTCTCTTTCATATTGATAGATTGATTGCAGGAACAAACATATCCTACATGATAAGACAGAAATATACTTTAAAGGGTAAAAGTATCTTCTATCCTAAAGGATAGCAAATCGGAGACTATCCGATTCTTGGCTGTTATCTATCTTGAAGTTTTATATTGATATATTTATATTGTTGAATATATTGTATTCGTTTAAATGACAGGAACGCAGACACCCCCAGTTAACAAAACAAAGAGAATAAGAGATCCCATATCCATCGAGATTAGGAAGACAAAAATTGTCTACCAACCCTACGAGGTCATAGCTCCCCTATCTACCCGATAGGCAGGAGATCACCCGAGGGAGCAACCATCTACAAACCCTACGACGTCATAACGCCCATATCCACCACGATAGGCATGAGAGCACCCGAGGGAGCGTAAATCTACAAATCCTACGAGGTCATAACTCCCATATCCACCGCGATAGGCAGAAGAGAACCCGACAGAAATAACTGTCTACAATCCTACGAGGTCATAACTCCCCTATCAACCGCGATATGGAGGAGAGCACCCGAAAAGAATGAATATCTGCAAATCTTAGGGGATCATAATTCCCTATCCACAAAGTTACGGAGAAGGTAGAGGGATACTGTAACAGGTAATTTATTTATTTACTATCCTACAGGATATGACAAAAAATATTCAAATAGACTCAGAAACCCTCTTTTATTCATGAATTCAAACGAGGAAACGGACGATGTCGATAACACAAATGAGACATGCTAAAAATGGCAGCGTCACTTCTACCAATACGGTAAAATGCCAGCAATGGCAGAGCCACATCTACCTATAAGGTAAAAAGCAAGAAATGGCAGCGTCATTTCTACCAATACGGTAAAATGCTAGAAATGGCAGAGGAACATCTGCCTATACGGTAAAAAGCCAAAAATGGCAGAGTAACAACTATCTATACGGTATTATGCCCGAAATGACAAGAGTAACATGTACCATTATGGATACATGCTAGAAATGACAAGAGTCACATATACCCACATGGTAACATGCCATAAAATGGCAGATCGACGTCTACGTATACAGCTTCATGCCTAAATTGGCAAAAGGAATATTTACCTACGCGGTACCAAACCTAAAATGCAAATAAATCTGTACCTACGCGGTAACCTGCCTAAAACGGCAACAAAACCTGTACCTACGCGGTAACCCGCCTCTTCAGGCACAACGACTAGTACCTACATGGTATCCCCGCCGCATACGGCACAAAAACAAGTGCCTATGCGGTACCCCGCCTCTTAAGGCGCAGTAAAGCACTGAAATGAGACCCCGACTCTCAAGGGCATATAATCATTGCAAATTCCTCCTCTAAATTTGGCCCGAGGATCCAAAGGTCAAGCAGTTAGCTAGACGCCTACTCCACATAATTATAATAAACTAAAGATAACAACTACATAATGGCAGAATACTGCTAGACGCTCAAAAATAGTGCAATGACACGATTAAATGAATAAATCATGCATACCATAATTTTATTGCAATGGTGTAACACCCTTCACCGTATTGCGACTAATCTTACAACGAGAAACACGCTCATTATTGCGTGCAAGATGAGAGTCAAGAAAAATACCAAATTCTAAAACATGTTGCAGTCGCAGTGATTACAACATGTATATCCATTATGAGGGTTAACATCTTACCCGTATTGGTCCATCAATTTAATTAAAAGTAATCCACTCTACGTGGTACAATATGACTTTACCCTTTACAGATATTGTCAATTCCTAAATGAAACCAGCATAAACGGTAAATTCTCATTGATAATGAGATCTCCAATAATACCACTGCGACTATAAGATATATAATACAACGTTCAAAATGAACAACTACTGTTCAAATATATGAGGATGCATTGATTAAATAAAATCGCTATGGAGCAGAAGAAGTGTTAGCCAAAATATCATTCCAAGCAGCATAATATGTTACGCTTTACATCATTACAAACTGTAAAACTCTTTCAAAAGTGACCAACCTACAATACTTAGTAGTGCAAGCAAACGCTCTAATACGCACTAGGCGCAGACCTAAGAACGTCAAGAAACTTATCTGCGTCCATCATCGCATTCACAATTACTATAGCTAAATGCCTTTGTTACAATGACTTCTCGCTCATGGCCTATCTTATCCTCTTTAAGATTGTCAAAGCGCATGTTTAAGTTACATGGAAGAGAATGTTGACATCTCTCATTGGACCTATAAATGATATGGACGTAAACCGTCATTTACAAACATTGGCCTAGGAGCCTCCAGTCCGCCATGACGGGCTTTAACTTTTCCAAATGATGTTTCATATGATTTTTACTCTCGTTGCAACCTTGCTTGACTTCAAGCATTTTACTATCAATCGATTCGCCTACGAAAAAAGGCAGAAAACACCTCAAATGGTAAATAATACCTCATATCCTACCGAAAATGGCAGAGAACACCCTAACACGTACACAAATCCCCTATCCTACGAGATGAGATAAAGAATACCCTTACGGGTAAAAATATCTCTTATCCTATGGAAAAATTTAGACAATACTTTAACAGGTCGATTTATCTCTTATCCTATGATGATATGCCAATAAACACCTTGACCTGCATATTTATCATACATGTACGACAACAGATGTCTACCCAAGGCAAATGCTAGAATTCAAACAAGAATCAAATATTGAAACAAAATAGTAAAACAAAGATTACGATTATCTAAAGCATATTAGACAAGCATAGCAGAGGCGACATAGCGCCACTCACACTCTTAGTTTCGATATTGCGACACACACTTCACGCCATTCAACACGAGTCTCTTTTTCTTTAGAAATCTCGACAAAGGCGAGGAGGGGACACATTCCCCACCCATCGAGATGAAAATGAGTTGACCGAAAACTATCCACCTTCTAGTTTCTAACTTATTGAAAAAATTATATCAATATATATTCATTGCATGTTGTGCCATCCTTGATAAATGACAGGGAATTAGCAATCCTACGCCAACGGGAGGGGTGAAGATCTACAATCCTACAGGATATTGAATCCCCTCTTCATAGAGATACAAAGGAGAGAACCCAAAAGGGGCGAAAATCTACAAATCCTACGGGATATTGACTTCCTTGTCCACCGAGATACAGAGAAAAGAACCCAAAAGAGGCTAAAATCAACGAATCCTACGGGATATTGCGCACCGTTCACCTTAAAATACAACGGTAAGGCTTCGCAACAAGGCATCAACCGCTTATTACGAAGACAGTAGAACGACTGCAACTACAAATTGTTAATCCTCATCGGGCGTTCACGCTGAGAGGAGGCACTAAGAGGAGTGGTGTAGGCCAATAGACACTCTATTTTGAAGAAATTCGTAATAAATCAAGGCGCGAACGAAAACCGCTATATCTTATGACTCAGTGCTCCGTTTTTGGATCATGAGATATCAAATCGAACGTCTTTCTGTTTTCTACAGTTCTATTTTCAAGAGTAGTTTATCCTTAGTGGGCCAAGTCTAGAAAACGTGTTTTAGTGTGTCTGCGCAAGTAATTTGTCTTGTTGCGCAAGTTAATAGTTTCCTTTTTAATTAGGAGTTTGTTTCCTTTTTGTTTTAGTCTTTGTTTCCTAGTTTGAGTCTAATTCCTTTTTTTTTTAGGTTTGTTGAGCTATATATAGCTTCTTTTCATTATTTTTATAGAGATTCTTATTATTATCTTTTGATTTATTCAATAAAATGGAATTTATTCCAACTCTGGTGGACTCCAGAATTATCTTTTCGATTATACGCTGGTATTTTTGATTATTTACGCTTCCATTCTACGTCAAGTGGAAGCATAAATAATTGAAAATGCCAGCGTATAATCGAAAAGATAATTCTGGAGTCCACTAGAGTTGGAATAAATTCCGTTTTATTGACTAAATCAAAAGATAATAATAAGAATCTCTTACAAAATAATGAAAAGGAGCTATATATAGCTCAACAAACCTAAAAAAAAAAGGAATTAGACTCAAACTAGGAAACAAAGACTAAAACAAAAAGGAAACAAATTCCTAATTAAAAAGAAAACTATTAACTTGCGCAACAAGACAAATTGCTTGCGCATAAACACTAAAACACGTTTTTTGGACTTGGCCCACTAAGAGTAAACTACTCTTTAAAACGGAACTGTAGAAAACATAAATACGTTCGATTTGAGATCTCATGAGCCAAAAAGGGACACTAAGTCATAAGATATAGTGATTTTCGTTCGGGCCTTGATTTATTACAAATTTCTTCAAAATAGGGGGTCTCTTGTCCTACATCCCTCCCACTTCGAAAAAACTCGACCTCGAGTTATTATGTAGATAGAAAATTACATCCCCATAAAGCTCTTTTACTATCTCATATGAATCATACTTTTTCGAGTTAGACGTTTTGCACATCCCAACGGAAAGTTGACTTGTTACTTCTTTGCCTTCATCGAATAGATCTTGATACATCTTCATATCAATAAGTTTGAACTTCTCATTCTTTACCTTGGACTCTACTTTGCCTTCAACTTTAGCATCATGGACTTCTTTTACGAGATCTTCTACTTCCATATTCGAAAACATAAAGGTTTTTTTGTTCATGCTAGCTCTCCCCTCTTCCTTTTTGACTAGTTCTACACCTTTTAGTCCTCCTTCATCTTCAACAACTTCCACAACTTCTAATCCGCCTTTCTCTTCAACAACATCTACACCTTTCAATTCTCCTTCTTCTTTAACTACTACACTTTTGAATTATCTTCCCTCTTCAACAACACCTATACCTTTACATTCTCCTTTCTCTTTAATAACTTCTAAACCTTGAAGTAAATCTAAATCTTTAACATCATTATGTTGCTTAAAATGATTGTCAGATAACTTTAGCGAGTTCAAAGGCGAGATACATGAGTATTTCTTCAAAGCTTGTTGTGCATCCATCTTCTATGAATTCTTTGTCAACAATCGATCACCTAAAGAATTATTTTGGTAACTCCAAAAAATAAATGGATCGTGGTCAGGCGATAAAAAGAGGTCCATCGTCATCATTTTCATCCTTCTCCAAGATTGGATTGGTGCTTTTCCTCGATGTCTTCGATGAATTTGCAACTTTTCCCACCAAACAGCAACAACGCTCCTTAGTTTATGTGCAACCAAATTCACTTGCCGATATTCAACAACTTCAGCGAATTCAAAGTACCACTCAACATCAGAAATCCAATCTAAAAAATCTTTGATGTCTAGATTTCCGTAGAACAATGGAATATCGGCCTGACTATGGAAATAACTTGGTGATTGGTTATTTTCCATATTGCCACGAAACATACGCTTCTCCTTCTGGTATCTCACTCCTGGAATTTTAATTTGTTTTGGTGGTAAGAAACTGTAGAAACATTGTCTCCAGTCGTGCCACCGAATCATTAATTTTTGCGATTGCCAGCGCGCTCGCATCCCTTTGACCAACATCATTAGGATTTTCTTATGTGGTGCATCTCCCATCCATTGAACAAGGCAAAAATCCTTGCTCTGATACCACTTGACGCAGAACGAAAGCGTAAATAATTGAAAATACCAGCGTATAATCGAAAAGATAATTCTGGAGTCCACCAGAGTTGGAATAAATTCCGTTTTATTGAATAAATCAAAAGATAATAATAAGAATCTCTTACAAAATAATGAAAAGGAGCTATATATAGCTCAACAAACCTAAACAAAAAAGGAATTAGACTCAAACTAGGAAACAAAGACTAAAACAAAAAGGAAACAAACTCCTAATTAAAAAGAAAACTATTAACTTTCGTAACAAGACAAATTGCTTGTTCAGACACACTAAAACACGTTTTTTGGACTTGGCCCACTAAGATAAACTACTCTTAAAAACGGAACTGTAGAAAACAGAAAGACGTTCAATTTGATATCTTATGAGCCAAAAAACGGAAACTGAGTCATAAGATATAGCGGTTTTTGTTCGGGCCTTGACTTATTATGAATTTCTTCAAAATAGGGGGTCTCTTGTCCTACATCAAGGAGGAAATTACCAATAAAGACAAGTTTCCTAACAAGGAGCACTTCTCTCCGATAATTCAAACGCGGACCTTTATGCTACGTAAATTACATTGGGGGTCCATCAACATCTTTGAATGAATTCACGTATCCGAGCTTCGTCATTTAAACTGGCGGGACAAGAGATACTGATGATTCAAACTTAATTTTAGTTTATGAATTATTATTTACAATAATAACTCCCAAACCCGGGGACTACATGATATGGGTATTTCCCATATTGGGCCATGCCCATATTTGGTCTATGTCGGGAATGGCCCCCGATGTACATATCGAATGTAATATTCGATATAGTATTGCAGTTCTCACATCCCGATGCCTATCAATTCTTGAGTTCTGCTATTCAAGGTAAGCTTTAGTTACACTCATATGATGTTCACTATATATCGAAGACCCCCGATATCATCATCGATATAGCACCCAATATGTATCATCGATATATATCATCGACATCAAACTCGACATTGTACCCGACATCATCCCCGACATAGAAGGCATCCGATATCATCCCCGATATCACCTTCGACATCACATTCGATATCCACGAGATACTCGACATACCATTATACGTGATTATATACTTAACTTACCACTAATGAACTACGTTATGCTTGATTCCCTCAAGGGGATACGTAGACAGCTTGGGATAACTCGAGTCCAGTCCGAAATCATCAAAGATCCATCCGTCCCCTCACCACGTCACTTGGAATACATATGTGCAAAGGACAAAGCTAGTTCTTGTGTAGCCTAGAACCAGCATGATTTGGAGTATTTCGTCAGTCCGCCAAGTAAGCGGACGATAATGAACCAAATCAACTAAGTACCACCTAATGTCACCACATTCAGTATCAAGCTTTTGCTTGTTTGCATGTTAATTTAATGGGCAAATATTATTTATGTCCGGTAATTTCGCCTCAAATTCTTTAAATGTACGTTTTGGTTTCGGACTGATAAAAATTACCCCTAAGTTAGTTTGTTTTCTACCAAAAAATGCCCAAATTTTCTTATTCGGGCTTCAGTGCCAACGTGGCAGCCTAAAAATGCCTCGTAAGTTCTTAGGAAATATTAAACTTTTTTTTTCTAATACACGGTCATTGTATAATTAGAAAAGAATAATTCGAAAACTATCCTTATAATTTTTAAATTTCACTTTGCTCCCCAAAGAATATAAAAAAAGGAAGAAAGAAATAAATTTATTATCTACTTCAAATTTTATATTTATTTCATAAAAACTAAACTATAAATTTTTTATATTTATGCTCAATTATTTCAAAAACATATTTGATATTCTTAAGCCCATCTAATTTTGTCATTGTAAAATTCAATATTAACTTATTCTAATATTTAAACAAAATAAGAACAAAGAAAATACATTCATAAAAAAAAGTTTAGATTTTTTGTTTCAATTACTCAAACTCAAAAAAAATGTCATCTTCATCAACCCCCTCTCCCCCCCCCCCCCCCCTTTCACCACCAATCACCATTATCGTTTTACAACGTAACATTGGATACGTTCGCGAAGGGACGAGAGGACGATTTGTATTTTATCACGATCCGATCGAGCTCCGGCACGTAAAACTGATTCGCGGCGGCGCGTAAGTGAACAGAGAAGGAGAATCCATTACCATCGAAGATTGATTGAGCTAACGAGAGGATAACGAATTCGATTTTGGATTGTACGAAGGTGAGGGGGAGGTCGGATACATGAGTGGCGGAGCACTAGCACCCCCAACATTTTGCAATTTTTTTTAATACTACTATATATATGTGTGTGTGGTGAAAAGGATTTGTGTACAAGTTTTCACCCCCTTTTCTCAAATCTTATGTGGGTTTTTTATTACCTTAAAAACAGATGAAGCTGGCCCATATATGAGCCCACAAATAAGAGGAACCAATGACCAAACTAACTAAAAGACTACAGCCCATTATTTAGAGGTAGGGCCTAAAATCTGATTTAACAATAAACAAAAAGAGAAAAAAAAAGATAAAATACACTTTTGGAGTTTCTTACCTCAAAAATGGCGAGATCCTGTCATTCTTTTTGGAGAAGATAAAGAAAAGTCTGCTCAAGCCACTTTGTGTTGAATTCTTGATTAACTATTTATTGTATACTAAGCTACTTATATAACTAGGGCTAGTTGATTTGTAATTAAAAGATTATATGATTCTTACTTTTTTAGTTTTCTAATAACAAGGAAGCTATGTTGCATTATATTAATTTGTTGTCTTTTGTTTATACAGATTTGGGTTCATGAATAATGAGTAAGAAAAGAATTGATTCTTATTTTAAAAAGAGTCGTGTTGAAGATGGTAGTTCCCATAATTTTAATATCGATGACGTTCCTCCTGAAAATCTAAATATTCTTGAAATTCAAGTTGAACATCGAGATTCTCCTCAAAAGAAAATTCAAAGGATTGATGAAGTTCAAAATATCCAAAGGATTGATGAAGTTTAAAATATGAAGCTTGAAAGAGACCCGGGCAAGCGTCAAATGATATAGAACTATACACAAGATAAGATGGATCAAGTTCGACGATTTTATTTAGTAAAGGGCCCTTATCAGGTAAATCCTGAAAAAGATCCTAAACTTGTTGACAAACATGGTAGAAAGCTTCTTAGCTCTTGGTATAAACTATATCCTGGTTGGTTGGAATATTCTCCTACAAAGAATGCTGCATTTTGTCTTAAGTGTTATTTGTTTGCAAAGCCATCAACTGGTTATGGGTCAAATGCTTTTATTGTTGGTGGGTTTCAATCTTGGAAGAAAGTGAATGAGAGAAAAAAATGTGCTTTTTTGCTTCATGAAGGATATGCTCCTAATTCTTTACACAAGGTTGCAGTAAAAAATGTGAGGATATGTTGAACTCAGTGCGACACATTGACAAGATTTGGGATAGACAATCTACTGAATTAGTGGCAAAAAATAGGCTAAGACTCAAAGTTTTTGTGGATGTTGCAAAATTATGTGCATTCCAGGCTATTGCATTTAGAGGTCACGATGAACGCTTTGACTCGTGTAATCGTGGTAATTTTCTGGAGATTGTAGAGCATACAACTTCTTATAATAAAAAGGTTGATTCATGTGTTTTAAAAAATGCTCCTCTAAATGCTACTTACACTTCTTTCGATATTTAAAAGGAGATCTTGTCTATCTATGCTAGCAGAATTCAGAGATTTAT
Source organism: Linaria vulgaris (assembly GCA_948329865.1). NCBI lineage: Eukaryota > Viridiplantae > Streptophyta > Magnoliopsida > Lamiales > Plantaginaceae > Linaria > Linaria vulgaris. The sequence goes on along the minus strand of OX415254.1, from coordinate 102,089,907 downwards.
TCGAGAAAAAATTGGTGATGAAAAGTTTTTCATTATAGTTGATGAATCTTGTGATGAATCGAAAAGAGAGCAAATGGCAATTATTTCGATGTTTGTTGATAAAGGTGGATCAGTCCAAAAAATATTCTTTGATATAGTTCATGTTGAGGACACTAGATCATCTACTTTGAAGAAGTTAATATGTGACGTTCTATCTCATCATAAGCTTAGCACACAAAATATTCGAGGACAAGGGTACTATGGTGCTAGTAACATACGAGGAGAGTGCAATGGGTTACAAACTTTATTCTTGAGTGAATGTCCATATGGCTACTATGTTCATTGCTTTCACATCGTTTGCAGTTGACCGTAGTAGCAACAACTCAAAATGTGATCCCAGCTGAACAATTTTTCTCATATTTGAATATTGTTATTAACGTGGTTGATTCTTCTTCAAAATGTCATGATCAATTGCATATTGCACAGTCTAACCGAATAGCAAAGTTGATTTCAAGTGATGTACTTGAAATAGAGAGAGAGGTAAAAACCAAATTGCACCATACAATGTGCATGTGATACTAGATAGAGCTCCCACTTGAAGTCTCTTGAATAGTTACTTGAGATGTTTGAATCTACCCTTCTTGTATTAAGTGAGATCATAAATGACAAATGTGTTGTATCCTCTAAAGCTGCAGTTGATGAAGCTTATGATGTGATGATATCATTTGAATTTGTGTTTATCTTGGGAAAGATAAACACAAACTCTATTTTTTAATAGAGTTATTGGGAAAGACAAATGAACTTTGTAGGATGTTGCAATGCAAAACTCAAGATATAATGAATGCAATGGAAGTAGTGGAAAATACGAAAGAAATTATTCAAAAATTCAGAGAAGATGGATGGGCTCATTTATATGAAAAGGTAAAGACTCTTTGTGAGGAACATGATATTGATATACCTGACATGAGTGGTCCTCGTCGATCAAGCAAATGACGCGCTAAGAAAGGCAATCCTACTACTTTAGAGCATCATTATCGGGTTGATATTTTTAATGGAACGATTGATAGCATTTTTCAAAAAATGAGGTATATGTTTAATGAACATACGATGGAGTTGCTTAAGTTAAGTTCAGCTTTAGATCCCAGAGATGGCTATAAAAAGTTTGACATAAATAGTATTTGTAGTCTGGTTGAGAAGTTTTATCAATGTGACTTTTCAAAGCAAGAGAAGTTACATATTAAGTATCAGTTTGAGGTTTTTCAAGTTGATATCCGAAGGAACACTAGTTTGCAACAAGCTTCAACAATTTCAGAGTTGTGCCAAGTATTGTCATCAATAGGGAAGTCAACGAATTACCCGCTCATTGATAGATTGATTCGACTCATTTTGGTTCTTCCAGTTTCTACAGCAACATCTGGACGTTCCTTTTCAGCGATGAAAATTTTGAAAACGAGATTGCAGAATAAAATGGAAGATGATTTCTTAGCTAATAGTCTTATTATTCATATCGAAAAACAAATTGTTGATAGTTTTGATGTTGATTCGATCATAGATGAATTTTATTGTATTAAAAAACGTAAATCACAATTTAAAGTATCTAAGTGAATTTTGGTTACTGAGTATTCATTTTGAAGTATGTTATGTTTATTATTATCACTTTATATAATTTGAGATGTTCAGAGTTTATTATTTTCATTTATGTCTTGTTATTTAGATGATATTTAGTATATTTATTTTGAAAAAACTGACTCTTTCATTAACTTGTACAACTATTTTTTACACGTGGTAGTGTTAGTTATCTATCATGTACGTAATTTTTTTTTGAACCTAATATTTTTATTTTATGTATGAATTATATAGTTTTTACGTAAGCAAAAAAAACATTATTTCGCCATTGTTGGTGGTGGTGGTGGTGAAAGAGGGGTGGTTGATGAAGATGATCCCTTTCTTTTTTTAATTTTATTTGTATTTTTTGTTTTGGGTTTGAGTAATTGAAAAAAAAATCTTAAAGTTAATTGTGTTTTTTTTAATAAATGTATTTTCTTTGTTGTGTGAAATTTCAAAGTTATAAGGGTAGTTTTCAAATTGTTCTTCTCTAATTAATTAATTATACAATGACTGTGTATTAAAAAAAAGAAAAAATTTTAATATTTCCTACGAACTTACAAGGCATTTTTAGGCTGCTACACGCTGAAGCTCAAGTAAGAGCAATTGGACATTTTTGGTAAAAAAGAAAAAACAAAAAAAAAACAAACAAACTTATGGGGCATTTTTATCAGCCTAAAATAAAAAATAAATAAAGATTTGAGGCAAAGTTACCGGTAGAAAAAATAATTTGTCCTAATTTAATTAAATCGTCACTCTCATTTAAAAAAATAGTTGCAAAATCGGGGATAAGTAATTGATACGGTCCCTATTTTAAGCAATGTATAAGTAGGCGGGTCGCCAAGCCCAAACCTCAAGATTAAGTCGTATTGTATCAACAAACTAGCTCACTTATTCCTCAATCAAAATAATGTATGTGCATTTGTCCATATGTTTAATTTCATTCTATTTTCTATATTTAAGAACTATAGTACGATGCTTTTTATTCTGTTTTTACTATAAATAATTGGTAGATGCGTGTAAAGTACGTGAATGTATAGTCACCGTCATTTCATAGCATTTCCACTGTGAGGACTTTAAGTGACAACTTTAATATATAGTTAATATACTTATCTCTTTTGAAATAGAATTTGATGCTCACGTTCTAACAAGTAACTACGTCTTAATAAGTGTCTAGGGTGCTAGTCTGCTAGATTAAAGTATTAATATTTATATGGAAATTTTCAATTATTTAAAAACGTGTCCTAACTTTTGATGATTTTCTGACTTTATGCATTTCGATGCGTATCTGCTCTTATACAAATAGTTTAATTATGATTCTGAGTAATGCTTCAAGTGCGATAAATGTGTAGTTTATGATTTATGAATAGAAGATCTAGAATTTTATATAAGGGATAAAACCACACAACCCATGAACTATAAGGACTTTTGGGCACCACCTCTAAACTTTGTAAATAAACATTTTGCCCCCTAAAATTTACAAATTAAAACTAAATCTCCCGTGTAATGACTTTGAATTTTTTGATACTACTGTCACGACGAGGAAAAGATTCTGAAAAAAATATTCCGATAATTTTTTGGTCGAAAAATTGTCAGGGGGCAACTCGGACAGATTGGCAAAGGTTAGGGGGCAAAGTGTTTATTTAGAAAGTTTATGGGGTAGTACCCAAAAGTAGTTATAGTTTAGGGAGTTGGGTGTTTTTATCTCTTTATATAATCTTAGAATCGAATCTGTACATTCAGTCAAAAAAATATAAACTAATCGAGTTTGACAAAAGATTCCTGTCAGACTGAATTTTGTTGGTTATGTACTTATGTTAATTGCATGTTTTATCTATTTTAATTTTGTTTCATAATCCACAGCTTCCTCATATTGACCGAGAGAAGTATTATTACCCATGTAGCTTAGTTAAGAAAAAGAGCTTTTATAGCTAGTTGGGACTTTGGACTTACAGAGTGTTGCATTTTAAAATTTTGAACTTGTCTGCATAATTCGTAAACTACTTTGGATCACTATATATGACCAAGCTTCACATTTTCCCTTAGTTAGATCATTAATTATTAAGTGAATCAATAAAAGCTAAGGTTAAAAATCTTAACTACGCAGTATATCTATTGAGAAGTTAAGATTAAGATGAGTTTCCTACTGAATGATTCCGGTGATTGTACCGGTACAAAAGAGGCATGGTTAATTATATTGGTATGCATGACTTAGGAAATAATTTGAGTAGGCAGGCCGCAGGTATACTCAACTTCATTGCGTACTCCTTTAGTCCTAACATATATGTATACAAGTCAAAAGGTCTTTTCTCTCGGGGAAAAGCTCACTATATCTTAAGCATGATCGACACAAGTGCGACTTAATTTATTCAGAAAAGTTTTTGAACCAGCTACGACTTCCCTTATTTGGCAAGAAATTTGAATTTTCGTTATGTTCGTTATCAATGGCTTTCCGGATTTAGAAACTCCAGTTAATTACTTTAAGTTGTGATTTCAAATTCGGATGTAAAAATAGAACTTCATGCATAGATCACTCACTTCGTGATTTTCAGTTTTAGAGATTATTCTATTGAGAAGAAATTTCTCTCGAAACTGTAAACATTCTTTAATCATTAATTCGGTTCTAATATTCCACTCAATGTTTGCTTTCTGTCGTGTGTTCTTTTTTTTTTTTTTTTTTAATCGAGAAAAAAGAAATTTATTAAGAAGACACGGAGCACAAGAAATACTCCACAAAGTATTTGATCAAATATTACATGAAAGAGGTGACATAGACCACTTCCGAAAAGAATAAGAAGAACTAGAGACTCTCAGACTTAATCCAACTCCAGCCTTTTATTTTAATACTTTCGGTTATCTCCTGCAGCACCGGTTGCTTATTTTTGAAACAAAAGTTATTCTTGTAATCCAAATTTCCCAGAATACGAAAATCCAAATGCTTCTCAAGTCCTGCGACTTCATGAACTCTGAAATCAATCCCCCGCACACTTGCTCAAAAAGATTCTTTGCATTACTAGGTAAAACAGAATCAACACCAATCCAATTAAGAGTGCTAAACCAAATCTGATATGTAAACGTGCACGTACAAAAAAGGCGATATGTATCCTCCGCTGCCGCATTACAGAAAGAACAAACACCATTGCCCATTGTAATTCTCCGCCTAAGTAAGTTACCCTTTGTTGGGATTCTCTCGAGCAACATTCTCCACACAAAGGCTTTAGCTTTCAAGGGTGCCCCAATTTTCCACATTTTTTTAAAAATAGAATCTGGTGGTACAGCGAAGAGAGAATTCGATAAGCAGATCTAACCGAGAATTCACCCTTGTTCTCGCTTTTCCAAGTCCATCGGTCCAGCTTCCCCGGGATTGGAGAAAAAGGTACAATTAGTGCGCATAACTCATTTAACAATGAATATTCCCAACAAAATAACTCTTAACTCCACCGCCATTGCCAAACCCAGCCATTGTCAGTCCATTTACCTTTGTTTGCAATTGAGTAATCTTTATCTGCAGCAACGGAAAAGACCGGAGCAAACCTTGGGTACAATGGTTCATTCCCAAGCCATTTATCTTTCCAAAAAGAAGTGTCTGCTCCATCACCAATATGTCTAACAATTTCATCGCTGAACCACTGCTCGTTTAATCTTCCTTTGTCAAAACCCAGTAGGTCCTTCCACCATGTCGATGAAGGCTTGTGTTTATATTTTCAAATACTAAGGTTTGTTGGTCGACTAATACTCTCGTATCTTGCGTCATAGCATATCGCCTCCCTGTAATAAATGCCACTTCCATTTGGACACAATTGTAGAGTTGAAACACTCCAAGTCCTTTATGTTGAGACCTCATGAATCTCTATGAAGGCACAAACGAATCCAACGAACCCATGGTATTTTTGCGGCTTCTCTACTCCCATCCCAAAGGAATTGTCATTGTATACTCACAATCTCTTCGATAATTTTCTTTGGAGCTCTATAAAAAGAAAAAAAGTACAATGGTAAGCCAACAAATACAGAATTAAGAAGAACGATCCTTCCTCCAAAAGCGATATGTTTGTTATTAAAACTCGACATTTTTTTTATTAAAAGTAGAGACAACATGCTTCCATGTTTTAGTCCTCCTGTGATTGACTCCAATCGGTATTCCCAAGTATTTAATGGGGAAGTGGTCTATCTTGCAATTGAAAACGGCTGCAAATTCGCTTAACAAAATCCCCTCCACATTAATCCCCACAATGCTGATCTTAAGAAAATTAACTTTTAAACCAGAGATTAATTCAAAGTTCCTGAGAATGGCTTTGATGGCCATCACAGTTGAGTAAGAACAATCACAGAAGATGAATGTATCGTCAGCAAATTGCAAGTGGGTGATTTTCAGGTTGGTCTCTCCAATCTTGACACCATTAAGCAAACCCTCTATGCTAGCTTTTTTGATCAGCCAACTAAGCCCCTCGACAACAAGGAGGAATAAAAGAGGCGAGAGCGGATCTCCCTGCCTCAAACCCCGAGATGGCTTGAACTGATCCATCGGGCTCCCGTTGACAAGGATAGAAACTGAGGCTGATTCGAGACATTCAAGAATCCATCGCCTCCACTTTGAACAAAATCCCAAACCTCCATCATCTTGATAAGAAAATCCCAACACACAAAGTCACACGCCTTTTCAAAGTCTACTTTGAACATGATTGCTTGTCTATTCTCTTTCTTAATAGCGTCGACGACTTCATTTACTGAGACAATATTGTAAATTAAAGGATGATTGCTCCTTAGAGATGATCATAATGATAACTTTTGCGAGCCTCGTCGACAAGAGTATTCTGCCAAAGATTGCGGGTTATGTTTTTTTGGGATCAAGACAATAAAAGACAGGTTTATCTCACGTACTAACTTCCCGTTTCGCTGGAATTCTGAAATAAAGTTAAAAAGATCTTTATTGATCAAAGACCAAAATTTTCTATAAAAACTGAGGTTGAAATCATCTGGCCCTGCACACTTAGATCCATTGCAACCCCAAACTGCGTCTTTGATTTCTGCTATTAGCGAGGGGTTGGTTAGGAGATCATTGTCCTCGTTATTGATTTTTTTGCACTCCATCTATCCAAGGAAAGGTCGTTCCCAAGTCTACTCACAAAAAAAGATTGACATAAAACTCTCCAGTGTTCTTTATTTCTTAATTACACATGATTTTAAACTATACTCGCTTACTTTTCTTTTCTATTTTATTTTAATAAAGAACATGTGTACACGTTATAATCTTTACCAATTTTAATGAGACTAACCACATAAGTGATTATGAGGTAGCTGAAAATTCCCAATCTTGTTAATATTGAGGCAAGAAGTTTCTAAAATTGCAAAAATAACATGGCGAACTTTTGGCATTTTGAAAATATAAATTAATTGAAAGTGAATTACTTAATTATTCTAGGATTTTACGTGAGTAAATAAACCATAGGACATTCGAAATTATATCATGCAAAGTGTGCGTATTAGGTATTATTGATATCTATCACATATTGTTGGAGAATAACTTGGCCTTTTGGAGCATAATAAATACCAAAGCCTATTTGGTATTTATTATCACATATATCGTTGGAGAATAATTTGGGATTTTGTAGTATTATAATATATACCAAAGTCTATGTTGGCGAACGTTCAACTCGAACTCTGGGAGTTCCAAACCGTGACAGAGACCTTCCACGAACCTTGAAAGATATCACAAATAGAGGATCGATAGTCAAGGTAATGAAATTTCCCCCGTCAAATATGGGAAGTAGAAATCTTAACAGAAAGGATAGAAAGTGAGGTGAATCTATCGAACTTGTGGCAGAAGTACGGCTCGAGTGCATGAGAGATTAGCAGACAGATATATCTAACATCGAAAATCCTGAGTCAGTTGATACTGACATGGTTGGGGCGGAACTTTGTTGACCCCATCCAAGAATATCACCTTTATAATTCCCCAATGAAGGTCGTTTCTTGGAATTGCCAAGGCGCTGGAAATAATGAATTCTACTTGAATTTCAGAGCTAGTGAAAAGCCATAGCTCGGATGTTGTTTATTTGCTCGAAACTCGCGTCCCCGAGGACCGCTCGTATGAAATAGCACCTAGACTTGGATTTTCTGATTTTTGTATCACTCCTACTAATGGAATGGATTGTGGGATATGGATGCTATGAAACTCGGATAATATGCGAGTGGAGATTAAAGAATGAGAGGATCAAGTTATCCACGCAAGAGTAGGGCCAAAGAATCAAGACATATGGCGAATTTTGGAAATATACGCCAAACCCCATACTGAAGATAAGGTGCGACTTTTGATAGTCTCGAAAGATGGGCTTATTTGAGCGACGAACCTTGGCTATTCCAAGGTGATTTTAAAGAAATCAATCGCACATACGAGAAGGTGGGGGAGACATGGATTCGATGAATAGATGCATCGCGTTTCAGCAAAGAATTGATTCGTGGGGTGTTCATGATTTGGGATTCCAAGGTCCGAATTTTACTTGTATTAACAAAAAGGATGGAGACGCACTCATCAAAGAATGGCTCGACCACGCGCTTACCAACACAAAGTGGATCAATCTTGTTCTAAATAATGTGGTACTTCACCTCCCCCGAACTCACGGGGACCATCATCTGATCATCACATACTGTTGCGGGAATGAGAGGCAATCATATTGTTGCGAGAAGGAGAGGCAGCGCACAACATGGCCGCTATAATTTGAAGCCATGTGGCTCAAACATTTGGGGTACGAAGAAACGCTGAGATCAGTTTGGAAGGGTAATCCGAGTTTGCTAGAGGCCATTGAACCCATTCGGCAACTGATGATGGTATGGAATCAAGATCGATTTGGTAATATTTTTAAGGCAAAAAAAAGAGTGCTGAAACGTTTGGAAGGGGCGCAAAGAACACTCGGCGTCAGGCCAAACTCGTTCCTTGAGAGTTTTGAGCGAGAAATTATTCAGGAGTATAATGAAATCCTTCAGCGAAAGGATACCTTTTGGAGTCAGAAGTCACAAGTGCAATGGCTTGATGAAGGCGACAAAAACACGAAATTCTTTCATAAATCCACTCTCGTGCGTCGAAAGAAAAATTGAATCATGTCCCCTGAGATTGATAGAGTTCGGATGGAGGAGCCAGTCGTTCTTAAAAGCCACGGGGTTCAGTTTTTCAAACGATTTTTCACCGGGACGTAAGTAAGAACTCCGAGTCTAAGAATCTCTCAGCTCTAGCAACGGATCGACCTGAAATCCACTGCTATCGTGGGTGCAGATTTGGATATGGAGAAGTTGAAAGCGACGGTTTGGTTGACGCATCCTCTAAAGGCCTTGGGGCCGAACGGAATCCAAGCTAACGTTTACCAGATATTCTGGAGTTGGATCAGCCCCTCGCTCTTTGAATTCGTGCGCAACGCTTTTAAAGAGCGTCGCTTTGATCTGAAGTTATGCGCGGCTTATCTCTGCTTCGAAGGTCCCAAGCCCTGATTTTATCGCACAGTTTTGGCCCATCTCACTTTGCAACGTGAACTATAAATTCATTACGAAAGTTGTAACAATGAGATTAAGGAATATCATGCCTACTTTGATCGCGCCGACTCAGACGAGTTTTATTAAGGGCAGATGCACGCATGATAATGTTTTTGTTGTTCAAAAAATCCTCCATTCTCTTAGAAACAAGAAGAAAAATAAGGTTGGGTGTATGCTCCTTAAGCTTGACTTAGAGAAAGCATACGACAAGATTAGTTGGCGTTATTTGGAGGAGACCTTGATCGCTTTCAATTTCCCTAAGATATTGTTGAGCTAATCATGTTTTGTGTCACCAATGCTTCAACATGGATACTTTGGAATGGGGAACCTCTCGAGGCTTTTAAACATGGGTGTAGCTTAAGACAAGGGATCCGTTATCTCCATATCTTTTTGTCTTGTGTATCAAGCGACTCTCGTACATAATCCAGGAGGCGGTGTTTGAGAATAGGTGGGAACCGATTTCGATATGCAGAGGAGGACCGAAATTCTCCCATTTTTTTTTTTCGATGATTTAATTCTTATGGGAAAAACGACTTTAAAGACAGCGCGCATGATGAAGGATTTTTTAGATTTGTTTTGCAGTGTGTCGGGCTTAAAATTAAGTGCGCCAAAGTCGAAGTTTTTTTTTGCAAAGTCGGGGGATGCGCGGTTGAAACTTAGAATATGTGCGTATTTGGGTTTTTCGCAGACTCCTCACTTGGGCAAATGTTTGGGGGCTCAGCTCATACATGGCCGATTGAAGAGGGAGAATTTTAACGATACAATGGATGCCCTTCTTAAACGTTTCTTAGGATGGACAAGCAAGACCTTATCACTTGCGGGGCGTGCCACACTTATCCAGTCTGTATCGACGGCCATATCAATCCATCTAATGCAATCGAGTTAGATTTCGGAGAACGTTTGTGCACGCTTGGATAGGATGAATAGGGCGTTTCTTTGGTCGAATGATCCGAATATTAAGAAACTTCACCTCGTTGGGTGGGCAAAGATGACAAGTGAAAAGAAACATAGAGCTTTGGGGATTCGTACGGCTCGACACAATAATGAAGCCTTGCTCGCGAAGATTTTTTGGAAGATTCTGGTGAAGCAACCTTGTATTTGGCTAGTCTTGATTAACGCTAAATATTTGAAGAAGAAAAGTCTTGCGAACTATGTGTGTAAGTCCCGTGATAACCTCACTTGGAAAGGGATCATGCATTGTATGCACATGATCAAACCGTGCTTAAGATGGCGAATTGGGAACGGCCCTACGATTTCACTTTGGCACGATAACTGGATGGGGGACTCAGCACTATGCGACTTCATTTGATCATATTGATGAGAGTGAAAAAGAGTTAAATTGGCCGATGTTGTCGACGAGAATGGAGAGTGGTACTTAGACGAACTAAATACAATTATACCGCAAGATGTGAGACAAAGGATGATGGGGAAAAGAATTATTTTTGGAGAGGATGAGAACCGAATTGTGTGGAAGGAAACAGTGAATGGTCAATTCTCGTGCCAAAGCGCGTATCGAGCTATACATCGGATGGCCCGAGATGTTATACCTCAAGACACAAAGCTTGCATGGGTTTGGAGAATTCCCTGCAAAAACAAAATTAGATTTTTCATGAGGCTTGCGGCACAAAACTGTCTAGCGACTAACGAGCTTCGGAAAATTAGAAAGCTCAAGGACTCAGCGAGGTGTGATTTGTGTAGAGTCCAGGAGGAGTCGACGTTGCATATTTTAAGGCATTGCACCTTACGGGGAACGAATGGAGGACCAACATTAGGGATGATGAGTGGCTAAAGAGAAATTTGCTGGACTTGGAGAATAGAAGCATGTTGCTACCAAATATACAATGGGAATTAATTTTTGCTGCGGGACTTTGGATAATATGGAAAGCGAGGAACGCCCAAGTCTTCAAGCACAAAATTGAATCTAGTTTTGCATCGGTATGCCATATTAAACAATTGAGCGTTGATTTGGCGTCGATGAAAGGAAATTACCGCAAGGCCGAAGGAGAGAAGTGGGAAAAACCAAGGCAATGATGGTTCAAATTAAATATAGACGGCAGTGTGTGTAGTCGGGAGAATTTCGGTGCCATTGGAGGAGTTGTTAGAGACGAGTTCGGCGCATGGAGCTGAGGTTTTACAGAGAACTTGAGCAGCCCCACGGTGTTAGGGGCGGAGATCGAAACGATCAGAAGATGTTTAAATCTTGCATGGGAAAGAAGAATTATGCGGCTAATTATTGAGACGGATTCTAAGGATGCTTTTGAGTTGATTACCGACACGTCGAAAAGAGATGCTCACCTTCATGAGAAGATTGAAGAATGTCGTACACTCCTTCGCATGCCGTGGGAGAGCGACTTTAAGTGGATCGCGAGATCAAGAAATAAATTGGCAGACGCACTTGCAAAGCACAAAGGCAATATGGATGGAAGTTTATGTTTTATGCATACCCATCCCCCTAGTCTTAACTTGATTATATCGATGAATGTAGTTTAAGGGCTTAGTTTTCCTTTATTTGGAGGAATTATTATTTCTGCCCATTATCTTTTTTTTAAAACTTAAATGCCCGTTTTTTCAAAACATGCTAAAAATGCCCTGTATCTTTTAAAATTTCTATTAAAAATGCCCGAAGTGAAATTTTCGGACAAAAAAGCCTACATGGCTGCCTAGTCAAAGAATCGCGTTGCCTAATCAAAAAGTCGCGCCCGACACCTGAGATTTCACTTCGGGCATTTTTAGTAGAAATTTTAAAAGATACATGGCATTTTTAGCATGTTTTGAAAAAATGGGCATTTAAGTTTTGGAAAAAAAGATAATAGGTAGAAATAATAATTCGTCATTTTCAAAACAAATAGTAGGTGTCGGGCGCGACTTTTTGATTAGGCAACGCGATTCTTTGACTAGGCAGCCCCGTAGGCTTTTTTGTCCGAAAATTACACTTCGGGCATTTTTAGTAGAAATTTTAAAAGATACATGGCATTTTTAGCATTTTTTGAAAAAAGGGGCATTTAAGTTTTGGAAAAAAAGATAATGGGCAGAAATAATAATTCGTCCCCTTTATTTCTACCAAATATATATATATATATAATATATTTCACCTCCCTTTAATAAAACTTTTAAGAAACATGTAATGGATCATGATAAATTTCATTCTCAGACCGATGTGGTAAAAATTATAGAATATTAGGACAGTATAGGACTGTCGGTTTTATCTATATAATGTCCACATTCTGGGTCATTGTTAACTATGTTCCCCTAAATTAAATGTAAATGGGATAATACAAAACAAAGTTCACTTTGGAGACAGAATGTAGCAAATGTTACCGCCCATCTTTTCTCAGTGCAAGATTCGGATTCTCCTATATATATATATCATGTTAATGATAAATGAATGCTGTTGACATCTGCAAATTAAATTATGTATCACTACTGTCAATCAATATATGTTACTCGACGAGGTTCTTATTCTTTTCTCTTTTCTTTTCTCCTTCCCTTTTCGCCGTCAATTTAGTTGATCTTTACTTGTACAAGAAAAGAAAAAATTTGAGGATTATTCTTTACTAAAGTCAACCGTAAATCAACGAACATTATAAATTGTTAGCTAATGATATCTGAGTTGCAACCTTTTCTTCCCATTATCAACGGGTAATAACAGATGATAGTTCAGTTGATAATTTTGTCCTAATATTCTTAGGCACGGCAAAAGATCCATTTCTAGCTTTTCAGCTAGCTGTTTAACCAAAATAGATTCTAACCATTTGCCCATTCTAAGAAACAATTATCAATAAATTAATGATTGTAGAAGAAATAACGTACAATCTAATGACATAAGAAAAATGGGTATTTTGTCCCATTTGTGTACTCTTTGATCTTAATACTTAGATTGATGATTAAGTAAGTAAAGAATGAACACCAAATAGAAAATCATTTGACATTTCTTGTCATTGCCTTTAATGTAAAGGAAGTTTTTTTTTTTTTGGTAAATCCTTTAATGTAAAGGAAGTACAACACACTCTTATTTGAAGAACCATATTCTTCTTAAAAGCCTCATAACGGATATCTAACAGTCCCTTTATTTTTTATTAGGCAATGAAGCCTTTGCACTAGCATATATGTAGGATGTACGGCTTCAACTATATATAAAACTTGTAGCTAATTCTAAAAGCATATCATCTATTTCTTTGTAATAAATATTATTGCACATCGAAACACATATCGGAGCAAATTTATTATCCGTGAATGTGAAATTTAATTTATGAAGTACATACCGCTTTTACACTGTTACAAAATCATCGTATACAACAACATTGCAATTATATAATCATGTACTTTTTAATTATTACAATATAAAGAATCAAGGTAACTGATGAACATAACAACAATATAGAAAATCATTAAATTACCCTCACATAACTTTGCACCAATTTTATCACGTGGAGTTGAGGGGCTATAATACAAGATTACAGGTCAATATATTCCCGGACAAAAATAACATTTTTTTATGGATAAAATATTCATTAAAAAAGACAGAATAAGAATAACAAGAAATACAAGAGAAAGCAATAAAACAACATCCAGAGGATGCAAAAAGGACATTATTTACAATACTAAAAGAGTTATTATTAAAACGTATCCAAGATCTTCCCCCGTATAATATATAATACCTTAATATACTTTCTAACGTAGAAATATTAAAATACTAATTTTGCATATGTAATGTAATGTAACTAACATATGCTAATTAAATTAAGCTCCCAAATTCCATTCACCTTCCTTTTGATTCTGTTCACTTCACACCCCCTTTCCCTTTCACCAACAAACAAACACTCTTTTGTATAAATACAACTCTCTTCCCACAACCACTAACCACCAACATATCACACAACGCTATTAGCTGGTACTAAAAATCACCATTAGTTCAACTAATTATTAATGCTGGGATTTTTCAAGAGAAGAGAAATCACAACTAACAAAATGAAGAAAAATAATGGATCAATATTAGCCAATAGTAATATTGTTGATCAAAAAGGGTACGACAAGATTCTCACCGTGAGAAAAACCTCCCTCTTCTTCTCTGGCGACGGATTCACCGCTTACGGATCCAAAGGCGAACTCGTCTTCCGAGTGGACTCCTATGGACCCGAGCCACAGCGAACCGGTGAGGTCGTGCTAATGGACGCTATCGGTAGATGCATCCTGACCCTTCGACGAAAGGTCAGTTATATATAGTTTCACTAATTACTATTTATGCATTTATTGATTTTATACGTAGAACTAAAGTGTTGTGTTCAACAATCTGGTATACAGAGGCCTAGCCTGCATCAGCGGTGGGAAGGATTCGCTGGAGAGGGGAAGGAAGGAGCAAAAGCGGTGTTTGGCGTCCGTAGATCATCCATGATCGGACGGTGGAGCGTGACTGTGGAAATGTACTCGAACCCGGGGGAGGAGTACCAGATTGTTGGCTCGTTTGCCAGCCGGAAATGCACGGTGTATGATTCGGAGAATAGGATCGTGGCGGAGATCCGCCGTAAGGTGGATAGTTCGACGAATGTGATGTTAGGAAAAGACGTGTTTACCCTTTGTGTGAAAGTGGGTTTTGATGCCGCTTTTGCGATGGGGTTGGTGTTGGTGCTGGATCGGATTCATGGGGATTCTGTTTACGGGTATGGGGATGGGGAGGTTAATGGGAGGAGTAGAGTGGGTGTAGCACCCATGGTGGAGCCATGTAAATTTTGATCATATATATCATCATATTTGTATATCAAATCAATGTATTCACTATAGTTGCGTTAATGGAATGAGATGGCTAGGGGCTCTTTTTGTCCCCTCGTGTAAGTATGTAACTCTAGTGCATGATAACGTTCATGAAGCATGAATACGGAGACAAATTATAAAACTACGAGATATATGTATGCATATAGATTTAGCAACACACAACTTATATTTGGCGTCAAATTTAGATAGTCAAACTCTCAATAACAAAAATAGTAACAAATGACGAGTACGATTCGTAAGTTGCACATCGATGTGTAGCATGTCAAATGAACACAGAGCTTATCAAACTAAAATGAGGCCAGCTAAATGACGAAAAATTATTATGTACATCTTCTGCATGGATGACGTGATACAACTCATGATTGAGATTAAAAGGGTTCTCTAAATTATAGGAAATAACTACCCAACACTCCATCTACACCATGTATTGGTAGAAATAACCAACTAGGTGCACCACGTCATCTTACAACGGTTGTACCTAATAATTGCTCATAAATGACCCTATTCGATTGCAAAAGAATCATCTTTTATGTAGGGCAACTCGCGATGAATACGGACTCCTTCATAAACTTAACACACGGGGTGATGTCCATTTATGAATGTTGAAGCTATTAATAATGATCTCATGCACAAAGTAGCTTTAGGGCCTTCTATACCCCTTTGAGACGACCTCTTGAAAGGATAGAGGCACATGGCATTGCCCATCACACAAATCTCTAATGAGAGCTAACACAAATGTCCAATGAGCTCACACGCTTAACTGCATTCAAACTCGGACAAGAAATGATCCATGAGGAGCTTATTACACCTCACATGGTTTGATGCGGGGTAATTTCGTATGTTGACTTGTCACTCCACATCAGACTAGCTCGAGCTCCTGATTGGTCCCAAACTAGCTTTGAGTTCGAAAAACCTGCACTAGAAACACAATACGTGAACTAGGCCGGGGTTGACCCCGCCAAGGCACTCTGATGCCTAACTCGGTATATGCGTGTCATCTAGGTCAGACTATAAGTCATTGATGTGGATTGGGGGTTTGTTGATTTCGGACTGAACTTGGGGTTACCAAGCTGCCTATGTATCCCGTGTAGGAAATCAAGCCAAACGTAATTCATTGTTTGAGTGTAAGCCAAACGTAATTGGAGGCGAGGGTCGCCCTTATAGGGTGAACCATTTCCCAATCGGATCTTAGTTGATGGCTCAATATCTGTTGTTGATGCTTCAGCATTGCGCAGTTTACGATTTTGCTCATAACACCTGTGGGAGTTAGTGACTTAGGCTCAATGGTATTTCCATAATTCTACCAACTTGGACGTAGTCGCAACTGTGGAAGCCTGTGTCGCAGTGAAAGCTTGTATAGTTGTTGCAACTAGGCGATTGTTGCAACTGGGTGGCGAGAGTCAGATTAGGTTAAGGAGTTAAGCTAATGGGTCGTGGGCCTTATGAGCGGTTTTAACAGACAACCTATATATATACTCTGTTACGCAGCCGATTTCACAACGGTTTTTTGTTACCCATTGTACTCTATATCTCCTCAATAAAATTGGATCTCGATTTCTCCCTTGGATTAGGGTTCTTCATCACATTGATGCTAGAACGCCGAACCAAGTAAATTGCATGTGTTCTTCGTGATTGTTTACTTTTCTTGTTGCATTGTTATTCAAATTTTTTTGTTCGATTTGTGCGTTTCAATTGTGATTTGATTCGTTAAATTTTGCGTTCCATTGAGCGATTTCACTACAAATTGGTGCGGTGGACGTGGATCTGGTCATGGCGACGACAAGATTTGATGCAGAGAAGGTTACAGGGCTAAACGATTTCGGAGGTGTTTGGTTGAAGCTTGACAGCTTGTATACGACTAAATCGTTGGTAAATCGTTTCTATAAGCATGCTCTGTTTTCTTTTCGTATGCATGATGATAAATCGATAGAGGAACAAATTGATACGTTTAACAAGTTGATTCTGGATCTTGATCACATTGATGTTGAAATTGATGATGAAGATCGAGTGTTACTGTTGTTAAGATCATTACCTAGATCTCATGCTAGGAAGGCATTGAAATAACAATTAGGTGATGTTCTAACAGTAAGTGGACATAATCAGGAAAATAGGAAGGAGAAGAGGTCCAAGTCGCAGAGTATGAATGAAAAAAAACCGTTCAATTGTTGCAATTGTCAACATGAAGGCCACACCAGAAGGTTCTGTCCTAAAAGGCAGAGTGGTGGTGGTGACAAGACTGAGGAGTCTGTCAATGTTGCAACTGTGCAAGAGGGGTATGAGTCTGTTGATGCTCAAGTAGCTTCTGTGAGAGATTCAGAGAATGTGTGGGTGTTAGGTTCTAGTTGTATAGGATATGTGAGGTTCACCTTTCACATTGGATCTCAGAAACTGTTGAGATTGGTGAGATCTGTCCCTGGAAAATATGTCATGGGTATAGTTGCAACAGCAACTGTCCAGGGGGTTGTTTCTAAGTCTGAGTTGGAGCACAAGGGATTTGCACATGTGAGTGAAAGAGGTTTGTTAGAGTTGGGGAAGCATTGTCTGTTGGTAGCTGAAAAGCTAGAGGAGATTGGTTATTGTGAATATTGTAATTCTGTTCATACTGATCTGTTGGGACCCTCAAGAACTGCTTCATACTCTGTTGCAAGGCACTTCTTATCACTGGTGGATGGTTATTCCAAGAAGATGTGGTTATTTGTGTTGAAGACCAAGGACCAGACAGTTGGAACATTCAAGAGCTGGAGGACCATGATAGAGAAGACTGGATTGCAATTGAAAAAACTGAGAACAGACAATGGTCTGGAGTTTTGTTCAGCTGACTTCAGTGAGTGTTGCAGGATAAATGAGGACACTATGGTTGTTAAATGCAATGGTGATTTACTTGGGCAAGTTGTTGAGATTAACAATTGTGTTAACTCAGGAAATAAGGAAGATAGTGGTTACCAGCTTGAGGTGGAGCCTATGGCTGTTAGGGAACCAGATCATCCTGGCAATGGGTTACTTGAAGAAGAACCAGTTGCAACTGAGCCTGTGGATCAGGCTGAATTCAACTACATGCTGACCAGAGAAAGAGTTGGAAGTCAGGGTAAGGGACCAGTGAAGTATGGTTATAAAGACTTGTTTGCATATTCACTAGTGACAATGAGGAGTGCATTGGGTGACGATCCAAAGGACTACAAGGTTGTAGTGAATAGCAAGGATAGACATGATTGGCTGGATGCTATGTATGAAGAAGTGAAGTCTTTGAAGGATAACAATACTTGGTATCTTAGTGAAAGACCAAAGGGCTTATGGTTGGTTAGATGTAGATGGATGGAGTTAGAACAAATGGATGTTACAACTGTTTCCTTGTATGAGAACTTAGTTGAAATAAAAGGCAAGAAGAATCATATGAATAAATCTCTGGATGGCATGAAGAAATCTCCTAGGCTGTCGAAGTTGAGATTTGATGAGTTCATGATGATGGTTGGCTTTCTGAGGAGTAAGTATGTCAGTTATGTCTACTTTAAGTTCAAGGAAGAAGAGCAGTTGACATTTTTGTTTCTAGAAGTTGATGATATTCTGATCATCAGCTATACCAAGATCGAAGTTGCAACTGTGAAGTCCAAACTCAAGGTGGAGTTTGTAATGAAGGATGTAGGAGCAACTAAGAGGATTCTGGGTATGGAGATAAGAAGAGACAGAGCTGAAGGGTTGTTGTACTTATCTCATGTGGAGTATCTTAAAAAGATACTGGATAAATTTGGAATCTCTGGAGAACTGGAAGTTGCAACTCCATTGTCTCAAGAATTCAAATTTGGATGTTTGGGCACCAGGGAATCAGTTACTGGGTTTGTCTGTACAACATTTGGAACTGATGCTAGCTGGAAGGCTAGGTTGCAGAGAGTAGTTGCAACATCAACTACTGAAGCAGAGTTTATTGCACTGACAGTTGCAATAGTGGAAAATCCGGCAGATTTGATCAATATGGTTTTGCCCAGAAAGGTTGATCCTTGTCTGGATTTGTTACAACTGAAGAGTTGGTAGTCCTTGGGATTAGTTGGAGGAGTTGAGTTGCTGGTTTTGGGATTGAAGTAGAGTTATAGAAATAAGGTGGAGAATTGTGGGAGTCAGTGACTTAGGCTCAGTGGTATTTCCATAATTCGAGTTGGGAGCACGAGTTATGAAATCGAGTTGAGAATCCGAGTTGAAGATCAGCATTGTGCGACTTTATAATTTTGCCCATAATTCTCTCGTCAGAAGTCGGATTGATGAACCGCTTCTTGATATAGAAATTAGACTCAAAGGGCTTTCCATGCATATAAGCCATGATAACTCAAATTCAACTATTATAAGTCGAATTCGAGTTGGGAACTCAAGTTGAAGGCTTTGGGCAGCCCCTCCTCAATGTGAAGGCTTTGGAGGGTATTTATAGGTGATAGCTGGCCTATTTTCATGGTCTTGGGCCTCTCTTGTTCTATTATGCGAGTGGGCTTGGGTTTCTCTTGTCCAATTGGGCGCAATTTCAGTAATTTGACAAATTTCTTCAATACTCATCAGAATTGAGATCCGTTTTTTTGCGTTAGAAACCACACATTCATATCTTTCCAACGGCTTATGGCTTATAGCCTGATTTGGTCTACAAGTAGAGTAGTGAATTTTACAAGATGTGCTTTCATTTGCCTCTTGTTTTATTGTTAAAGACACATAACCAGCAACTTAAGTTGTTGTGGTTTGTCGTTTTCTGAAGCCCGCATGATGACATTTCATTACACGCGAGCAATACAATTTATGGTACAACATGGTTAAACCATAAATAAAAAGAAAATGAACGATGATGGGCAAGTTGAATTCCTTAAAAAGAAAAACCAAACCACTTTTGAGGGATAGACAAGTTCTAGATATTCGAAAACAACCATACTTCACAAAGATCCAACGAAAATTAGTTGCACGACCACCAACTCACTTACCAATTATTAATGATGATCCACTATATCTAAAAACCGACTTAGCCTTATTTCCAGGAACCAACCATAAACACAACAACACTTAGTAAAGTTAGCCTAGATGGGACTTGAGGCTACATTTTTGAACTCCACTAGCTGTTATGACTGGGTGTTTGAATAAAATAAGGTGATAACGAGGCTTCCGTTACAAATAACGGAAGCCTCGTTATCACCTTATTTTAGATATAGTGGATCATCATTAATAATTGGTAAGTGAGTTGGTGGTCGTGCAACTAATTTTCGTTGGATCTTTGTGAAGTATGGTTGTTTTCGAATATCTAGAACTTGTCTATCCCTCAAAAGTGGTTTGGTTTTTCTTTCTAAGGAATTCAACTTGCCCATCATCGTTCATTTTCTTTTTATTTATGGTTTAACCATGTTGTACCATAAATTTTATTGCTCGCGTGTAATGAAATGTCATCATGCGGGCTTCAGAAAACGACAAACCACAACAACTTAAGTTACCAAGGAAAAATTGAATATTCTATAACACTTTTTCTACAGTGAGTTTTTCTCAACTCATCTTGAGAAAGTTATATTTGGCATACAACCATATTTAAATAGTTTTTGAGGATTTTGTCATTTCAATGATTCGTCCTAAATAACAAGCTAACGAATCCCCTTCTTCTTGCCATTGAACCTTTAATGTTACAATATTGAATTATTTGTGCAACACTGAATAAGTATATGTTTAAAACACTGTTTGAAGGTTGAATTTTTATTAAGGGACTATCAAAATTCAAAATACAAATGTGAAAGAATGTACCAGCTAATATAAATGGGTTAAAATCTCGTTTCAAATATATGTTTCAGTCTGTTAAATTGTAGAATTTTTTTCCAAAGTTTGAGATACTTTAAAGAGTCTCAAAATTATAAAAAATTGTAATTACAAATAACTTAGAAAATATTTGTATATTTTGTTTTAGTAGGGTCAAAAATGAAAACTTTAAGATATTTCTCAAGAATAAGGAGGATCTTTTGTCCATGCTAATACGAGTTATTATATACAGAGATCATTAAATATTCATTACATTCCATTTCTACTTTGAACTCAATTGTTGACTCTCTCCCCAACCTTGAGAATCTAGGATAATAGAAGATGTGAAAGTACGAAAAAAAATCTGATGTAAAGTGTATACCCATGGCCCATGGGTTTCAGATTCATAGGTTTAAAATTTAAATCCAATTCTACAAGTTTCTTAATAGAAAATAAATTCTTGTCAATATATACAATTAAAGAACAACAAGATAAAAAAAACAATTAAATTTAAAAAAAACAATACTACACTAGAAAGCCTGAAGAGAAGATTACAGTCCTAGACTGGAATCTTGATGGAAGTGGACTATCTAGCCAAGGAAGTGAATGAAAGAACACACAAGAATGTAGAGTGTTTGTAGTGTTATGAGCTTTATCTTTAGTCATAGACATAGTCTAGAGCTTAGATATTCTCTTGCATGGTGATTGTAATCAGTCTTATTGTGTGCTTAATTATGAGGCTTTGCCTCTAACTCTATGTAATTCTCCGAGTTGGGTCTCAATAATAATTTAACTTCTTGCGAAAAAAAATTTAAATTTAAAAAAAAAATCTATATAAACTTAAGAAAATCAAAGCAAACCCAAAAGGTGCAAATAAATCCCAAAAATGTATCTAGTTACAGTGCAAGAATCTTCATTTATGCATAAAACGAGGTTAATGCTCATTCGTTTTAACCATGTAACTCTTACATTTACTCGAAATATGTATAATTAAATTTTTGAAGGGCACGGTTAATGTATATTCTGGTCAATATTTGGTGACCGACACATGCGACACTGTATTTGGTCCCGTGGCCTGGACGCGTACAAATGCCGACAAATTTCGGTTACCTATTTTCTCTTTTATGGACAACCACAATACTTTTTTACTTACCTTAATTTGTTGGACACTGGGCAGCTAATAACTTATTTTGACTTTTGAATTACAGCTCACTTGAATTAACAAAAGGTCGATCAATCAATTTTAATACAGAAGGATACAGAGATTTTAGTCGGTTATCGACAAGAGTATTTGTAAATTGGAGGATGTAAGATCGACAACTCCCTAATTGTGATAAAAAGAAAAGATGAACTAACTGCCGGATTAGTTAATTAGTCAAATGACTTTTCTGTACAACTTTTTGCTTTTATATACCAGTTACTAATAAACGTATATCTTTGGGTAGCTTCATACGCTTTTTTGGGGATTTATATGTATTACATAAAATAAAAATAACAATAGACATCTAATATAACATCTGAGTGTCTATTTCATATATACATATATATGTATAATATAAAAAGCCAAGATAATAATAGCACTTGAATTGTGAATCGTAACACAATAAATAACCACTTTGGATCCATACAATATCTCATCTATTTTTGACATTTTGATAGTCTATGTTATTTCAGTTTGATTCTTGTACAATATTTAGTTAAGGTAGTGTCATACATCTAGATTAATTCTTTGTTATATAGGTCATAGGTGCATCCATGGTGGTTGGATCTCAGAATTAAAAATAATCAAAAAAAAAAAAAAGATTATGTGGTTACTTCTGTTCGTTAAGTCATATTCCTTGCTCTACCATACCGGAAGCATATGTTCATTTCATTTCATGCGCCAAACTGAATGCAACTTGCGGTCCAATTATCTTTAAAGAAAGTAGAAGAGGAACAATTGAACTAACTATAAGACATCACTTTTGTGATCCTGATTCCTTAGCCTAAGGCAGCCACAAAACTTCAGTACTTCTCTTACCACGAAAAAGCTTTACCAAATAAACACTTCTGATGTCACGAAAAGAACTGGATTCTTGAGGGACTCGATTTGTTCCACGATATTCACCATGTGTCATCTTCAGATTGTATGTCAACTTTGTCGTGAAACTTGCCATCATAACAACAGAAGAACCAAACGTCTTAGGTCTTCCTTAAAACCAACGATGTCCTTGGCACCCATGCAATGCTGACAGCATGTGTAGATTTCATTTAGCCTCGTCGCCTAATGATGTATCAAAAGCCGACGCTCAAAAGTAGCTCGCCTGTGATCTTTATGTAGATATATCAAGTGCTCTAGCCATTGTTAATTCCTGATCCCATTCAGATTTGTTTAAGGATACAAAGTGTAGGAACCATCAACCGCAAACACTGAAACCGATAGGCTGCACCTCAAAGTAAAACACCAGCAAAACTCTGCCCTGTTCTTCTATGAACCAAATGACAATTACATCAGGTCTCTGACTCATTTTAGGTCAAGGAACTGTCTACCCGTGCATTTAAGGAAAACAGCCCTACCCCCAGTTTCGATTATCAGTCGGATCGGTTTCAGTGACTAAAACTCACAGCCAGTGATTTCTGGTACATAACAGGCAACTTCCATCTCAGTTTGAATATGTTCCTAGAATCCTAAGCATACATCAGTCGTGATTATAGATAGATCAACGCATGACTCTTGTACCCGATAATCAAAAAAGTGTTTTGAGTACATATGGTTCTGTATGCGAACTGTAACAGTAGCCTGATATTACATCCCCTTGCAGATAGAGGGAATGGAATAATGTTCCACATAAATCAGAATTAGAGTACTAATCATGGATATGTTACTGCAAGAGGAGTAAATTACGTTCATCTATGCCAAGACTCGCGGGCTATCTATGGGATTCTTGTACCTAGTCACAACTAGTACAACTATACCTAGTCGCAACCAGTTCATATATACCTAGTCACAACCAGTACAAAGGTTCGCTAAAGATCCAAGAGGCCTGTATCATCAGAATGCCTGGCACAACTGGTCTACAACAAGCAGTGGCATCACAGCAAAAGAAAAAGGACACTAGCCGAATAGAAAATTAACAAAACAAGTTCCTCCATACACATACAAAAGCTACAAATGTCAGAATCCAGGAGCAATGCTCCATCTAGAAACAAATCTAACCTGAGAGGCCGAGACCCTATTTATCACCAACATACAGTCATCTAAAGGAGTTTTCTGTTCAACAAAAGTCACACAGACACTAAATTAACAGACAACAAGTAAATAGAGTACATTCAACAACTAATGGGCGCTGGAGATGGATGATGCGGCGACATTGTCGGCCCTGCTTGATTCGCCTTGCCATTTTCTACGACATCCCCTTGCAGATTCTTCTCTTGCTCTACCACCTCCGAATCATTCTGACTTCCATTCACTTGAAATCCAGGCACATCATTAGGAATCTCATTAGCAGCCTCCATTTCAGCTCCAGCTCCATTGGAGCCTTTCGCATTCTGCTCGTCAGGCTTATCCTGCTTGGCCGCAGACTCTGACTCCGCTGCCAAACCTGATGCTTGTTTGTCCTCTACGCTTGCATCCTTCTGTGCAGTCTCATCAGTCCCATCCACTTTTCCAGTTGTTGCATCACTGCCATCTGCTTCAGCTTTGCCATCTTTCTCCTGTCCATCACCGTTCATCTCAACATCAGTCGACACATTCTCCTGTGCTTTCTTCTCCTCCAACTGTCCCTCAGGCTCCCCTGCCTTAGCAGCAGCATCATCAGAGGGTTTCTCGTCTTTCTTCTCATCAGCCTCTGTATCTTGCATTTCAGTTTCTTTCTTATCTTCAGTTTCTTTTGTTCCAGCTTCCATTTCCTTGTCTTTCTTTACAAGTGAAGATCTTCTGCCTCGTTTCTTAGGTGGCTCACCTTCAGTAGAAGGCGGTGTAGCCTTGACCTTCTCGATAATCCTGGCTGATCTTCGTGGAGTTTCCCCCGTGCCCCAATCAAATTCTGATAAGGCCGGGTTTCCAGGGTTTGCCTTGAGGTATTGCTCCAGCTGTCTGCGGCTGCTTATCTCCTCCCCAGTTGGTGCAACAAATAAAATCTCATTCTTCTTGGGAGTGCCTCCCTTTTTCGGCAAGTACTGCAATATCAGAACATCAAGAAACATCAGCGATGAGCCAATAGCAGATGCAGGTCGCCTCATGGGCCATATAGTTCCCATATAGTTCCAAGTAACTTCAGCACAGACAAATGCATAAGAAACAACAAAAATGAGTTGACCCCCCCCCCCCCCCACCAACATCCTCGTTCACCCACCAACTTATCTAACAGTAGACCTGATAATCAAGAATAAAATGACTCCATATCATAATGAAAAAACTTCCACTTAGACTATCCAAAGATTAAATACTCATCATGACCCGACAGATTTATAGATTAATGGTGTACCAATATTCCCGCAATATGGCTATCTGGAGGCTAGCAACGAGAATATTATTACCTTAATAGACCAAATAGGGTAACACAAAACCGTACTTAAATAGGCTTTACAAAACTGTACTTAAATAGACTTCATGTGGACTCCAATAAATGCAGCAAGCAATATACGTGAGAAAGAGTATGGATTCAGAAACTACAACTTTAAGCCAAAAAAGAAAATTTACTAAACAGCTCATCCCCATCAATTTACTAGATTATGGATGAATTAGTAGCAATAACTTCTTTATTATTGAGGACGATTACTTGGCAACACTGCACAACAAGACAATGTCTTAGATACATGTGATGGATATATTGTTGTCAATCAGCACAAACAACGTCAACAATCTATAAAATGCGAGGAAAGATTAAGGCGTAAACGCAAGGATTTACTTCAATAGACAAAAAATGTTCTTTGCTTTAACAATTAAGGGCACCTCCATTCACTGAGATAAAATAAAACTAAGAAACTCAAACCAGTAAAGGTATCATCTTGTGACAAAACAAAATACTTTTAACCAGAAAGATTTGTTTGTTACCATACATACTCACTGCAAACAAGTTTCAAAACCAAGTTATTAGTCAACTATAAAAGAACAGACAAATTTCAAAGATTATGAATAATCTATATTATCTCCCTCATAAAAAATATTCCATAACTCTGAGAAAAAGACAAAAAAAAAAATAAAAAGCCAATAACAGGGCAAACAGAGATAGATCAGAAAAACTTCACAACTAAAAAAAATTACAAAATAAAAAATGAACTTAAAAATACAGAAAGTTATGATTTTTCACCAACTCTTCCATAAAATTTAGCAGAAAAAAAAACATTTTTTTCTCTATTCATCCAAAAAGGTATCTTTTTTTACTAACTATCACAACCAAACAAAATTATTACTCCATAACTCTAATTACAGACCTAATTATAAGATTTTAAACTAGTAAAGGTCACATCTTTCAAAAAAAAAAAAAAAAACCAAACTTTAACTGAACTAAAATCTCAAAAGCACAAAAAAGTACCAATTTTTTCCAAGCAGCAGGTGCAGGCAGCTCCACCGAAACGACGTCGTCCTTCCGTCCAAGCTGAGCTTCCGCCATTTTTTCTCTGTAAAAAACGTACAACAAAAACAACTTAAGGTACAACCAAGTAAAGCGCAATAACTACTGTTCGGTGCACGTTACCTTTCTTCTTTTTCTCTTGCAAATGAAATAAAAATGAATACTCCGAAAATTACTTAACCGCCACGACGCCTTACTTTTTGGACGGACGTGATAATAATTAATAATACTAAAGTTCAATTTATTTCAAAAACCTTCCAAGGGACACGTGTCGCAATCCAGGACCCCGGATTTGACCGTTAAAAGCGATGCGTATAATCGTATCCACAAAAAAAGAAAGTTCTCGAGGAACAAAAGGACACGTGGCGCGATCTGGAGTGGGGGTTGAGGATTTTTTTAAGATCGTGTGGTTGGTTTTTTAGGTTCCTTTTTTTAGCTATATATCTCTGTTACGCTTGCTTGAGAGAATGAAAGTTCACGCGCAAGGGTTTGAGGTGCTTGCGACGGAGGACTTTGAGCCGTTGATGGTGTACGTGAGTTACACGTGCTTTGTGAGTGGGTGGGTGTGGAGTCAAATGACTGTAATGAAAAAGTGGTGGTGGTATTTAGGATAACGTTCCCGAAATGGTTTTATTAACTGGATTGAGTAGAGGGGTTTGATGTCCGACCAAATTTGGGATATTAATGCTAGATGCTCTGAAGGTGCGTCGGTTAGGTGGTTCTTATCACGTGCGCTAATGATAACGGGCCGGGTTTGGGTCTGGGGGCTTGGGTCTGGGCTCACAATATGGGCTAAGTTTGTGGACTTGTAGACCGACTAAATCTCATTATGGGCTAGTTTGTAATTCGTACTGACTGAATCAATGAGTTCAAATCGTTAGTGTCATAGTTGTTATATTTTAAATTCTTTTGGACCTCGCCATAGGAAAGGACATCGGTGGTGTTTGCCAATTCTTAAACAAAGTTATAATCAATTTTTTATCTAAATAAGTGATTTTGGAGTATTTGTAAATTTAGCTTTTTCGGTTATACAATTTTTTTTAAGTTAAAAAACTCCACAATCTTAAAGCTCGTGTGGGGGTGCTTTTGGCTTATGGTGGGTATTTTTAAATAAAATAATTGAATAATTTCAAATTCAAGATTATTTTGCAAACACTCACAACTTTTAAATTTAAGTGCTTTTAAAGCTTAACTTAAAATTCAGAACTTCTACTTTTTTCACTAGAGTTTGCAAACACCACCATAGTCTTGCTTTAAGCTTTGAATCAACAATAGGGACGACCTTGGTTTTTGAACTGAACTATTGGGTTGCTTCACCTTGAATGTGTTTAACTAGCTTTTTGCCTTTTGCTTTCTTTTGAACCTTAAACTTTAACCACAGGCGTTGGCGCATTGTATCAAACTACCTCCTTACTTGAGGAAATTCCCATTAAGACTAAGCTACCAAATATTGTCTTGATTTGATCAGAAAATGACAGCCATCAAAAAAAGCGCCTAAGCCCATTTAGCCTCGGCCTGTCCAAATGATGAAGGAGCCTGATAAGAACTTCTTTTATAGTAAATCACCTTCCTTTGGGTCATGAGCTGCTTTTCTAGCTAATTGCGTTCGGCAATGTTGTTCTTTATTCAATTCAATAGCAACATTGCCGACAACTCTCTTCCATGTCTTATAAATTTTGGGTTTCCTTACTAAATCTTGAATGTGATGGGTCATACTGGTTAGAGTAATAGTTAATATTATGAGATGGAGATGAAAAATTTTGTTGATTTTCACAAACCTACACAAACTGATTCTTTCGTTGTGACTTGCCAGAAAAAGGAAACGCATTGGAGAATTAGTTATTGTTATATCTCTTAATGTTGCTACTAAACATAGTCAGACTCATATGTTGAGTGTAACTGAGAGCTGAATGTTACGTTAGATGTGCGACAAAAAGAGAGAAAAGTAAGAAATCCTCATTCGTCATATAATAGATGTGACAATCGTTGACATTGAGATGTGAGAAAGTCGTTTATGATAGTTGGATCATATGAAACAAAGGCCCACAGACGTGCCACTCCCACACATTGAAGCTCTCAATGTTAATACCAATGGATAGAACATGATGACGATGGAAGAAAACTTAGATAATTGTCATATAAAATGCATGAAGCTTAAAAGCTCATATTAAAATGTTCTACTCGACGAGAGCGATTGTTGATGAAGATTTCATGTACATGCTGATTAGGGTATTTTAGGAAGGCCCAGAATAGTATTATGGACCGACCTAGTCAGAAAAGGCCCAATAAGTTCAATATCGAACGATGAATATTCGATCTATACTTGAAGGCCGAACGAAGTCCATTCGACCTACCTAATTCGAAGACTGTACAGGTCCCTTGGGACGGGATCTATGAATACCAGTGTTTTGAAACCCGGCCCGATGACTAACCCGGTAAGGTTATCGGATAGTGGGTCAACAGGTCAGACCGGTTTGTTGACTTTAGTCAACATTCAATAAAAATATAATATAAAAATTAATTGTATAAAAAAATTATAAGACATTTAAGTCACTAATATTTTGTTATATTATAAGAAATATAAAAATATGTTATCACAAAACTAGGACTTGAACATGTGACCTCCAACAAAAGAAATTATTGGAAAGTAGTGGAAACCATTGAGCTATCCAACAATTTACTAAATAATCCAATAAACATTATATTTAATATAAGTTAAAAGATTGTTTTGGATTTTTAAATATTGGCCAACTTTATCACAAAATTCAATACAAGAACAATAATATGTGACACTAAAATCTGGAAAATGAACTTAGCATCGGACGGAATACTATGCATGAAATTCTCGAATGCATGCTCATTTAGCTTCAAAGTCAAATTAAGTATGGAAAACAAAGTTTTTTTTAAAATTTGTTGGCTCAAACCGCCGTCAGCAGTTTGCTGTGGATAGATCTCGTCGAGATACCCCAAATCAAAAACAAATGCGTCCAAAACTGACATTCCTACGCAAAGTTATGGCCTTTCAAAGTTTTGCATTTTTTTCTTCCTTTTTTTAATATTTTTTAGGCAAGTTTGTAATTGTCAAAAAAATAGGATTGATTCGCAATTGACCGAAAACAAAAAAAAAAGGAATAAAAAAAAGGAGGGCCAAATATGCCGGTTCGCCCACCAGAGCTTTCTGGCCGCTTTATACTCAGAACCGGCCCAGCCTAGCTACCGGTTCCCGGTAGAACCGGTCAAACCAGTCGATCCGGGCCGGGTTTCAAAATACTAATAAATACCCCATCCCCCAACGTTAATACGGACATTGAATACTCGACACATACTCTCATCGATCGAATTTTGCGATTCGATACTCACTTTGATTCAATCATCTATCCGATTCGATCGTCTTGAGGGTTCGACTTTATCCTCTAAGGCAGCACAATCGAACCGTACCCATTCGAGGGTCAGCAGCGTCGAATCAAGATCATTCGAGACTCATTGGATTCGACGCTAAGCAGAACCGAACCACTCCAGTTCGAAAGTTATGAGTCAAACGCTCACCGTTCGACCGATCCTGTTTCTTTGTCTTGCAAGGTTATTTTAACTTATTTTGTTCTTGTAATACGTAATTGGTGTTCCGGACCAAGCTAGTCCGTTCCCTGTAATAGATTAGCAATATTTTGGCATTGTCAGGCCAATTGTAACGAGATATCAGGTGTATTGTAACCCATACGAAATAAGACCAAAATATTGGCGCCTTCTGTGGGAACACCGTTTAGATTACGTTTAGATTTAAGTAACTAAAATGACAAAAAGAAGGAGCGGTCCGTGAGGTGGAGTAGTCAAAGCTAAAAGGAAGCCTAGGACGAGTAGAGATGAGAATGGAATGAGGCCCGAACCTCAGGAGCAAGGCCGAGAAAAAACAGAAAACTAATTAATGAAGCAATAGGAATAATGCAAGATGGAGCCACTCATGGAGTTCAAAATAGTTTAGCTATTTAGAGAAAATACAGACAAAATCATAAAAATTGGAGCAGCTATTAGCTCTGAAATAGAAGTTGCGTTGGTAGATTGTCTCAGGCGGAATGCTGACATATTCGCTTGGACAGATTCAAATTTGCACGGGATAGATACAAGAATAATAGTGCACCGATTGAATGTGGATAAAAATGCAAAACCGGTGAGGTAGAAGAAACGCAATTTTAGTAAGGAAAAGAATGAGGCGGCCGAAAAGCAAGTCAGGAGCTTTTAGCTGCCCGACATATTTACGCGTTGAGATTTTCAGAATGGTTAAGC
The DNA here is from genome assembly GCA_948329865.1 of Linaria vulgaris. Lineage (NCBI taxonomy): Eukaryota > Viridiplantae > Streptophyta > Magnoliopsida > Lamiales > Plantaginaceae > Linaria > Linaria vulgaris. The sequence continues at coordinate 102,059,455 of OX415254.1, read as the reverse complement.
AACGTTGTATTTATTCTTAAGAAGGAAGCAACCTGGAGGATGTGTGTGGATTACACTGATCTGAACAAGCATTGCCCGAGAGACCCGTTTACTCTACCCAGGATGGATTTGTTAGTGGATTCGCCTACATGATGCGCTTTATTGAGCATGATGGATGCCAAGAGCGGTTTTCACCAGATTTTTATGGTTGTGGGTGATCAGAGCAAAACCGCCTTTGTAACTGACACATGAGTATATTGTTACAGGGTTATGCCATTCGGCCTCAAGAACGTCGGAGCAACTTTCCATAGACTGGTAGCGAAGATGTTTTACCATCAGATTGGGAAATCTATGGAAGTATATATTGACGATATGTTAGTCAAGAGTCCGAAGGCGGAAGAACATGTCCGTTATTTGGATGAAGCATTTTCCATCATTAGAGCATACGGGATGAAGCTGAACCCGAAGAAATGCACATTTGGAGTGATCGCGGGTAAGTTCCTAGGGTATGTAGTAAAGGAGAGGGGAATAGAGGCGAACCCCAATAAAATCAGGGCAGTATTAGACATGCCTCACCAAGAACGGTGAAGGACGTGCAGTGTTTGGTTGGCCGCTTAACAGCATTGAGCAGATTCATATCAACTTCAGCAGAAAAGAATCTACCATTTTTTAAGATTATGAGAAAGAGTAAAGATTTCATCTGGATGGCAGAATGTGAGGAGGCTTTCCAGCAGGTGAAGAGAAATTTGGTCAGTCCCCCGCTCCTTGCCAAGCCAGAAGAGAGTGAGATGTTGTACTTGTATTTGGTTGTGTCTTCGCATGCCATCAGTACATTGTTAGTAAAGGAAAATGGGGTTTAGCAACTTCCCATACACTATGTGAGCAGAGTTCTGCAAGGCGCGGAGAGAAACAATTTGGAGATAGAGTTGTTCACCCTGGAAATCGTAGCTACTGCGCGGAAGCTTAGGCCTTATTTCCAGTCTCACTCGATCACGATTGTAACAGATAAGCCATTGAAGCAAGTGTTGGCGAGACCCGAGACCTCCAGGATATTGGTCTAATGGGCAATTGAATTTAGTGAATTCTATCTCGAGTTCCGGCCCCGCATTTCCATCAAAGCGCAGGCTTTGGCAGATTTCATGGCCGAAACTTTGGGCAATAGAGTGGCAGAATCCACGAATTACATCTATTCAATCTCGGATCAAGCTGGTACTAGTACAGCTACCACTACTTGGATACTGCACACGGATGGTTCAGCTACGAGTCATGAGGAGGAATTGGGGTCCACCTGCTCTCTCTTGATCGCCGGGAATTTGAATTCACCAGTAACTTAAACTACATGGTGACCAACAACGAGGCTGAATACGAAGATGTGATAGCAGGGATCAATCTGGCACTAACGCTCAACATAGAACACTTGGATGTGTTCACGGACTCCTTGCTAGTAGCGAACTATTTTTCGCGCAAATACGAGACAAGAGAGGAGACGATGAAATTGTATGTTGTGAAGATTAAGATGTTGGCAAGGCATTTCAGTTTTTTTGACATCTCTCAGATCCCGCGAGACGAGCACAACAAGGTCGACGCGTTGTCTAAGTTCGCTAGTTCTTCAGAAGTCCTAGTCAAGAAGCGAGTCACCCTCTCAGCAGCTGACATGCCATCTATCGGGATGTCAAAATATAACAGCACTAGGGCGAGAATCGAGTACATATTACCGATCAAGGAGAATCCATCTTGGAAAGACGAGATCATGAGTTATCTGGTAGATGGAATATTACCTGCGGACCCAAACGCACGTCGTAGAATGCGCTATAAGGCATACAGGTCCACAATTCACAACGGAGAATTATACAAATGGTCATTCGAAAGCCCCTTGATGCGTTGTTTGATCCCACCCCAGGCTGATTACGTCATGAGGGAAATCCATACTGGAAGTTGCGGGAATCATTCTGGGGGGAGAGCATCGGCCCAACGAATTTTGCGCCAAGGATACTATTGGCCAACTTTACCGAAAGACGCCACAGCTTTCTCGCGGCGTTGCGATAGTTGTCAGTACCACGCTCGCTTAATTCATAGGCCGACGCAGCCGCTGCAACCTCTTGATGTAGCATGCCCTTTCGATCAGTGGAGAATTGACATTGTGGGGCCACTACATGTGGCCAAGGGCCAAAAGAGGTTTTTGGTAGTAGCCGTGGAATATTACACCAAATGGGCGGAGGCTGAGACAATGGCGGCCATAACAGAGAAGAATATGATTAAGTTCATATGGAAGAATATTATCAATCCTTTCGGGATTCCCAAGTATATGGTGTGCGGTAAAGGCCGACAGTTCATGGGCAAAGAAATCAACTCCTGGTTTGCAGAATTATGGATTTCCCATAATATGATTTCTGTCTACCATTCTCAATCGAACGGATAGGTGGAATCAACCAATAAAACGTTGAAAGATTATCTCGAGAGAAGATTGAGAGACACCGGGAAAAGCTGGATAGAGGAGCTTCAGGGAATACTATGGGCTTATATAACGATGCCCAAGACATCAACATGGGAGACACCTTTTGTTCTAGTATATGGCACAAGGGTAGTTCTACCGGCTGAGATTGGTATGCCTACGTGCACGACTACGACCCAGAGCAGTTGGCCAGGTTGCGCCAAATGGATTTGGATATGATAGGCACCACGAGGGAGGATGCTTATTAGCGTACCGTGGCATTTAAGGCAGCCATGGCCAAAAGCTACGATAAAAAGGTCCAATTTAGAAATTTCGAAGTGGGAGACTTGGTTCTGAAGAGTATCGCGGCGAAACAACATATCGGGAAGCTAGAACCAAAATGGGAAGGACCATACAAGTTCATACAAGCTAGTTCGCGAGGCTATTACTATCTTAAGGATATGCGAGGTTGCAATCTTACGCACCCGTGGACCGTACAACATCTGAGACGCTATTATGCATAAGCATTGATTTGTTCAGCAAGTCGAAGCAATATCAAAGTATATGAACTACAGAGGCTTGAGTCTCGCATAACATCCGGGAAACGTAGGCAACTTAGTAAAAAAACTGAGCTCAGCCCCATCTTCAATTAAAAATAAAAATATTTCTCTTGGCTAACGTTGCAGGAAGAGTCATTATGTAGTGACACCGCCAAACCTATGAAACAGGAGGGAGGTCGAGTGAACCACAACAATCAAGATGGACATTCGGTCCCAAAGAGGTCGAATGCCAATCCCATATCTCATTCTGCATAGACCGCGAAAAGCGTCACGTCGGAAGCACATTCGGCCCTAAGAGGTCGAATGCCAATAATATCTCATTTTGCATAGACCGCAAAAAACGTCATGCCCAAAGCACATTCGGCCCCAAAGAGGTCGAATGCCAATCCCATGTCTCATTCTGCATAAACCGCGAAAAGCGTCTGCCGAAAGCACATTCGGCCCCAAGAGGTCGAATGCCAAACTAATATCTCATTCCACAAAGACCGCCAAAAGCGTCATGTCGGATGCACATTCGGCCCAAAGAGGTCGAACGGAAACCCAACTTCTTATTCAGCAAAGACCGCAAAAAGCGTCATGTCGAATGCACATTCGACCCAAAAAGGTCAGATGCGAAAATGATATATTGCGTAAAAAGCACCAAATAGAATGCTTGGCCTAAAGTGTATTGAGGCGAATCTAATGAGAACACCACAAATATTGATTTATTCATAAAATAAGCCAGCGTAATAACCACAAAGGTTCAACAAAACTATATATTAAAGTATTGGTCAAAATAAGCTATGATATTAGCCACAAAATCGGCTTCTCAAAGAACGCCATTACAGAAGAGATATCAGAATATAAGAAAGACAAAGAATGGCCTAATATCATCAAAACTATATGTTCAGTTATACACTACTCTCCTGATGACTGGGGGGACTCCGAACGCAAAACAAGACCAAGGGACAACGCATAGTTGGCACAATTTTTCTGAATTTGATCCTCGGTCAACACGAGCTCATTCGATTGGTCCTATCCTTCCGGTAATCTAAGCTCCCCCTGTTCAGAAGCACCGCCAAAGTGCCCTCCAAGCTGGTAAATACTGGGAGAGATTAGATTACGCTCATTAAGAGCCTGGCCGGTAACCTCGACATGCGGTGAAGTTGCATGAACACCACAAACTAGATTTACTTCAATCGCGGGATTGGATTAAAATTACCACTCTTCGTCACGAATAAAGGACCATGCTCCTTCTGTGGCATAGCATCTGGAGGATCACGAGGAGTATAAATTCTGCTAAGCTCAGCAACAAATTCCAACGCTTTCTCTACCTGAGATTCACTTTCTATCGCAGAAGACAGATTCATTTCGTCATCACTGTTGCCAAAAGCAGCATGAATGGTGTCCGTCACTCTGACTGGATAAACTTGAAGTTCGTCCACACCGCCAATATCTGCAGTTTCTTGTCTTGTTGGCAGCACGGGATCTGGCATAGCCACAACAGGCACGGAATTACCGCACCTTTCCTCCCATAGACGAAAGAAAGGGTCACCGACCTTTGGGGTAGAAAATTCCTTCTCATCTTCGTCATCAACTTTAGGAATCTCCATTCGAGGACCACGGCTAAAATCTATCATATCTTTGCGAAAACCTTTTTTCAAGAACCCAAGATAGTCAGCTTGATCAACTCCAAGTTCCATACCAAATTTCACGTCAACAGAGCCTTGGCGCAGTTCGAGCCAATGATAGACACCGCTCTTCATGAAAGATCTAGCCACTTTGCACCGATAATCCTCTGACTCTAGATATCGCACCTTGCGACCCAACCTAGCGATCACAGTTTTGGCCCCCTCATTCAGTGCCTTAAGAGAATTATTCTCCCATTTCAAGTAGTCATTTTCCCTCTTCAGTTTCGGCACGAAGAGCCGCCACGCCATCCTCGGGTCTTTTAGCATTAACGCCAGCTTCAAGGGCGTCCTTAACAACTTTTGCACTTACCTTGGCAGATTCCCGAGCACGGGTGATTGCAGATTACTGTGCACACTCGCAACCAATTTGTCGACCACAATATTATGTTGGTCCTGGACTTCAATCAAACCACTATAATCTCGACACAGTCAGTACATCACAATCCCGGTAGCAGCAAAAAAATAAACGCTCGAAGTGCGCCAAATCAAGATAACCCAATCTATTAAGTACGACACCACAATCGAGTTGAGGCCACATCCCTTTAATGATCTCTATCGATTGCTCTTCCCACAGTCGATATCCCATCAACTTTATATTCAAGGATTCTGAATTTTCATCATTCAGAAACTCATAATCAAACTACCAGGCGGCGTCGGCCTAGCATTCATAGATGGTTGAGGACGTTTGCGCGAAGGCAATGAAATTTCTCCAGCCTCAGCTGCAACATGTGTTTCCAAAGCACGCCTTTTAGCAGCAGCATACCAATTTTTGCCCCCCCCCCCCCCCCCCCGAGTTGGAAGCGCCCTCGGCAGAAAACCTTGGCACACGCCTAAAATTTGGATTCTTGGCATTTAATCGTGCTCGATTGGCAGCAATCCTATCGTCAACTGCATCGACCTCTTCCATTATCCTGATTTGGGAGTTCTTCCCGACCTTAACCCTTCCTCCAGAAGTAGTCGGAGTCATAACGAGCTTGCGTGGGATGAAATCTTCAAGCCACTCAAAATTGCTCACAACAGGTACCCGAGTGCCTGCGGTTACTCCTCCGAGTCTGATAGTAGTGCGATATGTTGATGCCAGAATGGCATGTACAACGCCCCAATTAATAGATAAGCTCTTGCGGGGTCTCATGGAAGGTCGTCTTCTTGCGGCGACTCCCGCAGAATCTTCAACAGGGACAGTATTATCCATTGACGAGACTACATTTGAAGAACCAACCCTGTTAACGTTCACTTGGGGAGTATAAATGTTCTCGGGAGATACGACTGGCTTACTACGACTCTCATACTTTTTTCGCACCATTGGTAGACTAAAACATAAGCAGGAAAATTTTATATTAAAAGAATGTTGAATCTCCAAGATTCGACCCTTACCGAACTATCGAATCATGATCGTTCGACCTTTATAGGAAGATCGAATCTTGGGGATTCGACAGATGCGGGAAGCGGACAAAAAGCTCTCTGCGGAAACAAAAATGAACACGAGGTGGAAAGTGGGCCTTTATATAGCCCCACCACCGACATCATTCTAAATTCGATACGGAACGGTCGAATGGCATGGATTCGATCGATACCCGCTAGGTAGATCGAACAACTGAAATTCGACATTGACCTAAGGAAGTCGAATAAAATTCAAATTCCATCTATTCGATACTAAGCGAACAATTGAATTCTGCCTATTCGATTGCTCCCAAAATCCATTTTCCTGAACCAGCATGGTAATCGATGAGATTTGACACCGAACATAAATATTACGGATTCCAACTGGGGGAAATATTTTCAAGCAGGTGTTTAGCTAACAACATAGTCAAGCCAGCGGATGCAACACGCAATGCGATTCGAACAATTGAGTAAAGCACAACGAATTTGAAAGTTTGGAACTCGTTCTTGAACCAACACCGACTCCCAAACTTGGGGGACTATATGATGGGGGTATTTTAGGAAGGCCCGGAATAGTATTCTGGATCGACCTAGTCAGGAAAGGGCCAATAAGTTCAATATCGAATGATGACTATTCGATATATACTTGAAGGTTGAACAAAGTGCATTCGACCTACCTAATTCGAAGACTGTAAGGGCCCCACGTGACGGGATCTATAAATACCCCGTCCCCCAACGTTAATACAAACATTGAATACTCGACGCATACTCTCATCGATCGAATTTCGCGATTCGATACTCACTCCGATTCGATCATCTATCTGATTCGATCGTCTTGTAGGTTCGACTTTATCCTCTGAGGCAGCACAATCGATGCTAAGCAGGATCGAACCACTCCAGTTCGAAAGTTATGAGTCGAACGCTCACCGTTCGACCGATCCTGTTTCTTTGTCTTGCAAGGTTGTTTTAACTTATTTTGTACTTGTAATACGTAATTGGTGTTTCGGACCAAGCTAGTCCGTTCCCTGTAATAGATTAGAATTATTTTGGCATTGTTAGACCCATTGTAACGAGATACCAGACGTATTGTAACCCAAACGAAATAAGACCAAAATACATGCATGACGTGGTTCTCGTTTGGATCATGTTATTGTCCTTGGTAATGGTCGGCCTGGATTGACTGGTGTTTTTATTTTGCAAGGTGTTGAAAAAGGTTTCTTTATGACTTCAACTAACTATCAAACGGGAAACGTGCAATAATTGGATGGGCTTCGGAATTGGGCTCAACATAGAAGATTATTTTTTGGGAACGAATAAAAATTTGGGTATAGACTCTAAAGCATTAAGCTGGCTGACCATTTCATGAGTTTAACCCAATGCGAGTACGAAATGACTAGCTTTAGTTATTATAACTTTAAGTTATAACATTTGCATGATTAATTGATTATATAAGTGGGGCGAGCATCCATATTATTAACTCTTTGTGTGTGTATGAAAAAAAAACGTCATGCTGGTTGTCAAAGTTGAGTTTGTCGAGTAAGTACAGATGAATGGTTATACCGACACCAGAGAGAGAACCATTGACTAATAAATCCTCTAACAATATTCGATCGCAATTCTTTATTTTCGTAGGTCATATCAAAGTCTCAAATATGTGGAGGTGAATTTGACGACAAGATTATGGCGATGTTGCATTTTAACTCGGAGCTCGATCACCTTACGTCCTGATTAAAATTGGAGGGCACTAAAAATAATTTGTGGGAGAATGAGAAATGGACACCAAATCACCAAATGAGACGCAAAAGAAACCGAGTTTTGAACAAACAAAGAAGATATTTTAAGTGTGGCTGAGAAGATTGCTACAAAGCCATTCGGGACCCTTCAGATATCTGCTTCATCATCACATATAAAAAATTAAAAACCTCAAGGATTTGAACAAGAAAATGACATAGATTCATAGTGTATATTCAATATCTTGATTGGTATATTATAACTTAGAACTAATTAGTACATGTAATGAGCGCCAAAACAACTTAATTAAGTCTCTTCCGCCAATTGAACTGTTACTTGTTATTGTTTTATTTTACATTTACAACAGAACACACCAAGACATCACAATTCATATTCAATTACATGAATATCACAACTGATCTCTCCACTGCAATTCGATTATATTAGAGTATTAATTAGATTAAGAAGCTGCGGTTAAAGGAGGCCAATGAGATTCCTGTTTGTAAAACTGCGAGGGTGAGTTATTCATCTCCACTGCGTACTGAGTTTTAACCTCCTCTTCCTCTTCTTCTTCGTCCTCGGCATCCCACAAGAACCGAGCATATGAAGCCAGCACGAAACTGCAAGAAACGAACATTTCACTCAGTTTCAGAGTAATGGACACGATCAAATTAAGTTCAACAGGGCTTCGAGAATAGTATTAGCTTAATCCTCGCCCAAGCAACATAAGTTGGACCCGAGCTCAATATCAATAGGCAAATACAGATTCTTTTACATGTCACCACGGACTTGTGATTGTTAAAAAAATCCAAATTTAGAGGCAATGATTTCATGAATGGCTCAATCCACATATACTGTAACCAAAGAACGCAATGGACCACAAAAGATAATTTCGAGACATGACGCACAACAAATATCTATCTAATACACTATATTGGTATCTCATGGACCCTCCTCAAAATTCTCATTTTGCTGTATATTCTTGTACATTTATTGTAATCCATAGATTGAACAAAGACAAATTATGGAATTCCAAAAATTTTGCCACCCAAAGTGAAATAATCTCAAAATGCCCCTTTACGTGGATCACTTGTATACGCCGTAAGTCCACCATGACCTTGGCTAGGCTCGACCCTAAGTAGAAAGTTAGGCGCAAATTTATCGATGACTATATACAAATGCCGGAATCCTTTCACAAGCAATGTAAGATAATCTCAATTCTAGCTACTTCACCATAGACAAGGAAGTGCGTAAAACATACTTGAGAACAATATTCTTCTACTACTTCTCATACAAATATATTGCATATTAAGTACGCAAAAACAATCTTTTTACTCAAGCTACGAATAAAAGATTGTGAAGTAATTAGGAGGTAAAGAATTCGATTAAGAAAACAATAAAAAGAAGTGTATCATGGACTCACCAGTCATTGGGGTCAGTTTTAACAGCTTGATCAAAATAAGCCTCGGCTCTTACGGCATCCTTTTGCGTCTGCCATATTAGATCAGCATAAAATGATAGAACATTTCCATCACTTGGGTTAGCCAAAATTGCCCTCTCGCAATACTCCTCTGCTTTGACAATGTCTCCTTTAACCTACAAAACACAATAATTCAAAACATATGTTTAGCAATTAGTATAGTCTCCACACATAAACTCCACAAATAAATAGTGATTCATCGTCTCGTCTAAACTCTTAAACTCGCAAGCTAATAGTCTTATATATACATCTTAACACTCCCCCTCATGTGATCGCTAACATTAATTCTTTAGATAGATGTGCTTAAACACTAAGCTCCTTTCCGTCTGTTTGATCTGACTCTAATACCATATTAAATTATCACGTAGTCTGAAAACTTTGAAAACTTAGTCGATACGATTCTGATACCATATTGAATTGCCATCTCGTCTTATAACTTAAACTTGTCAATATCTATTACCAATTCATCTCAACATGGTTGTATTAGTAATTTATTAAATGAACAAATAGACAAAACACACCTCTTTCAAGTACTTGGCATAATTCGCCAACAATAGCGGATTCCCGGGATTCGCCTGGATCATCATCTCGTAATACGCCTCCGTACTCTCCCGCCCATGCCAACTCCCGGGATCCTGCGACCCCGACCCTGATCCCGATCCATGATCCGACCCTCTCCCGCCACCACACGCCCCACCACCACCCACCACCAGTGTCCGTGCCACACTCTTCTTCTCCTCCCGGGTCGGGTCCAACCCGCAACCCGACAACAAACCCGGCCCGACCTCATCATGTCCTTCTCTTCTCTCCATGTGCTTCGGAGTGGCGGGCAGGGGCAGCCGCAGTCCCTTCTTATTTGGCTTCGGGTCCTTCGGATCCGAATCATGCATCATTAGACAAACCGATCGGGTTCTCGTCAGCTGGGGCAGGTTGTCGGGTTCGGGGGAGGATCCTGACCCGTTGGGTAGCCACGAGTTTAAGATTGGGGTTGATGAGCTTCGAAGTAGCATTGTTGAATTTAATGTTATGGTGGAGGGAAAGATCCTCCGTGGTTGAGGTGGAGTGTGAAGAGAGGTGGTGGTTTTATAAGAGGAAGAATTTAAGGTTGTAATAATTAATGGTTTGAGGTACTTTGTGACTAGTGAGATTGGAATCTAAGTGAGAATTCAGACAGGGATTTTTGATGATGATTTATTGTAGGAAGAGTTATGGGTAACTAATATATATTTTATATTTCACGTGAAGCTGTGAAGCTATGGGCGATCACGTGGAGGTGTATTAGGTGGCGGCTGGTGAGTGCAGCGGTGGCCCATATGTCAGGCGACGTGGACCATAGTACACAGTTAGCAGTCTCAGAGGTAGTTAGTTAATCACATATACAGCACTGAAGTTTAGTATAATTATAAAACGGTCCAAGTTGAGGTTTAAGAGAATTATAAACACGCCCTGGTGTTTTATACAAATTGTGGAATGAGATTATGTCGTTAAGGAATTTGCTGATATTGTGCAAGAAATTTCAGTGAAGTTCGAGGTCCAACTTTGTTCATTAAAGCTGATTAATTATGGTGTTATTTTATTCTCCAGACATTTAACAAATTAATTACAACAAATCAGGGAAGCATCACTCTTGCTTAAAAGTTGTCTAAAGGTGAAGGGGAAGAATTAAACTTGAACTATGCCTTTGATTATGTAGTTTAACAAAATTAAAACACTACCATAAACTTCATCATGTTTTTTGGTTCACAGATTAGTTATTCCTTTCTTCATTTGTGTTGTCCTCGTGTTAGCTCGAAGTACATGATACTGAAAATATATTATTTTATTGCTTATGTAGTGTTTTTCTTTTTGATGAATTATTATGAAGCGTGAAGTAAGGTTAATATAATTTGCTTAAACTTGGTATCTTGGTAGATTACAGCAGTTACCAGTTACAATAAAATGATATTGCTCACTCACAAACCTAAAAAAAATAGATATACGGTGTACTAAGTTGTGATTATTAAAAAAAGTAGATAACCGTCAATCTTCTACACATGATTAGATTATTCACACATATCTTGTACCATATTTAGATAGAATTTCCTTCCACATTATACGGCTCATAGTTGTATATATTATTGTACTCTCTTATAACTTAATCTATCAATGAAATACATATCTCTAAAAAGATCATACGATCACTCTCGATCCGCCCTAATTCACTACAGTAGCCGCCATCACCATAATGTCTACCGAAACCACCACCTCATCCCGCCACCACCGCTGGTCCTCACGACCTTAACCCCACAACCCTCACGGCACCATCATCTCTCATTCACGTCACTCACACTCATCACTTTTCGCTCAAACTCACCACCTCCAACTACCTATCATGGCGGCTCCAAGTGGTTTCACAACTTAATGGCCTAAATTTACTGGGCTATCTTCAAAGCACGTATCAATGCCTCGATCGTTCCGACCATGAGGCGTACTCCTAAAGTTGTTCATTGGTCCCAAGTCAAACCATTCATTTTGCTTTGCAGATAAACCGAAACCGAACCAAACCAAATAAGAAAATCATAAACCGAACTGTATAGTACGATTTGGTTTAAACAATTTCATGGTTCGGTTCGATTAAAAAAAACAAAAATTAAAACCAAATGCGAGAAATGGTTCACTTTTGGAAAAAGGTCATTTTTCATAAAGAAATATTGTATTACCCCCTTTCTTCATTAAAGTTGAACAAACTTTATATTCGAGTAGATTCAATATTGTATTACCCTATTTTTCATTTTATTAGTGTTATATTTTTTTAAATAATGAAATCCAAGAAAACTTTTACACGTAAAACACCATTTTTCTATTTTCAGTTGGATTTTTTGGTCTACAAAACCCGTTTTCGACAAGGGATACCACTTTTTCAAGAGAAAACGGTCATATAAGCATAATGTAAAGACTAAAGTCTTTACGTAAAAGTGTTTTTCGGCGAATTCCAACGTTTGGAGGCTGAAAACGCCATTTTTCTATTTTATGCGAGTTTTTTTTTTTTTTTTTGCAAGTTTTAGACGGAATAAAACTTAGCTTGAGCATGGGATGACCGAAAACAATAAATTGAACTTCATTTTTTTTATTAATTAACATTTATTTTTTTAAAATAAAAGTTTGGTTTGTTTGGTTTGTTTGGTCTATTTCTATTTAATTCGGTCTCCTTGCAACAGAACCAAAATAGCTTCGGTTTGAAACCGAACCAAACCGTGTTGCAAAAATCTACTATGGTTCAAACCAAACTACCATATTTGGTTTGGTTTCCACTGTTTAACAAAACCGTGAAACCGTGAAACCGTTTAACAACCCTATGTACACCCTCTGGTTTCAACAAGACTCGCTCATTTTCGGAGCCCCCGTTGGTGCAATATCGGAAGATCTTCGTCCACTCATCCACAACGCCAAATCATCGGCGGAAGCTTGGGTCTTCCTCTTGCACAACTTCGCTCGCCTCGACCCCACACGTGTCATGGCCCTAAAAGATGCACTCAGTTCCGCCACCATCGGCTCCCGCTCTGTCACGACCTTTCTCACTGACATCAAGGCCAAGGTCGATGAGATTGCTATGATCGATCGTCCATTGCACCCGGACGATATCACACTCTATGTTCTTAATGGACTTGGCGCAACATACCATGATGTAGCCACATCAATTATTCTTCGTGAAAATTTGCTATCCTTTGTGAAATTTCACAGCGCCCTCGTCTCTAATGAAGCGTACCTTCGCCGACTTGAGCATGAAACGACCACTCTCGTAGCCACAACCAATACCGCGGCCCACAACTCCTCTGCACCGCATGGTTCGGCATCATACCCCCACCCTCGCAACTCTCCAACTCGTGGTCGCCGCTACCAGCACTCCCGTGGTCGCAACCCATGTGGTCGTAATTGAGGTAATCATTATTCGTCGTCCAATAATTCACACTCACAACCCTCTAATGTTCAGTGTCAGATGTGTGGTCGTCATGGACACATCGCCCTTCGATGCTACAACCTCAACTCCATCATGCCAACTGCCAACACCGCGCACACTCCCCCAATGTCCCAATCTCGTCCGGGGAATGGTTCTTGGCTCGTTGATTCTGGTGCCTCCCACAATCTCACTGCTGATCTCAACAATATGAACTACGACTTTGAATATGACGGGACTGATGAGGTGCAAATTGTCGATGGACATGGTATGCAAATTACTCATATTTGGTTCCTCTCAATTAAATTTTTCATCTCGCACGTTCATTTTATCTAATGTATTGCGGGTTCCCGCCTCGCAACATAATCTATTGTCTGTGCATCGCTTCACGCGAGATAACAATGTTTCCATGGAGTTTTTATCCTGACTACTTTATTATTAAGGATCAGCCAACGGGGGATCCACGGGTGAAGGGCCTATGCAGTAATGGTGTATATCACATTCGGCCTCCCTCATATTATGAAATCGGCCGCACGATTAGCTACCTTGGGAGTTCGAACGTCATCCAACACTTGGCACTCTCGTCTTGGTCATCCGGCCTCCAAGACGAGCCTATTTTTAATTTTTGCATTTAATTTACCTATTGACACTAAATCCTCTGCGCAAGACTTGTTTTGTGATTCTTGCCATGTCAGCAAGTCTCACCGTTGACCTTTTTATACTTCGTCATTTATTGCGGCACATCATTTACATTATATTTTTGCGGACGTTTGGGGGCAAACCGTCCCTTCAATTGATGGTTGTCTCCATTATGTGATCTTTGTGGATTTATTTTAGTCATTATTGTTGGTTCTTCCGTTGGGTGCCAAGTCTTAGGATTATGGTGTTTTTGTGCACTTCAAGCCTTTGGTGGAAAAACAATTTTCTCAAAACATCAAGAGTTTTTATAGCGACAACGGTTGGGAATTTTTGGCACTTAAATCATTTTTTGCAAAATAGGGCATTAGTTGGCTTACCACAACACCTCACACACCACAACAAAATGGGATTTCTCAACGTCGTCATCGTCACATAGTTGAAATGGGACGAGCACTCTTTCATCATGCTAAGCTACCAAGTTCATTTTGATCATTTGCACTCCAAACAGCGGTTTATCTCATTAATCGCATACCTAGCTCTGCTATTGCCAACAGAACACCGTTTCATAAACTATTTGGCTCGACGCCCAATTATCTCACGTTACGTGTTTTCGGGTGTCTTAGTTATCCATGGCTTTGGCCCTATGAAGTCGGGAAGCTCTCGTTTCCCTCGTCCCCATGCTTATTTCCTGGTTATTCTAGCTCGCAAAGTGCTTATAAGTGTTGAGATCCGTCTACTAATCGCCTCTTTATCTCGCGGCATGTACGGTTTTGTGAGTCCCAATTTTCGTCATATATTGAGACCACCACCAGCCGCGGCTCTCCTAACTCCGACCTATCAACTATCTCTGTTTTACAAAGGCTGCCCGGCCAGCCCACGACCCCCGCTCCTCGACCCATCCACTCACCGGCCTCTCGCGCCGCCTCTCGCGCCGCCTCGCCACTTTAGCAGCCCACCTTGCCCACTTTCGCGGCCCATCTTGAGTCGCCTCTTGAACCACCTTTCGCGAAGACTGCTGTTACGCCTATAGCACCAACCGAGCAAGCCACAAATCTCCATCCTATGGCTACTTTCTCCAAAAATAATATCTTCAGACCGAAGGTCATCAATGTTCCCACTAAGCATCCTATTGCACCTTTTCTTGAACCAACTAGCATTCTGACTGCTCTCAAAGATCCACAATGGCGCGCAGCCATGTCCTTGGAAATTAACGCCCTCCTTCGTCATGGAACTTAGGAGTTAGTTCCATCTCACCTTGCCTCAAACATTGTGGGGTGCAAATGGGTCTTCCGTATCAAAAGAAATCCTGATGGCTCGGTTGACAAATACAAGGCTCGCCTAGTTGCTAAAGGATTTCATCAATGACCCGACCTTGACTATGTTGAAACTTTTAGCCTCGGTGGTCAAGTCGGTCACGATTCTTCTTGTTCTTTCCTTCACGGTTATGCATTCGTGGCCCATTCGCCAACTCGACGTGAGTAATGCCTTTCTACATGGCGATCTCATTAAAGTTGTATTCATGGAACAACCTCCGGGTTTTGTTGACACTACTCATCCCACGCATGTATGGCGCCTCCGTAAGTTCATTTACGGCCTCAAACAAGCCCTTCGAGCTTGGTTTCAAGCGTTAACGGATGCACTTCTCCGTCTTGGATTTTCTCAGTCCAAGCCCGAGACATCCTTATTCATTTATCGCCGTGAGTCCACAATGCTCTTCTTGGTTTACATTGACGACATTATCTTCACGGGTACGGACTCAAGCCTAATCTCTTTCTTTATTACTGGGCTTCAGTCTTCTTTTACCGTCAAGGATCTTGGCTCGTCATCTTACTTTCTTGGTATTGAGGCACTACCTTTCCAAGAGGGTCTTCTACTTTCGCAACACAAATATATACGGGACATTTTTCACCGCCACCACATGGACGGCGCCAAGTCCGTGTCCACTCCAATGGCCACCAATGCATCCTCCACCTTTCGTGAGTCGTCCCCCGATTGCGATATGCACGTTTATAGACAAGGTATTGATGAACCCCAATACCTTGCCCTTACACGTCCCGATATTGCCTTTCCTGTTAATCGTCTCGCCCAATTCGTTTCCTCTCCGACCGAATTGCACTGGGCTGGCGTTAAACGCATGTTTTGGTATATTAAAGGCACTCTCACTCATGGGCTGCTCCTACAGCGTGGCTCGCCTCTCACTCTTCGAGCATTCTCCGATGCGGATTGGGCAGGCAATCCGCAAGACTGCTCCTCCACGACAAACTTTATTATGTTTCTAGGCAACAACACCATCTCGTGGAGTTCACGTAAGCAAAGGGCTATTGTGCGCTCCTCCACTGAGGCCGAATATCGTGCTCTTACTACAGCCACGTCCAAGGTTCGTTGGATCCAAAATTTACTGTCCGAGCTTCATGTGTCCCTTCGCACACCTCCCACTATTTATTGCGACAACGTTGGTGCTACTCACCTATCCTTGCATCCGGTCCTACACTCGAGTATGAAACACATTCACATTGACATTCACTTCGTTCGTGGCGTCGTCTCCAAATGACTACTCAATGTGTCTCATATTAGCACTCACAACCAGCTAGCGGATATCCTCACCAAAGCGTTGCATCGCCCCCGTTTTCATCTTATACGTTCCAAAATCGCCTTAGTCGACGGAACGACAATTTTGAGAGAGCGTATTAGGGAAGTAGATAACACCCAATCTTCTTCCCATGATTAGATTATTCACACATATCTTGTATTATATTTAGATAGAATTTCTTTTCATATTATATGGCTCCTAGTTGTATATATTATTGTACTATCTTGGAACTTAATCAATCAATGAGATACATATCTCTTTAATGTTGTACAGTGATATTCTATTGATTTTACAAAAGAGAAATATGATTCACCTTAACTTAAATAATAACTAGCTCTAAAATTAGAGTGGCTTTAAAGGCTATATTCGTACTAAGTTTTGTGTGTTTTCTTGACCTAAATACATATTCGTACACGAATCTTATACTTGTGGCTCTTAAGTTCACATGAGGAAACCCAAGAACACTTCCTCGTTGCATGATAAAAAAAAAAAAAAACAAAAAAAAAACAGTGGTGTTAGCTAGAGATAACACAGCAGCATAACATATAATTAATGCAAAAAACATATTGGTCAATTTCAATATGTTAACTGGAGTTGATAAGACTGGTAGCGATGCATATGTAACTATATATGAATTAATTGATGTTCGTTTTCGTACGTGATGTAAAAGTGCAAGGGCCAAGAAACAGCGGCATGTAGCTGGTGTTGCTGCGCGCTGCTTTCAGGTCCAATTCGAAATTGTAGGCGGCCACAGGTTTGGCGACACGATGCTCTTCGAAAAGAAACTATATGAATTTGGCTAAGTGAATTATCTGCTCTTATGTTTGTTTAATTCAATTCTAGCACTTTTTCTTACTACTATCTCATTGGACAAAAATATTTATGGTGAATCAGTAACTACTATTAAGGGAATTAACACCAGAGAAAATAGTGACATATCTCATTGCTCCATACTTGCCCTTTAGTTTTTAATATGTGTGCATGTCAGCTATCTAAATACTCATGTTATTATTGTATGAGAAATTTAGACAACACATTGTAAATTTCACTGGCTAGCTATATGCTCCACGTTACACCGTCAGAACTAGTATTTCAAGCAAGACAAGTTTGTTGGTTGGTCTTACGATTAATACACTTCAAGAGAGAAAAGTAAATGTGAAAATAATGTACATTTTTACGTTGTGTGGAAGTAGTTATAAGGTAATTTATGGGTTAATTAATAAGATGCCCAATATTTTTGGTACCATAGTAAGATTTAGAAGGCGAATAGGCTGTTAGCGAATAACCGGTCAGATCTAGAGAAAAGATTGAAGAGTTACTGTTTATCACGGGAAGATTGGAAGGAGTCAAACTGGCAGCTCGCCAAGTTGCCAAGAGTAGAGTGATTGCATAAATAAAAACATAGAACAATATTTTTATTCAAAAAGAAATTGCAAACTAAGTAGATATCTCTCGAAAATTTCATCTATGCTTCCATTTTGGAAGTGTAAGGTGCACTAATAGAAGTTATGTGTAGATTTTATAAATATATGATTTTTATTAGTGCACCTTACACTTCTATAAATGTATTCACTCGAATAGCAGCGTACATTTCGGCCAAATGAATAACTGACACGTTGTAGTCACCAAGTTTCTAGTGACTTACACAAAATTGAAATATATTCTAAATGGTAACACCTAGTTTCGATCAGTAGCAATTATTTACATTCGAAGTAATCTTATTTATTTTGAGTGGTGCAAAACTGACATATATCCATTGTATTCAATCATCGGGGTACATAATCGATATCACACACCATATATAAGCTCCAGTTCCCTCATGATACATATATAGTAAATCAGGTTTGACTCTTCCCCTAAGTATGAAACTAACTGATATAAATTATATATATTATATTATTTAAATATTACTTGCATAGTATTTCATTATTATTAGGTTAGAATTTAATAGTTTGATAAGTTAGGATTCTTAGTTATCTTGTTACTTTTATTAAGAACTCTAGCTTTGGTAGGCTTTTGTTACTTAGCCTATAAATGTTTTATTATTGAGAAGTTTTGATGAATGATTATTGATTATTGAATTGTCAAGCAATTGTTGTCTTCTCTTTGTTCTCTTCTCGTTCTTCTTATTCTTTCCCTCGTCCCTCTAAGATCTGAAATCTGGGAATTAATTCCCCACCTCTATCAAATTGGCACCAGAGCCATTCATATCCTTTTTTTTCGCTGCGTCCGTATTTCAGTTGAGGTTTAATCGAGTTTTAGAAAGAAAAAAAACGAAATAGAAAAAAAAAATACAATTTCGAGTCAGTTTTCAGTATTTTTGGTAGTTTAGGGTTTGATTTGTAATTTCCGAATTTAGAGAAAAAACAAAGGAAAAAAAAAAATCACGCACTATTGCGTGCGCAGCCATCAAGCCCTAGGCGCAGTTCCGCCGCCGCGTTCACTGTCGTTCGCCGCGCATCTGCCATCTCCACCAGTCACCACCGTCGCGGTCGTCGCCACCACGCGACACCACCTCCGTTCGCTGCTCCCGCAACGCAGCCGCAATATCGTCACGTCGAAGGCGATTCCTCCGCCACCGCTGCGGCCTGCCCAGTCAGCCGCGCTGCCGTCTACACCGCTGCGGCGCCATCGGAGTAGGGAAAAAAAATTCCGTCCAGGTAAGAAGAAGACAGAATATTGCAACTCAGTCCTTTTGGGTTATTTTCAGTTTCATCCTTAAGTTGCTGATATCCTCATATCTGACCTGAAATTAATTTTTGGTTACAGGCGATTTGGAGCAGTTAAAGCCTAATTTTGTCGAGGAAGTGGGCTGCCTGGATTGCAACAAAAATTTAGTTGGCTCATATTATCGGTAAAAGTTTATTCTTTTTATTGATTTTGGGACTTTTAATTATTTGTTGGCAAGTTTTGCATTGAAATCATGACAGATAAGAAACTTGAGAAATTATGCAACATGATTCAATCAATGAATGATAACCTTTGTTCTATGAATGATAACCTTTGTTCTATGAAGGATGAAATTAATGAAAGATTTACAACATTACAGACTAACATTCATTGAGAAGAAATTAAATGCGCATATGTCTCAGTGTCTTTTTCTTATCAATGTTTCTCCTCCAGTTGGCATGCATCTTACAAATGAAGGTCACAAAACCCTAGACATGCACCATAAATCTCCAGAGACTTCAAAGCCTAAGGATTTTCCGTATCTAAACTGTGAGATTACTCCCACACCAAGGTTAACTCCGCCTACTTTGCCTACTTCTCAATCCCATGTGGATATAACTAGCAACCAAAAGTTTGTAGCCACTACCGAAAGCAAGTTGTTGCACTCCTTGTCTAAAGTTGATGAGTCTTTGTTGAACTTGCCTTCAAATATTTATGAGAGTCCTACTGTCAATATTAAGAATTTAACTTCTTATCGTGATATTTGGCCTTCTTATTTTTATGCTAGTGTTTCAGGGAGTTCTGCAACCTCTTCAAGTTTAGTGCCTACACTGTCTCCTACATCACCCCTATCCTCGGAGGCAAATCCTGGTGGTTCTGGGACTTCAATTTTGGTGCCTCCTCTACTTCCGATCCAATTGTTGGTTTTGAAGGAAGCCTATGTAGTCAACCACACAAGAGATGGGCAGTTCATTTACTTAGTTCGAAGGAAAGGTCGTCCTAATTTGACCAGCTCTCAAGTTCACTAGCTCCACCTCAGTGGAGTTATTTCATGCAAACTCTCCGGGGGCGAGTTTTTTCAAGCCGGGGAGAATGATAGAAATTATATATATTATATTATTTAAATATTACTTGCATAGTATTTCATTATTATTAGGTTAGAATTTAATAGTTTGGTAAGTTAGGATTCTTAGTTATCTTGTTACTTTTATTAAGAACTCTAACTTTGGTAGGTTTTTGTTACTTAGCCTATAAATATAAGGCTAATGTTTTATTATTGAGAAGTTTTGATGAATGATTATTGATTATTGAATTGCCGAACAATTGTTGTCTTCTCTTTGTTCTCTTCTCGTTCTTCTTATTCTTTCCCTCGTCCCTCTAAGATCTGAAATCTGGGAATTAATTCCCCACCTCTATCACTAACTGTCCCACATTATCACTGCAAATGTGATGTTGATTTCTCCTAGGTTGATAAAGACAAGAAAATGAACCGAACTCCGGTCCTGTTGTTTCTTCACACTCATCACACTATCTATGCTTCTTTCAACACCAACACCTAAGCAGTTCTCGAAAGAGCAATTGGTATTGTCTTGTTATTCACTCAAGTGAATCATCTAATGACCAAGTGCCACGACTCAAAAGGTGCAAAAATATAAGTCCCACCAACTTTGTTTTTTTGCACAATTCATTCATCGGACCAATAGGAATACCCCGAGTAGAAAATGGAGTTAAAGTTCATTTAACATGACCTTTTTTCCTAAGAGGAAAGCTTAGCCTAAACATGTGGAGCATTCATGGACAATAGTTAACAGATAAAGCAACTAGCCTAGTCTCCAAATTATTGCTAGTCTTGCAATGGAAATGTTATTCAATGCAACCGTTGCATGATCATGTACAACACAACTTACATCAAAGCATTGATATTTTCCTTGTGAAGGGCGCTAACCACCTCTTAACTTAGTCTTTCATGCATCAATACCAGTAATTGTATTATATGTATCACGTCATCAACACTAGTAACCGTACCATATGCATCACGTTACTACGCAATGGTAGCATAAAGTACTTGTTTTCATCAATTATTCAGCGATGCAACAAATAGATGGATCGATGAAAAGTGTGGCCGTTTCAAGTATAGCAGCGTTCTCTTTTTCATTGATCAAGCTAACAGGGCTTTATAAGAAAAACCAGATAGTATTCCTAACCAACAAAAGCTAATTGAGTGGTTAATGTTACTAGCTGCATTATTCATTTTGAAAGCATGAGGAGTATGCCTCTGGAGAAATTTAGCATACAGTAAGTATGTGAACAAAAATTCACGTCATTTTCCTCTACATCCATCGACAAATTGACTGTCTCAGGTATGTAGCAAGAGATAACATTGACGGAAAAGGGCAGCTTGAGATAATAATTATGAGCAGAGAAATTCAATACCAAATAACTTCTGCTCGTCCTATACAATTTCCAAGTACGAAGAAATGGATCTGCTATAACACAGGTGATACATACTTTGCAAACTATTACGATAATAAAGGTTGAATACATGTATGTTGGCGAAGTTACAAACTCAGTATAGTATAAGCCAATATTGATCCTTCAACGAACTCTTAGTACAAGTCCTCAACCACTTGATTTTCTTCATACTATCCTAGCTTCTATCGGGATATATACAGCATTTGAGCGTCTGCTATCATTTCCTAAACCGGCCTTTCTGTGGTTTTCCATTATTTCCTCCATCCCAAGCGCAAGACCAGAAGAAAAGAGACATCCAGAATAGAACAGCAAAGAAAATTTGCAGGGTATCCTGAAATTTGGTGAAAGTTGCTGCCATATCTGATCAAAATTAAACAAGAGTAACCATATTAACCATTCAGATTAGACAAATATCTGTAACAAGTGCCATAAGAAGAAAAATGGCAAGTATGAAACTATACAAATAATAGATATGCTTATCCTATTGAGACCCACTAGAGAAGTTGACTCAGAGGCTAACTTAAAGTAATCATAAAGGAACAGAATGAAAAGATGTACAACTAGAAATGGAAAATAATAAGTGATTATACCAACAAACTGATGAAGCACTTCCCCCAGAGAAGTACCATAATCTGTTTCTTTGGGTCAAATGGCATTTGAAGAAACTGAGTGAACATACATTGATATGAAATTAAAAGAAAATAACATTTGTCAAGGGTAACGGCTTCTGCAAATTATCTTATAGGAAGTTCAAGTAACAGTAGGTGCACGACCATAATTATTAGTAGATGATATTTCCCTTGCCAGAAAATCAAATGCCTATCTAGTCCCGTGGTACAAGAGCATCTTTTTCCTTTAACAAACAACCGCCAACTAATTTTCAGCATTGCAAAGTGAGAGTCTACAATAGGAAAGTGCAAAATAAAAACCGCTTCTACCTGTCTAAGATAGGTTGAGGAAGCTAAGAAGTGATATTCCATATCTAAAGAAGCAATGATTTTCCATTGAAGTATTCCGCCTTATATTTTGGAAATAAGGATTTGACAAAATTATTAACAGTAATAATTATACCAATAATATTCAACCAAAAACTGCCCCGATGAAATGGAAAATGCTAGCAATTAAGATAGTTCCCTGACTGTGGTTGTAATTATAATATGCTGCAGAAATGTAATTGGCATCACCTTTGAACTCACCTAAAATTAACTTGTAGCTCCATACACTTAGCCCTTCTCATTAAAACTCTTAAATAGAACAGTCGAAAGTTTAGAGGTAAGGTACAACAAGATTGAACTCAAAGTAACCAGAGATGAATACGGTTTTCAAGGTTAGTGCATCGGGTGACTCACATAAGATAACGTATCACACGTATACCAACTAAAGAAAGTTGCTTTTTACTTCAATAAAAATCCGAGGTAGATCCTAGGTTACGGCTCGAAACTAATGATTGAACACTCTTTATCTATAGTAGCTCCACATTATAGTGGTTCCAATACTTTGCTAACGTCCAAACTTCACCCACCGCTAGAGTATGAAAGAGTAGCTCGAGGCAATTTACCAAAGTCCAAACCTCAGAGAAACCAGGTAGCCTGTACTCGATCTAAAACATTCGTCAACTCATAGAACGCATGCCATTACAACTCGTAGTTTTCCGCAGCATTAGCAACAAAAGGCCCACGATCAGTAGATAGATAACAGTATCATTATTCATCGACAAGAATCATCCTATCGTTCTCGACATTCCTCAACGATAACAAGAGAAAACAGAGTTTTCAATCTTACGGAACCATAACAAGCTCAATCACACCAAATAAACTCTCGTCTTAGCTCCTCCGTTCACCGTTTTAACACAATCGATTAATTTTCTCATAGAGAACTCATGAACCTCAACACAGTATCATCCGCTACTACAACAAATATAAAATTCTCATAATCATCAACTAACAGAATTTCAATTTTATCATATACACCACCACAATTCAATAAGTTACACACAAAATTAAGATGTACGGAATGATAAGGATGAGAATTGAAAGGTACCTGATGACGGCTGTTTATTGGAAGGAGGTTCGGATTGTGGATTGGTGGCGTGGCAGCGGCTCAGCCGCGGATTGCTTTTGAATGTAAATGAGCGGTGGAGATTAAGTGTAGTGGATACAAAAGAGGAGGTGATTCTGTCGGCGGTGCACGCGGCTGTGTAACAGTGAATCGGCGGCGGGGCATGGCGGGGATTAATGCTCGTGGGGATGTGGAAAGAACACGACCCCATTTTTGAGGCACTTTTTTCAATTTGGTTCATCGCTCAGTTACTTTAAGTAGTGGCATTTTGTAATGGGCTGTTAATGGGCCTACGAAGTGCTTGCTTTGTATAAAGCCCAGTTTGGACATACAAAATGTGTTGGGAATTGAGAGAGGCTAAAAATCAAGCCCAACCCATCTTTTCTTTTAATATAAGCTAGTAGCATAAAAATAAGTTCATCCATTTTTACTTAGACCAAGAGAACTCAAGTTATGTGATATGTCGCTCCATTGCAATACAATTACGGCTGGTTGTGCATTTGGATGCAATGAGGTCCCCCACTTCGATTGCCGCCCCTGTTATGTTTGCATCTCTGATCCGAGATCAAGAGATTACTCCGTTACGTCCTTTCGTTCTGAAGCCCTTTCAGGCAATGGTTGTTTAGTTCATGGTCCATTGGATTGCAAGGCCATAAATTGAAACACATTGATTCCGCTTGTTCCCGTCTTTCGCTTCAAATCAGTACGACATCAGTGTCGATGGAGTATTTCACTAGTAGGAAAATAATACGAGTGAGCGTCGGGGCCGGTCTACCGAAGAAAGAGATCATTAACCCTATTTTGCCGTGTGGAACCCAGAAGAATGGTGAATGTTGATTGCCTGGAAGACTTATACCTACCATGATATTATGATTTCTGAATTCTCTCAAGGACGGGTTCATACCAGAGTGTGCCACTCGAGGTCAGAGGAAAGCCCGGAGGGCACTTGCTCAGCGATTTGTGAGGTGTCCCTTTACAAAAGGTCCTTCAAGAGGTACTCGGCCCTTCTATAATAGGGGGCGGATTTCTCGGCACCTCTCAGTTCAATTATCCATAAATGAAGCAAAAAGATCTCTAGATGGCAGCTAGCTAAGAATAGGATCTAGTCGAATCAGATCGAAAATAGTATTTGATTTCAATCTTGCTAAAACAAGGATCGAAACCGGATCAAATTGGACGACCCAATTCGATCCAAAATCATTCGATTTTGATTTGATTCTATCCAATTTCGATCGTTTTTCTTTTAATTATTATTTAAGTTTAAGGAACAAAAGTTATATAACATTTTTATTTTACATCTGAAATTAGAGAAAACTTGAATTAAAAACGATTGTTTTATTAGTAATTTAGTATTATATTTAACTTACGTGAATTAAACAAATAGTTAGTATTTTATTACTCGTATATTTATTTATTATTATTTTTTAACTTAACTTAACATACAATTACATATTTATTTAAATTTCAAACATTAAGATGATTATTAAATTCGATCCGATTCTTAATCCTTTGAGGATCAAGAATTTCGATCCCAGGATAAAATTGAGATTCGGATCGAATATTTGATGCGATCCAAAAATTGAATCATACGATCGATCTCCAATCGATCCAATCGATTGTGCCTACCCCTAAATACAAATACTGAAATACCCGACATTATGCCACTTTGTATGTCATTGTTTTAAATGATGATACGTGTCATGGGTGTTTTTTTTATCAGCAATTTTTTTTTATTTAAGAGGAGAAACATTATAAATAATTTAGTACAAGAAGTACACAAACTCCAAAATGCTTGAAGAAGACACTCATGATCGGGTAGGACCACACGACATACGAATATGCAAACTTTTAAACTTAGCATTAAACCATATCCAAGCTCTAACTTTGATAAGGTCAAGAATTTTCGTTGTATCTACCATCAACTCTTTAAAGACGACATCATTTCTCAATTTTCAAATAAATCACATAGGGTGAATGATCACATGCCACACAAAAGTGGCTAAGAGAATTCATCATGAGTTTAATGTGTGACACTAATAACACTAACTGGTTTCAAATAGGATAAATTAATATATGAGTTGAAATAAGATTTGAGGAGAAAAATTGGAGTACTTTTACAGAGAACCGATTGAATTGACGATTTGATGTAACAAAAAAGAATCAACATTATTGGTCATTTGGAGAACGATTCAAGGGGTACCTTTATTTCTTGACATTATTGGTCATTTCGAGAACGATTCAAGGGGTACCTTTATTTCTTGCAAGCATGCTCCTTAACAGTATTTTTGCATCATTTGTAGTTTCTTTTTCTTCTTTGTTTTCGAAATTCCAAACAGTTGAAACGACATGACACCACCCAATAATTCAGCACACAAGACATGACTTGATCGTAAAAAGAAAATCTATGCGGGACCGTGCTCAAATCCAATAAATAGATATTCATCAAAAACAGAAGAAAAAAAATCCAATAAAAGAATCAAAGGCACAACGAGAAAGAAAAATAATAACATAATATATAAATAAATATATATGCATATGTATTAATATATGAACAACGTAAACGACAAAGTAATGGTGGAAAAGAGAGAAAAACAGTGTTTTGCACATGGGTTTTGGTGCATTTCGTGTTCAATACTTCAACAGTTCTAACTTTTAACAGCACCCCAATATATCACCTTATAAAATATATTGTACTTGCAAATATATCACATCTCGTGAACGAAAGACTACTAACATCAATAATAAATAATTACAGAAGTCGACAAATAATAATATTTATTATTTTGGTCCACGTCGGATGACTTATACATTATTCAAGGTTGATAAAGCTTATTACCACAGCTGCATTTCCATGAGAGAAGATAGTAGCTGCCGTCTTCTCTATGAAATAATTCCTCATGATAATTATAATTAGTATTATAATTATGATCATTAATAATATTATTTTTGTGTGGCGGAATTGTTAATGTGGCCTCGCATGGTTTGCAATTCATGCATTTGTTCAGACAAGCAGGTGGTCGTGATCCTAATATCATCTTCCTCAACTCTTCATCGTACTTTCTCGATGTTGTCGAAATCCCACCTGATATATTTAACAATGAAAATAATTAAATTAAAGTTCGTGCAAATTAAAAATGTTACGGACTTGTTTCATATCTACAATTAGAACTCATAAGATTATTTTGCTCCACCTTGACGTTACCGGCACAAGATCTTATAGACATTATAACATTTGTTACCCATTTCTATATGTAAAATAGACGAATTAAATTGACAAATTACGTACCCATATACATGTTTACTAGGAAAAATAGGCATATTGTAATTTACAAAATAAATAGACAAATTATTGCAGTAATTTCAAGAAGTTGCACCACAACACTACCAATATTTAAAAAGTTTGTGCTGCTTTCAAAACATAATACATGAAAATTTTAAGATATGGGTACATAAGATCAAAAGAGGAAGCAAGTGAAAGCTCTTTTATCAGATTTTAATTATATGACTTCATTTTCTGCAATGCTTGAAGAAAATAAATAACTCTTTTGTTATAACAAATATAAAAATAATAATTTCATGTGTATATTGTTAACAAAAATGGGGTTGGTTTACATTTTATTACCTGTTTGAGGAGGAAGCAAAGTGAGAGACAAGAAGATAATAACCGTGACTGCAAAACTAGTAGATAGCTGCAAGTTTCTTGATAGAGCCATCAGTTTACTACTACAAAAGTGAAGCTTAAGTTCGCTCATGTATGTTTGCAAAATACATATAAATTGAAATTGTAAAAGGATTGATAGATGAGGATCTAGGTGAATAAGGACATGCAGTAGTGTAATTTGGAAAAAAGGTTCTGAAGACCATACAAATGTTATGGTTTTCAGATAAAGTCATATATAAGTAGTACTGTAACCAGGAGAAGGGACAGTATTTCTGATATCATGGACTCGTACACCAATTAAATGACATCAAATATAATGTTTGCTTTCTACTTTTTGGAAATGTTGGTTGTGTTACAATTCGTGGGGCGTTTGCTGTGGTATTGATGAAAGTTGAAGTGACTAGTTGAGAATCTTCAACCACACTATTTGGACGTTATTACCTATTCAAAATCCTTATCTTTTTTTCCTTTTTGTTTGTTTTTGGGGTGACTAACTCTTTGTCATTAAGTAACAAGTATGTAACTTTGAGTTCAAAAAAATCTTCAAAGAGTTTCTTTGGAAATGCTAAGAAAACACTAACATGCATATCATAAGAAACGAAAAATCAGAAAGGAGGATGAAGTTTTCTTGCTATATGTCAAAAGGTTAAGGCGATTAGCTTCGTAATTTCCATCAAATATCCTAAGGTAACTTCTAATTAAGCGAAGCATGTCTCGCAAGAAGATGAGCTGGGTCGATACATGAACACGCTCGACTATAGTTAACCATGGACGTTCAGGCTCACAGCTCAACAGTTAACTTAGGCACTCACTTCATAATCAAATATAACACATCATACCTAATATAAATATGTTAATTTATATAACCAATCTTGTTACCCAAATAAAATAAATTGTAACCAATCTACATAGTACAAGGATCATAAGTGGTACATTAAAGTCATACATGAGTGCGACTTTCCCTATTCTTTCTCTGCAATTATCTTATCACCTTTCATGTTCCTGTACAACAACAGTTTTAACGTCATTAGCCATTAGTTTATCATCAATTCACCTGTTAGCTTTGCAGTTTCCATTTCAATGGAAACTGATAATCCGAGCCTGAAAAGTATTCATGGCCATTTTCTAAGTTTGGACAAAATTTTGCATTCTTCGATATAGCTAAGGAAGCGCAGAAAATGAGGAGTAATTAAGCCTAGTACTACTTCATGTATATATGACATGATCAGTTCCTTCAGTCCCCATGCTTTTATTTTTCCTATTACCCCATTTATGTTACCTTTTCAATATTTTTTTTCATGATGTTCTTAAAGTTACAAAGATCTTCAAAACTTAAATCACGATAATAAATCAAGCTAGTTTCCATATCAATTAATCTGGCCAAGATCATATTCGTCTCACTGTTAGTCGATCTATGTAACCAATGTGCCATTTAGTCGTGAATACAACACGTGTCATTCATCTTAATTCATCGAGAGTTTAGTCGTGATCAATACTGACACGTGTCATACATCTTAATACATCGAGAGTTTAGTCGTGAATACTGACATGTGTCATTCATCGAGAGTTGGTGATTAGTAATTACATGGCACGTGAGATGCCACACAAAGTGGCATGGACGATCCACAACGGTATTAAACTAACAATGAATTCAAACAGTTCGGTACAAGCATAATTACTCAACATGAATTGACAATTCAATTTGAAAATCTTAAGAAAATTTCTTCATAATAAATACATATCTAGTTCAAAATGTGCCACACAATTATTCGCAACAGTGTGTTAGTTTACATCTTATATACAGTTTAAGAAGTTAAATGTTCAACAAAATTTTTAACAGAAGCTCTCTCTTCTTACATCAGCCATAGACGAGTCGATATTTAGGTTCTGCTGCTATATATCATCTGCTTATGCTTTGTCAGTCATACATTTCTTCTTGCTCCCAAATATCAACCAGAAAATCTACCATCTCCTGCCAGTTTAAGGTTAATAGAGTCAGATAATGATCGTATAACGCTACAATAATTAATGTAAAAGTTACGAATGAGTAACAGATGTGGAGTGTGGACAGACTTACAGCAAGTGGTATTGGTTCTCGAAACGGCTTGTTGCTGGTAAGCAAACTATCGTAAGTCGCATTCCAACTGCAAAGCCGAAACTTTTTAGCGATGCAGAGACATAAATTTCTGACAAAAAATACCAAAAAGAAGAACCATAAATGGCCAACTCACTACTGCAATTTAAGATAGAGTAAAAGATAAGGTGGTTATCAAAAGCTCATGGCACTAATTAAGCGCAACGTCTACAGAAATTCACACGAAGAAAGAAAACCAAAATTAAAAGCAGCAAAGGAGCTCTTTTGGAAAAAAGAGTGAACGAATGCAACATGCACATCAAGATCTAAAGTTACAATGACTCTGAACTCAAGTTATTCAGCTGGCTGAATCGGTTTTCATTACCACAGTAAATATTGTGTACACAGAATGTTAAAGAAATAGTTAGAACGTAATGATCTAACCTTAATTTTGGCTCACGCAGCTGCTGAGCCTGCGCCTCAGGTTTTTTATTCCCTATCCAGCTCTGTCTATTTTGCTGCCAGAGAAGAAGACCTACATTCAAAGCCTCCGCGCATAAGACTCAACACATCATTAAGTACATCAAGTAAGAAGCATAGTATGGAACATAACGTAATAACGGAAGGACTATGATCGCGATCCAAAAAGAAATAGAAACAGTGACACCGAATGAAAAGAACGACATTGGCACCATACAAATCAAAGGTAACAGAACAAACAAAATGGGTCCATCTTCCTTCAGATAAATAAGGAGAAAGTTGAATGCAGGGGCTAAAGCAAACCGATGAACAAACAAATGCTGACTACTCATTTCACTTCAATATTCATAGGAGATGGAAAGAAAGTGTTAGCAGTCTATTCTTAACCGCGCTCGCACAATCTGATAGGCAAGAAACAAAATAAGTCAAGTACAATTAACTAACCGTTGTTTATAAACTCGGTATCTTGAGTCTGAGTTAGCACACTTGGCGGCGATATGTTTCCGTGTGGTTGCAGAGCAGTATTTTCCATCTCACAAGCGCTGGTCGTCCAGAAACCGTCAGATAATACAACTTTTGAGGCGTCCCAAGCGTCGTTATTATGTTCTTTCAGAGGCTCATTGAGGGGATTCAGTTTCGGCTTTGTATCGCATCCAATACAACCACTGCTCTGTTTCAAATGACAATAAGAGCTGTAAGAATCCAACATATCTGAAGCAAAACCAGTAACATAGTACTTTGCATTTTTAGAGAACCAACATCGAAAAATAAATAAACTCGTTCTACGCTCCTCAGGATACTAGAAAAAATACACGTAGACAGAACACTGAAGTTGAACAGATGGACGACTTTGAGCTTGCGGACTACATATCGGATTGGTTTCACATATACGAACCTCCCTAGTGAAAATGAGTTCGGATTACCACAAAGAACGCTATTCTCCTTAGCTCAACTTTAGCTCCTTATACGTAAACAGGCTTTCTCGTACTAACTAGCGACTATCAATTTTTCCTTGATAAGAGAGAATTAAATAAAAGATCCCATACTTGAATAAACAATTCACCAACATTGAACTACTTTGAATCAAGATGACTGTTGGAGATTATACAAAAAAATATATGACTACCCACTCTAACAATTTAGATGTCAAGTCAATATGGTAGCATAACTCAGACTAAAATGATCTTGAGTCTAAATCCCTCAGCCACCCAATTGAAAAGTGTCACGTGACATGCGTAATAAAAACATTTACTGCCTACACGTTAAGGGTGTGGTGGAGATTATATACAAATGCCGAGATAATATTCCCTCTTCAAAAACTACAAAATACAGTAATACACTATAAAGTATCAAAACATCATTTTGTCATTAAGCACCAATCTTTCACTAAACTTAACTTAGAACAACAATAGACAATTAAGATATCAAAATTAATAAGAACAATAGGTAAAAATCAGCACTTTTTTACAAAAAAAATAAATTAATCTAAAATTGCACTAATGAAGCAAATGCAGATAATAAAATTGGTAGTGAGAAATTGATGTATACATATTACATACCCCATGCAGGCAATAATATGAAAAATCAGAACTGCAATAGATCCGAAACTTAATAGGGCCCCCACTTTGAACATCGGTTAATGGACGGTCCAATTCAGCAGAATCTTTCACAGAACCCTGAATTTTATTTATTAAATAAATTAACATTCTTATATATTCATTTTTGCAATAACGAATTTAAATTTAAACGTCGGTAATAATGTGTGAAGATGGAATTTACCTGAGAGAGAAAGGCATGAGCGATTCTCTCTCCTCTTTTATTTATCCACCTGAAATTGATTCCAGGTGAAAAATTGTCTGGGGTAAGAAATGGGGTGTAATGTTATTTTGCTGCTTCAAAGGTGACCAACAGAAGGGGACAAG
Source organism: Linaria vulgaris (assembly GCA_948329865.1). Classification (NCBI taxonomy): domain Eukaryota; kingdom Viridiplantae; phylum Streptophyta; class Magnoliopsida; order Lamiales; family Plantaginaceae; genus Linaria; species Linaria vulgaris. The sequence continues at coordinate 102,027,724 of OX415254.1, read as the reverse complement.
GAAACTCAGGTTGTGTGGTACGATGAAATGGTAAAAAAGTTAAAAAATTTAATTTTCTACTACAAGGTTACAAGTTTATGTGGTGATTATTTTTTATAATTTAAAAAATTATTTATATTCGCGTCTTTAATTGCGCTATATCTAAGTACTGGTCAATGTCATCCGTAACTATAAAATTCCTTTGTTTTAAACCTATACAAAAGGGCTTGTTTTGAAACCACCCTTAATAAATCACTCTCGTGAGCGAAGGAAATCCCAAGTAGACAAGGAGCGAACGCTCATACGATAAGAGGAGAGGAAGATAGAACCCACCTTTTCAATCCCTTCCCGGCAAACAAGATCAATGGAAAGATGGATTTTTGACGCTTTCAAAGCCAACAAGTCCAGATAAGAGCAACTTTGCTCAACATTTTCTGTTGATTGGTAGTAGGGGTGTTCGCTGGCGGGTTTTGGCGGATTGTCATCGGTTTAGACACCATACCCAATACTTGCGGGTTATCAATTTTTTCAACCGTGCGAGTGAATTAATATTTAAGACCATGCGGGTTGCTAGTTAAGCGGGTGCGGGCGGATTACATACGGATTAGCGGGTTATGTTTCACAATGAATTACAAACTAATTTTTTTGTCATGTCTTAAGCCGACACGTTATATAGTACAACTACTCTTATAATAATCTTGTATGAGAGAAATGTCTTTTTTTGCCTTGTATTTTTTTTCGTATGTTTCTATTATATTCATGTCAACATAATGAATATTGAGTTTCAACTATATGTATATAAAGTCTCAATATGAATCAAATTTTTAACTTGTCGCGTTATAGATGAAATGAATTTTAGTGTTGTGTACCTATCTCTCTCTCTCTCTCTTTTTATTAGCAAGTTTTATTAAACAAACAAAGAGTATAAGGCATACTCCAATCACAAAATTACATAAAAAACAAACAAATGGTCAAAAAAGGCACGATACAGGTGAACAATACCAATCGCAAAAAAGAGAAAGAAAAATCCTTGCTGCGCGATTTAATCCAACACCAAGTGCGGACTTGAATGATTTCCACGAGCCTATCCACATCCAAGTTTTCACCTCTAAATAGGATGTTATTCCGAGCATTTCAAATTGACCAAAGCGTAAAACACCTAATCATGTTCCACTCTTCCTTGCCTTTAGAGTAAGAGAAAGCTTCAAGGTTCTGCCAAAAGTGGTCGATCAACCCGTTGTTCATAACCGTACAAAGCCCAAACCGCCTTTAGATTTTCATCCAGATCTTATAAACCATCATGCATTTATAAAAAGGTGGTCGTAATCCTCAACATCATCATTACACAAAGGACAAGCCATGTTTGAGTCCAACTCGATCATCCCTCGTCGTCTTAGATTTTCTTTTGTAGGAATCATGTTCAGCACGACCCTCCAACAAAAAATCTTTATCTTCATTGGTGCATCGATGTTCCATAGTTGGCAAAAGAAATCAAAATTTGAATTACGCTATCATTTTCAACTTGTCTAAGAGCACCGTAACTCGATTTAACCGTGTAGGTATTTGATCCATCAAATTTCCAAATCCACTTGTTCGCTAAGCTTTCTCTAGGCATAAAACACTGAAGGATTTGCTCCAATTCGTCCAATAACGATTTCACCCATTAAAATAAAGTTCTCCTCCATTGCCATTTCCAAATTCACACGCCATTTTCTCACTTTCCTTGTTCCGCAACTGTTGAGTTTTTGTTCAAATCAATCTGATACAACCTGCAAAAGCTCTATTATTTGCTAGTACATTACTACTTTTTCTTTTAGTTTTCGTTGTAGGTTTGGTGAAATGAACTAAAGTTTTTTATATTTTCATTTCATATGCGGGTTAGACGGATGTGCGGCCACGTGTACGCTTCAACCCGCAACCCACCCGCTCAAAGGTGGGTTTCCATATTTGTCAATCGATATACAAGTTAAAAAATTCAAAACATGTGAGTGGCGGGTTGAGCAGGTCGAGTTTAGACGGATCGGGTGGGTATGCGGGTTTTCGAATACCCCTAATTGATAGTCTGCTCACCTAATCTCGGAGGATTCCAATCACCCACAAAACATATTTCTTCTCGGCGTCGATTACAACCTCTTTTCCAGGGCCGATCAGGCTCCAAAAGATCAGCAACCTAGCTCAGTTGCTTCCCTTCCAATCGCCTCCTCAGATTCCGGATTCCCGTCAATCGCCTCCTCAGATTTTGGATCCCTCTCTCAACTTCGTCGATTTTTGCAGTTTTGTGCAAAGATACTTTGCTATTTGTATCAAAAAGATGAACATGACTAAAGTATTTGCGACATTCCCACATACAGTTGGTGCGTGTAGACGTAGTTCATCTTTGATGGTATCGCGTTGCAAACGTATAACAATAATAAAGAACAAATAACGACAAGAAATAACTTTTATATTCATGATGTTGATTTTCCAAAATAAATACATATGACAAACAATAAAGTTTACCGAAAATGTGTAAGAATGGATTGACGAACGGTTTTAGGACGAGTTGAAAGCAAGCATTCTCCCCTTAAGATTGAATTCTTCGGCTATCCTTCAAGCCCTCGTAAGGAAGAGATCTCCCAAGGTACAACGTCCACTCAAATAAACAGCAAGTGAAGGACTCTGCTGTTTTTCTATTTTGAACACGAACGGTATTTGCAAAACTCTGAGATTGTATATGAAAAATGAAATGCAGAATGCTATGTATTTTTTCTCTTATCTTATTCCTCTGCGCAGAGGTCTGGTTTTATAGCATGAAAAGATATGTAACAGCCAAAGACAATCAAGGGAATTTATTCAGTATTTAAAACGTTTTGACTCAATTCAAAACGTCTTATTTAATTCACGAATTAAATCTGCATATTTAATTTTCATTTAAGTGTGTAATAATCATTCTTGAATTTAAATTTCAAATTCAGAATTCAGACTTTTTGCTTAAGCATTTTATTTAATAATATAATTAAATAAATTTCTCCCAAAAAGATATTTACTGCCTTCCCGGCAGGGACACGCGCAACGCGACGAGGCGAGGCGAGTCGAGTCGAGACGGACGGACGACGACGACTGCGCGAGGAGTCCCATATCTTCTAGTTCACTACACTCTCTAATTGGGTATCTCAATATAACCAATAAAATTTGTAGGTCTTTTTTCAATGTGGGACAAAGTCTCTTACACTTGCATAAGTCAATGAACATTCACCACACACGTATTTACTTGGGCTTACTCACTTAAGCCCAAATATCTAAAATTCTCCAACAATCCCCCACATGAATGTAATTGGCTGAAATGCACATGAGCCTAACGATGCTAAATGCAATTTCAAAGTTCTGCCGGAACTTGTTGCATCAGGATATGTGGTTTTCGGCCTTGAACCTTCCTTAGTGAAATACCATCGGATATACTTGCCAACCAGTGGACGTGATGCCTTGAACTGTTCGGCGTTTTGTGTATACCAAGACAATGGTACTCACACAACTCATTCCAATACCATATTGGTCCTCGTTGTTGTCCGTTTCGGCCCTGGACTGCCTTGGCGATATTCATCGAATGCTCTAGAGATTTAGCCCTTTAACTCATCTCAACGAAGCGGCCCCTTCACATTCGACATAGGTGATCTCTCATTAAAGGTATCCTGCAATACCCCGCTTGTGTTCACAAGACATAAGGATCATTAGAACCTCAAGTTCTCCTTAACCTGTACAGGTCCATCACTCTTTCATCATAGAAGTGGGTTGGGAACTCAATTTCCCGAGTGCTTTGTTCGACTCGCCCCCACAATTCGGTTGTCCCTTTGAACCTGCAAATTGGGGTTTACAATTCAGGTAGGGTTGCCATCATGGGGTGATGTCTTTAGGTGGGCTCAAATTTCCCATTTCCCTCGATGAATTTGCTACTTAGTCTCTCGCTAGACCTTTCGTCAATCGCCTACAATATTTTCTTTAACCTCTTAAAGTCTTCAGAAAATATTATGATTATTTTTCTAAATTAGAAGTTTAGAACAATCTTAATCAACACTTTCTTCTTTTAAGCCCCCACATTTCTTTCTTTTCCTCAAGAAAAAAAATTGTCTCTAGCCTTAAAGAAATTACTTATTTCAGAATTTATTTTGTTTGCGTACTTCGCGTCTTACATCACATAAATCTGAATATTTAATCTATTTAGTAAAATAAATAGTATTAAATCTCACTTACGTACTTCTCACTAAGCAATTTAATTTACACACTTATATTTGGACTCAATCCAAATATTTCAAACACACATATATATATAATAAAAAACAAGTCTCGCACTTGATTTTATTTTCTACAAATATATATATAACATACAAGTCTCACACTTGTGTTATTCTCAAACAAGTATATATATATATATATATATATATATATATATATATATTATTTTATCCTTTTAATGTAGCAAACATATCGCAATTAATCAAAGGAAAATTTTATTCATAATATTTAGCCTCCTCTCACGAGACTAATTTTTATTACAATTATTTAAATTATTAGTCTATTCTCTCAAGACTTTTATTACAATAATTTAAATCTTCAACTTAGTTGCTAGCTTCATTGGTAGCTTCACTCTTATTTGCCAATGTCATCACCGACATTTTGAACAGATTTTGGGTCAAGTATCCCTTGCCCACAAAAGTTCCTCCCTTTGAAAGGATGACCCGGTTGGACTTGAAAACGAGCCTAAAACCCTTCTTGCTCATCATAGAACCGGATATCAGGTTCTTTCGAATTTCTGGGACATGAAGAACGTCGCTTAAACCCACCATCTTCCCGGAGGTCATTTTAAGCACCACCGTTCCCTTGCCTTCCACCTTAGATATATCGGAATTTCCCATGTAGCATTGTTCGTTCTCAACAGCTTGGTATGTTTTAAACATCCACTTATTTGCACATATATGCCTCGTAGCTCCCGTATCAACCCACCATTCCTTGGAGTTTCCTCCAACAAGATTGATTTCCGAAACCATAGCACTTAGATACGTGTCTTCATCGGAGTTTTGGCTTGCCTCAGCCACATTTGCAACTGATCGTTTGCCTTTACCTTTCCCCTTGGGACGTCGGCGACAATCCTTTGCTTTGTGTCCAGCCTTGCCACATGTGTAGCAATCCCCCGAGAATTCTTCTTTCTCTTTCCCTTTTGCCTTTGAAACATCCGAATGTTTCCTCTTTTCGCCGTTAGAAGTATCCCCAGATTCGATCACGTGGGCCTTCGAATACGCCCCATCTGGTTTCCTCTCCATCTTGCGGTTGTCTTGTTCTATCCGCAGTCTATGAACAAGATCCTAAAGCCCCATCTGCTTTCGCTTGTGCTTGAGATAGCTCTTGAACTCCTTCCATGAGGGTGGTAATTTTTCAATCACCATTGCCACTTCAAAAGGTTCGGGTAGAGGCATTCCTTCCGCCGCCAATTCGTGGAAAATCAACTGCAGTTCTTCGCATTGTTCCACCACGCTTCTCCCATCGACCATCCGGTACTCATGGAAACGTCCGGACACAAATTTCTTAGCCCCATCATCATCAACCTTGTACTTCGTCTCCAACAAAGACCAAAGTTCTCGAGCGCTCTCCTTTGGGGAGTACACGTTGAACAATGAGTCATCAAGTGAGTTCAACACGTAATTACGGCAAAGATAATCGCCATTTGACCAGATTTCCATCTTCTCAACGGACAGAGGATCCTCACGATCTTCTTTTGGTTTCTCCTCCTTGAGAAACTTTGTCAGATTGAGTGTCGTCAGAAAAAAGAGCATCTTTTGTTGCCACCGTTTGAAGTTCGAGCCCTTGAACTTCTCCGGTTTCTCCGGATGAGTGTATGGCATTGAGGAGTTCCTCAAGACAGGCAAAACAACGGCCTCAGTGCCGCTCGCCTGGTGTTGCGTGCCAGCCTCAGTGCCGCCCGCTTTCGAGGAAGTCTCGATGCCATCATTGGTTGATGTATTGTCACCGGCCATATCTAAATAATTCAAAAAAGTCTCACACTTTAGAATTATTTCACAAGGCACAGAAGAAATTTATCATAATTAATCATGGGATTTTTCTTCACCAATACGTTATCTTAACTGATGAACAGTGAATTGAACAAAAGTAATTAACAACAACATATCAGTTATTATTAATACAAAATAACACACAGACTAACGGTAAGGAGTTCATTTAACCCAGGAGATGATGCGGGTTCGAATCCAGAAGAAAACGTTTTTGCAAATTAAACATGCTAAGCAATTAACCACGGATTCCGAGCATGTATTAAATATGTAACCGGACAAATTAATACACAAGATTCATAACGCTCCAACGGTTAAGACAACAACTTGTAAACGGAGGGACAAGGGTTTGATTCCCAGCAGTTACATTTTTTCAAAATCACAATTAAATTCACAGAATAAGTAGCAATTAATATATAACGTAACAATTAATTCACATGAATTAATATAGCTCAGTGGTAACGAACGACCAGCACAGAAGTAGGGTGAGAGTTTGAATATGTGTGGGTGACAGCAGTAGTGAAATTTTTATTTCCTTTTGAAAAACTGCTCGATCAAATAACTAAACCAGCTGGAAAATAACTAAAAAACTGCTCTTTAACTTTTGAAACATAAACAGAAGGCTACTAGAAAATAGACAGAAGCCAGAAACCAAAACTTTTGAAAACAGAAATCCATACTACTTTTGAAAACAGAATACACTTGCAGGAAATCAAATAGAGAACTGCAAATTATGAGAAACATAAGAGATAAACCTGCTCTTAAACATATAATATGCAAACAGATTATTTAGTTACTGCAAAGGTTTGAAACCAACACTTTTAAAACCTGCAGTCACTAGAGAGATCATTAGTAATGATAAAACTAAGAAAAGAAACATATGAGCAGAAAATATAATATGCAAATTATGGAAATTTCAACCACCTATACGTGCAACACATATTACGAATAGAGATAAGGAATTCGATCTTAAGATTGATGGTATCGCGTTGCAAACGTATAACAATAATAAAGAACAAATAACGACAAGAAATAATTTTTATATTCATGATGTTGATTTTCCAAAATAAATACATATGACAAACAATAAAGTTTACCGAAAATGTGTAAGAATGGATTGACGAACGGTTTTATGACGAGTTGAAAGCAAGCCTTCTCCCCTTAAGATCGAATTCATCGGCTATCCTTCAAGCCCTCGTAAGGAAGAGATCTCCCAAGGTACAACGTCCACTCAAATAAACAGCAAGTGAAGGACTCTACTGTTTTTCTATTTCGAACACGAACGGTATTTGCAAAACTATGAGATTGTATATGAAAAATGAAATGCAGAATGCTATGTATTTTTTCTCTTATCTTATTCCTCTGCGCAGAGGTCTGGTTTTATAGCATGAAGATATATGTAATAGCCAAAGACAATCAAGGGAATTTATTCAGCATTTAAAACGTTTTGACTCAATTCAAAACGTCTTATTTAATTCACGAATTAAATCTGCAGATTTAATTTTCATTTAAGTGTGTAATAATCATTCTTGAATTTAAATTTCAAATTCAGAATTCAGACTTTTTGCTTAAGCATTTTATTTAATAATATAATTAAATAAATTTCTCCCAAAAAGATATTTACTGCCTCTCCGGCAGGGACACGCGCGACGCGACGAGGCGAGGCGAGTCGAGTGGACGACGACGACTGCGCGTGGAGTCCCATATCTTCTAGTTCACTACACTCTCTAATTGGGTATCTCAATATAACCAATAAAATTTGTAGGTATTTTTCCAATGTGGGACAAAGTCCCTTACACTTGCATAAGTCAATGAACATTCACCACACACTTATTTACTTGGGCTTACTCACTTAAGCCCAAATATCTAAAATTCTCCAACAATCTTAGCATTAGTAGCAATTATTCACTCGTTTAGATGAATTGGATATTACATGACCATAACTTTAAAGATGTTCTTCAGTATATGAGGTACAATGGTACATGTTCAATTATGAGTTTATTTTGTAATTTGCATTGATTGATTAAGAGTTGGAGTTGAAGAACCAACGCTTGAATGGAAGTTGAGCCAATGAATGAGGAGAAAAAAATATTATCCTTCTCTTTTTCTTCTCTTTTTGGAGCTTTTTGACCAAACTATTTAATTCAAACCAACCATTAATCCTTCTTCTAGCACTAAGGTTTCATGGAATTTCTTAATTGGTAAAAGTTTTAGTATTCCCATTAAACCAATAATTTGCATAGTAACCAATTCGTAGTCAGGTTCATACAGTAGACTATTAGTTTAAATTCATAGTTGTAAGAAAACTACAGAATGGTTATTACCAATTCTTGTGCATAAAATCAGTTATGTATAAATACAAAGTTTGGATGAGATTATTAAATAATTATTGACATGACTTTAGTCTATTTCTTTGATCGCCACCACAACATCAATCAATATAACACTTGCATAAACATTTTTGTCAATTATTCAATTGGTGAAGTGGTCATCACTTCTTGAAACTTCAAGGGCCTTAGTGGACATATGAATTTTTTTTTCATTGCAGCACAAATTGAGGCCAGAAATAATGCTCAATTTCTCAGATATTCACAAAACACAGAAAAGTACAAACCACAAGTTGAATATTCCAACAAATATTCAAATAATGGAGGCCAAAACATGATCTTTGTACTCACAATCAACAGCAGGCCAAATCACAGAACTCTTCTTTACAATCTTTTCCATCCAAAAAAATAAAAAAACAATTACATCAAATGAGCAGAAATTAACAAGAACCAATTAGTAAGAATACTCCACTCTATGCACCCGATCCTTGAGAACCCCACTGTACAAAGCCACCCTATTTGCAGCCATTTTTTTACATACATTATTTTCTTTCCCACATGAAGTACTCTGTTTTCGAACAGAGTTCCTCTGTTTTTGTCTGTAATGGTCTCCATTCTCCCTTGAATCTTTCACATCATTAGCAAATTGAACTCTCTTTTTCTTCTTAATTTGATCCCTTTCCACTTTCTTGCTTCCTACAAAAAATTTAAATAATAAAGTTAAAATCTTTCTGAATTTTAACAAGCGACAAATTATTTCGTGCATTCGTTGTATTGCTGACGTGGTGCAACCACTAAAAATACACAGTTACGATGGAGTGGCGGAAGTGGTTGTTTCATAGAAAAACTTAAATCTGTATTAAATCTGGATTGACGAACGCATAAAATAATTTTTCATGAAACAGGGGAAAATTATATGTTTTCGTACCTGCAGATAAACACGATTTCAAGACTCGGGTTTTATTGGGTGTGAAGTATTGGCCATGAAATAGATCGAAGAGGACAATTGAGCCGGCGGAAACAGCCATGGCTGTGGCGAAAATCAGACCTTGAGAGCTCAACTTGGAAGAAGAAGACATCAAATTGGATTTAATGAATTATGAGTGAAATAAATTGCATGCAATAAAATGAGAAATTTTTATAAGTGAGAGTTGGGGTGTGGACAAAAAATTGGAAAAGATTCAAGAGTTGGGGTGAGGAATCTAAGACTTATCTGGGTTGGGGTGTGTTGTACCGTGTAGTCGTGTACGTATTTTACTATTAATTTACGGTGTGTCAGTGATGGTACTTTTGTTGAAAGACAAAACTGGTGGTGGAGATTGAAAGTTTGGGTCTTGAAAGTGGTCCCCGCAACATGTTTAATAATTAAGGTTAAGTGAGTTAATTTTGTTTCTAGATTTTTACACAAGTGGAGGAATAGACGGGCAAGAGGAGGCACCGATTTTGTTGTGTCATGTGTGTCGTTTGCGGTGTTACTTTGTACTATCATGTGTTCACGTTCAAACGTTGCGTGTGCGTTTGGAGGGCATAGGAGTTTTGTTGATTGAATTCTTTGATTACTTGCAATGTGTGAGGAATGTGACAATTAACTATTAGAAATGTATTAAGGGTAAATGCCGTCAAACTCCCACCGTATAGTGTGTTTCTTACTTTGTCCTATAACGTTTCACAATCAGCAATGTATTTTTAATGTATGTTAAAGACCACAATGAGCAAAATCTGCCTAACAAAAATATGAACACGTGTCCAAAATGAACGACTGATCACGATAGGAGGATATTATCAATACCATGGGGGGTACAATGCTACTTTTGAAAGACAAAGTGAGAAATACACTATACATTATGGGGCTTGACGGGATTTACTCATGTATTAAAGTTTAGTTTGATAACATAATTTTGACTTGTATGAGGGCAAAATAGAGATCCATACCTTTGGCGAAATTTTATTTTCAACATTAGTCTCTACTTCACAATAAGGAACATTGTGTGTTAGTATTGTTCTAGACAAGCACTTAAAAACCTAATTTTGTAGTATATTATCAATTAATAGTCTGAGTCTCTAAGAGAGTCAATAACCTAAGAGATATGCTATTCGTGGAATCAAATTTCTTAACAGAGTTTTGATGCTTTGACATGTTGTGTTAAATAAATACTTTTAAATGTCTGATAGAGAGTGAAGTCGAGACGAATAAATTGTTCAAGGGCTCGTCGTACCTATTCAACCGACAGACTATACTATTTGTGTTCTTTAGTTAAAGTGTAAATAAAAGACTCAAAATTTAAAGAAACGACACTTATGTGTTTTTTTTACTACTATTCGACCATTCTCTTGCTTATTATTTTTTTCTTGTATATGATAAAATTTCATTATGATAGTTTAATAGTTTTCCATTCAAATGTAAATCTTTTCGCGTCTAGTTAAAATTCTTGATTTTGTTGCGAATTACTTGATTACGTTGTCAAGTAATTATTGGTTACGGCAGAGTATCTTCCGTCCATCTTGAGTCACACACTGTGTTTCAGCCAATCACTTACCTTTTATGTACCAAAGACACGTGTTATAATCGGATAAAGATCTACTGTCCTATTTTGTATTTCATTCTGTGTTTCACTTAACTATGCACCCACATCAATAGTAAATATTATACAACATAGTGAAATTAAGAATATACATAGTCAGGGCAGAAAACCAATGTTACTTATAAACACAATAGAACATAACACATATTTAGATATAGAATTGAACATAAAATCTTTGTATTAGGCACAATCACTGCACGATAAGGTGGTACATCCAATTAGTCATTGCTACTAATACACCGTAAGGATGAGTGTTATGGATGGTTATTCCCTATAAGTTAGGAAATACGTTTAATCTCAAATCTTGAGGATTTTTTCAAAACTAGTCCCATAATGATTTTATTTCTCAATTTTAGTTCCATAATGATTTGCTTTTCAATTTTAGTCCCATATTGATCGATTTTATATCCATTTTGGTACTTCGGGCCAAAATTATGCCCAAATAATATCTAATTTCAATTTGGTCCCATATTGATCAATGTTTATCACTTTTGGTACTTTTAGCCGACATTTTGTTAATTTACATCAAAATTTAGCACGTTATTTTCACGTGTTTTACTTCTTGAGGACATGTTTATAATTCTGATTCTCACACGTGTAAGGCCTAAACCCAACACGAAATTTTGTCAAATCTTGTCAAAAAACTGACAATATCTCGGGAAACAAAATCATTTTAGGTCATTTATTGTGGCTGAGTTATGATTTCATTCTCGTATTGTGGCTTTGTTCACATTTAGTGCCATAATGTGACTTTTGTACGATTTTGGTCACCCGATCAGTTTTTTACCCCATACGTTATTGTCATAAACAAAAAACACCTCCACTTGTTATTTCTAATGAGTAAGAAGCCCGCATATGTTATATATTATTCTAAAATTATATTTTCATAAAAATGCTAAAAATAAAAAAAAGCCCCTACAATTATAATTAGATTTTTAATCAATTTATTTATTATAAATATTTATGTTTAAAAATAAAAATTCCAATTTTAATAAAATAATTCAGGAATTAAAAAACCCTCTCCCTCCCCATCCGAAAGCCGCCGCCACCACCACCACCACTCAATTTATTTGTTTTTGCTCTTTTTTGGTTCCAATTTATAATTCTTTCACTAAAAAATAAAAATTATTTATTCCATGTAAAAAATAGATTTTACGCACCCTTATTTTAAGTAAGTCAATATTTTTAAATTATTTATTATTCTAATTTATTTGAAGTGCATATGAGAAAAAAGAAGAAGAAAAGGAACTAAGGAATCGAGAAGTCTTTTCCAAACCCTCCGACGTCCGACCTCCTTTGGCGCCACCTCAAAGCTTAATTATTGGTGAGATAATCGGTGTCAGAGGTTATTAATTTGAATTTTTTATAGATGGGTTGGGAGGGGGAACAAAGAGAACAAAATTGGGTGGTGGCGCGCTGGTTGAGTGGTGAAGGAGAAGATTTTTTTTTAAATGCTTGACTTATTTTATTGCAATTGGGCTTTTGTTTTTATTTTTTATTTTTAAATATAAATATTTGTAATAATTAATATTTACTAAAAATAAACTAATTTTTTCATTATAATTTAGGGGCTCTTTTCAGTTTTAGCTTTTTTAGGTGAAAACATATAAGATATAGGGACTTTTGGGGCAAAAAACTGACCGTGAGACCAAAGTTGTACAAAAAGCCACATTATGGGATTAAGTGTGGACAAAGCTACAATACGGGACTAAAACCGTAACACGACCACAATAAGGGACCATAAATAATTTATTCCCGAGATAATTGTTAGTTTTTTGACAAGTTTTTATGACAAAAATCCGTGTTGGGTTTAGGCCTTACATGTGTGAGGATCAAAATTATAAACGTGCCCTCGAGAAGTAGAATACGTGAAAATAGCGTGCTAAATTTTAATGTAAATTAACGAAATATCAACTAAAAGTAACAAAATTGATAAACTTTAATTAATACGGGACCAAAATTGAAAATAAATATTACTTGGGCCTTATTTTGGCCCCAAGTACGAAAATTGACATTAAATCGATCAATATGGGACTAAAATTGAAAAACAAATTATTATGGAACTAAAATTGAGAAATAAAATCATTATGGGACGCGTTTTGAAAAAATTCTCAATTCTTGGTTGCACCACATCATCAATTCAATGTGGTAAGTGATCATTTTTCTTAATGCAGATTACCACACTTTTGCAAATTAAATGAATAAATCAGGATGGTGTTTCTTCCCGAAGGCGGTGAAGTGGGCACACATTCTCTGATTCTAGTGCAAGTAAGATTTTGAATTTTTGTCAATTGGGCAACTGGCCACCTCATGTCACAACTCACAATCTTCGTAAAGAGATTTATTTTTCTTCTCTTTTGAACTTTGCTTTTTTATGGAAGCCTTCATAACTAGTTATCGCCCATTATAAACATTCATATTTCACAAATATTATTAATCAAGACCTATGGTACAGTTCGTACTATGTACTTCATGAAAGGAAATGCTCACTTGAAGTTAGCTTGTATTCTCAAAATTTTAAACAAAATTTCGTACGTAAATCTCATACATATGAAACACAGACAATTTAAAAACATTTCTTTTACAATTAAAAATCAGTAAGCTGCGCGATACATATTGGGTTAATAGTAACAGATTAGTTGCATGTCACAGTTTTTGTAATTCGAATAATCAATAAATAAATTAACTTCAAAGGAGATAAAATTAAATTTTAGGTGGAGGGAATTGTCTCTGAAGTCTCATCTAACTTATTTTCGATGTTGATATACTAAGAATCGTCTTGTCAATTTAGAAGCAAGTAACACCACGCAGTCAGTACAAATATGTCCATCAATTCTTTATTCATGGGACATAATTGATTCCTTATTGTCTCATCCGCTGTTTCATACGTTACCCTGACGGCCTGACCTCTCTGATCGCCATGTTCACATAATTTTTTACGATTTTTATGTTTTATTTATTTATTTTTAGGGATAAAAGCATCAAGCCCCCTGAACTATGCACGGTTTTGCGACTTGCCCCCTAAACAAATTTAATAAGCGTTTTGCCCTCTAAACTATGTACGTCTGTTCGATTTGCCTCTTCAATGGATTTTCGACCTTTTTTGGCCGGAATATTCCCCCCTAACCGACTCATATGTGTTGTACTAGATGTATTATGCTAGTTGATGACAAAAAGTTAGGGAAAAAATACCTCGAACGGGGTGTTCCGGCAAAAAATGGCCGAAAATACGATTTGCCGCTTCAGTGTATTTCCGATCATTTTTGGCCGGAATATTCCCCCCTACTCGATTCATATATGTTGTACTAGATGTATTTTGGTAGTTGATGACAAAAAGTTGGCGAAAAAACACTTCGAACGGGGAATATTACGGTAAAAAATGGCTAGAAATCCATTGAAGGGGCAAATCGAACAGACGGGCATAGTTTAGGGGGCAAAATGCTTATTAAATTTGTTTAGGGGGCAAGTCGCAAAAACTGCATAGTTTAGGGGGCTTGATGCTTTTATCCCTTATTTTTATTTCAATGTAACATTGCAATCTCCGATTCTAATACCAACCCGAAGTAAAAAAAATTATTTAGAGAGCCATGCCAACAACTTGCATCATATGACTCTGAAATCAGGACTTAGCGTATTACTCCAAATCATCAACCATTAGCTCATGTGAAAGTGCAAAAGAGTGGTACACTTAAACAACCAGCAGATGAGCAAAGTCATATGAAACAAACAAAAAGAATCCTTACATGGCAAGGCTATCCAATATGTCCCAAAAACATTGAGGATAAAAAAACCATTCACTTCAATTCTCATCCAAAAAAGTTCACCAACGTATCTAATTAACAAAAAAAATCTTATTTGATTAAACTTTAAATTTATTAACTCACACGATAAGACGCCAAGCACTCATTACAAACCTCATGTTGTAAGAATAGGTGGGAGCAAGTCGGCTATAGCCCCGAGAATCTTAGCTTTAGTGTCGGGGAAGAACTCATGCCCCGGTAGTTCAACAACACTTCCTTCACTGCTAATGCCAATGGGGTAGCGAAGCAAGTGACCTGGCAAGTCCCTTTCCAACTCTTCACTTGCAAAGAGTTCCCAATACTTGTCCGCCATGCTGTTCACTTTGCTCACGCATTCCTCGCTTTCAGGACACAGGAACGTGTCGTCCAACATTCCAAGGTGTTCGTACCACAATGCCATTCGCAAGCCGTGGATTTGGCCCCTCGCCGGTTGCCTGTTCGCCAAATGATATGGTTGGTAGCCTCCCATGCAAATCTCTGAATCTCTCGCACCGTCCATTGATCTTTGGTTGATGTTCGCTGATCCGATTATTATGTACTCATCATCAACTACAAAAGAAGATAATGTCATCTCACATAAGTCTAAAAGAATCTAGAAAATTTTGAAATTTAGTTCATATGGATTCTTAAGTAGACTATGATACCATATTGTAATCCTTTTATCCATTAGTAGGCTTTCAAAGAGATTGAATAAAAGGCGCACAAATTACAACCAAAAATATAGGTAAAATGTTGAAAAAAAATCAAACAAATATACTAAAAAATTGGTGCTTACCGATCATCATCTTGGCGTGAACATATATCATAAAACGTCGAGCCTCCTGAGCTTTTTGATAATCCGAATCAGGTTCGGGTTTTTCAGAAGGCTCATACTCTCCACTTTTCTTCACCTCCCTATTACCAAGGCAAAAGAACGTTAAGTAGTTCCTTGGGTCTTCCTCAATTCCCTTCGCTTGAAGAGCTTGAACGACGTCTTTATACATCATATCCATTGTTCTCCTTTGCCAATCTAAGATAGCCTGAACTGAACCACTCTCCGGTAACCCCTCAGGCCACATGGGAACCACGACATAAACGGTAAACCTCTCCCCTGCCTCAATCTTACTAACAATCTTCAAGGAAAGTTCCTTTGGAATAAGATGCAATGCTCCAATATCCTCAACCTTAATATCACTGCTATCCCATCCAAAGCACGCGCCAAGAAAGTACTGATTTTCGATGTAGATAAAGTTTTTGGCACGACGAATGGCATGAATATACGCATCTTGAATGCTACGGTCAATTATATTATCCTTTCCACTGATTAGACCTGCTTTGGCTGCATCTTCGGGTGTATCAGGGAATCCAAAGGCCGCGCCACCATCAATGGAACGGAACAACTGAACGTTCCATGTATCGTGGTCATCAGGGTACATCACTGGAGATGGCGGAATAAAAACATCATCAAGCTCCCTCAGTTTGACTAGCAAGTCTTTTCCGCCTTGTTTCCTCCATCTCTGCTCAAAATTAAATAGAACGTCCCATGCGATTGGCCCTTCTAATTTTGAATGAATGTCGTGCCAAGGTTCTCTCGGTCCACCTTTCGTGATGGCAGCTCCCGTGTAATTAGGCTGATGAAAATCGTCGTGATGTGCAGTGTCCAGAGTTCTGAAAACTGAATGAAACGGAGTGTCGTATCTTCCATCGCAAAGATCAATACCCCCGACAAAACTAACAAGCCTCTTCTTATCTGATCCTCCACCTGGTAAATCACTGTCCACCACCACAATCTTCTGATGATGAGTGAACATGGTCGAAATTTGTAAGTCCTGAATTAAGCTTCCTCCATCATCCGGATTACGTGGACACAAAACACAATGCACGTCTGTATCTTGAAAGTACTCCAAAGTTTCTTCGTCATGAGTTGCCATTAGGCCATCTTTCTTTAGTAAACCAACAGAGGTTCTATCGTCCCAGACAAGCATAAGAACCGTAACACCGTCACTTGCTTTGTTCTTAAGGAGCTCGCCTAGTTTCATATCACCTCCTGTTTTCTTTCTCCTAGAGTCCCTAATCATAGTGATTTCAGTGTACACAGACCAACCAGTGATGTAAATGAAGTGCTTTGCTTTCATTATTGCATCAAAAGCATCTTCCCAACATCGATGAGGTTCGTAATACTTTCCGCCAGATAATGGGATCTTCGGAACAAATTTATCTGGCAAATGAGCATCCTGGTATAAAGATACCCTACAACCTGTTCTCTGAGCGAAGAACGTGTAGGGAACACCTGGATATTTGGGACTTTTGATTCCGCGGTCCCAGTTACGATCACGAGTGACATCAAAAAACTGAAGCTTGACATGGATCTTAGAACCTTCCTTGATGGGATTCTTGTCTTCATCTAGTAACTCAACCCACTTATCCACTTCTTCGCCTTCCAATAGTTCATCAACAGAAACATGACCTCTTCCGATTAAAGTTGCACCGATGGGATTAGCATCTTTAACGGTGAAAATGATGTTTGCAGCCATATGCGCACAGTAGATGTGAAAGGACTCATACCACCTCGGATTGTTGGGTTCATCAAGCTTTCTTGTTCTGCCAACTCTAGCCTTTTCTAAGTCGACAGTTGCGTACATTTTGGGAGTTCCTTTGCCAATACCAACAGTTTCCTGAATGTTCTCCTTAATCTGCAATAAAACAACATCAATATAATACTGATGCGGATCAAAACTAAAGCTGTAAAGAACTTAAAGAGTGTTATATTGGATTTACTAGACGACACATTTACACAGAGTTTCGCAAATACGAGTAATACATAAAAGGCTACACTTTCCAGTGATTTCTGCGAGTTCTAGTTCAAGATGATTCTTTTCTATCACCATTTAGTATGTTTATATGTCTTATGAAGTTTTAGCATATTGTCCTGCATTACATTATAAAACCTCTAAGGCCTAAGCAATGTGGTTTACTCGGAACTCAGAAGAATGGAACAGAGATATAGTGGAATTATAACTTCACATTGCAGGCAACAGAAACTTTTTACATGCCAGCAATCCAATAATAGGAACATATGTTAACATCAACCAATCAAATTTTAGAGATCTCATGCATGGAGATCAAATTAGCACTCCGTTCAACACACGCATACATGTCCTAAAGATACTGTCACAACAGTCATGAGAGATCTTTTGGGAACTCACTCAAGCTTCATGAATTTTTTTTTTGGTTGTAAGGTTTGCTAATACAGAGTTGAAAAAAAAATAAAATAGGGATAATTCCTTCAAACTCCCTCAACTATAGTGACTTTTGGACAACACTCCCTAAACTTTATAAATAAGCACTTAACCCCTAACCTTTGTCAACCTGTTCGAGTTGCCCCATGGCAATTTTTCGACCAAACAATCACCGGAATTTTTTCTTTTTTTTTCAGAATCTTCTCCTCGTCGAGACGGTTCCGGTAGTGGTGACGGTATCGCAAAATTCAAAGTCATTACACAGGAAATTTAGTTTTAATTCGTCAAATTTCCGGAAAATGTGATGAACACCTTTTGAATTTTCCGATACCGTCACCACTAACGAAACCCTTTCAACGAGGAGAATATTGAATCCAAAATTAGGAATTCCGGCAACCCGCCACTACGCCGCCGCGGATTGCGGGAAAATTTTTGGCGAACTTTTTTTTTACTCTAATCGACTTTTCTACTCGTCAAGGCGGTTCCGGTAGTAGTGACGGTATCGCAAAATTCAAAGCCATTACACGAGAAATTTAGTTTTATTTCGTCGAATTTCCGGAAAAAATGAAGAAGGTGTTCATCACATTTTTCGAAAATTCGACAAATTAAAATTAAATCTCCCGTGTAATGGCTTTGAATTTTTCGATACCGTCACCATTACCGGAGCCGTCTTGACGAGGAGAAGATTCTGAAAAAAAAATCCGACAATTTTTTGGTCAAAAAATTGTCCGGGGGCAACTCGAACAGGTTGACAAAGGTTAGGGAGCAAAGTGCTTATTTACAAAGTTTAAGAGGTGGTGTCCAAAAGTCGCTATAGTTCTGGGGGTTTGAAGGAATTATCCCAAAAAAATAATGAAATCTACATCGAGCAATTGATCAAACACGAGAGGCCGAAGTAGTGCATGCAATGTTATAACCTCACAATCAACACAACATGACATTTACTAATTTAAGCATGCTATAGGAAACTGAAACAGCTCATTAACAATCACAGGGTTCCACACTATCTTCATAGTCGAACAATCATGCATGTCGCCTCTAAAAACAACGTTACGATGTCAAAGTTCTAATCTTTAACGGATCAAATGCCAGCCCACATGAGCATGATCATACATATTCTAAAAAGGCTAAAACAAAAACGAAAACATTTTGAGCAATTAATTATCATCTAATAAATAGTGAGATAAGAATTATACCTTGCTTAAGAAATTTCCACCCCCACCTCCTTCAGAGTGGAGCTTATCTACCTCAAATATGGTGGCATGTAGAGTCCCATGAAGCAATATCTGTGCCATTATTGATTCTCACCTGTGTCTCATAAATAAAAAATAACACTAGGTACTGTTAATAGTTATAGGTACAATGTACATTCCTTCAACATAAAAAAATAACGTAGAATTTGAGATACCTTTGCGATTATGAAAGTTGAAGGATAGAAGAATAGCCTGGAGATCTTCACAAAGGAAAAATAATATGGTGTGATTTGGTCAACAAAGGAACTAGAATGTGATCCGACTTTTGTTAGTTTGCCTTATTGTTTTATTTGAGATCCGGTTCTTTATGCTATTAGTAGTGTGGAAAAAGTTTTTTGTTTTGTTTATTTTATTAGCTTGAAACTAGGTGATGCGCGCTAGCTCTTACACTTTATATTCTCGAGTGTTCATCAAAAATGAAAAATAACTGCTATCTCCTATTATGGGCACAATACCCCTTTGTAAGATAAAAATTATCAAATTGCATGTCTGATGTAAAATCGGGCACATATTCTACGATATAAAAATAAATAGACAAAATACTCTTGTATTTTATAAAGAACGAATAATTAAATTTGCCTATTAACCTTTTTTTAAAAGTTAATAAGCCCATTTCTTTTCGGGCCTTGCTTTTATGCCTCATATCTTTAAAACAAATCTACTAAAAATGCTCTTGCCCCTTATTCGGGCCAAAATTACCTACGTGGTGGTATGAAATTGCACTTTGTACCCCAAGATAAATTGTATTTTGCACCCCAAAATATTTTAGGGTGCAAAGTACAATTTATTTTGGGGAACGTTGATGAAGTCCCTCTCGTCGGAGCGGCGATTCGCTACAGTTTCCTCCGAATTGCCCAGATGGGGCGGGTGGATTTCACTGTGGAACAAATTTTCCATAGTAGGTTCGCTTTCTTGAACACGCTCGAGGACAACTTCTATGGCGTTCCCACATACGACGCCATTTTGTTAACAGGTTTGGAATAATACCCGATTAACTGAATTATTTGTAAGTTCGGAACGCCGTTATCCATGGTTCAAAGAGAGTAAATGACTATTATGGAAAATTACGAGAATATCCTTCCTTTAATCACTGAACTTTTCACTCTTGAAGATCATAAATATGACATTATGCTATTTTCCGAGTGAGTTTGTGTGCACCGTCTGTATCTTTTTTTCTCCCCTCTACCTTTTCTCCCCTTCCTCCTTTATATAGGATTTCTTGTAGGGTGCATGGGAGGGTGCTTGTGTCACTATGCATGTGTTACAAGTGTAGCGTTGCATGTGTTACAAGTATCCTTCTATAAGATAAGGTATATCTGTTGACAGGGCGCTGATGAGGATAAATTCTATCCTTTCCGAGGGCTTCAGTGAGTTCCGAGGGGTTGTTCCTTCTGTTTTCCTCTCTTCGATGGACGGGATCTTCTGTTTTCTTCTTTCCGAGGGTTTGGATTTCTTGGGGAGGTTTACTAGCTGAAGTGAAGTGGTCGTCCGAGGGTGTTACAACTTCGGGAGTGGTTATTTTCTAATCGTCTTCTTTGATAAGGTTTTCCGAGAGGCAGATTTGCTTCTTCCTGTTCGCGATGGGAGCTCCGAGGGCTTCAATGTCCGGATACGGCTGTGCTCTTGCGTCTGGATCTCCATGGCATGGGTTCCGAGCGCTTTTTGTCGTCAGTAGGGTAGTAGTTCCTTCGGGAATAATTCTCCGAGGACTTCCTAGCCTTGGCTAAGTAACTTTCTTGGCTCGGGTCTTTGTGGTAAGTGACTTTGATGATTTGTGTTTTGAGTAAGGCACTGTTCTGTGAGTTCAGCCTTCGGGGTGACGATTCCGAGGGCTTTTTCCGTGGGAGTGTTCAGCAAGGAAGTATTCTCGTACGATGGTCCCTCTTGGCGCAGTGATGGATATCGGGATCGCGTGGGTCCACCGGGGTTTACTCTTTTTCCGATGCCACGTTGATATCTTATTTTTATTCATCTTGACTTTCCAAGGGACGCTTTGGTGCCCACTCGGATGTCACGTCGTACCACAATCGGGTATGTGAGATCCGAAGGGCTCTATTATCTCTTTGGGTGCCACGTCATATCATAGTCGGGTATGTGACATACGAGAGTGTTCGTGACGACAGTATCGTCCATGGGATTAATCCCTAATTTAAGGGTTAATCTTTTGTTTAACTCATATAATCCCTTATTTATTTTTTAGGGTTAACACTAGCACCCCCAAATTTCGAATGTTCTCGCAGAGACGAATGAAATTTCATTTCGTGGCCTCTGTGAGACAATGGGCTTTTTCTTACTTTTTGGTGATTTTTCCGAGGGGGATGGAGTTTTTCCCTTCTTTTTTAGGATTTACGGGGGTATTATATGTATATAAGTATATACTTAAAATACCGTAAAATAAAATTACCTTTTCGTTCTTGGGAAGTAGCGGTCCAGATGAAGAGTTGTTTCCCTAACGACTCTTTGTAGCCGTTGGATGTCTTAAATGGCATTCATTTCATCCGTCCGTTAATCTGCAGTAACGGCTAGCGCGTGGAGCGACACGTCGTTTCCTGAGTGGAGACGTGGTGCGTGGGGAACGGGGCACACTTTAATGGCGGTTTGCCTATAAATACCTCCGTCCGTACTCTTTTTCTCCATTCTCTTCACCAATTCTTCAAGCTTCAAATTCTTTCTACTCATACAATTTTCTTAAGCAAGAAAGAGCGATTTTCGCCCCTCTCAAAGTTTCTTCCTCTCGCTTCTTTTTTCTTTTATTAATTTCATAAAATCTTTCTTCTCGCCCAAAAGAAGATGGCTTCTTCTGTCAACACCACTTCCGTTGATGCTCCCGCTCCTGTTTCTGCCCCTGCTCCTATCGTGGGGCCTGCCGCTGCCACTCGTAAGAGGAGAGCTGTTGTCGCTGAGGGGAGCGGCGCCGCCTCCGCGAAAAAAACTAGGGTTTCGAAATCGAAGACACCCCCTGCTCGTGACTTCTCTAAAATTGAGAATGTTCGGTCCGTGGTTACTTACGAACAGGTCATGGAGTTATTCAAGGCCACGGGGACTGCGATGGCGAATGTGACTGTTCACATTCCCTTGGAAGATCAGAGGGCGTGTTATCCTCCCACGGGTATGCTCACTGTGCATTTCGCGCAGGTGAATTACGGGTGGCGTTCATTTATGCCATCCTTTTTCTGCGAAGTTTTCAAGACTTGTGGAATCTGTCCGAGTCAGTTGGTGCCCAATGGCTATGCCGCCCTCTGCATTTATGTGTTTTGGTGTAATGTCAAGGGGTACGAGTGCAAGGTGGACCATTTTCTTTCGATTTTTGATGTGGGGGTGTCGCCTGGGGGATATCCCTTTTATCACGTCCGTCACAGGGATATCTCGGGGGATTCTACAAAGAGGATTCTGGGTGCGACGATCAGCTCGCACGGCGTTTGGAAGGACATGTTCTTCTATGTGAAGCCCATCCGAGGGAAGTGGGACATGCCTTTCAAATGGGGGGAGGGTGTGACTCCGATTCACACCCTGGCTGAAAATACGGTGCTTTCTCCGGTGGTGGCTCAGCAGCTGTTGATGGAGTCATCAGATTTTTCGTGGTTGTTCGATAGGGCCGGACTTCACTTTGTAGTGTCCATTGACGACCATGTGAAGAAACAGCTTTCTGTTCCGAGTATGTACTTGCCAGCTTTCAGTAAGTTTTCCTTCTCTTATTCGCATGTTTCTTTATTCCATATTTATCTCCTCCGAGTAGTTTTTCGTAATTTTCTGTTGCTCGTATTGACATGTTTTGGTGTGGTGCAGAGGAGGTTATGGCGAGATATTATTTAGTACCGGGTTCCGAAGAGGTAGCTCCGAGTGGGCAAAGTGAAGCTTCCGAGGGGGAGATCAAGAGGGAGTAGAGGCACAGTCTGAAGAGGCAGGGATGGACCCGGGGGCTGAGGATGTGTACGAAAATATCCCGCACCCTTCTCTATATGCTGAGGGCGTGTGCCTGGAGGCTACTCCGCTGCGACAAGTGGACCCTAGGTCTGCTCTGATTTTGATGCCAGCTTCCGAGTCTAACACTGGCAGCCTTCCAAGGAGCTCGCAGGGGGTGCAATCTCCGAGGGCGGAAGAAGAAGAGTTTTCATCTCCGGGGCCGGATGTTGTTTTGGTCTCTTCTCGGGATCCTTCGCCCTCCATTCCTGATCCTTCCCCCACTCGCCCTCGTAAGCTTCTTTTTCTTTTCTGCTCACTCTGCTTCAGTACTCTATTTATGTTAACCCATTCGAATTCCGTATCATTATCTGACTGCATATCTTGTTCTCGTAGGTGTAGATAAGGGAAAGGCCCCTATGTTTCCGGGTGCGGATTTATTTGCTCAACTACTCCACCAGGACCCGGAGGAGCCATCCGAGGGAATTTGCAAGGGTCATGCCGACTTGCTGAAGGATTTGGAGGTGAAGAGGGAGGTGTGGGGCACTTTGCTCCGGGGAGAGGGTTCCTCGGTCGCTACAGAGGTTCCTGACGTGGTTATGACGAAGACGATGACCGCAACTCCCGCCACTGCTATCCCTTCTCCGACAGCTGATCTCCCAAAGAGGGTTACTTTGCGGAGGTCTGCTTCCGATGGAGATTTTTCGCCTCCGGTACCCGAGAAGGAACCTCTGACTGTGGGGGAGGCATACCGCGAGATTCTTCACTTTTTCAGCTCTTCTCTTTCTGCGCCAGAGGAGGGGTATCAGTTTTTGCGGGCCAGCACAGTCTGGATGGAAGCCATCGTGAGTACTTGTCCTCCTGTTGTCTTATTTTTAGGTGATTTCTCTGCATTCTTCCTTATATTCCTTTTCTTGTCATGCAGTCCAAGAAGACCCGGGAGGTTATTACCGCGGTGGAGCAGCGCCATTCGAGGGAGGTGGCGGAAATAGGATCTCTCCGGGGGCAGGTGACTTCTCTCCTGGCCCAACTTTACGAGG
Organism: Linaria vulgaris; assembly: GCA_948329865.1. NCBI lineage: Eukaryota > Viridiplantae > Streptophyta > Magnoliopsida > Lamiales > Plantaginaceae > Linaria > Linaria vulgaris. The sequence goes on along the minus strand of OX415254.1, from coordinate 102,003,587 downwards.
CTGAATCAATGAAAGACGTTCTCCGTACCAAGTTGGAAGCCAACGACTTCATCTGGAGGGAAGATTAGAGGGCCAAGGAAGTGATGCGCCTTACTTTCCAGAGGGTGCAGTCGGCTTACGACAAGATGGAAGCGTCCGAGAGGACTGTCCGGGCTCAGTTGACCCTTTTGGAGAAGGAGAGGGCGGAATTCGAGGGGGTCCTTCGCTCTCGTGTGGAGGCCTTGGAGAAGGAAAAGTCCGAGTGGTTGGAGAGGGAACTGGAGCTCCAGGCACGGGTCAAGGAGTTGGTGGATTTGAAGCTAGTCAAGGTAGTGCCACAGGAGGAGGTGCAAACCCGGATTGATGAGGCCGTTCGGCACGCAGCATCGGAGGCGGAACGCCAATATACTTCCCTGTCCGCTCGGGAGTCCCTTGGGCATATGCTATGGGGATGGTTAGAGTGTGCCACTGTAGCCCGTGAGGTGGTGCCTTCGGGGGTGAATTTTGGCTGCGTTTTCGACGTCAAGAAGCTTGCTAAGCCGTCTCCCGAGCAGGTTCAGAACCTTCTTGAGATGTTTGATGCTGTGATGACGCCCAGGAACTCTCCTGCTCCTCCTCCGACTGCGTCCAACCTTGGCGCTACTAGCTCGGGTGGGGCTTTGCCTCCGAGTCCATCTGTTAGTCTCCCTGAGGGGTATGCTATCAATCCGCCTCCGCCTCCTCCGAGTACCGGGACTTAGAATAGGATTCCTTTATTTATACCTCAGTATCTCTCCAGGACTTTAGATTTTTAAATTTTTACTTATGTAAGATGCTCCGAGAGCTTCTCGGATTTTTATGAATGAACAATTTGTCCTATTCTTCTCTTTCTATTCTGTCTTATTTTGTCTATTATTCCTTTAATCTTCTTTAAAAAATTAAGCTAGAGACAAAATCCTCTACTTGCTGACTAAGTACGTGACTTAGCAGGACGTGTCAAATTGTATGCATGCTTAAGAGTTGTTTATCCTAATTAAGGATACTCATTAGCACGTGTCACGCCCTTGGGAGTAGGTGGGACAGCTCCAGCTTCTTTCTACGAGATTAGCTCTGTATATATATTGTACTAACAGTGGTACTTATGCTCATCATTAAAATCTATCTTAATTTAGCAGACAAATCATTTTAATCCTTCCTTCTAGACATTTACTCTTGCAGGGCTTGGCATTTGTTTTCATAATCATTCTCAATACGTTTTCTTTGATTTTCGTATAAGAGTAAACAGAGAACTTACTATAAAAGATGATGCCGCTACATCATAGGCAAGGGGGGTCCACCTCATCAGGTAGTTCTCCTCGGAGCCATGCTCGAGTTGTCCCTGGATCCCAGGTTCATAATGCGTCCTCGAAAAGTTCTTTCCCGGGGCAGCAGGACAGGCTGGCTGAGAATCAAGTGGCCACTAGGACAAGCTCGTCTTCAAGGGTGGGGAATAGGTCATCGTACACGGATTCTCGAAGGATGGACCATATAAGGGATGTGTTCCTGGGCCGGGAGCTATATTCTCTTGTCGATGAGCGTTATGTATTTAACTTAATACCTTTGAACCCCTCAAGGTTGATAGGCCGGGGACGGGTTGGTTCTGCCGCTAGCACTGTGTACGGAGAGTCTCTAGTGACTCTTTTCGCGGAGTACAATCTGAATTTCGATGATTTTGACGTGATCGTGCCCTCTCCGGATCAGAGAGCATATGACCCTCCTTCGGGCTTTTTAACGGTCTATTGTGAACAAATGTACTATGGGTTACGGGTGTTTTTCCACCCTTTTCTTCAATCGCTCTTCCAGTACTGGCAAATCTGTCCGAGCCAGTTAACACCCAACTCGTATCGCCTCTTAGTGGGATACATTTTATGCTGCGAGCTCCTTAACCTTCCCCTGTCCCCGTATCGGGTGGGGGCAATTTTCATCCTTCGGCCTTGTTCGGATGGAGTTCCCTTTTTTAGCCTGGCCTATCGGGACGTCGAGAAAGCCTTGACTGGTACATCCAATCCTCGCACTCGTAGGGGGGACTGGAGGCGGAGGTTTTTCTTCGTCCGTTCGAAAGGTCATTCGGCACGATCGTGGGGAGTGCCCATCCGATGAGGCCTGGGATACATTTCGCCCATATCCGAGACGTTGGGGTGGGAGTGGGAGGAACTGAGCCGTTCCGAGTTATTTTCTGGCTCGTATGATATTACCGGCCTGCTTGCGTGTCCCGAAGCTCTTATTCTAGCAGGTCTTCAAGAGGGAATAAGGAGAGAGAACTTGCCAATTCGTCCTCTTCATGGCAACTTCTATTTCCGTAAGTCTGTATGCTTGTCGACTCCTCTTTTATCAATCTGTGTGCCCTCGGGATCATCATATGCTCTATACCTGTCTATAGGTGCTGAGATGGCGGCTTTTTCCATAAATCCATTTGAGGGTGTTTTTCTGGGGCGAGCTCTGCATGGTATGCGGCAGATGTCGGAGGGCACCTCCGATACCTTCGTGGCTGTTACGAGGACTGACCCTTCCTCGGAGAGGCAGGAACCGAAGGGTTCGCCCGTGGCAGCCCCCCCAGTGAGCTTTGCGATTCCTCCTAGGGTAGAAAATCCGGTTGCGGCTCTCTCTCCGATAGATTACCCATTGCCTCTTTTGGTGTCGCAACCATTTCCTCGGATTTCCGATATCGTGAATGCTGTGGAGGGAGGTCCCGAGCGCGTATCCGCGCCGCTGTCCGGAGGGAATCTTCCTCCCGTGGGCTCCTCTCCTTTGGGTGGTGATCCGGAGTTTTCTCCCCTCGGAGAGGTATCGGGGTTTTACCGAAATTTTCTGAGCGGTCTGCTGAATGTTACGGATTGTGAGCTCATGAGGACCCTTCCTTCCTCTCGCCTTCAGGACTTGGTTTGCAAAAACCTGTGTGAGGTAGATACTCATTTTATTTGCAATTTTCAATTACTCACCTTTTATTTCTTCTGTAGTGACCCATTCGTCTCCATCCAGATATACATGGTGCTAGACGCCATCGGATCTCAGGGATGTTCCTCTTCGGATCCTGGCCTGGTATACCGCCGTCGGGACGAGTTGGAGCATGGTTTGTTGGAGGCTCAGACGGAGATTTCCCGCTTGCAAGAAGAGCATGAAGCTGCTAAGGCGATTCACGAGATGGTCCTTCAGATTGAGAAGGATAAGTCCTGGGAGGTGGAGCGCCAGTTGATGTTAGAGAGGACCCGGGTGACGAGTTTTCAGGCGAGTTTGGAGGAGTTGAAGGGTCAGCTTCGCTACTCCGATGACCAATTACTGCAGACGACTCGGGAACGGGATGCGGCAACTCTTCGGGTGCTGGAGATTACTCGTGCACATGATGTTGCTTTAGTGGTGGCCCGGGTCCGAGCTGTTTTGGATATCGCGGGTCCTTCGGCTTTGAGGAAGTTTTTACAAAAGGAGATGTGTGATCTGGTCTGCATTGGGTATCGCCTTGGTACGGATGTTGTTCAAGCATTGCCAGAGTGTCCAGTGGGCCTGGTTATTCCCGAACTTAGTCTTCGCCCCATCTTTCCTAAAGATAACCCCGTGGCTTCCGAGGGCGCGTTATTGGCGGATCCATTAACCCTATCCGAGGAACAGCGCCGTCGCCTAATCCGAGAAGGGAAGCGTCCTTTGCGAGAGGAGTAGTTTGTAGTAGGTAGTATTTAACTTGTAGTATGTGGTCCTTCGGGGTCCGATGACTGTTTATTTATAGTAGATGGCTCTTTGGGGTTAGGTTGCTTATAATGATTTCCTGTGTAAGGTTACCATTTTTGTTTTGCAACCCTATGTACCCTATCGGAATTGAATGTATCGTAACCATCTATTTTTAAACAAACAGTTTTATTTATGTAATAGTGATGGTGTTACATTAAGCATAATATCTTCTAAGATTGAAGGAATTCCACGTATTGCTGAGAGTGGCGCCTTCGGAGTTAGCAAGTAGATAAGTTGCGGGTCTGACAATTCCCGCTATCTTGTAGGGTCCTTCCCATCGGGGCTCAAGCTTGCCTACGTTCTTGGAAGCTCCGACTCGTTTTAGTACTAAATCACCAACTTGGAAAGTTCTAAGCTTTACCTTGGTGTTGTAGTATCGTGCCATCCGAGTCTTGTATTCCTCAGTCCGAATGGCGGCTCGGATTGTTCTCTCTTCCAGGAGATCAAGGGCAAGAGCTAAGTTAGCACTGTTGGCCACTTCCTCGTATTCTTTGGTTCGCCAACTTTCAATCGAGACTTCGGAGGGTACAACCGCCTCACAACCATAGGATAGGCTGAAAGGGGTTTCGCCTGTAGCGGTACTCTGCGTGGTCCGATAGGCCCATAATATGCCGGGTATTTCTTCAACCCACTTGGATTTGTGCCAGTCAAGTCGGGCCTTCATATTTTTCAAGAGAGTTCGGTTGGTTCTCTCAACTTGTCCGTTGGCCTGGGGGTACCCCACCGAAGCGAAACGGTGCTTAATTTCCCAATGATCACACCACTTTTCTAACCCTTGGTCAGTAAATTGCAGGCCGTTGTCACTTACCAGGCTTTGAGGGACCCCAAAACGGCACAGAATGTTCCTCCACAAGAAGTTAATGATCACACCAGCAGTTATTCGTGCTAAGGGCTCCGCCTCCACCCACTTGGTGAAGTAGTCTACTGCCACGAGTAATAACTTCTTTTGACCAGCATCGGGAATAAGTGGACCTACTATATCTATTCCCCACTTGGCGAACGGACAGACGGTCAGATGAGGTTCCCACGGAGCCGCTGGTTGGTGAATCCGAGGGGCATAAGCTTGACATGACTTGCACTTTTCAGCGTGGCTTTTGCAATCTTTGGCCATCGTGGGCCAATAATACCCTTGATGAATTAACCGTCCGGCCATGCTTCCGCCACCGGTATGGCTGCCGCACACCCCCTCGTGAGTCTCCGCCATGATTAGTTGAGCTTCTTCTTCATTCAAGCATCGGGCGTGAGGGTAAGAGTATGTCCTTCGGAATAATATTCCGTCTTTGAGAAAGTATCGGATGGTCCTTTTAGACATCATTCGTCGGACAGATTTGTCCTCGGAGTAACCCTCAGGATCTTGTAAATATGCTTTGATGGGCGTTATCCAGCTTATCGGAGGGTTCGTTGTGGTGGCGTTCACCTCTTCAGGTTCAGCTCTCTCCGATTCACTCATATGTAGCAGAGTGATTTTCCGGGTACGAATGGTGGCCATCTGTGTAGCCATTTTGGACAGGGCATCGGCCTCTTGATTCCCCCATCGGGGAATCTGCACTAATTGATACTCGTCAAACCACGCCTTGGCCCGATGGACCACCCGAAGGTAACTCTGTATCCTTTCTTCTTTGGCTTCGTATGTGCCCTGAACTTGCTGGACAATTAACTGAGAGTCGCTATGCAGGCGGACTCTCCGTATTCCGCCTTCTCGGGCGAGTCTCATTCCGACGAGGAGGGCTTCGTATTCGGCTTCGTTATTGGATACGGGGTAATCGATTCTAACTGCGAAAAGTAGCGCTTCCTCTTCAGCTTCTGTGTTAATCAAGATTACCCCGGCCCCGCCATGCGTATTCACAGAAGAACCGTCCACGTAGGCATGCCACAGGGGTTCTTTCCTTTCAGCTCCAATTCCTGTAAGTTATGCCACAAAGTCCGCTAGCACCTGGGCCTTGATGGAAGGTCTCGGGGCATAGGAGATATCATACTCTGTTAGCTCGACAACCCATTTTATCAGCCTCCCAGACGTTTCGGGTTTATTGAGAATTGCCCGTAGGGGGTGCTTAGTTAAGACAGTGATCGGGTGGGAGAGGAAGTATGGGCATAGTTTCCGCGCCATGGTGACCAAAGTAAGTACAAGCTTTTCTATCAGGGTATACCTGGTTTCTGCTCCAAGGAGAGTTTTGCTAACATAGTAAACCGGGTGATGCTCCCCCTCGTGTTCTTTGACTAAGACTACTCCGATGGCCTCCTCTCCTACGGACAGGTACACGAAGAGTTCTTCCTGGGGCGAGGGTTTGACCAGCAAGGGTGGCCTTACCATATAGCATTTCAATTCCTAGAGAGCTCCTTCGCATTGTGAGGTCCACTGGAATTCTTTGATATTCCGAAGGATTTTAAAGAACGGGAGTCCCTTCTCTGCCGATTTGGAGATGAACCGGCTGAGGGAGGCCATTCGTCCGGTCAGTTTTTGCACATCCTTTATTGACTTCGGGGTTGGTAGCCCAATAATTGCTTCGGCTTTCTCGGGGTTAACTTCTATTCCTTTTTCGGTAACCATGAATCCCAAGAATTTCCCTCCTCGGATCCCGAAGGAGCACTTCCTAGGGTTTATCTTCATCCCAAAGTGATCCATGATAGCCAGTGCTTTTCGTAGGTCCTCGGGATGATCTTTCGCGGAGCGGCTTTTGACGACCGTGTCGTCAACATATATTTCCACAGTTTTTCCGATGAGCCCCGCAAACATGAGGTTCACTAATCGTTGATAGGTAGCTCCCGCGTTTTTAAGCCCGAAGGGCATGACTAAATAGCAAAAGGTACCTGCATCCGTAATGAAGCCGGTCTTGTCCTGGTCTTGGAATGCCATCGGGATTTGATTGTATCCTTGGTCCCCATCCAGAGTCGATAGGAGTGCACAGCCAGCGGTGGAGTCGACCAGTTGGTCTATGCTTGGTAAGGGATAACAATCCTTTTGGCAAGCATCGTTGAGATTTATAAAGTCCACACACATCCTCCATCTTCCTCCCGATTTAGGGACCAAGACCACGTTGGCCAGCCATTCGGGATCCACGACCTCTCGGATTTGTCGTAGGCTGAGAAGCCGTTGGATTTCTGATCGGATAATCTTGTTGCGTTCGGGCCCCATTTTTCTCTTCTTTTGTTGAATGGGTTTGGCTCCCGGCTTCACATTAAGGAAGTGTTGGCATACCTTATTGCTGATCCGTCTGGGGGGACCTCCTTCCCATGCGAAAAGGTGACAAAATTCTTTTAGAACAGATGTCAGTTGGGCCTCCAACTCAGGTTCCATATTAGTGCCCATTTTGATTGCCCTAGCAGGGTTTCCTTCCACGAGTTCTATCATCTTGAGCTCTTCAATGGGTTGGACTCGGGTTTCTTCTACTTTCCGTTTTTTGCTGCTATCTGAGGGGTTTTCACCTTCTTCGGGGGGTAGAGCATTCATTCGACATTCTCTGGCTCTAGCTTGATTTCCTCGGACTTCTACGATGCCTGCTAATGTAGGAAATTTTACCTTAAGGTGGAGGGTAGAAGGGATCGCTTCGAATGACCGAATGGAGGGCCTTCCGCATATAGCGTTGTACGTCCTTGACGAAGCCTCCACCACCCAAAATTTGGTGGGTTCTGTTCTTCGAAGGGCTCTTTCTCCCCACGACATTGGCAGGGTCACGGTTCCGAGGGTGTTACATGCTTCGCCGGAGAAGCCTACTAGAGGAACTTCGGCCACCTCCAGTTGCTCCTTCTTCAATCCGATGGCTAGATAAGGGGGCAAAAACAGGACGTCCACAGAGCTGCCCGTATCTATGAGGATACGCTGGATCTCGAATCCATAGATAGTAGCTTCAATTACCAAAGGATCTTCATGAGGGTAGATTATACCTTTCAGGTCTTCGGGTCCGAAAGTGATATTTGGTAATCTGGCCCCTTGGGCGAAGCATATCGGGAGCCCTTGTCCCGCTCGTCTGGCTTCTTTGAGATATTTTGTCTTCTTACCTTGGGGTATTCTGGAAATATCTCCTCCCTCTATCATGTTAATCGTCCGCCCCGAGGAAGGGTTGACTTCGTACGTGTCGGGAGGAGGAGGTAAGTTCCGATACCCTGTGGTCCTCTCCCGTGATTGCCGCGGAGGCGCGACAGTTCTTTCTCGGGGGGATCTCTGATGCTTTCTGGTTTTTTCTTGGGACCTCCGCCGATGTTCCGAGGTTTGTTCTCGGAACCGCCGGTGGGGAGTATCTTCTTCCTCGTCAGGTCCTTCTCGGGGCCTCTTCCATACATGCGCTTTGGACTCTTCGGGATTATTTCTTTTTAGGTAGTTATGCAGATATCCTGCCTCCAGGAGGCGAAGTATTTCTTTTCGCAGGGTAGTACACTCCTCGGTAGTGTGTCCATAAGTTTTATGGAATTTACAGTACTTACCCGTATCCTTATCTTTATTGGGAAATTTGGCGGGCCGGGGCCAGCGCAATTCTTCATTGCCTCGCATCACGTTGAGTACTTCCACGGGAGCTAGGGTCATCGGAGGAAGGGGCACGGGTTTAAGGAATTTCTTGACCATCTCCCCATTGTCCTTCCGAGGGGGTGGTTTTCCTTCTTTACCCTTCTCCTTTGCCTTAGTTTCCTTTTCCGTATGCTCGTGACGCTCATTGTCATCCTTCTCCAGCCCTCTCTTTGTATGGTCAGCTTCTTCCATAAGAATATGAGTTTTAGCTTGTTGCATGAGTTCATTCATGTCCGTGACATGATTCCCCATCAAGTACCGGAAGAATTCTCCCGCTCGGAGTCCTTGTGTCAGAATATCGGCCATAATAGTTGGGCTGACGTTCGGAACATCCAGCGCTTCGTCCGTGAAGCATTTTATATATCCCCGAAGGGATTCATCCTTTTGTTGCTTGATAGTAAAAAGATGAGTGGCCGATTTGGGATACCTATGATTACAGGCGAAGTGGCGTATAAACAGGTGAGCCAATCGGTCAAAGTTGACCACTGAATTGGGAGGGAGATGGGTGAACCAGGATTGGGCTCGTCCTCCGAGGGTAACGGGGAACACTCGACACATAACATAGTCCGGGGCAGACGACAGGTCCATTCCTGCCAGATATTGGTGTATGTGATCTTGTGGATCTCTCCCATCGGCTTCTCCTGTGTATAACGGTACATTAATAGGCCGCATTTCTAAAGGAATCGGAGCAGAAGCGATTTCGGGAATGAAGGGAGACGTCTTAAACGTTGGATCTTCCTTGGGTCCTACAGTCCTCTTGAGATCTCCTACTTCCTTTCGTAGATCTTCAAGGATTCCCCATAAGGTTGGCTCTCCATTGGGGGTGATAGTGGGGGTGGGCCGATATATGGGGATAGGTCTCTCCTCTCTTCGGATTATCCTCGGAGCCTCTAGATGATCATAACGCCCTGGCGTCCTCCGAGGAGTTTCCTGATACCACGAAATAGGGGTAGGGCACTGTGCCCCTCTTGCATGAATTTCGCCTTCTTCCGAGGGGTAATCTCCTTGGTGCGGAGATCCTGGGACCGTTTCCAGGGGATTCTCGAACTCTCGGTGATTAACTCGAGTAGTGGCTTCCACTAGTCTTTCAAAGACGGATCGGGGAACGTTGATGAAGTACCTCTCGTCGGAGCGGCGATTCGCTACAGTTTCCTCCGAATTGCCTAGATGGGGCGGGTGGATTTCACTGTGGAACAAATTTTTCATAGTAGGTTCGCTTTCTTGAACACGCTCGAGGACAACTTCTATGGCGTTCCCACAGACGGCGCCATTTTGTTAACAGGTTTAGAATAATATCCGATTAACTGAATTATTTGTAAGTTCGGAACGCCGTTATCCGTGGTTGAAAGAGAGTAAATGACTATTATGGAAAATTACGAGAATATCCTTCCTTTATTCACTGAACTTTTCACTCCTCAAGATCATAAATATGACATTATGCTCTTTTCCGAGTGAGTTTGTGTGCACCGTCTGTATCTTTTTTTCTCCCCTCTACCTTTTCTCCCCTTCCTCCTTTATATAGGATTTCTTGTAGGGTGCATGGGAGGGTGCTTGTGTCACTATGCATGTGTTACAAGTGTAGCGTTGCATGTGTTACAAGTGTCCTTCTATAAGATAAGGTATATCTGTTGACAGGGCGCTGATGAGGATAAATTCTATCCTTTCCGAGGGCTTCAGTGAGTTCCGAGGGGTTGTTCCTTCTGTTTTCTTCTCTTCGATGGACGGGATCTTATGTTTTCTTCTTTCCGAGGGTTTGGATTTCTTAGGGAGGTTTACTAGCTGAAGTGAAGTGGTCGTCCGAGGGTGTTACAGCTCCGGGGGTGGTTATTTTCTAATCGTCTTCTTTGATAAGGTTTTCCGAGAGGCAGATTTGCTTCTTCCTGTTCGCGATGGGAGCTCCGAGGGCTTCAATGTCCGGATACGGCTGTGCTCTTGCGTCTGGATCTCCATGGCATGGGTTTCGAGCGCTTTTTGTCGTCAGTAGGGTAGTAGTTCCTTCGGGAATAATTCTCCGAGGACTTCCTGGCCTTGGCTAAGTAACTTTCTTGGCTCGGGTCTCTGTGGTAAGTGACTTTGATGATTTGTGTTTTGAGTAAGGCACTGTTCTGTGAGTTCAGCCTTCGGGGTGACGATTCCGAGGGCTTTTTCCGTGGGAGTGTTCAGCAAGGAAGTATTCTCGTACGATGGTCCCTCTTGGCGCAGTGATGGATATCGGGATCGCGTGGGTCCACCGGGGTTTACTCTTTTTCCGATGCCACGTTGATATCTTATTTTTATTCATTTTGACTTTCCAAGGGACGCTTTGGTGCCCACTCGGATGTCACGTCGTACCACAATCGGGTATGTGAGATCCGAGGGGCTCTATTATCTCTTCGGGTGCCACGTCATACCATAGTCGGGTATGTGACATACGAGAGTGTTCGTGACGACAGTATCGTCCATGGGATTAATCCCTAATTTAAGGGTTAATCTTTTGTTTAACTCATATAATCCCTTATTTATTTTTTGGGGTTAACATTAATATTTCGTCTTTTTATAAAAAGGTACATTACTTTCTTGTGTAGTTTTATATGTTGCAATATATCTCATATACATTAGCTAGGGGGCTTAATCTGACGGCTTATGTCTATTATATATCATAATAGGGTTTTTGGCAGAAAGCCCCCCTGTGTTGTTCGAAACAGGCAAGAAACCCCATGTGAAATAAAAAGAAGCAGAAAACCCCCATGTGTATTGAAATACGTAGCAAATAACCCCCTTTTGTACGAGAGTTTGATACACTTGCCAAGAAGTGAGAGTGAGAATTAATATTCTCTTATAAAATAACTTGGGTTTTTGGCAGAAAGCCCCCCTGTGTTATTTGAAACGGGCAAAAAACCCCCCTGTGAAATGAAAAGAAGCAACAAAACAATCCCTCATATTATGATAATAGACAAATAATGTCAATAATTTAGAAAACTATCTGAATAACCTCTAAAAATTAAAAACTTCAAATAAGTCCATATAATTTCGACATAATTGCAAATTATCCATCTTCAAAAAACTTATGCACTTTTGCCTACATTTTTTGCTGTAATTTTTTGGTATTGTTAAAAAATTGTCGGTAAAACTCTTATTTTGAAATGTATCTCTTCTAAAATATTTTGAAATGTAAATTTTCTTTTGGACTTGTACGTACAATTAAAGTAGTACAAATTTAGAAAACTCATAGAAGTTCATCACATGAAATATAACAAAATTTTACACAAAGTTATTTCTGGTGTAAAAAAAGGAGAAAATTATTATTTATGCCCAATAATTTTGCCAAAAATTATTTCTGGGGAAGATGACATTTTTCACTTTTTTTTTGGATTTCACTAATTAAAAAAATAAATTTTCATTTAATTATATTAATTTATTAAAGCACTTATATATTTTAATAAATATTACGAAAATATAAGTTCATTTAAATATTAGAATAAGTTAATTTTAAAATTTACAGTAACATAATTAGATGCGTTCAAGAATTCAATATTATTTTTCAAAATAATTAAGCATAAATATAAAATGGAAAAATGGTGGGAGAAGAAATAACTATTTTTTAATTTGGGGGTAAATGAGTCATTTCTGGTGAAAATACGTATAAAGAAAAAAAATACGTATAAAGAAAGAGAAGGGGGGCAGTGTGCTATGATTTGTTTAACACAAGGGGTGTTTTTGCCTATTTTGTTTCATAGGGGGGTTTCTTGCCTCTTTTCCATAACACAGGGGGGTTTCTTGCTAGTGGCCCTATCATAATATTAGGCAATATGCCATATACAATATAACAAATTGTCTATTTATATTTTTTATATAGAGAAGTAATATGCCTATTTTGCTAGGTTTCATATTTCAACGTGAGGTAAAATGTAATTACTTGCATTGTTATACAATAATAATGATTAATTTGTTCTTGTTAGCAGTCTCATGCATGATCAGTCATATAACCGAAGATTCTATAATTACTTTCGTAATCTCCGCTCTGGCAGTAACTTTTCAAAAGACTAGGGAACATTTTTTACATACATCAAGTTTATACTCTCACTTGCTCACAAAAAAATAATAATAAAAAAATTAAATTATTAGTTTATTCTCTACTTTTTTTTTTGATTAAACGGGAAATTCAATAAATCAAGATGTAGTTTATTCTCTACTTGAGCATTGAAATAGATAAAAGCAGCTTAATAGGTGATTTCTTTTTTTCGAAAATCGTCCCTATGAATTAAGTAATGTTGTTCAAATATAAATGAGCGATGAGTTATTCAAAAAATTAGTAATTGCTCGCATACCTGATTAAGAGTGCATGGCAACCACTAACAAATCTTTGGCAACCTATATAATTACATTAAAGCTTGAGTTGACCAGTAGGGTATGACTAATGGTGGAAAATAGTCAATCCAATCCAATCCATGTACATTACAATAAAATCCAATTCAATAGGATTTGATCCAAATAAAATTCATTTAGAATGGATTTTAATTTCATTGGATCGGATCCGAACCAAATTCATGTGGATCCACTGATCCAAAGCTTCTAAATTCAGAATTCAAAAATCGGATCCACATGGATCCAAAAGTGAATCCTCACAGATTCAAGATCGGATCTGCTTGAATCCATAGACAGATCTATACATATGCAATTGTCAGATCCGCAAAGATCCAATGTCGGATCCTCATGGATCCACAGGGGGATCCGGGCATATTAATTTTAATTATTTATGATTTTTTAAATGTTGGTGGATCTGTACGGATCCAACAATGGATCTGTACGGATCCAACAATGGATCCGCATTCGGATCCACACGGATCCCGTGGCGGATCAACGCGGATTCAAACTCGGATTCATGCAGATCCAAGTGGATCAATAGGCGAATCTGCACGGATCCATGCAAATGCGTAGTCGGATTCGCACGAATTCAGATCCATCTTCGATCCGGTGAATCTAAGATCCGAGCAGATCTAAAGTGGATCGTATCATATGGATCTGGATCAAATTCTAAAGGATCAGTTGATCTGGATCCCTTTTACCACTCCTAGGTCTAACCAATATGGACTACCATATTTTGAGAAAAACAAAATCTTCTAGAGTGAGTTATTTTCTTGGATATCACCTTCCACTTCCTTTAAAGAACAATGCGAGATTAAACTTTTTCAAGTGTCATATAACCTTACAACTATAGAAACATACATAATAATCCACCACACTGTGCAATCTCTACATCCTTATCACGCCACCTTTGCTCTAGTGTAACCTAGCACTGTTTGAGTGTGAAATGTAGTATCGGCGTCACCACCCACTCAACGCGATTGAGCAACTGAGTGGATGGCAATGAAACTAATTGGTATGACGGGAAAAAAATCATGTTTGGTACCTTATGTTTGCAAATTTAATTAAGATCAGTACCCCCGTGGCGGAGCCCCAAAACTGCCGCCCCAAAAAGTCTATTTGGCTCGTCGTTGACCCAAATTTGGGAATTTTAACTTATTTTTGACACATGGCCATGATGACTTGTATTATTTAATAAAAAACCCATAAAAGACTAAGAAATTAATTATAAATATACAAATTAATTAAAATTAAAAATTATATACAATAACTCTTATTCATATTTCTTTTCCTAAACATTAATTAAATATTTCTTATCCATATTTCTTTTCCTAAACATTAATTAAATATTTCTTATCCATATTTCTTTTCCTAAACATTAATTAAATATTTCTTACCCATATTTCTTTTCCTAAACATTAATTAAAAAAACTTTATAATATTAATTAATTAAAGCATCATCTTCCCCAAACCACCACGGCGCCGCTCGGGTCCGTACCTCACCAAACCCCCACCACCACCGCTCGCTACTCGGATTCGTACCTCACCAAACCACCACCACCGCTGCGCGCTGCTCGGATCCAAAACCACCACCACCACCGCCGCTCGCTGCTCGGATCCGTACCTCACCAAACTTCCACCACCACCGCCGCTCGCTGCTCGGATCAACCACTACCATCGGATCACATTTTAGATTTAAGTTTTTTTTTCGTTTTTTTAACAAAATAACTTATATTTATAATACTAATATATTTAATAGTTAAGTTAATTACAAAGATTTACAAAAATTATAAAGATTTAATAGTAAATAGTTGAAAATGTTAAGACAAGATTATATAATAAGTTTTTACAATTTATATAATAAAGCTAATTATAAAAATATATACAAACTAGAAATTGTGAATATAAGATTTTGTTTTTTTGTTTTATCCAGTCAACATGTCGAGATGGACTTAAGTTTGTCAAAATTGAGGTTTACGGGTCAACGGTGAGCCACATAGACATTAGGGGTGGTAATTTAGGGACGCCGCCGCGGGGGTACCGATATTGATTAAGTTGGCAAACATAGGGTACCAAAACGTCAGCATAACAAGTTAAGGTACCAAAACAAAACATAGGCCAAAATTAGGCACCAAACATGATTTTTCCCCTTGGTATGACCTTCGGGTAACACAACCTAAAACACTAATAGTTAAATAAACTGAAAGTCATATAAACTCTACACTAATATCTTAAAGCGTCGTGTCTTCTGTCGAAGTCTTATACCTGGCAACTATGATAATTAATTTCTCTTGTTCTTGTGTTAACACTACAAGAATTCGGGCTCATTCCCGACCGGAAAATCCCGACCAAATTTCGGTCGAAACAATATCTCGGTCGGGAGATTTGAGAAAAACGTCCCCAACCGAATTTCGGTCGGGAAAAGTATTCCCGACAGCAACTGCGGTCGGGAATAATAGTCCCGACCGAATTGCGGTTGGAAATACTTTGGGCGGAAAATTTCCCGCCCAGAGTGTAGCCCTAGTCTCGGCCTAGCTGGGCCGAGACTTCCCGACCGAATTTCGGTGGGGAATGGGGTCATTCCCGACCAAAATTCGGTCGGAAATGAGGGAGGTATTTCTATAAATATCTCCATCCTCCTCTTCATTTTAACTTTCCAAAAACTCTCTCCCTCTATTTTTTCCAACTGCCTAGCCCATTTCGCTTGTAAGTTTTTTCGCTTTTTCTTGTTTTTTATGTTATATTTAATGTTTTATTATTAATTATTTATGTTATATTTAATGTTTTAATATTAATTGTTAGATATTGTAGAAATTGTTAGGATTTAATTAGAAAATGCCTTTAGGAATTGTTAGGCTTTGGGAATGTTAGAATTTTATGACTTTAGAAATTGTTAGGCTTTAGGAAATGTTATAGTTTTATAATTTTAGTAATTATTTATGCCTTTAAGAATTGTTAGGCTTTAGGAAATGTTATAGTTTAGTAATTATTTATGACTTTAGAAAAACTATATATGATTTTTATGTTATATTTAATGTTTAATTATTTATGTTATATTTAATGTTTTAATATTAATTGTTAGATATTGTAGAATTGTTAGGATTTAATTAGGAAATGCCTTTAGGAATTGTTAGGCTTTGAGAAATATTAGATTTTTATGCCTTTAAGAATTGTTAGGCTTTAGGAAATGTTATAGTTTTATAATTTTAGTAATTATTTATGCCTTTAGGAATTGTTAGGCTTTAGGAAATGTTATAGTTTAGTAATTGTTTATGACATTAGGAAAATTATATATGATTTTTATATGTGTTAATTTATTAATTAGTGGCCCTATTGGCGCCCCTTTCTTGTGAAATATACTAAGCTCATCATCCCACTCCGTGCTATCTAGTGTCTCGTTCCTGTTGAGTTTTTTATATTTAGTCTGAAAAGATACATCCAAATATTGAGAACACATATTGGACAGCTCAACAAGTAGGTATTGATTGGCTATGGATCCCTCCACCCTCGCCGTGTTCAGTATTGAAGACCATGTCGATTAGGTAAAGAATCGATATTTGTAAAAGACAATTGTTATTAAAAATATAAAATCGTACCTCTCGAATGGATACATCCATCTATAGTGAACTGGACCACCAACTCTAGCCTCGTACGGAAGGTGTATGGCTAAATGCTCCATAGAGTCAAAAAATGAAGGAGGAAATATCATTTCCATCTTGCACATGGTAACAATAAATGATTCCTCCAATCGCTCCATATCCTCGGCCGACACCTCGGAGGCGCAAATCGCCTTGAAAAAAAAGGCTAATCTCTACTAAGGTCCCCCTGATCTCGGGTTACAAGAAGTCGCAAAATGAAATCGGGATCAATCTTTGTATGAAGACGTGACAATAATGACTCTTTATACCATACAATTTTCCTTGTTGTTTTTGCACACATCATCCCAAGTCCGAGGCATATCCATCAGGAAACTTCAGTTCGGTCAGCCAATCAAGCACCATGTTCTTTTAATCCCTCGTAAGACAATATTTTACCTTTGACTTTATATACTCACTTCATCTGCCACTGGGTTTCAAGAACAATTCTTTACGGTTGGTCAACAACTTAAGATCATGCCTCGACTTAATGTTGTCCTTCGACTTAGCATCGTCCAACACCCTGTTGATGATGTTCTCAAAAAAGTTCTTCTCACAATGCATGACATCTAGATTGTGGCGAATCAAGTTCGTGGACCAATAAGGTAGTTCTCAAAAGATGCTTCGACGACACCAGTTATGAGTTGTGTTAAATCCCGAAAGCTTTGTGGAGTTTGTCCCAAATCTAACCGATCGTAGCCTATCCAGGATTGCCCTCATCTCCGCTCCTGTCTTCCTTCGAATGGGCGCTTCAAGTACCTCCATACCCTTGTAGAAATTCTTCATGTTGTACCTCCATTTATGACCCTCTGGTAGAAACGGGCGATGACGATCGAACCACGAGGCTTTTTCACCATGCTTAAGTGTAAAAGAATCTATCTCACCCATGCAATAAGGACACGCCAGCTTACCGTGCGTGCTCCACTGGGACAACATTCCATAAGCAGAAAAATCGCTAATAGTCCACACTAGGGTCGCTCGCATTTGGAAGTTTTCCTTTCGTGAGCTGTCATATGTCCACAAACCATTACTCCACAAATCATTCAACTCATCAATCAACGGTCTCAACAAAAGATCCAAGTTCTTTCCAGGACTCTTTGGACCGGGTATAATAAGGCTCAGAAAAATGAACTCCGGCCGCATGCATAAATCCGGCGGGAGGTTATAAGGGGTAACAAACACGGGCCAACAAGAGTAGTTCTTCCCAGATTACCCAAACAGTGGGTATCCATCAGTACATAGGCTGAGTCGGACCTTTCTAGGCTCTGCTGCGAAGTCCGGATACGTACGATCAAAATGTCTCCACGCCTCGCCTGCAGCTGGGTGAATCATTCTATCAGATGACTCTCGACACTTCAAATGTCAAGTCATATGTCTCGAAGTGCCTACAGTATAGAACAACCTCTGTAATCGAGGGCCTAGAGAGAAGTACCACAATTTCTTCCTTGCGACCATGGACTTTCTACCAGACTCGTACCTATCGGTCTTGCATATCGGACATGATGTGAGATCCTGGTTGACATTATCGCCGTAGTACAAGAAACAAAAATTCCCACATACGTCGATCTTTTCGTACCCTAAACCCAAACACGCGAGCATCTTATTCATGCCTGGAACCGTATTCGGTAGCATTTCCTCAATCTCTGGGTCCATAATATCTTTAGACAACCTTGAGTACTTTTCGCAAGCGGCATTAGCTACTTTGTGCATCGTCTTGGTAGTCAAGAACTCGGCAAACCACTGGAGCATAGTCTTCGGCTTCTTATTGTTCATTTTTATGTCTCACATCTGCATCAATTTGTAGAACTCCTTTGCCTCGGGACTTGGATCTTCGTTGCGCACCTCTCCCTCAACAAATCGACCCCCATATGCATCCACAACCAATTCTCTAAACAAAGTATCGGCATGAACCGGACTATCAACGTGAATACTAGCGGACGGTGATTCAGGTACATACAATGTGGACGCCTCGCTTGCCTTCTCTCCATGCAACACCCATATCCAATACTGATACACAAACCCCAACTTATGAAGATGATCCCGTACTACGTTTCGATCAAAAAACTTTAAATTGATGCATCTCTGGCACGGGCACCTAATACGATTTCTTATATCTAAGTAATCTCTCTGTTGTGATGCATATTGTATGAATTCACGAACCCCAACCACGTAATGTTGATTCAAATAACCAGTGTTACTATCTATCCCATCGTACATCCAAGATCTATCGGGACGATAATCCATTTCTAATCTAAGAAAATTAAAAAGAAACTGTTACAATTAATTTCACTAATCAATATATTTATCATTTATATAAAAAATTTAAAACACTAGTACATAGGAGCAAAGGCAATTAATACTTACTTGTTGTAGCGTAGAAAATACTTAGATCAAGTATTGTTTGCACACACACGCCACTCGTTGCATTTATCACAATATCTAAAATAAAGAAACATGAAAAAAAGTTAGTAAGACGAGCTTAATTGAGAAAACTAAGAAAAAATAGTTAGAACAAGAGAAAATCGTAGATACCTTAGCAAGTGATGAATGTTGGAATGATTTCTCAAGTGGAATAGGGAGGGGTATTATTTATAGGGGGCTGACACTATTTCCGACCGAATTTCGGTCGGGAATAACAACGGTAACTGTTATTCCCGACCGAAATTCGGTCGGCAATAACAATGACCGTTGTTATTGCCGATCGAAATTCGATCGACATTAACAGTTATGTTGTTATTCTCGATCGACATTTGGTCGGGAACAACAGTTACCGTTACTATTCCCGACCGAAATTCGGTCGGCAATATTAGGGTTTAAGGTTTAGGGTTTAAGGGTATTGACGACCGATTTTTGGTAGGGAATAATATTCATATTCTTAATTTCACAATTTCGCTCTCCATTTTAGATAAATCGTTGATTTAATCATCAAGTACATCAATATTAATTATATATTACTGAAAAACTAAAAAAAAATTAAATTTAGTTGCACGTTGATGAATCGTTTGAAGCGTCGATTCATATTGTCAATTATAAATAAATTGGTATATGTAGATGCTAATAACGTTACTACTTACGATTATGTTAAACGTATGTTAATATATATCATAATTAGCCTCTCTATACTAACGTTTGTAACAAATGTTAATCGTCAATTGTGAATACTCTATACTACGTATGATTAATATATGTAAAACTCCAAACTAACTTAACTTCTATTACGGTAATCTATACTAATTTCATAATTAAAAGTACATTAAACTAAATAACTATCAGTGCAATTCATGTATTTACTTAACAAACACATCAAGTTTTTCCAAAAGATCGAAAAAATTAATATTTACTAGTTTTCCCGACCGATTTTCGGTCGGAAAAAATATTCAATGTCATTCCCGACCGATTTTCGGTCGACATTTACACTTATTCCCCGACCGAAATTCGGTCGGGAATAATATTCAAGGTCAATGCCGACCGAAATGCGGTCAGCATTGACCGCGTATCTGGGCAGGAAAGTATTGCCGACCAAAATTCGGTCGGCAATTTTTGAAAATTTGGCGGGTTAGCCAAATTTTGAACTTTTCTGACCGATTTTCGGTCGGGAATACTCGAAAAAATTGGCGGGACTCAGTGAGAAATTCAGATTTGCCGAAAATTCAAAATTTTTTAACTTTTTCTATAAATACACTTCATTATTCTCCTCAATTTTTTCATCTACTTTACATTTTTTCTTCAACTTTCTCTTCATTTCAATTTTTTTTTCTACAAACACAATTTATTCTTTCATCTTCAAACACTTTTTCCTTTCAACTTCAAAGCTTCAACTTTTAAATAATCAAACTTATTTAATTTCTTTGTGTTTTAGATTGAGCAATGAATCCAAAATTTAATTGCTCATCTAAAACACAAAAAAGCTAAAGAATGTTTTAAAATATTTCAAAATAGTTTTTTTTTATTCTTTTATTTTTTTTAAAATCGGTCGGGATTATTTTTCCGACCGTCGGCCGGTCGGGACTATTCCCGACCGATATCCGGTCGGGAGGGTCGGGAGGGATTGCCGGTCGGAAAAAGCCCAGATAGACCGAAATTCGGTCGGAAAAGTATTTTCGACCGAAGCAATGCCGATCGGCCCGTTCCGACCAAAAATCGGTCGGGAAAGGTCATTCCCGACCGACTTTGCGGTCGGGAATGACCCAAAAATCTTATAGTGTAATAAAACTAGATATGTCGTATACAAGACTCCCCTGCATCAATGCATCAATTTTACTTTTGATGTGCTAAAAGTTCTATGCTGATTGCCCGCCTCATATTTTACATTAAGTTCGGTAAACTCTCATTCAGTAAATTAGAAATTAATAATAGTGCTTATATCAATGCGTAGAATTGTAAAGATACCCAGTGATGATTTTGTCAGAGAGAAATAAATGATTTGTTTGCGCAAAGAAAGACTACTTTCACTTTATATTTCTATAGCTAGGTTTTTGACAAATGATTTTCTAGGGGTTCTTAATTAATTTATTGATTAATTATAACTTTAAGTAGTGAAGCACATGACACGTGGTTTGGCATGTATACCTAATTTTTGTTTGGGAAGTACTATACTATTTTAGTGAAGTATGTAGACAGCCTGTGAGTCTTTTAACAATATTTTGCGTCTACAGTTTGGTTTTGTGGTCCGTTGACAAATTTAGTTGGGGACTTAATTAATGATATCGTGATGCTGGTCTACTAAAACTGAACTTATAATTGAAATATTTAACATCTAAATACGTGAATAAAAAATAGATATATTAAGTTTGTGCGAAAAATATTAATATCATAGGTAACCTTCAAATTAATCCAATATTGTGACTAAGTAAATTTACACACAACTTAGTCCAAAATTAATCAATTTACTATATGTGTTTTGTTTATTAAGAAAATGTTAAGTTAACCCTACCCCCTATATATACCCAACCCATCTCCCGCGGCAAGGGGCCGCAACAGATTGAAACAAAAATCATATGACTCACATATGTAGTTTTAGTCTGATATATGCACGTGAAATAGAAAAAGAAATCATTATAAACCCTCTAAATTAGATTTCATATGAAGTTTCTCAAAATTACAAAAACTCTCTTCCGAATTGATCGTAAAATAAATAATTACAAAAACTCTCTTCCGAGCTTTGTACTAATTTTACGAATCAACAAAACAATTATGAAAATAAACACATTTCATGATCGATACTTTTTAAGTAAATTAAAATAATTATTGTAAGGAGAATATCTAGAATATTCAAAGATAAAAACCACATATAAAGGCTTACTATATTTAACCTCACTACAAGACTGGGCGGTCTTCAGGGACCGCCCAGTAGTGACTGTTGTTGGGTCGCTGGCCTTCAGCGACTGTTGAAGAAGGTAACATCGACCCAACTTAGGTCGCTGAAAGTCCTGGGGAGTTTCAACGACCTAACTTTGGTCATTGGGTCCATTGGGCCAAGCATTTTGGCCGAATTTGGGCCAAAATGAAGGCCAAAATTAGGGCCCTGTTCCCCTAATTTCTGGCGGAGGTAATCAGCGACCGCAGTTAGGTCGCTGATTCCTTTGTATAAATAAAAAAATCTTTTTTCTTATTTCCTTCTTTCCTTATTTTCTCACTATCTCCGCCCGTTTTTGAAGCTTCCGATCCGACCTGCCATTTTCAGCGACCCCAAGGACGAGTAGCGACCTAAAAGCAGTCACCCACTCCGTTTCTCCGCCTATTTCCGCTCGTCTCCACTCGTCCTAACTGCTTTTCGCCGCGTCTCCACTTGTCCCATCCTTTTTCCGCCGCGTCGTCGCTCCTTTCCGTCGCGTCGTCGCCGCCGGCACAAATGTAGCTTCGAATTTTGTTAATTTTTTTTATTTTCTCAATTTGATAGATTGTTAGATTGTTTAGGTTGTTAATTTGTGTTAATTTTGTGTTAATTTGTTAGATTATTAGATTAGTTAATATTGTTCGATTGTTAGATTAGTGAAGAATGTTAGATTGTTAATTTGTGTTAACTTTATAGATTGTTAAATTAGTTAATATTGTTAGATTTTTAATTACTGAAAAATGTTAGATTGTTAGATTAAATTAAGGGAAAAAATCAGAAACCGATCCAACGTTTGCCAGCTTTTGCACTTACCTATCCAACGTTTTATTTTTTACACTTAGCTATCCAACGTTTCATTCCGGTAACACTTTCCTATCCAACCTTTAATTCCGGCCTTATGACATCACTTTTCAGCCTTATGACATCACGCTGACATCATTTGAAGGGGCAATTTAGTTATTTTACATATTAGGGGGTGTAATGCAATATGTATAATTATTTTATACACCCTAAAATTTTATTTTATTATACATTTTACATTTTCCAGTTTTTATTTTTTGTTACTTCAAAAATATTCAAAAAATTTAAAACTAATAAACTTTAACTCATCTAAAATAAAGTAAATTCTTTTTGTTTACAAGTTTAATAGTAAATACTATCAATCTTTTTTTTTTTGAAGAAAATGTGTCTTCAAATGAATTATATTTTTAGAAATTAAAACTTTTCAACAAAACTAATTAGTAATTTATACACCCTAAATTTTTATTTTATTATACATTTTATATTTTCCAGTTTTTTTTTTGTTACTTCAAAAATATTCAAAAATTTAAAACTAAAAAACTTTAACTTATCTAAAATAAAGTATATTCTTTTTGAGCTAATTATATTTTTAGAAATTAAAACTTTTCAAAAAAACTAATTAGTAATTTTTTAATCTTGATTTTGTAGTTTGATTTATTAATTATTTAATAATTTAAAACTGAAAAAAAAAAACAAAAAAAAAACTTCATCTTCTCCAACACACCCACCCCCACCCCCACCCCCCACGCCCCCACCCCCTCCCCCTCCACACCCATCAAATCCACCACCACCAAACCCCAAATTCACCTCAAATCGACCTAACTCCATCACCCTCGCACTTCCATGAAGTCGATTTTCAATTTTATGGGATTTTAGATGGCGATTTTCGAACGAGGGTTTGGTGGGTGGTGGATTTTAAAACTCTAAAACGAAAATCGACTCATGGAAGTGCGAGGGTGATGGAATTAGGTCGATTTGAGGTGGATTTGATGGGTGTGGGTGGGGCGTGGGGGGTGGGGGTGGGGGTGGGTGTGTTGGAGAAGATGAAGTTTTTTTTTTTTTTTTTTTTTTTTCAGTTTTTAAATTATTAACTAATTAATAAATCAAACTACAAAATCAAGCTTAAAAAATTACTAATTAGTTTTGTTGAAAAGTTTTAATTTCTAAAAATATAATTCATTTGAAGACACATTTTCTTCAAGAAAAAGATTGAGAACAAAAAGAATATACTTTATTTTAGATAAGTTAAAGTTTATTAGTTTTAGATTTTTGAATATTTTTGAAGTAACAAAAAAAATATAAAAAAAAACTGGAAAATATAAAATGTATAATAAAATAAAAATTTAGGGTGTATAAATTACTAATTAGTTTTGTTGAAAACTTTTAATTTCTAAAAATATAATTTATTTGAAGACACATTTTCTTAAAAAAAAAAAAGATTGATAGTATTTACTATTAAACTTGTAAACAAAAAGAATTTACTTTATTTTAGATGAGTTAAAGTTTATTAGTTTTAAATTTTTTGAATATTTTTGAAGTAACAAAAAAATAAAAACTGGAAAATGTAAAATGTATAATAAAATAAAAATTTAGGGTGTATAAAATAATTATACATATTGCATTACACCCCCTAATATGTAAAATAACTAAATTGCCCCTTCAAATGATGTCAGCGTGATGTCATAAGGCCGGAATTAAAGGTTGGATAGGAAAGTGTTACCGGAATGAAACGTTGGATAGGTAAGTGTAAAAAATGAAACATTGGATAGGCAAGTGCAAAAGTGGGCAAACGTTGGATCGGTTTCTGATTTTTTCCCTTAGATTAATGTAGGATTAAAAAAAATAGATTTGTAAATATTTCTAGATTTTTAAATTAGATTAGTGAATGGTTAAAGAAAAAAAGATTAGATTAGTGAAGATTGATAGATTGTTAGATTAGATTAATTAGTGTATAATTAGTAGGTTAAATGTTAGTTTGTAAGATTATTACTTTGTTAGATTGTTAAATTAAATTAGATTAGTTTATAATTAGATTGTTAAATTAGATTAGATTGTGAGAATTAGATAGTTAAATTACATTAGATTAGTTTATAATTAAATTGTAAAAATTAGATTGTTAAATTTTAATTAGTAAGATTATTAGATTATATAGATTGTTAGGTTAAAGATTGATTATATTGTTAGTTTAAAGGAAAAAAATATTGATTAGTTAAAAGTGAATAAGAATTTTCATGTGTTAGTTTAAATTATAATTTTACATGTGTTAGATTAAATGCACAATTAAAATTTTGAATTGATATTTAGATGTTATATTTATTATTTTCACAGTACATATATTCCGCATGTCGTCACGTAAGACCAGTAGTGGTAGTGGAGGTTGAGGTCATAGAGGTGTTGATCGTGGTGGGGTTAGCGGTACTGGTAGCGTTGGTCGTGGTGGTGTATCGGATACTGGTAGTGTTGGGCGTGGTGGCGTTGACCGTGGTACTAGAGAGGTTGGTCGTGGTGGTGTTAGTGGTAGTGGAGGTGTAGGTGGAGGTGTTGGGCGTGGTGGTGGTACTGGTAGCGTTAGTCGTGGTGGTATTAGTGGTAGTGGAGGTGTTGGGCGTGGTGGTGGTAATCGAGGTAGTTGCCGACCTATACGGATTGTCCGATAGGGTAGTGGTGCAGAGCCATCCCTCCCGCCACTCGTGGTCAGGTGACAGATCTACATCGAGAACACCTGCATTACAACGCCAATTATTTGTAGATGATGAGGAGGTCGTCCCCGGAGCTGGTGTTAGACCCCGATCCGCAGAGTTCACCGCATCCCAGTTGCCACGACCACATAATTCAGATTCCGTCGGGACTCACGTGTCCCCATCAGTCGAGTCTAGCAAAGTTCAGACTCCACCACCTGTAGCTGACACTGGAGCTAGACCAAGCCAGAGGTCGACCGAGACTCCAGGACCGAGCCAGACTCAATCGAGTAGGGGACCAAATGTAGGGGTTACTACGTTAGGCCTTGGGAAAAGAAGAAGCTCATAGAAATGAAGTGTGGTTGCTTTTCTAAACCCCCAAGTCATGAGATTACGAAGTCGATCACTTCACTCGTTCGATAGTTTATGACGACTTTTTTGGCCCTCCTACTTGAAGATACCTGAGGAAGTACAAAAGAGATGTACGCGAGATTTACGGTGAGTTTTTAATGAATTATTATTATTTATTAATTTAGTGTATTAAATATAGTGTTTTTTAAATATTGTTTAATTTAGTTTTTTAATTTAGTGTATTAGTTTATTGTTTAATTTTTATCCTTTTTGTAGAAAATCTATGGGATCCGACGGTCAGAGAGGGCGGATATACATAGGGCATACCAGCTGGAGGCAAGGGAGATTTACAAGCGTATGATGAACAAAACGAAGGAGCGGTACTTTAGGAACAAAGACAAGGAGAAATTTTGGGGCAAGAGAAAGACGTCGTGGATGAGCGGAAGTTTGGAGGCTGAGGCGGCAGCACATTGGGACACCAATGAGCATAAGAAGAAGTCCGAGAAGAAAAAGAAAGCTAGGCGAGGCGGGAAGGAGGACGGCGATGCGCCCGCCACCTTTTACGGTGATTTCATCGACTACGAGGAGATTAGGCGGCGAGTGGTATGTTTTTTTTAAATTAAATATTTTATTTGTATTTAAAATGTTAATTTGTAAGGCTATTGTTTATTTTTTAATAAATAATTGATTGATTAATTTTTTTAAAAAAATTAACCAACTATTACTTTAAATTTGAAGGAGAGGAATCAGCCCAACCGCACACACCCTAGCAGACACGCAGAGATTTACAAGACATGCCATACCAAGAGGGTTAAGGGGACCGACAGAGGTACATACATACCCTTGAGGCGTGAGTGGAAGTCTGAGGGACCTAACTGCGGTCCCTAATAATAGGAATAGAGACCGCAATTAGGTCCCTACTAATATTCATAAAGTTTCTATGAATATTAGTAGGGACCTAATTGCAGTCCCTAATACTCCATTAATAGTGACTGCAATTAGGTCCCTATTAGGGACTGCATTGCGGTCCCTATTGCGGTCACTGATATTCCGGTCACTACTGACCCTCATCAGCGACCTAATTGCGGTCCCTGATGGCAAGCGACCGAGGTCAATACAGACGGGCCAATAGCGACCTAACTGCGGTCCTTATTGACCTTCAGGGACTGGAAGGGGGTCAATAGGGACCGCCTGTTAGGTCCTATTGACCTAGTTTTCTTGTAGTGCCTGAATTGAAGAAAGATTTTCTTAAATTTCAGACAGGCCCAACGATTTGTGAACCATATGAAATTTCGAAAATATATATAATACCTAGCTACTTTGCACTCTGTTATATTAAAATACAAAAAAAAAATGATATAATTTGTGATTATAATTAGCTAGTTTTTTGATTTAAAAACAACTTCTTGTCTTTAAAAAATGGTTTCAATTATAAGGGCTATAATTATAATATTTTAGTATAATATAATTAACTCGGCATGATCTTACTAAGCACCCAGAGCCAAATGGAATAGATCAATTTGCAAGATTTCCGAATGTGAGCTAAATGTTGGACAGCAAGTAGAGCTGATATATACTTGAAAAAACCTAAACAACTATATTAAAAGCTCTCCCAAGCGTAAAAATTGTGCTAAGGAAATTAAATTGTTTTGTTTTCTTTGGCAAGAATAGCAAAGTCTTTTTGCAATTGGAGCTGTTGGGACCTTATTCATTGGAGTATTAATATGCATTGAAGGTACTGATTTATTCCTATGAGCCCACATACATGCATGTAAAATTTCACGAAGACCAGATAAAGTAAGTCCAACGTTACTCTTTCTAAGATATTAGGTGCCGAGTCGAAAATATATCTTGTATTAAAAATAACATGTCAATTTTTATTACTATAGTTGCAAGTTTAGTAATCTCAATACACAAATTAAATTTGTCACTGGTCTAACATGCAATGCATGTATCTATCAGATTTCTTTATTTCATATAATACTTCAACCTAATAATTTGCATACTCTTTGTCGCTCTAATCTTAACTTATGTTTATGAATTAAATTTAGTTATTAGGTTGGGGATTTTTTATTTAATATTATTGTAAAACAGTTAATTATTTCACCAAGTAAAAGTAGAAAGATAGATTTATTACTTATTGATGTTAAAAGTGATTTAAAAAACAAATGATAGAATAAATTGAAGAAAAATAATTGCTAACAAATTTAAAATATTACATTTAATGTTCACTTCATAAAAGCAACTAAACATAATCGCTATGATAAAGGAAACGAATGTAAAGTACTAAGAACGTGAATAAGATAAAGAACTATATATATTGACAAGTTATAAAAAAATGGATTAAGTTTTGCCAACCCAAAGAACTAATTTTGCACTTTTCATGTGTCATTAGCTAGCTTCTAAATGAGAATAATTAATTGAACATGTGCATAACTCATAAAGGCTAGTAATGCTACTTAATTGTTATTCATATGTGTCTTAACTACATATGTTTGGACTCTTTTTCCGTCTATTTAACGTTTCCTGAAAACGGGAAGAGAAAGTAGTGCGTACTAAACCGATATGAAGTATTTAGAATTGAAAAAAGTGATACGTATCATACTGATCTCAAAATAATTAAGTCTACCACCCTTTTTACAACTTGAAAATCTTAAAGTTAAGAACTACTGAAAAAGAGATCTAGTAAATAAATTTATACCAGTACTCATCAAAAATGTACAATGTGAACTAACACTTTCTCCATTTAATAGTTGAGGAAATCCTTACCTAGCCCAACACTGAACTAATTGTAAGCAGTAAAAGGCTTACAGGAACAACTTTAATTAATTTTTGTGCTTTATGAAGTTTCACATCCAGTATCTGTTCATCACAAGGGCACAAAAGGAATGGAATGAATAAATTGAAAATCATGCACGTTGCAGGGAAGATAAAACCGAAACTTAAGGATGTATTTCAACCTTATCGTAAGACCAACTTTTTGATATTTTCATAACGTGTTAAAACTCGTAAAAGGTTTTTAATATTTAGCAAAGTAAAAAGAGATCGAGACATTATACATGCATAAACCAAAATTTTAAAATTAATAGTTTCTAATGGTTTCACTAAAATTTTAAATTAATAGTTTTGTAAATTGTGTTAGCTAAGGGAGGGTGTCATTCATATTTTTGGAACCCCAATGGGGTTTAGGTGATATTATACTGAACTGCGTGTTACCACCATTATCCATAACTATATATTTATTAACCAGAATACTTTTTGTTAAAAACAAATAAGTTGCACTCTGCTTTCTCTTTCGATTTTTTTCCCTCATGTAATTAGACATATAATAAAGACGAACACACTTTACATAATGAAAAACTAATTGAGTAGAAATGGGTAATTTTGCAACACATTATATTTTACCGGGGCTTATAATGCGCCTTCAAAAAATAATTAGCTCGCGGTTATTAGTTGGCGGCTGCCTTTTTACGGTCTATATATTTCTCTTTACTCTAAATTGGAAATTGTACTTTTGAATCGTATGATGATCTTCGTCACATATGAGTTCAAAACAGGTTGATGTAAATAATATAAGATAGTTTGAATTATTGATTATATTGTACTATATGTGGTTGTTCATTTCATAAAGTCTTGCACTAATAAGAACATGATAGTGATTAATACGTAAGGTCTCTTGTCTATTCACTTTACAACCTTTGGGGTAACGGGACCTCTTCCTCCATTCCAATTCACAACACTATATATGTGATGGCTCATTGGACGATATATCGCAGCATTTAACTCGTCCTATATATTAGTACAACCTCCAAATTATATTAGATTTTTTTGTTTACGGTTGTCCTTGTATATAAATAATTATACATTGCATTGTCGTTAAGGATAAATATTTTATTCTAATAAATTAAACTTCGCCTAGAAATTATTATAACGGTAGAAACTACTATAAGTTATACATTGGAAATTCGAGTCTCTATATATGCTCTAACAAAAAATATATATACATATTCCACAAATATCTTGTTGATCATGGGGTTTTTAAATGAAGTTTTTATTGTAACACAACAACAAAACGCATCAATTGCATGGAAAAAATTCCATGCAATTGAGTACATTTTCCATGCAATTGATCAATTGCATGGAAAAAATCCAATGCGAAAATTCCATGCTTTTGGTGTCCATGCAAGAGAATTGCATCGAAAAATTCTGATGCAATAGCACTACAAGAATGGGCGGTCATTAGGGACCGCCCATTAGCGACTGCCAAGCAGTCGCTTGTCTTCAGCGACTGAAGACAACAGCGACTGCTTAGCAGTCGCTAAATTTTTCATTAAGCAGTCGCTAACATTCACTGAGAAAATTTGCGACTGCCAAGCAGTCGTTATTGTCATTATGAACAATCAGCGACTGCTAACTCATTTAAAAATTACTGGGCCACACATTTTGGCCCGAGTTGGGCCAAAATGTGGGCCAATTTTAGGGCCGAATTTATCCTAATTCGGCCCTAAACAAATCAGCGACCGTTAAGCGGTCACTGATTTAGGTGTATAAATAAATAATTTTTTTTATTTCCTCATCTTCTTCCCCAAATCAGCGACCCATACCCGATTTGAATCATTAGTGACTGTCGAGCTCAAGTTGCGACCAAAAAACGGTCTCTAACTCATAACATCCTTTTCCTGTCCAAAATTTGCCGGTATTTTTAAGCTCCGCCTCAAATCTTCCTTGCTCCGACTCCGCCGTTCGAAACACCTCCTTGCGCCGCCTCCTTTGCCCATTTCCGCCTCTCACCGTCGGTAATGAAAAGCTCCTATTAGTTTTTCCTTTTTTTGTGTTTTACTAATATTCTAATTTAAATCCAAAAATTGCCTAATTTAAATCCAAAAATTGGTATTGTTAGATTGTTAGATTTGTTGTATGATTGTTAGATTTGTTGTTAGATTTGAAATAGAAATAGAAATAGATTATTGTGAAATTAGAAATAGATTAGAAATATATTATTGTAAAATTGTGAAATTAGAAATAGATTATTGTTAAATTGTGAAATTAGAAATAGATTATTGTTAAATTGTGAAATTAGAAATAGATTAGAAATATATTATTGTGAAATTGTGAAATTAGAAATTAGATTAAGGAAAAAAATAGAAATAGATTAGAAATAGATTAGCAATAGATTAGAGATTAGATTAAGGAAAAAAAATAGTAATAGATTAGAAATAGATTAGAAATGAGATTGAGGTAAAAAAAAATAGAAATAGATTAGAAATGAGATTAATGAGAAAAAAAAAAAGAAATAGATTTGTGAAATTAATTAATGAATGATTAAAGGAAAAAAATAGAAATAGATTTGTGAAAATTAGATTATATATTAGATTAAATTAGATTAGTTTTTACTTAGATTCTTTAATTAGATTGTAAAAACGAGATTAAGTTTATACTTAGATTCTTTAAATAGATTGTAAAAATTGAATCGTTAGATTTGTTAAATTGTTAAATTAGATTAGTTTATACTTAGATTCTTTAATTAGATTGTGAAAATGAGATTAAGTTTATACTTAGATTCTTTAATTAGATTGTAAAAATGAGATTAAGTTTATACTTAGATTCTTTAAATAGATTGTATAAATTGAATTGTTAAATTTGAAATAGTTTTGTGTTAGATTGTTAAATTGTTAAATTAGATTCAAATGTTGATTTGATTTTCTAAATGTTATATTTTCATTTTTACAGTATATACATATTTTCGGCATGACGTCACGTAATACCACTAGCGGTACTGGAGGTCGAGGTTGTGGAGATGGAGGTCGTACTGGGGTGTCGAGTACTCGTAGCGGTGGACGAGTCACGAGTAGTGTTGGCCGTGGTGGTGTTGGTCGTGGTGGGGTTGGTGCCACTGCTAGTGGCGGAGTAGGTGGTACCGGTGTTGGCCGTGGTGATAGTAGCAGTCGGTGGGGTCGAGGTAGGTTCGGACCTGTACGGATTGTCCGATCGGCGACTCGTGCATCGGATGGCCATCCAGCCGAGCCATTCGTCTCGGCACTAGGGTCAGGTGACGTCTCTACGTCGAGGACACCAGTGTTGCAGCTGCAGTTATTAGCAGAGTTTGAGACCGCCGAGGTGCCAGAGGTGCCATAGGTGCCACTACCCCGATCATCAGAGTCCACCAGGTCCGAGGTGCCACGACCACCTACTCCAGCTTTAGTAGGGACTCACGTGCCCCCATCTGCCGAGTCTACCAGACTTCAGACTCCATCACTTGTACTCGACGCCGGAGCTGGACAGAGTCAGAGGTCGAGTGAGTCACCACTACCGAGCCAGTCTCGCCCACCGAGGGGACCAAATGCACCATGTACGACGGTACCGGCAGGACAAAAGATTTCGCTTATAAAAATGCATCGGGGTTGTTTTTCCAAGCCCCCTAGTCGTGAGATCGCGAAGGTGATCACTGGCCTCATTCGTCAGTTTATGGCTGAGTTTTGGCCCTCCTACACAAAGATTCCCCTCGAGAAACGAGAGGAGATGTATGCTCGATTTATGGTGAGTTTTTAATTTATTGTTTAATATCTCATAATTTAGTTTATTAAATTAGGGCTTTTTTAAAAAAATTATGTTGAATTTAGTTTATTAATTTATTGTCGTAATTAATTGTTGAATATTATTTTTTTTTGCAAAATAGGTTTGGGATTCGTTACTCCGATAGGGCTGCAGTACACAGGGCATACCAGTAGAAGGCGAGGGAGCTTTACAAATGAGCGATGAACAAGGCGCATGGCTATTACATGGAGAGGAAGGATATGGAGAAGTATCGCAACAAGAGAAAGACGTCGTGGATGAGCGAGAGTATTGAGAAGGCGGCGGCAAAACATTGGGCGACGGAAGAATTTAAAAAGAAATCTGTCAAGGGAAAGAAAGCTAGGAGAGGCGGTAAGGAGGATGGCCCGGCGCCCGCCACCTTTTACGGTGGTTCTATTGATTACGAGGAGATCCGGCAGCGCCTGGTATTTTTTTTAAAATTATATATTTTTAATTGTTCTTAAGTTATATATTTTAAGATGTTAATTTTTAAAAATTATTGTTCTTAAAAAGAAATCCATTGATTAGTATTTTTAAGATAATTTTAACCCCACTTTTATTTTCAATTTGAAGATGAGGAATCAGCCCGGTCGCACGCACCCTATCAGGCACGACGAGATATACAAGGCGGGACATACTAAGAAGGTGTCGGGGACTGGGAGAGTTACCAACCAACCCTTGAGGCGGATGTGGAAGTCAGAGGCGACGAGACTAATTTACGTAAGTGTTTCGACTTTTGTACTTGTTTACCGCTTATGAATTATAATTTAATTTTAAATTATATTTCGAACTAATTCATCTTTTTAATCACATTTTTGATAATTCAACAGAAAATATACAAGAGGGAGTTGAGGAGGAAAAATCCCGACGCCGTGGAGGACAAGGATTTGGATGAATGGGACGTCGAGGCATGGAAGAAGGCCATAGGGACAATCAGCAAGGGGAAGTCGAAGGGTTTACCAACTTATGCCGACCCACGTGACTGGGACATTGAGATGACGCGGGCGAAAAACTGGGATCGGGATTTGCTCAGGCAGGTCCAGTCCGAGAACCTAGAGTTGAGGACGACATCGGACCCGAGAGTCGACGCACTGACGACATGGGCACATGGCTTTGTCGAGGACCAGATTGCAGAGGGCCGACCAGTGCGAGAGCTTCCTAGTGAGTTGTTCATGGGGGGTGCTATTAAGACCGGAGACACATTCAGGGTTCCGAGAAAGGTCCGTCAGAGACCAGATCCTTTTGCTCCAGGTACTTCTACCGCCTCTGAGTATGTTGATGATTTTGAGGCTGATGAGTGGTATAGTGATTGTGATGGTGTTGCTGGTGATGAGGATCTCGAGGCCGGTGTTGATGGTGAGGAGAACCTGGATGAGATGTATAGATTGTGGGAGAGTTATGGTGATGAGGGGGTCGAGTATCCGCCTAGCGATGTTGAGGGTGGACTTCCTGGAGATGATGAGGGGGTGATGTTGGGGACGGTGATGTTGGCGACGGTGATGATTGGGAGGGTGATGATGGGGACAGCGATGATGAGGGGGGTCATTATGACTTGGCTCAGTGATCGGGTGGATGTTAGTGGTTTGTAGTTTGTTTGGGATGTTAGCGATTGTGATTTGTTTTGGATAACGAGACGTTTTGAATTGTGACTATGGATATGATTGTGTTTTGAATTGTGATTGTGATTGTGTTTGGATATACAGGTTTGTGATTAGCTAGCGATTTGGAAATTATTGTGTTGAAACAGGTTTTTAACTATTATTAGGTCCAACTCATGTCAAATTTTTTTTTTTGTATTTTTTATCGGTTGAAACAGGTTTCCGTTATGAACTATTAGTTGTAGTAGTTTGAAACAGGTTTGTCATTAAACAATAATTGAAACAGGCTTGTTAAATAATGAATATGCAATAAATGAATAAGTATAAACCCATAATAAATAAGTATAAACCCGATTCATTATTAGAAAAGTAAGTATATGTCTTCATTATATGACATTAGGGACAAGTGATTAAGAAAAGAAAAAAGAAAAGAACTAGTCTTCTTCTGAATATTCAAAGGCATACTCTTCATCCTCATTCGTATCATTGTCTAAGCCTTCTTCTTGTCCATCATCTTCTTCGTTATCACCTAGCTCATTGACGACCTCGAACTCACCTACCCCCAACTGAATATCCATGTTGAACGAAGTCAGGTCAACAAACATATTAAGACCTAATGTTTCGTCCTCTTGAAACACTTGCTGTGGAACCTCTTGGTCAGAAGGGGTAGAATCATGAAAATTGAGCGACGACATGTTAAAGAGATAAATAGAATGATCAACGTACTTCTTGAAGCGTGAAAAAACGCGCCGCAAGAATGTTTTGTACACCACGATTACTCTCGGTGTGTGTAATATTACCTATCACCAAATAAATAAATTTAAGTTAGAATGATTAAATAACAAATTACATTGAAAATAAACATTTGGGATAGTGTAAGGCAAAAAAACGTTCATACCTTAAGGATTAGTAAAGGATGGAATGAATTTTAGAAGAGAATGGAGTGGCCTTTTTATAGGCCACTAACAGTCAATAGGGACCGCACTTAGGTCCCTATTGGCAACGGTAAGTATCAATAGGGACCGCAGTTAGGTCCCTATTGATACTAACTCTTGTTAGTAGCGACCCAAAGGCGGTCGCTATTAACAATAGCCGTTGTCAATAGGGACCTAAATGCGGTCCCTATTTAATAGCTATTGCTAGTAGCGACCGACACGTGGTCGCTATTGACAATAGCCGTTGTCAATAGCGATCGAAATTAGGTCCCTGATTTGTCAATAGTGACCGCAATTTAGGTCCCTATTGACACAACAGGGACCTAGTTGCGGTCCCTACTAATATTCATACTTTAAAATCGTTATTTTATGATGATTTGAGGTACATCGTTGTTTGTTTAGTTCATAATTACTAATGTAATAGTTAAAATAACAACATTTCACATGTTGCAATGAGTTTGATTGCTAGGAATCACAAACACGCATCAATAAAAAAAATTAAAATTTCAAGGATGAAGATTAGTAGGGACCGCACTTAGGTCCCTAATAAAGCAACAGGGACCGCACTGCGGTCCCTATTTAAACTTAGTGACCTAAGTGCGGTCCCTAACTATTAATAGTGACCGCAGTTAGGTCACTAATTGTTAATAGGGACCGCCATGCGGTCTCTGTTTCCTTATTAGGGACCTAAGTGCGGTCCCTACTAATATTCATCCTTGAAATTTGATTTTTTTGGATTGATGTTGGTGTGTTTGTGATTCCTAGCAACCAAACTCATTGCAACATGTGAATTGAAGTAATAAATGATTGCAAAACCAACCTCATAATAGTTTAGTTGTGAAATAATAGATTGAATGAGGAAAAGAATATTTTATTGTTTAATATATATTCTACAACTAACATATATTTCATTGTTTAATATCTAACATTAGTGAGGAAAAGAATAAAAACAAATAACAACTACAACTAACTATTGATGATTAGTTGTAGAACATGAAATATATGTTGAACGTTAATAACTCGATCAATCTCATTCAATCTATTATTTCACAACTAAACTATTATGAGGTTGGCTTTGCAATCATTTATTACTTCAATTCACATGTTGCAATGAGTTTGGTTGCTAGGAATCACAAACACACCAACATCAATCCAAAAAAATCAAATTTCAAGGATGAATATTAGTAGGGACCGCACTTAGGTCTCTAATAAGGAAACAGGGACCGCACGGCGGTCCCTATTAACAATTAGTGACCTAACTGCGGTCACTATTAATAGTTAGGGACCGTACTTATATCACTAATATACAAAAAATTGAAATTTTGGCGAAAATTTTAGGCGGGATTGAGGGGGAAATTTGAATTTCACAAAAAATTTGAAAATTTCACCATCTCCTCTATATATACTCACCACTCTTACACATCAAATTTACTTAATCTCCAAAAAATACCCAACACAAAAACACTATCTTCTTTTCCAACACCAAAACACTATCTTCTTTTCTCCAAACACAAAAATTTTTCTTCTTTTTACCAACACAAATCCAAAACAAAAATCACACAATACAAAAAACAAATCACCAACTCAATCTTTCATTTCTATTATTTTGGATCTACACTTTCTTTTCTTACTTTTCTATTATTTTGGATCTACACTTTCTTTTCTTACTTTTCTATTATTTTGAATCTACACATTCTTTTTTTATTTTTCTATTTTTTTGGATCTACAAATTCTTTTATTTCACTTGTTTTTTTTTATTCATTCATCTTTTTGTTTTCATTCATATTTTATATTC
The DNA here is from genome assembly GCA_948329865.1 of Linaria vulgaris. Lineage (NCBI taxonomy): Eukaryota > Viridiplantae > Streptophyta > Magnoliopsida > Lamiales > Plantaginaceae > Linaria > Linaria vulgaris. The sequence goes on along the minus strand of OX415254.1, from coordinate 101,967,324 downwards.
TATTATTAGTCATATTTCATTCATTTTTTTACATTTTAATAATTTCATGTCATTATATTAAATTTTTCTTTATTATTTTATTGTTTTGATCTTGTTATAATCATATTTCTACAAAAAAAACAATAATATTTTGGAATATTTCCGGAATATTATTGTTTTTTTTTTATTTTCCTCGCAGACTATTAGGGACTGCAGTTAGGTCCCTACTAATATTCATAGAGTACTCTATGAATATTAGTAGGGACCTAACTGCGGTCCCTACTACTATTATTAGGGACCGCAAGTAGGTCGCTACTAATATTCATAGAAACTCTATGAATATTAGTAGCGACCTAATTGCGGTCCCTAATAATAGTAAAAGGGACCACAGTTAAGTCCTTATTAATATTATTAGGGACCGCAATTAGGTCGCTACTAGCATTCATAGAGTATATATGAATGCTAGTAGGGACCTAACTGCGGTCCCTAATATTTGTTCTAGCGACCGCGGTTAGGTCCCTATTGACGAAAAGCAATAGGTACCGAAGTTAGGTCCCTATTGTTTTTGAGTCAATAGGGACCTAATGTCGGTCCCTATTGTGTGAAAAACAATAGGGACCCAAAAACACAATAGGGACCGGCATTAGGTCGCTATTGGTTTTAAAGTATCAGGGACCAGAAACTGGTCCCTGATACTCCGGTTGCTATTGCCCTCATCAGGGACCTAATTGCGATCCCTGATGGCAAGCGACCGAGGTCAATAGGGACCGCACAATAGCGACCTACGTGCGGTCGCTATTGACCTTTAGGGACCGCTGGAGGGGTCAATAGGGACCTAATTTTGGTCCCTATTGACCCATTTTTCTTGTAGTGTCGTTCCTCTCTCACTACACCCACACACCACATTCATCTCATAAAGGCGGCAATAAAAAAACGACCACGATTTTGTATGAAAATTGTTCCATGGTGGCGAAGATGTCAAATTCGCCATGTATAGCCGATGAGCACTTGTTGGTGGCTACACCGCTGCATGCTCCATATGGGTGAGCTAACAATTAAGTATGATATGATAGTGTTTACGAGGTGGAGCATTTGAGCCTTGAAACTTAGCTAAGGTTTGACACTATGTAACGAATATTTGTGAAAGAATTATTTATTATATATACACCATCAAATAATAAGAAATTACGTGCCCCGTGTGTCATACTAAATAGGAATATTAACAACCTCACCCCATCCGTCGTGATTAATGGGCAAATTATACCATGTGATTATGTAAATAGGCATATAACCTTTCTTCATCTGAATTTTTATATATTACTAAATAGTTATGTTAGGGCCGTCTCCTTAACTCGGATTGGGCTAAGATCCGATCGGCCCAACTTAGTTTTAATTAATATTATTTTGTTTTAAATCATTAGCTTAAGTTAAATCATAGATGGTAATTATCTTGATAATTTTTCCATATATCCTATAAGATATTATTCTATCTTAAAGAATTAACTTACTTGTATCTCCTTATCATGAATCTAGACATTTCTAGTAGGCATGTTCGTTGCATATCTTATGAGATCATATATTGGGATAAAGAAAGAAGATATATCCGGATTGCAACAGAGATATCGACGCGCTTATCATATAAGGAAGGAAGACATTCTACCGATTGCAACTCAAGATACGCTGAAGATTCTGCCGTGCCTATATAAGGAGAAGACTCGACACAATTGGAGACTACTTTGAAAAAGATACTTTGTGATTCAGTCATGTATCGAGTCAAAGTCTTTTAGAGAAGAGCATTAAGTCAGAGGAACTCTGGAGTAGCTTAGTGTGATCTTCGACTCAATCGAGTATACCGAAAATAGTTAAGGGGTAGGTGTTGTAACTGCAAATATTAGAGGGAGTCTAAGATTTGGGTTAATGTAAACCCTACATTGTAATTCTTAAGTAGGGTATTGTTTGAGTCAAACTTTTGGGTGCAAACCCCGTGGACTAGGACCATTTGGACCGAACCACGTTAAAACCCTTGTGTTCTTTACTGCTTTATGTTTAACTGTCATTTCACAATTGCAACAGTAAAACAGATTTTAAACATTAAAGAACTGTTATCTGTCTTACTTATGAGTGCAGTTGCAACTATTGTCAAGTGCAACTGCATCCGATTATAAGTAACATATATCTAAATTCTTTCAATTGGCATCAATAGCAGGTCACTATATTGCATAGTGTAGATTCTGGTTTAAAAATCTTTGTTTTGTTTAAGTGTTTTTCTTATGGAGGAAATGAGGGAAGGTCTGTCGACCATAAAGCCACCAATGTTGACTACAACCAACTATTCCTACTAGAAGAATCGCATGCGAAACTTCATCAAACAGTAGGACCAAAAGGCGTGAAAAAACATCCTAAAAGGGTGGACCCCACCAACTAACGAACAAGGAAGAGTCAAATTCGAACTTGAATGGACCGATGCAGAAGAACTTCTTACAAATTATAACTCTACAACTTTAAATATTATCTTAGTTGCAGTTGATTATGACCAATATAAGAGTATTTCTAACTGAAGTTGCAGGAGATGCTTGGCAGGCTATTGAGAATGCGCACCAAGGAAATGCAAAAGGTCGTGCATCCAAGTTGCAACTACTGAACGACCAGTTTAATTTCGTGTGTATGGAAGAAACCGACACCATTGCACAATTTTATTCCAAGCTCAGGCATCTAGCAAGTGAGGCCACCATCCTTGGAGCCGACTTTCCAGAATCCAGAATTGTGCTAAAGCTTCTGGGATCCCTGCCAGAAAGATTTGCAATGAAGGTCTCAGTAATTGAAGAGGCAAAATACATCAACACTCTACCCCTTGCTAATCTCATGGGGTCCCTCACCGCATGGGAAATGATACTCAAAAGAGAAGGAGACACCATCTCCCAAGGAGTGGCACTACAAGCAAATCTCCCTCAGACCAGTCCCAACACTGAACTGGTCCAATCACTGGCTCTCCTCACAAAAAGGTCCAATAGAATGAAGAAACACTGGAGTAAAGGTAACTCTTCTAGCCCTGTTGCAAGTCCCTCTGATTTTAAAAAGCCTTCCACTACTAATAGACTTGACATCAAAAGGTCTGGAAAGGTGAAATTGTTGGATCAGGACTTGATACTTGTCGCACAGTGTTAACCCTTCGATGTTAGTCTAACACTGATCAGCTCTTCCAGTGTTAAGTTGATGTTGGACTCTCGATGTTATCTTAACATCCGTTTAACAGCAGTTAATCGTTAGCACAAATTTACTTGACAGAGAATATAACGCAGCGGATAAGTAAAAAACAGAAGTAGATGTAATTTTAAGAAGATAATATATTAATATGATCTCCCGAGCCGTAGGCGAAATACCACAATGGTTTATTAAAAGATGTTTCTCTCAACTCTCAAGCTCCTCACTCTCGAATTGATCGAACTCAACCAAGCAACTAAGGATGTAACTCCCTACAAGTAAAGCTCCTTAACTCTAAAACTTAGACTTAATTTGCTAAACACAAACTTGGCAAAACAAGACAAAGACACTCGACTATAAAGATTTCCTCACGGGATATTTTTGCTCTTGTCTTCGTATCTTTTTCTTGATGCCCAACATGCCTCTTTATAGTGTAGTCTTCCTTAATGTCCAAGACATGTTGTGCACATTTTTGGTTGCTATTAGATCTCCTTGTTTGACTCTAATTTTGTTCATGGCAAGTCTCCTTCAATAGGGAAAGGTTTCATTGTCCAACTTGAAGTCTTCAATGGAAAGGTTTCCTTCTTTGACTAGAAGTCTTCAATGGAAATGTTTCCTTCTTTAACTTGAAGTCTTCTAAGGAAAGTATCCTTCTACATATTGTAATATTCTATGGAAAGAATTCTACTACAAGTAATCTTCTTTCCTTCTTGCAATTCACACGCCTTAATCTTTCCTTGTAGCGCACACATCTTTCCTTCTTTAATTATGGAAAGTTCTTCTTTGAAAACTTCTCTTTGAATGGAAACTTCTGTTTAAGGAAATAGATCATTCCTTGAAGTCTCTTGACCTGGATTACATACAAATACCAACTACAACTCGTAGAACTAAGTTAGTAAGTGAATAAAGGCAAAACACAATTATAGCAATAATCCCGAATGTGCAGTTTTTCTGTGTTCAATGTTACCCTAACATTGCAGTTACACTGTTGATCTAACATTGACTAAATACCTGCACTTTCAATCTCCCTCTTTTTTCCTTTCTTCACAAAACCAAACATGTTCACAATTCATATTATGCACAGTGCTCCAGCAACATAACATCATTAATATCTTAAGCTACTCCCCCTTAATATGACACTATTAACCAATTAGCTTTAAGATATTAATAAGAATACACAACGAGTTAAACACCACAATTATAAGCATAACTAAGAAGGCATTAGCTATATAAGAATTGTAGAACCAGTAGAATAAACGTGAAGATCAAATGGCTTACTTCTCCCCCTTTTTGTGAGGAAAGCAAAATCTTGACGAATCAATTCATAAGATAAAGTTATATAGTTCTTTCTTTAGCAGCTATTTCCATTTCTCTCTCTAAGAACTTTATCATCCACTATTTCTTAAAATCCTCCATAGCCACAATCTTATCTCCCAACAGGAAATTAAAGTTAGCCTTAATTGTAGATATTACCTCAAGTGCTACCTCTGATGTTGAGTCAACATTGTTCTCCAACGATGTTGTCGTAACAACTAGCTCAGACTCAACATCATCAGACTTCTCAGAACCTTCTTCTTTATCCTCTTGATCTCAATGGTTTCATCATCACCGTTCTCAGTTTCCTAATCCTTTTCCTCAAAACCATCTTTTTCTTCTTCACCACTTCATCTTCATTCTTTACCTCACTGTCCTCCTTATCTTTCTCATTCTCCTCATCACCTTGCAATCAACCAGCAGCATCAAATCTCTTTTTCCTTGTAAGTACCAGCGGTATAACACTGCTCCCCCTTAATGCAAGCTATCAAACTCAATGTTGGCATAACATTGACATCTATCAATGTTGTCATAACATTAGACTGTATCAATGTTAACTTAACATTGAATCTAGAATGTTGTTCTAACATTGACGTTTATCAATGTTGTCTTAACATTGAAACCAGAATGTACTTGCACAAGAGTTTACAAAAAACCAGCAATAAAACCACCATTATCACCCACATTAGTCTCTCCAGCAACTAACATGTTTTCCCCCTCAATCAAATCAGCTTTCTCTGCAAAATGTTCCTCAAACACTGTCTCCTCAACTGTGTTTGAAGTACCAACAAAAACAACACATTGTTCCTCAGTTTTAACTTGTTTTGTCTCAACAACAATGTCTAGAACGAGTGTTGAACCTACGAGAAAGAACTACAGGAGTAGGGGTAGGGTTATATCCTTGATTCACCATACCACGAGCCACAATCAAGATGAGAGATGCAAGCCAAGGATTTCAAAAACAATTGCAAGTGAAAATTCATAGTATTTCATAGAATTGGGCACAAAGAGATTAGAGATTCAAAATCACAAGTGAAAAGAAGTAATGGGCGGTTTCTTAAAATAAATTATGCATAATCACCGCATGTTGAGACAACAAGTGACACCGATTTACTTCACACATGACCAAAGCAGTTCACTAAAAAAACTTATGAGTCATAATGTTAAACTTGGATGTTGAGACAACATACTTACAGACCGATGTTGGCACAACATTGACACATGTTCTGAATCAACATTGGTTCTTGTGAATGTGGAGGTATTAAGCATACCCTCAAGATATTTTCAATTAAAAGCATGAGCTAGATCTGAAAACACATATCTGAAACTTAAGACATATTAGAAAATTAGTACCACATATATATCAGACATGTACATGGAAAGGAGAGTTAGTTAACAGAAAATCCAATATTTTGGGTATGAAGTAAATTAAAGGAGTTAATCTACTTCCAAGTCATAACAAGAGACAACGTAGTGTGTCACCGCATAGTTAGTTAACAGAAAATCCAATATTTTGGGTATGAGGTAAATTAAAGGAGTTAATCTACTTCCAAGTCATAACAAGAGACAACGTAGTGTGTCACCGCAGCTGAATCACCCAAAATATATGCCTTCACATGATAACATAACTATTTCTCCCCCTTAAGCTCAAACCGACACAGACACATCAAGGAAAGAATGAATGAATGCAAGCCTAAGTGAAATGCAGAATATAGAATGTTAAGTTAACATTAGTAGATGGTAACCATGGAGTATCAGCTTTATAGACTAGGAACAGATCATATCAATTCAAATCTTTATCAATTATCATAAACTCTTTTTGAACTAAAAATGAAGAATGTTAAAAAGGATAATATCATCACTGAATGTGGGCACCACAGGACTCCACACACCCCATCAACTTTATTATTAGCTACATATTAGGTAAGTACAAAGGAATTGAATGAGGACAATACATTTATCATATACTTCATCACCCCAACTTCTTATGCATACTTGTCGACCAACCTGTTTACAAGAGAAACACCAAGTGATCAGTGCTACTGAATGTGAGGCAGTCGAAACTCCAAACATCCCAGTAGAAAGGATCACCATCATGCATTTCCTTGGCCACAACATAACATAAACATGAAGATAAGCACAACCGAATCACACTGAATCTCTCAACATCATGTACCCCAGCTTCTCTTCATGCTCAGTTTAACCTAAACATGGATAAGTCATAACTGAATAACACCAATGTAGTGAACTCTGTGCATCCCAGCTTCTCCTGATGTTAGATTAACATTCTCAGACCAACATCATAGTTTCTTACTTTACAAAACTTTTGATATGAACCTGTCCACCAGAATACTTAGCTAACAACACAATTTAACCACACAAACCACTAGTAACAAAACATTCATGAAGATAAACAAAAAAAAAACATATCAAACATACAAAATCTAATGCAACCCTACACACCACAAACAGACTACGGTGTTAGCCAGTGGTGTTATGGCAACACCAGAATGCAACATTGAATCACAGAGCATTCAAGCCGAGAGACTTCCTCAAATTGAAGAATATCTCGCTATCTAATGACATATTAAACAAATCAGGTAACTGATTGTTGGTCTCCAAGTGATCAATGTTTATAACCTTGTCATGTACCAGTTTTCTCAAGAAATAATGCATAGAAAATATATGATTTAGTCTAGAATGATGCACCTGATTTCTTGATATGTTAATGGAACTAAGGTTATCACTAAACAACAACAATGTGTCACTTTTTATCCCATAATCATGCAACATGTGTTTAAGCCATATAAAACGGGTAACACAACTGCAAGCTGCAAACTCAACAGTTGACAATGACACACGGTTATGTTTCTTGCTATAACATGAAAAAGGATTATTTTCCAAATAAAAACAACCCCCACATGCAGATATTCTATCAGTTAAATCTCCAGCCCAGTCAGAATCAAAACCAACAAGGTTTGTATTTGCATCATGTGTATACCAAGTGCCTAAGTCTATAGTACCAGATATATATTTCAGTGTTCGCTTCACAACAATTAAGTGAAAAACTTTAGGTTCAACGTAATACCTGGCACAAATATAGACACAAATCAAGTACATACTATACGGGCGAGTGATGGATAGATATAGCAAGCTTGCGTCTACTTTTCCAACCACCAAAGTAGAAGACATTTGAGTCTTGCTCGACTTTGACTCCTCCAAACCAATCATGCTCATCCCATCCTCCTTTTTCTTTACTTTCAAACTCAAGAAGAAATCCAGTTCACCAATCACGCTCATCACTAATGTACCTATCAAAGCCTCAACAAACTTGTCTAAAATAGACTTGTTAGTATAAACAAAGACAATGTCATCAGCAAATCTTTGAGCTAAGCAATTATCAAAATATGTGGCAAACATACAAACACGGAACATTATCATATCTCTATAATTTACTATTTTCTTGTCGTGTGTTTTGATGTCAGTAATGATTTGAACCATAACCTGAGATGTAGGATGATATCTCTGAATCCTATCAGTTGTATCCCTCCAAACCCCTTGAACTTGAACCTTTTCATTGTAGAATTTTAACTGCTCTACTGTTTTGTCAACATCAGGACTGGTCGATGTTGGCATAACATCAGCTTCTCGTTCATGTTCATGTTCAGGTTCTGGATCTGCATGTGATATTGGAATAACACTGTCCGGAGTCAATGTTAGCCTAACATTAGAATCCACTAGACTTGGCACATCAGCCTCTAACTCACCTGCAACACTTGGCAAACCATCAAAAACCACATATACAGATTCTTGAACAATGTTTAATCTTAGATCAAACATCCTAATAACAGTATTGTTCAAAGAATAGCCATCAAAGATACATCAATTTTTGGATCATATTTACTCAAAAGATCTTTGTCATTTAAAGTATAACAAACATATCCAAATTCATGAAAATGAGAAAGATCATGTTTCTTCTTTTTCATCATCTCATAAAGATTCATGGGTTCAGAAAATTTATGAATATTTTCATTAAGCACACATAAGCCAGAGAATGACCTATTTTCAAATTCTCTATCATGATTTGACCAAATATTACCAAAAGAAGCATTATGTAAGTTATCAATACTAGCATGTAATGTTCTAAAGGTATTAAGAGCTTCTGATTTTTCATTGAAAGATTTAATCAAAGTATATCCAGAAAAATCATTCATAATCACACAATCATATTGTTTACCCCCAACTCTATTTACTTAAATAAGACCTAAGAGATCCATATGAAGTAGGTGAAAACAATTAGAGGTACTTGTAACATGTTCATCCACTTGGATTGGATTATGAGAATATTTGGTCACCTTACCTTTCGAGCAATCATAACAGACCATCTTACCAGTACCCGAGAGATATGGAATGCCTCTCACGGTTTCAAGTTTCACCACTTTGCCCAGATTCTTATTGTGCATGTGTCCAAGTCTCTTGTTCTTGGCAATTGAATAGTCCACCTTTGTCTGAAAGCAAGTCACTTGATCCCTCGCCAAGTAGTTGTCTTCAAACCTTTTACCTATCAAAGCACACACATTTACACAATCAGATACGTCACAAGAATCTTTATTATACCTTACCAATAAGTCATCATCACACAATTGACTGATGCTTATATGGTTTTCACAGAATCCATCCAACAACATCTCATCCTTCAAGGGTGGGGATCCATCAACGTTTAACACTCCTTTGCCAATGATTCTTCCTTTACTTCCATCTTCATAGGTGAAGGTTCCAGTGGTTAGTGGTGCACACTTCTTCAAATTGGATTTGCTTTATTTCCAATCATGTGTCTTAAGCAGTGTTAAGGCAATACAATTTGTTCTCATTGTTAAGGTAACATTGGTTATCCAGTGTTGTCTTAACATCGCATATAACCGTATCAAATCAGATTTGTATCCAGTCATATGCCTCAAACATCCAAAATCACAGTACCACTTACCTGCAAGGTTAGTATGCACAATAGGAAAGATAATATTGCAAACAATATAAGCTTTAGGCAACCAAAGTCTAGTGTTTCTCATCCCACTATTATGTTCAGCAATATTGGAACTAAATGTTAAGGTAATACTGGAATAACTAGTATCCACATTGGAATGTTCAAATTCCAGTGTTGGCTTAACACCAGCATCAGCATTGCATGAATCCTTATTCCGTTCAACTATTTTCTTTTTAAGAGACTTTCTATATTTATAACAATATGGGTTAAAGTGTCCAAATTGAAAACAATATTGACAAATATAAGCCATTTTCTTAGATTCTCTAGAAAGTACCTTTGCCTTTTCAAAACTAGGAATAGTGGATTCAACATAATTAGTGGAGTGAGTAACTTGACTTTGATATCCTAAACCAGAACTGCCATCGTTGCCTAAACATAAAACTTCATCAAGTTTGTAAGTACATGTATTCCTCTTGGCATGGTATGTTCAGAGATTCCTAGTTTAGAAGTTACCTTTTCTATTTCATCATCTTTTCTATCCAAAATAACCTCAAGTTGAATGATTGTAGCCTTCAAGCTTTCATTATCTTCCATAGCCTTCTCAATTCTACTTAACTTGTCCTTCTCCTTCAGCAGGTCTTGGTAGATGATCTTCAGTTCATCAAGAAACTCTTCTTGAATCAATTTACCTTCAAGGACACTATCATCTTCCAAACCTATAGAATCATGCAAATACTCAAAGTCAGAATCATCATCAAACTCATCATTATTAGAAATCAAACATTCAGTGTAGCCTAAACAAATGGTTTCATCCCAGTTATCAACAAAAGTCTTCTGGACTAGTGTTGTCTTCTCGATGTTATCATAACATCGAGATGTCTGGATGTTGGCAGTACACCAAGCCTTGACACCAGCAGGTCTGTCCACCTTTGCATAAACTGTTGTTTGAGTTTCTTCAATCGTTGGCACATGTCACCATATTCTTCAAAACCTTTCTCATCATTATCATCTACACAAACCAAGTTAAAATTCCCTTTTGTTCTAAGGTTGTTATCACATTCATAAGCAAAGTAGCCCCAGCCTTTACATTCATAACATTAAATCTTTTTGAGATGTGTATCACTATGAGGAGTAGGTTTACAAGAATATTTGGTCATCTCTTCAGACAAATCTTTCTTTAAATCAGCAAGAACATTTTTATCACATTGACTAAGCTTATTAAACTTTTCAATCACAGTTTCATTATAAGCTTGAATTTCTTCTTCATCATCTACTTTTTCAAGATTTATCTCAAATTCTTTCAGAGTGCAAAGTAGAGTATAAAAGTCTAAAGTGTTCATATTCCTAGCTTCTTGCATAGCAATCACTTCAAATTTCTTAGAAAGAGTTCTCACAACTTTGTACGTCAATTTCTTAGTATACATGGACTCACCTAAGTCTTGAGTTTCGTTACCAAGATCCATGAGTTTCACAAAATAAGCAGTAATACTTTCTTCTTCCCCCATTGTTAAATTATCAAATTTGCTCAAAAACATGCATAGCTTAGTCTTTTTAGTGCATACATCACCTTCACAATGATTTTGTAAGATATTCCAAGCATGCTTTGCAGTTGAACAATTTTTAATTAACTTAAACATGTGACAATCAACCAAACTAAATATTGTAGTTAAGGCTTTTTCATTGAAGAAAGCGTTACCTAGCTCAGTTTGAGTCCACTCTGATTTAGGGTTTAGGAACAGCGTCATGATCTTCATCTGGAGCACACATACAGACTGCATACCCTTCGATCACCGTCTTCCAAGCTCGCCAACCAAATGATTTAATGAGTGCACGAATTATGACCTTCCAATAAGTATAGTTGGATCCATCCAAGACAAGCAATGTGTTGTTATTCGGATTCCGGTACACCAGTGAAGTCGGTGCTTGGCTCTGATACCAATTGAAATTATTGGATCGAGACTTGATACTTGTTGCACAGTGTTAACCCTTCGATGTTAGTCTAACATTGAATAACTCTTCCAATGTTAAGCTGATGTTGGACTCTCGATGTTATCTTAACATCCGTTTAATAATAGTTAATCGTTAGCAAAAATCTACTTAACAGAGAATATAACGCGGTGGATAAGTAAAGAACTCAAGTAGATGTAATTTTAAGAAGATAGTATATTAATATGATCTTCCGAGCCGTAGGCGTAATACCACAAGGGTTTATTAAAAGATGTTTCTCTCAACTCTCAAGTTCCTCACTCTCGAATTGATCGAACTCAACCAAGCAACTAAGAATGTAATTCCCTACAAGTAAAGCTCCTTAACTCTAAAACTTAGACTTAATTTGCTAAACACAAACTTGGCAAAACAAAACAAAGACACTCGACTATAAAGATTTCCTCATGAGATATTTTCGCTCTTGTCTTCGTATCTTTTTCTTGATGCCCAACATGCCTATTTATAGTGTAGTCTTCCTTGATGTCCAAGACATGTTGTGCACGTTTTTTGGTTGCTATTAGATCTCCTTGTATGATTCTAATTTCGTTCATGGCGAGTCTCCTTCAATAGGGAAAGGTTTCATTGTCCAACTTGAAGTCTTCAATGGAAATGTTTCCTTCTTTGACTAGAAGTCTTCAATGGAAAGGTTTCCTTCTTTAACTTGAAGTCTTCTAAGGAAAGTATCCTTCTCCATATTGTAGTCTTCTATGGAAAGAATTCTAATGCAAGTAATCTTCTTTCCTTCTTGCAATTCACATGCCTTGATCTTTCCTTGTAGCGCACACATCTTTCCTTCTTTAATTATGGAAAGTTCTTCTTTGAAAACTTCTCTTTGAATGGCAACTTCTCTTTAAGGAAATAGAACTTTCCTTGAAGTCTCTTGACCTGGAGCACATACAAATACCAACTACAACTCGTGGAACTAAGTTAGTAAGTGAATAAAGGTAAAACACAATTATAGCAATAATCCCGAATGTGCAGTTTTTCTGTGTTCAATGTTACCCTAACATTGCAGTTACACTATTGATCTAACATTGACTAAATACCTGCACTTTCAAAAGGGTATTCAATGCAGGGAATGCCAAAGATTTGGACACATAAGGGCTGACTGTGCGAACCTTCTCGAGAAAAACAAGAATCGAACTCTACTAGCATGGAGCGATGATGAATCCGAAGAAAGCGAGGAAGACATTGGAGAACCTGCTGATGTTGCATTTTCATCCTTCATTCCGTTCGCTAGAGCCAACATGGTTGTTGCAATCCAAAACTTGACAGAATCCGATTGCAACTCACTAGATAGTGATGATCTGGACCATATAGATGATGTGGATGCCATCTGCAAAAGAAATTTTGAACTTGAGGCTTAACTCAAAATTGTCTCATCCTTTGGTAGCCCAATCAGAATGAAAAACAAGATCATGGAACTTGAAAGAAAAGTTATCGCGCTCACAAGGGAAAGAGACCTTCTATCCGCTGATCTTGACACAACCCTCAAGGCACACAAGTCATTGGAAGATATGTGTGATCTCAATCAAAAGGAGCTGGACTCCTTAGTCAAGAATGTGAAACTGCTCACTCCAGGCACTGACAATCTAGAAAAGGTTCTGGACACTCAGAAAGTTGCAACTGGGAAAACTGGTGTCGGCTACATTGATCATGTCATCCCAAAGTTTCTTGGAGATACCAAAATTACTATATCAAAGAAGAAACAGACACCCAAAGGAGTTGAAATACCACTTGACTATTCTCAGATCCAACCGTCTCAGGATCATGTACACCCAAGTTGTAACTTCCATTTACATGTCTCTGATTTTGGCTCTTTCAACAGATTCCCAAGAGGACGGTTTGTTCCCACATGTCACCATTGTGGTGTCAAAGGACACATCAAACCCTACTGCTATCAACTCTGGGAACCACACCTCACATCCCAGTCTGCCAAGCTTGAAGTATAGACTAAAAGGAATAGGAAGAATCGAAGGAAGAAGAAAACCAATCAGACTGCAACGCCAGTTGCAATAGAGAAATCAATAAAACAAGTCTAGGTTGGAAAAACAACCGATACTCTTACATGTCTTAATGTTTGCAATTCTACTTCCCAACGTGCGTTCTATTCTAACTCATAGTTCTTTGATAGTGGGTGTTCCAGGCATATGACAGGGGATAAAAGCATCTTGAACAACTTTGTTCATGAACGAAAAAGCGATGTAGTTTTTGGAGATGGTAACCGAGGAAAACTTGGAAAAGGAACATTAAATGTGAAGGGATTCCCAAAACTTAGTGTTAACCCTAAAAATAAAATAAAGAAGATTACTCCTACTCGGAAAAAACAATATATGGACAATACTATTGTCACGAGTACTTCCGATGAGATGTACCTATAAAGAAAACCCCTCGGAGGATTGCCCTACCTTTCGGTCACTGACCCGAAAAGGTTTATAAGAGCACACGAGGAGAAACATAAGCGTTCCTTGGAAAGTCAAACGGTGAATAAAAAACAGATATCAATACGGCATCGGAAAAAGAGCAAACCCCGATGGACTCGTACGACTCCGATATCCACCAAATGCGCCAAGAGGGACCACAATGGACCCTGAGTCCCATAAAATTACAAGAAAACTTCCTTGCTGAACACTCCTCAACCTGAACTGCCCTCGGACCATCACCCGAGGACCCATTTGCGGAGAAAAATCAGAAGTGAATAACAGAGTGCCCAGATAACATATTCCGAGGACTTAGATGCAAAAATACCATTTCAAAAGAAGCAAATCCAGCCCTCGGAGATTATATTAAACCCTCGGAGATCATACCACGCCCTCGGAGATCAAATTATGCACTCGGAGATTGCTCCTGGTCGTTGAAGAAAAGACCCGAATCAAGACAGAGAAATAAAGTCCCTCGGAAGAATAGATCTATCAAAATCATCTACACCAGAAGCCCTCGGAGATATCAGGAAACACAAATGTTAACGGGTTTGGAATTATTCCCTATTTAACGGAAGATATTTATTTTGGGTTTGAACGCCCTGTCCGTGATTCAGAGGCAATGATAGATGGACCTAATAAGATTAATTGCAAGAATATTCCCTTCCTTTATTCACTGAACATTTCCTCCTCTCCTAATATTTGAGTGTTAATTTGTAGTAAGTAAGCTAAGTTGTTTCAACCTCTTCCACTTGTCTTTCTTCTACTGATCACCTCCCTTTATATAGACTTTGGTAGGGGCAGGTGTCATTGTGCATGCGTTTTGGTAAGGACAGATGTCGTTGTTATATTGATACAGGTGTGAAATATAGGATAATGTTTATCTCTTATCTACTAGGCGCTGACTGGATTAGCTTTTGTGTCTTCTGATTTCTCCGAGGGCTTCTGATGTAGATTGTTTTGATAGAGCTATTCTTCCGAGGGCTTTTATCCCTCCTTCTTGATTCGGGTATTTTCTTCAACAATCAGGAGTGATTTCTACGGGTGTAAATGTGATCTCCGAGGGTTTGGTACAACTTCCGAGGGCTGTGATTTTGTGTCCGAGGGCTGCATTTGCTTTACTGAAAGTGAGATTTCTTCACCAGAGTTCTCGGACTGTACTCACGGGATGTTCTTGTATTTATTTCTTGATTTTCTCCAAAATTGGGTCCTCGGATGAGTCCGAGTGCCGTCTTTCCCGAGGAGTGTTCAGCAAGGAAGTTTTCTTGTAAGTTCATAGGACTCAGAGTCCATCTTGGTCCCTCTTGGCGCATTTGGTGGATATCGGAGTCATAAGGGTCCATCGGGGTTTGCTCTTTTTCCGATGCCGTATTGATATCTGCTTTTCATTCACCGTTTGACTTTCCAAGGGACGCTTATGTTCCTCCTCGGGTGCTCTTGTAAGCCTTTTCGGGTCAGTGACCGAAAGGTAGGGCAATCCTCCGAGGGGTTTTCCTTATAGGTACATCTCATCGGAAGTACTCGTGACAATAGTATTGTCCACATATTGTTTTTTCCGAGTAGGAGTGATCTTCTTTATTTTATTTTTAGGGTTAACACTAGCCCCCCCAAATTTCGATTGTCCTCGTAGAGACAAGCGGAATTTTAAATCATCGTCCTCAGTGAGGTGAGGGGTTATTTTTTGCTTAGTGTCCCTATATTTATTTTTTCCTTTTTTGATATTTATCCAGGAGGTAAATACATATATTTAGAGTTTTGCAAGTGATTTTACCTGAATACCCCTAGGGTATTGTTATTAAGCAGGCGAAGATCTCGGGAGAGCAGGTTGTGAACTGCCGTTTGACCAGCTTCGGGATTTGAAGTATCTTACCGTTGGCAACGGGCAGAATCTGGACGGCGTGGCATGAGCAGGCAACGGCTACGTGGAGTCACGAATAAATGCCACGTCTTTATGGGCATCTGACCGTTGTAATTTTTGGTTATAAATAGGGTACTGTTGCTCTTCTTTTCTTCATTCACTCAAATCTGATAATTTTCTCAGAGTAAAATCTCTTCTCCTATTCTATATTCTCTTGCAACTTTAAGTTCCAGTAGATTTACCCCTAAAAAAAAACTTTCCTCTTTTTATATCTATGGCTTCTTCTGCCGATGTGAATCATGTCGCTGCTGTTACCTCCTCGGGAGTTACTGTTTCGATTGACACTTCTACGAGTGTGAGGGGTATTCCGGTGGGAGTTGTTACTCGTAAACGTAAGGGAGAAATTGCTGCTGCTGCTGAGGGCGGTGCTACTTCCTCGAAAAAAGCTAGGGTTCCCAAATCAAAGGAACCACCTCTTCGGACCTTTGCTAAGGTGGAAAAGATGAGGAATATTGCTACTCGTAAACAGGTAGCGAATCTGTTTACCTCAACCGGAGTCCTTCAGAAGAATATGGTCTTCCGAATCCCGACTAAGGATGGGAGGGCGTGCTATCCTCCTCCGGGTATGTTGACAGTATTTTTTGCTCAGGTGAAGTATGGGTGGCGCTCGTTTATGTCCCCCTTTTTCTGTGAGCTCTTTAAAACTTGTAATATCAGCCCAAGTCAGATGGTACCGAATGGATTTGCTGCTATTTGTATTTATGTCTTTTGGTGCCACGTGAATGGGGTAGAGTGCTCGGTGACTCATTTCCTTTCCATTTTTGATGTGGCGGTGTCGCCCGGGGGATATCCTTTTTACAATGTTCGTCACCGGGACAACTCGGGTGACTCTACGAAGAGGATCTTGGGTGCTGCTATTTCCTCACATAGCGTCTGGAAGAACAGATACTTCTTCGTGGGACCTGTTAATGGTGAATGGGATGTGCCTTTTGATTGGCGAGAGGGCACTACCCCCGTGCATGCCTTGGACCAGGATGCAGTTTTATCTCCGATAATTTCCCAGCATAAATTGATGGAGTCGGAGGATTTCACGATGTTATACGAGACCTCTGGGCTTCACCACGTAGTTTTCACTGATGACGTCGTGGAGAGGCTCTTGTCACTGTCTCCCGTTGCGAGGAGTCTCTTTCGTAAGTCTCTTTATTCGTTATTTATTCTTTTATTCTTTTTCCGAGCACAGTGGTAAATTGTGCTTATACACGTTATTGATGGGATGATGCAGGGGATGTCATGGCGAACTACTATCTGCAGTCGAGTCCGAGGGAGCCTACTCCTAGCGGTGTCTCAGAGATACCAGAGGAGGGCGATCACGAGGAAGAAGAGAAGGTTAATGCTCCCGAGAGTAGGTATATGGGTTCAGAGAAGGGTGGATTTCACGAGGACCATTCTCTTCTATGCATGGATATGGCGGGGGTCGTGAGGAGCGCTGTTCCCTTGCGTCAAGTAGCACCTTGGGATTTGGCTTTGGTGCCCGTTTCTAAATCCGAGTCGGGGAGTTTACCTGTTTCTGAATCTAATATAGGAACTTCTCCGAGAGTTTCAGAGGAGGGGATCTTTCCGAGTGTTACCGAGGAAGAATCTGCTCGGAAGGTTACTGAAGTAATAGATTTATCTTCCGAGGGTCCTTCTCCTCAGCCTCCGATAGTTTCCGAATCCGCTCTTCGTGGTGAGTTTCTATGAAATTTTAATAAGATTTTCATACCTTACTTGTGACATTTGATGACGTGTTAACATTCTTCCTTTTGATGTAGTAGCTATGGATAAGGGAAAAGCTCCGATGGTAGAAGAACCTTCATTATACGGTGAGTATTCCTTATCTGTTCTCTTTGTATAATTTTTTCTAGTTTCATTCTTTCTCTCACTGTCAGTTTGTATCTTTTGTAGAGGAAGAGTTTCTGGCCCAATTCAACATTCCCGAGCCAGAAGATTTACGAGGGGACTCCGAAGACACCCAAGGGGAGTTTGATCCTTCTTCAGAGGAGCGAGATGTGAAGGAAGGGATTCTGCAATCATTGTTGGGAAAGACTAGCCCCTCCACCACAGTGGGTGGTTCACCGGCCATATTTACAAATTCAGAAGTGACGACTCCCGTAAAGGATACGACTCCTCTGAGGGGGCATGTTCCGGTGACTTTGTCTCCGAGGGGTCATACATTCCAGGAGCCTATTCCTCCTAGTGGATCCGGGGGGCAATTTTCATCTCGGTCAGTGGGGGAAGCTTATCAAGACATCCTCCGATTTTTCGCCTCCTCCAGTTCAACACCCGCCGAGGGGTATCAATTTTTGTACACCAGTCTTAACTGGGTGGGGCTCATGGTAAGCTTTTCTAAATTAAGCTTCTGAAATTACACAATACATCTCTGTTAAATTCCTTATTGTGGACTTTTCTCCAGATTGGAAAGACTCGGGAGGCGGTTACTGCCGTAGAAGAGCACGGTCGGAAAGACAAAGAAGAGTTAGAAGTACTCCGAGCACAATTGGCACCTCTCTTAGTCCGAGATAAAGAGAGTCAAACTAGGGAGGACCTTCTTCAAACCAAGATTTCCGACTACGAATTTGCTCTTAATGAATCAGAGAAGGCGAGGGCGAATTTGCAAGATAATTTAAGTGCTGCCGAGTCCGCTTATAAGAAGATGGAGAAGGAAAGGAAAGACTCCGAGGGGGTCTTTACTGCTCGTATTGCAGCTCTCGAGAAGGCGGTGGCAGATGGGAATGAGAGAGAGAGGATTCTCTAGGAGACACTGGGCCAGGCTACTGATAGGGCAGAGTCAGCTGAGGTGAAGTTAGCAAATTTTCTCTCTCCCGAGGACGTGCAGGCTAAGGTGGATGCAGCTGTTCAATTTGCCCAACGAGAGATTTCACGGCAGCAATCAGGAGTATCCGAGGCGCCTTCTCATGAGATCTTAATGGGCCACCTTCTGTGGGGTTATTTGGAGTGTGCGAAGGTGGCGAAATCTTTGATAAGGTCGGATGTTAACTTCTCCAAGTCTTTCGATCTTCGCAAGTTAAAGAAGCCAACTCCCGACGACTGCCATTATTTTGTGGGGAGGTTTGGGGGTTTGCTATCCTCTCGGGATTCTCCGACACCGTCTCCGATGCGCTCTACCACAAGTCCGAGTCCGAGAGCTAGTGGTTCCGAGGGAGTATTTTCTCCAATTTCTCGTCTTGCTCCATTGGGTACTTCCATCGAGGAGACAACTTCTTCCCTCCCTCCTTCCACAGGGGCTTAAGTTTATTCTTTGTAATTTTTTACTTTTAAAATAAACGTTCTTTGTACTTATTATCCCTTCCGAGGGCTCTCCGGCTTAAATAAATATTTTTGTTCAATTTCCCCTTTTTCTACTTTTTGTTTGTATAGTTAAATTTCAATTAGCATGGATAATGATAATTCTCAAAAAGTTGCTGACTAAGTAGATTTCCTAAGTAGGAGGTGTTGCTTTGCATGTTTAAATAGGGTACGTGTCATTCTTAATCAATAAGTTTTTCAACACGTGTCCCTTAGTTAACATAATAAAAGTCTAAACTTCTTCTTTTAACTCTGATTTAAAGAGTATATATGCACGTAGGGTCTTTATCAATTATGCACTTATCTCCTAATCCTTATTAGTCTTATTGCAAGTACGAAAATAATACTTACTTGATACGATGATGCCCCCTTATTATAGAAGATGTGGTTCAGCTTCGTCTTGTAGTTTTTCTCGGGATACCGCTCGGAGTCCTTCGGGATCATTAAGGGTTCCTCCGAGGGGCAATCCATCCGAGAATCAAACGACACTTGGTGCTAGTTCCTCTCTTGGAGTGGCTCGTAGGACTCCATCTACAAATTCACGTAGAGTCAATCATATCAGGGAGATATTCATGAGTAGGGAGCCATATCCTTTGGCAGATGAGTCTTCGGAGTTCGATTTGATTTCTCTTAATCCATCTCGATTAATAGGCAGAGGACGTGTAGGATCCACTACGAGTACAGAATGTGAGAACTCGGTGAGATCTCTTTTTAGCGGCTATAACCTTGATTTCGAAGATTATGACATACTAGTGCCTTCCTCGGGCCATAGGGCTTACGCACCCCCTTCAGGTTACATGACCGTTTATACCGAACAGATGCGTTGTGGTTTACGGACCTTTTTCCATCCCTTTTTCCAAATACTCTTTCGGTATTGGCAGGTGTGTCCGAGTCAGTTAACACCAAGTTCCTATAGTCATTTGGTGGGATATGTCCTTCGTAGTGAGCTTTTAAACCTTCCAATGTCCCCTTATCGGGTGGGGACAATATTTACCCTTCAACCTTGCTCGGAGGGGACTCCCTTTTTTAGCTTGACCTATCGGGACAAGGAAAATATCTTCACTCGTGTATCCAGTTCCCACTCTAGTAGAGGGGATTGGAGGCGGAGATTTTTCTTTGTCCGTCCGAGAGGCCAGTCAGCCAGATCGTGGGGTGTACCCATCCGATGGGGTCTGGGGTATATCGCACCCAACACCGAAACACGAGGGCAAGTGGGGGAGATACTGCTTCACTCGGGACTTTTCTCTGGTTCTCTTGACATATCTGGGCTATTGGATTTCCCCGAGGCTCTGATTTTGGCAGGTTTACAAGAGGGGGTGGAAGGATGCACTCCTGCTTCTCGTCCTCTTCACAGTAATTTTCATTTTCGTAAGTTCTACTAATCATTCTCTAGCTTGTAAATTTTATAAGTGTCCTCGGACCGTTTTACTACTGACATCTTTTGCAGGAGCGGAGATGGAAGCCTTCTCTCTCGGGTCTTCTACTGACGTTTTCTTGGGGAGGGCATTGCATGGTATTCCCGGGGGAACAAAGGTTGATGATTCCTCTCCCCTCGTAAGTGAGGCAATGGTTGAAATTTCCTCGGAGGAGGAGGAACCCGTTGCAGCCCCCCCAGTCAGTTATATAATTTCTTCTGGATCGTCGGATCTGATAGCAACTCTTTCTCAAACGGATTATCACATGAGTCCCATAGTATCACAGCCCATTCCTCATAATTCTACCGTAGTAAATGTATTAGAGGAGTATCTTCACTCTTCTAGTACAGAGGATATGCAGCCCCGGCAAGATATCCCTGGTCGTATTCCTGCACCACCGCCCGAGGAGCACCCTTCCCTCGGGAGAACTCTTCCCCCCGGGGGTAATCAGGATGTTTCTCCTCTCGGATCAGCAGTGGGATTTTGCCGAAACTTTCTTAGTGGGTTATTGAACGTAACAGATTGTGAGCTGATAAAAACCCTTTCGGTACCCGTTCTCCAAGATTTAGCCTGCAAAGACCTGTGTGAGGTATCTATTCATTTTATTTAATACTAACCTGTCTTCTGGTCTGATGCCATTCGCTTTGTGTTTTGAGCAGATTTATATGGTGTTGGACGCCCTCGGGTCTTACGGGAGTTCTTCTTCAGATCCGGGTTTAGTATACCGTCGTCGGGATGAGTTAGAGCGAGGTCTCTTAGAAGCTCAAGTGGAGATAGCCCATTTGAAGGAAGTTCATGAGTCCTCTTAGGATACTCATATTCATATGTTACAATCCGAGAAGGATAAGGCGTGGGAATTAGAACGCCAATTAGTGCTTGAAAGAGCCCGCGTATCGAATTTAGGGAGGAGAATTGAGGAGTTACGTGGCCAAATGCGGTCCTCGGAGGAACAACTAACGCAGGTTATCTTGGAGAGAGATGCCTTGAGTCAGCAGCTGCTAGGGATAACTCGTTCTCATGCGGTAGAAGTGGTTATGGCCCGAGTCCAAGCTGTGTTGGAGGTGGTGGGTCCATCCAGTCTTCGTGAATCTCTTCGAGGTGAGATGCGTGACTTGGTGCACATAGGCTATAAGTTGTGCCAAGATGCCATACAAGCTTTACCAGAGTTCCCCTCGGGCTTGCTCCTTCCTGAGCTTAACATCCGTCAAGTCTCTGAGGAGTTTCCTCCTTCACCTATTAGAGATTTTGCAATCGGAACCGTGTTCTTTGATGACCCAGTCTCTCTTTCCGAGGAGCAACGCCGAAGACTTATCCGAGAGGGGAAACGTCCCATGGGAGGGAATTAGCTTGTAAATGAGTTTAGTTCATAATACAGAGGGTTTTTAGTGTTATCGGATTGTCCTGATGTCTCATGTATAGAGCCATCATTTTGTTGGACAATTCTACTTTCCTTTGTACTATATCCCCTCGTATATGAACACTCTTTTTATTCATGTATAACTATTACATTAAGCATAATACTTTCTAAGGTTGCTTGCGTTCCACGTGTTGCGAAGTATTGCCTCCTCGGAATTGGCAAGCCGATAGGTCGCAGGTCCTACAATTTCCACTATCTTGTAGGGTCCTTCCCATCGTGGATCTAGTTTACCCACATTCTTAGAGGCCCCTACTCGTTTCATCACTAAATCTCCAACTTGAAAGGTTCGGGGTTTTACCTTGGCATTGTAATATCGTGACATCCGAGCCTTGTACTCTTCCATTCGGAGGGCTACTCGGGTCCTTTTTTCCTCGAGGAGGTCAAGGGCAAGGGCTAGATTTGAGCCATTGGCCACTTCTTCATATTCTTTGACTCGCCAGCTTTCTATGGAGACCTCCGAGGGCAAAACAGCTTCACACCCGTAGGATAGACTAAAAGGGGTTTCGCCCGTAGCAACACTCTGCGTGGTCCGATAGGCCCACAATATCCCGGGTATCTCCTCAACCCACTTAGCTTTTTGCCAATCAAGCCGGGCCTTCATGTTCTTCAGGAGGGTTCTGTTGGTTCTTTCTACTTGGCCATTTGCTTGAGGGTATCCCACGGAGGCAAAGCGATGTTTTATCTCCCAATGATCGCACCATTTCTGTAATCCTTGGTCAGTAAACTGCAAACCGTTGTCACTTACCAGGCTCCGAGGGACACCAAAGCGACAAATAATATTTCTCCAGAGAAAATTGATAACGGCCCCCGCGGTTACCCTAGCCAGGGGTTCCGCTTCCACCCATTTGGTAAAGTAGTCAACGGCTACTAGTAGAAATTTCTTTTGACCCGCATTAGGGATTAGGGGTCCAAGTATATCAATATCCCACTTAGAGAATGGGCAGGGGTTCAGAGAGGGTTCCCAAGGGGCTGCGGGTAGATGGGTCCGAGGGGCGTAAGCTTGGCATGGTTTACATCTTTCGGCATGGGTTTTGCTATCTTTGGCTATCGTGGGCCAATAGTAGCCTTGTCGAATCAAGCGTCCGACCATGCTTTCGCCGCTGGTATGGCTTCCACATACTCCCTCGTGAGTTTCGGCTAAAGCTATTTGTGCCTCCTCTTCATTAAGGCATCGAGCATGAGGGCATGAGTATGTCCTTCGGAAGAGTATCCCGTCTTTGAGGAAGTATCGGAGGGTTTTTCTGAACATCATTCGCTGAATATTCTTGTCCAAGGAGTATCCTTCGGGATTCTGCAAATAGGCTTTGATAGGAGTCACCCAGCTAGATGAAGGATCTGAAACTGTGTTCACTTCTCGACCTTCACCCTTTTCAGATTCATTGACATGCAGTAGAGTAATCTTCCGAGTATGTATTGCAGCTGTTTGTGTAGCCATCTTGGACAAAGCGTCCGCCTCTTGATTTTCTTTTCGAGGAATTTGAACTATGTCATACTCTTCAAACCATTCGGACCTTTGGCGAACAACTCGGAGGTACTCTTGCATTCTTTCTTCTTTGGCCTCATATGACCCCTTAACTTGCTGAACAATCAGTTGGGAATCACTATGGAGGAGTAATCTCTTCATTCCTCCTTCTATTGCTAGCCTCATACCAATAAGGAGAGCTTCATACTCGGCTTCATTGTTAGAGAGAGGGTAATCTATTCTAACTGCAAAATGGAGCCTTTCCTCCTCTCCTTCTTGATTTACCAAGACTATTCCAGCCCCCCCATGGGTACTCACCGAGGATCCATCTACATATACGTGCCATCGTGGCTCCTTTTCTTCGGATCCAACGCCCGTGAGCTCTGTCACAAAGTCCGCCAGAACTTGCGCTTTGATTGATGGTCTCGGAGCATAGGAAATATCGTACTCAGTAAGCTCTACGGCCCATTTTATCAGTCTTCCTGATGATTCTGGCTTATTAAGAATTGCCCTCAGGGGGTGCTTAGTAAGCACGGTAATTGGGTGGGATAAAAAGTAGGGACGTAACTTACGAGCCGTAGTAACCAATGCTAGAACAAGTTTCTCAGTTAGGGTATATCGGGTTTCGGCTCCGAGGAGGGTTTTGCTGACGTAATATACCGGGTGATGTTCTCCGTCTTGTTCTTTAACTAAGACAGCACTAACAGCCTCTTCTCCGACTGATAAGTACATAAACAACTCTTCCTGGGGTATAGGTTTTACCAGCAAGGGTGGTTTCAACATGTACCTTTTCAATTCTTCGAGAGCTTCCTCGCATTGGGGGGTCCACTGAAATTCCTTGACATTTCGAAGTATCTTGAAGAAGGGAAGCCCTTTTTCTGCGGACTTGGAGACAAATCGACTCAACGAAGCCATTCTTCCCGTTAACTTTTGGACATCCTTTACCGTCCTCGGGGTAGGTAACCCCATGATAGCTTCTGCTTTTTCGGGGTTTACTTCAATTCCCTTCTCCGTAACCATGAATCCCAAAAATTTTCCTCCTCGGATACCAAAAGAACACTTCCGAGGGTTAACCTTCATGCCAAAGTTGTTCATAATGACCAACGCTTTCCGTAGGTCCTCGGGATGTTCTTCAGCAGTGTTACTTTTAACTACAGTATCATCTACATAAACCTCTACTGACTTCCCAATAAGTCCTGAAAACATAAGGCTTACTAACCGTTGATAGGTAGCTCCAGCATTCTTTAATCCAAAGGGCATGACTAGATAACAAAAGGTGCCTGCATCCGTGATAAAGCTGGTCTTATCTTGATCAATAGCCGCCATCGGGATTTGGTTGTACCCTTGATCTCCATCTAAAGTTGATAGTAGCGCACATCCTGCGGTAGAATCAACTAGCTGATCTATGCTCGGTAAAGGATAACAATCCTTGGGGCATGCTTCATTGAGGTTAGTAAAGTCAACACACATTCGCCATCTTCCTCCGTGCTTGGGAACTAGCACGACATTAGCCAACCACTCGGGGTAAATAACTTCTCGTATTTGCTTTAATTGGAGAAGGCGTTGTATTTCCGAGCGGATGATCTTGTTGCGCTCGGGGCCCATTTTCCTCTTTTTCTGTTGGACAGGTTTAGCTCCAGACTTTACATTAAGGAAATGTTGACATACCTTGTTGCTGATTCGTCCGGGCGGCCCCCCTTCCCACGCAAAGAGGTGATGAAATTGTTTGAGAAGAGAAATCAATTGGCCTTCTATGATTGGAGCCATATGGGTGCCCATTTTGATTACTTTCTCGGGGCTTCCTTCTACTAATTCCACCATTTTTAATTCTTCCACAGGTTGGACTCGTGTTTCCTCGGTTCTACACTTTTTGTTATTTCCGAGTGAAGGTTCGTCCTCTTCTGAGGGAATGGCATTCATGCAGCATTCTCTAGCTTTTGACTGACTTCCTCGGACTTCTCCGATTCCCGAGGAGGTGGGGAATTTCACTTTAAGATGCAAAGTAGAAGGAATAGCCTCAAAGGCCCGAATAGATGGTCTTCCGCATATGACATTATACGTTCGCGAAGAGGCCTCCACTACCCAAAACTTAATAGATTCCGTTCTTCGAAGGGCTCCTTTCCCCCATGACATTGGGAGAGTAATAGTTCCGAGGGTTTGGCATGCTTCCCCGGAGAATCCTACTAACGGGACCTCAGCGGTTTCCAACGTTTCTTGTTTCAATCTCATAGCGAGATAGGTCGGTAGGAAGAGTACATCCACAGAGTTGCCCGTATCTATGAGGATACGTTGGATTTCATACCCGTAGATGACGGCAGATATAACCAAGGGATCTTCGTGAGGGTATATTACATCTGTAAGGTCCTCGGGTCCGAAAGTGATACTAGGCAGCTGTGCCCCTTGAATGGAGCAGACAGCTAATCCTTGCTCTGCTCGTCGGGCTTCTTTCAAATATTTCTTCTTTTTGCCCTGAGGCGTCATGGAGATTTCACCCCCTTCAATCATATTGATCGTTCTCCCTGTTGGGGGGTTGTCTTTGTAAGAGTTAGGTGGAGGAGGCAAACTCTGATACCCTGTCGTTTTCTCTCGCGAATTTCGTCGACGGTCTTTACTTCTCTCTTGAGGTCGGAGACGTCTAGTGGTCCCCTCTCGTGACTTCCGGCTAGGCGTCCTTTCTTCCCTTTCTTGCTCTTCCTCTTCCCTTCGTGATCTCTTCCAAACATTTGCCTTGGGCTCTTCGAGGTTATTTTCCTTGAGGTAGTTCTTCAAATACCCTATCTCTAACAGGCGGAGTACCTCTAAACGAAGGGTAGTACATTCTTCCGTAGTGTGCCCGTAAGTTTTATGGTACTTACAATATTTCCCCGTGTCCTTATCTCGGTTAGGAAATTTAGTCGGTCTGGGCCAGTGCAACTCGTTGCTACCCCTCATTATGTTGAGCACTTCTGGTGGAGTAACAGTCATCGGAGGTAAGTGCACGGGTCGGAGGAATTTCTTAACCACTCCTCCTTCATCTTTGCGCTGAGGAGGTTTTCCTTCCTTACTTTTTTCTTTGACCTTTGCTTCTTTCTCGGCACGCTCTAAGTGTTCACTATCCTCCTGCTCCATCTGCTTCTTTGTCCCCTCGGCCTCTTCCATCAAAATGTGTACTTCCGCCTTTTGCATTAGCTCATTCATATCCGTGATACGATTTCCCATAAGGTATCTAAAGAAATCCCCCGCTCGGAGTCCCTGAGTTAATATGTCCGCCATAATGGTCGGGCTAACGTTTGGAACATCGAGTGCTTCATCCGTGAAGCGCTTTATATACTCTCGCAAGGATTCATCCTTCTTCTGTTTAATAGTAAAAAGATGTGTAGCAGATTTAGGGTACCTTCGGTTGCAGGTGAATTGTCGTACAAACAAATGAGCTAATCGGTCAAAGCTCGTGATGGAACAAGGTGGAAGATGAGTAAACCAGGCTTGGGCTCGCCCTCCAAGGGTAACAGGGAATACGCGATATAGCACATGGTCAGGAGCGGAAGAAAGGTCCATTCCTGCCAAGTATTGATGTACGTGATCTTGTGGGTCCCTTCCATCAGCTTCTCCGGTATATAGCGGGATATTAACAGGTCGCATCCCCGAGGGGATGGAAGCTGAAGCAATTTCGGGAATGAAAGGAGAGGTCTTGAATGTAGGATCTTCCTCGGGAGCCATGGTCTTCTTGAGATCACCTAATTCTTTTCGCAAATCATCCATCATTCCCCACAAGGAATGTTCCACCTCTCCTCGACACTCCGAGGGGTGAGAAATTTCTTCCCGACCACTCACGGGAGTTCTTTCATGACATATATACCTTCGAGGCCTTTGTCGGGGTGCCGGTTGCCAAGGATTCCAATTTGGGTTCCATGCCATTGGAGGTGCATCTCCTTCCGAGGGGAAACCACCGTTCCCGGAGAGCACGGGGGACGGGCGTCCGGGAGGTTCATCCCTCTGGGGTGTTCGTGCAGCATTTATAAGTCTTTCGTAAACAGATCGGGGAATATTAATAAAATCTCTAGTACCTGGTTCGTAATTGGACAAAGTTTCTTCTGAGTCGCTGTTCGAGAAAGGAAGGTTGTCACTTTCGAAAAGATCATCCATCCTAGCTGACATCTGCTTGAATTCTCTCGAGGACAGATATTACGGCGTTCCCACAGACGGCGCCACTTTGTTAACGGGTTTGGAATTATTCCCTATTTAACGGAAGATATTTATTTTGGGTTTGAACGCCCTGTCCGTGATTCAGAGGCAACGATAGATGGACCTAATAAGATTAATTGCAAGAATATTCCTTTATTCACTGAACATTTCCTCCTCTCCTAATATTTGAGTGTTAATTTGTAGTAAGTAAGCTAAGTTGTTTCAGCCTCTTCCGCTTGTCTTTCTTCTACTGATCACCTCCCTTTATATAGACTTTGGTAGGGGCAGGTGTCATTGTGCATGCGTTTTGGTAAGGACAGATGTCGTTGTTATATTGATACAGGTGTGAAAATTAGGATAATGTTTATCTCTTATCTACTAGGCGCTGACTGGATTAGCTTTTGTGTCTTCTGATTTCTCCGAGGGCTTCTGATGTAGATTGTTTTGATAGAGCTATTCTTCCGAGGGCTTTTATCCCTCCTTCTTGATTCGGGTATTTTCTTCAACAATCAGGAGTGATTTCTACGGGTGTAAATGTGATCTCCGAGGGTTTGGTACAACTTCCGAGGGCTGTGATTTTGTGTCCGAGGGCTGCATTTGCTTTACTGAAAGTGAGATTTCTTCACCAGAGTTCTCGGACTGTACTCACGGGATGTTCTTGTATTTATTTCTTGATTTTCTCCAAAATTGGGTCCTCGGATGAGTCCGAGTGCCGTCTTTCCCGAGGAGTGTTCAGCAAGGAAGTTTTCTTGTAAGTTCATAGGACTCGGAGTCCATCTTGGTCCCTCTTGGCGCATTTGGTGGATATCGGAGTCATAAGGGTCCATCGGGGTTTGCTCTTTTTCCGATGCCGTATTGATATCTGCTTTTCATTCACCGTTTGACTTTCCAAGGGACGCTTATGTTCCTCCTCGGGTGCTCTTGTAAGCCTTTTCGGGTCAGTGACCGAAAGGTAGGGCAATCCTCCGAGGGGTTTTCCTTATAGGTACATCTCATCGGAAGTACTCGTGACAATAGTATTGTCCACATATTGTTTTTTCCGAGTAGGAGTGATCTTCTTTATTTTATTTTTAGGGTTAACAACAAAGACTCATCCAGTCAGCATCCAGTAGATAAGAGATAAACATTATCCTAATTTCACACATGTATCAATATAACAACGACACCTATCCTTACCAAAACACATGCACAATGACACTTGTCCCTACCCAAGTCTATATAAAGGGATATGATCAGTAGAAGAGAAAAGACCGAAGATCACTCAGTTTACTTATTACCGCTTGACATTCAGATACATAAAAAGAAAGAGAGGAGGAAAAGTTCAGTGAATAAAGGAAGGGAATATTCTTGCAGTTATTCTTATTATTTCCATCTATCATTGCCTCTGAATCACGGACAGGGCGTTCCGACCCAAATAAATATCTTCCGTTAAGTAGGGAATAATTCCAAACCCGTTAACAAAGTGGCGCCGTCTGTGGGAACGCCATAATATCTGTCCTCGAGAGAATTCAAGCAGATGTCAGTTAGGATGGACGATCTTTTCGAAAGTGACAACCTTCCTTTCTCGAACAGCGACTCAGAAGAAACTTTGTCCAATCACGAACCAGGTACTAGAGATTTTATTAATATTCCCCGATCTGTTTACGAAAGACTTATAAATGCTGCACGAACACCCCGGAGGGATGAACCTCTCGGACACCCGTCCCCCGTGCTCTCCGGGAACAGTGGTTTCCCCTCGGAAGGAGATGCACCTCCGATGGAGTGGAACCCAAATTGGAATCCTTGGCAACCAGCACCCCGACAAAGGCCTTGAAGGTATGTATGTCTTGAAAGAACTCCCGTGAGTGGTCAGGAAGAAATTTCTCGCCCCTCGGAGTGTCGAGGAGAGGTTGAACATTCCTTGTGGGGAATGATGGATGATTTACGAAAAGAATTAGGTGATCTCAAGAAGACCATGGCTCCCGAGGAAGATCCTACATTCAAAACCTCTCCTTTCATTCCCGAAATTGCTTCAGCTTCTGTCCCCTCGGGGATGCGACCTGTCAATATCCCGCTATATACCGGAGAAGCTGATGGAAGGGACCCACAGGATCACATCCATCAATACCTGGCCGGAATGGACCTCTCTTCCGCTCCTGATCATGTGTTATGCCGCGTATTTCCTGTTACCCTCGGAGGGCGGGCCCAAGCCTGGTTTACTCACCTTCCACCTCGTTCCATCACGAGTTTTGATCGATTAGCTCACTTGTTTGTGCGACAATTCGCCTGCAATCGAAGGTACCCCAAATCTGCCACACATCTTTTTACTATTAAGCAGAAAAAGGATGAATCTTTACGAGAATATATAAAGCGCTTCACGGATGAAGCCCTAGATGTTCCCAACGTTAGCCCGACCATTATGGCGGACATATTAACTCAGGGACTCCGAACGGGGGATTTCTTTAGATACCTTATGGGAAATCGTATCACGGATATGAATGAGCTAATGCAAAAGGCAGAAGTACACATTTTGATGGAAGAGGCCGAGGGAACAAAGAAGCAAATGGAGCAGGCGGATAATGAACACCTAGAGCGCGTCGAGAAAGAGGCAAAGGCTAAGGAAAAGAATAAGGAAGGAAAACCTCCTCAGCGCAAAAATGAAGGGGGAGTGGTTAAGAAATTCCTCCGACCCGTGCACTTACCCCCGATGACTGTTACTCCACCAGAAGTGCTCAACATAATGAGGGGTAGCAACGAGTTGCACTGGCCCAGACCGACTAAATTTCCTAACCGAGACAAGGACACGGGGATATATTGTAAGTACCATAAAACTTACGGGCACACTACGGAAGAATGTACTACCCTTCGTTTAGAGGTACTCCGCCTGTTAGAGATAGGGTATTTGAAGAACTACCTCAAGGAAAATAACCTCGAAGAGCCCAAGGCAAATGTTTGGAAGAGATCACGAAGGGAAGAGGAAGAGCAAGAAAGGGAAGAAAGGACGCCTAGTTGGAAATCACGAGAGAGGACCACTAGACGTCTCCGATCCCAAGAGAGAATTAAAGATCGTCGGCAAGATTCACGAGAGAAAACGACAGGGTATCAGAGTTTGCCTCCTCCACCTAACTCTTACAAAGACAACCCCCCAACAGGGAGAACGATCAATATGATTGAAGGGGGTGAAATTTCCATGACACCTCAGGGTAAAAAGAAGAAATATTTGAAAGAAGCCCGACGAGCAGAACAAGGATTGTCTGTCTGCTCCATTCAAGGATCAAATCTGCCTAGCATCACTTTCGGGCCCGAGGATCTTATGGACGTAATATACCCTCACGAAGATCCATTGGTTATTTCTGCTGTCATCTACGGGTATGAAATCCAACGGATCCTTATAGATACGGGCAGCTCCGTGGATGTACTCTTCTTACCTACTTATCTTGCTATGAGGTTGAAACAAGAAACATTGGAAACCGTTGAGGTCCCGCTAGTAGGATTCTCAGGAGAAGCCTGTCAAACCCTCGGAACTGTTACTCTGCCAATGTCATGGGGGAAAGGAGCCCTTCGAAGAACGGAATCTATTAAGTTTTGGGTAGTGGAAGCTTCCTCACGAACATATAATGTCATCTGCGGAAGACCATCTATTCGGGCCTTTGAGGCTATCCCCTTCACTCTGCATCTTAAAGTGAAATTCCCCACTTCTTCGGGAATCGGAGAAGTCCGAGGAAGTCAGTCAAAAGCCAGAGAATGCTGCATGAATGCCATTCCCTCAGAAGAGGACGGACCCTCACTCGGAAATAACAAAAAGTGTAGAACCGAGGAAACACGAGTCCAACCTGTGGAAGAATTAAAAATGGTGGAATTAGTAGAAGGAAGCCCCGAGAAAGTAATCAAAATGGGCACCCATATGACTCCAATCATAGAAGGTCAATTGATTTCTCTTCTCAAACAATTCCATCACCTCTTTGCGTGGGAAGGGAGGCCACCCGGACGAATCAGCAACAAGGTATGTCAACATTTCCTTAATGTAAAGCCTGGAGCTAAACCTGTCCAACAGAAGAAGAGGAAAATGGGCCCCCAGTGCAACAAGATCATCCGCTCGGAAATACAACGCCTTCTCAAATTGGAGCAAATACGAGAAGTTATCTACCCCGAGTGGTTAGCTAATGTCGTGCTAGTTCCCAAGCACGGAGGAAGATGGCGAATGTGTGTTGACTTTACTAACCTCAATGAAGCATGCCCCAAGGATTGTTATCCTTTACCAAGCATAGATCAGCTAGTTGATTCTACCGCAGGATGTGCGCTACTATCAACTTTAGATGGAGACCAAGGGTACAACCAAATCCCGATGGCGACTATTGACCAAGATAAAACTAGCTTCATCACGGATGCAGGCACATTTTGTTACCTAGTCATGCCATTTGGGCTGAAGAATGCGGGAGCTACCTACCAAAGGTTAGTAAGTCTTATGTTCACAGGACTTATTGGGAAATCAGTAGAGGTTTACGTAGATGATACTGTAGTTAAAAGTAATACTGCCGAAGAACATCCTGAGGACCTACGGAAAGCATTGGTCATTATGAACAACTTTGGCATGAAAGTTAACCCTCGGAAGTGCTCTTTTGGGATCCGAGGAGGAAAATTTTTGGGATTTATGGTTACGGAGAAGGGAATCGAAGTAAACCCTGAAAAAGCAGAAGCTATCATGGGATTGCCTACCCCTAGGACGGTGAAAGATGTCCAAAAATTAACTGGAAGAATGGCCTCGTTGAGTCGATTTGTCTCCAAGTCTGCAGAAAAAGGGCTTCCCTTCTTCAAGATACTTCGAAATGTCAAGGAATTTAAGTGGACCCCTCAATGTGAGGAATCTCTCGAAGAATTGAAAAGATATATGTTGAAACCACCTTTACTGGTAAAACCTATACCCCAAGAAGAGTTGTTTCTATATTTATCAGTCGGAGAAGAGGCTATTAGCGCTGTCTTAGTCAAAGAACAAGATGAAGAACATCACCCGGTATATTATGTTAGTAAAACCCTCCTCGGAGCCGAGACCCGATATACCTTAACTGAGAAACTCGTTCTAGCATTGGTTATTACGGCTCGTAAGCTACGTCCCTATTTTCTATCCCATCCAATTACCGTGCTCACTAAACATCCCCTGAGAGCAATTCTTAATAAACCTGAATCATCAGGGAGACTGATAAAATGGGCCGTAGAGAAACCTGAATCATCAGGGAGACTGATAATAAACCTGAATCATCAGGGAGACTGATAATAAACCTGAATCATCAGGGAGACTGATAAACCTGAATCAAGAAGGGGAGGAGGAAAGACTCCATTTTGCAGTTAGAATAGATTACCCCCTCTCTAACAATGAAGCCGAGTATGAAGCTCTCCTTATTGGTATGAGATTAGCAAGGGAAGGAGGAATAAAGAGAGTACTCCTCCATAGTGACTCCCAATTGATTGTCCAGCAAGTTAAAGGGTCATATGAGGCCAAAGAAGAAAGAATGCAAGAGTACCTCCAAGTTGTCAGTCAAAGGTCCGAATGGTTTGAAGAGTATGATATAGTTCAAATTCCCCGAAAAGAAAACCAAGAGGCGGACGCTTTGTCCAAAATGGCTACACAAACAGTTGCAATACATACTCGGAAGATTACTCTACTGCATGTCAATGAATCTGAAAAGAGCGAAGGCCGAGAGGTGAATACCATTTCAGATCCTTCATCTAGCTGGGTGACCCCTATCAAAGCCTATTTGCAGAATCCCGAGGGATACTCCTCGGACAAGAATATTCAGCGAATGATGTTCAGAAAAACCCTCCGATACTTCCTCAAAGACGGGATACTCTTCCGAAGGACATACTCATGCCCCCATGCTCGATGCCTTAATGAAGAGGAGGCACAGATAGCTTTAGCCGAAACTCACGAGGGAGTATGTGGAAGCCATACCAGCGGCGAAAGCATGGTCGGACGCTTGATTCAACAAGGCTACTATTGGCCCACGATGGCCAAAGACAGTAAAAGCCATGCCAAAAGGTGTAAAGCATGTCAAGCTTACGCCCCTCGGACCTATCAACCCGCAGCTCCTTGGGAACCCCATTTGAACCCTTGCCCCTTCTCTAAGTGGGGTATTGACATACTTGGACCCCTCATCCCTGATGCCGGTCAAAAGAAATTTCTTCTAGTAGTCGTTGACTACTTCACCAAATGGGTGGAAGCGGAACCCCTAGCTAGGGTAACCGCGGGGGCTGTTATCAATTTTCTCTGGAGGAGTATTATTTGTCGCTTTGGTGTCCCTCGGAGCCTGGTAAGTGACAACGGTTTGCAGTTTACTGACCAAGGGTTACAAAAATGGTGCGATCATTGGGAGATAAAACATCGCTTTGCCTCCGTGGGATACCCTCAAGCAAATGGCCAAGTAGAAAGAACCAACAGAACCCTCTTGAAGAACATGAAGGCCCGACTTGATTGGCATAAAGCTAAGTGGGTTGAGGAAATACCCGGGATATTGTGGGCCTATCGGACCACGCAAAGTGTTGCTACGGGCGAAACCCCTTTTAGTCTATCCTACGGGTGTGAAGCTGTTTTGCCCTCGGAGGTCTCCATAGAAAGCTGGCGAGTCAAAGAATACGAGGAAGTGGCCAATGGCTCAAATCTAGCCCTTGCCCTTGACCTCCTCGAGGAAAAAAGGACCCGAGTAGCCCTCCGAATGGAAGAGTACAAGGCTCGGATGTCACGATATTACAATGCCAAGGTAAAACCCCGAACCTTTCAAGTTGGAGATTTAGTGATGAAACGAGTAGGGGCCTCTAAGAATGTGGGTAAACTAGATCCACGATGGGAAGGACCCTACAAGATAGTGGAAATTGTAGGACCTGCGACTTATCGGCTTGCCAACTCCGAGGAAGCAATACTTCGCAACACGTGGAACGCAAGCAACCTTAGAAAGTATTATGCTTAATGTAATAGTTATACATGAATAAAAAGAGTGTTCATATACGAGGGGATATAGTACAAAAGAAATTAGAGTTGTCCAACAAAATGATGGCTCTACATATGAGACATCAGGACAACCCGATAACACTAAAAACCCTCCGTATTATGAACTAAACTCATTTACAAGCTAAGTCCCTCCCATGGGACGTTTCCCCTCTCGGATAAGTCTTCGAAGTTGCTCCTCGGAAAGGGAGACTGTGTCATCAAAGAACACAGTTCCGGCCGCAAAATCTCTAATAGGTGAAGGAGGAAACTCCTCGGAGACTTGACGAATGTTAAGCTCAGGAAGGAGCAAGCCCGAGGGGAACTCTGGTAAAACTTGTACGGCATCTTGGCACAACTTATAGCCTATGTGCACCAAGTCACGCATCTCACCTCGAAGAGATTCACGAAGGTTGGATGGGCCCACCACCTCCAACACAGCTTGGACTCGGGCCATAACCACTTCTACCGCATGAGAACGAGTTATCCCTAGCAGCTGCTGACTCAAGGCATCTCTTTCCAGGATAGCCTGCGTTAGTTGCTCCTCCGAGGACCGCATTTGGCCACGTAACTCCTCAATTCTCCTCCCTAAATTCGATACGCGGGCTCTTTCAAGCACTAATTTGTGTTCTAATTCCCACGCCTTATCCTTCTCGGATTGTAACATATGGATATGAGTGTCCTGAGCGGACTCATGAACTTCCTTCAAATGGGCTATCTCCACTTGAGCCTCCAAGAGACCTTGCTCTAACTCATCCCGACGACGATATACTAAGCCTGGATCTGAAGAGGAACTTCCGTAAGATCCGAGAGCATCCAACACCATATAAATCTGGTCAAAAAACAAAGCAAGGGGCATCAGACCGGAAGACAGGTTAGTACTAAATAAAATGAATAAATACCTCACACAGGTCTTTACAGGCTAAATCCTGGAGAACGGGTACCGAAAGGGTTTTTATCAGCTCACAATCTGTTACGTTCAATAAACCACTAAGAAAGTTTCGGCAAAATCCCACTGCTGATCCGAGAGGAGAAACATCCTGATTAACCCTGGGGGGAAGAGTTCTCTCGAGGGAAGGGAGCTCATCGGGCGGTGGTACAGGAATACGATCAGGGATATCTTCCCGGGGCGGCAAATCCTCTGTACCAGAAGAGAGAAGATACTCCTCTAATACATTTACCACGGTAGAAGTATGAGGAATAGGCTGTGATGCTATGGGACTCGGGTAGAAGTCCGTTTGGGAAAGAGCTGCTATCGGATCCGATGGCCCGGAAGGAATTATATAATTGACTGGGGGGGCTGCTAGAGGTTCCTCCTCCTCCGAGGAAATCTCAACCATTGCCTCACTCACAATGGGAGAGGAATCACCCACCTCCGGCCTCCTGGGACTCCTATGCAACGCCCTCCCCAAGAAAACGTATGTGGAAGACCCAAGAGAAAATGCTCCCATCTCCGCTCCTGCCAAAATTGTCAGTAGGAAAACGGTCCGAGAACACCTATAAAGTTTGCAGGTTAAAGAATGGTTAGTAAAACTTACGAAAATGAAAGTTGCTGTGAAGAGGACGAGAAGCAGGAGTACATCCTTCCACCCCCTCTTGTAAACCTGCCAAAATCAAGGCCTCGGGGAAATCCAGTAGCCCGGATATATCATAAGAACCAGAGAAAAGTCCCGAGTGAAGCAATACCTCCCTCACTTGCCCTTGTGTTTCAAGGTTGGGAGCAATATATCCCAGACCCCATCGGATGGGTACCCCCCATGATCTGGCTGACTGACCTCTCGGACGGACGAAGAAAAATCTCCGCCTCCAATCCCCTATACTAGAATGGGAACTGGATACACGAGTGAAGATATTTTCCTTATCCCGATAGGTCAAGCTGAAAAAGGGAGTCCCCTCTGAGCAAGGTCGAAGGGTGAATATTGTTCCCACCCGATAGGGGGACATGGGAAGGTTTAAAAGCTCACTACGAAGGATGTACCCCACCAGATGGCTATAAGAACTTGGTGTTAACTGACTCGGACACACCTGCCAATACCGAAAAAGTATTTGGAAAAAGGGGTGAAAAAACATCCGCAACCCGCAACGCATCTGTTCGGCGTAAACGGTCATGTAACCCGAGGGGGGTGCGTAAGCCCTTTGGCCCGAGGAAGGCACTATTATATCATAATCTTCAAACTCTAAGTTATAACCAGTGAAAAGAGATCTTACCGAGTTCTCACATTCTGTACTCATAGTGGATCCTACACGTCCTCTACCTATCAATCTTGATGGATTAAGAGGAATCAAATCGAACTCCAAAGACTCATCCGCCAAAGGATATGGTTCCCTACTCATGAATATCTCCCTGATATGATTAACTCTACGTGAATTTGTAGATGGAGTCCTACGAGCCACTCCAAGAGAGGAACTAGCACCAAGTGTCGCTTGATTCTCGGATGGATTGTCCCTCGGAGGAACCCTTGATGATCCCGAAGGACTCCGAGCGGTATCCCGAGAAGAACTACAAGACGAAGCTGAACCGCATCTTCTATAATAAGGAGGCATCATCGTATCAAGTAAGTATTATTTTCGTACTTGCAATTATGGAAGAAAATCAATGATTAATTATGATTACAAAAGTAAAGATAAGTGCATAATTGGTAAAGAGCCTAAGTGCATATATACTCTTTACTTCAAGGTTAAAAGAAGAAGTTTAGACTTTTATTATGTTAACTGAGGGACACGTGTTGAAAAACTTTTTGATTAAGAATGACACGTACCCTATTTAACCATGCAAAGCAACACCTCCTACTTAGGAAGTCTACTTAGTCAGCAACTTTATGAGAATTATCATTATCCATGCTAATTGAAATTTAACTATACAAACAAAAAGTAGAAAAAGGGAAAATTGAACAAAAATATTTATTTAAGCCGAAGAGCCCTCAGAAGGGATAATAAGTACAAAGAACGTTTATTTAAAAAGTAAAAAATTACAAGACTAAGCTCCCGTGGAAGGAGGGAGGGAAGAAGTTGTCTCCTCGATGGAAGTACCCAATGGAGCAAGACGAGAAATTGGAGAAAATACTCCCCCGGAACCACTAGCTCTCGGACTCGGACTTGTGGCAGAGCGCATCGGAGACGGTGTCGGAGAATCCCTAGAAGATAGCAAACCCCCAAACCTCCCCACAAAGTACTTGCAATCATCGGGAGTTGGCCTCTTCAGCTTACGAAGGTCAAAAGACTTTGAGAAGTCAACCTCCGACCTTATCAGAGACTTAGCCAACCTAGCACACTCCAGATAACCCCATAAAAGGTGGCCTGTCAACAGCTCGTGAGAAGACGTCTCGGGTACTCCTGCTTGCTGTCGTGAAATCTCCCGCTGAGCGAATTGAACGGCTGCATCCACCTTAGCTTGCACGTCCTCGGGAGATAGAAAGTTTACCAACTTTTCTTCAGCTGACTCAGCCCTATCAGTAACTTGGCCCAATGTCTCCTGAAGAACCCTCTCTCTCTCATTCCCGTCCGCCACTGCCTTCTCGAGAGCCGCAATACGAGCAGTAAAGACCTCCTCGGACTCCTTCCTTTCCTTCTCCAGAAGAGCTATCTTAGCCGCTGCAACCTTCTCGGACGCCTCCATCTTTTTATA
Organism: Linaria vulgaris; assembly: GCA_948329865.1. NCBI lineage: Eukaryota > Viridiplantae > Streptophyta > Magnoliopsida > Lamiales > Plantaginaceae > Linaria > Linaria vulgaris. The sequence goes on along the minus strand of OX415254.1, from coordinate 101,929,205 downwards.
AGCGGACTCGGCAGCGTTTAAGTTACCTTGCAAATCCGCCCTCGTCTTCTCTGCTTCATTAAGAGCAAATTCGTAGTCGGAAATCCTGGTTTGAAGAATGTCCTCCCTAGTTTGACTCTCTTTATCTCGGACTAAGAGAGGTGCCAATTGCGCTCGGAGTACTTCTAACTCCTCTTTGTCTTTCCGACCGTGCTCTTCAACGGCAGTGACCGCCTCTCGAGTCTTTCCAATCTGCGAAAAATCAACAATAAATAATTTAACAGAGATATATCACGTAATTTCAGAGGATTAGTTTAGAGAAGCTTACCATGAGCCCCAGCCAGTTAAGACTGGTGTACAAAAATTGGTACCCCTCGGCGGGTGTTGAACTGGAGGAGGCGAAAAACCGAAGAATATCCTGATAAGCTTCACCCACCGTCCGAGACGAGAACTGCTCTCCGGATCCACTGGGAGGAACGACCTCCTGGAATGTATGACCCCTCGGAGACAAAGTCACCGGAACATGCCCCCTCGGAGGAGTCGCATCCTTTATGGGAGTCATCACTTCTGAATTCGTAAAAACGGCCCGAGAACCACCGACTGCTGTGGTCGGGCTAGTCTCTCCTAACAGGGATTTCAGAATCCCCTCCTTCACATCCCGATCCTCGGAAGAAGGATCAAACTCCCCTAGAGTATCCTCGGAATCCCCTTGTAAAGCTTCCGGCTCGGGAATGTTGAACTGGGCCAGAAAATCTTCCTCTACACAAGATACTCACTGTTGAGAATGAAACTAGAAAAAATTATTAAGAAGAACGAGTAAGGAACACTCACCATACAAAGATGGCTCTTCCACCATTGGAGCCTTGCCTTTATCTACGGCTATTGCATCAAAAAAGGAAAAGCATTAGTACGAGATAACAATCTACGTGAGAAATTTTACTAAGAACTTGTTAAAACTCACCACGAGGAACTTCTGAAGACGTATGCTCAGCCGAAGCAAGAGAAGGGTCATCGGAAGATACATCTACCACTTCCGTAGTCTTCTGAACAGCTCCTTCCTCAACTGTCCTCGGGAATATTCCTTCTTCAGACGCCCTCGGAGAGCTCCCTATATCAGATCCGGAAATGGGCAACTCCCCTGCACTAGACTTAGAAACGGGCACTAAGGCCAAATTCCAAGAAGCCGGAGCTATCTGACGCAAAGGAACAACACTCCTGATGACCCCTGTCATATCCATACACAAAAGAGAGTGGTCCTCGTGAACTCCTCCCTTCTCTGAACCCACATGCCCGCCCTCGGGAGCGTTAACCTCCTCCTCCTCGTGATCACCCTCCTCTGGTATCTCAGAAACACCACTAGGAGTAGGCTCCCTCGGACTCGATTGCAGATAGTAGTTCGCCATGACATCCCCTGCATCATCCCATCAATAACGTGTATAAACACAATTTGCCACTGTACTCGGAGAGAGAATAAAAGAAGAAAAGAACGAATAAAGAGACTTACGAAAGAGACTCCTCGCATCGGGAGACAGAGACAAAGGACGTTCCACGGCGTCGTCGGTAAAAACTACGTAGTGAAGACCGGAAGTCTCGTACAACATTGTGAAGTCCTCTGATTCCATCAATTTGTGCTGAGAAATTATAGGAGATAACACCACCTCCTGATCCAGAGCGTGCACGGGAGTAGTACCCTCTCGCCAATCGAAGGGCACATCCCACTCACCATTAACAGGTCCCACGAAGAAGTACCTATTCTTCCAAACGCTATGTGAGGTAATAGCAGCACCCAAGATCCTCTTCGTGGAGTCACCCGAGTTGTCCCGATGACGAACATTGTAAAAAGGATATCCCCCGGGCGACACTGCCACATCAAAGATCGAAAGAAAATGATTCACCGAGCACTCTAACCCATTCACTTGGCACCAAAAGACATAAATGCAAATAGCGGCAAACCTGTTCGGTACCATTTGACTCGGGAAGATATTACAAGTCTTGAAAAGCTCACAGAAGAAAGGTGACATGAAGGAATGCCACCCGTACTTCACCTGGGCAAAAAACACTGTCAACATACCCGGAGGAGGATAGCATGCCCTCTCATCCTTCGTCGGGATTCAGAATACCATATTCTTTTGAAGGACCCCGGTTGAAGTAAACAGATCCGCTACCTGCTTACGAGTAGCAATGTTCCGCATCTTTTCCACCTTAGCGAAAGTACGAAGAGGCGGCTCCTTTGACTTGGGAACCCTAGCCTTTTTCGAGGAGGTGGCGCCGCCCTCAGCAGCAGCAGCGATTTCTCCCTTGCGTTTACGAGTAACAACTCCCACCGGAATATTTCTTACATTTACAGAAGTATTAATCGGAGCAGTGATTTCCGAGGACGTAGCAGCAGCAACGGAATCAGTGTGGGCAGAAGAAGCCATAGCACCAGAGGGAAGCTTTTGAAAAAAGGAAAAAAGGAACGAATGAATTTGCTGGGAATTTGAATCGAAGAAGATGGAGACTAAAGGATAATAGAAGAGATCTTACTTGGAGAGAATTATCAGATTTGTGAGAATGGAAAAGAAGAGGCAACAGTGTCCTATTTATAACCAAAGGCTACAACGGTCAGATGCCCATAAAGACGTGGCATTTATTCAAGACTCCACGTAACCGTCGCCCGCTCACGCCACGCCGTCAAGATTATGACCGTTGCCAACGGTCAGATACTCCAAATTTCAAAGCTGGTCAAAGCAACAGCCCACAACCTGCGCCCCGAGATCCTCGCCTGTTTAATAACCATACCTTAAGGGTATCCAGGTAAAATCACTTGCAAAATTCTGAATATATGTATATTTGCCTCTCGGAAAAATAAAAAAAAATAATAAATAAATATAGGGACACTAAGCAAAAAATAACCCCTCGCCTCACTGAGGACGATGGTTTAAAATTCCGCTTGTCTCTACGAGAACAATCGAAATTTGGGGGGGCTAGTGTTAACCCTAAAAATAAAATAAAGAAGATTACTCCTACTCGGAAAAAACAATATATGGACAATACTATTGTCACGAGTACTTCCGATGAGATGTACCTATAAAGAAAACCCCTCGGAGGATTGCCCTACCTTTCGGTCACTGACCCGAAAAGGTTTATAAGAGCACACGAGGAGAAACATAAGCGTTCCTTGGAAAGTCAAACGGTGAATAAAAAACAGATATCAATACGGCATCGGAAAAAGAGCAAACCCCGATGGACTCGTACGACTCCGATATCCACCAAATGCGCCAAGAGGGACCACAATGGACCCTGAGTCCCATAAAATTACAAGAAAACTTCCTTGCTGAACACTCCTCAACCTGAACTGCCCTCGGACCATCACCCGAGGACCCATTTGCGGAGAAAAATCAGAAGTGAATAACAGAGTGCCCAGATAACATATTCCGAGGACTTAGATGCAAAAATACCATTTCAAAAGAAGCAAATCCAGCCCTCGGAGATTATATTAAACCCTCGGAGATCATACCACGCCCTCGGAGATCAAATTATGCCCTCGGAGATTGCTCCTGATCGTTGAAGAAAAGACCCGAATCAAGACAGAGAAATAAAGTCCCTCGGAAGAATAGATCTATCAAAATCATCTACACCAGAAGCCCTCGGAGATATCAGGAAACACAAAGACTCATCCAGTCAGCATCAAGTAGATAAGAGATAAACATTATCCTAATTTCACACCTGTATCAATATAACGACGACACCTATCCTTACCAAAACACATGCACAATGACACTTGTCCCTACCCAAGTCTATATAAAGGGATATGATCAGTAGAAGAGAAAAGACCGAAGATCACTCAGTTTACTTATTACCACTTGACATTCAGATACATAAAAAGAAAGAGAGGAGGAAAAGTTCAGTGAATAAAGGAAGGGAATATTCTTGCAGTTATTCTTATTATTTCCATCTATCATTGCCTCTGAATCACGGACAGGGCGTTCCGACCCAAATAAATATCTTCCGTTAAGTAGGGAATAATTCCAAACCCGTTAACACTTAGGGATGTCTTTTATGTTGATGGTTTGCATGCTAACCTCATTAGTATCAATCAGCTATGTGATGATGATCTACATGTTCGCTTCACCAAAGATGGATGTGAGGTTATTGATCAGTTTCAAAATAGGGTACTACAGGGGTTAAGAAATACTGAAAACTGCTATACTATGACTAATTGTAAAGCTGTTATTAAGTCATTTACTTGCAACTTTAGCACAGACACCCTTGCAGATATCTGGCACCAGAGGCTTGGTCACATCAACTACAAACCCCACGCACATCTCTTCAACAACCAAGTCGTAAGAGGACTGCCTAAACTTGGTCCTAAACCACTTGGCAAATGCGTCCCATGCCTTGAAAGAAAACAGAAGAAGATCAGCCATGCAGTGTTACAACACACCCCATCATCAAGAATTCTAGAACTTCTTCACATGGATCTTGTGGGGGCCATCCAGAAGGAAAGTATCTCTGGTAAACGTTACATTTTTGTGTCTGTTGATGACTTCTCATGATTCACTTGGGTTGAATTTCTGAAAGAGAAAAATGAATCTTTTGTGTTTTTTAAAAACCTTTGCAACACAGTTGCAACTGAAAAGGATTTAACTGTCAAAAGGATCCAAAGTGATCATGGAAAAGAATTTGAAAATTCTAGCTTTAACAATTTCTGTACTGATAAGGGAATATTTCATGAATGAATACTCATCACCAATCACACCCCAACAAAACGGGGTAGTAGAAAGTAAGAACACTTGTTGAAATGCCTCGAGTCATGCTAAACTCGAAAAAGCTAGCTCTTAAGTTATGGGCAGAAGCAGTGAACATTGCATGCTATGTTACAAACTGTGTGTATCTATGCCCAGGTACAACTAAGACTGCTTATGAGATCTGGAAAGGTAAACGCCTTAGTGTACATCACTTTCATATCTTTGGTTGTGCTTGCTATGTACTCAATGATAGAGAATCCAGAGGTAAGTTCCAATCCAAATCTGACTTAGGTATTTTGTTGGTTACTCTCGCAACAGCCACTCCTATCGTGTGTTCAACATGCGCACGAAACTGTTGTAGAATCATCTAATGTTGGATTTGATGACTACAAGGACTTTGCATCAACCTCCTCAGAAGTCAAGATCACGGAGCTGATTGATTCAGAAGGAGAGGATGAATCTTGACCGATAACTTCCAGATCCACTCCACCAGTTGCAACTGACCCTGAGAAACAATCAGTTGAAACTACTCCTGAGGTCACAGAAATCGTTAACCCCTCGAGAACTGAACGAGAGAACGGAGCACCTAGAGGCTCCTCCTCACATCAGGAGGAATCATCCACCTGAAGCAGTCATTGGTGAGATTAGTGAAGGTATTCGTATACGAGATCTTCCGCATAAAGGTATGCGCAGATGGTACAATTTTTAAGCTACACCTCCAAGATTGAGCCCAATAACGTGAAGGAAGCGATGTTGGAAGAGGCATGGATCGAGGCCATGCAAGAGGAACTAAATCAGTTTGAAAGAAATGAGGTTTGGGAATTAGTGCCTAGACCTGCCAAAGTGAACATCATTGAGACAAAGTGGATATTCAAGAATATGATTGATGTGATAGGAAACATTGTTCGCAACAAAGCAAGACTTGTTGCACAAGGATACACGCAAGTCGAATAAGTGGATTATGATGATACATTTGCACCAGTTGCAAGACTATAATATATTCGTCTCTTACTTGTTGTTGCATGTGTCTTACGCTTTAAGCTTTTTCAGATGGATGTCAAAAGTGCTTTTTTAAATGGGTTTCTAAATGAAGAAGTTTTTTGTTGAACAACCCAAAGATTTCAAACAGGTACCTCATGCTTGGTATGAGAGACTCACCATTCACCTTCTTGAAAAAGGGTACACTAGAGGGAGTGTAGATCGAACACTATTTTATAAATATTTTGGAACTCATGTTCTTACTGCACAAATCTATGTGGATGACATAGTGTTTGGCTCTACGTCCCCCAGCGAGTGGCAACAGTTTATATCTATTATGAAAAATGAGTTTGAAGTGAGCATGGTTGGTGAACTCACATACTTCCTTGGTTTACAGGTCAAGCAACATGATGATGCAATATTATATCTCAGACAAAGTACGCCAAGAATCTAATCAAAAGGTTTGGACTTGAACATGCCAAACCAATGAAGACCCCCATGGGATCAACCGACCGACTCACCAAGGACGAAAGTTGCAACTCGATGGATCCGAGTCTCTACAGAAGCATGATTAGAGTCTGCAGTATCTCACCGCTAGCCATCCTGACATCTGCTTCAGTGTTTAAGTGTGTGCGCGTTATCAAGGCAACCCTAAGGAGTCGCATCTCAAAGCCGTTAAAGGGGTTATACTATATATCTCAGGTACAACTGATTTTGGTCTCATGTACAACTTTAACAATAATCTCTCACTTGCAGGTTATAGTGAATTAGTGATGCTGATTAGTTCGATGCGTTGATGATAGAAAGAGTACCGCAGAAGGGTGCTTCTATCTTGGAACCAATCTTGTCTTTTGGTTCAGTAAAAAACACTCAATCACTCTGTCCACAGCCGAGGCGGAATATATTGCTGCAGGGAGCTGTTGCACCCAGCTAGTCTGGATGAAACAAATGTTGGAAGATTATGGTATCACTCAAAATGAAATTCTTCTTTATTGTGATAATACTACTGCCATTAACATATCTAAAAACCTAGTCAAACACTCTCACACTAAGCATATTGATATAAGATATCACTACATCAGGGAACTGGTAGAGGCGAAGACTGTTGAGTTACATCATATGTGTACTGGCCTTCAACTTGCACACATTTTTACAAAGGCTCTCGATGTTACTCATTTTGAGCACCTTCATAAGTCATTGGGCATCTGCCTTATGTGAATTGAAACAGGACATTGTTGCAACTAATGGTGACTTTTCTGGACTTAATTACTTACTCCATTGATGAACAGTCCTCTACGTTAATTTTGTATACTCGTTTTTCTCCTCAGTATCATCCTATGTACACCAAAACAAATAGAAAAAGGAAGAAAAACAGATACCTTTGTTGAGCATGAAACCTATACAGCAAGGTGATTCATTTATAGCTAATCACACCAGTCTTCACTTGCAACAGGAAAAAGCTACCTGACCTAAATGAAACAAGTGTGAAAGCTATCAATTTTTATCACACGCGTCCACTCATTCAAAAGAGTTACCTTGTTCACAAATATGTCAGAGTGAGAGCTACCAGTTGCCTGAGGTGATCATGTACTATTGTAACTGGGCAGATAACGTGGTATGATTTATTTTTTTGGACTTAGTTCTCTCATGGAATTTGTAATTATCTTCAGCTAATTTAAATCCTTGGGGTTACTCTGTCATTGGTCTCAATTCTACTTAACTTGTAGAGTCCTAATTATTTCGCGATTGAGGTTAAATTCGTGTGACATTAGGAGATTTTGAATTAAATATGTTAAGTTAAGGTTGTTACCTTATGATTGTCTCTAAAAGATTTGCCTCAATCTTTTCCGCTTATCTGTGCCTAAGGAAAGATTCTAATTAATTAGGATAAGATTGCGTTTTGGTGGGAAAATTTCCCTCCCATTTACTAGGGTTGTGTACTTCTATTTATTGCAAATTACTTTGCTCTTTGACTCATTACTTCCTGCAATTATCTCCTTCCCCTCCTTACTCTCTTTGAAATTCTCACCCCCTTGCAAGTTTTCTCTCTCTTTTAAAAGATGGGTGGTTCAATCAAACGCTCTGCTGCCATGCAATCCGATGATGATGAGGCAATTACCATGGAGTTGTTTCAATCTATTCCACCATATGATGAGGATCAACCATCCCCTAATCCCACTCCAGCTCAATCTCCACCCCTGACGCCGCCTAGGGCTTCTTCTCAGGCCAAATGGAAGGCCAATGTGGGTGAAACCTCCACCACTCAAGGAGATTTGCCTGATTATTTGGAAGAAACTTCTGCCCCACCAGCCACTGCTGCCTCAGGTGTTGCAACCAGGAAGCGCACTAAAGTCATTGCTAGAAAATCGTTCCGGGGAAGGCGCATGCACAAACTCTCCAAGAAATTTGAGTCCAAAGTCAACTCTGATGAGGATGAGTGCAACGAAGGTGACACTGCTGCTGAGACTGATGTCGAACCCTCGACTAAGAAGCACCGCAACACCGTCGTACCCAGGAAGACTGCACCGTCTGCCACTGCAGACCAGTTTGTTTATCTTGAAGTTGCACTTGATACTCTTGCTCTCAAGGCTGTTCGAGCACATTCTGATCATTTCTACACCCGTGAGGCCCAGGCCCGGTTTGCTAGGTATTTGAAACGCACTCTGGTGGAGGAACGTCCTCTGGATGAAAAGTTCTATGCCAACACTGACATCTTGGCCACGCTTGAAAAGCGTGGCTCGCTAGTTGCAACTCAGAGGGATGCCAGTTTTTCTAAGTTGTTGGTTCAGAAGTTTTACGCATACCTGACCCTCTAGTTGGATGCTGAGGACTCTCTCCACCGCCACATGAACAATGTGCGCAAGAATGTGTGCGCTCTTACTCTGGAAATCCTCTCTGCTGCTATGGGTGTCCCTAAAGTGGAAACTGGTGATCTGTCCGAGTTACGACTGGAGCGTAACCTTGACAAAGTTGCAACTGAACTCACTGGAGGCCTCACTCGAACCTGGCCCTCAGGATCCCTCATCACCAACGGACTCACCAATAGGTACAACTTGCTTTTTCGTATTCTTGTCTGTCACTGAATGCCATGTACTCAGCACTCCACCATGATTGCGGATGTTGCAAGTGTCCTCTACCGTATTGGCATGGGTATTGCAATTGATCTAGGGACTCTTGTCTTTGAGTCATCTATCGGGAAGCCTTTCAAGGATTACATCTCTCTCTTGGCTACTCATCCCTCATTTACCGAGTCCTCGTCGCTCAGGTGCCGTCCCTTAAGGCTAATAAAGAGGATCTCAATGATTTTCAGCCCATGCGTGCTAGCCCTAAAGTTCTGAATAAACTGCCCCCATCACCAGCCGCAACTGGGAGCTCCTCTAAGAAAGGGTCTGGATCCTTGCCTGATGCTTCGGCCATCCTAGATGGACTCCACATGGAACTCGCGCTCTGCAACAGTCTGGTCGAGGACTCGAGCAAGTCCCATGAGACAAGGAGCACTTCAATGGCGCTCATGGATTCCAAGCTAGACCGCATGTTGCAACAGTTAGACACCCCTTGATTTATTGTGTCAAAAAGGGGGGAGAACTAAGTTAAAGAGGAGCTAGCTCTAGCTTTTCAGTATTTTGTTTTTAAGTTTTTAACTCTTAAATAATTTTACCTTTCTGGTGGTTTGACGGATTGTTGCACTATTGCTACAACTATTTTTGTGCACGTTGGTATGTTATGGAACTAACTCTTTTGATACCAAAAGAGTGTTATTCGTTTATGCACATAGATTAATGATTTTGACAAAACAAATCAAAGGGAAGATTGTGAGGGTCGTCTCCTTAACTCGGATTGGGCTAAGATCCCATCGGCCCAACTTAGTTTTAATTGATATTGGTTTGCTTTAAATCATTAGGTTAAGTTATGTAACGCCCCAAAAATTAGGAAGAAAATAAATTTATACATTAGTCCTTGAACTTTTGAGAATTTTCATTTTGACCATAAATGTTTAGAAAATTTTGCATTTGAACCCCCTGAACATAAAAGTTAGTCTTTTATCATATTTACAGGTCTCTAGACCTAAAACATATATTTCAATTTCAAATATTAACCAAGTTGATTGAATGACTTAGAAAAATTACATAAGTAAATATGTATGTAACAAAGAAATCAATTATTCCTATTTGAATTTTAATTATAAATAATTGCGGGACTTGATATGCAATTAACCAATTGATGAAGTAAGCGATGACATCTTTTTGATGAGGTAAGCCATGACATCTTTAAGTGCATGATTAAATTCATATTTTTTTTAATTTATTATAAAATAATCAAAGTGAGACCTTAATTAAAAGTATTTTAACATCATTTTTTTGACTATAAATAGTAGGCTTCCTTCCAACAATTTTTACACTCAAAATTATTTTGGTTTTTCCTTCTTTCTTCCTATAAATATCTTAGTCAGTCAGTCTGCCTTCACAGAAAATTCATTCCAAGTTCTTATTTCATTATTTTCTACCCGAAAATACCCCTAAACTTTTATTACGCAGAAATTATTCATTTGGCCCTGCACCTTAGAAAAATCATAACTAATTGTAGAAAAGTTATTTTTGATCAAGGTCAATGGTAGAATACTCCTCATGATGTCCTCTAACTTTCATATGAAGAAATGTTTTTTAAATAATGTGATTTAAAAGGTCAAAATTCCTAAACCTTAGACTGGTGTCTGAAAATCCGAAAATAGATTATATGTTTTCAAGAATAATTTAGCATAGCAAACCTTTGGATTTTCCTTCCCATTCGGGTACACATGTTCCTAGTGATGTTAGGGATCAGTTCCTAGAAAATTATTTGGAAGCAAAGTTCATTTGGATATCCGATCAAAGGTAAACTCGAAACTACGACGATTTTCAGCTTATTTTACGTACTTTAAGTTCTTTGTTTATGATTGAAAATAATCATCATAATTACATGATTGATCACTCACACGTGACTCTTATAAGATATACCTATCATTAGAATCACTTTAATATAATTTTTATTCATGAATTAATATTTTTGAGATTTTTCAATATTATATAAATAGTATATTTATTATCATGTTTAACATATCCTTAAATAAGTTTAATAAGATTATCATATATACTTTTGAGGTCTAATCCTCTTATATGATTATGTATAGTAACTTAAACATTCTTTGATCATTTACCTTGATTAGATTTGCGTATTAATATTTTTATAAGTTATGAATACAATGTTATGTAATTTAAGATAATCTTGGAACAAAATAGTATTAACTAAGTTATACAATTTAATGGATTGCTACATAAGGTAATTGTTTGATGTCATGATTCCTTTGGATTTATTAGAGACTTGAAGAACGATTTTCCATAAACCAGTTAAGTAATATATTTTGAAGATTTATTATGCACCAAATTAAATAGTTTATTATACTATACTTGGTATTATTGTATACTTACCATTTGAAATGATTTTCTAACATTAGAAAAATTATAACTACAATTATAATTATAAATATATGGTTGCTTAAGATAAATATTGAGAAATAAATTACGTATACAAAGTATATTTGATATTTAACTTAACCTTACGACATCAAACTTTATCGCGTAAGATTTTCATCAATGATATTGTTATTTACTTAAATTAGTATTAGCTACTCTTTTTAACAAAAACTTTCTCAAATTTCATTAACACGAAAGTTGAATAGTACATATGTTTATAGTGGTGAGTTATGATTATTCTGTTAATTGATATTATCTAAATGTTATTAAATTAAAAGTTTGACAAATTAATCAATGACGCGCAAAATTCTTCGTACAAATAAAGGTGAGGTTTCATTTCTGATTTGTTCTAGCCTCGTTTGACATCCGGCCCTGAAGAACTTGGACAGAAAAGCCACTACTCTGTAACCAAACCTCAAACAACCTATATTTTATCATAATCCCGTTTTGCATCTCATCTTATAACATGATTTTCTTACTCATCGTTAAATCGTATCTAATCATTTATTATTTTCTAATCATGGTAATTTCCCAATATTTTAATCTCATCTTCTGGTTCTTGAACTGTGGAAAGAGCAACGAACTATGTTCGGGACATGTAGCTAAGGAGCAACGAATATTATCCGGTTTACTAGCTTCTTTGTTTATCTGTTTTACCCATTGGGGCGCCTTTGGGAAGTTGAGCCCAGTGTTTGAGTCGAGTTACTGCTGGGCAGTAAGGACTGTCGGTTTAAGTAATTTCACTTGATACCCATCTATCTAGGCATCGCTTGCAGTCAGGAGTTGGCTGTAACCCTCGTGCTGGATCGACATGTACTCGAGCATGTCTCTTGATTGTTTGCGAGGTCGCTCCTCGTCGCGAGGTATAAGGTAGAATATTAGAAGTCATAAAGTTGGATTCTTTTATTGTTAATCACAAGTTCATTAACTACTCTATGAGAATTCTAGTACCATTGCTACATCAAATTATCTAGTTGAATTGTTTCTACCGGTAAGATCACTCCTCGAAATGTATCCAATAGGTCAAAGTTAATTCTTGCATTACCAGTTCTTTTATTTGAATCTCGTTAAGTCATTAAAGACTTATTCCTCGTTTCTTTTGTCCATTGCTCAGGATAAAATCAACATGGCCGCATGGATCAAGTGAATAATTGTTCAAGCGTTCATTTTGGAATATTCGTGTTTTGTCACTAGTGCATAATCATTAAGAAGTCACATTGTTTGAATACAAGACTTCCGCTGTATATATATATATATATATATATATATATATATATATATATATATCAAAATATATTCTATAAAACTTGTATGGTTTTGATCCTGAACAAGTGAGACCACTTCCTATGAGTTACGCTTTAGTCTGAGTTGGGTAAAGTGACTGATCACCATCGAACTAACTCGGATCGGAGCATGGCTCGTAGGGCGCGGTCGTCACAGTATGGTATCAGAGCCATTGGTTAAAAATATTTGGATAAACACTAATCAGTCAAAGATATTTTCACTAAAATATTCATATATGTTAATTCTTACATCAAACACTGATCAATATAAAAGAGTTACAATCAGAGTGTCGTATCTAAATCTAAAGCACGTTTCTTACCACGACTATTGTCACTACTTGTCTGTCATTGAATTTGTGACGATATGGGATCTACTTTTGGTACGTATGCTTTAAGTTTTTCAATCAATTCATCGGCAGTATGTGCACAGATGAAAATTTCACGAGCCGGTGACTTCATAAACTCCTGCTTCACACAATGATCTAGAAAAGACAACAACTTGTCATAGAAACCATCTCAAAACTTTTTTTCTCCGTGATAATGTGGTATGTGTTAATATGTGATATTCGATATCATAAAACCACTATTTATAAGAAAACATAATAGGCGTACGGAGGAAGCTTTTGAAACAATAATAATACAACATCTTCAAAAATAATAATTAATTAAATAGCTTCTCCTACAATCCATCTTTTATGATATAACATTTACCGATATAAGAAAACACATTCATATCGTTGTACCCCACCATCTATTATTTGTGCCTATTAAAAATAATATATACATATATATATATATATATATATGTGTGTGTATATATAGATAAGACCGTCTAAGTTTTATTTGTACTAAAAAAACTAAATATTTGCATAATTCTTAAAATACGTGCATGAACTTATAAGGAAAAGTTATGTCACCTTATTTTTCTCTTCTGTTTTGTCTAGATACCCAGCTTTATTTATTTGAATATAAAATTTCAAAATAATAAAAATATCAACAATAATAATAAATCACAAAAACTTCTATGTTATGTTACAATTAAATTACTCGTGTTCTTTGTGGTAGTTATTTTTTAAAATAAATAAAAATTAATTAGCATGATTTATCGACAAAAAAACAAAAAAAAATTAGAGTTTTTGGTATTCAAAATTTTAGGAATATTAAAGATTTTTCAAATTACTCTATATTATACTCGTTTGTTAAAACTTTTGTTTAACCAACATATTTTTCACAAACAAGTCACATACTTCTAATCTTAATTTTCACCCCAATCATCATACCATTCAAATCATTCAAAAAAATCATTTTATTTTATTTTTTTCCTCTTCCATCGATTATAAACGGCTATAATAGCCCTATCTCCTTCTATAAACACATCATTTTTATACTACAAAATACACACTCATCTTCATCTAACTTCTCTCAACCAAAAATGGATCATATGGTTCAAGTAATTCTTGTTGTAATTTTTGTTATTTTTATTTTTATTTTTCTTCTAAATGATGAAGAAACATCATTTGAATTTGCTATTGTATTTTTAGGATTAGCAATAACTTTCCTATTTCTTGCTCTTGGTATGAGTTTACTACTATTATGTAAGTTCAATTGAAATATTGCATCTTTGGTAATAAGAAATTTATTTGAATAGTCTTCTTTTACGTGAAACATCAAAACTTTATTTGCATAATTATATTAAGCTAATAAAAAAAAAACTACAAAACTCTCGGTTATTATTAGACAAGAATCATAAGAATTTAATTTTCTTCTTTCGAGAAAATGGATTTACGACTTCATATGGTGTTAAGTGTTAGTTCTTAAGGATAAAATTAATCGAGATAACGGTCATAAATACTTCTCTTTTGGGATACGTTAGTCTTGTTCGAAAAGAAAAAAAGGATGGACTTTTTGGTATCAATTACAAAGAGATATTCACTTTAGAATATAGATTGACTATCTGATCTAGTAATTGATATAAGTTTGTTAAATTTAAGTATTGGACACAAGACTGACAATTTGGAGGTGAAATCGTAATCTTTTATCTTCAAAACAATTCAGGTAAGAATCGGGGGACCAGATTCTTTTAAGGAGGGGGGGATTGTAACGCCCCAAAAAATTAGGAAGAAAATAAATTTATACTTTAGTCCTTAAACTTTTGAAAATTTCTATTTTTGACCCTAAATGTTTAGAAAAATTTGCATTTGAACCCCCCCCCCCCCCCCCCCCCCGAACTTAAAAGTTAGTCTTTTATTATATTTACAGGTTTCTAGACCTAAAACATATATTTTAATTCAAATATTAACCAAGTTGATTGAATTACCTAGAAAAATTACATAAATAATATGTATGTAACAAAGAAATTTAATTATACCTATTTGAATTTTAATTATAAACAATTGAGGGACTTGATATGCAATTAACTAAATAATGAAGTAATCCATGACATCCTTTTGATGAGGTAAGCCATGACATCCTTAAAGCATGATTAAATTCATTTTTTTATTTATTATAAAATAATCAAAGTGAGACCTTAATTAAAAGTATTTTAGCATGATTTTTTTGACTATAAATAGTAGGATTCCTTCCAATAATTTTCACTCCCAAAATCATTTCGGCTTGTCCTTTTTTCTTATATGAATCTCTAAGTTAGTGAGTCTACTTTCGTGAAAAATTCATCCAAAGTTCTTATTTCATCATTTTCTACCAGAAAATATCCCAAAACTTTTATTGCGCACAAATTACTCATTCGGCCCCTCCACCTTAGAAAAATCATAACTAATAGTAGAAAAAACTTTGTTTAACAAGCCCAATGGTCGAATATTCCTCATGGTGTCCACTAACTTTCATATGAAGAAATATTTTTCAAATAATGTGATTTAGAAGGTTGAAATTTCTAAACCGTAGACTGCTGTCTGAAAATCCGAAAATAGGTTCTATGTTTTCATGAATTATTTAACATAGCAAACCTTTGGATTTTCCTTTTCATTCGGGTACACATGTTCCTACAGATGTTAGGGATCAGTTGCCATAAATATATTTGGAAACAAAGTTTATTTGGCTATCCGATCAAAGGTAAACTCGAAACTACGACGATTTTCATCTTATTTTACGTACTTTAAGTTTTTTGTTTATGATTGAAAATAATCATCATAATTCTATGATTGATCACTCACACATGACTCTTATAAGATAACAATAATTAGAATCACTTTAATATGATTTGTATTAACGAATTAATATTTTTGAGATTTTTTAATAATATATAAATAGTATATTTATCATGTTTAATATATCCTTACATAGTTGTAGTGTTGTGGGCTTTAATTCATGTCATAGACCTAGTCTAGAGCGTGATTATTCATGTGCCGAGTAGTATCGATCATTTGTTATTGTCTTGTGTGACACTGCTGTATTTGTTTTGGGTTCTGGACCCGAGTTCTTGTAAACAATCCGAATTGAGCTATTAATAAAGTGTTTAACTTTCTGCGAAAAAAATATATCCTTACATAAGTTTAATAAAATTATCATATATACCTTTGAGGTCTAATCCTCTTATATGATTATGTATCGTAACTTAAATATTATTTGATCATTTACCTTGATTAGGTTTACGTATTAATATTTTTATAAGTTATGAATACAATGTTATGTAATTTAAGATAATCTTGGAACAAAATAATATTAACTAAGTTATACATTTTAGTGGATTGCTTCATAAGGTAATTGTTTGATGTCATGATTCCTGGAATTTTTGGATGTACTAGAGACTTAAAGAACGATTTTCCATAAATCAGTTAAGTAGTATATTTTGAAGATTTATTATGCATCAAATTAAAAGAGTTAATAATACTATATTTGATATTATTGTATACTTACCATTTGAAATGATTTTCTAACATTAAAAAAATTATAACTACAATTATAATTATAAATATATGGTTGCTTAAGATAAATATTGAGATATAAATTACGTATACAGAGTATATTTGATATTTAACTTAACCTTACGACATCAAAGTTTATCGCGTACGATTTTCATCAATGATATGTGCTATTTACTTAAATTAGTATTAGCTACTTTTTTAACAAGAACTTCCTCAAATTTAATCAACACGAAAGTTGAATACTACGTATGTTTATAGTGGTGAGTTATGATTATACAGTTAACTGATATTATCTTAATATTATTAAAGGTTTGACAAATTAATCAACGGCGCGCAAGATTCTCCGTACAAATAAATGTGAGGTTCAATTTCTGATTTGTTCTACCCCCGTTTGGCATCCGGCCCTGAGGAACTTGGATAGAAAAGCCATTAGTCCATTACCAAACCTCGAACAACCTATATTTTATCATAATCTCGTTTTGCATCTCATCTCATAACATGATTTTCTTACTCATCGTTAAATCGTATCCAATCATTTATTATTTTCTAATCATGGTAATTCCCCGATATTTTAATCTCATCTTCTGGTTCTTGAATTGTGCAAAGAGTGACGAACTATGTTCGGGACATGTATCTCAAGGAGCAACGGATAGTATCTGGTTTACTAGCTTATTTGTTTATCTGTTATACCCATTGGGACGCCTTTGGAAAGTTGGGCTGAGGATTGAGTCGAGTTACTGCTGGGAAGTAAGGACTGTCGGTTTAAGTAATTTAGTTTGATACCCATCTATCTAGGCGTCGCTTGCAGTCAGGAGTTGGCTGTAACCTGCGTGCTGGATCGACATGTACTCGAACATGTCTCTTGATTGTTTGTAAGGTCGCTCCTCGTCGGGAGGTATAAGGTAGAATATTAGAAGTCATAAGGTTGGATTCGTGTATTGTTAAGCACAAGTTCATTAACTGTTCTATGAAAATTCCAGTACCATTGCTACATCAAATTATATAGTTGAATTGTTTTTACCGGTAAGATCACTCCTCGAAATGTATCCAGTAGGTCACAGATAATTCTTGCATTATCAGTTCTTTTATATGGATCTCACTAAATCGTTTTAGACTTATTCCTCGTTTCTTCTGTCCATTCCTCAGGATAAAATCATCCAGTAGGTCACAGATAATTCTTGCATTACTAGTTCTTTTATATGAATCTCACTAAATCATTTAAGAGTTATTCCTCGTTTCTTCTGTCCATTCCTCAGGATAAAATCATCATGACAGCATGGATCAAGTGAATAATTGTTCAAGCGTGCATTTTGAAATATTCGTGTTTTGTCACTAGTGCAAAATCATTAAAAAGTCACATTGTTTGTAATACAAGACTTCCGTTGTATATATATTAAAATATATTCTATAAAACGTGCATGGTTTTGATCCTGAACAAGTGAGACCCCTTCCTATGAGTTACGCTTTAGTCTGAGTTGGATAAAGTGATGATCACCACTGAACCAACTCGGATCAGATCATGGCTCGTAGGGCGCAGTCGTCACAAGTTGAATCTTAGATGGTAATTATCTTGATAATTTTTCCTTATATCCTATAAGATATTATTCTATCTTAAAGAATTAACTTACTTGTATCTCCTTATCATGAATCTAGACATTTCTAGTAGGCATGTTCGTTGAATATCTTATGAGATCATGCAGCATCTATTGGGATACGGAAAGAAGATATATCCAGATTGCAACAGAGATATCGACGCGCTTATCATATAAGGAAGGAAGATATTCTACCAATTGCAACTTAAGATACGCTGAAGATTCTGTCGTGCCTATATAAGGAGAAGACTCGACACAATTGGAAACTACTTTGAAAAAGATCATTTGTGATTCATTTCTGTATCGTGTCAAAGTCTTTTAGAGAAGAGCATTAAGTCAGAGGAACTCTGGAGTAGCTTAGTGTGATCTTCAACCCAATCGAGTATACCGAAAATAGTTAAGGGATAGGTGTTGTGATGTAGCGAGCGGAAGACATAAGGGAAGATGAAATAACACAAGAGTCAAAAGCTCGTTGATTCCGCAGAATACCGAGAAATTGACAAAAACTGAGAAAACTCTCAAGTTATGTTTTTTTTATTCAATCAACAACTGACTACAATGACTCAAAGACGGCTAACTTATAAAGTAAAAATCTTAATTAAGAAAAATGCCAAAATTACAAAAGACTCTTAAAATAACTAAATAAAACATAAAAATCCCGCTGAAAATAATAAATTGTAATTTTGACCCTCTAAACCTTCGAATTTGGCTAAAATCACGTGGGCGTAAAGACTTTAGTCTTTACGTTTTGCTTAGGAGGTCGTTTCCACTTGGAAAATTGGTATCTTTTGTCAAAAACGGGCTCCGTTGACTATCTGGTCAAACCTCGACTCACTTGAACCTCGGGTTGGTTATTTTCGATCAAGAGATACTCATATTTTTTATCTCCATCATGTTGCAACTGCAAATATTAGTGGGAGTCTAAGATTTGGGTTGATGTAAAACCTACATTGTAATTCTTAAGTAGAGTATTGTTTGAGTCAAACTTTTGGGTGCAAACCCCGTGGACTACGACCATTTGGACCAAACCACGTTAAAAACCTTGCGTTCTTTACTGCTTTATGTTTAACTGTCATTTTACAATTGCAACAGTAAAACAACTTTTAAACATTAAAGAACTCTTATCTGTCTTACTTACGAGTGCATTACGAGTGCAGTTGCAACTACTGTCAAGTGCAACTGCATCCGATTATAAGTAACATAGATCTAAGATCTTTCAAGTTATACCCCTTTCTATACACATTTGTTAGGCGTGGTATGTACATAATTAAACCCATAATTAAACCCATAACGGTTAACATGCCTTATTTCACATAACACATGGAAGTAAAAAAAGGCCAATACTCTTTTATCTAATTTTACTTTAGGATTCTATATATGATGATTAATTTGAAAGCGAAACTTGATCGGATCTAGTTAAGCTATGTGTTTAAAGATAACATGCATGATGCATCAACTTTAAAACGTGATTAATTAATCTACAACTAATTAGTACTTAGACAACATGGTACAAAAGCTTTCGCAGCCCTCTATTTGAACTAACACCAATTATGGACCCAATAACATAATTAAAACAACCCTTATTACTAATCAAGATAACTAGCTAGCCATAGCATTCAATTCCTCCAATAATCCCAAACAGGACCACGCCAATTAGGACACACATAAAGATAATTATGAAAAGAAAAAAGTTGTTCTGAGTTTCCAGTTAACAATATAACAAGAGCATAAATGAGTACAGCTCAATGTTGGCATAATAAGAAAGAATAAATCTTTTTACGACAGTTATAGGCCGCCATTAATCTTTACTTTCTAATCCTCGTATACCATATAGGGTAACATTATTCACATGCATGTACACTAGTTTACAACTTTAGGAGGGTACTGCACCTACTATACCAAAACTAATTACATATAGAGAAAGAGAGAAACGAGCTTCACAAAAGTAGGGTTGATGATGGGGCTACTGTAGGGAATTGTATATGGACCACTGCAGAGAAAACGGGCCCTTTGTTTCTCCTCTGCTCTCGCCGACAATGAGATCCTCCTTTCAATTAATTTAAAATAAATAATTGTGCTTGTATATATATACGTTTGCAGGTGACTTGACTCTTTTGTCATATAAATCAGTGCCACTCAACACAATATGATGAACTCAGTCTGATCATCATCAGTTTTAGTATCAATCAGAGAAGAAATTAAAAATGGTACAAACGAAAAAGTATAGAGGTGTCAGACAGCGTCACTGGGGTTCATGGGTGTCAGAGATTCGCCATCCTCTCCTGTAATGTTTATTTATACATTTAATTCCTTATCATTTGTAATAATATATTTGTCAAACCTCTAATTCTCACGCACCCACACCACAAATGTGTGTTTATAGCATCACTTTGATGTGAATCCATGTTAACTATATTAGAGTTCATGCATTTTCTAAGTTGTTCTAGTGCTTGTGTACTGAGAAACGATCTTCACATGCACACTGTAAATCTTTTAACTACATGTTGACACGGTAACGTAACATTAAGTTTTATATAATATCCAACGTGTTTAACTGACAATGTTTTACAGGAAGAGGAGGGTGTGGCTAGGCACATTTGAGACAGCGGAAGAGGCGGCGAGGGCCTACGATGAGGCGGCAATACTAATGAGCGGCCGGAATGCCAAGACGAATTTCCCGGTTTTGGCTAATAATCAAGAAAATGGTGAAGAAAATTCTCCCTCGCCGCCGTCGTCCTCCACAAATTCCGCAACTTCACTTTCATCGATTCTAAGTGCGAAGCTTCGCAAATGTTGCAAATCCCCGTCTCCTTCGCTGACTTGCCTGAGGCTCGACACGGAGAACTCCCACATTGGAGTGTGGCAGAAACGGGCGGGGTCACGCTCGGACTCCCATTGGGTCATGACTGTGGAGTTGGGGAAGAAAAAGGTTGATGAACATGAATGTGTCAACGCAGAACTTGCCGTGATGGAGGACGACAAGACTAATTCTACGACGAGTACCGCTGATGATTCGATGGATCATGAGATGAATGTTGGAATGAACGAGGAGGAAAAAATTGCATTGCAGATGATTGAAGAACTTCTCAACAGGAATTAATGAATCAGATTCAAGGGGAAAAATTAATAAAGCTAAGTGATCTTGGATGATTTATATATATAATTAATGATTTCACTTGTATTGTATCAATTAATATTATTGTTATATATTAGTTAAATTTCATTTGGTTCCTGGAGAAATTGTGTGTTACAATAATGTGTGACGCATAGTATGGGAATAAGGATGAACATTTGCCTTCTGATTGTGAATAAATTGTAACCCATATGTTATTACGTCATGTACTAAATTACTCCACAAATTTAAGTGCACATTGTGGCAACTATATATATATACTGTACTGTTATATATATAATTACTGATATGAACAATATTTCTGATGACCATGGTACGTGGATATATTATAGAAATATAAATGGCACCAAGCTGGATGATATGATAAAAGATTGTATGGTTTGTGTTCCCTGAAAGTGGGGGGTTCAATTCATTCAAGAATTGTCAAAGATGGCAACTGTAATTCGATGGAAAATCGTGTGGATCCTCTGAACACATGTCGTGTAATTGTACGTATTGTCTTTTGCATGTGGGCTATACACAAAAGTTAATGATAGTTTGTTATCTGAGAAAGGTCCATTTCTACCTCCTGTCCCTTGATCCATCAAACTCTAACATGATATTGTACATTGGATCTTCTATTTGATTATATTTACTTAATTGACACATTTTAAATGATATTAATTCATAAGGTGTATATTCTCTTCCTAGTATGAATATGAATAGAAGAGTATAATTCATTTATGTTAGTTCTCATCATCCCCATTCTCCTATATATTTAGGTATATTTAGGTACATGTGAATGAATTATCCATGTTATCATAGCGTTACGGTGATCGATTACCAAATCGATTACCAAGCCAAAAGGCCGTATGTTCCACTAGTGTACCACGTAATCATCAATTAGTCATATAATAAGATTCAAGACACATGTCATCATAACAAAATGATTGCACCGGTTTTGTTTTCTTTTTTCAGTTTACTAATATTTGTATTTTGTAATGATCGAGGCGATGTTAAAACTCATTTTTTTGCTAAAACAAAAACAAAAAAACAAAAGAAAGAAGACAGACATAATGGGACAAATTATCCTTGCCAAATTATCCATGGTAATATGTTCACAGCTCTACGCCTCTACCCTTGTGTTACGGAACTAGCTAGTGTGAAAAAATAGTTGAAAATACTTCTTTATTATTTTTATAAATAGCACGCCGTGTACTTCTATTCATTTATTCTTTGGTGTATAACGATTGTTTCTCATTATAATATAAATAATATTTTGTACGATAAATATATTTTTTCAAAAGAACCACAATTAAAAGGTTAAGTTAATTAATATACGTTTTAGGAGTTTCAAAGTGTAAAAACGATTAATATCTAACTAAAATATCATATAGATTATTCTCTGTTACGTTTCCACTTTTCCGCAAGTGAATACTCCAAAATTCAGAAAAAATAGTAAAATCGTTAAAGTAATTATTGGTCAATAACACAAACAATAATACAAAATTGAGAACAATTCATGCACCAAGATTACAATGCTTTATAGCTATCAAATTTATTAAGAGAGAGAGAGAGAGAGAGAGAGAGAGAGAGAGAGAGAGAGAGAGAGAGAGAGAGAGAGAGAGAGAGAGAGAGAGAGAAAGAGACAGCGTTGATGACTATCTAGTATTACTCAATATTCTTTTTTTCCCAATTTCTGTTAAGTTTCTTTTTTTTTTTTTGATCAACCAAAAGAAATTTATTGAAATAAAATTCAAATTTCTATTAAGTATATTATGATCTACACAATACTACAACTGTTGTGTTAAATGTTACCTTATCTACTGAAACTATTTATTTGTTTTCTTCGTTTCGAATGACGTGAACAGGTACCCGTTCCTATATTTTCAGAAACTAAAAGTGATATACCCATGCAAAGGACATAATGAAAGCGAAGTTTATTTCTTGAATATAACAATAAATGAATGCCCTGTTTAATTTGGAACGGAGAAATAAACGCATAAATAAACTAATATACACATATATTATATGCATGCACACGTATGCATAGCAATTTTGATTTTTGGCAGTTCATGAAAGTGTCACAACGATGCAAAGCCCACCTATGAGAGTGAAGTCATATACCATCATATATACTTATAATAATAACATTAAATTGATGCCCCCAACCTCGGTATATGAATAGTAATCCATGAACGCCACGAAAATTATATTTATTTGATTAAAGCACGTCGATCATAACCGGCATAACTAATTGGCTAGACAAGTAACAAGTTCAAGTACAATCAAGAAAAAACGAATTGACTGTGAGCTTTAAATTAATATCAATTTGGAGCATAATCTGAAAATGATGCTACAAAATCTTCAGGTGGTGCGCATACCAAGATTAATTTTGTTTCTGCATGTAATGAATTGACTGCCTAACACATAATCTCATAGAAATTGAAGTCCATTTTTTTTTGCACGAAAGGTAAATAGAATAGAACTGAAAGAGAGTCATTACAGAATACGAGGGCATACCCCCAAGACGAAGCTACGTTTAGCAAAGCTAAACAATTCTAACGAAAACGAGTACTGATATGGAGGTTTCTAGCACTTGGGCCCATTTTGGGCCGCGGCCCAGGATCAAGCATATCAGGGATCAATTCCGATATGACGTCGAAAATAGAATTCGATATAAGACAGTCGCGCCTATAAATATCCCGCCCCACACACCAAGAAAGACAATAAATTCTGGCCTCGGTCATCACGCATCACATCGAATAGAGATATTTGATATCATAGCCGATATCGATATTGGGCATAGTCTTGTCCACGTCGGCATTCCGCCTCCTATATCGAGGTCCATCCTCAACGTCATATCGAGGATCATCACCGACGTCATATCGAGGATCATCACCGACGTCATATCGGGATCAAGTCATATCGGGATCAATCCCCGACGTCATATCGAGGATCATCACCGACGTCATATCGAAGACCTATCCCCGACCTCGAGCAACAGGTTCCGGACCAAGTCTACACGAGATACGTAGTGTAGGCCTGATTTGAGATAGACTCGTTGTATTGCCAAACTATCCACTTGTAACTGAGACTCGCACATATATAAAACGATCTATTGTCAAATCAGTGGCGCCGTCTGTGGGAACCAAGGTTCTCTAGATCGGGGGCTCGTCAGACAAGATGGCGGGAAAGAGGCAGCGAAGTATTGAGGGGCAGGAACTGAACAAGACAGGTCCCAATTTGATGAAAACTGGCAAGAGGTCGGGGCTTGATCATGAGGCGCAGTGCGCCGAGATGGAAAGGCCGATCATTCCTTATCAAGGTGAACCAAGAATGGAGCCGGCCGGAGATTTTATCACAATAGAAATTGACCCGGGACAACCGGAGCACACGTTGAGGATATGATCTACAATACCGCCCGATATTAGGAAGGCATTGATTGAATGCTTAAGAATAAATCTCGATATATTTGCCTGGAGTGATTCTGACTTGATCGGGATCGACCCGAAGATTATAGAGCATAAGCTGAATGTTGATCCACGGGCCAAACCGACACGACAGAAGAAAAGGAACTTTAGCAAGGAGAAGAGCGAGGCAGCAGAGAAATAGGTTGTGGAAAAGCTTAAAGCAGGGCATATTTACGAATTGCGCTATTCAGAGTGGCTCAGCAATATCGTCCTAGTGTTGAAGAAAGAAGCAGAGTGGAGAATGTGTGTGGATTACAAAGATTTGAACAAGCATTGCCCGCGGGATCCTTTTCCGTTGCCAAGGATCGACCTTCTAGTAGATTCGACAGCCGAGTGCGCCTTATTTAGTTTCATGGATGCCAAGAGCGGGTTCCACCAGATTTTTATGGCAACAGAGGATCAACCGAAAACAGCCTTTGTTACGGACACGGGCGTATACTGTTATCGTGTAATGCCTTTCGGTCTAAGGAACGCCGGAGCAACGTTCCAGAGGTTGGTGGCGAAGATGTTTTACAGCCTGATAGGAAAGTCGATGGAGGTATACGTGGACGACATCTTGATTAAAAGTTTGAGGGCACATGATCACGTTGAGCATCTGGAGGAATCATTTGCCATTATGAGAAACTATGGGATGAAGCTCAACCCCAAGAAATGCACCTTCGGAGTGGCAGCAGGAAAATTTCTGGGATACATGGTTAACGAGCGCGGAATTGAAGCCAACCCAGACAAGATAGAGGCCGTGTTGAATCTCGCCTCCCCACACTAAGTACGGGATGTGCAGTGCCTTTTGGAACGTATAACAACCTTGGGACGCTTTATCGCTACCTCAGCAGAGCGGAGTCTTCCTTTCTTCAAAATCTTGAAGAAGGCCAAGAACTTCCAGTAGACCGAAGAATGCGAGAGAGCGTTCCAACAGTTCAAGGAGTATCTGGTGGCACCACCACTCCTGGCGAAACCAGATCCAAGGGAGACGCTTTATCTATATCTGGCGATCTCCGCCAACGCCATTAGCACAGTATTAGTGAAGGAAGCAAACGGAAAGCAATCTCCGGTTCATTACGTCAGCCGTGTTCTTCACGGAGCAGAAAAGAATTATCTGCAAATTGAACTATTTGCCTTGGCCGTCATCATGACGGCTCGTAAGTTGAAACCTTATTTCCAAGCACACCCAGTAGTGGTCATGACAGACAAACCACTCCGCCAGATCATGACCAACCCTGATACCTCAAGGAGGTTGGTAAAATGGGCAATAGAATTGGGCGAATTTGGGATCGAGTACCATCCCCGCACGACCATTAAGGCACAGGTGTTAGCCGATTTTATGGCGAAGGCACTAGGTAACAGCTTAGACCATTCGTGCCACCATATATTTCCTGTAAGCCAGGACCCTGGTCCCAGTTCAAAACCCGCAGCATGGCTACTTCATGTGGATGGCTCCTCCACCGCAAACGGCGGGGGAGCAGGAATTCACCTGGTGTCCCCACATCGTAGGGAATTTGATTTTGCTATCAGTCTGAACTTTCCTATAACGAACAACGAGGCGGAATATGAGGCAGTTCTGGCGGGAATCAGAATGGCTCAGACCCTCTGTTCGGATCATTTGGAAGTTTTCACGAATTCGCAGTTAGTGGCTAACCATTTCTCGGGATTCTTCGAAGCAAAGCAAGAAACCATGGTTTTATATCTGGAAAAATTGAAAGAATTGGCGGCCGAGTTCACTACATTCAATCTGACACAAATACCTCGATCGAAAAATGCAAAGGCCGACGCTTTATCGAAATTCGCTAGTTCCTCAGACATTTTTTGTGGAAAAGCGCGTGACTTTGCTGACCACCTCTAGGCCTGCGATCGGGGTGACAAAGGCCAACAAAAAATGGGCCGACGTGGAATTTATTTTTCCTATCTCAAGTACCCCGTGTTGGAAGGACGAGATATATGATTACCTCGCAAATGGAACCCTCCCAGCCGACCTTAACGCCCGAAGACGGCTGAAGCACAAGGCATACAGGTTTACCATTTACCAGGGTGAACTCTATAAGAGATCTTTTGAAGGCCCGCTGTTGAGATGCGTATCACCGATGGGCGCCTAGTACATACTGAAGGAGATACACGCAGGTAGTTGCGGAAATCATTCAGGAGGGAGAGCGTTAGCCCAGAAAATATTAAGACAGGGATATTTTTGGCCAACGGTACGACAAGACGCCACCTTGTACTGCCGCAATTGTGAGAGTTGCCAGTACCACGCCAAACTGGTGCACAGGCCAGCGGTATTGATGCAGCCCCTAGAGGTCACTTGCCCATTTGATCAGTGGGGAATCGATATAGTCGGTCCCCTACCAATGGCTAGAGGTCAGAAGAAATTTCTCTTGGTAGCGGTAGAATACTTTACGAAATGGGTGGAGGCCGAAGCTTTAATGCACATCACGGAGAAAAATATGATAGACTTTGTCTGGAAGAACATCGTATGTCGCTTTGGATTACCCTGAGTTCTGATATCGGACAATGGTACCCAGTTCAGAGGGAAGACAATGGTCGCATGGTGCAAAGGGTTAAAAATATCCCAGCATTTTACTGCGGTGTCCCACCCACAGACAAATGGACAAGTGGAGTCCACAAACAAGACTCTTAAACAATATTTGGAACGGCGACTACACGCCACCGGAAGGAGTTGGATCGACGAACTGCCAGGTATTCTATGGGCATATATAACTACACCCAAAACATCCACAGGAGAGGCACCGTTTACTCTAGTATACGGGTCCGAGGCGGTAGTCCCAGTTGAGATTGGCATGCCAACATACAGAATTGCGGAGTATGACCCGCAGCACGTTGCACGACTGCGAAAAATGGACTTAGAAATGATTGGTTCCACAAGAGAACAAGCTTACCAACGGACGGTGGCCTTCAAAGCAGCAATGGCCAAAAGTTTCGATAAACGAGTACACCTCCGGAGCTTTCAAGTGGGTGACTTGGTGTTGAAAAGTGTGAAAGCAAGTAAACACGTGGGGAAGCTACAAGCTAATTGGGAGGGACCCTACAGGGTCACCCACGCCAACGCGAAAGGATATTATTATCTCGAGGACATGCACGGCGAGCCCCTTCCCAGGCCATGGAACGTGCAACACCTCAGGCGTTTTTATTTTTGAGAGATTCAGCATTTCAATCACTAATAACAATGTAAAGAACTACGCGAGGCTTGATTCCCTGCACGGGATACGTAGGTAACCGGATACGGTTCAGCACCAATCTATCATTAAAACTATCATGATAAGGAGGAAGACTCCTGCCCAGGAGCGGTACCGGGTGACCTACACAAGAAAAATCCCCTCGGATAACGGGGTCGATTCAAAAAAAAAAAGTTTCTGTGATAACGGGGCCAATCCAAGAAAAATCCCCTGTGATAACGGGGTCGATTCAAAAAAGTCCCTGTGATAACGGGGCCAATCCAAGAAAAATCCATTTGTGATAACGGGGTCGATTCAAAAAATCCATGTGATAACGGGGCCAATTCAAGAAAAATCTCCTGTGATAACGGGGTCGATTCAAAAAATCACTGTGATAACGGGGCCAATCCAAGAAAAATCATCTATAATAACGGGGTCAATTCAAAAAGTCCCTGTGATAACGGGGCCAATTCAAGAAAGATCCCATGTGATAACGGGGTCGATTCAAAAAAGTCCCTGTGATAACGGGGCCAATCCAAGAAAAGTCCCTATGATAACGGGGCCAATCCGAGAAAGAACTTCCTCTGACTCCCCATTCAACGGGATACGTAGTCGGGTTGGGTTTCCTTAGCCTTCGACCGTTATCCGTTATTACCCTTTTATTTGCTGCTTGGCACAATCTTATATTCGATGCAGGGATATGTCCTAAGTGGACATTGCAGAAGTGCAGAGAATTGCACAAACAATTGGGGAATATCCCCCTAGATATATATATTTAACACATCGCCCTCTTATAGGTACAAACAGGTACAACAGGTACAAACAGCTACGACAGACATGATAAAGCATTATGGAAACACTATTTCTAGAGTAAAACAGATATTCCCAGATTGAGGGAAAATCCCTCAAATAACACATGCATGTCATTTCGTGCTTTTGTATTAACTTTTATGTCAAAAAAAAATCTTGTCTATGATGTTTTGCAGGGCTCAATGACGTACATATTCAACGACGACATAATCACCAAGAGACATAGTCAAAAAGACAAAGGAAAGGCTCACCCACAACAAAAATACTCCATGTGATAACGGGGTTGATTATAAAATGGTAGCGGTTTCCGTGCAATAACGGGATGAACCTCAAAAGGGGATGGCTCTCAATCATGAGTGGTAACAAACCACCAACCAAAGATAAGGGGGGTTCCACGCCCATAATACCAGACATTCATCAGCTTATCACAATTACTATACGACAAGGACAGAATATTCATGATCACAGAAAGAATTACACAAGATAGGAATTCTACAAATAAAACGCCTTTCATAGAACATCATGAAAACGGCTCCCAGTCGATAGCATGGGGCACACTTCGCATACAAAAATCTGCCCGAAGAAATAACTGCTACAATATCAAAGAATGTCACCAGCCGACAACACAACTACATATCGTAAAGAAACTCGTTATTCGCAAGATCAGTGAACAACTCGGCTCGAATATCGTCCCGATGAAAGGGCCCAAGCCCAGATACATTCATTTCAAATTCGGGAAATTTCCAGGACTCGGAGCAAATATCGTCAGGGAGTTCATCCATTCCCCGGGGAGACAAAACTTCTGGGTATTTATTCCATTTTGGACTACTACTTTATGGATCACATAATAATTGGGAATACCGCATCGCACGAGGGACCCTATAACGTTCCCTAATGTACGGTCCTGCGATAGCCCAGACGGGCACCCTTCCACCATAAGGCTCGGTAGTCCCAAGTATATCAGCCCCGACCGGGGTACACCCATAGGAGAGGGGAGAGTCTTCAAAGTTATAATCACTATCCTTTATAGAATCGCCAGCACCTGCCTTGGTATAAGGCGAAGATACAGTTACCCCGTGGCGAGCCAAAGTTTCGGTTAATTTCGCATTCTGAATTTCCAAGTTCTCAAGGGATTCTCGATACGCATCGCGTTCACGCTCTAACCTAAGATTACTGGCACGCAGACGTTAGGTCTCGGTCTGGCTACTAGCCAATTCCTTTTTCATCTCTTCCTCAGCGACCAATGCTTTCCACGCTGCGTCACGGGCAATGCATTTCTGAGTTTCAGCAGCACGAGCTCGGCTATTAGCACATTCATGACTAATTTCACTACGCGCAATCATCGCACGTAGTTCTTTCACCAAAGCATCGTGACGAGTCTACACCTCCCCAAGCAACATGTAATCTCTGCACAGTTCATGGAACGTGTGCCCAAACTGCCGAAGAACCGAATAATCATTAGTAACGAATAAGAGGGTATGAACATTAGTAACAGCCTACAAACAACAGGGCAAGCTCCTTACTATATATAGCAGCATCAGACATATGCGTGGTGCTAATTCCACCCCCAGATCTCGGCACAATTCAGAAGGATCAATATTTCCATAAATAGTTTCCAAACCTCGAATAGCATCCTCTTCACGGATATGGTTATTCCCAATCTGCATAATTAGCCGTTCCGAAAGAGGATCGCGGAGAAAAGAGTAATCTTCCCTCAATGGCGCTCTACTGACAGAAGGCCCCTCAGTATCAGTGTTACCAGGGGATGTCGCAGCACGCTTCGCGGCCGAAGCAGACGAGCTCGGAACGGCCGGCACAGCGGGGACCTCATCACAACTTTCTTCATCAGGATCAAGCCATCCACTCCCGGCACCGGGCAACACCGCAAAATGTGGTGGATCAGAATGGGAACTTTCCCCAAGCCCCCCTGCCAATGCCTCAAAGCGAGCCCGAGCCCGAGGATGCCAATAGTTAGCCGGTGCGCCTGCTGGCGGCAGAGTCACTTTGACCCGGGGAGGGTTGGCAGCCATACATTGATGGGAAGCGTGATCCACGGTCATAGCATTAATTCTATCCTCTTCCAACCGAATACCTTCCACTATGGCAGTGCGATCTCCAACAATAACGCTCCCACCATAGATATTGGATTGCATTACGACATACTTATCAGGGAACCGAAAGTTCCGTTCATGAAGATGAACTCGGGGCAACCTTAGATTGGCGGAGATTCCGGAGGCTTGTACCAAACCGTCATCTAATGGCGCGTCCCTCGCAGAAGTTTCAGAATTAGAAGATTCATCGTCTGACACGACGAAAGCATTCCGCCTAGCAGGGCCAGCTGCACAATACTGCGGCGATACAATAAGTTTTTTCTTCTTCGGAGATTTCTTATCACGAACCATCCTCCGACAAAACAACTAAGGAGACTTATTGCAAAAAAGGCGTAGAATATCGAAAGCAATGTCGAGAAATATATCGAAATCTATATCGAAGATGATATCGGGAAAATTTACCGATGTAAAATTCGATGTAGCCCCGACAGTGACAACACGGGGAAATAAAATAAGTGAAGGATGACAAGGCAGGTACCGACTTTTATAACAGACAAAAGTAGGGGGCCACGGCATTAAACACGCTACATCGGGGATTACATCGAAACTAATATTCGATTTGATTTTCGACGTGAATTCACCGTACCAGCACTACAACTAATAGTTCAAACGAGGACCTCGTGCAATGCGGTAACTACACTGGGGAACCGCACAAACCAGTTCCAAGTGCACTCCCCGCATTTTCGATTTTCGTCCTTCGAACTGGGGGGACGTGGGGTACAGGTAACCCGAAAATTCAAAACTAAATTTATGAATTCTTATTCCCAGGATAAGAATCCCCAAATTGGGGGACTACATGATATGGAGGTTTCTAGCATCTGGGCCCATTTTGGGCCGTGGCCCAGGATCAAGCATATCGGGGATCAATTCCGATATGACGTCAAAAATAGAATTCGATATAAGCCAGCCGCGCCTATAAATATCCCGCCCCGCACACCAAGAAAGACAATAAATTCTGGCCTCGGTCATCCCGCATCACATCGAATAGAGATATTCGATATCATACCCGATATCGATATTGGGCATAGTCTTGTCCACGTTGGCATTCCGCCTCCTATATCGAGGTCCATCCTCGACGTCATATCGAGGATCATCACCGACGTCATATCGAGGATCATCACCGACGTCATATCGGGATCAATCCCCGACGTCATATCGAGGATCATCACCGACGTCATATCGAGGATCATCACCGACGTCATATCGAAGACCTATCCCCGACCTCAAGCAACAGGTTCCGGACCAAGTCTACACGAGATACGTAGTGTAGGCCTGATTTGAGATAGACTCGTTGTATTGCCAAACTATCCACTTGTAACTGAGACTCGCACATATATAAAAAGATCTATTATCAAATCAAGTACGCTATCAAGCTTAGGAGTACCTCGAACTCTAGCCTAGGACTATGATTCGGGTACAGCCTAACCAGTACTACAACTCCATTAGAAGATCTCCTCTCCATTCCGACTCCGAGACAAACTCGTGATCGTACTCTTCAGGCATCTTCCAGTAGTTCTTGGTTGCTTCAGTGAATAGGTGCTCCTGTACTGATCCTGCTCTCTTTCAGGGAGAAGAGGAAAAGGTCAGAGATTATACCTGTCTAGTTTTGCCCAGCTTCCTTGTGGATATCCAGTTTCTATCTGTGACACAAAAAAACACAAACTCCTTCCCAGCCAAATACTAAGATTCTGGTAAGTCCAGAGGGAAAAATAATGAATTCAAATCCTAGCTAGATTCTCTAAGATGCTTTTAGTAATTCTATTTTCTTTTTTTCCTACTCTAGATTTTATCCTTATATGCAAATCACTAGCTACATCTTTACAAATGTTCTGGACTGGAATCATTTTACCTTCAAACACTCTTGTGTTTCTCCATTTCCAAACACCAGCTAGGACGCTCCCAAATGCAGTTGCTCTCAACTGATATACTATCCCCTTCTTATGGTTTGAAGTGTTGAACCTGTTCACCCATTCCTGCAATTTCAGCTCATGGAAACAAATTCCCATGGCCCTCATTATAACATCAAGCACAGGTTTAACCAAAGGGCATTCAAAGAATAAATGGTCAAGCGTTTCAGCCTATGAGTTACACATAACACAATTATTATCCGCTATCATTTTGAATCTCAATAATCTATCCTTAGTAGCCAGTTTCTTGTGCATGATCAACCAGTTTATGAAGGATACCCTAGGAGTAGAGAATGGGTTCCAGACCTGGGCACTCCAGTCGATGGGAGGAGTTTCCTTATGAAATGCTTGGTAGCATGAATTTATCATTTCCTTCTGTGTAGTTTTCCTCCAATCTATTTCCTGCATTGTTGGTATTAATGTCTTTATTTCATCTCTGATTCTTAGTAAGTCTTTCCACCAAGGTGAGTCTCCATTCTTCATCTCCACATCCCAGATTCTTTTCCCTTTCAGCTTATATTCTTGTATCCATTTGGTCCAAATAGTTGGTTTTTTCCTCTGATTGTCAATTCCAGCCAGTTGAGAGCAAAGTAGAGCTTTGTTCCAACTCAAGATTTCCTTTATATGGAGTCCCCCATGATCATATTCCTGGCAGACCATTGCCCATGCCACTAAGCTCTTTCTGCCTACTTCTTTGCCAGACCACAAGTAGCTCCTACACATGGCTTCAATTTTCTTTGCTACCCCTGCAGGAATAGGAAAGACAAAACACCAAAACCTCTGAATTGACATTAACACAGCCCTTACCAATTGCAACCTTCCTACATAGCTAAGTTGCTTGGCCATCCAGCTTTGTATTCTAGCACTTATTCTTTTGATAAATGGTTCATATTCTTCAATTCTGAGTTTCCTGGGATTCAAGGGTATTCCAAGGTATCTCACAGGAAACCTTCCTTCTGGGAATTGCCATATCTTCATCAAATTCTCCTTCTCCTCTTCCTTAACTCCAGCTATGAATATAGTGCTCTTTGAGTTATTAATTTGCAATCCAGATGTTTCTGAGAATTCCTCCAAGGTACATTTCAGTGTCTGCAAGGAGTCTAGATCTCCTCTACAAAATAGTAGAAGGTCATCTGCAAAAATCATATGAGTTAGGTTAAATTTAGCAGTTTTAGGGTGGTGTTTGAAAATGCTATTATTCACCCTAACCTTGATTAATCTAGACAAGTATTCCATACATAAGACAAACAGATAGGGGGACATAGGGTCTCCTTGTCTCAAACCCTGTTTACCTTGCATATGACCTTCTAGGCTCCCATTAACACAAAAGGAGAAGCTGGCAGTTGACACACATGTCATAATGAGCTTTACAAAGCTAGTGTTAAAGCCTAGTCCAATTAGTACTTCCTCAAGAAATTTCCAGTTGATTGTGTCATATGCTTTTCTAAGATCAATGTTAATCATGCTCCTAGGTGATATATGTTTCCTATTATAACCTCTAATGAGCTCCTGAGCCAGGAAAATATTTTGGAATAGATCCCTCCCTGCAACAAAAGCATTCTGACAGACATTTATCAATTCAGGCAATAAGTGCTTAATCCTATTAGCCAAGACTTTTGTAATAATTTTGTACACAATGTTACAGCAAGCAATAGGCCTATAGTCCCCTATAGATGAAGCATTAACAGTTTTAGGTATAAGACAAACCGATGTGGCGTTAATCTGTTTGAGAATCTTACCAGTTTGTTGGAATTCCCTAACTACTTCATAAACAAGGTTACCTGTGATGTTCCAACTGTTCTTGTAAAAGCAAGAATTCATACCATTTGGCCCTAAACTCTTTGTGTCACTCATGCTAAACATGGCATTTCTCACCTCCTCTTTCAAGATGGGTGTCAGGAGCCCTCTATTCATATCTTCAGTGATTCTTGGTCCTGCCAAAAACACTTCAGGGTTAGTTCTTTTCACCTGCCTGTCCACACCAAACAATTCCTAGTAAAAGCTAAGAATATGATTAGTAATGTCATTTCTTGTATTTAAAATTGTCCCATCATTTGAGATGAGAAGGTGGATACTATTTGTCTTTTCTCTTGGCCTTGATGTGTTGAAAGAAGAGCCTAGAGCATTTATCCCCTTCCTCCACCCATTATGTTTTTGATTTCTGTTGGAGTTGTTGATTAAGTAGCTATTGGAGTTGTATATACTCCTCCTTTCTCTACTTAATGTCTAGGTTGTGTTGACTATTTCATGGGTGATAGAGTTGCTCCTCTTGAATCTCTTGCAGTTTGCCATAGCTATCTTGAACCCTTCTCTCTAAATTCTGGAACTTGTGAGCATTTAGCTGCTTTAGCTTCTTCTTAAGTGCTTTCAACTTTGCCATTAGTTGGTACATTTTACAGTCTTTTATCTGTATATTCCAAGCTTCCTCTACCATCTCCTTAAACTTGTCATCCTTTGCCCATATATTCTTGAACCTAAATGGAATTCTTGCCTTGTGGTCTGTTGCAAATATCCTGATTATACTTGGTGAGTGATCTGAAATCCCACGAGGTATGAAGTGTACAGCTGATTCTCTCCGGTCCAGAATCCAGTCTTGGTTCACAAGTACTCTATCCAGCTTACAAAAGGTATGAGAATTATTCCAAGTGAATACATGCCCACTATATTGATGGTCTTGTAGCCCAGTGTTGTCCAGCATGTCTTGCAATTCAGTCCCAACACTTATGGTGGTTAGAGCTTCACTCCACTTTTCCTCTTTATTTAACACCACATTAAAATCTCCAGCTAGCATCCAGGGACCCTGCATGTTCTGAGCAATATCCTCTAGCTTCTTCCGTAGCCCCTTTCTCTTATCAGCTTGATTATGAGCATATATGAAGGTTATGTGGCCTTTCCATTCTTGATCTTTGGTGCCAATGGTGCAGTGTATGTACTGATCCCCCATATCTTCAATGCCCAAGTTAACCAATTCCCTCTTCCAAACCAACATGATCCTATAATTCTTATTGAGGTTCACATTGCTTTCAACTTCCCAGTTATTCTGCAAATTATTTCTTATTTTCTGAAAATTCTTATTCCTCAATCTAGTCTCTACCAAGGCCCCTATGCTACACTTATTAGTACCTAAAAAATTTCTCATAGCTGCCTGCTTAAGGGGATCATTCAGACCCCTTAAGTTCCAAACCCCTACCTTGATTTCTTTATCCATTGGGTCTGTTGGTGTTCCCCTTCTTCCCCTGTCCTGTTTGTCTCTGAGATTTTCTCTTGCTTTCCACCTTTTGCCATTTTTCTTTTTCTTGAGTTTCCTTCTCTGTCAATTCTGTACTAAGTTCAATCATGTTGTTCCCCTGATTTTGTGAGTTGCCTCTCTTTGGCATTGTAGCTGCAACTGTAGTTGCTGTTATCAATGACACAGTTTGCTCTGTTTGGGTCTTTTCCTTTCTTACACTTTCTGTTGTAGTCTGTCCTTTCTATTTGTCACTCTCATTTTGAGGTATTTGTAGTACCACCTCCAGGTTACTAATCTTGACATTGTTATCCTCTTCTTCTCTATTTATTCCCTTGTCAGCAGTGTGAACCTCTTCTAAGCCCTTCTCACTGACTACCTCATTAATTTCCATCTTCTTCCCCTGTCTGCTACTCTCTCTTCTGCCTCTTTCTTTTGAGCAACCCAAGTTGTTTTTACCACTGGACATACTCTAGCATTGTGCCCAAATTTATGGCATTTAAAGCATTGGTGAGGCCTTTTTTCATATACTATTTTCTGTTCATAATGTCTCCCATCATGACCCTTCAATACCACCTTATCTATTAGTTTCTGTCCAGATTGAAGCTCAACAAAAACTCTAGCAAATGCCAGCCTATCTTTTGTAGCAGTTATTTTATCCACATTCACAGGTTTCCCTACCATGCTAGATATCTTTCCTATCATTGTTGTTGTCCAAAATTGCAAGTCTAGTGATGGTAGTTGTATCCACACATGGTAATTTTGCAATTTCTCAGGGTCAAGCCTCATACCTGGAGCCCATCGTTGTAGTACAAGTGGGTATGACCCTTTCACCATCCGCGGTCCGCCACCATAGATTTCCATCATCGCCGCCTCGGATTCGAATCGGAAGACAAATACTCCGTGTTGAACCACATGTATGTGTGGTTGTATGCTCCATCTGTTGTTGATATACCTTTCTATCGCCTCATATGGTAGCTTGAGCCCAACAACCGCCCCTATCAGTGCATACTTCCAGTAGTCAACGGATTGATGTATATCTTCATTGGTGAATTCCAAAACCTCACGGTTTGCAGGCGGGAAGTAGGTCACCGCTTCCCCATTCTCGAATCGTCGGTTGCCCGCAAATAGTTCACTGTACCTCTTTGTATTTCGTTGTTGCGTTATTCTGATATCTTTGATGCTAGGAGGCGATCGAGATTGTGCTTCATCGTTCTCCAATTCGTCCTCCAAATCTTCGCTAGCTTCAATTTCGCCTTCCTCGTCGTCCGATTAAGTGGCCTTGTTAAGTGGAGGGGGAACTTCTCTTTATTAACATTAATCCAAGACCAAACCCAAGCGATGTGGGATAATATTTCTCAACACGCCCCCTCACGTGTGGCCTGATAATTATCTTCGGTGCCATCACGTGGGTAAGTCGCGGAGCCCAACATATGTCTTTGGGTTGGCTCTGATACCATGATAGAAATTGAAGCCTATGATAGAAATTGAAGTCCATATTGCTCCACTTAAAAGATCTTGTTAAGTGGAAGGGGATCTTCTCTTTATTAACATTAATCCAAGACCAAACCCAAGCGATGTGGGATAATATTTCTCAACATAATCAAGAATCTTTAATTTGTTTGTTTTTTATGCATGTCTCTGCTAGGCTAATTTGACAAGGACTAATTAACAGAAACTGACTATATATATATATATATATATATATATATATATATGTGTGTGTGTGTGTGTGTGTGTTTCAATCTTTGTCTAAACTAAAGATATAAACATGTTTCAATCAATTTCTAACTAAAGATATATATGTTTCAATTTATTTCCTTTTAGTCATTTATCAAAGTTTTAATCATGAATATATAATACATCACAATGAGTACTATAGGGCAAGATCAATTCCATTACAACAAACATTTCACATCCAACAAGATACAGATCATGCAAGTAATTAGTTAGATAAAAGCATATAAAAATGTTGGTAGCTAGTTCTTTCGATGTCCATTGTGGTCAATTCAGACAATGTGGTTGCTGAGATTATTAGTTGGAACTTTTAAGCTTTCATATGTAATAATTTCCTTATATTTATTTGGTCCATGTGTACGACTTTAACGTGATTCGCAAAGCTTTCAATTTAGACAAGGACCAAGGCATTTACATTAATGATTCGCAAAGCTCACAAAGACTATGATTGAGGAGTTTTACGTGTGTGGTGCGTGGACATTATGATTAATGAATATATTTCTTGTATATAGTTTTTCTTTCGACTTTAACAGCACAAAGATTTGGAATATGTCACGTATCATTTCGTCGCTTTAGGCTTGCTTTTGTGGTATTGAAATTCAGTTCTTGACACCCCAAAAAAAGTGAAACACTAGGGGAGAATCGACGTTGATTCTTGTTTGACATATCTTTCATCTGCCTAACAATAGTGTAAAAAATAGTTATGAGAAGATAACAATCGGCCCTTATGTTGCACAACGAGATATATATGACATAGTACATATATATGTCGTGACTCATGACATTGATCTTGTATAATACTGAATACAATACGACATAAATATATACAATTTCAATATCAGTGTTGTATATTTTTACATATAAAAACTCGTTACATCAATGATTAATAATGTCTCGACATACAATTCATCCAACGGTTAATACATGTTTCGTGCAAAATAAATGTAAAAAACCAAAGTAGCCATTTTTGTACAAGTGGTACAAGATGATTCTTCGGAGTATCTGTGTAGCTCCTCTAGTTACGTTCTAGTAGGTGTATGGTCCCTGAATAAGAAGTACAATGCCAAGTATTATGCAATTCAAGTACAAAAGAATCAGCAAGCTTTTGTTTTACAGACATAACCTATAAAACAGGAGTAAAGATGTGATAAAACAGTTACAGAGGTTTTAGAGATTTGAGATTAATATGAGATGAGATAAAACTTGAATATCCCTTCGAACATAATGTACAAAAAGAATTACAAGAAAAGGCCAAACAACATTGAAAAATTAAAAATCATTGGCATTTTCGTTCTCTGACAAAGCTGGGTACTAACTTAAGGGATGTGACACAACATAAAGAAAGATAAATGTGCATGTGCAAAAACCTGTGTAAAAACTTTTCTACATTGTTTCAGTTATAGGAAAACATCAAGATCAGAATTAAGGGAATAAAGATATCCCTTGCTATATTTAGTTCTTTGTCTTCTACAAGGACCAGAAATTATTTAAAACATGAAATCAAAACAGACATTCATAAGTGAATGGAAATAAATAATGATAAATCAAATAATTTGCAAGCTATCAACTTAGAGAAACTTTGGTAACATTACTAGCAATCAAGAACTTAATTTCACAAAATTCATAATCTTTGCCGCATTTGATTCCCAAACTACCAAAGGGTCCATAAAACCTTTCTTTCATCTAATAGGTCCTGCAAGGACAATCTACATTTTCCATTATTGAGATTCGTACCACATATATACGGGACATAATTTTATCAAGACATGCATGGGGTCTTTCTTGCGTATTTGAAATGTCAATCACCTTTTCATCTTGGGGAAAATTTTGCAGATCCTTTAAGTAAAGTTAAACAATCTCCATTGTCCTTCGTTCATTTCAGAGTTTTTCGACTTGTCTTTTGCAAAGACAACTTGCAGTTGTGTTTATAGTGCTTGAGTGTGGCCCTTTCACATAATAAAAGAGAGCCGTTAAAGTAGACACCAAGAGCTGCAGGGAAGACACACCTTCAGCATAGGAAAATTACAACAATGCAAATAAAAGCTTGAATATGAAAGCAGTGACTAGTTACAGCGCTCAAAAACAGCTAAAAGTGAACATCATATAATAATGAGAAGTATGAGTTGTCATGCTAAGTATCTTAATGCTTATTGAAACTGGGGTATCCAGAAAAACATGCAGCACATATAGAAACAATGGTTATGGAAGGGACTAGAGGGGAGAGTTTAGATTACCGCTTCAAAAGACACCTGGATTATGTGTCTTTTCTTCAAGCTGTACCCTCTGTCTGTCAAAAACTCCTCATAGACTGTGAGCATCAGTTCTTTCTTTTAACTCAGGCATCTAACATCCTCTGGTTCTTTTCATTTGAGCACTTTATGCAACCTCTTCTTCATTATAGTTAAAAAAAAAAAAAAACACCATTGGATAGTACATTGAAGGATATTCATGAATAAAAGAACATGCTCATGTATATGTTAATTAAGTCAGTCAGACTTCATTAAAGAACGCAAAAACGAGATATTTTCACAGTAATTCAGTTCTTAAAGTTAAAAAGTGACTTAGGCAGGCTAAAACTGAATCCACATCCCGCTTCCACAAGGTGGTTTTTGTAAAAATGACACTCTTATACTACACTACCGTCCTGATTGGCCGCGCATGACAAAATGAAACTTTCTTCCACATTCCAGTTGATTTAGTTTCAAACCATGGGAGTAATTTAATTTTCACTTTCTTATGCTGTGCTATTTTTCTCTCCAGCAAACATAGGGTTAGCAAGAAGCCGCCATCTTTTATTTACGCTAGTAAAGATAGGAGGTGGTGGGCGGCCCCTAGTCAAATTAGTTTGGGCTACACAATCAGGCTAATATGACCAAACTCCATCTTGGTCAAAAATCATCAGCAAGACGAAATTTACAGGAAGAACGAAAAATCCATGCAGGTAAGAAGCAGGGAATAAAGACAATGTTATCGCAAGAAGAGCCTTATTTTGAGAAAAAGGTCACACAGGGCTCTACGCCTCCACCCCACTAAATTCAAAATAAATTTTGAGGATCT
Source organism: Linaria vulgaris (assembly GCA_948329865.1). NCBI lineage: Eukaryota > Viridiplantae > Streptophyta > Magnoliopsida > Lamiales > Plantaginaceae > Linaria > Linaria vulgaris. Next base: position 101,888,655 of record OX415254.1, on the reverse strand, counting down.
GTACAAAGTATGACCTAAAAATCTCGGCTACATTTAGTTCCTTTCCAATAGCTTCCACATATTTGAACAGCAAACAATCTCTATCGGGAGCCGACTTCAGACCCTTTAATGCATGAAATAAAAATCATCTAAATACAGTAACCAGTGCATTTCATGAAGAAATAAAAAGGACCAAGCTTGTGTTTACACCTCATCTTGATAAATTATCCTTCTAAAGCACGACCATGAAATAAATGGTAAAAGACAAGCTACTAGAGAGAAGCAGCCAGGCCATCGCTTTAATGTGCTTCAAATGAAAACCATTATTGTCTCTCACTAGTACACAGCAACTCTCATACAGTAATCGCCAACCAGAGGCAAATCTAGTGTAACTACAAACATTATTGACGTATGTAATTGATAATACTTAAGTTGTCACTGTACATGCATATTTAGCAACACTGTTTGTTCTTCTGCTAAGATGGAGATTTTCATAAATAGAGTGGTGATAGAAGTGATTGAGGTGACAATTGGTCGTTAATAACAATCACGTGCAAATACTGTTATATTAGTAGGTGACAGTGGTCGTTACTAACAATCACATGCAAATACAGTTATATCAGTCATTATTCTTGAATTAGTGACATCATTTGGCGACAAAAGCAAAATTCAATAAGACAATTGTCTTGTTGGCACATAATGTGTACCTAATTGCCATCAATAACGACGTATGTGATATGAGTATATTTCTTTCCTTTAAACTGAATTTATAATGCCTAAACATAAAAGTGTGAAGACGTCAACATTGTCATTCAACAATTGGTCCTATAGTACCCCTTTCTCTAATGGGTATTTCCATATGCAGTACTCTCTCTAGCTTAAAATTTTTGTTTAGTAGATATACTTAAAAATAGCACAAAAGAAAACTAGGACAGAACATTTCATAACATGTGGAGCGTGTGAAGAGCAGCGAGACACGGCTTCTAAAAGCATGAGCTAACAAATATAAGGCTATGGATCATAAAGTTTCCAATTCGACATGACTTTCCTTAACCGCATATTAAAATCCTTAAGTACAAGCAATAGCAATCGGAGGGAAGCCTTGGAGCACCGGTAAAGGTGTTGCTGTGTGACTGAGAGGTCACGGGTTCAAGTCCTGGGAGTGGCCTCTTGTCAAATTTGACAAGGAAAGGCTTGCCCCTTATACACCCTTGCGGTGGGACCCTTCCCCGGACACTCGCAATGCGGGGATGCTTTCATGCACCGGGCTGCCCTTTTTTTTTTTTTAGTAGCAATCATTCCAACATAATGCCATATGTAATACGACTGTAGTCCACGAGTTGTGATTGATTTATTCCACGGAGAAAAGAACAAATAAACAAAAAAATAGCTGTTAAATATTTCATTAACGTCCAAAGTAGCTAGCTGGCGTTGTCAAGATTTAAATGGCATGAAACATTGATGCCGTCATAAAGAAACTTTTGAATAAGTTCACCATGAGCACTAATATTGAAGCTGAACTCTGGTTTGTTAGTAAATATTTGTGTAACTCGTTATACATACAATTGGTTATTGGAACTTACATAACCTTATGAGCTGTTAAAGTTGATTCAAATAATGTAAGAAACTATAAGGGAATATCCAAATACTTAGAAGAAATGTGTCATACCTTAAGGAGGAGAAACTTCTGTTCACGATGTTCAAACAAGAACACATAGTAAGGAAAATTGGCATGCAATGTATAAGGATTGCCTGATAAGAAATATATTTACAATCTTTCTTTTGGTTATGAAACAATCCTAAGAGATCACATAAACTAACATTTGAGAGACCGAACGTCCTAGATTCAGAAATTCTTGAGTTAATCAGCACTCTGTAGTCCAATGTATATATTTACAATTCAACTTATTACGTTCTATATATCAACACAATCCCCACACTAAGGTAACTCTTTTCTTCCTCTCTTTAGTTATGTTACTTACATTTGAATAGTGTCCTACATGACATATATAAGGCAAGCGACTAACACAAGTCAAGAGTACAATGCCAGTATGATTCAACATTGGAAAGTGAAAATCTAATGAAAGTAAGCTCCAAACTTCATATAATGGAGGATACACCACTTATCCGGATTCGAGACAACACTTTCTACGTCCATCATACTACAAATCTCGCGCCAATAAATTCAACATTTCGATAACGTAAAAAAATCATTGAAGCTCGAGAGAGTTAAAATCAACTATTTACTGAATTCGTGTAAAGATCAGTGGGTTAAATTGTTGAACTATTGATTGCACAACAAATGTATTCTTTTCAGAGCAACTACAAAACTGTACAGATTCTTGAATCCAGTAAAGATACTGTCTTTAAATTTTCTAAAGTTAAATTAACAATTTGTTTATAAATATATTTTGTTCTTTCTTTCAACATAAAGGTAATAAGCAATAAGTAAAACAGTAAAGAATCAGACACAAGCAAAAGCACAACCAAATGGGTAGTAGGAGATTAATGATTACCTGTTACAACATCGATAAATGACAGTGCTAACAATTTCATCGGACCCCAACTCATTAAAATGTTGAAATCACAATCGGAGTACTCTATTGGTAGAAGGGTTGCAAATGGGTGGTGGGTAATTCCGACAAAGGTCGAATTTTTATTACATTTTTTAACCCACCTACAATAAGGATGTGTTTGGATTCTTTTTATTGGAGCAATTAAGCTATGATTATAAATATTTATACTTTAACAAAGAAACTTGGATAAGATGCTTAAGAAAAATAAAAAGGCTACATCCAATCCAATGATATAAATTTGGGATTGTAAATTCAAGAATGATAGGTCCTTAAAACTTAAAAGTCAAACGCAATAGTTATGACAGAAGTAGTTAACGGTAATAATATATTCTAATCCACTTTCAAAAATAATACAAGTTTAAGTTCAATGGAATAAATAGATCTTAGAGCTCGTTTGGGTGCGTGCATAAGTCGGATGCAACTATTAATCGGGAAGAAATTTGCATTTGGACGCAATGTTGTGTTGTTGAGATTAACAAGTCATTTGTCCTCGCATTTTACCAAATAAAAATTAGTTATTAGTTCATTTTGTCATCTGATTGTATTCATCGTGTGGCTAACTTTTTTAAAATACTCTTTGTAACACCACACACGAATTCATTAAACTCAAGATAGGTTGGATTAAAAGCAACCACAGTGTATCTTTAGTCGCCTCAAGAGTTGTTGCTTGATTTTTATTTGTCATTTTTGTTGCTACAGGTGATTTGCTTGCCTTAAAACATCGACGATATAAGTTAGGTCTATTTTCAAAGCGGTGTACTTTGCGCATGATTTCTTTTTTTTTTTTTTGGTAAACAATGAAACTAAAAAAAGACCGTTAGGCCATATTCGCTTGGTACAGACTAGAAACTAGAGGAGGTGGAGACTCCCAAAAGTACTCGACTCTTCTCTCAACTAAATTCATCTTGCCAATTGCGTCCGCCAGTTTGTTCGCCGCGCGCGGTGTCCAAATAATCTTAGTCTCCCAAGGAAGTCGTATGAGATCTCGACATTCTTTGACAAGCGTTGTGAAAGGAATGTGCCCCTCCTCATCTCTCGTCAGTTCCTTGTGCGCTACAAGTGAGTCCGTTTCCACTATAAGTCGTGGGTATCTTTTTTCCCATGCCAAAGTAAGACCTTTCTTTATTGCCTTGAGTTCTGCCTCATCGACCGTGGGGGATGTCAATTCAATTTTGTAGCCCCATTCCCAAACTCCTTCGAATATTCGCAGCACACCTGATCCATAACCTCGATTCTCATCCGTTAGCACCCCGTCGTCCGTATTTAATTTAGCCCAACCCCTCTCGGGTTTCTTCCATTTACTTTGTAGTTCCTCTATATCTCATCCTCTTCTCAAACCTTTTATGCGCCCTTTGCTCAAATCTGAACTAAGTAGCTTGATTTGAAACGTGCATGAGTTAGTATTATCCAAATTTTGCTTGAACACTTTCTTGTTGCGATTTTTCCAAATCACCCAAAGGCTCGCCGCGAACATAAATTTCCAGTCCTCATCTCTTGCCAGTTGGCTCTTAATTTTCTTGTTAAGAAAAACCTCCTTCATCCATAAATCATCCGCATAGCTATCAAAAAGAGCCAGGCTAGATGGCGCTACCACTTTCTTCCAAATCTCTCTCGCCATCACGCAGTGACGTAACAGGTGTACTGTTGTCTCGGTACTTGTTGCGCAGATAGGGCAGCCATCTCTCGTCGGTATTCCAGTTCGCTTCCTCAAGTCGTTAGTTGCAAGATGTTCTTGCGAGGCGAGCCACAAAAAATAGAGAATTTTGTTACTGAGATCTGCTCTCCAAATCCAGTCTGTGTCGCTATACACATGCGCGTTTGTAGAGTAGTAATTGGCGTACATTTTATAGGTCGATTGGCACGAGAATTCACCATTAGAACTTTCACTCCACAATATTTTATCCTCCACATCCGTGAGATTTAAATGTACACCCAGGATTTTAGTCTTCAGCTCGTTCGGGATTGTAGAATTAAGACCGTCGAGCAGCCAATTACCAGAATAGTCAAGAACGTCGCGCAGTGTAAGGTGCTACATCCCTCGGCTATTAAACAGTCCCCTTCGCACAACCGTTTGTCCCCAAGCCAATTGTCGTACCAAAAACGTATCCTCCTACCATCGCCAATTTTCCAACGAAGGAAGGGGATCATCAAATTAACGCAACGGATCAGCCCTTTCCACGTCGCACTATCGGTCGGCTTCGTTTTATATTCGATAATGCGCCCCTTTTTAATATACTTCGCCATGATCAACTCTCGCCACACCGTGTTCTCTTCTCTCAAGATTTTCCACACTAACTTAGATAACAGCGCTTCGTTGCACGTTCTAGCAATTCGGATCCCCAAGCCTCCATCTTTCTTACTTTGCGTGACTCTCGGCCATCCCACAAGGTGGAGTTTTCTTTTGGTCACGTCCGATGACCATAAAAACGACCTATTAAGGCGGTCTATTTGGTCGCAAACATTCTCCGGAATCCAAGCAGATTGCATGTGATAAGTCGGTAGAGTGGACGATACGGATTGAATTAAAGTAGCCCGACCCGCTAATGTTAGGAGTTTACTCTTCCAACCCGTGAACCGTTTCATTATCCGGTCGAGAATGTGAGCAAAGTCATCCCTCGTGGTCCTCCCGTGATTCAAAGACACTCCAAGATATCTCCCAAGGTTTGACGTTTGCCCGAAACCTAGAATATCACTCAAACACCTTTTAAAACCCGCGCCGCCGCTTTTAGAAAAGAACACTTTGGATTTTTGATGCTGAGTTTTAACCCCGAAGCCCCACAAAATCTCTCAAGGACCCCGTTAATTGCTTTTCCCGTACCCTTTGTAGCCTTTCCCATTAACACAAGATCGTCGGCGAAGAACAAATGAGAAAGTCAAGGTCCCCCCGACACGGGACAAGGGGCTGCCATGTGCCCTTCTCGACCTCTTCTTGAATCAAATATGCTAGCCTCTCGACGCAAAGCACGAAAAGGTACGGAGATAGCGGGTCCCCTTGCCTTAGTCCGCCCCCATGATGGAAAGGTTCGAGAGGCGATCCATTCCATAGCACCCTCGTTACTGTGTTTCTAACGCAAAACATAATCAACTCAATTGTCTCTAAAGGAAACTTGAAGGCATGTAGAGTCTCCTCGAGGAAATCCCAATTTATCTTGTCATACGCCTTTTCCAAGTCGAGTTTCATCACCATGCTTCCCACCTTATTTTTTTTCTTGCTGCGCATTGAATGAAGAACTTCTTGGAGCAAGAAAATGTTATCTTGCGTGCTACGTCCTCGGATAAAGCTCGATTGTGTGGTTGCTATTAATTCGGGCATGATCCCTCGGAGCCGCGATGTGAGGCTTTTGGTTATAAATTTGTATAGCACGTTGCACAAGGATATCAGACGAAACTGAGCAATATTCTCCGGGTACTGTACTTTGCGCATGATTTCAAGATCAAGCTTTTTATATTTGAGTCGAGATGCAAAGGAGGTCATTAACCAAATCCTACATCATATAAAATTTCTTAGATTGGAGTTCGAGTAATTTTATAGTTAAAATTATAAAATATAGGGCATATGAAAACTCAAGTTATAAAATTATAAAATATAGGGCATATGAAAATTCAAGTTTATTTCTAGATCAACTATGGTGCAACTACCAACGGTTGTTGACTTAAGTGGTAAGGGACTTGAGTTCACTTAAGCAAGGTCTCGGGTTCGAGTATTGTGGATGTAAAAAACACCGCTGAGAGAGTCCCCCCCTCAAAAAGGGCCCGACCGAGGCTCGGCTGGATTAGTCGCATAAGCGGACACCAGTGAGAAATAAAAAAAAAACTATGGTGCAACTCATAATTTAGTTGTGTGAGCTCATTCTCGAGACAGCTAAGGACATGTTTAAACTTTTTATTTCCTTGTAAAATCAGTTTGGCCTCATCTTGATTTATTAAATTTCAATGAAAAAAAAAGAAATAATTGATTTTCAATTTTCAAAAAATATAAGATGAAAAAATAAAACTCTTTTAGTATCGCATAAAGTTATGATCCAATTTTATTTGCCCACCCGATATTCGTATTATTATTAGTTTGATTACTCATCTAAAAAAGAAAAAGAAAAATAATCTGCTCTCTCGTAAGAACCAGCAAGTGCGATTTTGGAGAGAAGAGTAGCAAAGCAAATAATCATCGGAACAAAATGTTGCTGGCAGTGCTGATCGCCAACTCTGAGGGCAATATTCTCGTCGAACGGTATAATATATATATATATATATATATTTTTTTTTTTTTTTTTATTTGTGTGTGTGTGTGTGTGTAAAGTTGAAAATAGATCTATTTAAATCTCATCTAGGTTTTGTTTGAATGGATGATCCGTAGGGTTTAATTTGATTGTGTTATGGTCTAATTAATTAGTTATAGTTGTTGATTTTAAGGTAAATATATATATATATATATATATATATATATATATATATATATATTGGGTGTTTGTTTGCAAACAGTTTTAATGGAGTACCAGCTGAGGAAAGGTTACATTGGAGAAGCTTCTTAGTGAAGCTTGGAGCTGATAATCTTAAAGGGGTCAAGAATGAAGAGCTCCTTGTTGCTAATCACAAGTAATTCATTCTCTTTCTCAACTCGCATTTGTCCTCTCATTATGATGAAGAACTCATGCGTGTGGTTTTGAGTTTTTGCTGAGCCTGTGGATTTGCTCTTGTACGAATTCCTCTATCCGTAAACTAGCCCAGTTTGTGCTTGTTAACTTTTATGTAACTTACATTGCGTAGGACCTCGTGCCTACAAATTCTTTACCTGTAAAAGCTTATGGTAGCCTAAGATTTAAGAATTAGATCAAATTGCTACCTTAAGGCAACACTTTTAAGGCAAATGACAGGATCTCGTCTCGCAAGTATCATCCACTAGGAGAAGGGAAACTAAGATCAAACTATTCTTAGTTACACATCTCTGTAGCCTCCTCTTATCAAATTGTGGATCCATATCTTCACAATCACTCTAATTGTCAGTAATCTTCTTTCCTGTGATGCTTTGGTGGGAGACCTTTGTGCTAGATATAATGTGTAGCAATGGATGTCAAATGGACTCTGATAAATCAAGCCAATTATAACACTGCATCCAGACTCTTTATCAAAATTCACGCAGGTGACTTGGCGTTACATCATTGTGGCCTCATAAAAAGGTGGATAGATCTTGTGCTATCTATTATAAAAGGCATTCAGCATCTTTAATAGTTATGTCGAATTAGCAGAAACGCTAACTGCGCAAATGACTGAAACAACTATCTTCTGGCTTATGTGATTCTCATTTGTTCGGGTAATGATTTGAAAGTTGAAGTAAGAATGCATGAACAAAGGACTAAGCAAACATGTAGCATGTTATTTGCTTTTGTGTTGGAAGCTTATAAGAAGAACATTGCAAAGATTATAAAACCTCTGCTTTGCGGTAACTGTATCTGCTTCTTCCATCAGTATTCTAATTGCGTGTATATCATTGTTTTGTTTTGATGTACAGGTCGGTGTATATCGTATACACAGTGCTTGGTGATGTCAGTATATTTCTTGTTGGCAAGGATGAGTATGATGAACTTGCATGTAAGTATAACATATATATGCTTTGATATACTTAGTTGTTTTAGACTATCACTAATAATTTGAGTGACAATTTTAACAACTCAGTGGAAATCCAAAAATATTGTCACGTACATTACAGATGCTTACTCATATCCACAGAATGCGACGAAAGCTAAGATTAGATGAAAATGTTGTGACTTTTGCCAGCTTAGATTTTGTTGTTTTCTACCCCATGATTAAATATGCTAATATTTTTGTTTGTGCCAGCAATTAGAATAACATCTCACCAAAGCATATAGTTTACAAGTAATCTCTGAACCTTGTGGTGATTAAACCAGCATTACGGTGAAATATCATGTTTAAGATGTGAAAGCACAGTCTTCTATTGAAGTAGCATTGCGTCGTTGCCCGTCGGGGCTACATATCTGCATGCATCCTTGTGACGCAAAACTTTTGAGGTTGTCGAAGCATGCTTGTCTTTTTCACAGTTTTAACTGTTTGTTTTACTTTCATCTAGTGGCAGAAGCTATCTTTGTTATAACCTCAGCCCTCAAGGATGTTTGTGGAAAACCACCATCAGAGCGTCTTTTTCTTGACAAATACGGAAAAATATGCTTGTGCTTGGATGAGATTGTCTGGAAGGTGAGCGGCGTTTACTCTGTCCTCTGCTACTAAAGAAAAAATTACTTTCTCCAACTGATACTGAAGTTATATCGACTAGTGTATAAATGCAATTGCAAGAGTTAACCTTCATTATCCATTGTTTTTCATGCATGTTTCTTGAAATGCAATGCGTTTCTAATAAATTCATCTCCGGACTATCTATGTAATATGACTTGGTAGAGTACACCTGCATTCTATAGGTCCTTATAAGCATTGTCAAAGCATCAACTTGTTTCAGCTCTTTCTCTACACCTCACGGAAAAAGCTACGCAGGGATCGCAGAGTATTTGTAGCTCATAATTTGAGCATTGGTTACTTCACAGATCAGTGTGTCAATCATTACCATAGTCTTTTTGCATTGTGTTTCACATGTGACTTCTTTCGGACCAGAAAGTACCCTTTCATGCCTGTAACAGCACATTTTCGGCTCTCGCTAAATACTGAAATTATGGTCCAATTATACGCACATGTTCATGTATCAGCTGAAGTATTATTTCACATATTGAACTTGGTGGTTCGTGATTTCCTCCAATTATTTGACTTTCTGTGTGCAGGGTCTGTTGGAGAACACGGACAAAGACAGAATCAAGAGACTTGTACGACTGAAACCACCAGTGGAGTTTTAGTTAATTGTGTCTGTCATACTTTATCAAGTGTATAATGAAGACTCGATGAGGTTCGTGTCGCAGTTGGTATATTGACCGTGGCAAATGCAATAACGAATTGTTTCTCCTTGTTATCTTAAGTTCTTGTGTGGTTGCACCAAAGACTTGGGAAATCTTATTGCTGAAGATTATAACTGTTTCGCTACCAATGTCCGAGTTGGTTGAAAGTAGAAACAATACCGGCTACAATATCTTGATTCTTGACGTAATGTGCTGAAAATCTTTATGAATACTTCAACAAATTTGCTTATGTCACTCTTGAGAAAGGGATAATCTTAACCGAGCAAACATGGACTTAGAGATTGTTGAACCGACAATTTGGCTTTTATAATCGGTAGAAGGATTGTGACATGGTGGTTTTTTTCTTTTCATTCGAATCGTTTGTTCATTGAAGTTTCTACAGCAGAAACCAGAGGACGTTGGACTTGGTACACAGTACATACTGTTCATATATGCGTGTGCATTCAGGGTAGATTTTTTTCTTACACAGCCGAAATTGCATTAATAAGATAACCAACCCATTGAAGCATATAATAGTTTGTTCACAAAAATGTTTAGATCAATTACACAGAAAAGCATAGTGAGCAACGCTATAGGCGGCAAAAGTTCGTACCAGACAAAAAAAAAGTGTTAGAAATATTATTATAATAGTTTCATGATGGACAATAGGAACTACATTGTTAATAACTCACATTGCTTTAAAGATGTATTACTATTTAGGCTTTTGTATTTTAATAATTTGGCCTTTTCGTAGAAATAATTAAGGTGTGATCCGAATTTTGATATATATTATGAAACATGATGTGACGACAACTTAACAATCCAATAGATTACAATTACTTAGCCCCTAAGCTGAAAATCACAAATTAGAATATGATAAAATCAAGAAAATTGATGTAAGAAAATGACTAGTGAATACGTGGCGTCAACGCCACGTGGGAGCAGCAACCGCTGTTCGTCTTACCAAACAAAAGTGGAGAAGTCCTTTACGTTCTTAATTAATTCTAAGCCCCACAAACAACAACTCTTCATCAAAAGGAAGAAGGTTCAATTTATTTATCTTAGTTTTTTCTTGAAAACATCGTACAACTACAAACCAGGTTTTGAGGTTTTAGATTCGGTAAAAAAAAAAAAAAATGATGAGAGCCCTGATTTTTGTCCTAATAACGGCTCTCATTTTGTACAGTTCAGAATCAAGATCAATTTTTCCACGCCCTCAGGCTCTACCCTCATCCCTCAAAATCAACACAACCCAGGTACCAATATTTATTTATCTGTTTGTAAATATGTGATTGTAAAAAAATATGTTTTTGGGGGGTTTATTTAACTGAAAATTTATAAATAAAATTACATACATTGTGTGCAGAATGCAGGGTCATGTTCTTTTACTGTACACATAAGGACAAGTTGCTCTTCCACTCGTTACACAAGGGACCAGATTAGTCTCTCATTTGGTGATGCTTATGGAAATCAGGTACTACTAATCTTTAACTTATGGGCTTTTATCATTTTTGTTATTTTCAATGTGTTGATACAGAAACCACGTTCTAAATTGGATTGGATTAGTTAGTAATCCCCTGTTTTTCGTGGTTTGTAGAATAGGAAACTACGTTGATTTTGCGATATATTGGTGCATTTATTGACCAAGATTAGAGTTTCAAGTGTTGTGGGACTGTAAAGATTGTATCTTTACTTATGTTTCTGGATTTTGCGATATTTTGGTGCATCATTGACCAAGATTAGAGTTTTAAGTGCTGATTAGACTGTAAAGATTGTATCTTTACTTGTGTTTTATTGATTTTGCTGTATAGGTTTATGCCCCAAGATTGGATGATCCGCGTTCAAGGACGTTTGAGCGATGCTCCACGGATTCGTTTCAGATATACGGGCCTTGTACGTATGACATTTGCTATTTGTACCTCTACAGGAGTGGTTATGACGGGTGGATTCCGTATGATGTATCTGTATCCGGGTATAACATAAGGCCTGTCAGTTTCTACTACAATGTGGTTATACCGGCCAATATATGGTACGGGTTTAATTATTGTTCTGGTGGCAGAGCTACTTCATCGGCGATGAAGTGAGCGGTAGTAGCTTTTTGTTGTTATACGATGTGCGACACTTTATGACAGAGTAAATAAGGATTGAGGTTCAGTGATATGGGTCGTTTTTGTTTACCTGTGTTACGGTGACTAAGTACTTGTATCTGGATAATGGCTTTATATGTTCTTGTTTGTTTTTCACTGGGTCATATGAATTCGAAACTGGGATGTGCGATGTCGTGTGTTTTAATCCTAGTGAAATGTAGAGGAATCTGAAATGAATAAGAAACATCAAGGTCTTGTTAGAACTTAAATAAAAACACGTATTCATGTAAATACAATGCCTGTATATTCAGATGAGAAATAAAGTAATGAGCTTATCAGTGAGCTTTATTGGATATATTCTTGATATAGATATCTATGAGGCTAGTTTCTCTGTGCGTTAGGATGGATGCATGATCATTGGCATCCTTTGAATCGCAATTCTCGAGAATTTAGTTCATATCCCTTATTCAACTTCTCTACTACATGGTGGTTACTGTCCCCACAGTGATAATCAGGTGTTGAAACTACATCAACGTCGAGAATTGTTGGGTGTTGACACAAAATGGTTACCTTACAGCTGCAGTGGATATTTTTCGAAGCAGAGATTATTATGTCTCTCAATCTTTAGGTTCTAGGTATCAATCCACATGTTTTGCTGCAAGCAACACATGGAAATCATTGATGTATCAGTATCACTACAGTTTCCTCTGTGAACTCTACTTCTCCAAATGTTACACAAGCAGCTGGTCGGCTCTTCATGTTGAAAGGAATCGTATCAATTTTGTCCTAACAGCGCTGCTCCACTGCTGTCAACCCCCATATCTCACTTTGATCACTTGAGGTATCATATTTTGGACTATAAACGGTTGCAGCATTGTTCTTAACTGGGTTAAGAATGCTGCGAAATATTTCCTCATGCGGAGACATGTCTGAGGCAAATCCTGGTATCATCAAATGCTGTGAAACCCAAAAGCAGGCATCGTTTCAGTGATGTGAAACATCACGACAATTTCTGAACAGATTTGAGGGAAAATGGACTACTTTATGAAGGAATTAACTAGAATCTGTACTTTGGCCTTGTCTAAGGGAAGTAGATCAAAAGGCCCTCCGTGCCCGCAATCTGAATCTCTGAACTTAGCATTTGAGTGCTACGGTAACTAATTTGCAACGAACTGATCGAGCCATTGATAACTGCAAACGGCAACTTTAGCACTCCCGGGACGTTAGGTACCTGGATTACCTACATGTTCAAGTTCCAACTTTAGCACTCACGGGACGTTAGGTACCTGGATCACCTACACGTTCAAGTTCACATTGACAAACAAAATACACGGAGTGTATCTCTTTAGAGAATTTGATGGAACAAGAGTAGTAAAAACAAAGAAGTTTATGAGCCCCTACTTACAATTATGAAGAAATGTTTCAAGTTCATCAGTCATACAGTTTCCTTATAAACCTCACATGATGTTAAAATGGAAAGATATGGTAAATTACACAACTTTACCAGCTGTTTACTTTATTTTCAAAACTACCTGAACATATGTGTTGCAGTTATTAGTACTACATCGCCATTAAGTTGTACAGTTGCTACCTTCATGCTTTTAGTTTCCCTCAAACTAAATCAGTAAGTTGACATACCGTTATACACTTCATTAACATAGATAATAGTTCCATATACCAAACAATAAATTATGGCAATAAAATGTACTTTTATAAAAAGTTTGCGGCGGCGTGATAGCTTATTGTCACAGCAATAATTTGTTTTTTTTTCTTTCTATGGCGTAAAACAATGGGTACAAATAATTAAAATGAAACTTTAATAGAATTGCTGGAAAATTAAAGAACGTAAAACGTGCAGAATCTTCAGTTGTTCAGACAACCTTTTCCTGTGGAAGCGGCAGGTTCTCCTCGTGCCATGTGTAATGTGTTTACATGTATTGCAGAATTTTCTTGCAAGCTTGTGTGTTATTTTATAATTTGACATTGAAAATGTGAATTTAAAATAGCTTCATTCATTTTTCTAACTATTAGATTCTTATAAATTAATTTTCACTATGTAATTAATATATATATATACATGTGCGTCATCCTCTACGTCAGTTCAAATATATCCCACACCACACGTTAAATACAAATGTCAAAACATCACAAGTTTCGTTGTAACGTTATACCTTGTATGCAGAAAAGAAACTTTTATAACATTGATTGTATACTTCAATTTACAAAACAAAGTCAAAAGAAAAAAAAAATGAGGACCAAAACTATAAGTAATTAATTTTTTAAAACACTTGTTTATCATTTATTTTGTCCCTTTTCTTAGTTTTTCAAAGAAATATTTCAATTAGATTTAACCTTGCCAAAAAAGAATATTAGAAATACCAAGTATATTTATGTAACAAATGCACCACGAATTAACAAAGTAGCAAGTGCAACCTGGTAAATTGATATGTTATCTAACAGGAGAGTTATTTACCTACTCGACATAATACAAGGGCGATTTGTCAAATATCCTCACAATAATTGTATCATATGAATTCACAAATAAATTAATAACGTTCAATTCTATGCAACATTTGCCACCTAACTCGCCCGCCTCGCGGCTATAACTCCTGAGCATTGAGCCTCGAGTTGAAACTTTGTTCTTCTTGTTTTCCAAAACGCACATCTTCCTAAACATTTTCTTGTTATATCACATAGTTTTCGAGGTCACCATATAATGAAGTTAAATCACACAAAGTCAATAATGGAGAATTATATTCATGTACCAATGTCGAAAATACTCAATTTATTTCACAAGAAACGAGAAGATGTAGAATACTCTTAACATGCATGTAATGTCAAGTGCACGCGAAGCATTTCTTTGTTCATAATTAATATATGTTCTCTTGAAAATCGCAACCGTATTATGAGGGTAAAAACTATATATATATATATATATATATATATATATATATATATGTGTGTGTGTGTGTGTGTGTGTGTGTGTGTGTGTGTGTGTATATATACACATGTTAATTTCAGCTTAATGACAACAACTTAATATTTCACGTAGTGATTGAAGCTGATTAATGATGTCTACAATGGTGAGTTTTCCACAAGTTCCTATATGCATTAAAGTAACTAAATACGTACAACTATAATATTTCGACATTAATCGAATACTTTTGCAGGAACGTCTAATTATAGTTTTGGTGTTATGCATGGCTGCTAGTTCTGTAATGGGAGCCACAAAGATTTTCGATGTGATGAGCTATGGAGCGGTTGGAGATGGAAGAACTGATGATTCTCAAGTAAGATCACTTGCTATTGTAATAAGAGTTTGAAATATTATTTTTTACATTATTAAATTTAAAAGTTTATAATTTTGGGGTGGTCTTGTGAATATTCAGGCATTTTTGAAGGCGTGGAAAGAAGCCTGTCAAGCTCAATCTACAACACCAATTGTTTACGTGCCCCTAAAGAGGACTTTCTTATTGAAACCTTTGTCATTCAATGGTCCATGCAAGTCCTCTCGTATTTACATGCTGGTAAATAGCATTTTAATTTTTTCGTTTAGGGGAAAAACAACCAAACTCCTGAATTAAGACTCATTTGCAACTAACTTTGTTTTTCGTTTCCCTACCTTTAAAAATGTGAAACTCCTTCATTTTGCCGATCTAACGGTCAAAAATTTTGATACATATGTAAATCGTTACCGTAATAATGTGCCTTAAGGTGTTGTGGCTTTACTTTAGTAAAATGTCCGACACATGATTACCAACGTTCACGTGCCTTGCATATATATATATATATATATATATATTTTGTTAACCCTAAAAAATAAATAAGGGGTTATATGGGTTAAACAAAAGATTAACCCTTAAATTAGGGATTAATCCCTAAGACGATACTATCGTCACTCTAGTGTCACATACCTTACTATGGTATGACGTGGCACCCGAAGAGATAATAGAATCCCTGGGAACTCACATATCCTACTAGGGTACGATGTGACACCCGAGTGGACACCCAAGCGTCCCTTGGAAAGTCAAGATGAATAAAAATAAGATATCAACGTGGCATCGGAAAAAGAGTAAACCCCGATGGAACTTTAGAAAGTCAAAGCGCACGGAACTTTAGAAATTGACATAGTTGCATCATGAATACCAAAAGATAGTAGATATGATGTATTATTAAGTCATAAGAAGATTGTGATATATTAATGATTGTTATTCTTATTTAATTTAGGTGTCGGGAAATCTGGTTGCTCCTGTAAAATCGGGTTGGAATGGAAACCAAAGAGAGGCATGGATCATATTTGCTAGGGTAAATGGACTTGTTGTGAAGGGTAAGGGAGTACTGGACGGCCAAGGTCCCTCTTGGTGGCCTTCTATGCCTTGCTATGACGACCCAGCCCATGTGAGTAAATTACTAACTTATTATTTTGTTTTTAAAATAAATTCTTACACTTATAAATTTCATATCTGCCATTGTTTTTATTATATCTATTCTACATTGCTCATGGATAATCTTTATATAGACTCATCTTATAATAAGACCTTTTAAGAGAACTTTATATAATTCTACTCTTTCAACTGGTATAAGAATCTATTCAAGATTTCAAATCATCGTTGTAGTCTACACGTAGAAGTCATGACTCATGTGGCGTGTTGAGATCTATCTTGCACATATGAATTTGAGCTTATGCATCTAAGGTGATGAGGCTTTTTAGAGCAGGCATACACCATGAATGAATAAATGTTAGTTAGCCTGAATTCTTTCATATATTCATTTTGGATTTAAATTACAAATACTGAAACTAATTATGAGGATCTTATTTTGCGCAGGGTCAAAACTGCAAGGGGCCAACTGTAAGTGACAATTCTTGATATATCAATTAGTTTTTTTTGCCGTTTTACATAACGATATAACTCGACGTACTATTCTATACACACATATATGTATATATATATATATATATATATATATATATATATATATAAAACTTGAACCTATTTGAACAATCATTTAACAAGGCTGTTAATTAAAATATTTGTGCATTTTGCTTCTTGATTAATCATAGGCGGTGATATTCCGTCGATGCAACGGGCTCAGATTAGATGGAATCACAAAAATCGACGGCCCCGGTAGCCATATTTTGATTATGGCTACTAATGATGTTGTTGTCTCTAATGTTCGGATAATTGCCCCTCGTGATAGCCCTAATACTGATGGCATCGATATTGCTAGCTCAACTGCAGTACAAATCCGAAATTCTGTCATTGCAACAGGTAACAAAATTAACGGTTTCAATTATTAAAATTCATGTTTTTTCTTTATCCTACAATTTAGTTTACTAATGGAAAAATGTGACAACATGTAGGTGATGACTGCATTGCTATTAGTGCGGGATCTTCTAACGTTAATATTAGTGGAATAACATGCGGACCGGGTCATGGTATCAGGTCCAAAAATAAATTAATTATTTAGCATACAGAATAACGGTCATTGCGCGTTTAATGTTACACTAATTAATCAGTTAATACGCCACTTTATTTCAATACGTGTAAGGAAACATTTTTAATAATAAGATTGACTTATATATGGTTCTTAATATTAATTACAGCATCGGATCCTTAGGATCAGGAGGATTTGACGTTGTAGAAAATGTTCGTGTGAAGAACTGTACGTTGAAAGGAACAATAACTGGAGTCAGGATCAAGACTCTGCAGGTACTAAACAAAAATAATTCCAACTTCTTATTTGTTGTTATTCAATTTAATTAACTTTATTCAATTTATTCAACTGGTTGGTTGGCAGGGAGGACATGGATATGCAAGAAAAATATCATTTGAAGGAATCAAGTTTGAGGCAGTGGATAACCCTATTCAGATTGAACAATTTTATTGCCCGCTTAAAGTGAATTGCCAAAACTATGTGAGTACTTTTATTCTGAAATCAAATATCGATCGTTCGGGTTAAGACTTAAGAGTATCGAAATGTATACTCTCGTTCGCAATGTACACCCAAGAAACTTCCACTCTAAACTACTCGAAAATGCGTCTGGTCAACTTTTTTGCGAAATATTATTTCCAAAATAATTGTTTTTGCTGGAATATAAGCATACAAATATGGGAATTCGTTTTTGAACCTGATTTCAGCAAAGAGCCACTTTTTCCTTTCAATTGTTTCAAGTAATTCATTCTAACTTTTTATTTTCAAAAATCCTAATTTATACGAGATGATACCATAAATTAAAGACTAATGCTTTTTAGCGATCTAAGTATTCTGATATTGTATGGTTTGGAAGAAGTAAAAATATATTTCATGCTATTATTAAAATTATTTATTTATTTATTTACTGCAGACTTCGGGTATTGCTATAAGTGATGTGTCGTTCACTGGAATTACGGGTACTTCAATAGCAGAAAATGTGATTAATTTGAGCTGCAGCCAGAATATTGGATGCTCGAATATCAGACTGGATCGAGTTTATATTTCATCTACCACTCCTGGAAAGAAAGTGAACGCCTTTTGTTACAATGCTCATGGAAAAGCTACTCATACCAGGCCTAGCGCAGCCTGCCTTAAGCCATAAGCAATATTCAGTTTAGCAATAAAGGCATTGAAATGCCATTTCATTGTTCAATTTGATTTACCATGTTACTTGATGAACAACTTCATTATTGATTTAATTATATCCGACATTTAATGTAAATTTCCCTTTATAATGACGTAATATTATTAATTGAGCGAAAATTGTGTATTCCCATTTCCTATTCCCTTCTCTCTTCCCTTAATTATATAATAATGACATGTGGCATGTGTAGGCCCACATAAATTAAACCCCAACATTAATCCATTAAATTGATTCAATTAATCTATATTATGGAATTAATTATTGTCTTTCCACAAATAAAATCACATAAATCCCCCAAGTAAAGAAATCAAAATCTTTTACAATCAAAAATGAAAAAAAAATGTCATTCAAAAAACAAAATAAAAATACGTGAATTAAATACTGCTTTATAACTGTATATTTCATAATCTCTATAAAATTTTCAATCACGTATTTATCTGTTTCTTTAATTTCCAAACAGGTGTGAACTGTTCCCATGTTGTGCACACTTAATGTTATATATATCACATGCATAAAAAGCTATTAATTAACTATATTGATAATGTTATTTCTCAATTACGGTTTGAGTGTGCTCTTCCTCTCCTTGTAAGAGATCCAAACTTCGTCAAGTATTGCTACGTGCATAAGCTTTCATGAATACCAAGTTGCAATTTGTGTGAATAAGAATGCATGGATTGTCATGTATCTTCGGGGAAGTCGTTTGCTCTTGCACCAAATGAGAATGTCCTCTTTCCGTCGTATCTCCTTCGACCGAGGTGCCCACTTTCAAGATTGTATCGCGCTTGGTTGACCGATGCTCTACATCAATGATGATCAAGTTTCTCGTACCAAATAAAGTGGTCTCTTTCTTGACGCCTTGGTGATTACGGCTCCTTCCGAAAGCAAGATTTTGATTTCTCTCCGTGCCAATTAATTGATTACCTTGTTATAGCGGCTGCCAAAGAAAAAGAAAAAAAATGGGTTAATCAGTTTCCATAAGCAGAAAGCATGCCAAAGTAGAGAAAATATAAAGAAAAAAACGGTGTGATTTGTAGTCGCTCCAGAAGTACTGCAGCACGTAGATTTCAAAATGGTGTCCAAAGTTTTCATAAACTTGATGAAATCGCAGCAGCCGCACAACTTCCAAGCAAACACACAAATCGCAAAAAAATAAAAAGAAGAAACATTTAGCAGCAGGAGGACAGAAACTGTCTTTAGGTTAATCAAGAAAAACATAGGCCCCAACCCTTCCTTTATAGGTGAGGTTTGTGGTCGATCTTCGGAAGTTTCCTTCTCTCCCCAACCCAAACCAAAGAGTCACTTACCCAATATACGGGATTTTGTAAGGAATTGAGAAATCTCTTCAGTGAGAAATGTTGGCACCGAATTCCCCACATGGGGAACTCAATTATTGTTGGCAGCTACATGATTAACCAATAAATAATTGGGGCCAATGGTTTTAGAAGAAACCATGTACGGTTTCTTGTGGAGAATTGCCTATAAATAGGCAGTGGCTTTGCAAATGAAAAGTATCCAATTCACAGTAGCATTTGCAGTGTAAAACTCTTGTTTCCTCTTGTAATATTTATATATTTGTGTGAGGTGTATTCGAAGAGTGTTACAGGTAAAAAGGCTATGTGGGTATCGATTGGGTTGAGCGAGAAATTGTGTCGTTGTAACAATTTTCTATATAGCGTATTTTCGTTCGGGCCCCGTGGTTTTTTCTCCGGTTTAGGAGTTTTCACGTAAAATCCTTGTGTTGTTATATCGTTATATTTTATTCGTATTTTCTTCATATATCCACGATGGGCAAATCCTGGGGGTGCGTATTTGTCGACTCAAATACCTAACAAGTGGTATCAGAGCTCGGGTACTGTTGGAGGTGGAGCTTTTGTTGTGGTGGAGTTCTGGTGTGATAGTAGTGTGAATACGCGCTGATAAAGGCGGTTATGTCAGAGATAATTGGTTATTTAGCGGGACCGCTGTGACCCCACCAATTACCTGGGAACCTTGAAGTCCTGTCTAGAGAGACGAGCTATCTCTTTCCGGGGGTTTACTTTGTGCTATTCAAATCTACTTGAAATTCACCAAGGCTCGCCGGTGCAATGTCAGGGAGCAAAGCTACGAATATGGTGAGATTTGACGTTGAAAAATTTGACGGAAAAATCAACTTTGGCTTGTGGCAACTTCAAGTCAGGGATTTGTTGATTCAGTCAGGGTTACACAAGGCTTTAAGGGGGAGGGCTGTCGTTAAATCTAGCATCAGTACTAGTACGACTTCCGAGGCAGCTGGTATAAAAGCTGTAGTGGATGATGATGATTGAGAGGATCTAGATTTGCGAGCTGCGAGCGTAATTCGTCTGTGCCTGGCCAAAAACATTCTTGCGAACGTGCATGGGGTTTCTTCGGCAAAGAGACTCTGGGAAAAATTAGAGGAGTTGTACCAGGCGAAGGGCGTGTCGAATCGCATGTACCTGAAGGAGCAGTTTCATACACTGCGAATAGCAGAGGGTGCGAGTATTTCAGATCATCTGAGTGTTCTGAACGGAATCGTTGCTGAGCTTGAATCCATTGGAGTTGCAATTGATGAGGAGGATCAAGCCTTGAGACTCATCTGGTCTCTTCCAAGTTCATACGAACACATGAAATCGATATTGATTCATGGGAAAGAGAAAATCAATCTCTCTTACGGGCAAGCTTCTGTCTGAAGAGATGAGGCTTAGCGGGGGTAACAGTTCATATGTAAACAATGCATTGGTGACTTACGATGGCAGGAAGACAAACTCTAGGAGGAAAGTGTATTGGCAGTGTGGACAATCTGGCCACGTTAGAAGAAATTGTCCAACAAGGGGAGCCGGTTCGGCAAATGGCTTCGAGCCATCAAAGGAAAACACTGGAGGAGATACTAACATTGTTTATTGCAGTGACTCTGAAGTTCTGTAAGCGGCATGCTCGTCCTGATGGCATGAGACCCTAAAAGTTGCCATGAGACAAGACGTTAATGTTAGTGGGTCTAGTGTGCACAAGGGCATTGCTTTTGGCGTTAATGCAAGGTGTGGTATATTCATGTCGGCGGGCTGATGACTTCCGGAGGAGCCAAAAGAAGAAGTTGCACCATCCTATTAGCAGGTTAATGTTTGACATGGGTCGAAAAGAGAAATTCTCGGAATTGGTTTATTCTGAGTGGTTATGCTTTATGGTGGAGCATGGTACTTCTAAGAAGTATGACTGTGATTGCAGTGATAGCGGGAGCTATGGAGATCTTCGAAGGCGGAGTGGGTGTGCGATTGCCCAAGTCCGGAATGAAGATGGTTTTGAAGACGCGATTATACAGTCAGTGATAATCACATCTTCAAGGTGGAGATTGTTGGCACCGAATTCTCCACATGGGGAACACAATTATTGTTGGCAGCTACATGATTAACCAATAAATAATTGGGGCCAATGGTTTTAGAAAAAACCATGTACGGTTTCTTGTGGAGAATTGCCTATAAATAGGCAGTGGCTTTGCAAATGAAAAATATTCAATTCACAGTAGCTTTGCAGTGTAAAACTCTTATTTCCTCTTGTAATATTTATATATTTATGTGAGGTGTATTCGGGGAGTGTTACGGGTAAAAAGGCTCTGTGGGGATCGATTGGGTTGAGCGAGAAATTTTGTAGTTGTAACTATTTTCTATATAGTGTATTTTCGTTCGGGCCCCGTGGTTTTTTCTCCGGTTTAGGAGTTTCCACGTAAAATCCTTGTGTTGTTAGTATCGTCATATTTTATTCGTATTTTCTTCGTATATCCACGATGAGCAAATCCTGGGGGTGCGTATTTGTCGACTCAAATACCTAACAAGAAAGGAAGAAGGAAAGAAACTCTAGCAAGAAAAAAAATAGCATATATGTGCACGAATTTGCTAGAACAAAGGAAGGAAGTTTTCCTCCAAAATCCCCTGTTTCATGCGGAACAAGTTGAAAGATATTTTTTTCTTCCGAAATCTTCCAAAATTTTATTGCCTTCCAAAATAGAAAATGAAATGAAAAGGAATGGGCAACAAAAAAGAATTCCTTTTAAAGAAACAAAAGTGTTGGTGCAAAAGAAAAAAGAACTCTCGATGCTCTGTTTTGGAAAGCCAATAGAGAAGTCCGTTAATTTCAAAATGAAGGGATGGTGCAGTTATCCTATGTCCTTGGTTCACATAAACCGTGAGGGTGGGTCCGAATAAATAAAGGAGCAAAAAAAAAAAAGAAAAATGGAATCTGGTGTCCGCCAATTTGAAATAGCTGAACATGGAAAAGTTGACTAATGATAATGGTCCACCTAAGCCCTTAAGATACAGGTCAAAAGGAAATGATGGAGATTGAAGCTATATTATTCAACATTAAGGTTTTTGTTGCATTTTGTCATGTCAAATAAATTGTGACTCGTCCGCGACATGTTTACGCTATGACTGCGCGAGCAAGTCACAAGGGGGCAATTTGTTGACACATAAAATTTGTGTCTAATCAAATGACGACATGTGGAAAACGAATATATTGATTATCAATTTAATTTTCTATTTTATGTTGGATTTATCATAAATTTATTTCCAAAGTAAAATAGTTCAATTTATTGATTTTAATATATATGTTGGATAAATTAAATGATGTCTTATTTATTAATTGGAGTTAAATTATCCAATTATATTAAATAATGACAAGTCTTGTAAATCAAGAAAAATAAATAAATACATATATTATTTAATCCTAATATTTTGAAAGATTAAATAAATATATTTATCAATTTTCAAGACATAGAAAGTCTTCCTCTCTAAGACTCAATATTCAAGAAATATCAAGAAGATTCATCTAGGTCAAATCTTTCAAATCAAGAAATCGTAGACGCGATCTCAACCGTCCATCTCATCAGGAGATCCTGATTGAGATTCACTTTACAACTATAAATAGAGAGGCCCTGAAGAACAAAAAACACAATTCAACATTCAAGAATTCAGAGCAATGAAGTTCAAAAATCCTCTCCAACAAGCTAAACAATCTTCAAGGCATTCTTCAACAATGTTCAAGGTGTTCTTCGTGAAGAACTTCTTTCAATCCGCCGTTAAGTCTCAATTCCATCCAAAAATCGTTTTTGAAGATAGCACTTCTGCCGAGGAAGATCAAAATCCAAGAAGTTCAACAAATCCAAAACCAAGTTCATACCGTTCTTCCTTCGTCTTCAAGTCAAAAATCCGTTTAATCCGAGATGAAGTCACAAGACCCTCGAAAAAACCGTTTTTGAAGATTGAAGTCCATTCAAGAAGATAAAAAACCCAACAAATCCAAAGAATTGAAGACGAAGATCATATCGTTCTTTATCAAACCTTCAAATCAAATTCCAAATCAAGTTTCCGTTCGATCCGAGATCAAGTCGTCAAGCCCTCGAATCAACGTTTGTCAAATATCTAAGTACTTTGAAGATCAAGACTCCTCAAAAGAAGATTGACATTCAACAAGTTCAAGACGAAAATCAAATTGTTCGTTGCAAATATCAAGTCAAGTACATCGTCAATTCAAGATCAAGCTTAATGCCCTTGGATTAACGCTCAATTCAAATACACGTGGAAGAGATCAAAATCAAATCCACTCAACTTGAGAAAAGAATCAGAGGATCAAATAGAGAGATTGCACCACAATTGTACTTTAAATTTACTCAAATTTATTTTGTAATCTTTTCTTGTCTTTTATTTTTAGAGTTCAAGAATTTGCCGTTACAGTATCGAACCCAATATTGGATCGTATATATAATCACTATAAACTTCATTTAATAAAAGTTTGAATTTATAATTGATGTGGAGACACTTCGTCGGCTGAGTGAATACTTCTCGTTAAACTGGTTCATGGTTACAAAATCGCAAGTCAAAATCTAACAGTATGAGGAAAAGTTTAGGGTCAAATTCTAGTCTCTCAAAATCAAACTCATAGTCGAATCTTAGGGATCAATATGAGAGTAGAGGTCGAATTCAATATCTATAGTCATAGCTCGAAACTAGGCTAAGGACAAATTTGAAAATTGGCATACATATTCATGCAGGGTTTAGGAGTTTATATTAACGATTAGCTTCAAGGTTTATGCTTTAACTTTGAGATTAGTTGTTGGTTTTCTGATAATCAACGAATCTAGAGATAGAAACTAGGAAGGTTGAACAAAGGCTTGAGATAGAAATGATCATTTTGTGTCAAAACGGTTGTTGTTGTTGTGTAGGTCGAAATGTAAGTCATATCGAATTCAGCTTACAACTATTTCGACCTTCGAGTCAATTGCATCGCTCAACAGGTGACACACGTATTCTCCAAATAATGGCATATCTATAGCGCCTGTTTGTGGCTAAATACACTATCGTTGTAGTTCAGATTTTAAAGGTCGAAAGTGTGGGGATTGAAAGGATTTAGTACTTTTTTAATGCAGAGATTGTCAGTTTAACGCATCATTAACGGGCATTTACATCTTTGTGCGTTCAACATTCTCCTATAAATACGCTGCATGAGTCCGTCATTTGTCACTTTTAACATTTTGCAGAAGAGTGAGAGCTTTCATTGAAGATCGAATTAGGGGCCAAATTAGAAACCAAATTGTTCATTTAAAGGTAAAAATCTATTACGATCTTCGTGCCAAGATCCTGGGCTGCGGGATCTCCCATCATGATGCTTCATTTATAATTTTGACCTTTATTTGTACTCTATCCCTTTCTAGTGGAGGTCGAATTCAATCTTCACGTTGAATAACATGTGATTAACTTTCCATTGATGATGTATTAATGCAGGTGGAATTCGATATTAGGTAGTAATCATCCCCATATCCCATAATACAATATGTTTAAAATCAGGATTGATGGGTGTACAAAAAGTACTATCCTCATGAATAAGAACTAATTATTGTACTTGACATGAGTCTTTCCGCTAAGATAGATGTTGATCTATTATCTTGGCTCATTAACTCATATCGCACTTTACAATGTCAATAATCACTAGCTACTAAATGCTACTAGGCTACCGGAAAATATAATTACTTGCTATTAAAAAAAAGCCATGAGGGATAATAAAGTAATTAATTCCCAGTCTGAAATTGAAACACATATTAATTATTAGTGTTAATCACGTTATCTTGAATGCTTTAGTCCCAATAATTTAAGATAAGACATGTATCAATCTCAAATTACCAATAATAAGTTCGGGATATCCTGAAATTAATTCTCCCAAGAGATCATCAATCTTTATATATTTAGCCACTGCCAAACCCCTTGAACTAAGTTTAATTGTTTGGAAGATTAATTGCACATTTTCTTCAAAAATTCTTATAATCAAATAAATTACATTTCCAATGGTATGCGAATCCGAATAATTTTTATTATTATAATACATCATTATCAAGATTCTTTATATTATTTACGTAGTCGTTTATTTAATATTATTTTTTTGAATGTCACTTGCATGATTTTCTTGATTTGAGAATTATATTTGTTGCAGGAATTCTTGCCATTTATTTTGATATTGTGCTCGACATATTTATTGGTCGGGTACCAAATACCAATATGGCCCGCCTGCCGTAATAGCTCAAGGCACGTCACTAGATGTCACCAACTATGGAGCTGTAGGAGATGGCCTAACAGATGATTCTAAAGTATTTAATCTTCATCCCCAAACAATGTTTTATTTCATTATTTTATGAATTAATATATATATATATATATATAATATACACATAGAAAATAACGATCGTTAATTATTTTTCCAAACCTAGTAATTATCTCATATAAAGAGCTCCAGTCTAATTGTTTCCACATTCATCAAAAAAAAAATTAATTGTTTCCACGAAAACATAAGAGCTAATGTCAAATACTCAACTGTTTCATTGTGCTATGTGTCACATTGACATATTACCACATATAGAAAGTATCGCAAATACCGATCTTTCTTTAAGCTTTCTTCAATTTACATGAAATGTATACACAAACATCTTTCCAATTGCATACTATAGTTTCTTTGGAGTGAACAACATTCCGCTAGTATGCACATAATATTTTATTGCATAAAAGTTAGAAAAATTGATGTAATTTTAAGTATGGAATATTTGTCAAAAACGTGTATCTCTTACAAGTGAATTTGTGCAAGAAAAATCCCCCAAAATAATAATAATAATAATAATTGTTCTGATTTTTTTCTAATAATTCATGCGAAAATCTGAATAGGCTTTTCAGTTGGCATGGCAAGCGGGTTGCCAGATCGTTACAAATCAAGTCAAAATAACTGTACCCGGTAGGAGATTTTTGGTGTACCCAATCCAATTATCAGGCCCATGCAAATCCCGAGTTACATTTGAGGTAATAAAAATTACCTGATCCATTGAAAGTAAAAACAAGATGCAATATATTTTTTCTAATTATGAATTAAATTATTAATTTCTCCTATATAAGTTAATCATTATTGAAACATAATTATGTTATTATGACAGATACTAGGAACAATTGTCGCACAACCAAGAACTGCATGGGCAGATCAGGGCTTAGAAGAATGGCTCTGCTTTTATAAAGTGGACGGGCTAATTGTGATTGGGTATGGTCAAGGACTGATTGATGGTCAAGGAGATTCATGGTGGGGCCAAGTGAGTTCATATATTCATCAAATTTATTGTGCTTTTTTTTTTGGCAAAAAGGTCATGTATTAATTAGTTAATTACTTCTTCATTTCCAAATTATATATTCTACTTAATATTTAAAACTATTTTAACACTCATGATTCAACCAATTTATCATTGATTACAGAAGTTTGATGAGTATATTATATGTATCGCTCTTTGATTAGGAAGTTAATTGATATTTAATTTTGAAACATAAAGAAAAATTGAATCATTTTCTTTTCATTTCATTATATTTTTGGTGCTTTCTAATGCCAATTCAACTATTTTTGTTCTAGGTAGGTGAAGCGCGACCAACCGTAAGTCCAGATTTGAACCTTACTCCAATATAATGCTAGCTAGCCACTTTTTGTAATAGGGCTTCATTATTATATAATCATATTCATATACTATTCTTTAATGGAAATCTGTGTTTTTCTTAAAAGCTATTTTAATTTACTAATAACTATCGGAATATATATGTGCGGATTTTCAGGCATTACGATTTTCGAATTGTAACAATCTACAAGTGATCGGATTGAGACATATCAACAGCCCAAAGAACCATGTTTCGATAACACAATGTAATGTTGCAACAATTTCAGGCCTTCACATGATTGCCCCTGCCACTAGCCCCAATACAGATGGAATTGACATTAGCGCATCAACAAATCTCAACATTAATAACTGTACCATGGAAACTGGTACCTACTAAATAAAGCTACACATTTTTCTTCATTAGTTCTTTCTCATATACTACATTTTTTGACATGCTAATTTACCAACTCGGTCGATTTCTTTTTGTTTTTCTCTCTCGTTAAAAGGAGACGATTGTATCGCCATCAATTCGGGAACCTCAGATGTCATAATATTCGATATAACATGCGGTCCTGGCCATGGAATAAGGTATCGCATGCTAATGATATTTTACTCTCGAGTTTTTGTGAAATAGATACATTAAGTAATGCCTTTCAACTAAAAGATAAATGTACAAAATTACTTGTATTTTATTTAATAAACATATCTCCTTGACAAAACAAAAATGTAAACACCCCTTCGCACAAAACTTCTGTTAATTATAGTATTTTTGACGGTTCTATAAAGATATATATACACATTGGTTAATTTTACTTACTAATTAGTTAATCTGCCACATTATCATTTATCAAAACTAGCGAAATAGTTTGTCTTTTTATTTTTTTATACGAATATAATGTGCCTATTTATCCCGACAACCGTAGTACTCCAATATATATATATATATATATATATATATATATATATATATATATATATTAAATCACCATTATAAATTGGTTATAATATATTGATGTACATCGATTTCTTGGGAAAAAAATTTGTTTTGTCCATTAATTTGGCTACCTCGCCATTTTTGTCCATTATTTTGGCAGTCCACCAAATTTGTCCATTATGTTGGTATTTTTAACCAATTTTGTCCAGGTTCCTAAACTGCGGTGGTTTCCGGCGGAATTAGCTGACGTGGCCACCGTTGACCACCCAGCCCTAATTTTGACCACCAAAAATAAAAAATAAAAAAATTTACTCCACCTGGAATTGCCAACTCAACTCAACTCACCCGTGAATTTCTCAAAAGATTAAGGATCAAAAAATAAATAACAATAATCCCAAAAAAGATGCATCCCGCCACCACTCCCCCGGCGGCGCCACCGCCTCCTCCCCGCGAAACGCTCGACGAAATAACAGAGCTCCTCCGCCTCCTCCTCCACTCCACCCTCTCCATCACGTGCTTCACTTCCCGATGGCAAATCCTCCGCACCAAACTCACTTCCCTCAACCACCTCCTCGCCGAAATCTTCGATTCCCTTCACTGGTCCGATAACCCCCTCCTCCTCCCCATCCTCCCCACCCTACTCGCCACCCTCCGCCGTACCGAAACCCTAAGTCGCCACTCCTCCGACGGAGCCGGAAATCGCGGCAAACTCCTCATGCAATCCGACCTTGACATGGCTGCCGATTGGCTCTCCAAGAAAATCTACGACCTCGACCTCCTCTTCCGCTCCGGCGTCCTCCACCAGTCCACCGCCATTGTCCTCTCCCGCCCCGACGCCGCCAATTCCTCCAAAGAGGACCTCGCCTTCTTCGTCAGGGACCTCTTCACCAGGCTCCAAGATCGGGGGGATCGAGTTCAAGGGGAAGGCTCTCGATTCCTTGATTCAGCTCCTCACGGAAGACGAGAAATCTGTCGTTGTTGTCGCGAAGGAGTTTGGTGCGGAGGATTTGCCATCTGGAGTAAATTTGTTTTTCCCAGGTGGAGTAAATTTTTTTTATTATTATTTTTTGTGGTCAAAATTAGGGTTGGGTGGTCAACGGTGGCCACGTCAACTAATTCCGCCGAAAACCACCGCAGTTTAGGAACTTGGACAAAATTGGTTAAAAATACCAACATAATGGACAAATTTGGTGGACTGCCAAAATAATGGACAAAAATGGCGAGGTAGCCAACTTAATGGACAAAACAAATTTTTTTCCCCGATTTCTTTGATTTTTTGTTTTTTGTGTATTAGTATTGGGAGCTTAGGCAGAAGCGGAGGGTTCGAACAAGTGGAAAGAATAAATGTAACTAATTGTAATTTTATTGGATCTCTGAATGGAGTGAATATCAAAACATGGCAGGTAATATATAATATATACTTAACAACAATTGTGAAGCCAATAATTAAATGTAAATAGACATAGCATTTTGTCACAATAATTGTTTTTTGAATTTTCTTGCAATAGGGAGGTTCAGGCTTTGCTAGGAACATCAGTTTCTCTCAAATAAACTTCACGGCAGCTGATCACCCTGTTGTCATCAACCAGTTTTATTGCCCTCACCAATCATGCAACAACTATGTAAGCAACATTTTTTTCTCATATTTCCTATTGAATCCATATCTCATTTAACGCTCAAGCTTTTCGAAAAGAAAAAAAAAAGTATATAATAACTTAAATATCCGCGAACACACTCTCTCACGTGAAAAAAAGACTATCAATTCTTTGGCTACTTATGTTACTAGATTTTATTTTCATCAAAGTGGTTGATGTGGAATTCGTCGAACTCGTAATATTTTCTTATGTCTAGCTAGTTCTAGTATCATATTGAACTGTGAGTTTGTTTTCTTCTGATTGTTCAATATTCTTAATTTGATCAGACATCCGCCGTTCAAATTAGTGATATTTTCTACTCTGGACTTCGTGGTACGTCTATATGCAAGAACGCTACTGTCAGCTTGTTGTGTAGCAACACCGTTCCGTGCACGAATATCATAATGTCCGATGTGGACATAAAATCAGCGGACATGGTTACTCCAACAACGTCACAGTGCATGAACGCTCATGGACAAGCCCAAAACATTTTTCATCCTGATATGAGTTGCTTACAGATATAAATTTATATCTAAGTTATAGAGGAACAAAATAATAATCGGCATGTGACTTCTTTTTTGGAGTTTTTATGCCATCATGTGTATACAGTCATACTTATTCAGTTGAATAAATTGATCTTCTGGAATAGTGATCTTCTGCATTTACTTATAGTGTGACGTTAGTATTTGAAAATGTAAGTGTTAGCAATAGTGCGCCGGAGATAAATGGAAATCACCAAAAGTTATATAAGTAATACTTAATAGGCAAAAGATAACTAGGATCGATGAGATCACTAGTGGGCCGCTCGAGTAAATTAGATGAGATCACTAGATAACTAGGATCGATGAGATCACTAGCCATCTTACTTGTAGTGGTGGAAAAGGTTAGACATACGTGAGTCGGATTCGTATGCAAATCTAGTTGTTGCATGGTGCACCCCTCTAATCAAAATGTGGGAAATACTTTGTCTTTCAGCAACCATTTGTTGAACTTTCTTGGATGTTCCTTCTTATTTCAAGTTTCAAAAGTACCATATTTAATAGTCCTTATATGTTATTCGTATTAATACCTTCCTTTTTTTTGTTTTTTTTTAATGACACACACACACAAAATAATGTATCAGGTCTCAACGGTTACTACATAATCAAATAAAAGATAACACACATGCAAAATAAAAAGAACTTGAAAGACATAGTAGAATATTGTTTTTAAAACTGATGATAAGCTCTTGCAAATTGTTCTTCAAAAGTGGCAGGGGGAGGTGATGGCGCGTCACCGTAGTCTTCTCCGTTTCCAACAGGGTCTGGGAAAGCACCAAAGGCACCAGACAACTCAATGGGGAGCACCACACTTTGCTCGATAACATCTGGGTACCGTGCAGCTTCCTTCCAGGTGAAGACGATGTTCAAGTCCTTATATAGAGGCAACCCCTTCTTCCGGAAAGACTTGTGAAGTAATCGTTCATTAATTTGGTAGGTTAAGTTAGAATTATGGATATACAAACTTTCTTGACAAGCTGACAATGAAACGCACTTTCTCTATCAGCATGTTTGGATACCTAACCAAAGTTATTAGTAAGGATGAGGCTGAATTATTATGGGTAGATAAGGCATGATTTTTGCTGTTATAGCGGGCTCCCAGTATAAATGGTGATCACATCCAAACGTGATATAAAAGCTTACTATTTTAATAATATGGGGTTTTGGGGGAATCCAAATGAGTTGTATGTGTCCTATTATATTGGAGGTATGGTATTGATGTTTGAAGAGATATTTAAGTAGAATAATTTTAGAGGTGTGGAGAAAGTAGAGATTAACATGTTTATATATAGGAATACTAATATCTAACTTCAATAGATTGTTTTCTTAAATATTTTGAGTTGGTTACAAACTCTACTTATAGGTTGTATTTATAGGTGCGGTGGGATAATCTATCTGAATCCTCCTCTAAATAACTATCCTAGATTAGTCTTTATAAATATTTTTTCGAGACTTCTCTAGATTTTTCTAGAAGATTCTTTTTAATTATCAATTATGCATATCTAGAAATGTTTCAACTATATGTATAAGCCAACACTGAATGAGAATAAAATAGAATGATGTAGAAAATCACTGTCTAATCTTTCTCCTTTATGCATCTCTCATATGCTCGAATCTACTTTGAAGAAATTGAAGATTTTCTCTTGGAAGTGCCTTTGTGAAGATATCGCTTAGGTATTTCTCCATAAGGGATAGTATTTTCATGTAAACATATACACTTGTTTGAACTTGTCTTGATAGAATGTGTTTTATTCAATTAAGCTAAACCAAATTATTGTTCATTGTTATAACTGGTTTGCTATCAGTAAATCTCGATAAATTCTTTTATTTGTTCTCCCATATCTTTGAGAATTTTTTTAAGTTGTATAGCTTGACGTCTTCGAGAATTGTATTGCATCATCGCCATCGGCAATGCCATTAATTAAGGCTTGAAACCAAATTCCTCCTAGTACATGGTGTTTAACTTATCGAATACCTTTTAGATAAAACATAACTGAAATTCGATTGGCGGTGATTGCTTTTTATTGAAACTAAATATTCCTACTTGTATATAGATTAGTGTTGTCAGTACCAGACCGAACTGGTGAGACTACTGGTTATTGGTTCAACTGGTCGAATTGATTCAACCATTGGTTGAACCGGTTAGTACGGTGAACGGATTATGTATTTCAAACTTCAATTATATAACAAAATACTCAATTTACATAACACCGTGAAAAATATTTGAAGTGACTAATATTTTGTTATATTATGAAAAATAAGAATATGATTATCACAATACTATGAGTTGAGTTGAAATTGTAACCTTCAACAACTTTTTTTTTAAGTAGTGGAATTCATTGAGCGTAATAAGTGGGTGTTTAATGAAGAAAAAAGAACTTTGGGCCGTGGACTTTATATATAATGGAACAAGACCAAAATGAGTTTTCTGCGTATGTGCTAGGTTACTTGGGTTTTGACTTTTGGATATTAGACTAAAGGTCTGGTATATTTAAATGTTTGGTGGGCATGCCCCGTGATATTATCCAACGGGTTTTGATTTTATGGCCTTGACTTTGAAACTTGACATTACCATTTGAGCTAAAGACATTTTACCATTCAGTTAGATATGACGAGTTAGTGAAATCAATATGATGAATCTTCGTATTATTATCATTGAAATTGTTGCTGTCATTCATAAGTCTTGGGTAAATCATGTTACACCCTTGAATATACCAAGTTTTTCATTTTACCGTCTAAAAGTAGCAATGTGCCCCCTATGACATGCCAAATACCCCATTGACTATCTTATGAGAAAGAAAAAAAAAGTAGTTCAAAACAAACGTCTAATCAACAATAGAGGGGTATTAAGCTTTCAAGGACACATTGATACTTTTGAAATTTTAGAGAGCAAAGTGAAAAACACGATATAAATTAAGAGGCTTAACATAATTTACCCTTTAATGATAGTTTCTAATCTTTTTGTAGAGATAGTTCATAACTATATTTACTGCATATCAATGATCTATTGAAGAATTAAATGAATTATGCTATATAAGATATCGATGTCAACACAAGCGACCAGTAGCAAATTTAATGAAAATGGAACTGAGGATACATTTAGTTGTCTGATACAAACTCAAATATGAGGCAATAAAATTCATTAGTGTCAAATTACCTGATAACAAAATTGCTCCAAATCATTAATATCTTAGTTGACATTAGAAATAAGTGGTTGATGATAATGTCCTTATATATACTAGCCATTAACCAGCCTTTAACAATCAGTAAATTAAATTAAGCAGTCTTCAAGCCTCTCAATCTCAAACAATGGTATAAATATAATAATTAATAAGATTGTTGGAGATAATATATATAAATATTAAATGTCTACCTTCTCTAACAATTTAAGCTTTTAGATGAAATGACAATTCAATAAAGATAAATAATACACTTACGTAAATAAATTCGTGAAATCAGTAATAAATTTTACCATTTTATTTATTTCTCAATTTTGTATTATTAAACCTGCTGCTTCTTAACCATGTTAATTAATTTTGCACATTTTCTGGTTAGGAGTCTTGATTAAAAAGTTTTCATTGCAGGAAACATTTATCCAGGTATTGGTCTTGTGCTTGGCGTTGCTGGAATCAAGGATGATCGATGGCGAGCATCACGAGCATCATCGACCGCATCATCCAACTCCCTCCCACGGGCACCATAAACCCCCAACCGGCCATCACTGACCGCCTCACCAAACTCCCCCTCATGGGCACCATAACCCCCCATCCGGCCATCATCGACCGCCTCATCAAAGTCCCCACCACGGGCACCATAACCACTCGACCAGCCATGACAACAACACACATGATGTCATGCTACTTGGAGCTGTTGGTGATGGCAGAACAGATGATGCTAAAGTAATCACAGTTCCAACTTCTTCAAACACTAGTGTGTAACACTTTATCAACTTTAGTTTATGAGATTCCAATCAAGTTTTTGCATATAAATATGAGTCATTTGTTTGGAAATAAAACTACAGGCTTTTCAAATGGCATGGAATGCAGCTTGTGAACAAGAGTCGAGCCTTGCCACAGTAAGTATACCAGGTGGTAAGACGTACTTGGTGTCTCGAATCAGATTCGTAGGCCCATGCAAATCTCCCTACATCACGGTTGAGGTAAAACAAACCTCGATAAATCCTGTACTATAATAAAGTTTATCGCACTAAACTTCTATCACACTTTCATGAAATGTTAATCATTCAGAAGACTAAGTGTCTTTGTGCTCTAATATTTTACAAGATCTTAACGGGACAAATTGATACAGATTCTTGGGAAGATTGTTGCACCTCCACGATCAGCATGGGAAAATAAGGAAGCAAGAGAGTGGATGACCTTTCATGGGGTCGACGGGCTCACTGTGCAAGGCAATGGAGAAGGACTAATTGATGGTAGAGGAGAATCATGGTGGAAATATGTGAGTTCTTTCAGTTAATCAACACTTGCCTTAGATTCTCAACCTCAATATCGACGAACTTCTCGTCAAACTCCCATCTTTTGATATATTTGTCCGCAACTAGACCCCTGCAGTACCAGCTTTTTGACACAGTTCTATTCCTTTTTGGTTTCAGGGGCGCAGCAGCTCACGACCCGCTGTAAGACTAATCATTTCCAGGCTTCTATCCCTTTTACCTAATACTATCGTCTTATGAAAGAAAACACTGGATTTGTATAAGCCTTCGACAAACTTATGTTCCTATGGTGATGAACCTCTCAGGCACTGAAGTTTTCTCATTGCAACAAATTACAAGTCAGCGGATTGAAACACAGCAACAGCCAAAATAACCATATTTCAATCAACTACTGCCATGGCGTAACCATCTCAAAATTGGACATATCTGCACCTGAAAAAAGTCCAAACACCGATGGAATCGACATCAGCCAGTCAACCAACCTTCATATTTACGACTGCACTATGGCAACTGGTACCTTCTCAATTTAACATCGTATCTTCTCTTACCACGTAATTTTTACCTACTTTATAACTCATTTAGTTCATTTTTCCTGTCACTATTGTAAAGGGGACGACTGCATTGCCATTTGTGGAGGAACTTCGCATGTTACCATATCCAATATAGCTTGTGGTCCTGGGCACGGAATAAGGTATATTTCTTGAATCATTCCGTATCGGCACAGATTAAAGCCAGTCTAGCCCAATCCATGAATTTCGTATACTTGGCTAAGATAATCGTCCTAATCTAATTTTGGGATTTCTATTCTACCTTTTGACAGTATCGGAAGTTTAGGGAAGAAAGGGAATTATGACGAAGTCGAAGCAATACACGTAAGCAACTGCACTTTTACTAGAACTCAGAATGGGGTGAGAATCAAAACATGGCAGGTACGTAACAACTCACAAACTGAGCAGAATCATTAAAAAAGTTGTTATTAGCAGTATAAAGGTCAAACCTGTTATCATTGTTGTTCTTCTTCAGGGAGGCCGCGGATTTGCCAGGAATATCACGTTCTCAGGAATAACCTTCAAAGAAGCTAGAAACCCCGTTTTTATTGACCAGTATTACTGCCCTCACAAGACGTGCACTGACAAAGTAAGCATCCAATTTGTCTACATTCTGCACTCTACTCCAGAAATTCAACGTTCTTCAATCTAAAATTCGACTTTTCAGTCTGTTACCTACTTATCTGTTTATATATCTGATTCCAAATTCACCATTCCTTTGTTAGGCATCTAATGTCAAAGTTAGTGATGTGAGATTTAGCAGCCTCCGTGGAACAGCTAACTGCCACAACGCCACAATTAACATACACTGCAGCAAAACGGTTCCTTGCACTAATATCGTACTGGATGACATCAACATTAGATCAGCTGATCCAAATATTAAACCGTTCGCCAGCTGCACCAACGTTCAAGGAGAAACTCATACATTAGAACCAGGCCTAAATTGCTTAAA
The DNA here is from genome assembly GCA_948329865.1 of Linaria vulgaris. NCBI lineage: Eukaryota > Viridiplantae > Streptophyta > Magnoliopsida > Lamiales > Plantaginaceae > Linaria > Linaria vulgaris. The sequence continues at coordinate 101,852,509 of OX415254.1, read as the reverse complement.
GAATATATGATTCGTTACAGATTGTAATCAGAAATATTCAGAACTTGTAGGCCGAAGTGAATACCTTCTGTGCTTTGTTTTGTGCACCAAGTTCGTTATAAACAATGATACGAAAAAGCTGACTACTTAAAGTTTTTCGTTAGCATGGTTACTAGAAATTCTTAGTGTCGTTAAGTGCATAACTATGAAAAGCTATATTATACATTTCAAATTACAAAAGATTGGTTACAGAGCTACGAAAGCTGATAAATTCAAATTATCATATTATTGTACATATACAACACCACGTCTTTTTTCCATGAGAATACTGAACAAGAATGCATCATACTCATGGATGAAGTAATCGGAATGACAAATGGTTACGGTTGCGGAAAGCGGAGAAAGTCGGGAACCGTCGGTTACCTTTTGAATCAAAGTAGCGACGAGCCGAGTATTACGGCTAAAGGGGGAGAAGCTTTGCTTCGTAGACAGCTTCGCTTCCTCGTCGCTTCTTTCTGGCGACTAGCTTCTCAAGTGGGTCACGAAGAGTATAAGAATAAGCAAGGAATTTCCTTACTTATGTGATTCTTGAGCAGGTCGGATAAATCATTACAGCGGATCATCGTCGATATAAACCTAGATCCGATACCATTGATTCTGTTGGAGGAAGATCCGCAGGGTTGAATAAGCAACAATAAAAGAAGCTCTTTTTCCGCCCCTACAGTCTCGTCACCGCAGTAGAGTTTAACGTCACCGCAGTAGAGTTTAACCACCAAGTTCGGGATGGATTGGTGTTGTTCCTCTACGCCCAGGACACCTGAATATCAAACCATGAACGAAGAAAGGCGTGCGTTGGTATAGAATCTAGAAGCAATCGGCTAGTAATCAGTCATTTATAAAGTCAGCGTGGTTTTCTGCCACTGAGACTGAACATCCACCTGTCTTTGGTGATCTGTACCTCGAAACAGACCTTATACAAGCAAATTGAAGTTTCATTGAATGAATGAAAATCATAATTTGAATAAGAGTATGATAGTAGATTACTACTGGACTTTTTTTCTGCAATTCTATGGGCCACTGGCGTATCTGTGTAGGGGCTGGGGGGGGGGGGGGGGGCAGCCCCCCACATTTTTTCTGAAAAAAAAAATCGGATATATATATATAATATGTAGTGTTAGGAAAGAGAAATGGAGCAGAACATATGGTATTTCATTCAAAACCTTAGTTAAATAGTAAATTGCGAAACTCCCTTTTTGTTATATTTAGTAAGAAAATAAACCCATTTGTTATTTTAATTTGCAAAAAAATCCTTGTGGTGTTAAAAAATAACAAACAACTTTATTCTACACTTAATTAATTCGTATGTGTTGAATTTGATCATATCTTAATATATTTCTTGGATACGCAAAGAATCAATGTTGTTCAAATTAAATATATATACGAATACCTTATATCATATTTGTGACGAAATATTAGCTTCAAAATATGTAAAAACGAATATACAAAGTGTACCAGATTTTTCTTTGTTTTATCTCGGTCAAATATGTCTAAAAATTTTAGTCTATAATATTAACCTTGATACATATATATTTGATAAAAAAAAATGTTTGTTTGGTTATCGTTGTTGTTATCGTAAATACTTATTAGTGAATTTTTCGGTTAAAAACTAAAAGTTGATACAAAAAATTTCTTGTACGCATTCATCTTCTTTAAAACCTCCAAAAAAAATCCGTTCAAAACAACATTTTTTTCTTTAGTTAATATTCCAATTTTTTTTCTCTTATTTCTTTCCTATTGTTCTTCCAAAAAATTTTCTAGCCCCCCCCCCATATAAAATTCCTGGATACGCCCCTGATCTCACGCAAATCAGAGAGACCAAAAAAATTGTATCTGTTATCTGCTAAGAGAGGTGAACACACAAACACCCACAATATAATCTGAAAACTGAAAGCGCGATTGCGAAATGTCGAGGCTATGGACATACAATCAGCGGATATGGTTACTCCAACGACGTACAACACAGTGCATGAACGCTCATGGACAAGACCAAAACTGTTTTCATATTAATATGAGTTGCTTACAAATATAATTATATATCTAAGTTATAAAGGAACAAAATAATAATCGGCATGTGACTTCTTGTATGGAGTTTTTATGCCATTATGTGTATACAATCATACAATATTGTTGGTAATACTAATTGTACATGATAATTAATTTAAGCCAACAGAAATAATATAATTAAGAAACAAAAGATGATGATTGAGAATAGTGACCACTCGAGTAAGACATCTGTTCTTCCATATATTGTTTGTTGCAAAAATGCAGCGTGAACAAAAAATGTGAAATTTTCTCATGACTCTTTGATGGGGATATTTTATGATTGGCCCAATACTTGTATATTGCCGACCCATAACCGCATCGAATCGGTATGGTTCGATGCGCGCATCGAATCACGCATCGAATCGATATGATTCGATGCGCTTCCTGCATCTGGCGTTGGGACCCACGGGACGGTTGCTATATATAGCCCGTCCCCTTGTAATTCGTGTACGTTTTGATTGGAGAACCACTTCAGCACAGTCAGCATCGAATTACTATTCATTTGAGACGCATCGGATCGAACAGTCCACATTCGACACGCGATTAAACAATACTTGCTCAATTCGATACGACAAGTACGCATCGAATTCGATACCCTTAAGCACGCATCGAATTCGATACCGTTTAGAACAGCATCGAATCCTTGTCATATTTTTCACATCGAACAAAGGCATTCGACACGTCAGCATCGAACACCGAGAATTCGATACGCTATATCTATCTTGTAATTAGTTTATTTTACCTAGTAAGCTTGTAATAAGTGTCCCGGACCAAGCTAGTCCGATAATAAAAGTTGGATAGCATTATTTTGGTTATTTATATCTCATTTGTATTATTTTATCGTGTTCTATTACTGTGACGAAATAAGACCAAAATACTTTTTTTTTTCTATACATGACATTTTCTTATGGTGAACAATAATGAAGTGTGACTGTGTCATCCAGTTTTATTTATAAATTTAATTTAATTATAAAAAAAAGTATCTAAAAAAAAAGCAGTTTCCAACTTTCCTTTCATCATTGTAAATCAAAAAAATTGGTGCTTGGGCAAACTAATTTTGTTTTAGATTTAGATTTTAATTATATACAATTTCAGTTGTACACTAATAATACTATATGAAATGAAATATAGACTAACATCGCGTGATTTTAAAACATTGTTATGTTTTTTTGGTTTAGACTTTAGAACAACAAATTGTTTTATTCGATATTTTGTTTTCTTACCCATATTAAACGTTGAAACGAAATACCTTCTGGTACATCCATGAAATATATGTGAGTGGTTAATTAACAAAAAAGTCAAAATTTAGGGAAACTAAACTTAGGACTGGTGCATTTTGTACATAGTGGAACAAGTCCAAAATGGGTTTCAATTTCCACAAATGGGTTAGCACTTAGCATACTTGAGATTTTAATTGTGGATATTGGACAAAATGTTTAGTAAATTTAAAATATGTTTGGTGGGCATGCACGATACATTTAGTTGTCTGATACCAACTCACATACGAGAATAAAATTCACTATTGTCAATAAAACGGCTCAAACTCATTATATCTTAGTTGACATTAAACCATTTGTTAGTGAAAAATCTCCCTATATATATAGACACTAGTCATTAACTAGCCTTAGCAAATAGTAAGTTAAGCAGTCCTCAAACCACTCAAACTCAAATAATGGTACAAATTAAATAAAATACAAAAAGAGACTTATGTCCAAATAAATTCATGAAGGCACTAAGAGAAACTATATATCATACCATAATAGTTGCTTCTAAGTTTATTGTTCTTAAACCTGCTTCTTAACCATATTAATTAATTTTCCACATTTTATGGGCTAGGAGTTTTAATTAAAATTTATAATTGCAGGAGTCATTTATTCCTATTTTGATTATGTGCTCGGCGTTACTCGGATCTAGCATGGTCGTTGGCGAGCATCGAGAGCATCATCGAACTCCTTCCCACGGGTACCATAACCTGACAGCCAGCGATGACAACAACACACACGCTCATCCACCACACCATCAAATTTCCTCCCACGGGCACCATAACCACACGACCAGCCATGACAACACCACACACGGCGTCATGCAACTTGGAGCCGTTGGTGATGGCAGAACAGACGATACTAAAGTAATCATAATTCCTACTTCTTCAAATATTAGTGTGTAACGTTTTATGACTTTATCAACTTTAGTGTAGTTTTTAAATCAAACTTTTGCATATGAATATGAATCATTTGTTATTCCTTGGAAATAAAACTACAGGCTTTTGAAATGGCATGGAATGCAGCATGTGAACAAGACTCAAGCCTGGCCACAGTAAGTATACCAGGTGGTAAGACTTATTTGGTGTCTCCAATCAGATTCGAAGGCCCATGCAAATCTCCCTCCATCACCGTTCAGGTAAAGCAAACCTTGATAATCCTGTACTATAATAACGTTTATCGCACAAAACAAAGATCTTCTATCGCGCTTTCATGAAACGTTAAACATTCAGAAGACTTGATGTAAATTTGCAGTAATATTTTACAAGATCTTAACAGAACAAATTGTTACAGATTCTTGGGAAGATTGTTGCACCTCCACGATCAGCATGGGACAACAAAAGAGCAGGCGAGTGGCTGACCTTTCATGGGGTCGACGGGCTTAATGTGGAAGGGAATGAAGAAGGACTGATTGATGGTATAGGGGATTCATGGTGGACATACGTGAGTTTTCTCAGTTCTATGCCAACTTTCATCAAAATCCAACCTCGAGTATCTATGATTCTTTCATAACACCTCCATCTTTAGATACACAACTAGACCCCATGTAAGATGTACCAGCCTATTGACGCAATTTTATCCCTTTTTGGTTTCAGGGGCGCAGTAGCTCACGACCCACTGTAAGAATAATCATTTCCAGGCTTCTGTTGCATCTCTCCTAATACCATCATCTTTTGAACAAGAAACTCTGATTTGTATAAGCCTTCGACAAACTTATATTCCTGTGGTGATCAACTTTTCAGGCACTGAGGTTTTCTCATTGCAACAAATTACAAGTCAGCGGATTGAAACACAGCAACAGCCAAAAGAACCACGTTTCAATCAACAACTGCAATGATGTGACCATCTCAAAATTGGACATATCTGCCCCTGAAAAAAGTCCAAACACCGATGGAATCGACATCAGCCATTCAACCAACCTTTATATTCACAACTGTACTATGGCAACTGGTACCTTCTCAATTTAACTTCTATTTTCTCTTGCCACATAATTTACCTACATTTCATGTGACTAATTTAGTGCATGTCCTGTGACTATTGTAAAAGGGGACGACTGCATTGCCATCAACGGAGGAACTTCACATGTCACCATATCCAATATAGCATGTGGTCCTGGACACGGAATAAGGTATATTTCCAGAACCATACTATACTATTTAAAAATTCAAGCTATTCTAGCCCAAACCTAGAACTTCGTATTACTTGGCGATGATTGTCGTCCTTATTCAATTCTACCTTTTGACAGTATCGGAAGTTTAGGGAGTAAAGGGAGATATGACGAAGTGGAAGCAATAAATGTAAGCAACTGCACTTTTACTAGAACTCAGAATGGGGTGAGAATTAAAACATGGCAGGTAACAACTCACACACTGAGAGCAGAATCAAGTAAAAGGTGGTATAACAGTATAAAGGTCAGACCTGTAATATTGTTGTTCTTCTTCAGGGAGGCCGTGGATTTGCCAGGAATATCACGTTCTCCGGAATAACCTTTGAAGAAGCTAGAAACCCTGTTTTAATTGATCAGTATTACTGCCCTCACAAGAAGTGCACTAATAAAGTAAGCATCCTATTTCTCCACATTCTAAGCTCTACTCCAGAAATTCGGAATAATACTTCAAAGGTCGCATATGTTATTATATTAGTACTTCAATGCAAAATTTTGTAAGGAAAATTTTAGTTCGGATCCTTGAGAATTAGTTATATAACGTATATGTCACGATGACTCATTTTTCGAATTTTTTCATCTGTTGCCTACTTATCTGTTTATTTATCTAATTCCAAGTTCTCCATTCCTTCATTAGGCATCTGCAGTCAAAGTTAGTGATGTGAGATATAGCGGCCTCCATGGAACAGCTAACTGCCACAACGCCACAATTAACATACACTGCAGCAAGACAGTTCCTTGCACTAATATCATACTGGATGACATCAACATTAGATCAGCTGATCCAAATATTACACCGTTTGCCAGCTGCACCAATGCTCAAGGAGAAGCACATACATTAGATCCAACCCTAAATTGCCTAAAGAATATATGATTCGTTACAGATTGTAATCAGAACCATTCAGAACTTGTAGGCCGAAGGTTAATGCCTTCTGTGCTTCGTTTTGTGCAGCAAGTTCGTTATAAAAAATAATACAAAAAAGTTGACTAATTGAAGTTTTTCACTAGCTTGGATATTAGAAATTCTTAATGTAGTCAAGTGCATAACTATGAAAAGCTACTATGCATATCAAGTCACAAAAGATTCGTTATTAGTGGTATCAGGAATGAAAGCCTATATATCCCAAAAGCTGATAAATTCAGATTATCGTATTGTTGTATATGTACAATATGTCTTCCACTCTCCATGAGTATATTGAATAAAAAGGATCATACTTATATCTCACACGAATCAGAGCGACCAAAAAAACTGTATCTATTATCTGCTACATTTTCGTAAACAAAATCACGTACAAATCTGCAAAAGTGTTAAGAGAATGGATTATCAGGAGATGGATCATTCCGTACTTCCACTTACACATCACTGGAAATAATGAAGACTTACAGCGGAATGAATTGCAGAAAGAACGAGAGCTGTGGAAACGGCAAATTTATATATTCCATTATCTTCAGTACAGCTTCTGACTTGATATAAGACCTGAAATTACAGCTCCAATTAACATTTACGCCTCCCGTTACATACATTACTTTGTTATTTTTCTAAGATTTGACAAAGATGAAGACTTAGTTCAAATGTTCATTCGTTGTCCTCCACAACGATATTATCCACTCATTTTAACTCGAAAAACTGTGGAAACGTGGAAAACTATACCTATCTTTTTCGACTAGTACAACGCTTGAAATGTCATCAGGTGCTCTCCCAGACCTCTGCAATAGCTTCTTTCCTGCTTCACTCTGTAGAGCTTCGAATCTAATTAACCTGCAAATAGTTACATGTATCGCTAAATTAACAATTCAATTCATTGAAAATCAATCACTCAAACGACACTTATGTTCCAAAATACATGTTGCCGCCTGTTGAATCCTATCCAACATCGCTCGGAAATTGACTTGGCAGTCTACTTATACGTACTCTACCCCTCTCCCTCTAACGAGGCCTCTTACGAAGAAACACAAGGAATCTAAATCCTAACAATTTCCTTCACAGTGTGACATTCATCCGATTTACTCATTAATAACATTTCTTCACTAAACACAGTGTCTATTTCACATCTCAAACAAAAAAGCGCGAAAAGCTCGAACCTTTGTCGATCGTTGTCTCTGACGAATTTCACACCTCCGTTACATAAATTGCAGATACCTAATACCAAATCCATAAATAAATAAATAAATAAATAAAACAGTACTTGCTAATCAAATCCGGAAATCAATTGGAACAAAGTATGAATGAATACACGTGAAAGAGAAAGGAGAAAAGTAACGGCCGTACCGTCAAATAGCATTATTGGTCGAGTGTCCTGTTCGAAGAAGCTAGCGGTTTCTTTCACCCAGTCCACTCGAGGCGGCGACGACAGGGTGGCGGAGACTATCGTACGCCGGCGTATTAGGCTAACTTGCGCCGGTAGTGGTAAGCTCAGCCGTGCGGCTCCGATGGGTGGTGCCATTAGCGCCATTTTTTCAGTAAAGGTGTGCAGTAGTAGTAGTACAGTGCAGGTACCAAATTGAACTTTAACTATCATTATCGTATTATATATGTTAAATTAATAATAAATTAGTAGCGGCTTAATGATAGTGATAGGAGGAGATTTGTGGTGCATTGTAAAACTAGTAGTAATATAAAATATTTGTGCTTTTGAATTAGACACATCACTTGTCCTATGTGGATCTATTTCCAACTATCATTTAAACTCTGGTTTTCAATTGTTTTTCAATCGTTAATATGAAGGCGGCCACCTAAATTTGAAAATATTCATAGTAGATTAGTTGTAGCACTCATCGACGTATCAGTATGACGCGTTAAATCTCTTGACATATGGACAAAAAAAAGAGCACAAATACGATCGAAGAAAAAGTATGGTCAAAGCTCATATGAAACGACACAAAACTTAAAAATCTACATGAAAAAACTCATACTCAACTTGCATAAAGGAAGACAAAAGATTCATGAATTCAACTCCAATGTGATTGATATTTAATTTATATTTTCATATTTTAGTAAATAAAATTTATACAGTGATTGTTCGATATAGAAGCATCCAAGTAGTAGTTGAGTCATGACAATGAGAAATTATTTCATGTCGTCATTATATTGCTGAGGTGGTTCTGCAACTACTAATGCACGGTTAGGACGAGATAATGGGGGTGATTATTTCCTATATTCTAGAAGAATTCACTTGTATTGTAATTAGATCACTGGTTGCACCATGTCAGCAATGCAAGGGTTGCATAAAATAATTTTTTCATAACAACAAATTGTCATCTTAGTTCCTAGCTGAAATTACATATCTAATTAGATAAAAACAAAAGATTAATCAGAAGAAATATTTTTAAGTAAAAGATGGAGACATGGCGTGGACGAGCATCCGAAGATCCCAACTGGGTTGGCACCCCCGTAGCGTTAGACGAACATCCAGCCCCGTATATTATTAAAAAAACCAAAATATAGCAAAATCGTCTTGAACCCACAGGTCAACAAAATCGAAAATTCTCCCTATTACAATAATCATTATTAACTGAATCCATAATAAACGATGGGCAATTGTTCCACCAATGTTCCCCGACATTTGTGGACCCATAATCTGCAAGAGAGTTCGCAGTCTTGTTCCCTTCCCTAAAAATATGCGAAACCCGAAAATGAACTGAGTTGATGTATTTCAAACAAGTAGACCATCTGCCTCTTAGTTTCCATGGAGCCTTATTTGATCTTGAAACCAATAAACTAACAACAAAAGTCGAGTCACTCTCAAGCCAAAGATATTTCCAGTTACACTCCATTGCTTTGAGGATTGCAAAAGTCGCAGCCCATAGCTCAGCCTCGAAAGCAAAAACCGATTCAAATCTAAAAGGAGAAACAACCATGCAGAAAACTTCTGTTGTTTCGAAAAACCGATTCAAGTTTTCTGCATGGTTGTTTCGAAACAGCCATACGCCATAAGTCGAAATTTTCAGCGCAGCGTACCTATGCATCTATGAGTGTGAGCCTAACACGCCCAATCACTTCTTATGATAATTATCATTTAAGTAATTTTCACAATTGACTTTTTGGTTAATATAACATAAGGAAAAATATAATAATCACTTGTTAAATTCTAATAAATTGTAGCTAAAATGTACCTCTTTTAAAATTCTACTTAAAATTATTATAAAGTTTTCATAATTTTACCTACTTATTAGCAAAAGATAATTATGTATCATGCAACCACCCTCACGGGAACAATAGCCGCCGTTGTCATAAACCCCAAACCTAAAAATTAAATCCCCTCACAGCCAATCCACCATTGAAGAGAGAAGAAGCACTGTTCATCACCGTCACAATATACCCAAAAGAAACCCTACAACACCCATATTCCAATGTTCCCTAATTTATAATATCACAGCAGAAGGTCCCATTTTTTTATTTTTATTTTTTAATTTATCGAGCCCTCCGTTACATTTGATTGATTCCATTTGTTTATTGATGCAGTAACCTAAATCCCAGATCACTGATTTTTGTTGTTAATGCTGTTTCCTTGTCATTTTAGTAAATGGGAATTGCGGTTTCTTCTGAAATATTGATAAAAATCCTGTCTTTGGCTTGTGGGTATGTATAACACATTGAGTATTGTACTAGATCATGCTATCTCTGCGACTTGTTCGCAGATTCGGCACCTCACCCCGTGTTTTTTCCACGCCCGCCATTGGTTCATCGACCAAGAAAAGTAATTCGATTAGGGGTAAGCGTATTCAAGTAGACGAGCCTGCTCTCGTTAAGCTGAAAAACGAGAGGAACCCGGAGAAATTGTATAGTTTGTTTATGGCCAATGCCCACAATAAGGTGGTTGTTGAGAATCGGTTTGCGTTTGAGGATACGGTTGCTAGGTTGGCTGGGGCGGGGAGGTTTGATTACATTGAGAATCTGCTTGATCATCAGAAGAGTCTGCCACAGGGTCGTCGTGAAGGGTTTATACTTCGGATAATAATGTTGTATGGTAGTGCTGGGATGACGAAGCATGCCGTTGATACATTCTGTAATATGCATTTGTATGGTTGTAAGAGGACTGTGAAGTCTTTCAATGCTGCTCTTAAAGTGTTGACTCAGTCTCGTGATTTGGAGGCGATTGAGGTGTTTTTGAGCGACGTTTCTTTTAGATTTGGGATAGAGTTGGACGCATATTCTGTCAATATTGTTCTCAAGGCTTTTTGTGAGATGGGTATACCAGATAAGGCGTGTATAGTCATGGCTGAGATGGAAAAGGTGGGAATTACACCTGATGTTATTTCGTACACAACACTTATAGCAGCCTTTTACAAGGTCAACCGCCCTGAAATTGCTAATGGGTTGTGGAATCTGATGATATTGAAAGGCTGTCTCCCTAATGTTGCGACCTTCAATGTCAGAATTCAGTTCTTGGTGAGTAAAGGGCGCGCCTGGGAAGCTAATAAGTTGTTGGCTTTCATGCGTCGGTTTAAGGAATTTCCGGATGAGGTCACATATAATTTGGTGATCAAGGGATTCTGCAGAGCAGGATTTGTCGAAATGGCGATGAGAGTTTATTCAGCTTTCCATGATGATGGCTACAAGCCAAATCAAAAAATCTATCAAACCATGATCCACTATCTTTGCGTGGCTAAAGATTTTGACTTGGCTTACACCATGTGTAAAGATAGTATGCAAAACAATTGGTTTCCCAGTGTGCATACAATTAATAATCTGCTTGAGGGCCTGGCAAAAGGTGGCAATGTCGAGAAGCTGGGTAAAGCTAAATATATCTACAGTCTAGCTCTGAAAAGGGTTCCTCCGTTCCCTACAGCTCAAATCAAAACGATGAAGTCCATATTGTCGAGGAACTGAGTCATATATTGGCACTGTTAAGTGCATTTGAGGAGCTGATATGAAACTCATTGGAAGAAATCATCCATTTCGGTTAAGTTGTGGATCAATGAGCAAAAACTGATGGAGATACTCGTTAGAGAAATTCCTTGCAATCTGCGACCAAAGTTTCTTCAAGAATTGAATCATACTGTTAAGTGCACTTCAGGAACTGATATGAAGCTCATCAGATTCCATTTTTTCGGATCAGTTGATATATGATAACTGAGCAAGTTTTATTGGAGATACATCTTGGAGAATCTGTGTTCATTTGACTCCAGTACATTTCTAAACAAAGTACTAGTTATGTGAAAGATCTAAGAGGACGACAATCATAAGTTTCTTGTAAGTTTCCTTTGGGTTAAATCTCCCTAAAATAGGATTGTCTTCTAATATTTTGGCTTACATTCTTGTGCCTATTTCGGTCTTATGCAACTTTAAACCTATCAATATTGTAGTGGAACTGAGCACTTTGACATGTTTTCCATTTTTTTTGAGATCTGTCATCGCTCATATTTAGGTTTCATATTGTATGCAGGTTGTGTCATCTGGAACAGTGTACTGGATGCAGCGGATTTTCTCCAGTCCAGTTATCCTTCCAGCCCTGTACTTGGTATGAAAAACTTCCCTGACTCTCTTTTAGCTCTTTGTTTAGGCCGTTAGTACTTATGGTCATGAAATGACTGTTGATACAGCATTGGGACATCATTACAAAGTCTAGTTAATTCTTAGACCGACTCCAGGAGATACTGGGACATAGTTAATGGAAGGTTGATAGTCACTAGAGTTCATTAACTACTGATTCACATGATTGGGTCTCGCGGCTGCTTATTTGTTCGAAAATTCTCTTTTTAATTTTTTTCTCACTTAAATAGTTTTGGTGCAAAGAGTGAACGTTGTCCAATGTTATTTATCTCATTTTGCAAGTCCTAAACTAGGATACTTAGTTTGTCTGACTGAGTAGGTCAAATGATGTTTGATCATCATCACTGTGTGAAATTAAGTTGTAATGACTTTCTACAGTTCCAAAGTGATTGTCAAGCTCACCCGGCTGTTTCTCATTTTGTTCAAGCACATGCCTCCACTTGCTCTAGGTAACCCACTAAAGCACACGCTGAAGTAGGATGACTAGGACTAGGAGCAACCATATCTTGTATCAACATGAAGATATTCCAATATCAGAGCCCTTTAGTATGCCTTGCTTCGTGTACTACCTTTTGGCCTTTTGTGGTGATGAAAGGGGCTATATCGTTGTTATAGCCAGAAGAGAAAATTTTGTACCCGAATTACTTTTTTTAGCTGATCACTTTTCCTGGATGAAGGCAAGCCTTTTTATCCTGGTAGCTCACCATGTCATATTGCTCTCTTGCTGTTTTTTGCTATCTGTTGGCTTCAATTGCATTATGGGTTGTGATATTTCTTGCACCGTTGTACGTGTAAGACTTGTGCTTTTTGCTTCTTCGGTTCATGTAAATATGCTTCAGAACTTCGTTTCCAATTCGCTCGTGGACAAAAATTATGTTGGCTTTGGAGAAAAACACTTGTAGTGTCTTCGTAATGGTTGTCCGGAGTGGAACTTGAGCAAAAGTTTTACTTCTTAAGCTTCCTGTTTTTGTGCCTGTGAAATAGGATTGAGAATGAAGTTGTGCCTCCTTCTGGATGTTTGATTTGACTCTTTCCCTGGACACCAAATTATTTCCATCATCTAGTCATGAAGCTTTAACTTAGAGCATGAGGGAGAAGGATTGCTTTGTGCCTTTCCTTTTCTTTTTTGAAGAGCAAATGTCCCTGGTGTTAATCTAATGAGACTTTTTTGTTTAGGCATGAACAAATAGGCTACATTGACGCCACTTTTTTTTTTTTTTTTTTGGCAGTTGTTTGTGCGGTGGCACATACAATCGACTTGTTTTGTTAGAACAGTTGCTAATAGAATATTGAAAAACATAATCTACACTCTTGCTTAACTGACCTGTTTGTGGTATAACTAACAAGTAAGAACTATAAATCTTTTAAGAGGGAAAGGAAAGTTATTGCTTTTATTTGGATTTGACAATTCATTGTTTTGTTCTTATGCTTTATGCTTTTGCATGTACAATACAGGTGATGCATTTGAAAGGTTTCAGCCTTCTTGACACATGCAAAGAAATGAAACTGTACTTTTGGATATACAAGTCTTGTGCAAGGCAATGGCGATTGAGTTGAGAAGCTGCAGCATATATACAGATGGAGCGACGAGGAGTATTAATTGTAGCTTAATGTTTTAAGGATTATGCGTTTTAGTATTAGTTTCTTTTTCTGTCTAGGATAAAAATCCATTTAGAGGAGAATGACACTCTAGAAATTCTTTGGTGACAGTTAGGCTTTTAGCTCAGTTTTTTGATACTGCATAATATTATGCAGAGTGAAACTCAAGGTGCATTTGGTCTTCGGCACTAGATTTCTGTATATATAACTTTTGTAGGAGATTTTTGTATTTTGATATACTGCACATTAATACTGAATACATGAGTAGCATTGTAGCATGACCGCATGAATATGTTGATCAGATAGATATGTCACATTTGTGTATGACAATATCAGTATGGTACGTGTCCGGATGCATCAAATAATTTGAAAGATAACAAGAATTATGAATACTTTGGACCTGAAATGCTATTATTGTACTAAAAAAATTCTTCGTATCTGTTTTACTGGTGTATTGTCCTTGTCGAAGTAAAAAAAAAAACTCGTACTCAGATCAATAAAATGTTTTTGCTATTAAGAAATTGCTGTGTGTGACTGTCCTTCAATCTCCCTTAAAATAAAAAATTGCTAGCTCGCTAACTTCAACTTTGAGGTAATTCACAGATTAAATTTCATATTATCTCTAAGCTTTTTAGACAATAATGTATAAACAACATTGAAGTTATTATGAGACAGAGATATGACTAGAAAGATATTATCCTTAAGGCAAAAGCGACACCACAAAAGTCGAATCACTTTCACCAATTTCACGTACATCAAATAACGAGCTAGCGTTGCTCGATAGCCCATACTTAGTAATGTTTCATATAATACCTAAAAAACAATTAACATCATTACTCATAATAGCTATTGGCTAGCTACTTTAGAACACTGAGCGTGTACAAACTCTTTGACCTGAGCAATAACTTGACCTGATTCTGGTAGTTCGGGGAAAATGTAGAACGCATGAAACATTGTTGGGTACTCAAACAGAACCGCTTCTTTTCCAGATTTTATAAGCCACTCATAGTATCTAATCTGCCAGTCTCTGAGCGAGTCGAAACCCGCCGCCACCACCATGGTTGGCGGAAAATCAAGCTTAGTTATGTCTGCAGCATTGGGCCCACTGACATTGATGACCTTATGGTCGCGGTCCATACCCGAACTCATGAATGCATTCCACATAAAGTCAGTTCTTGTGATAGATACGAGCGGGTCAATTCCATCCAATTCTAGCTCTGACTTAGTTCGTTCCACTCCTCCAAAAAATGGTTGTATCGCCACTACTCCGATCACCTGATTCATGTCATTTTTGTCGATAATCAAGCAATTATCACACATTCAACAAAATAATTAATTAATTCACATAATAGTTGAATGGTGTTATATTTCGGGCACAAAAACATAAACACGTGCAGTACTTCCAAAGCAAACCTAGAGAGCTGTTTGAATAAAGGTTCCTTCTCACAGGGTCTAGAAGGCCGTTTATAGAGAACTATAAGACAACCTAACGGCAATACCTACCGTGGTCATTCAACCACGAGAATGTCAGTTTTGAATGTGTGACAGACACATGAATCATAGTAAAAGTCAAGTAGATTTCCCCTATGCAATAGTGAAGGCCATAACATCACATATGAGGATGACCATAGGGTCATACGACACTTTCTATTGGTGGACAGGATAAACTCCCAAGGAAATTCGTCCTTAAGTATTTATGTTAAGGAAAGAGATGTTCACGACTTTCTTGCTAAGATGAAGATGAATCGAAAGAAATCAAATAGCCTTTAAATGCCAGTGCAGGGGTCATGACTTTGAACCAATACTTCCGACTCTTATTCATAGAGATGACGAGCCTTATTTACCTACAACTATATGCAAAGTAAAATAATCCAGATTTTCTAGTTGTATGAGTGAAAGAACAATAACGGCAAGGTACCCGGCTGCCAACTCTAGCGATTTCTTGAAAATTAAAGATTTATTCAGGCATGGACGTGTACACGAAGGTCTTTGTTCCTCGTCCGCACATATCATTTCATCGTAGATCAAATGCTTGGATTGTGAGATGCTCGTACAATAGTAGAGTCGTGTCTACGAAGCCACATTCTTCTCCGTTCCCTTTCCTAGTGGTGTAACGCTTTACGTACAATAAGGCGCTAACAAGCAAGTGAAATTAATTTCATTAAATATATTATTTCCTTGATTATTTATCATCCCTAATCATAAGGATTCTTAATTAATGATGACGTAGGCAGATATTATATGGTATAGGTAAAGCTAAATTAAAGCGTGACTATGACGTGTTTGGTAGATTTATAATTTAATTAATAACCCAAAAAAAGTCGCAATTAATGAAGAAGAAAAATCCACTACCTTGAGCCGAGTAAAATCCGACTTGCACTCCGACGCCCGTTTCGCCACGTGGTGGGCCAGGTTCCCTCCGGCACTATCTCCGGCGACAAAACACCGCGTAACATCACCCCTCGCCGCCGCAACATTCTTATCCAAATACTTCAACACGTCAAATCCGTCGTCGTATTGCGCCGGATACCGATTCTCCGGCGCCAGCCGGTAGTTCACGGACACCACCACCCCGTTGATCTCAGCGGCGAAGCGGCGGCATACGATGTCGTACGACTTGAAATCAGGACCGAGGTGGACGAAGCCGCCGCCGTGGAAGAACACCACCACCGGTGAATCGGCGCCGGCGGCGGTCGGGGTGAAGATTCGGTACCAGAGGTTACGCGAGGCGTCGATTGCGACGTCGGAGGAGGTGACGCCGCGAACGGATTTCGGATTCGCCGGAGTTTTGATTCCGATGGTGGAGAAAAGGCGCTCAGGGCGGCGGTCGATGGTGCCGTCCCGGCGGCTGGAGGCGTCGGTGAATAGGTTGAGGATTGAGAGGGCGATACGTGTCTTCCACGGTAGCACGAGGCGGTGCTTTGGCTGATCGCCGACGGTGGTGGCGGTGCTATTCTTCTCCGCCATTTATAAAAACCCTTAATTCCTTTTTTTATTATTGTTTATTTATATATTTGTAATTTAATTGTATTTTTTTAATATGTGGTGGTGGTGTTGGTTATATATATGGGAGGCGACAAGAATCAAGGGTGAGGTAAAGTGACGGGTGCGGGTGAGTAATTGATATTGGTACGGTTTTTGGTGGTGTTGTTACAAGCTACAACTTACAACCACCCTGCCAAGTGGCAAATCTCTATTTAACAGGATGAAACTTAAAAGTTTAAGATTCTTTATTATAATCCTTTTGAAATTAGTCATTCAAATGACTTTCCTTTTTAATGGTAATAATAATTAGTAGTAAAATAAAATCGTTCGAGAGTTAATTTCAATTTTTTGAATTAGTTTTTCTTTTGAATGAAATACTTAATAAGGAATTAAGTTGAAGAATAAATTAGGGTGGCAATGAGCCAATGACTGCTAATTAGATTCTTCTGTCAAGCTCAACTTACTGAACTCTCTATCTCAGAAAAGTTATTTATAGAAACTCGAACTCCATATTTCTCCCTTTAAAAGAATTTATTAGGTGAAAGTTATTGATAGGAACTAGAACTCTATACTTTTTTCCCTTAAAAGACTTATTCTGTGGAGATGGAGTTACTTTTTATGAGACTAGTCATATAAGACTATTTTCAAGAAATGCGGGACAACTTCTTACCCTCACGTGTAAGCCAATGTTGATTCCGGTTCAATTACGTGGGTCTACCTACGTCTTGGGTTAACTTTATTACCATAATAAAAATTAAAATCTCATATTTCTCCCCGTAAAAGACCGTATCAAATGGGGAGGAACTTCTCTATATTAAGAACAAGAGATATTGACACGCGGTCTCCGCATGAATAACAATTTTTTTTTAAAATAAAATATAATTAATTTGTATGGTAAATTATAATAATTAAAATATGGATAGAAAATATGTATGTCTTCACCTTCTTCTTATGAATTTGTAATAATGTTTTTTAGATAACATCAAATGATTACAGTTATATCCCAACTAACAACACAAGTTAATAGTGTGTTGAAGGGTAAATAAGGAATTAGGAAATCAAAGTATTGGTGTTAACATGACTTCCTTCATATAATTATGTAGATACTCCAAAACCATTCACAAGCAACGTGGGACTTATTCTTAATATATTTACACTAGCAGCCAGCGGAACTCACTATATATGCCTTAATTATTTCTACAATTAATTTTTTCAAACGCATAAGGAAATAGATTGTGTCTGGATTTGGAAAATGACCAAAGAAGATTGGTTAAATGCTCATTTATTTGAAGGAACGACGTGCTTGATTCTCTTTCTAATTAGGATGAAGATGGATCGAAAGAAATTAAATAGCCTATAATATCGGCATAGGAGTTAAGGTTTATTCGAGTATACGAGGGATATTTTTTCTTTTCTGCACATATTTTTCTAGTAGGTCGAATGCCAGGGTCTTCGACTGTAAGCGTAGATTGCTCTACATTCAGCCACACCAAAGTGACCTTGAAGCCACCTTCTTCTAGTTACAAGACGAAATCAAACAACCTTAAATGGGAAGTGAAGGCTACGAGACCGTGGCTATCACCCCTTAAAAGTCTATGAAATTACGGTTTTAACTTCTTCGAGGAGGCATAAAGACTCATTTTAAATGATATGTGTTAGAAGTGGTTGTATTTGATGTGAGCAAAGGCAAGGTCCTTGTATGTCTCATTTGTTTTGTGACATGCGCTAATCTAATAATGCAATTATTGCTTTGGGAGCCTATACAAATTATATGAGTGAAGAAAATGTCATGAGTTCTTGACCTCATTCTTATTGAAACGAGAAACATATCTTTACCAATTTGATCGATCCCAAATAGATTGGTTAAACATTTTATTATGGAGACTCGTCTCTTGATTGTTGACAGGCAGCTTCTTGGCATTTCATTGTACAAAAGGTTAATCATTGCTTTTTTGCTAATCATTATTTACTATTTTTTAGTTTGTTGTTTTACTCACAAAAGGCTAAAGCCCTAATTAACATGGAATCTTAATAAGACTTGGGGACTACAACACAATTAAATATAAAAATCAATAATAGATTGTGAATGAAATACTAAAAGTGGAATAGATGATCCATTCCCACTGCGACAAACGCATATTGTACGTGTGTCTAATACGGTGTTAAATACGCTAACACGACATGACATGCGTAATTTTTTGAAGTGTCAGATGCTTTACATACTAGTGTGTCTAATACGGTGTTAAACACGCCAACAACACACAACATACATAGTACATAGTTTTTTGAGGTGTCAAATGCATTATACATTAGCGACAATAAATGAAAAATTGACTATACCTTGATGTGAGTAAATTTTGATTCACACTCGG
This sequence comes from Linaria vulgaris, assembly GCA_948329865.1. Taxonomy (NCBI): domain Eukaryota; kingdom Viridiplantae; phylum Streptophyta; class Magnoliopsida; order Lamiales; family Plantaginaceae; genus Linaria; species Linaria vulgaris. The sequence continues at coordinate 101,833,552 of OX415254.1, read as the reverse complement.
ACACCCGTTTGATAACCTGGTGGGCCAAATTTCCTCCGGCGCTATCTCCGGCGAGAAAACACCTCGAAAGGTCACCTCTCGCCGCTGCGACATTTTTGTCCAAAAAATCCAGCACGTCGAATCCGTCTTCATATTGAGCCGGGTACCGACTTTCCGGCGCCAGCCGGTAGTACGTTAACGGAAACAACCACGGCGTTGAGCTCGGCGGCCAAGCGGCGGCAGACGCGGTCATACGCAAAGAAATCGGGAGCCAGGTGGACGAAACCGCCGCCGTGAAAAAACACCACCACCGGTAAATGGCCGCCTCCGCCTCCGTCGGCGGCGGTAGGAAGGAACAGGCGGTACCAGAGGTTGCGAGAGGGGTCCACCATGACGTCGGAGGTGCTGACGCCGTTGACTGGTTTGGGATTTGCAGCCGTTTTGAGTCCAATGGCGGAGAGGAATCGCATGGGACGGCGGTCGACGGTGCCGTCACGGCGGTGGGAGGCGTCGCCGACTAGGTTGAGAAAGAAGAGTTGGATGCATGTCCACCATGGCAACACCAGTCGCTTCGGCTGATCAACTGTGCTCTTCCCTTCAACGTTTTTAAACCTTAAACCCTTTATTTTTTTTAATATATACATATTTATTTATATATCATATATTTCTTATTTGTGTGTGTGTATTTTTTTTTTTTTTTTTTTTTCAAATGTGTGATGGTGTTGGGAATATATGGAGCTTGGTGCAAGTGTCGTAAAATGACGGGTGATTGAAATAAATGATATTGGGTACTGAGTTTGGTGTGGGAGGGTCAAATGAAAGTTACATCATAATTAGGTTCGAACCATGTTGGAGACTTGGAGTTACCATTATTTGTTGGGTGTAAAATTTAGTTGTATATCAAATTTTGAAGTTAGCATCATTGAAAATTCAAGAGGAAACTACAAAATTTTATGATTTTATAGTTTTATTGATGTCACTCAAAGTTTCTCCACAACATTTCGAATTTGTGGCGAGTTACTCAATGTGTTATATCAGGTTGAATACTTATTTCCTATGTGAAAATAAATAGACAAAGATATATCATATGTATATATAATTATATATATATACACACCATCATACGTACGTTGAATATAGAAAAAATATAGTGGTGTAAAAGTGATGGAATGGGATGTGAAGGTCTTGGCAGCAAATTAGGTCGACAAAATTTTAGCCTTCTAGGGCTTTTAGAATAAATCGTACAAAAATCAAGTCGAGTATGCGAAAAAACACGAGAGAGCTTTATTAAAGGGATAACACTTTATTTATATACGAGTAAGGTGGCCCGAATGGGTCATAAATCTTCAACTTGTGAGTATATGAGGAGCCATTTATATTGGCAGAACAGACAAACGAAGCTAGAGCGGTTGAAGGGGCTCTTCTCGGTGCGCATTAAAGACCTCTTTTAATTTCTTGTATATGAGAAAGATGTCTACGATGTAGAAAGTCTAGGGTTGTAGATGCCCTCATGGAATCATGGTGAGTTAAGTGGATATGATCTATTAGCTTATTGCCTTGGGCCTTTTTATGGTAAAATGATGTGTAATATTTGTGGGGAGATTACCTCATTATTGGCCTTTTTTAGTTCGGTTTGCGACCATAATACTGGTAAACCGTCAATATGATTTCAAAAAATTGTAGTGTATTTGTTATACAATAGCTGGATTAATTTTCTAAAAATAAATGTGTAAGATACATGAGCCACGTTTTCATCTTCTTCATCATCTTCTATTGCAACCACAAACTGAGCAAAATTTAATTTTGCTGACCATTTGCATTCAATTCATGCCCAATCTCTTAACTATCAGAAAACAAAATTAATTCATGCCCAATCGGCCAATCTCCACGATTGACAATGACTGTGTGAAGGGATCGTCTCAAAAGAAATAGATAACAACTCAAAATTAGTGTTTGATAAGTATTTCTTATTAACTAGTTAATGCATACATTAGTTAGATTAATCTTTCTGAACATTATGAAAGCAATTAAAGCCTCCAACTAAGTAGTTAATGACGCTATTATTGTTACCTGAAATCAAGAGGCCTTCAACATAGTTTTATTTTGTAACACGAAGAATTTAACAAAAGAAAGAAGATAAACTGTGATTTTTACACTACCATTCTATTTCCACAACACAGCAATAAATCCTATCCAACAAAATTTTAAATTAGGCATAATATTTTTTTTTTTTGGTAACTTTTTATCACGTGAGAACTTTACAGTAATCATTCCTAATCAATAGTTGTATTTTTCTTTTTTTTTTTTTTGTTTTGGCTTACATAACAAAACTTCGAACTAATGGCGGTAAGATACTAAATTTAAGGATCGCTTTAGCTCTTAGCTTGTTCTTAATTGACACCAAAAAATTGTTTTTGTTGTCCTAAAAAGAATTAAAATGTTATCAAAACTTCACATTTTTTTAGTTAAAAGTTAACATATAGCTTTTACGCGGGCTAAAAAAATGCAATATATATAGTTTGGGATTTTCTCCTTTTTTTCTTTTCTTTTCTTGGTAAAAATGTCAATATTCATATATGTCCTGCGCATTTCTTCAAAATCTCTTCCAGGTAATATATATAAACATGACTTCTGCTGAAGCTTTTTTGTAATTAGAAGAAGTATACGCATTAACATATATTCGTACATATACATATAGATATATTAAAAGTTAGAAATATACTGACTATTCATAGAAAGGACACGAATGTTGCATTATACCTTATCACTCTAAGGTGGTATTTGCAAACTCTTAAAAAAAACTAATCAGCTTTTTATGTGAACAAGTGATTTTGGAGTGTTTGCAAATCTAGTTTTTTTCGCTTACAAAACTTTTTTTAAGCTGAAAACCCCCATAATTTTAAAACTGGTGTGTGCGTGCTTTTGACTTAACTTAAAATTGTGAACTTCTAATTTTCTACTAGAGTTTGCAAACACCACATTAGGTATGACTCGTTTAATCAAGCGCAATAATAGTGAATTAATAAGATATGAGATGATTGAGTTGCTTTAGCTAAAGCAAGAATGTACTCGATTATATATATTTTAAGGTTTTGATTAAAGGCAAATTAGAGAACTATAAATAAATATATACTTTGGGTTGGACCAATTTTGTTATACACACAAGCATGCATCTAAGTTTGAAGATTTCTCTTTCTTGTATTAGAGTTGTACACTATGACTAATTTTGTATTTCTTTTTTTAAATAGGTCAGTGGAGTTTAAGTGTAATAATAATTTTGACTTTATTATACCGGGTTAACTAAAAATATAGGCAAATTCAAATTATAAACCCTCCAAAAAAAAAATACAAACTGAAATTTCGTCACATGTCTAAATCCCTTCTTTCTCTTATTAAACCCTTACACTCACCACCTCAATCCAAAACCAGACACTGTACTAGAAAACTCATCACACCCCAAATCAAGAGCTTAGCAAATGAAGTCTGTCACATCCTTACAACACACAACAATCAGTGGGAAGAAACCCTTCAAAATCGCTTCTTTGAAGAGGATATCGCCCCATCGGAAGTTGCCCACCTTGTGTTCGACAAAATTCGCGACTGTAAATTGGGTCTCAGATTCTTCGATTTTGTCTCTCGGAACAGTGTTTCCCTTGATGGGTTTGCTTATTCTTCGCTTTTAAAGCTCTTGGCTCGCTCTAATGTGGTTCAAGAAATCGACAGCGTGTTGGCGGAGTGTATGCAATGTGAAGATAAGCAGCCTACTCGCGAGGCTTTAGATGTTGTGATCCGCGTGTATGCGGAGTCGGGTCTTGTTTCGAAAGCGCTCGACTTGTATTCGCTTGTGTTGAGAATGTTTGACGTTGTGCCGCATGTGGTGGCGTGTAACTCTTTGCTTAATGGGCTTGTAAAGGTTGGGAATTTTGAGGCTGCTTGGCGTGTGTATGATGAGATGGTGAGGAGAGATGACGGTGTTCGAAATTGTTGCTTGGATAATTACAGTGTGGGGATAATGGTAAGAGTTTTGTGCAGGGAAGGGAAAGTCGAGAAAGCGAAAAGGTTGATTGAGAAAAGATGGGGGAGGAATTGTATTCCGAATATTGTGTTCTATAATACTCTTATTGATGGATATTGCAAGAGTAGCGATGTTAAGAGAGCTTATGGGCTTTTTGAGGACTTGAAATTGAAAGGCTTCTTGCCAACGCAGGAGACTTACGGGACAATCATAAATGGTTTTTGTAAAAGAGGGAATTTTGAGAAAGTTTATCATATCTTGAATGAAATGAAGTCAAGGGGTATGGAAATCAGTGTTCAAGTGTTTAACAACGTTATAGATGCTAAATATAAATGTGGTTTTGTTGGGGAAGCAGTGGCAATTGTGAAAGAGATGACAGAGGTTGGGTGTGAGTTGGACATTGTGACGTATAATATTTTGATTTCTAATATGTGCAAGGATGGGAAGGTGCAAGAAGCTGAAAAGCTTTTGGCGGACGCGCGCAGCAGGGGATTGATTCTGAATGAGCGAAGCTTTACTCCTTTGGTACATGCCTGCAGCAAGGAGAGGAATTTTGACAGAGCCTTAGCTCTGGTTGTCGAGATGACGGAATGCGGACATAAACCTGATTTGATAACATATGGAGGTCTTATACATGGTTTAGTTGTTGCTGGAGAAGTTGACACTGCGTTAATGTTTCGTAACAAAATGATGGAAAGGAAACTGTATCCTGATGCTGCCATATATAATGTTCTGATCAGTGGACTTTGCAAAAAGCATAGGTTTGCGGATGCAAAACGGCTTGTTGTAGAGATGCTCAACCATAATATATTGCCTGATACTTATGTTTATGCCACTTTGATTGATGGATATATCAGAAATGACAACTTTGATGATGCAAAGAAACTCTTTGATGATATAACTAAACGGGGAATGGATCCGGGGCTTGTGGTGTATAACGCCATGGTTAAGGGCTATTGTAAAATTGGTATGATGAAAGATGCAGTCTCTTGCATGAGTAGTATGGTTAAAGGTAAACTTCTTCCAGATGAGTTTACCTATTCTACAATTATTGATGGATTTATAAAGCAGAGTGATTTACGTTCTGCATTAACAATATTTAGCCATGTGATTAAGAGGAATTGTGCATCAAACGTAGTAACTTATACCTCTCTCATCAGTGGACTTTGTCGCGCCGGAGATTACAGAGGAGCCGAAAAAATATTTAAGGGATTGGAATCAAATGGTATTGTAGCCAACGTTGTGACTTACACAGTAATGATAGGCAGCTTTTGTAAAGAGGGGAAACTTGCAAAGGCAGCCTCATTTTTTGATGAAATGCTGATGAAGAAGTGTAACCCCAATGACGTTACATTTCATTATTTGGTTAATGGGTTGTCAAATAATCCACTTTCTTCCAATTCAAGGACACAGGACGAGCCCAGTCCAAATAGCCCAATGCTTCTTGATATCTATGTAAGATTAATATCTGATGAGTGGCATCCCATCACTGCAGCATATATTTCAATCATTGCTTGCATTAGTTTAAACAGAATGCTTGGAACTGCGTTGGATTTAACCCACAAGTTTTTGAATAAAGGCTTTCCTTTGGATTCAGTAACTCTGGCAGCACTGTTACATGGTATTTGTTTGGTTGGGAGGTCTAAAGAATGGAGGGACATAATTTCTCTGGATTTCTTTGAGCCAAATCTTGATGTTGCTTTGAAGTATTTGTCCATATTCGGACACTACTCATCCCATGAAGTGACTGCAGAGGCTTCACTGATTTTGCATACCCTGTTCAGAGAATGCAAATCTCATGAATTGAAAGTGAATGGTCCTAAAGGATAAATGTACAATTGGACAAGAGACGCATAAAAATCAAATCACCTGGTATCTGACATGAGATGGTATGTCCTATGAGCATAGATTTGTTGGAATATAGCCAAATTTCTGGTATCAACCAACGAATGGCTCTTTAAGTACTTTTGGTCGCCACATGCCAAACTGAAATATTTGGGCCAAGTCCTTCTGGCCACTCCGACAGAGAAGGAAGAGAAAGGGGAGACGGTCTCAGAGCCAGGGGAGGGAAAGTAGACGACTAGCTGGCTCGCTTTCAACGGAGTGCGTTCACTTATTCGGCTTGGATAAAAATATTTCTTTTAGCTGTCTTGTCAAGACATGGAAATATCAGGCCATATCCACATAATGGTACAAAAGTTTCCTCCCTTTCAATCTTTTTATTTCATAGATCTTTGAACTGTCATTCAGTTTTCTTTTCATCCTAGTTGTGATTTCTCTTCTTGAAATAAAGTAGTTTGCGGCTTTTTTTTTCACCGTTGAAGGATAATCTAACAAGTAATAATGCTTCAGGATGGATCATGGCCACATCACCAGATGAAAATTGGTTGCATCATCACAATAGCCAATCTCCAGGAAAAGATGTCGAGCGAAAAAGATGGCCATTGTCATTTTAAATTCAACCGTTTGATATTCTTCATAGGTTCTTTCTCACTTTCAGTAAAGAGCTTTTCGTCAGCAGTATTGATACGTATAACCCCCATAAGCTGCCAACTCTCTTTGCACGGTATGCATTTGTTACGGTTGTTACCATACTCCGGTTCGGAATAAAAGATGAGATCAACCAGGGGCCACTATGGATGTTATCCTCTTAGTGCTACTAATCTTCCTTCGGGATGGTATAATTAAATGAAAACATGCTATGGTTTCTGATAAGAATTCTTGAAATAATGTTAACAGGCCCATGCACAGGTGCTGGCATCTTCTACTCGGGAATAAAGAGTATCTAGACTGAGTGCCACTTCAGAGAATTTTGTCTCAGCAATATACTTCCATATAACTCGCAAATGTTCTTTAAAACAGTTCATTAAATCACTTGTCTAAACTCCATAAGGAGATAGCAGGAGGTCAATTACAAGGAAGGGCTAAACACTTCCAAGCATATTTGCAGAGTTCACAATCCAAACACCCTCATTTTCAGGTATTACATAAAGAGTCCATAGGTTGAAGCAAGTAAACGAAACATATTTTCTCATATCGAGGAAATCAAATAGACAAATAATATTGGCATGTAGGCCTCTAAATAAAAGTAATTTTTATCATGTAAATGTTTATAGGTTGAAGCAAGTAAACCAAACATAATATTCTCATATCGAGGAAATTGAAAATATTGGCGTGTTGGCCTGAATGAAAGCTCTACTTTGTAACTAGATGAAATGATTTTTGGCCCATAATTTAGTCGCTTGGACTCGCAATCTTTGTCGAACTGGCATTATCTGGACGATAGGTTCTCTACTCAATTATCTCTTTTTTTTAACTAACAAAAAAAAAAAAACCATATCTTCCTTTTTTGAGATGTCAAATAAGCATGTCAACTCAATTTTTAGTTATGATGCAAGAACACTAATACGAACGCGTATCGAATGGACATGACAAAGACACCCTGCGAAAAAAATCCTACTATGTCCGACACGGTGCTAAACACGTTGACACGATGTCGGATGGACATGAGAACGACACTTGTGACTTTTTGAGTGTCCGGTACAACTTGGATTTCCAATAGTTGCCATCTCAAAGTGTCCCTATTTTTAAACAAAAAATTCATATTAGAATAAAATCTCATGGCTCACATTACTAGACAGACACAGGCCACCAGTCTTTAGTGAGTGAGTGAGTGAGCGAGCATCGTGCGGCCAAGTTGTTTTGTTGCCAGTAAAATACTTTTAATTTTTCTGGGCGCAATTTTCTCACATTAATATCAAATTATCAATCAACATCAACATATAAAGGAAAATCACTTTTTTTTTTTTCAAATTCACAAAACAAAAAACATTCGCCAACGGTCTCATTTCATTTCACCCATTCTCTAAAGCTCACTTCTCAGAGCCTGAGCTCACAGTTAAATGGGAAAATGAACATTCATTTACACCACACGACGTCGTTTCCACAAACCCTAAACCCTAATCCTCCCAATTCACAGTTGAAAGTGAAACCCCCAATTCTGTGCGCGTGGGGTTCAAGAAAGAGAAAGCAAATTACTACTACATTCGGAAGAAATAACAAACTCATACTCCAATCTGCTTGTACAATTGCCTCAAAGCTCGGATTTTTACCAGCCCCATTGGATTTGCTCATAAGAGAGCAATTGGGGGGTAACGGGTCAGGATCCGGAGGATCGGGTAATGGGTTCGGATCCGGATGGGGCGGCGGCGGGTTTTCCGATGGTTGGAGGAGGAGGAAAAGGGGAGGAAAGAAATTGGGATTAGTATTGATTTGTGGATTAGGGTTTTGGTTGGTTGTGTATGAGGAATTTAAAATTGGAGGATTGGGTTTACTTTTGTTTGGGCTTTCTGTAAATGGGTGGAGAAATGGGGCTAAAGATTGGATTTTGGGGTTTTGTTGTTGTGCTTTTTTGCTTGCTTTGGTGTTGAACAGGGAAGACTTGAAGAAGAAGTCTTTTTGGAATCTTAATGCAAGAAAAGGAAGAAGAAAGTTTAGGATATTTTGAGCTGTTTTGCTTGTTCTGTTCTGTTCTGTTTTGTTGTGCTGCTGCCTGCTGGTGGGAATTTTGGATTATCTTAATATGATTTTTTTTTTGTTTGTTCTTGAGGAATGGTTCTTGAAGTTGGGGTTAAGTGTAATAATAATACTTAGTTTCATTGTATATGTTGAGATTTGAACAATTTGTTTTGGTGTTAGTTAGTACAAGATATTATTATATATACTGACTCAGTAAATCCGGTTCTCAGCTGATAATGGTAAAAGAAACTAAGATGGCCTGTCTGGTTCACTGGTTGTATAGATTATTGTTTGCTAGTCTACTGAAAGATCTTTTCCAGTCTTAAAATCAGCTATGCTACCTTGTTACAAAAGCATGCCATAATGCCACTAACTTGAGAGTCTCTATTTAGACTGGAAATGGAGTTGGATATGTGCTAGTTCTTTAACCTCATCATTTGTGCAGCATAAATTGCTAAGCATTAAACTGTCTCCGCAGCTTGTTTGCAATCATCAAACAGCTACTCCCACAAGTTTTTTTTTTTTTTTTTTCCATTTTGTGTTCAAATGTTTCATCAAATAACTCTTCTTCAGTTCTCAATGTGACATGGCCTCTGTTATTTCGTGATATGTTTGCCAACACTTGAATGGTCTGAGAATGGCGTCTTACCATCTTATCCATGAATATACTTGCTTGCTTTGAGCATGATACAATAGTCGTCATATGAGGGTGGTATAACTTCATCACTCGTTTATCTGAAAATGCTTAAAACAGTTTATCCTTAAAACGGTTTATCCTGAGTTTTTGCTTTAATCCTACAGAGTCTATCTGCATTTAGTGAGATTGAAGGATAACACCTATCTTTTGTGGAGAACCAAAGTCTCTCAACTCTACCAACCTCACTCATCTGATTAGCATTTTGAGCGCCATGTTCTAGTAGTATCCTAAAGAAAAGGGTCTGAATCGTTGTTGGCCATGCTTCTATAAACATCGTTACTGTAGTTATATTACTATGTTGTCTTATCATTGTAGTAACACTGATGTCAATTATGCACGTTAGCTGTTGTAACTCAATCAGCTGCTTTCAAAACCCCTTTTCGTTGTACCTGGTTGGGTCATCGCGTAACCTGTATGATGAAGCAACAATTTATGTCTACCTCACCTACTTACGTATCACAGTGTCCATCTCCTTCTGTGGCCATGCTTCTATATATAGAACATTAGCAATAATCGTTGCGCAATATACAAATTCAAGAAACTATCCATGCTTCGATTGCAGGTCGCTTAACACACCAACTAGTCGCACACCACAATCCTCAACCACCATTTGTGCGGCGTTTGGGTCGTTTTAACCACGGTTTCTCCCTGGTATATGAAGTTCCTTGCGATATAACAGTTTTGAGGACTATAATGGGTAAAATTTTGTTCCTCTGTCAACATTTTTAGTCCGAAAATGACACACAAATACATATCTCGCATTAATAGACTCAACATAGTTTCTTGTTTCTATAGTTTCCGCAACTTCATATCATTTTGATTTAAACTATAGTCCATATTATTTTCTGCCTAACAGTCAGCCACCATACAAGCTTCCGTTCACTTAAAGGAAGAGAATTTCTAGTGAGAAAGGATAATCGCCACAATAATATCACATTTGTCATTTCTATAGAAAAAATAAAAGTAAGCGAAAACGATTTAATTTTTGTCATACTAGTGGCTTAGTAGAGATATCGTGCATTACTTACGGTTATTAACAACAATGTTGTTATTGACATCTTTGGACAATGCCAAAAGAGTTTAACGAGCAATTGCAGCTTTTCTAGTGGACTTTTTTTTCTTATTTTAGTTACAAAATCACAATTTAACACTTGCTAAAATTTCAGCATATAATTTCTATTACTAATCCTGATTCCGAAGAAATTTTCCAGTACGGTGTCGGAACTCAGAGGTTGATCTATTGTAACACAATGGTATATTATCTAAGTGGAACGATACATGTTAAGTCCTATTTTTTAAAAAGTCAAGAGGCCTAAGAACATATTTTAATCCCACAAAATAATTATGGTAAAAGTAATCCAATGCACATTAATTTCTTGGTGAGACGGAAGTATTGTTGTCTCATTGCACGTCACCTTGGCTGCATTTAATAGAAGGGGTTCAAAACAAAAAGGCCACACGTAATATGTTCCTCAAAATTCGACAAGATTAGCTAGACAGCTCGTGTTGCAATATTTTTAAGATTTGGACGAAAATGCTAGAGTAAATGAGACAACGGTGACTCGGCGAGGATGATTACTCCGAGAACGTGCCCTTACGTGGAATGAGCAAAGCTCATGTCCAATGCTTGATACATCACGTATGTGTCCAATGGTGATATGATGTCCAATTCGAGTATCCAATTTTGTCCAACTCATGATTATTTTTACTTTTTGAGAGCTCGAAGATTTAAGAAAAGATCAAAGATTCAAAGTTGTTTAGTTGGGCTTGGCACTTGTGAGCGGCCATTTATACGAGAAACAAATTTATATCCGATGAGTCAAAATTCGCAGAACATGTGAGCTCACCTTCGTGTCGATGAGCACAATCATGCATTGCCCAAGTGTTGAAATGTGTTTAAATTCTCATATGAGAACGTGCAAATACATCAGAAGCTTAAGTGTAGAGAGAGTCGGTGGGTAGAACTGTATCTTAATTAATAATAACTACGGGACGAATATGATGTAATTCACGAAAAAGGAGTCGACAATTTGACAATTGTACTAGGAAAGCCCAACTGCCTTCGAAGAAGCTTCCGTTCACTTAAAGGAAGAAGATTTCAGAATTATTTGCACTAAAATATTACATTTGTCCTGTCTACAACAAAGATGAGTGAAATTCCACAGACTAGTCACCTTACAGGCACGTTGCGCATTAACGTTATTTTTAGTAACAATGTTATTGACATTTGTGGACAATGCCAAAAGTGTTTAACGAATCATTGCAACGTTTCTCTGATTTTAGTTACAAAATCACAATTTATCACCATTACTTGTTAAATGTTTCGATTAAATCAAAGTGGCTGCTTGCATTAATCCTCCCCTATAGACAGACAAAAATCCACATGCAAAAGAAACCTTACGTGTTAAAATTGAGAACTAAACAAGCTGCCGAGGAATAGGCCCCATATAAATTAAAGGAGGAATCACAACAAACACCCCTAGGTATGTGATAATATTAAAAACACCCTCTCATATTCGAGAAACTACACAAATAAACGCATGTAATTACTTTTGAATGTCATTAAATCTCATTTTCGCTAGATGTAAATTTATGCCCCTCATTTATCATGCATAACGTCATAAGAAATGAAAAATAAACAAAAATGGCTTTGAAAATAAAAATAAGCTTCATCCATTCTGTTCAAAAAATAAAAAGGAATACGGTTTTTCTTTTTCAATTTCTTATGTCTAATAAAACTGAGGCGTAAATTTATATTACGCAAAACTTGATAATCATCAAACAAAAGTTAGCTAAATGGAGTGTTTTGTGTAATGTTTAAATATGAAAAAGTCTTCTTATGACTACTATATACATTAAGGGGTGCTTGAATAATTGTCTAAAAATAAAGTTTATGATAGATCTTTAGCTTTTAGAATGGCATACAGAGACAAAACTTGAAATCAAATCATTTTTCTTGAGCCGTATGAGGAGAAAACTTCTGATACGGTTCTAAGGGGATTTTGTTTTTCGGCTCAAGTCTTTGCACTTTAAGATTCACCCTTCTCTTTGATTCCGAAAATAGGGCTACTCTTTTCTTTCGCTTCTTTGCTTGCTGGCTTTCCAGTCCGTCTTGGAAGTCATTCCAGAAATCGTGGATATTCATGTATCAATTAATTATGTGACCCCTAGCAATACTTGTCCTACCTAGTACAAGTGTCGAAAATTAGTTCTTTATAGATATGATCATCCGATCATTTTGCTAAACTCTTGCGTTGAAAAATATGTTATAAATTAATTTGAACCCCTCCAACTCTCCTTCCATTCAGCCTAGTCAAACCGCAAACGCCTATATTTTTTATATCCTCATCTATATAATACACATGCAGCACTTGTAGTATAATCTCTCTTGTAATTCGTTTTTATCCTAAGCCAAAAAATTGTGTTTTGTGTTAAAAATCTATTATATATTTTTTTATTACAGTTTCGTAAAATTGAAGATGTAGGAGAATAAGGGAAACCCATTACACCTGTCGTCTTTGAACCATATATAACTTTTGTGCAAATCAGTTGAGGAATCCATTAGTTTTTATCAGGAATGTTCTTGGATTTGTGCCCGTTAGGCGACCCGGTTCGTTGAATGATGTTCTATGTGCTCTTTGTTGAATATAGATATGATGAGTTCGCACCAGGGTTTAAGAGCATAAACCCTATAGGCAGAAAGAAGGTGAATAAAACCTATAGGCAGAAAGAAGGTGCGCCTCTTGCTATTGGAGTGTTATGCAATACATTAATGTAGACTGAACCTTATAAATTTGAGCTGGAGCATATACTTGTTGAGCATGTTTTCCTGACTTCGATAATTCTATGGGGCATCTTAGAGCTATGGTATTTTTCCCATAGTCGTGCTTTTGGTGAACCACAACCCCATGGTACTAGGATAAATTTTGAATTTTACGCCCATATATATGCTTCGAACAATGTTGCAATAACGGTTTGCATTTGCTTTCTTGTAAGGTGGCATTAAATTATTTTGCATTCCATGAAGGATTTTTCTTTTTGTTCCTCTTGTTGTGGAATATGGAGTTAGGTTAAACTATATTTTGCAACACCAGAGCAAAATTGCATATTTTAGCTTCTTATAACCAGCGTAGCTCTAAACAAAAAACAAGTGATCTAGAGAGAAAATATTTAGAGTCAGAAAGGGACAAGACAGCTATAGAAACAATGTAAGTGAGCTTAAGATTCTTGATGCCTTCAAATGCTGAAATCAAGATGGGTATATATAAAAAACGTGAGCTCAATGAACGGCATAGATCTAACTAATCTAACAGTACATTGCTAGGATTAGGCACTATTTGGTTATTATTACAAGGTTGTAGAACCTTAGAAGAGAGCGGAAGTGCATAACGATATGTTTGCAAGTCAATAGAGCACAAAAGAGAAAACAACTTTTCAAATGAATGTAATTAATCATATCAGAATTAAACATGCATCAACCTACGTGCATCGGGCATTTGTAAGTCGCACGCCTTAGCTATTTGACGATAAAAATAGTCTAAGTCCGTGTCATGCAAGATTATATGCACGCATAAGTTTCTCAGATGCAAATAACTCCGATAGAGCATTTCAAGTTGTTGAGGGGCATAATCATGCACTGCCAAGGTCACCGCATGTTCTTGTGCAGAAGACATCACGAGAATGGTGGAAAGTAAAATGCGGACACTAAAAATATTTCACTACCTTAGTATTCAGTATGATTATTTTTAGGTACCCAACATGGGCCTTTTTTTAACATACAAATGAATAACCCTAATTGCATTTGGATCTATTTTCTTTGTGGGAAAAAATCACTTACCTCTGAAGTTTGACCCCGTTTTCACTTACCCCCCTATACTTCAAATTTTTCCACTTAGCCCCCTGAACTTTACTAATCATATCACATTCTCCCTTCCGGCATAATTAAGCTCTTAAAATGGTCATGTGCTGAAAGCATGCCACCTGAGTAAGGGTAAAAAGGACATTTTAGGGGGTAAGAGGAAAAACACGGAAAGTATAGGGAGGAAAGTGATTTTTTCCCTTTTTGAAAAAAAAGAGACAAATAATGGTTCATCTTCTTCATTTTGTGAGTAAATATATATATATATATATATATATATATATATATATATGTGTGTGTAGTATCTTCTTTTAGGAAATCTTGACAACAATAAAAAAAATATTAAATATGGAGTGCTTATGTGAATAATGAAATATTATATCCCAATTTTTTGGTCAATGTGGAATGATTCAAATCACCATTTAAATATACAAATTAACATTAAAAAGGACAATCCAATTTATGAAATTATATAAAGATAAAAGAGAACTTACTAGTATTTGTAATTAAATCCAAAACAATCATTTGAAGTCGTTATGCAGCTACGCCGAGGTTTGGACATTAGGAAAATCTATGAAGAACGCATCCTCTTTTAATTCTCTCACGTGATAGATAAGAATATAACAATGTCGGGTGTTCGTAAACTTTCGATAATCACATTCTCATCCTTAATGAAATTGGCAAAATAACTAATATGCTCAAGTTGCTCGACCATTGTTGTTTCCAAGTGAGTTGGTGGTGGCGGTGGACTAGTGCGGTGGTAGGTTGGAGAGGGGGAGTGAAGAAGATGAATCATTATTTGTTTTAAATTTTGAAAAATGAAAAAAAATCACTTTCCCTCCTATATTTTCGGCGTTTTTTCACTTACCCCCTAAAATATCTTTTTTGCCCTTACTCTGGTGGCACGCTTTGAGCACGTGATTATTTTAAGAGCTTAATTATGTCGGAAGGGGGAATATGATATGATTAGCAAACTCAAGGGGCTAAGTGAAAAAAATTGAAGTACGGGGGAGAAAGAAAAAATCGGGTCAAACTTCAGGGGGTAAGTAATTTTTCCCTTTCTTTCTTGTCCTCTCCTAGCTTTGGAGACCTGAAACTTTTAAACCCCGATAAAAAAGTTGTTGCTGAAATATTCCAGAAGAATTATGTTGGGAGAGAGATGAAAACCCAAATGAGTTTGTTGAATATGATTCGTGATGGTGGCTATTTGCCCGACAAAAGTAATCTATCTTATTGTGCAAGATATTGCTAATACTTTGTCTTATGCCAATATATAGTCTTTTCTTTTTGTTCCGTCTCTTTCCCACCTATTCTTGTAAGCACCTATTGTTTTCCTACGAGTGACAGATTATTGACCCGAACATTACCATATTTTTGATATAACATATGCCAAGTCATGATTCAGCACAATACTTCTGGTACAATATGTTAAACACTTCATGTGAGGATAAGCTATTTTTAGCAATGAGTGATAGAATATCTAATCAATACGCTTTGGGAAGACACAATTGCATGCAAGAACACTCTACATTTGTTGTTTATGTGAATTCTACATGTTGATACTGGTATGGGGAGAGATCTCATTTGGGTTACATGATATTTTGCCACAAAACTTTTGCCATTGCGTTTTACTTCATGATGTCCAAAAGCCCCTATTTTAAACCACTTTTATATTGATGTCTCATTGCTCGTCATATGGGTTGTGTTTATTAAAAGAGGTCCAAAATAAATGGGCCACACATGATATGTCCCTCAAGATTCGACAAGATTAGTGAGGGCCCGATGATGGGCGAAAGTTTTAGAGTAAACAAGATAGCGATGATGTGACGACGATGATTGCTCTGAGGACGTGCGCTTACGTGGATGGAGCAAAGCTCATGTTCAATGCCCCTTGATACACTGTATAGGTGTCTAATGGTGATTTGTTGTTATGCTCGAGTATCGGGTTTCGCCCAACTGGTGATGATTTTTGAGTGCTCGAAGATTTCACTTGTAGGAGCATTGATACGAGGGACAATTTGATTTCTGATGAGTCAAAACTTGCAGAACATTGGGCTCACCTTCATGTCTAGGGGTATAGTCATGCTCTTCCCAAGAGTTTTTGAATGTGTTTGAATTTTGGAACATATTGATAATGGATATCTCATAGGAGAACGTGCATAGAAATCAGAAGCCTATAGGGGCACGTATGATTGGTTATTTCAAGTTCCTCATATTCAATTTGGTGCAGGGCGTCATAAACATATTACACCACATTCAATATGCGTAGTAACTCATTTGGTAGATAAGTTGGGCCAACATGATATAAATAATATAATCCAAAAGCGTGGCGTGTCCGTAATTAATATAAAAAAAAATTTGGACACGCGTGTCGGACACTTTTGATGTGCGTGTCCGACACACTTGTGACACGTTTGATATTATTTTACTTATTATCAAAAGCTTTTGTTTTTTGTTAAAATATAACACCTATATAAACCAAACTTTAAAAACTTAATTTTTTATTTAATGAATTAAAAAACAAAGTTAAAACTCCACTATCTTCTCATGTAGTGCGTCAACAATTTCTTCCTCAACTACAAGTGAGAATCAAAGTTGGAGTTCATTTTTTCTTCTTTTTTTCCCTTTAATTATATTTCTCATACATAAACTTCAATTGTCATACTAAGTTAATTGCTTAATTTTTATTTAATTTTAATGACTTTTAATTTTAATAATTCTATATCTAGAATTTAGAAATGAAACTTTTAAAAGTGTATTACACTATTTTGAATTCAACCAATTTATTCATATTTGATATTCATTTGTGCATGAACTTAAAATAATATAATTCAAAGATTTTGTTTTGATGGTGTTCCTATACGTATATTAATATAAAATATTAAAAAAATTAGACATATCCATGCCGTATCCTATCGTATTATTTTTAAAAATTCGTGTCGCCGTGTCCGTATCGTGTCATATCCGTGTTCCAGTGTCTATATCTGTACAACATACACAAAAGTCCTCCCCTCCCCTCCCCTCCCCTGGCACACCAACACGACTGCCGCCACAACTTCTGCTTTTATAAAAATCTTGTTGAGCTCTCACTAAACTGTTGCGGCTAAAAGGGAATACATATGATATAAACTCAAATTTAATGGGCCTAAATATATACATATCTTTTATCTACCTAAACAGAGGCTCCAGAAAAATGTTTTCGGCATTTATCCTCAAGTAGTTTCATGTTACTATTTAAAATTAAATGAAAATACAATAAAATTAACTGGTACTATACTTATTATTAAAAAGTAGGAAAATTTAACCAATTGGTCCCATAACTTGGCAATGTTTTACTTTTGGTACATTAACTTGTCAAGCCTTTATTTTGGTCCTTCAAGTTGGCATTTTCTCGGAATTTTGGTCCCATCCAGCCATCGCCACCCATCTCCGCCGCGGCTGTCCTAAGTGGCAGTCGTTGACCACCGTTGACCCCTCTTTTGGGCCCCAGTCTGCCAACTGTGTATTCCACATGTGAAAATAATAAAAAAAAATCAAAAGAATATAACTATATAATTCCATAATGTATATAAATATATAAAAAAAGTATATATTTATTTATTTTAAAAAATAAGATATTTAATTCGTTAATATATATAAATATATAAAAAAAGTATATCTTTAATAAATAAAAAATAAGATATTTAATTCCTTAATATATATAAATATATAAAAAGAGTATATCATTATTTAGTAAAAATAATAAGATATTTAATTTCTTAACATATATAAATATATAATAAAAAGAAAAAAATCATTATTTCATAAATATAATTTTTATTATTGAAATCTAAAAAAAAATAAAGATATAACATTTTTTAATTACTGAAAAAAAAATAAAAACAAAAACAAACCCCCCCCCCCCCCCCCGGGACACCACTGCCAAATCGCAGTGGTGGTGGCGTCACTACCACCACTGCAAATCGCAGTGGTGGTAGCGAGGGGGGCGCCACTACACTGCGATTTTTGCAGTGGTGGTGACGCCACCACCACTGCAAATCGCAGTGGTGGTGGCGTCTAAGCGCCGCCACCACTGCGATTTGCAGCGGTGGTAGTGACGCCACCACACTGCGATTTTTGCAGTGGTAGTGATGCCACCACCACTGCAAATCGCAGTGGTGGTGGCGAAGGGGGGGTGGGGGCGTGGGGATAGATGGTTTTTTTTTTTTCCTTTTTTTCATTTTTTAATAATAAAAAATAATATATTTTCAATAATTATAATTTAGTATTAAAATATATTAGAGAAACTCAAATATTATTTTTGAATACATTTTTAAGAACTATATATATATATATATACAATTTTTTAGTCTTCTATTTTTATTTTATTTTTAATTATACACGTGGCTGCCACGTGTTCAAATTGGGTCCCAAAATTGGGTCAAAATTGATGACTACGCAGTCAACGGGTGCCACATAGACTTTTTCCGGTGGATTTGGGCGGAGCAAGGGTGATGGGACCAAAATTCAGTTAAGGTGCCAACTTGTAGGACCAAAATTAAGGGGTGACAAGTTATTGTACCAAAATTAAAAAAGAGCCAAGTTATGGGACCAAACCATTAAATTTCCCTAAAAAGTACTTCTAAAATTATATTGATATTTCTTAAATAGATATTCGAATTGAGTATTATTAAAATTAGAACGACACTTAAAATATTATAATTAAATTATTGATTAGAATAAAATACATCATTGGCTCATTGCAGAGCACGTGCCATATACTAGCATATATATATATATATATATATATATATATATATATATATATATATCAGTAGATATCGTGTTTATGCAATTTTCATTATTATGGCTCACATTACTATTACCCAAGCAGCCCACCAATCTACAATTTTCTTCTTTTAAAATTCACAAAACACATTCTACCAACTGTCTCATTCTATACGGACACGACGATACAAATTTTGGAAAAATCTAACACAGACTTTTTCTTAAATTAAAATATATCAAATAACACTAAAAAATATTAATTAAAATCTATAAACTCAAGTAATAATTCATAACATACTTAATTATTAAAAAAAATATTACCACTTACCATTCACACTTATTAGCGGAAAAAAATATTATCTGCAACGCCAACAGCCCAGCGGTTGCTAGAAGCATTGGCGACCGCCCGACAGTTGCTTATACTGATTATCTGCAACCGCCCGACTGTTGCAGATAACGTCTATATTCGAAATTAGTTATTCTTGGGAAGTATCTTGATGTGTTTGGTTTATTCAATTCAAATATCATTATTACATGTAAATAGTAGTAGTAAACGTTTACAAGGCTAGTAATTAAGTTAGTAAAATAGTAGATTATGTGATTAGGCGAGTTATCAACAATACACCTATATATTATGTTCAACAACTAATCATCATACTTAGTCCTTAATGTTGTCTCTAAGCTTAATTTTGCAATGAAACCTTATAATTTAGCTTGTTTTAACTATCATTAGTGTAATTATGAATTGATCAAACAACGCGTCACAATGAATCATCCGTAATAGTAAAAATTCAAGTATGAATGTTATGTGCAACCGCCCAAGCGGTCGCCATGTGAACTAGCGACCGCCTAGCGGTTGCGAGGAGCACGGGCGACTGCTTGGGCGGTTGCGGATACTGGTTATCTGCAACAGTCTGGCGGTTGCAGATAATGTCTATATTCAAAATTATTGATTTTTGGGAAGTATGTTGATGTGTTTGTGTTTATTGAACTCAAATATCATTATTACATGTAAATAATAGTAGTAAACGTTTACAATGCTAGTAATTAAGTTGGTAAAATAGTAGTTTATATGTGAGTAGGCGAGTTATCAACGATACACCTATATATTATGTTCAACAACTAATCATTTACTTAGTCCTTAATGTTGTTTCTAAGCTTGATTTTGCAATAAAATCTTATAATTTGGCGTGTTTTAACTATCATTAGGGTAATTATCAATTGATCAAACAACGCGCCACAACAAATCATCCATAATAGTAAAAATTCAAAATTCAAGTATGAATGTTATATCCAACCGTCAGGCGGTTGCAGATAACCAGTATCAGCAACTGCCCAGGCGGTTTGCATGTGTCTTAGTGACCGCCGAGCGGTTGCGAGAAGCCTTCGCGACCGCCCAGCGATTGCGAGAACCCTCACGACGACCCATCGGTTGCGAGAAGCCCTGGCGACCGCCCAACAGTTGCGAGAAGCCTTTGTTGCAGATAACATCCATATTTGGGATAATCGCCCTCATTTGGGAAGTATCTTGATGTGTTTGTGTTTATTTAACTCAAATATAATTATTACATGTGAATAGTAGTAGCAAATAACTACAAAACTAGTAACTGAATAGTAGATTAGATGTGATTAGGCGAGTTATCAATGATACACCTATATATTATGTTCAACAACGAATCATCATACTTAGTCTTAATGTTGTCCCCAAGCTTGATTTGGCAATGAAACTTTATAATTTGGCTTGTTTTAACTATCATTAGGGTAATTTTCAATTGATCAAACAACGTGCCACAATGAATCATCTGAAATATAAAAAAATTCAAGTTTGAATGTTATCTGCAACCGTCGGGCGGTTGCATATATCTAACATCAGCAACCACCCAGGCGGTTCCCATGTGACTTAGCGACCGCTCAGCGGTTGCGAGAAGCCTTGACGACTGTCGGGCAGTTGCGAGAAGCCCTTATCTGCAACCACCCGGCGGTTGCAGATAACATCCATATTCGAGATTAGTGATTTTTGGGAAGTATCTTGATGTGTTTGTGTTTATTGAACTCAAATATCATTATTACATGTGAATAGTAGTAGTAAATAACTATAAAACTAATAATTGAGCTAGTAAAATTGTAGATTAGATGTGATTAGGCGAGTTATCAACGATACCATATATATTATGCAACGACTAATCATCATACTGAGTCCTTAATGTTGTTCCAAGCTTGATTTTGCAATGAAACCTTATAATTTGGCTTGTTTTAACTATCATTAGGCTAATTTTCAATTGATCAAACAACACGCCACATCGAATCATCCGGAATATAAAAAAATTCAATTTTGAATATTATCTGCAACCGCTGGGCGGTTGCAGATAACCAATATCAGCAACTGGTGGGCGGTTGCAGATAACCAATATCAGTAATTGCCCGGGCGGTCTCCATGGTACCAAGCGGCGACCTAGCGGTTGCGAGACCTTATAAAAGCCTCGCGACCGCCCGTGCAGTCGCCACTTCTCCATGACGACCGCCTGGCGGTCGCGCTGCGGTCGCGGTTAATGGCGACCGCCCGGGCAGTTGGGAGGGGGGGAGGGCGGTTGCAGATGCCCCCACATCTTGTAGTGTCTACACAATGCCAAAAAAGTTTAACAAGCTATTGCACCTTTGCTAGTGGACTTTTCTCTAAGACAAGTGATATAAACATAGCAATTTCCCTAATAACAGAGCAAAAAAAATTGATTGCCTTCTTCTACCCTTCTAATTAAGTTTCTAGTTATTTATATTTTTGTTAAGTTCCTTATTTTGTGCATAATTCTTAAAATTATCCACGTTATTCCTCTCTCCTCTCTCTATATATACATATATGTTTTAGAATCACTGCAAATAAATATATGTTAGGATTTAGGAACAACATGATCTGATCAAAAAAAGGGAAGAAAAATAAACGACGGAATACAACCATCATAATGAATAAGAATATATATATATATATATATATATATATATGTACATATATGTATAAAAGAAATTAGAATTCGCAGAATTGATATGCATTAAATTACTACGGGTATATAATACTAGCCATGAAGTGATTAATCAATATATATATATATATATATATATAATTTATATATACACATCCACATGTTCATAACTACAAATGAAATTAATGCATGACAAACATATGATAATTTTGCAATGAAATAAACAAATAGAAATCTACAAAATAGCCACACAAGTAAAAATTCGTACTCTTTTCACTTCTCTTGGTATTATTTTTATATTTATTAGTAATATTAATACTATTAGTACTTATTATAATCATAATTAACATAACAAAATCGTTTTTTCTTAGTTGGTGACAAAAGGTTCATCCAAATTACGTGAAGGAAAGAAGAATTAAAAGATCGCTAATTAAAAAAGTTCACATGCAAAAAAAATAAAAAACACTTCAAGTATCCAGAGTGCAAATGAGTTGATATTGTCTTATTTTAATCTTAAGATATAAAAAAATGGAGGAATTTAAAGAGCTATTATATTCATATATACGGGCGTCGATGATATATGGATGGATATATGCATTTTTAACAAATTATTATTCTTACGCATAAAATTTGAAACTTGAAAACAAAATTAATTATGATACATAATGAATAAAGGTATAGTTTTTGAATTTTGAATAATTATTTTGTAAAACAATATGACAATTTAGTTTACATTTAAAGAATTGTTGATTTTTTGTTAAAACGCAATTTCTTAATAAACTTTAGTAATAAACTAAGTGAATTTTGGTCTTGACGTTGAGAAGAAAAAGAGAGAGAATCAAGAATATATTTAAGTCCTACAATCATGCAGCATACTTCCTATAATTAAGGAGAGGTAAATTGGAAATCAAATAAGTTTTCAGAATTTTTTAATCTAAATAGTTAAATAAGTAATTTTACCAAAAATTGCTCTGGGTATAGGATTTTTCTCTGGATATAACACCAGCCTTTCTCTAATATTAGTTACTGTCAGCCTACTAATCCTGGCCCAAGACCTCCCTAGGCCCATTATTTATATTTACACTTTTGTCTGCTAGGTTTTGCTGATTCCTTTTGTGACCCACTATATAAGTATTGTATTAGGGTTTTCAGCCCTACGAATTTGACTTACCAGATGAGAAAAACTGAGATGCTCAGCCGCCATCAGCACACAAACCACTTTCTGTAAAATTCATTTTTCATTCATTTTTATTGAAGATTTGATAATGTTTACATGGTATCAATCGACTAGGTGTTCTCGATCCTTCTTCCGCTTCACATTTCCTCAGCCCTAACCCGTTTTTTTTTCCTCTTTCACGTTTTCTGACACCACCATTTCTGGATCGACGATTTCTCGTCGCTTCTCCGGCACTCCGATGACCTCTCCGGCGGCTAGCTCCACTCCTTCTCCGGCGCTGCACTCCGGTATCGGCGATGAGTCCGTTCGACCGCCTCTTATTACACCGAAGAATCCTTGTGATGATACATCTTCGTTCTACTATTTGGGCACACACGATGTGCACGGTTCATCCATTGTCGGCGATCTCCTCGCCGGCGACAACTATCTCTCTTGGAGCCGTGCTATTCGCCTCGCTCTCAACATCAAAAACAAAAGTCGTTTCATAGACGGTTCTCTCCCGCTCCCGGCGACCGATGAAGTTCTGCGTGTCTGTTGGACTAGGGCTGACAATTTGGTCTTCACTTGGTTAATGAATTCGGTTTCCAAGGACCTTCGCCGCAGCCTTCAGTTCCAAACTACCGCTCTTGAACTTTGGGACGAATTACGGATGAGGTATGATCGTTCTGATGGCTCTCGCGTTTTTCAGTTACAGAAATCGTTGTACACGATTTCTCAGGGTAACTTTTCTATCACTCAGTATTATAACTACTTTCGCTCGGTCTGGGATGAATTTGTTAATCAACGCCCTGTTACTTTGTGTTCTTGTGGGCTGTGTGTTTGTCATGTTAACCAAAACCTTACTGCTTTACAGCAACATGACTGCGTGTTAGGTTTTCTTATTGGTCTTCATGAATCTTTTACTGCCATTAGGAGTCAGATATTGCTTATGTCACCTATGCCTTCTTTATCTCGTGTGTATGCTTTGTTGTTACAAGAAGAAAACCAGCGTGCCTTATATTCTGCACCTCCCATTGATTCTTTGGCTATGTATTCAAGGGGGGGTTCTTCTACTGTTCAACAGCCTCACCAAAGTTTTTCTCAAAACCCTCATGTTACCTCTTCTTCTCCTAACACTAATCCTAAAGGTTTTCAGAAAAATAAGAAGAAGTTAAAATGCCTTACTTGTGGTTACCCAGGTCACACCTCTGATAGGTGTTACCAAGTGATTGGTTATCCCCCTGGTTGGGATGGGCCTCGAGGTAGGAGATCTCTCCTCCCATCTTCAGAAGCTAACTCTGCTTCTACTGCTGCTCCTCAGCTTCTTCCTCAGTCTGGTCCTACTGATGCTTCACTCCAAACTATGTTTGAGCAATTTTTGGTTTTTAAACAAAGACAAAGTCAGACTCCAGCAGCTGCAAACCATCCTGCTACTTCCCACACTGCTGCTACCTCTGTCACTGGTACAGCAACTGCTACTGTTTTTGCCTTAAATACTTCTTCTTCTAACTGTTTTCAAAATAAATATTTCCATAAATGGATTTTAGACACAGGTGCTACTGATCACATGATTTGTTCTCCTGTTTTTTACACTTCTGACACTAAGTCTGCACATTTCTATTCAATTACCTAACAAGAGTAGCACTATTGCTACACTTATGGGCGATGTTTACATCTCCCCTTACCTGACTCTAAGGAATGTTTTATATGTTCCTGACTTCAGCTTCAACTTAGTGTCTGTCTCTAAGTTGACTGGTACCTCTGAGATTTTCATTCTGTTTTTCTCTTCCATGTGTTATTTGCAGGACATCTTCCAACGGAAGATGATTGGATCTGCTGAATTACACAATGGCCTCTACATTTTGAACTTCACCGACTATTTTCAAAGGGCTAATAAAACTATGATCTCTTTTGCTTGTAACTCTTCTACTGTTTTTAAAGATTTTGATATCTGGCATATTAGATTAGGTCACCCTTCATATGACAAAATTTCCAAAATTCAATCTATTAATGCTTCTGGTTGTAAGAACCTAATCTGTGATATTTGTCATTTTTCAAAACAGAAGAAACTTTCCTTTTCTAATAGTCATAGTACTACTTGTAAACCCTTTGAAATAATACATTGTGATTTGTGGGGCCCTTTTTCTGTTGTGTCCCATGATGGCTTCAGGTTCTTTCTTACCATTGTTGATGATTTTTCAAGATGCACTTGGGTTTTTTTGTTGAAATATAAATCTGAGGTTACTTCTAGAATTAAATACTTTTGCTCCTTTGTGTCTGCTCAGTTTGCTTCTCATGTTAAGATTATTAGATCGGATAATGGTACTGAATTTCTTATGCATGACTTTTTTGCTCAAACTGGAATTATTCATCAGACTAGTTGTGTTGAAACCCCTGAACAAAATGGGTTGGTTGAAAGAAAACACCAACATTTATTACAAGTAGCTAGATCTTTAAGATTTCAGTCTCATTTGCCTCTTGATTATTGGAGTAATTGTATTACTACTGCTGCTTTTTTAATTAACAGATTACCTTCTAGGATTCTTTCTCATAAAACACCCTTTGAATTGCTTAATAATAGGCCTCCTGATTATTCTTTACTTAAATGTTTTGGATGCCTTTGTTTTGCCTCAACTATAACTGCTAACAGAAAGAAGTTTGATCCTAGGGCTGTTAAATGCATTTTTTTGGGATATCCTTTTGGTACTAAGGGTTACTTGCTACTCAATTTATCTTCTATGCAGACATTTATTTCAAGAAATGTTGTGTTTTATGAACACATTTTTCCTTTTCAGCATGATTCTGTTACTTCTAACCTTGATGGGCAAGACACCGTTGGTGCTTGCACCAATCCTTTTGTTACTTTGCAGGGTATTCATCCAGATTCTAATGAGGATAATCCAGTGGCCGATTTACCTGCAACTAGTGCCTCTGTTCCTGATGCCATCCCAGCTCCAGCCCTTGATGATTCTTCTACTGCTGTTATACAGCAGTCTAGTAACAATCTTTCTTCTTCTTCTTTACCTGTTAGAAGATCTTCTAGGACTATTGCTCCACCTGCTTATTTGAACATCTATGACTATGAGTTACCTGCGTCCTTATCAAAGAACAATACCAGTTTGTCTGCTGTTCATGTTAAGTATCCCATTGAAGCATGTTTATCTACTGTTCATTTAGGTGCATCTCATAAGTCTTTTACAGCTGCCATTAGTTCTTTTGTGGAACCTAAGACATATAAACAGGCTTGTAAACATCCTGAATGGATTAGTGCTATGAAATCTGAAATACATGCTCTTGAGAGTACTAATACATGGTCCTTAACTGATTTACCTGTTGGTCAACATTGCATTGGGTGTAAGTGGGTTTTTAAGGTCAAACTTCGGTCTGATGGTAGTATAGAACGATATAAAGCTAGGTTGGTTGCAAAGGGGTATACTCAGGAGGAAGGCCTTGATTATTTTGATACTTTTTCCCCTGTAGCAAAAATAACCACTGTTCGACTCTTATTAGCCTTAGCTACATCCCATAACTGGCACTTGCATCAACTTGATGTTAATAATGCATTCTTACATGGGGATCTTGACGAAGTTATTTACATGACTCCCCCTGGTTATTGTTCTGATAGCAATAAAGTTTGTTTACTAAAGAAAAGTCTTTATGGCTTAAAACAGGCCTCTAGACAATGGTATAACAAACTAACATCTTGTTTACTTGCTTTTGGCTATATTCAAACTGTTTCAGATAGTTCTCTTTTTGTTAAGTATGATAATGGTTGTTTTACTGCACTTTGTGTTTATGTAGATGACATCATTCTTGCTGGTAATGATTTATCTGAAATATCTGCTCTTAAGACTCATTTAGATGCCAAATTTACTATTAAAGATTTAGGTCACCTAAAATATATTCTTGGTATTGAAGTTGCTAGAAGTAACAAAGGAATTTCCTTATGCCAGAGGAAATATGCCTTAGATATTTTATCCGATGTTGGTTATTTGGGTGCCAAACCTTATGCTATTCCTATGAGTTCTAATGTTAAGTTACAACTTCTTGATGATTCTGCTGCCTTACCTGATGCTTCTGTTTATAGACGTTTAGTTGGTAGATTATTGTATTTAACCATTACTAGGCCTGATTTGAGTTATAGTGTTCATTGCTTGACTCAATACATGGCTCATCCTACTGTCAATCATCTTGCTGCTGCACATAAAGTTTTAAGATACATCAAAAACAGTCCAGGTAAAGGCTTGTTTTATCCTACTTCTAGTGACTCTCACTTAAAATCTTTCTGTGACAGTGATTGGGCCACATGTGTGGACTCTAGAAGAAGTGTTACTGGACTTGCTGTCTACTTGGGGGATTCCTTAATATCATGGAAGGCAAAGAAGCAGCTGACTGTGAGCCGCAGTTCAACTGAAGCTGAGTACAGGGCTCTTGCATCCACTACATGTGAAGTTCTCTGGATCATTCAGCTTCTCAAGGACTTGCACATCCAACAACCTCAAGTTCCAGTGATCTTTGTCGACAACAAAGGCGCCGCATGTATTGCGGTCAATCCTGTTCACCATGAACGCACGAAGCATATTCAAATTGACTGTTTCTTCGTGCGAGAGAAGGTGCAACAAGGTATTTTGAAAGTGCAACACATCTCTAATCAGCATCAACTGGCAGATATCTTTACAAAGCCTTTGGCGATTCAACCATTCAACAGGATCGTGTCCAAGATGGGCCTAATTGACATCCATGCCCCTCTTGAGGGGGGGTGTCAGCTTACTAATCCTGGCCCAAGACCTCCCTAGGCCCATTATTTATATTTACACTTTTGTCTGCTAGGTTTTGCTGATTCCTTTTGTGACCCACTATATAAGTATTGTATTAGGGTTTTCAGCCCTACGAATTTGACTTACCAGATGAGAAAAACTGAGATGCTCAGCCGCCATCAGCACACAAACCACTTTCTGTAAAATTCATTTTTCATTCATTTTTATTGAAGATTTGATAATGTTTACAGTTACAGAATCACAATTTAACACTATTAATTAGTCTACTACTATTACGTGTTTCGGTTTAATGCTTGCTAGCATTTTGCAGATAATTTCAACCCCATAAGACAGACAAAATACACATGCAAAGAAACCTTACGTGTTTAAATTGTAAGCTAAGCAAGCTGACGCGTAATAGGCCCCATAAAATGAAGAATTGCACAAACACCCCTATATTAAAGGATAATTAATTAGATAAACACCTCCTCTTGTTTGATAAACCACACCTATACCCTTCGTGGACAAAGGTAAAAAGTATTAGTTTTTGCAGAATTTTCCTTGTTTGTTATGCATACTAATTGAGAAACAAACCAAAAGATCTTATAAAATAAAGAATAAAGCTCATAGGTTCCGTTTAAAAATAATAAAAAGAGGAGCTTTTCTTGTAAATAATTTTAGTTTGTCTTTGTGTTTCTTATGTATAATCTATATATAATACAATTTTGTAACAAAAGTTGGTTATACGTGATTTTATATAACTTTTAAAACTTTAGGAGGGGTCTCTATAATTATCTATACTTCCTAAAGTTTTGTGTAATTGTCTCAAAATAAAATTGTAGATAGATCTTTAGTTGTAACCTAAGTCACCTAATCCTTCATGTTTAGAAAGTTGCAGGCGCACCGGTCTCGCACTGGCGACTTCAGTGCCCGTGCTCCGCACTAAGACGCTTTACAAATTCTTAGTTCTCGCACTAAGATTTCTTAGTTCTTATGTTAAAATTTAATGAATAATCATAGAAAATTGTTAGAAGACAAACAATAGAGTGACATTGAAGAAGAGTTGGAGCAAGAGGAGAACAAAATTAAGTCAAAAGCTAAATAATTACAAAAAATTGGAAGTGATTTAAGGCTTATACCGTTATACATTTGTCTTCCCACCATAATAATTTAGAAAATATTATATAAAATTAATAACCATTAGAAGTTATGTACTTTTCTTTTATTATAATCTATTTCTTTGTGTGAGAATTATATACATACTTTTATTTTATGTGTTTATAATATACTAATTTAGGTAATAACTTTTTATTTTCATATATAAGTTATTTTTCTTTTTTTTAGAAGCGCATTATAGTGGCGCACTAAGACTGTAATTTTTTGAAATTGCCGCACTGGCGCACCCGCACCGGCACTCGCATCCGCACAAGCATTCGCCTCAGGTGACTTAGGTTGTAACACATTAGTCCCAGTCAGCAACGTGGATATTCAAGTATCAATTATCTCACACGTGGCAATAGTTTGTCGGACTCGTCCAAGTGTCGGGTCTTGAAAATAGTTCTCATAATTCGGTAGGTAGATCTTATGTTGAAAATTCGGTTATAAATAAATATGACCCCTCCAACTCTCCTACCATTCTGCCGAGTCATTGGCCTATATATTATATATATTTATTTATCCTCATCCATTTACTACACACACATTCTCTCTTCGTGAACATCATTCTATACTAAATTGAAAATCTTCTCACAATCTTTATTACCTTAGTGAATTTATTTAAAGATGAAGGAGAATAAGGGAAACCCGTTACATCTTTCTTCTTTGAATCACATCTCATTATTGTGCAAATCAGTTGAGGAATCTATTGATTTTTATAAGAATGTTCTTGGATTTGTGCCTGTAAGGAGACCCGGTTCGTTGAAATTTGATGGAGCATGGTAAACGGAGTATTAGTTAGCTGATTATTGTTTTTATAGCATGTATTGTGAAAGTGTTTGATACTAGTAATGATTTGTGGCAAAAATTAAGGTAATTTGATTTCTTGTAGGCTATTTGGTCATGGGATTGGCATACATCTGCTGCAATCAGAAGATCCGGAGAATATGCCCAAGAAGACTGTGATTAATCCAAAGGATAATCACATGTCATTCCAGGTGATTATTGTTTATTAGTGCACATTAATGTCCTTAGTCCTCTATGGATTAAAGTTTCGATTTCGGTGAGTTGGGAGTAACTTTTTCTTTCTAAGTTAGAAACATTTCGTAATTTGGGGAACTCTTCTACATGGTTTTCAGAATTCGGCATGTTTTTCAGAATTCTTAAAAGTTTAAGGTATAACTAACATAAAATTAGATGTATGTCACATTTATAATAAAAAAAAATGTTTTGGCATCATTTGAGGAGACAAATGTTTTGGCACCCTTTGAGGGGACGCACCAAAATTTTGATACAAATACTACTATGAGATTTGTAATTAAATCATTCTTATTGTTGTTATACGACATTCCTCAGTAATTCTATCAGAAAAAAAGCTTAAGTTTGTGAAGTAAATCACCATTATTGAATATATGCATATTTTCCAGCACATGATTCCTTCTGTTACGCATTCACAAGTGGACGATTGATTGATATTTAAAGGGCAGTGGGAATTACGATTTATTATCTTCTCTTCTAAAACGGCTCATTAGAAAGAGACAAAATTTATTACGTATTTTTTCACGTAGGAAAAAAAATCTTTACTACTTCTTATGTATTTTCCCATCAAAATGACTGGTTGAAGTAATATATCTTTTTGGTTCCATTTTTCTGGATTATTCACTTTCAATGGAAATGACAGAATTAGACTCATCGCCAACATTATCTCTCATACCTAATGGCCTCAATCATGACTATACGTAACGTAATATATTAACTTTGTTCTTTACCCGTTAGTGGAAAGAGGGTCAACCTCATTTTAATTAATCTACGTGTAAACTTAATCCTCTTTCACTTAATTATCTCTTCATTTTTTAGTTTTACTTAATAATAAAGGGTAAATCTCATTAAGTCCCTAGGATATACATATTTCTCATTTTTTTCTCAAATGTTTTAAAATTAGTGATGTGCTCCTAATATATTTTGAATACCCGGACAAACAGGAAGATCGTCACATGCCACAATGTTGATCGTCACAATGCTAATCAACATTATCGTTACATGCCACAATGTTGATCGTCACAATGCTAATCACACATTCTTAATTTTAAAATCTTAGGAACAAAGTGAGAAACAAAGTATATGTTAATGGACTTAACAAGATTTGTCCAATAATAAATTATCAAGCTTTTAGGGTGAAATAAAAGTGGATACTTGAATATTAAGTGGATATTATTGAATTAATGGCAGTGTGAGAGCATGGGCATGGTAGAAAGGAAACTAGCTGGAATGGGAATTGATTGGGTGAAGCAGAGGGTAGAAGAAGGTGGAATCTACGTGGACCAATTATTTTTCCACGATCCAGATGGGTTCATGATTGAAATCTGCAACTGCGATAACATCCCGATGGTACCATTGGCTGGTGAGATGGTACGTTCTTGCACAATAGTCAACCTGCAGCAGCAGCAGATCCGTGCTCCTGTAGTACGACCTTGATTTAATTAGACATTTATTGTGTTAAGCATAGAGTAAAAGTAAAAGAAGGTGTCTTGTGTACCTGCTGTTGTAAATATCTAATGTTGTTAAATCTAATAATATGCTCGTTTTATTGCTTCATTTAAAGAGTGATTGAGCTATATACAATTCACAGATATTTTGATAAATGTATTTTTATTACTTAAATTTCTGGTAATGCCCACTAGACTTAGGAGGATGCGGGTGCGT
Source organism: Linaria vulgaris (assembly GCA_948329865.1). NCBI lineage: Eukaryota > Viridiplantae > Streptophyta > Magnoliopsida > Lamiales > Plantaginaceae > Linaria > Linaria vulgaris. The sequence goes on along the minus strand of OX415254.1, from coordinate 101,801,972 downwards.
CAGTTCGCTAAATTTAAAAATACATAAATTTCAATGCGTCTTAATGTGTTTATGAAAAATAATTAAATATTAAATATTGATATATAATTTTGTATATATTTCAGATTCTTTAATAACTACTCATGATAATTAATTTTATTTTTAAAATTATTATGGTGGAACGACAAATGTATAAGTTTTAAACTACTTCTAATATTTTGTATTTATTTTATTTTCGATCTAGTTTTGTTCTACATCTGCTTTTACTCTTCTTTATTATCATCATTCATTTGTTTCGTTCTTCACAAATTTTCTACGATTATTCATTAATTTTGAATAAAAATTAAGAAATCTTAGTACGAGATTTAAGAATTTATAATGCGTCTTAGTGCGAAGTACGGGGACTGAATGCGCCAGTGCGAGACTGATGCGCCAAAATCTTTTACGATGTGAAGGATTATGTGACCTAGCGGTAGACTCCGTAACAAATTACTTTATTTAACAACTTATATATAAAAGATTTATAATTTACTAAACCAACTTGTGAATTAAATAATTATTTAATGACGAAAATGCTCAAAATAAGCGGGGACTGTTGATCAGCGCATCAAATGGATTGTCACTAGTGGTAAATAAAAAAAAATCATTTGACATAAAACGTAGTCATACTCATATCTCAAGCTTTAAAAAAAGGTGAACATGGTTTTTGTATTTTTGAAGTATCTATGCAGCTGATTTTTGACACATGCGTGTATCATAGGTTAGCATCATAGGTCATAACTTATAAGCATCTGATTTCTTAAGTATCCGACTATTCGTGTATCATAGGTTATTCATACAATATAGATTATAAGCATTAATTTTTTAAGTATTCGTGTATCATCGATTATTTGTGCATCATAGGTTATAAATTATATGTGACGAAAAAACTCAAAATTAGGAATATATAGAGTGGTCCTCAGCATATCAAATCAACTTACAAGTAATAAATTTTAACCAATATCATTGGGCATAAATTTTAGAGAATAGCTCAAGCTCGGAGACAAAATAAAGAGTACATAAAAAACTCTAACAAAATAGTAAAGACGGTAATTAATGAGTTCCCCTTTGGAGCATTTGCTCGTAGTTCTCTATTGACTCCATCCTTTGAATAACCAGCTGCTGCCTGAATTTTTTAATAAATTCTTCTGCACTCTGATCTATATCTACCGTCAGATTTTTCTTTGGCGGAGGAGGTGGTGGTGCCACCGCATTTTTCTCTACGACGTGGGGTGGCCGTGCAGCACTGCTTTTCTTTCTTAAACCTATACTATTGAGACGGATAGTTTCTTCCTTGTCAATTGGTTTGGGGAAAAACCGCCTAATGGAAAATTTCATTATAATTGGATCTTGATCCTTTATTTTAGCATGTGTAACTTATATGACCATTTCCCTATATATAGGAAGCATATGTGAGAAACTAAGTTCCTTAATAGGTACGAGAATTAGCTGTGATACTTCTGTGATAACATGGTGAACCATATTTCATGCAAAAAATGTTTCCCCGATTTCAATTTTTTTCAAAAATAAGTCAACTTATTTTGTATTATTTTAATTCATTTCTACGTTGATAGTCAGATACGTTATTTGTGTTAATTAATTACCTACAAGCAAATATGTGCAGGTAAATCAACTTATAAGTTATAACCACTCTTGTGAAAGTTATTGATTTTCAAAATACAATTACTGACGGGAAAACTGTGCGGTGTAAGCAATGGTGTTGACAAAACTGCAACTTTGCAACCAATTAATATTCCATCACCAATTTTAGCTGACTACCCAACAATTCGTTGACTAACTATTTCATTATTTGATTGCAAGTTGTCATTTGCGAGAATACGCAATTGACAACCTTCGAAAATTGTAATATATTTGGTTTACGTACAATTAACTCGTGGCGTGTCATATAAAACTCTACAAATACAACAATCATGTGCAGTTGGAATATTAAAGCTGTCGCATTGAAACTTGGAAGCAATGTAACAGAATTAGAAATTTTAGTGTTGCTGGAATATTTTTCTTCAAAAGGATAAAATTCTAAATTAACCTTTTAATTAATACAATGATAGCAAAAGAAATGTAGTACATTATAGCTGTTAAATTGGAAGAGGTGCGTTTGTATTAAGTACAATTCGTTGTGTAACGGCAGCTAGCTCTTCAAAGTTCAAACAGAGTTACCATTTGTTTGTGCTCACAAAAACTAAAAGGAGAAAATTATTAACTACAAATTTATTGAATACGTACAATTTTAGCAAAATAATGTAGTACGTTATAGATGTGTTAAATCTCAAGATGGATACTTTATATTATGTACAATTTTATGCAGTGTCATGACGACTCTTCGTATATTAAGATCTCATCATCGTAATAAAAATAGCACACAAAACAATGCAGGAATCCGTTATCCGTCCTATGTTATATTTCACTTGATAACGTCGGTAAAGGTAGATCTAATTGATTAAAATTATAATTTTCTCTTAATTCCAAGTTAGTTGTCTACACATAGCAATTTAATTCTTTTTCTTCTAAATTTCTTCCGATCATTCGGTGCCTAAAACCCCCAAGGCAACACACATTTTCTCGCACATGACTCGTGTGTTACGAGAATTGTTCCTTCTTCCTCAAATTCACCTCCGCAATCTGCTTCCAAGTCGAAGGGTAGTAGTTTGAGCTCACAGACGGCTCGACCACCCCGAGCCCAACCCAACTTGTGAGACCATAAACATCTTATTGGGCCAATCGAAAGCCCAAATCTCGATTATAATAATATCAAACAAATACTGAGATGAACAAACTAATTAGCAGCAAAATGGAAAGCATTCAAAGACTGACCCACCGTTCCTTTCCCCTCCTACTCTCCTCCCCAACAAAATGCTTATTACAACAACCCATTTCAAGAACTCCAACTCTGACCCGACCCGTATCCCAGACCCTGAAACCCATATCCAGACCCGCAATCATACTGCCCGGAAGAAACCACAGCTCCACTACAGCTGCCCGTGCGGGCTGGTTCGTAGGCCTCGGTCAGAAAAAGAATGCTAATATGCTGCCCGACATTGTAAAAGCTGGCGACCCGGTTCTCCACGAACCCGCTCAGGAGGTCCGACCCGATGAAATCGGATCGGAGCGGATCCAGAAGATTGTGGATGACATGGTGGGGGTCATGAGAAAGGCGCCTGGTGTTGGGCTTGCTGCCCCTCAAATTGGAATACCGTTAAGGGTTAGTTAGTGCATATGCACACCAACTGTTTGTTGAAATGTGTACGACGAACAATGTGATTTAGTAGATAAAGGTTTGTTGAGTTTTGGATTCTGTTTTTGTAGATAATTGTGTTGGAAGATACGCCGCAGTATATCGGTTATGCTCCCAAGGATGAGATCAAGGCGCAGGATCGGAGGTCGTTCGAGCTTTTGGTATGTCGATAGTTGATGAATTTTTGTTTGGGAGGATTGCGTTGTTGTGTTTTGGGTTGAAGTTTTTATGCTATTCTAGTGCAGGTTGTGATAAACCCCAAGCTGAAAAAGAAGGGTGACAAAACTGCCTTCTTTTTCGAAGGGTGCTTGAGGTAAGATATGCCTCGCTCTCGGGTCCCTTGAGGTTTTTCGCTTCAAAGTTTCAGTCTTTACATCTATCTAGCGGTCATTTCTTACGTGTTACTAATGTGGTCGTGTTAGATTGATTAATTATTATGCTCTAAGATTCGATTCTTGTGTTGTGAACCTTGCTTTACACACGATGGCATACTCGTAGGATATGGATAATTTCCTTTGAAAAATAACCAACACCCTGAACTTAACTTAAGCGTAATAGTGTTAGCATATGAATATGTTGACGTAATGTATTTTGGGTGGTATACCTTCCTCAGCCAGTAAAAATCAATTTATGGTTCACACCTTCTTGTCTAAAGACTATCTGTAGCATTGCTTGGTACAGTCTCAGTGAATTGCCTAGTGTATACAGGAAAAGAAGAGTTAACTGTTGCATTTCGCAGACTAAATGCGAGTTACTTGACTCATTTATGCTGACCTCTCTAGCAAGTAAATATACTCTAGAATGAACAGTATGACCATGATCTTTCATTTGTCCAAGTTGGTTCCTCTGAGCCTTAATTATTTTTTCGACATCCTTGTGTTGCCGCTCATAACAGTTGAAAGAACGCCTTTTCTTCAAGCCAAAGCCAAATTCATAAATCTTTTATGTTGGCGGTTTAATTTTTTTTTTTTAATGATAACCGAGTACAGGAAATAGGGTACTTAGGAATGATTATGTATTTTTAAGTTTTGGTTATAAGTTATAAAGATCATATTTCTCATGCTTGATTACTTATGGAATAGAAGCAAGCATTTAGCTGGTTGGAGAAACGCGTTTGAGTAACTCTTTATTGGAGTTCTAAAGTTGATATAGTTTATGACCAACCTTGTCTGCCTGTGAACTCATGCAGCAAGTCGCCATGTCAAGTTGCATCAGATTATCAAGGAACATTCGTAAAGAACTGAGGAATAATTAGTTAAATAACATTTTACCTTAGTGCTTTGTATTTTTAATATGGGAATCTGCTGTTCTCATGAAGTATCCTTAATAGAATCTCTTAGAAGAGATAGAGTTCGATTTTTGAACTAAAGGAAAATATAGTGGTGCTCCTGCAATACTGAAGGTATAAGACTTAATGTGTTTTTGACCAATAAATGGTATGAGCGAAATTTCTGTTGAGACTGGCATTCTATTTAGGAGATGCAAGGATAATTTCTTTGTAAACAATGACCTTTGACAGCTTGAAAAGCCTTGATGATATCTACTATCAAGTCATAAGCTTCGCTGACTGGATATTGAACCCTGCTAAGATAGCTATGGAAGCATATCTATGTCTTTGAAACTTCGTTTTCCTCATATTTCGTATACCTGCTTAATATGGTTACTCATTTTGCAGCGTTGATGGGTTCAGAGCAGTAGTGGAACGGCACTTACAGGTTGAGGTTACAGGTTTAGATCGAAATGGACAAGCAATCAAAATTGATGCGAGAGGTTGGCAAGCTCGGATTTTTCAGCATGAATGTGATCATCTAGATGGAACTATATACGTGGACCGGATGGTCCCTAGAACATTCAGAACTGTAGATAATTTGGATTTACCTCTTGCCAATGGTTGTCCCAAACTGGGTGCTCGATAGTTATTGGCTATAAAAGATATCATCTGGAATGAGTTGGAATCTTCTACATTCTTTGTCGTGTCAAGTACGCTTATATCACCATAATGTTAGCTGTAATTGTATTGAAAAAAAAAAACTTGGAACTGAATTGGCTTCCCAGTGCATTTCTATTGTATACTGACCAGATTCTTTCAGTGGATATGGAATCATTTTTTTAGCAATTCCCATACTTCCATATTTCTTACTCCTGTTGCCAATTAAATTTTTTTGGTCCACATTGTACTGCTTATAACTGATGATATATAGAATTCATGCAATTGGTAGTTTGATCTTTGTGCTCGTCTTCAAGTATTAGAGAGATTTTGAATATTAATATGAACTTTCGACTAACTTGTGTAGGCTGGCACGTTATTACGCTAACCTGCTGGCAAATCACCTTTTGGTTGCGTGTTTTATAGTTAGACAGCCATTGTTAGTACTATTTCTCGCTAATTTAATTCGATGACCTCATCAAACGTTGATTTCATATGTGTAATTGGCTTTGACCATTTGGTTTTGTCTCACTTTATAGTAAATTTCTACCTCTACAATGTTTTGTAAAAGTGAGTTTAAAAGGAAAGTCAATGAAAGAAATGTTGCCTCCATTTTGCCAAGCAATAAACTGCGTTTTACTCCCAACAATTCATGATATCTCGGAGATTGGTCTTTGTTTGCTAGAAATTTACAAAAAATGAATCGAATGTAAAACCAAAATAAACAAATAATATAATAAATTAGTAACTTGGCACGTAACACGTTTTCGAAGTGTATGAAATCATTAATGTCAAACATGTATCATATGAATGTGATCATCCAAGAAAAAAGGAAGACATTTTGCAGCTCCTATGCTCAAAATAAAGCAAAATCATCTTTCCTTCAGTTTGTTTCCTTGGAGTTAACATTGTGCCAAGTTGTGAATTCATGGCTTGGAGTTCAGGATAACGCAGAAAGTATCTCCCGAGCGTAAGCTTTGACAGGAATAGGCGTCACTTTGTCACAATATAATGCTTCCTCTGTCGCACGAGGTGCTTTGATGCCGAAAAAATATGCTTGCAATTTCATTCTGTCTAGACAGTATCCAAATAAACAGGAGCACGGGTGTACTCACTTTTTTGACATGGTGCAGCATAAATTCCTGAGCGGTTGCCTGTTGCTGCTGGTTTTTGGTCCAGTTTCCTCTTTCAATCAGCAACAGCAAGTGGCACAGCATTGATTTCAGATAGTATTTACGCATTCACTCAATAATCACTTTCGTCCGAATATTCTTCATTGTTCGTCAATCTCACGTGGCCTTTAGTGCCTCTCATGATGTTTGCCAACTCTTGAATCGGCTGAGAAGAGCTTCTTTCCATCTTATCCGCGAGTATATCTGCTTCCTCTGCAAATCCTGTTCCTACAAGTTTGTTCCTCAACAATTCACATGTCGCACTATAAGGCGGTATCCCTTCATCAATCATCATTCCAAAATATTTACAAGCCTCTTCAAGTTTTGCTCTCTTCTTACATAGTCCATGAACCATGACAGCATACGTCGACGCTGAAGGATAAAACCCCCTATCTTCCATGGAGTACCAAACTTTATCAACTCTATCAAACCTCCCTATTCTGATCAGCAGTTTGAGCACCATATTATAAGTATGCCTATCTGGCTGACAACCATCTCGATCCATTCTCGTAATCAGCCCAAGCGCTTTGTTTACTTCCGTATGCTCGCAATGATAAGCCAACACTGTATTATAACTCCACGTATCCGGCTTACTCCCTATCTCGATCATCTCATCCAATAACTCATAAGCCTCTTCAATCTTATCATTCTTACAAAGCTTCTTAATTACACAATTATAAGTAAACACATTTGCCACGAGACCATATCTCCTCATCGAATCCAGCACCCTAAACGCCGAATGAAGATCATTAGCTTCACAAGCCGCACGAATGAATATCGAATACGAGTAAGCATCCGGTTCAAGCCCCTTCCCCATCATCCCTTTAAACAACTCGTACGCTTCCTCCACCTTCCCACCCTTACACAAAGCATCCAACACACTATTCCAAGCAAGCAAATCCACCCCACATTCCCTCCCAACCATTTCATCAAACACCTTCCGCGCCTCATCGCAATCGCCAACGTCCCCCCACCCCTTGACCAAAATGCTGTAAGTTTTCGCAGTCGGGCTAAACCCAAACGCACACTCATCCTTAACCGAATCAAAAAACTCCTGAGCCTCCTTCACATGCTTCTTCTTACACAACACAAACAAAAGCTGATCAAGATCATCGACACACGGTTTTACACCAAAATCCACCATCTTTTTAAACGCCCTCACCGCGTCACCGGGCAAATTAGCTCTACTATAAGCCCTAAACACAACCCAGAAAATTTCTTGGCTTATTATTTCACAAGACTCTGTTTTTTTCAACTCTGTCAAGAAATCCCACAAAATCGGGAACTGGCGGGTGGTGCCGAGTATATTAACTAAAATGTGGTAGCTTTCTTTACTGTGTTGAAAGCCCGGGATTTTGTGGGCCCACAGGAAGAATCTGTGAGCTGAGAATCCGAGGTTTTTGCATCTTTTTAGCACGTGTTCGACTAGGGGTGGGGAAAGGTTGGTGGTGAAAGGGGAGAGGGCTGATTCGATGTCGTTTTGGGGGTTTCTGTGGTCGCTGAGGATGCGGGAGAGCTCGTTTACGAGGTGGGTGTGGGGTGGTGGGGAGGGGGATTGGAGGGGGAGTGTGTGTAGTGAGGAGTGGTTTGTACGGATGAAATGGCGGAGAAGTGATCGAATCGCCATTTTTGGACAACAATTGTGGACTGAGGTTTAAAGTTTAAACTCTTAAATCTTAATTAATATAATACATTGGCTATTCGGCTTTTAAGCTAATATTCAGTTTAAACGCCCTAATATTTTAGGAAAAATGTAACTAAGACACAATAAAAGACTAGTTTCGATTTTTTCCCCCACCAGAAATAGTCATAGATGAATTGGTTGAACAAATCTTGTGTTTTGCTTTTTTATTTGTGTATGATTTTATGTTTATCGTATTTTTGCACAACACCTACCACTTGTCCAAAAGCCAATCCCACGTACAATTCTAGATAGGGATTGTGTGTAAATCTTTTTTGAAGCGTAATTACATTTTTTTCAAGGGCATAGTTGGAATGTTTGTTCTAAGTTTTGGTTCCAACTGCACTGAAAATCAGTTTCTTTGGGTGAAACTTGGATTAATGTTTTTGTAAACTCATGTGGGAAATTTATGGCCATCGGAATATATGGTCATCGAGGGACAAGAAGATTTTTATCATCAGAAGATAAATTGCTTATATGTGTAAGATAACCTTATCTCCGATAATACACGGATTACTACACTCACAGAGCATCCGATGCTAAAGGCACTACCAGTCTTGGATGACTCTACGATGCCTAATAATCGTCGATGCTTTAGCCAGTGAACAATCTTAAGGAACAGTAACACGATAAAAATGTTCCCTCCACATATGGGTAGTGCCCACTTCAATGTTATATCCGGGTATATATCCCAACGACCCGATGGCATAAGGATACTCCCGCAAAGGAGAGTATGCTCTCTCTGATGGGTATTTACCTCGATGGTACATCGACAAATAAAACTTAGTTGTTCGATGGCATAGCTATAACAGGCCTGATGAATTCATAATCCCAATGGCAAATCCTCTGAAGGCTCCCAGAAGAAGTGCTTCTAGAACAAGAGGACAGGGGTCGATATACAAGACACGCCAGCCTAGCACAGACCAGGTGTCGTCATCGGAACAACTCAACAACTAACAAGCTAACCAGATGTCAATATAGGTTGCAACGCATAAGCATAAAATGAGGGGGAAGACAACTGTATAACAGATGAGTTAGCACTAAAATAATCTTCATCTGCCACCCAATGTGTAGCATGCGATGGAAAGAGGGCTATAAATACCTTCACTTTGTAAAACAAAAGGGGATAAGACACTTTTCACCATACATATTCTCTGAAAAAACATATTTCGGATTTAGTAAGTGTTCATAGAAAAAGACCATCGATAGAACTCTACCTCCCTTTGCTTCTTGCATAAGCTTAATTACCGACTATCCGGGCAAGGCGTTCCTCGAATAAAAAAATATAAAATTACTCCGATGAGTTAACAGTTTTGATTTCATATATGAAGCTAGCTTTGGCAATTTAGTTTCGTTATCCGAGTCATATATTCTTTCTTACTGGAGATTGGAGAATGACAAGTTCATAAAAGAATTGTAGTTGCATTTTCCATGCAACAAAGTAGCTGAAATTGATCTAAGCATATCAATGTCAACAATCAGCTTAAGTGCAAATGGAAGTTACAGGAAGCTGTCATATCACAAATGACTTGAGAACTAAATGCCATATTTATTGAGGCACATTTTATCAATATGTTATGATTCGTGTTAACTATCGACATTAGGTGCCCTCAGTATACAGTGGAATCTTTCTTTCATGAACATTCATGCCAAAAATTTAATCATCACGAGGTGATCGTTCGAGAAATGCTGATATTTTACAGCGCCTATGGTCAAACAAAACCAAAACCATCCTCCCTCCAGTATGTCGAGTTGGAGTCAGAATTGTGCCTGATTATGATATCACCTGACGAAATGCAAGAATCGGGATATATCTGACCTGCGTTTGTACCGTATGCTTCCCAGCAGACAGACGTTGCATTTCCTGGTGACGTGGTTAGATTTATGTCCTCCAGATGTAATCTTCTACAGGGATAGGTGTCACTACATTTAAATATCATGGCTTCCTCGGTGGCCGAGGTCCCCTTGATCCCGCGGAATGATATGTTATCAACACTGACAGCTGAAGTCTGAAATATTTTTACAGCGATGGCAGAATAAATAACGTCAACTTCTTAATAAGCCTTGCATACTAGTTATTTATTTTCTACAAGATAGATAGACGAAAACATGTTTTGATGTGTTCTTATTTTTTTCTATTAACCAAACTTCACTTCGTACATATAGATGAAAGTGCATGCAGCCACGTCAATGGAATTCTTCTTGTTCATCCATTAAAGAGACAGATATTCGAAGCACCATGTTACCTGGTTTACACAAGGATGTGGAGAATCACAGTAGTACTGGTCTATTATAATAGGATTAGACACATTCCACATCACTATGTTCTCGAATGTGATTTTTCTTACGAAACCACTGCCTCCCTGTCAATTCAAAAAATCTGATGAGAGAATGCATGTTGTCGAGGGCATTCTAAACCGAATGACAGAAACCGTACTTATATATAACTATCGGAAAGTAACCTCTGACAGAAACCGTACTTATCTATAGTTCAAGATTACCTGCCATGTTTTGATCCTTACGCCGTTATCAGTAGAAAATATAACTGCTCCTTTGACAATTACATCCTCTACTGCACAAGATTCATTATATTTTCCCAGACTTCCAATGCTGTCAATAACCATCACGAACAATCAATTTATTTTTCTAGTATGATATAGATTGGCAAAGTTGTATGACACAATTACCTTATACCATGTCCTGGCCCACACACGATTTTGTTTATGCGAATCCTTGAAGAATTGCCGACTATGGATACGCAGTCATCACCTGGTGCATGCCAGTTTAAATAAGTTCAGGAAATGGAAAAATGTAGCAATGGAATTTGAGATTAGATCACTTTCACTGTGATTTAGCTGAAATATTTTATGAAACTACTTTTCTACCTTTTGATCACACATATCAACCATACCACATTCTTATATTTATAGATAGGATACTGTGACTGTAAGCCTGTAACAGGAAAAAAGGTGCAATATGGAGAAAGCAAACAAACAATCTTGCTGAAATAATCGGCATACAAAAAATAGAACTGGTCATTCTTCCAGACGAGAACTACTTCATTCTATTTATAAAATAGCAAAAATTGAAAAGACCAGCATACCTGTGCTTGCTACAAGATCCTTGAATTCAACATGCGTTGATGAACTTATGTGGAAACCATCGGTGTTGGGACTACTCTCAGGAGATATTGCAGAAACATTAGACACAGCAACATTCCTACAGTCTGTAAAAGCCATGTGCATTTGTTGAGCGAGAAAAACAGAAACATTCCGCACTTTCAAGTTTGTACATCTATGGAAAGTGATAGCCTGCACCAACAATAGGCAAATCACCAAACAATTCATAGCCCCAGACACATAACGTGAAAGCAAATAAAAAGGTTGCATTTCACCCGAAATTGTAGTTGGCATGGATCACGAATTACTAACCGTTGGTCCGTGTTTATAAGGCTGCCAAACAAAAAAGTTGGAATCAGTTTTACAAAGATCATATTCTTATCATCACACATTAAAAGACATTATCTAAAAACATTGGAAAGGATGTTGGAAGTACAGATGTCTTGTTGGTCTTGCACGCCCACCATTTATAACCGAATCCGTTAATCACTCCACTTCCTTCTACTTTGAGGTTCTTCACTTGATGGAAATACAGCCATCTATGAACATTCAGACCCTTCCAGGCCTCAGGATCTGGTGGCGCAATAATCGTACCAGATATCTAGTTATTGCAAGCCACACAATTGACCAATCGTCAAACACGAGAAAAAAAAAATCAGCAATAACATTACAAAGTACTTACAAGTTTCAAGTTCCCATTACAATGTAAAGCAAAGAAATGTAGACTCTTACCCTCAGTGTCACCTGTGACAGGCAATGCCCGGCAAAATCAATCGGGTGAATTAAATAAAATTTCCCAGCAGGAATCACAATTTTTGCCCTTGACGGCGAAGAACAAGCCACGTTCCAAACGTCTTGCAAAACCTGACACCATTGAACAACTATAGAATTAAGTGACACAGAGACAATACTGAATTGTCGCCTCATCTGAAAGCTTAAGCTTATTTATATACATTCTCCAACCCGTTACTATATTAAATGGTCGCCTCATTTAAAAGCTTAAGCTTACAGAGCATCCGGCATCTGACAGCTAGTGTAATAAAGTTTCGTGATTTTGTGAAGAAAACCAAAAATATGACAGACATTAGCCTCATTTTCATCAAATTTATAAACTCAAACATGGCTAATTCAAAACAGTAATTAAAAAAAAACCATATATATCTATTAATCTATAGAAATGGAATAGCATATTTGAGTATTAAAAGGTGAAAAAGTTAGTACCTTGCTGTCATCGTTGACTGCATCCCCTTTAGCACCAAAATCGTCAATGTTGAGAATCAACGTTTTTGAAGTGTTGGCGTAAGGAGCATTTGTGGGGAGCCGGATTAACGGATTAAACCCATTATTGGTAATGGCACCGACCGGGTGATAAAGGCTGCTGCTAAATGTAATTGTTAGTACATAATAATAAAGGAAAAAGTAATTAAAAGTGAGATTGGAATTAGAGGAAGAAGAAGACGATGACGATAGCTTTCCCATTTTCTGCCCATTACGAAAAACTTAGCTTTTTTTCCCTAACATTTTATACTTTGATTGACTAATAATAATGATTGCACGGATTGCTCATCCTTTTGACTTTTTCACACGTACAGGCACAATCAGTGAGAGAGAGAAATTATTAGAGAATACCGTTTCAGTTGGCGGTATTGAGGATTATTTTAGTGTACCATTTTTTCCGACAATTTTATTTTAGTTAAAAGGGACAGTTATTACTGAAACCTTAAATTCAGTACTTTGGAAGAGAATATTATATAAACTGAAAAATATGTGTTATTTTCTGCATAGCACTTTTTAAAATAAATGATTCAATGTTATAATATACAGAGCAAATTTTATATTCGGTTACTTTTTTTATTTATTATTATTGATAATTATATAAGGTTTTTTTTACAACTCTTAAAAGATAAAATACATTGCGGTGGTGTTTTCGAACTCATTTCAAAAAATTGAGTTTATGATTTTATATTAAATTGTGAATGAGCTTTAATAAATTGAGAGTCTTTGTAAAATAATTTGTAAGTTAGATTATGTTAAAAGAAAAATAAATTAACAATTAAATGAATTCTGGGTTTTCATTAGATTTATATTTAGAAACTTATAAGAAGATTAGGGTATGTTAAGAAATGTCTCTCTAGATAAACTTGAGCTATTATTTATATGTATATATATATAAAAAAAAAAAGCTTCCTCAACACAGAATAAATACAATTTTGATTTTATGGTTGAGATATGGGGTTCAGGTTTTATGATAGAATTAGAGTTAACTCACGCGAACGTATGCGACACGTTCGCGTGATGGAGTGCGTTAAGAAATGTCACACATCATCCCTTGAAATAAGTCTTAGCTGCGGTTTAAGAAAAGAAAATGGGATTTTAAACAAATTCGATAAGTAAAATTAGATTTATTTATTTATTTTTTAATTAAAATTCATAGAAACCGAAATTAGAATGTCACTACTCAGTCACTATTATATTTATCTCCACTAACAAGCGACCATCGACAATTCGACCCTTAAAAAATACCAAAAGAATAATAATAATAATAATAATAATAATAATCACCGCCGATTTTCGCATTTACCTGTAAATCCCAAAATTACAACTCTTGTTTTCTGAATTCTGAAAAACAAATCAAAAACCCTAATTTCAGATCTCTCTCTCTCTCTCTCTTAATTTTGTCAATGGCGAGCACAGCTTGTTTTATGATCGTCAGCAAAAACGACATTCCGATCTACGAAGCTGAAGTCGGCACTCTCCCCAAAGTAATTCATATATGCTTTAATTTCTCAATTTCGTTTTTTTCCCCAAATTAAATGTTGTTGTAACGATTATTTGTTGCAGAAAGAGGATGCTGCTCACCAGCACCAATTCATACTACACGCTGCTTTAGACATTGTTCAGGACACGGCATGGACTACTAGCGCAATGTTAAGATTTAACAATATTTTTTTTTTGTTTACTAATTTATTATGCTGTTAATGTGTAGTTTATGTGTGTTTGTTGAATCAGGTTTCTGAAAGCGATTGACCGGTTCAACGATCTCGTGGTTTCCGTTTACGTTACTGCTGGTCATATCCTTTTCATTTCGTTTACATTCATTCCGTGTTACTTTTTTTGAAGAATCAGTATTACAAGCCCTGTTTTACCTTTAATTTTAGTTAGTATGATTTACGAATAAGATACTCGCTAGTTTACGAAGAAGAGACTTAATGTTAAAAGATTTCCAACCATTTTAGTGACATTGAGTGGTAGAGTTTTCATGTATGGAATTGAAGTTCGTACGAACCTTTCGATTGAATCAGGCTTTTTTTTTTCTAAGTTGATTTCTTTTGATAGAAATTTGTTGGACTTAACCTGTTAATGCCATACATACTCGATTGATGTTGCTTCATGATTCTCGGAATGACGACGGCATCAAGAGCTTTTTTCAAGAGGTTCATGAACTGTATATCAAGGTAAGCTCTGTTATACCTGCCTGAGTTATTCTTCCCTACTTAACACGAAACAGCCTTCCTTTTTAATTGCGAGGAAAGGGGAAAAAATATCTGGCAGAACTAAGTGAAAACATAAAGCTTCTGCAGTTTGTTTTGCTTGTGATGTTTCATCAAACAATCTGATTTAGGAATTAATGTGTTGCAGACTCTTCTCAATCCCCTTTATCTTCCTGGTGGTCGCATCACATCATCACATTTTGACACAAAAGTTCGAGCGCTTGCAAGAAAATATTTATGAAGCTTTGGTTTGATTTTTGGTGGTATCTGGTCTCTTCATGTGAATTTGCTGGCAGGTGTCCTATGCTTGGAGCCTTGCGCATTGACATTGTGAATCAGTTTCTCAATATTTTAAGGGAATGTAAGATATGAATATGATAAACCAAGTTTAATATCACACTCAAATTTGCTTTCCTGATCTTCTGGAGCTTCGATCCCTGTGTTTATACACTTTCCTTTGTTGATTCACGTGAGGTTAGGTTAAACCATAACCCTTTCTAGACGGGTTGGATATGTACAAAGTTCTATTGGTTTGGGTCAGTTCATCAAAAACTTGCGTGTGGCTGTTATGCATTGTCACATACAGTTTCATGTCAGTCGCTTATTTTACTATTCAGAATGCGTGAGTTTGTGCATGCTATAAACATGTATAGTATTTTATAGAATGGATCAGTTTTTATAGTATGACTAAGTCATGTTATCCTGCAATTTCCCATCTCTCATCCCCCACCCCCACCCTCCCCCAAATGCAGTTGATATGATGGAAATCGGGGTTTGTTCACAAGTACTCATGAAGAAGAGATGTTGGCCTAGATTTACTTTTTATATGATTATCCTGTCTAATATCCTCCTCAATATTTGGAAACCATTGGCAGAACATTTCTGCGTGCCGAATTTTCCATGACCTCGAACTTGTTTTGGCAATGTGATTGTTTTAATTTATTTTGTACATGAGGGAAGACTATTGTAATGATTAAGGCATTCAGTTTAGTAAGATGAACTAGATTAAAGAAATCAAACAGGAACGGTGAGATTTGAGTTAGAAATTGATACGCTGTAGATCCTCGATGGAATTAATTGAAACAAGAGCTAAATGCCCATGACTAAGTAGTAGTTGTTGCATCATCTTACCATGAATTGATTTCGTTCAGTGTTATTAACTCTAAACTTTCATTTTGCTTTTCAACTTTCTAAATTTTCTCTAATATGTAGATTATGGTAGGATGGTGTTCTTGACTCCTTCATGGTCCTTGAGCAAGGGCAATATGGTTTATCTGGTCTACTAGTGCACATATTTGAATTACAGGCAGTTGACAGCCAAATTTAATGCAAAATTGTCTTCTCTGTTTCTAGAGACTTGGTACTGAGTTGATGCAGAGTGCTTAAAAAATCATTTACTGGCTGATTGTGTATAAATTTTCAAATGAAATGAACCCTTCTACTTTTGAGTCACATATTCTCTTGTTTTATTGTATTTACGTAGCTCAATAAGTTCCTTATATAGCAAAACTTCGAGAGGAAGACTTGTTAATAGTGTTTTTATTGTGTAATCATGTTATAATCTCACAATTCAAGGATATCAATAGTGCTATAACTGTAGTAATCTAACACAAGATCACATTAGGAAAATCTGACCCCTGAAAGGGTCTATAACCGATTGGAAACACGTTCACCAGTCCTTTTGACATCTTAGAAAATCCAATAGTATGTATCAGTAAGTATTTTGCTTGTACTTTCTGTAAGGTGGCTTGTGAATGACTTTCAAAAAACAGTCTGTTTTTTTTCTTCATTCACTCGTGAATTTATATTTTAACTATTGGTTTTGTCTTGCGGTTCATTTGGTACCATGAAAGCTGGAAACCAGTGTATGTGTGTGTGTGTGTGTGTGTGAAGGGATTCACAGATTCAAGTGCAGAATTCTATGTAATAAAGGAGTGTTACAAATATTTTTGAGTTGTCCGGTGTTGTGGTGGGTATTTGTGTATTCTGAAGGAAATTTTACTGAATAGGAGGGTATTTGTTTATTGCTGTTCAATCCGTTTTCCATCTCTGTAGGGCGTAAGGATTGGCTTCTGTTTGTCGAGAGGGTAGATGATTCAATCTTTCTTCAGTTTCTTTTCTTATCTTTTACTTTATTTCGAGTAATGGAAATGGCTACAAGAAAAGAATGAGTTCTAAGATGCTCGGTGGCAACCAGTTTTTCGACATTTAGTAGAAGAGGATGTGTTCTAAGACAATGGTGAAAACGAAGGGCAAATATTTATTTTCGTTCTACTTTGCAGAACATTCTCAGTACTCATTTTCTTTTTTTAATAATTTGTTTATCTTAAGCAAGTAATCCCCAAGCCTCAGAAGAGCTGAGAATACTTATCCAAGTAAGCAAATAAGGTTTCTGTTGTTCACTAGATGTTACTAGACTAGAGTATTGCATCCTCTTACAACAAAACTGTGAAGCATATTACCGTCAAATGGATAGTGCGACTTTCATCGTTTTCCATTTGGTTCCACGAACAACAGATGAGATCCCCCTGGCTTCTTTGTTTTAAGAATTGATTGTATATAAATTCCGAAGCTTGCACCGTCTTATGTTGTCATCTCGAGTATGGCATATCATCTAGTTTAGTTGTAATCTTTGTTCATTTTCGCTTGCACCGTCTTATGTTGTCATCTCGAGCATGGCATATCATCTAGTTTAGTTGTAATCTTTGTTCATTTTCGCGTACTTTTGAGACGACTTTTCATATATCCAGGAATTTCGCAGGAATGTTTGTGGATATTTTACTGGACTTTTTCTATATTTGAGCACATATCTTATATAACCACAACTACAACCTTGAATTAAACTAGATCTTTATCAACAGTTTCTTAGTAAGAGGCCGTGATTTAATATACATTATAGTACCTACACATGGGAATAAAGTATGTGAACTATATATTATCTTCTTAGTAGTTACTCTCATATTAGGGATCCACCACATGAAGGGAAATTGCGGTGCATACGCCTTTATCTTTTTAACATGTTCGAAAAAGGCATGATCATTGAAAAGCAACAAGAAAAGAGTGACTTGTAATCATCAAATCGACTACGAAATCATTATATATCTAGCATGTTAAATAATGGGATAAAGTTAGTTCCGTGTTTAAACTGTGTTGTGTAGGGAATTAAGGTACAACTGGCAAACTCGTAACATAATTATCATTTGGCTAACTGTTAAGAGCCCTATGATTGAACTTTGTTTGTTGTGATATTGTTAATCACTTAATTGTGTTCATTAAACTAATGACCGTAATTAAGAATGGCCCATCAATCATACACGATCTTGTCGACTATAAATGCGTGTGTGAGAATGTCTGAATGTGTTGGTGTGTGTTTTGATTATTTGATTCTGGTAAGTGTTTCAGTCGTACCCGTCATCTATTCATATATATATTTCGTTACTTATGAATTATTCCATATTACGAAAGTTTCTATATTTCATACTTGGTATACTGACAGCATAAGTTAATCCTTTATCCATAACCTATTCCTCCTATCGTATGATTGGCTTTTTCGGAATATGTAAGAAAAGTCTTTGATAAACTATAAAAGTGTTTTAACATTTAACCAATTGAAATATACGTGAATTAAAACTTTAATCTACAACTTGACATATAATTGGTATTGAAGACCATGTGGGATGAAAAATAAAGGATAAAAGAATATAGTATAATTGTGGTCACAAGTATAACAAATGGGAAGTTGTGGTCACTACATTTCTATAAACTGAATTTAGATTGAAATAGAACAAGTAGAGATAATTATATTGCATTTATTTTATTGAAATGTACAACATTATGCATAATGATAGGTTTTTGATTTAAAGAAAAGGTATGATGATACATCATCATGGACCACAAAGAACAGTTTAGTACAGTTTTTAGCGGGTAACAGCAAATCAAATAGTAATAAAGGGAAAATGATATTTCTCTGTTAAGCTTCATGATTGGATGTCAGCTGAGCCAACAAACCCAAATACATTTTGATTAGTGACCATTAATTACAATCAATGTTTGGTATATGCGGTTCCCAAAATGATTATATTTATACATCACCTGCATTAGTATTACTAATCTAATCAACTTCAAGGGTTTTGTGAATGAATAATTAGAGGAGAAAAAAACAAATTGGCAGCACTACGTAGCACAATTATACTATATAACAACACCTCATTTTAAATCATAAATTTGTAATATAGCCTCATTAAAATATTTAACATTATTAAAGTAATGAGTTATTATTCTATTATAGCCTTTTTGTTTGACTGGGTAGTGGGTTTGTTGAGGTCGTCAAGTATTATGATCTAACCGCCCCTATAATTACTAATCGTTGAACAAACCACTGTGGAGACCGTCACACATAATGCCGTTAGGTATTATCGCCATCAATTGGTAATAAGTAATAACTCATAATTTATCTTATAATTCTTACTTATGTCAGCATTAATTACTTTCTAAACACCTTCAATTTTGTTTTATTCAAGGCTCAAATGTTTTTTTTTCATTGTTTCAGCTTAAGTGGCAGTTCTTTAATTTCCCTTACTTCTTGATTCTAGTTTCTAAATATGTAAATGCCGAAAATATACATCAAGATTCAAAATCAAAACTTAAACCCGTGATTTTATTCATGTTATCTTTCAGGACAAAACACACAAGTATTTTTCAATTTTCATGCGTTAACTGTCATAAATTTTACGAATTATCTGAAAACATGTCAGAAAAGTTTCTAATTTTTAACCGATAAAAACCTCACTATAAAAACAAACCTTTGATCCATGGTTATGCCTTCAGCTCAGCTTCAATAAGAAGCTCTTTAATTTTGTTATTACTTCTACTTTTTCTCAGCTCTATGGTATCCAATTCAGAAATTACACTTAATTGCAGAATGTAATACAGAACAGCGATCAAAATATATCCAAAGATACTTATAAAACAGCGGTACGCAAACCATATATATTACACCAACTGTAAATCCAAAAAAAAAACTAGAAACTACACTTAAATACACCCTAAAAACAAAAAGGCACCAGCAAAGAAAAGTAAAAATGAAAAGCAACGAAACGTAAAAAAAAAAAAAAGACAATAAAATAAAAACGAAGAACACGACGCCGTATTTGACATTTTTAATCTCAAAATTCAATTTCACCAAATCACATCACGCGCTTGCCGGACTTGGGCGGACGGCGGCGCGTCTTGTTACTCTTCCCCTTCCCAAACGCGCCGCAGAGTCCACACGCCGAGACCTTCGGCGACGGAGGCTCCATCGCCGGAGAAACTCTCCCGGTCCGATGACCCCGACCGGTGGATCGGGTCCTCTCGATCGTCAAGGGAGCAGGTGGACCAGCATCCGATTTAATAATCTCCTGTTGTTGAATTTCAGTTTCGTCACCGTTGTTATTAGTGGTGTTGATAGTATTATTGTTGTTCCTCTTTTTCTCTTCTTCCTGTTCCTTTTTCTGTTGATTGATGAGTCCAGCTAAGAATTTGTCGTCCCATATTGTGCCCGATGAGCCTTGCCTCCTGAACGATACTGCAGATCTCTGCAAACCTGCCATCTATTTTTCTAACTGAATTCTGTTTTTGTAGCTAACTGAATTTCAGTCTCTTTATTTTTATTTTTTTCTGTTTGTGTTTGTGTTTGTGTTTGTGTTGAGGGAAATGAAATGAAATGAGTGGGGGTGGGTGGAAAATTCTGGAATGTGTGTGTGAGAGAGATAAAACGGTGGATTGAATACTAGCTATATAATATGTTATGATGTTAGCATACATTTGATGTGGAGGATATTGAGGAAAGGGCCTATACTTTTGTTTAATAGCAATTCTGCCCTTTGGGGTTTGAGTATTAGGGAAATACTCCCGTGAGACGCCTCTTGCACTGAAGACACCTATTATGTTGCACGATATGATGTGAATACGAGTACGAGTATAAATTTTGAGAGAATGATGACTAGATGTGCGCACTTTTACTTGACCACTCGTTTAAGAATAATAAGGGGGAGCTCCTTGACGTATTATACGATACACGTTTTTTAATAAAGTCTCGAGGTATTTGTTGTAAATAGTACTTTTTTCAGACCTCGGGGCGTTTCGAGACGTGATACTTAATTTTACGAATTCTATGACCACCTTAGTGTTGTTGGTGGGACTTTAGAATCTAAACGTCGTTGAATGAAGTGAGTCTTTTCTACGGTTTGTATCGTTTGACAATTGATAGTGTTATTCATTAAGAAAAATTTGTTCTTATCAATTATCAAATTCAGTTTACAATTTGTAGTACCTTAAACACTCACTTCATCTAACTATTTACAAAGAGTACAAGTTGTCAACCAAAAAAAATATAATGCTATAGCATCATGATATGGGAGCATCAAATTTGAAAAGTATATGGATACAGGTACGAAGTATGGGTACAAATATTAGTTTCATTAAATATATAAACTCAAATATTTGTTTCATTAAATATTAGTTTAAAAAAAACCTTGAACAATATTACATTTTAGATTGCAAAAATAAAAGTGCTCATGGTCATATTTTTTTCCTCCTTGCTTGCTTATTCACCCCTCATCACGACTTAGTGCCATCACCTTCAAACTTCTCCGCCAAACTTCATTTTGAAAACTCATTTTCACCATCTTCCTCATCGTCATTAAGTTTCACATACCTCCCACACTAGTCATCACTATGTTTCACCATGTTCATCACATTCAACACACACTTTGCAATTATACAAAACAAAAAAGAGAGAGGAGTCATCAAGTACAGAGGAACTAAGTTTGAAATAACCAATTTAAACAAGGAATGAGTATGATGGAGGCTCTCTCGGCTACAACTCACGTTCAATTTTGTTCTCTTGCATTCTTCACACATACTCGACTAGGATTTTGAATATTTTTGGTCCTTAGATCTCATCAAGAGTCAAGACTAAAGTTTTGTGTGCTCCACTTGTCATGACGATCTTTATATAAGTTCGACGCCTCCACATTTATACTTGTCTAAATTATATGTGAATTCAACAAGTAGATGTTGAATATTTAATAGTGTTTTTTATTAATTTTAGAAATAACCAAAAGTATTAAAATAAAATAAAATAGCCTCTAGTTGAAAGTTGCATTCCTAATGTACAATTTTAGTACATGAGTTGATAGTTATGGATACAACAGCTTATTATATAGTTATACGGTGTATTTGCTAAGTTTTAGATATTTATAGGGAGTTTCTTAAAACAAAACTTAAGCACAGGGGTTGTTTGCTTATTTAGGAATTAACACATGGTGGCTATTGCAATGTGTACACATAATATATATATATATATATATATATATATATATATAGCATCATAATATGGGCTTGACTTGTTGTCCCTACTTAATATTTTTGTAAGTTTTGAGGCCATTATGTAATGGCGAGTAGTTCGTTTGATTTGACTCGGATTCAATTATTTTAGAAGATAAATTAATCAAAACAGGTGAGCGAAAATTCAAAATTCTTACCAAAACTCTGGTACAAAATAGAGAATCAAAGGATAATTCCCTAATATTTTAATCTTTCTCCTTAATTCCCAATAATTGTTTTCCAAATTATAAAAGACAATTTGGCGAATATCTTGAATACATTCATACACACAATTAATTCCCAATAATAATTGTGATATATACTTATACCCATACATACATACGTTACATACATACATAGATACAAACATACATGAGTGAGAGGTTTTGTTGGAGAAGATAAGTGTCCTTGGTATTATAATATATTTGGGGAGTTAGTTAGAAGAATGGGTCACAATGAGCCAACCAAGTCAATGGCTTTAGTTGCTTATGTCCACAAAATTAATTGTCTTTTCGGATAGAACTATATGTTATAAAAGAATGTAGTGTTAGGTTAATTACCAACAAAAAACAAGAATGTAGTGTTAGGTTGTGACAAAGAACATTAATCTGCACCAATTTCGGTACCATTTTATGTTTTCTAGGTAATAGATCGAAGTTTAATAATCTGATTGACGGTGAATATAAGGATTAGCCTAGTAAAAAACTAAAAATGGAGCACATTGATAATATTGTGCATAAATACATCCCACATGTCTACCTTAATCACTCGTTTCGAAAGACTCACTCTCATTATTACGGCCCTATCGTACTTCTCACCTAAATCATTAATAAGTGACTAGAGCACTACGGTGTTAATTTCTATGAATTTCTTGCCTATATGTCAACACCACCTCCGCCATCAAATTTTGAACCCCATATCAAGCCGTTCCCTTGATATCATCATAAATACGTTTGACTCAATGAGCTACCCGATCATGTCTACTCAAATCCTATTAAAGAGCTTTATAATCATGCATGTACGATTTACCTTATCGGTGTTTTCGTCTAGGTGAGTTGTCACAACTCACACACGTCACTCTCACGATCCAAAAATAGAATCGCAAAGAACTTTGAGCTCAATGTAATTTGCACTTCAAGAAACAAACATAAGCAAGATAAAAACAATAAAAAGTGGTTAGTAAAAATATGATTGAACTCAACGCTAGACCACAATGCATATGCATCGTTTGAAGGGAATCTAGCTAAATGTACTTTGTTTGTAGTCCTTACAATGGTACCATTTACGCAATGTCTTTTAATTTTGAGACCATTAATCTGGTCGAGAAAGTAACCATCTCGTGATCTTAGGTTGATTATTTAAGTCTATACAAGGGTATATGATAATTTCACCACATATCATGCCACATCACTTTAAACCTTGTAGCTCAAGAATGTCCATGTGGATCGTCGATCTGATAGTCCAACCTTCTGGTCCGAAGTCTTGTGCGTGAGAAAAAAAATGTCCTCGATAGTTACACCGAGCGGGTATTTATACTCGTAGCCCACACTTTGAAATGCAGGTCGACAAAGCACATTCACATTGACAATTGCAACATGTATTTCGATGTGCTTTGTCGAAGGGGGGATCGTTGTCTGATGTGGTCTTGTAGAATGGGCAACTTTGATGTGAATTGTCTGTTTTGCCCACTAAGAATATGTGGCATCATGAGATCATGTGTCACTTGTTAATTGAACCAAATGTCAGCGTAATTATGGCACACCCATGTATCTTCTTCATACGCAATAAAAGAAGCATTCAAAACAATAATGACCAAACCAGTTAACATTCTAGACATTGTTCGCTTACTCAACAATCATTAATGACCTCCATGTAGACCCTCCAATTAAAAATTGTTGGCCCTGTTAAGCCCTCTTATTGAATATAATAAGGTAATATCTCTTTAATAAAACTTAGTCATCTTTTATTCACGCATACTCGACTAGGATTCTATACATATTTCTGATCCAAAGAGCTTTGCAAAATTTTACTTTTGTGAGCTTGACTGGTTGTCAGGACTTTCAAGTTTAGAATTTTATGTTTATACCCCAAATAATTTCTTGTGAATTCAACGTTAATGCTGCAAACAAGAAATATATGGAAAGAAATAGTTTATTGCTACGTTGGCATTATTCTTGTTTATCACTTTATTGTCAAGTGTCAACTTATATATATATATATTAATATCATAATATGCATCTAATTTGAGTAATATTTCTTTTTCTTTTTTATTTATATAAAACATATAAAAATAATACTCAGTAGGATATTTTTAATAGTTTAATAAAACTTTTTTATTATTAGTTAAATCAAACTTTAAGAAATGTAAATGTAATGTTTATTATAGCTTGAACGAAGTCGTGAGCTAAATGAGCTCTTGGAAGTCTAACGGGACGCGTCAGCTTTTTCAAATGTTTAAATACTTGGTATTATGCTCTTATCGAAATTAATAAGGCATCGTGGAAAGGATGTTACATATATAATGAATTTAATGATAATTTTCGTCTTCAAAGTTCACACCAGGCGACTAATTATCTTGTAATATTCCACTAAGGTAGTGCCAAATGACTAGGA
Organism: Linaria vulgaris; assembly: GCA_948329865.1. Classification (NCBI taxonomy): domain Eukaryota; kingdom Viridiplantae; phylum Streptophyta; class Magnoliopsida; order Lamiales; family Plantaginaceae; genus Linaria; species Linaria vulgaris. The sequence goes on along the minus strand of OX415254.1, from coordinate 101,777,330 downwards.
AATCTGAGGCCATTATAATTTGTTACCTGCTTTTATGATTAGGACTTTGAAATTCGGTGGTCGTTAAATTCAAAGTCTCATCGCATAATAACTAATAAACATAAAATAATTTCAGGCAGCATGCAATTTTTTTATCAGATGTCAACTATGTTCATCATCACATAATGAAGGTTTTCTAATCTAAATTCATTATCAATAATAAAAATAAAGAAAACAATTGACAGTTGCCCAAGAGTAAAATAGTTGAGGTAAAATCTGTGGTATTTGAGTCGTATTATGCAGACGAGAAAACTGACAGCGACTTTTCATTTTCTTATCATGATTAGATTTATTTATTTTTCTGGTTATCATGGAGTTGCCTTAAGATCGCATGATATGGCATCTTAATTTCGGTGGAAAAAAGAGAATCGTGAGTGTAATTCTTCATGGAAAGTGGAAACATTTTTGCATGTTGTGAACAATTATTACTGGTACTGGTAAGTTGGGAAGTTAATTATTGAGCACCTTGATTTATCTCTTTCTTCATTTCTTGAGATTGCGTAGGATTTCTTTTAATAGTTCTATTTTTTTTATGGGCTTAATAACATGGATCAAAATTTTCGTGTGTTTCCTCAAAAAGTATCAAAATATTTCCGTTTTTAACTCAGTCGAAACGAAAATTACATGTCGTTTCTATGATAGCTATAACCAAGATTTTTACGAAATCTTCGAAATATGCCGAAAATTTCTAGAAATATTTCTAAACGTTTCTGATTTTTAGTTGACCGAAACCTACTGCGAAACCGAAACTTTAATCCATGCTTAATAAGTTTTATTACGAGTAATGAGGAAGGGCTCCGAGAATGATCTATATACTATTATATAAAGAAACTCATTGTGACACCAATCTTTTGATTTCCAACTTTAACCTTTGTGTTTTAGCTGTATTGTGAAAATTTCTTATTAAATCCCCAAAATAGCCTTACAAATTAAGTTAGACTAATTAATTATATTACTAATTATAATTAATGACTTACTTTCCCATAATCTGCTTTTCTTCCATTGTTCTACTCAGAATTAATGGGACATGTTATTTAGATAAATCTTCCTCTTTAATCTACATAAAATGACATTGAAAAAAAAATTATACTCGCGGAACCGCGTGCTACATTTGCTAGTAATGTACATAAAAGAAACCATTGCCTCCGAATCAATCAAAAAGCCTAATCTAAAATGGCGCACCCACAACGAGAATCCAAATCCAACAAACCAATATCGAGGCACAAACAAAAAGCTCTATTTTAGCAAACAAGTCTTTTCGGTTTTTTAATATATTTGCTCTTGTCTATCGAATTTTAAATTAAGTAGCTTCATATTTGTACATGTATGCATGTTCTAGTTAATATTCTAAATAAGACTATAGTTCAAAATTCTCACAATATCTAAGACTAGATGTATTCGGTAGAAGCTAGAATAGCCTACGGGGCAATTTACGGATGTTTTATTGGACCCAAGTTTTGGGTTGCAAATTCGGTTAACTTGCGAAGGCCCATTTTTATATATATTATATATAAGATTAAGCTATCAATAATTTTTTTTCCGTCTTTTTAGATTGTATTAAGGCACTTATATTATAAATATTCTCAAGTGGTAATATGATGATAACACGGTTGAAAAGGATTATAACAAGGAGTTAGGATGTTATATATAACAAACAAAAGTGCTTTTAGTTAAAGTTTTCTCTTTTTATTTTGAGCTATCTAGAATCATTGTAAAACTCGTATTCGAACACGTTTAGAATAAAATTTCGAATTAGCCCCTTGTTAGTTGGAGCTGAAGGAAGGTGATAAGCTCCTGTTTTGATAGCTTTTGAGGAAAAAAAATATTAGAAACGCGTTTTTTTTTGTTTGGCTTTCCCTTCTCTAAACGTCATTTTTCATATTTTTAGAGACCCGACTTTTCTGAGATTGGAATTAACGGTCAAAAGTTGTGTGAAAAGTTAGAAATAAGGCCTACTATGTAGCAACTGTTCATCTGATTAATCTGTCGTCATCCCTATTGCCATCACCATTACATTTCCATAAAGTTGTAACATGTTGACCTTTGATTCGCGCCTAAAATGGTTTTTAAGGCCTCCTGAATATTTGTTCCCCTCCTAAAATATGTCCACATACTCGCGCCAATTTTTTTGAGGTGGAAATTTTCAATTTTAATTTTAATTTCTCCTCCAATTAATTTCAGATTCCCTCCAAATTTCTTGTATATATTAAGGTTGACCCATAACATCTTGAAGTCTGAACCCTAACAGATTCTAGTAAGGTACTCTCTCTCTCTCTCTCTCTCTCTCTCTCTCTCTCTCTCTCTCTCTCTCTCTCTCTCTCTCTCCTCTCTTCCTCTCTCTCTCTCTCTCTCTCTCTCTCTCTCTCTCTCTCTCTCTCTCTCTCTCTCTCTCTCTCCTCTCTCTCTCTCTCTCTCTCTCTCTCTCTCCATGCATTAAATAATTAAGTTTTTACCTTTTCTTAAACACGATGCTTCCATTTTCACTTGCCAATGTGCTTATAAAGCGCTTTATCGCTAGCACGCGACAACAAGGTGGGCTTCGCATAAGATTAAATGGATTTGGAATGTGCCATGTAAAGGAGGGGGGGGGGGGGAGAATTACTTAATTATTTGTTGCGAGTGTTTTAATAATTTGGAAGACAAGAAACTCAAGAATTTTAGAGGAAGGGGGGGGGGGGAATTTTGCGGTGATATCTGAAATTAAACATCTTAGTTTTCATATGATGAGAGCTAACAGAGGAAAGAATCTGGAAAAGAACAGTCAGTGGCATAAACCAAGCGCGGGTTTGCTGAAATTAAATGTTGATGGAAGCGTTAAAAGTCACCTAAACTCGGGCGCAATATGAGGGATGCTAAGAGATGAGTACGGCACTTGGATATGAGTTTTAAGGAAAAGGCTGTTTGCCCGACATTACTTGAGACGAAAGTGAAAGCGATAAGAAGAGGGTTACTTATTGCATGGAAAAAAGAATCCCGAAGTTGATCATAGAGAATGAATAAGAACAAGCTTTTAATATGATCACATATTTGGCACAACAAGAGGAATACCTTCAAGAAAAAGTTCAAGAATGTCACATGCTTCTCCACAAACCGTGGACTCAAATATTTAATTAGGTGGATCGCTAGATCAAGAAATAAGCTAGTCGACGCCATTGCCAAGTCAACGTAGATGGAGGCTTTTGTTTGATGCAATTCCCTCCCCTTGAGCTTAAGTAGATTCTATCAAATGATGTAGCCTAATGTTTTTCTATTTTTTTATTAAAAAAAGACACTCGTACTTTCTCAAGTCTCTATAATTAATACATTTAAAAAATTAAACATTAAATTGTATGGGTCTCACTCCCAATGCCTTAGTTAGCCAAACTATACATGGATTCAAAATTATCCACTGTCGTTATACTTATTAGTTATTACTCATTAGTCAGTTAAAAACCTTTTAGATTGTCGAGGGGCAAAAATGACTAGAGAAGTCACCTCCTTAAGGCTTAACCTTTGGGATTGAGTGTACATCAAGCTATGTTGTAATTTTTTTATTGAATCTATTAGAATAAAATCAATCCGCGTATGCAACATAATATACTTGCACGAATACCGTAAAGTCTCTCATAGGCTACTATGAGATTATATGTGACAAAAATAGCTAATCTAAAGGAAAAATGCAAATTAGAAGTTTAACATGACTTTCCACAAATTTGTACAAGTTTGTTTATAGCCTTTTAGATCAAGTTAGATGTATTTGTATAAAAATATTCAATTTTGTAAAACATCCATAAACGCCAATCAACATCAATCAAGGAGCTGGAGTTGCCTTAAGATCACATGATATGGGGCCATCTCAATTCCGGTGAAAAAAAGATTTGGCAATACCAAAAACATATATATATATATATATATATATATATATATATATATATATATATTTATAAAAATTGTGTATTTAGCCGGTGGCAAGATGCATGCCAATTTCTAGTTCTGCAAGTCGATCTCTATGCATAAATATAGTGACATATAATAACTTGCTTCTATCAACAAAAATAAAAATAGAATCGTGAGTGTATTTTTTCATGGAAAGTGAGATTTTTTCCTCATTATTCATAATAAAACTTATTAAGCCGATAAAAAAACATTAAAGAAATCCTACGGAATATCAAGAAATGAATCAGTTACATGAAAGAAACCATACTCTCTGTAAACTTGGTAAAAAGCTTGAATTCATTAATGAAAATGGTGAATGTACAGAGTGAATTTTGGGAGAAGAGAACTCTAGGGTTTCATCTTCTGAGAGAGTAAACTTGATGAATGAATAATAAATTACAAAAACTACCACAAGAACTATTTATACTAAGGCTACAATGTCAAATAACAAAACGCGAGGGACTAAACAGATAATAACCAACGCGTGAACAGTAGGATAAAAACTCAAAAGAAATAAAGGAATACATATAATATATAGTTTAATACCCCCCCCTCCCCGCAAGAGGGGCATGGATATCCAAAATGCCCATCTTGGACATTAATCGGGTAAAAGAGGCAAGTCCCAACGGCTTGGTGAAAATATCTGCTAGCTGATGTTCACCGGGAATGTGTTGAACTTTCATGATTCCTTGTTGTACACGTTCCCGAACAAAGTAACAGTCAATTTGAACATGTTTCGTGCGTTCATGTTGGACCGGATTAACCGCAATGGCTGCAGCACTCTTGCTATCAGTAAAGATGACAGGAACTCGTGTCTGCTTGATGTTGAGATCCTTTAAAAGTTGAATCAGCCATAGGACTTCGCATGTTGTGGTTGCCAACGCCCTATACTCAGCTTCGGCAGAAGAGCGACTCACAGATTGTTGCTTTTTAGCCTTCCAAGAAATCAGGGAACCTCCTAAATAAACTGCATATCCGGTAACACTGCGTCTCGTGTCAGCACACGTGGCCCAGTCACTGTCACAAAATGATTTCAAATGAGATTCACAAGAAGAAGAATAAAACAGTCCCTTACCTGGACTACCCTTAATATAACGCAGAACCTTATGTGCAGCGGCTAAATGGCCAACAGTGGGTTGAGACATATATTGAGAAAGACAGTGAATACTAAAGCTCAAATCAGGTCGAGTTATAGTTAAATATAATAACCTACCAACTAATCTTCGATATATAGAAGGGTCACTTAAGAGAGAAGTGTTATCATGAAGTTGCGGTTTAGAATTAGAGCACATAGGTAAATTGCTAGGTTTACAACCTAAATAACCTGAATCATCTAGAATATCAAGGGCATATCTTCTTTGGCAAATAGAGATACCCTTTTGTCCTCTGGCAATTTCAATACCTAAGATATATTTCAAAGGTCCTAAATCTTTAATGGTAAAATGAGCATGCAGAAGAGCTTTTAAAGAAGAAATTTCACAAAGGTCATTCCCAGCAAGAATAATATCATCTACATACACACATAATGTTGTAAAAGAAGAACCAGACAATTTAGTAAATAAAGAACTATCAGCAATGGACTGACTATAACCATGAGCAAGTAAAAAAGATGTCAGTTTGTTGTACCACTGTCTAGAGGCTTGTTTGAGGCCATAAAGACTCTTTTTCAACAAACAAACTTTAGAGTTACTGTTAGAGCAATAGCCAGAGGGGGGGAGTCATGAATATTTCTTCATCTAAATCCCCATGTAAAAAAGCATTATTCACATCCAATTGATGCAAGTACCAATTATGAGAGGCAGATAAGGCAATTAAGAGTCTAACAGTGGTTAATTTTGCTACAGGAGAAAAAGTGTCAAAATAATCTAACCCTTCTTCTTGGGTATAACCCTTAGCAACTAACCTAGCCTTATATCTTTCAATGGAACCATCACTGTTGAGCTTAACCTTATAAACCCACCGACAACCTATGCAATGTTTACCAGGGGGTAATTCAGTCATAATCCATGTTTGAGTCTGTTCTAAGGCCTTCAATTCAGTCTGCATAGCAGCCTGCCACTCAGGAACTAAACATGCTTGTTTGTAAGTTTTTGGTTCAACAATAGAACTAAGAGAAACAGTAAAGGCCCTATGAGACTCACTAAGATGATCAGAGGACAAATATGACTTAATAGGATACCTAACAGTTAAAACAGAAGTATTGGCATTGCTCTTTTGTAGTGAAGTGGGAAGATCATAATCATAAGCACTTAAGTATGCAGGAGTAACAGTGGTCCTAGAGGACCTTCTAAGGGGAACAGTAGACTCATGAGAGTTAGGGGAAGAAATAATACTAGTCCCCTGTGATTCAGGGGCAGATAAAATAGTTGGAGCATGAGCAGCTTTTGCAACATCAACATCCACAGGTCCTGAAAGAACTACATCAGATTCCACACCTGGAGTAGGAAGAATTTCCTGTAAAGAGAGAAAAGGACTGGTGCAAGACGAATCTTGCCCTTGGGGGTTAGTGAAATAATCAGGAATGGCAAAAGGAAACACAGTCTCATAAAAAAAACATTTCTAGATATAAAGGTTTTCATAGAGGAAAGGTTAAGCAACAAGTAACCTTTAGTACCAAAAGGATACCCAAGAAACACACATTTAGTGGATCTGGCATCAAACTTATGCCTATGAGCAGACAAAGTGGAGGCAAAACAAAGACAACCAAAGCATCTCAAATAGGAATAATCAGGAGACTTATTATATAATAAAGCAAAAGGAGATTTATTTTTAAGAATTTTAGAAGGCAGTCTATTAATAAGAAAGGCAGCAGTAGAAATAAAATTACTCCAATATTGTATAGGTAAATGAGACTGAAATTTTAAAGCCCTAGCAACTTGCAACAAGTGTTGATGCTTCCTCTCAACCAAACCATTTTGTTGAGGGGTCTTAACACAAGTCTTTTGATGAATAATACCAGTAGAGAGAAAGAAATCTTTCATAATAAATTCAGTGCCATTGTCAGACCTCAAAATTTTAACAGTAGAAGAAAATTGAGTCTGAACAAGTTTAATAAAAGCTCTAAGTTTAGATTCAACTTCAGATTTTTGAGTAAGGAGAAAAATCCAAGTAGTTCTAGTAAAATCATCTACAACTGTAAGAAAAAACTTAAAGCCATCATGAGACACAACAGAAAAGGGACCCCAAACATCACAATGTATTAGTTCAAAAGCAGAAGAAGATACAGAAACACTTTGTGAAAATGGAAGTCTTTTCTGTTTGGAGAAATGACATGTGTCACAAGTTTTTGTTGCACGGGGCACACTAGAAATGCTGAAAATCTTAGCTAGATTATCAACAGATGGATGACCCAATCTGCTATGCCACAAATCAGAAGTAATTCCAGAAGTACCAACACTATTACAGGCAGATGCTTGAGTTCCAAAATATTGTTGATTTCCAAAATATTGTTGATTGGGGAAAACATTTGAAAAAGTAACAATGTATAATCCATGCTTGAGTTCAGCAGAACCAATCATCTGCTGGTGGAAGATGTCCTGCATAAGACACATGGAAGAGTAGAAAAAAGCACATATCTCAAAGGAAGAAGTTAGTTTAGAGACTGACACAAGGTTAAACCTAAAGTCAGGGACATAGATAACATTTTTAAGAGTTAGAAAGGGAGAAATATAAATGTCTCCAAGTGAAGTGCCAATAGTAGTGCTATTATTAGGCATCTAAACAGTAATATTAACAGATATAGGAGAAGAGGTAAAAAGGGAGGGGCTACAGACCATATGGTCAGTAGCACCAGTGTCCAGAACCCAATTATCAAAACATTTAGTGTTAGAATTTTGAAAAACAGTGGAATTTAGTGCAAAGTGGGGGGCTGTACCAGTTATGGTGGTAGCAGCAATGTGCGTAGAAGGGCTGCCTGATGCAGAAGATTGAGGTGGAGCATGTGATCTGGTGAAGGCCAGAAATTGCTCAAAGAGTAACTGCATATTTGGTTCAGGAGCAACAACTTGAGGGTGTGCAGATTGTTCCTCAGCAACAGAAGCTGAGTTTGCACCAGAAGGAGTCATAGTCCTTCTACCCCTTGGTCCATTCCATCCAGGGGATAACCAATAACCTGGAAACACTTGTCACCAGTGTGACCAGGATAACCACAAAAAGAGCATGTAACTTTCTTCTTTTCTTTAGAAAAAAGGAGGTTTGCCAAATTTACCATAATTGGTAGAGTTATTAGAATGCAAATTCTGAGAATTGGTAAGAGAGGACCTAAAACCACTATCTTGAGAGACTGGGGCTCGAGAAAACATAGCAAGAGAATCGGGGGAGGGGTTAGAATAAAGGGCCCTTTGATTTTCTTCTTGAAGAAGGAGACAATAAACCTTAGACAAAGTGGGGAGGGGAGACATAAGCAAGATCTGACTACGAATAGCATTGAAAGAATCAGTTAAGCCAATCAAGAAACTCAAGACACAATCACTCTGTTGAAGACTAACTAGATGATGATTAATATTGCAAGTACAGAGACCACAGGAACACAAAGTGATAGGTCGTTGAATCACAAATTCATCCCATACAGATCGAAAGGCACGATAGTACTGAGTAATGGAAGAGTTACCCTGAGAAATCGTGTACAACGATTTCTGCAGTTGGAAAACACGACTACCATCTGTGCGGTCGTGCATGGTGCGGAGTTCGGTCCAGAGATCAAGGGCTGTGGTGCGAAACATGAGGCTGCGGCGGAGATCTTTAGCCACCGAATTCATGATCCAGTGAAACACCAGGTTATCGGCGCGGGTCCAACAGATCCGCAGAACTTCATCATCGGCAGGAACAGGGAGAGAGCCATCGATGAATCCCTCCTTATTTTTGATACGGAGGGCGATACGGATGGAGCGGCTCCACGAGGGGTAGTTGTCGCCGGTGAACAGCTCGCCGACGAGAGAGCCGCCGTGGACGTCATGAGCACCGAGATAATAGACGGAGGAAGGATCCTCGCTAGGATTCTTCAGCGGATTTGGAGGCGGCGGCGGGCCTGGTGGTTGCGTTTCACCACCGGTGTGAAGAGAACCAGTCGCGGAGGAAGAATCCGTCGGAGAAGACGACATCGAAACAGTGGATCTGGAAAATTAGGGAGAGAAAAAGGCGGCGATCGAGGGTTTAGAGAGAGAGACGCGGGCAGCGGAAGAAGGGGATCGTTCTATCCCAAGCGGATGATACCATGTAAACTTGGTAAAAAGCTTGAATTCATTAATGAAAATGGTGAATGTACAGAGTGAATTTTGGGAGAAGAGAACTCTAGGGTTTCATCTTCTGAGAGAGTAAACTTGATGAATGAATAATAAATTACAAAAACTACCACAAGAATTATTTATACTAAGGCTACAATGTCAAATAACAAAACGCGAGGGACTAAACAGATAATAACCAACGCGTGAACAGTAGGATAAAAACTGAAAAGAAATAAAGGAATACATATAATATATAGTTTAATACTCTCCGAATCAATTAAACCAACAAAGAAGCCTAATCTAAAATGGCACGCCCACAACGACAATCCAATTCGATCAAAATCCAACCAACATCAAGGCACAAACATAAACCAGAACATATTTTAGCAAACAAGTCTTTCCGGTTTTTGAATATATTTGCTCTTGTCTACCCAAGTTTAAATAAGTAGCTCCATACTTGTTCATGTATGCATGTTCTAGTTTAATATTCTAAATAAAATTTTATAGTTCAAATTTCAAAAGTATCACAATACCTAGATGCATTCAGTAGAGCTAGAAACCTCACGGGGTAAACAAACAATAAGTCAATGATAATTAACGTTACGGATTGCGGTCTATGTTATTGTTACTTATACCTATTTTATGGGCCAGAGTTTTGGGTTGCAAATTCAGTTAACTTCGAAGGCCCATTTATTATATTTAAGATTAAGTTATCAATATGTGTTTTTACTTTCTTTTAGATTGTATTAAGCACTTATATTATAAATATTCTCAAGTGGTAATATGATGATAACAAGGTTGAAAAGGAGGACATTAGATGCTAGGGGCGAGACTTGTGCTCTCGCCCCGTTGAGATCTTGCCACATATACAAAGTGGGTGGGTGTTTGTACACATGGAGTTAGGATGTTATATAAAAATTATAACCAGGAGTTAGGGTGTTATATAAAAATTAAGGTGCTTTTAGTCAAAATTTCTATTTTTCTTTTTCAATTATCTCGAATCATCGTAAAGGTAAATAATATAAACAGAGCAAAATCTTTTAATACAGAGCAATATATTATTGTTCTCTATTATACCCTTCCAAACCAATATAGGAATATCTATCTTCCTTTTTTGTTGGGTATGAAATATATATTTAGAGATTTTTTGAATCTTGGTATCTTATATACTTTCTATTTTAGGAGATGAATAACGCATATTTTTTTCTGTTAATATAAAGGTAAGTATAGAAATAAGTTACTTGATTAAAATATTTCAAAAACTAAATCGGACACCGAAAACAAAATGTGTAATCACTACTAAATTATGTTTAGTCTCAATAGTCCATAAATTATCCATTTAAAATAGAAAGACACAGAATATAAAAATCTGCAATTAATTAAGTGTTTTTTAGTGCAATTACGTTTTATTTGAATTGTCCAAAATATATTTAGATTTGAAAAACGACAAGATGAATAATTTGCTAAAATCTTAGTAAATTATGAAAGAACTGCACCTTCATTTTCACACTTTAGCAGGTCGAATACTTGCTCGATTGCGCCTCTTTCAATTCCTGATGGACTTCTTTTTCCATCTAGATTTTTTTAATGAAAAAAGCAAAACAGAGGATCCGAGCTCTTCTCCAACTAAAGCTATCAATTAGAAGTAAGAACATTTTGCAACCCAAAGAATATTTTCGTTGGCAAAGTTGTTTACGATGGAAATAAATCATATAGTACGTAGTTTGGTTAGTTTTAAGATAAATTAAAGTTAAAAATATTAAATATTAAATATACAGTAGTTTAATTTATTTTATCTTAAGATAAATAAAAACTTTAAAAATCATATATATACAGTAGGTTGGCTTGTCTTAAAATAAATAAAAACTTTAAAAATCATATATACAGTGGTTTGGTTTATGTTTCTAAGAATTAAAATTAAAACATAAAAATATGATCAAATGGAATTATTTCTTAGTTTTAATTTGAAACATGAAAAAATGAGCAAAAAAAAAGAAAAAATATATTACTTGTAGAAAAGTTAAGTCAATATGCAGTTAGTTATGAAGAAAAACAAATCCTAAAATTATGTAAATAAAATTAATATTCTTTCTGAATATAGGTGAGAGAAATACATTTTACTTTCTTTGTTACGGAAAGAGAATCAAATCATAATTTTTTTTTGGGTAAATAGAGGAAAATTACATAAAGCAAACTACATAAATAAAAACTGCTACTTCGTCAGGCCATTTCATCGCGCAACAGACTAATCAGCTTCACCGGGGGAGTTAAAAGTAAGCAAACTCCTCCGTTTTCCTCGCAGGGCTCCTTCGCCATCGTGTCCGCAAGTCGATTTCCTTCCCTCGCTATCCACCTTAGCTCGCATTCTCACGGTTTATGGATTAGCTCGCGGCACTCTCCAACAATTTCCATGAAATCGTGCGTTTGTATCCCCTCTTCCGAGATTAATTTATATGCCTCTTCCGAATCCGTCTCGATTTTAATTCTTTGGAACCGTTTCTCCCACGCTATTCTAAGGCCCTCCCTTATCGCCTGTAAGTCGCTTTCAAGAATTATCGTGATCTCACCCCGCTTCACAAAGCCCCACAACCAGGCCCTGAGATCGTCCCTTAGTACACCTCCAATCGAGCTCTTATTAGCACAATTCGAAACACTACCATCGGTATTTAATTTACACCACCCCGCTTTCGGCTTAATCCACTTTTCCATCATCTTCTCCGCCTTCTTCGTGTGCGCTATCAGCAGGTCCACCCTCAGTTTTTTTATATGGTTCAGCATGTCATCCGTCTTGATTAACTCCCCTCGGAATACTTTGGCGTTTCTCGCTTTCCATATCTCCCAAATACTCGCCACAAAGATTTCGTTCCATGTGCTTCTTGGTAATAATCTATTCTCCCTCGTGCAGTTTTTTGAATTCTCCTTCAGCCACTCCCATGCATCTCCTTTGAAAAATGATTGGGCGCCTAAACGTGGTAGAATTCTTTCCCAGATTCGCTTCGCGGCCCAACAGTCTTTCAGTACGTGTAATGAGTATTCCTCATCTTTTTTGCAAGTAATACAAACCGCATCGTTGGTTAGGCGTCGAGTCCTCCTAAGTTTATTTGTTGCAAGTCTATTTTGGCTCGCAAGCTAAATAAAAAAAAATAGAGTTTGTTGCTGCCCGGACTTTTCCATACCCATTCGGCGTTGGGACTAACCATCGGTTCGTGCGTATACAATTTGTATAGCAGCCTATACGCGTTTTGGCAAGAGAAGAATTCGTCAGATTTTTGATTCCATACCGCTTTGTCCTCGACTTCACTTAGCACCACCCGTTTCTTCAATATCTTACTCTTTACATCTTTCGGGATTATTGACGCCAAGGAACTTAAAATCCAATTCCCGTCCGAGTCCATAACGTCCGCTATTTTCAGTCCTTTTTCCTCTTCTTCGACTCGCGCTCCTTTATCAATAAGGCTGCCATCTCCTAACCAATTATCCGACCACATAGAAATCTTCTTGCCATCCCCTATCTTCCACCGAATCCCCGGTGCAATCAGCGCCATACACTTCGCAATCCCTTTCCATGTCGAGCTATCCGTGGGTTTCACCACATATTCCAAAAGGCTTTTTTTTCTTTAAATACTTCGCCTCCACCAGTTCCGACCAAATATTTTCCTCCTTCTGTATAATTTTCCAAAATAATTTAGTAAGGAGTGCTTCGTTGTTTATTCTTGCCATGCGAAATCCTAGCCCACCTTATTTCTTTTGTTTGGTGACTTTTTCCCACCCTCCCAAATGTAGTTTTTTGGCTTCCAGATTATTAGACCATAGGAAACTCATATTAATTTTGTCCAATCTTTCACAAATTTTCCCCGGTAACCAGCTCGACTGCATGATGTGAATAGGCACCGGGGTGGACACGACCTGAACTAATGTTGCTCCCCCAGCCGAAGAAAGATTTAAACTCTTCCACCCCGAGAGCCTAGCGCTGAGTTTGTCGAAGATTTCATTAAAATCTTCCATCTGTGTACGGCCGTGAGATAACGTGGCTCCTAAGTATTTCCCCAACCTCATCGTCCTTGCAAACCCAAGACATGCGCATATACGTCTTTTAATTCTCATCCCGCCTCGATTTGAGAAGAAGATTTTGGATTTCTCCTTATTTAGTTTCAAGCCTGACGCACTACAAAAATTATCAAGAACGCGCTTAATAGTTTGCGTTGTCTTCAAAGTTGCTTTTCCCATGAGAATTAAATCGTCTGCGAAGAAAATATGAGAAAGTGTTGGTCCCCCTTTGCACGGGATCAGTGGCTCCCAATCGCCATTCTCCACCTCTTCATTAATTAGGTAGGCAAGTCTCTCCACGCAAAGGACAAAAAGGTAGGGGGATAGCGGGTCACCCTGCCGAAGACCACACCCATGCTTGAACCCCTCCAGTGGTTCTCCATTCCATAATATCTTAGTCGATGCATTTTTGACGCAGAACATAATCAATCTAATTATGTTCAAGGGGAAATTGAAAGCCAAAAGAGATTCCTCCAAAAAGCTCCAACTTATTTTATTGTATGCTTTCTCCAAGTCCAGTTTAAGCACCATGCATCCGACCTTATTTTTCTGCTTGGATTTCAAGGAATGTAAGACTTACTGGATAACAAAGATATTGTCATGTGTGCTGCATCCTTTTATGAAGCTCGACTGGGTCGGTGCTATAAGACGTGGCATATAATCTCGTAACCGCAGTGTAATGCACTTTGTAATAAATTTGTATAAAACATTACAAAGTGAAATCGGGCGATACTTAGAGATCATGATAGGATTCGTTACCTTCGGGATAAAACAAAGATGGGTAGCGCAAAGTTTGGGATCGAAAGATCCTTCGCTGAATGCCCGTCGTACGAACTCAAGGATTGAAGGTCCCATCCATGCCCAATATTTCTGACAAAAATTTGCCTGAATCCCGTCAGGACCCGAAGCCTTGCTCGGGTGTGTCCTCCATACTGTGTTTTTAAGCTCCTTTGCGGTTACCTCCCCTTCCGCCTCACCAACGCCGCAAACTCCAACTTATCCGCCATTGGAACGCTCTCAACTCCCTCCACTCATTCACCATTATATCAAACCCCATAATACTATAAGCTCGTGCCGACGTCATCCAATACAACACTCCCTCCAAAAACACGCTCTCGTTCAGCGTCCACACCGTCAGCCTCACCGCAAAATCCACCGGCATTGTTGAAGTAACTATCCATGTGTCGTGTACCGAGTCGTAGGTCTCTATTGTCGGTTGGTACTCTGACCCACGTCCGGTAAGAGGCTCCGACATTCTTCCGACGACGTAAATCTTGAAACGGGACCCAAAGATCGAATCTTTATTGGTTTCTTAATGTGGGGCCACAACCCCGTCAGCTGGATGAATTCTCGTGGTGGTTAATGATGGCAACATTTTGAACTGATTGGTAAATGGGTTTGGTAGTTGGAGCTGAAGGGATGTGGTGGTGGTGGATTTTGAGAGGATTAGGCCGTTAATTGTGGTGATTGGTCTAATTGTGTGGTTTAATGTTAAAAGGTGCCATTTTTTTTCTCTCGGGTTGTAGGTGTAGCAGGGGATTAATCCTCTGCTTCGCGATGGGACGACGAGGAACCACGGCGGATGGTGGTGGTAGGTGCTGCGGCGTTGGAGTTCCAGCTCCGGCAGGTGGTTTTGGCGCGTGCTAAGGAGTCCGGCGGGAGGTAGGAGAAGATATTGGATAAGATATCGGATGGGATATTGCTCCACATTTATATTTATGATTAAATTGGATTCTTATTTTTTAGTATAATGTTGTCGCCAATGAGAACTATTTGTACTATCTACTATGATTATTAAGAAACGACAAAAAATGGTAATAAAAGAAAGTTGGTACAATAATGAAGGTTTTATTAGTGATTGATTTTGGAATTGGGATGTGTGCCCAACATGATGATGATGCGTGTTGAGTGTTTTTATTATTGTTTTTGTTGTTGAATACGATTCTGATCATCTGATGCGATTTGTACGGGTTTTTTTCAATTATTTGTTTACATATCAGAGGAAGTGTGGTTCTTTGAGGAGCTGAAAGGGCAAGCGGTAATATTATATGTATGAGGAAAACGAATTCTTTGCCTCTATTTTTTGTACAAAATGGTAAGTTTTTTGGCATTCTTTAATCATACGAAAGTTGCTAGTGTTAAAAAGGAAGTGTAAGTTCATCATATTCATCACACACACAAAAAAAAAGGTGTAAGGTCATCATAGAGTTCTGATGCAAATTGATCTAAGTTTATGCTACTTTTATGATGTGTAATCTAGTATTATTATCAACTAGTATAGTAATGTGATGAAAAGCTCGTGCTAACACGCATGTGACTTTGTGGAGTAGGAAAGAAAGATGTAATTGAGCGTTTTCTTGGTTTAAGAATCTTTGCCACATTTGAATTATATTATGTTTTGAGGTTCCATAATGGAAATCATAACTTTTTCATAAATTTTTGCAATCTCCAATATTCTTCATTTCTTCTTTTCTAAAAACTTATAAATTTGACTGTTGAGCAATCTCATTTTCTTTTCTTTCTAGAAACTGATTTGGTTGAGTATAATATCTAGCAACCATTCTTGCAATTTATATGATTAAATGTGTCTTATAAAAAGAAATATAATTTGCCAATTTATTAACATCTTTTTTATTTTTTCGTCGATTAAAATTTTATTAATGGAACGAGTATGAAGAATACTCAATCAGTTCGTACAAAGTCATGATCATGTGTACCGATCAATAGAAGAAGTAATGAAAATTATGAGATTTATTCTTAATCCAAGTCCATGATCTAGTCTTGATGTGATCTTCTAACTTTGTGAGGTAAAGAGCGTCATTTTTAACAACACCGTGTTCCTAGCCTAGGTTTCTACAACTTCATTATCATCATACTTCACATAATTACCCCAAAGTTCCAACCTTTTCATGTTCTTGGCCTCCAATGTAACATCTTAACTTTCATAGTTTCATTATGTTTCCGAAACTCAATTGAAAAGCACTTAGCTTTCACACTATACAAATTCCTTCTTATAAAAACTATTTTGGTCTTATTTCGTCACGGTAATAGAACACGGTAAATCGGTACAATTGAAATATAAATAACCAAAATAATGTTAATCCAATAAAATGAACGGACTAACTTGGTCCGGAACACCTAATATTTATTACAGATACTTAATTGCTTTAGATATCCTAACAAGACAAACTAATGAGCATATCGAATTCTGGATGTTCAAAGTGCGCCTCGAACGGGGTCGATTCGATGTTGAGTTCGTTTAATTAACGCTGGTTCGATGTGAGTATATCGAATCACTAAGATTCGATGTTGCTACAACTCGAATTGGATTGATTCGATGTTAATATGAACCAATAATGTTGGTGTCGAATGCAGTGTATCGAATGAAATAAGGTGTCGAACGAATAAACGTATCGAATAGGCTCATTCGATGTGGTAGTGTTTGGACTTAGGTTCGATCCGCCTTTGGAAGGTCAAGGGTCTTGCTATATATATAGGCCCCGTCTTGCGGGACCCCTAGACAGCAGTGGAATGCACATCGAATCTGGTTGATTCGATGTGCGCATCAAATAATGTCTATTCGATACGTTAATGGGCTGGCCCAATATACAGTGTTGGGCCAATCCGGAAATACCCCCATCGCATAGTCCCCCCAGTTTGGGAGACGTTGTCGAGTAGAGAGCGATTTCCAAACTTTAAAAGGTCTCGCATGATACTTTTTTGCGGAACTGGCGAAGTTGTGCTGCTTGAATGTGATTGCGTAAAATATGATATTCTGATAATTTGATGGTAACACATCGAATAACTGCAGTTTGACGCGTTCTAGCACAGACATCGAATTTGATGAATTCGATGTGCACACATCGAATGGTATGTATTCGATATGGTTGCGGTGTTTGGCGGTGCAGGTGCCTCTATAAGGGGCCACATTCTACGTCAATGTTGTCTTTTTCCCCAAAAGCAATTTTTGTTCGCTTTTGAATCACATCGAACGACGTCCGTTCGACATAGTCAACATCAAATTTGCAGTGTTCGATTCGTCAAAATGCATCGAAATTCTTGGATTTGATGCGCGTTTGATTTTAGCTGGATACCGCAACCCCTATATTATCCGTTATTTGCTTGACATGTCATGAACTAAATCTAAAAATCGAAGTAAACATGTGGTGTCGCCCGAGAATATTTATGATTCTCGGAGAGAGAACGAGGAACGTGAGGCCTCCGATGTGGGCCCGTCTGTGGCCAATATTGCTTTGGAAGATAATCCAAGTGACACCGCCAGAAATGAATTTGCGACTGCAGCCCCTGGCAATCTCTCCGATAATTGGGGTCGGGTCATTCTGATAGTTCTCAAGTAGATCGTTCTACTATAAGGCTCGGTGGTGTTAACGCTAGTACTCGGGTACCTATTGTGAGCGATTTTGAACGTCATGAAAATGTTGTCACACGGAGATTGGTGTTGACGCCAACCGCTACTGGTGGACGTATAAGTTGGGACTAATCGTCAGATCCGGATAATGGAAGATATTGATGCTGAAGACGAGAGAATTGCCGCCAAGTTCGCTAGATTCAATGCGTCTCATCCCACGTTCAGGACTGAGTGAGATTTAAATGAAGCGAGCTCTTCCCGTCCAAGCGGTGAAGACTAGTACACCTCCGCTAAAAGGAAATTGGCAGAGGAAGAATCTATTCGCGAAGCTCAGGACATACCTCCGCCTCCACTTAGGCGTCCTCGACCTTCAGGGAACCAGAGACCGGCCCCTCCAAGAAGCCTTGTCAATTATGATTTTCTCAATAACGAGAATTCAGAATCGCTGAGCGCCACGCTGGGCGGGTATAGGTTGAGAGAGGAGCAAGCATGAGAGATAATGCAGAGTCTATGACCTCAGTTGGATCGCCAAACAGTAATAAATCGGCTAGGATATCAAGGTTTGGCTCGCTTTGGGCGCTTATTTCTTGCTGCCGTTATTTTAGCAATATTTCGGCTGTGTAGGGATTATAGTGGTTTGGCCGAGGTGCAGAGCCAGCACAATGATGTCGTCGATAATCTACGTGCTAATATTCGTAGTGGGGATTATAGCCGCCGCAATGCACTGAAGCGCGCCAGAGAGGTAGAAAGAATAGCGTCTAAAGCCGCACGTGATGCACATGATGCCGAAGTTAAGGCTAAGAAGTTGGAAGAGAATGCTGAAGCATTGCATGCTGAAATAATCGCGCTAAAAAAGGAGAATGATTCCTTGAAGCGTGAGAATTGTTCTCTCAAAGCGTCGAATGTTGATGCGGACAATGTCATCTCCAATTTGCGTCGCCGAATTCAGCATTTCGAGTCTGAAGAATATAAATGTTCCATTGCCCAAAATTTTAGGCAGAGTAATGTTTGTAAATTTCTCGAATTAGTCCACGGAGCTGCAGACATGAAATATGGAATGGAACTTGGCGTCGATCAAGCTGGGTATCTTGGGTACCTCGGAGAGGGTTTTCGTAAAGATATGCTTGATGCGAGTCGTAATTCGAGAACGGAGATCCCAGAGGCCAGCAGTGATGATACTGACGATTTACATACCCCTAGGCCCAGTGATTCATTTTATGCCGTGTGGCGCAATTGTAAAAAACAAATTATGACAGGGTCTAGCTCTTTGAAATCAAGCTTTCCTCTAACGCATAAAGGAAAGGAGAAATGCGCTCCTAACGCTACTTTGAGCGATTCAGAGAGCATCAAGAAGGCTCTTCACGATGCTTTTGGTCTGAGTGATGATGAAGCAGAATTGCCTCCAAAAAGGTCCAGGTCCACAATTTTTCTGCGGAGTCCCCCAAAGATGTCGGGTTTTGAAAACGTTTCTCCTACGGCCGCAGAAAAAAAAAGTAAGGTGAAAACCGTACTTAATATTTCTGGTCCAAAAACGGTTGTGCCAAGTGGAACGCACCCTTCTCGAGATGACAGAGTTTCTGTGCTGGAAAGTAATGTTCCTGATCAATTATTTGATGCTTAGAATCTAATTTCTCCGAGCAGATATCAGCTTGACGATCCATCTGAAAGAATTGAAGTTGTTTTGCCAATGATTGGGCACAAACGGATGAATTGATTCTTACAGAGGATCAAATTCACGGCAATTGTGCCAATTTTGCGCGTTCAGTGGGTGTGATCCTTCGTTAAGAGTCTCCCTAGTCTTCGAGTGAGTAACAATATTTAGGTTACATTATTTTGACGATATTAGGCCTTTTGCTTTATATAGAGTCTTTGTAGCTCTTTCACAGTGTTTTTTGATAAAAACTGATTTTGCCATTTGATATCATAATCTTTGATTTATGTTTTTACTCGCACAACGTTTCTTCCTAATGCATTACAAGGCATGTTGTCTCATTTATTTGCTTGCTGTTGATTTAGCATATATTTGATGTTTAATAATGGGTTTTTATGTCATGATGCATATCTGTTATAACGATTGTGCTTGACATGAAAATATAAGCATTTTGAGCAGTTATTATTACCGTTAGGGCATTTGTGCTTTACCTGAGAGATCGGATCACTTGGGCCTTTTATCTCTCCATTATTGTGTCGGTAACATGCATGAGGGAGCCTTCTTATCCCACCGTCGTGTTCTTCCGTCTGGCATGAAGGGTTGGACCACTTTGGGCCTTCTTATCCCACCGTCATGTTCTTCCGTCTGGCATGAGGGGTTGAACCACTTTGGGCCTTCTTATCCCACCGTCATGTTCACCTGCGTTATTTGACGGATAAAAAATTACAGTTAGTAACTCACAAAAGATTGATATCGATCGAAGTGTATGTATCAAAATATCTGATAAAATTTATTCAATTTTATGCATAATAACGCCTGAGATGTTGCACATTCCATGGACACTTCCGTTAAACTCTTTTAGGGACTCCAAATAATAGTATCTTCGTGAACTTACTCGTATGACTCTGAAAGGCTCTTCCCATTTAGGTTCAAGCTTTCCGATATGTTGTTTTGCTGCAATACTTCTCAAGACCAAATCTCCTACTTCAAAATTTCTGAATTGAACCCTTTTATCATAGCTTTTGGCCATTGCTGCTTTAAAAGCAACACTACGTTGATACACATCATCCCTTGCCGAACCTATCATATCCAGATCCATTTGTCTTAACCTGACCGACTGCTCTAGATCGTAATGAATAATCCTGCGCGTCGGTATACCTATTTCTGCAGGTAAAACATCCTCGGTGCCATAGACAAGAACAAACGGAGTCTCCCTCGTGGATGTTCTTGGAGTTGTTCTATACGCCCATAATTCCTTGAAGCTCTTTCGGCCATGTTTTTCCTGTGCTTCTCACCCTCTTTTCAAGATAATCTTTCAATGTTTTGTTAGTGGATTCCGTTTGACCATTGGACTGAGGATGATATACTGAGGTCATATTGTGTGATATTTTTAATTCTGCGAACCATGATTTGATCTCCTTTCCGCTGAATTGCGTGCCATTGTCACATACAATTGACCTCGGAATCCCGAAACGACATATGATGTATTTCCAGATAAACTCGATCATATTCTTCTCTGTGATTGATGACATAGCCTCTGCCTCAACCCATTTAGTATAATACTCAACAGTCACTACCAAATATCGTTTTTGACCTTTGGCCGGCGGAAAAGGTCCCACAATATCAATTCCCCACTGATCAAATAGACACGCCACGTCAATAGGTTGTAGCTGGCGTGCTGGTCTATGAATAAGACGAGCGTGGTATTGGCAGTTGTCACATTTCCTCGAGAAAGCTGTCGCATCTTTTAATAGAGTCGGCCAATAATATCCTTGACGCAATATCCGCTGAGCTAAAGCTCGTCCTCCGGAATGATTTCCACAACAACCTGCATGGATTTCTTCCATAACATACTCGGCTTGAGTTGGAGTCAAACATCTCAACAATGGTCCTTCGAAAGATCTTTTGTATAACTCTCCACTGCTGATAGTAAATCTATATGCCTTATATCGCATTATGCGTTGTGCATTTGGATCTGCCGGAAGAGTACACCGCTGAAGATAAACCATAATCTCGTCCTTCCAAGAGGGGTCTTCTTGTATTGCCAATATAAACTCCACTCGTGCTTCCGTGGTAATATATTTTGATATCCCAATCGAAGGTTTATCAGCAACCATAAGTTTGATTCGCTTCTCCACCAGAATCTCCGAAGAACTCGCGAATTTAGAAAGCGCATCTACTTTTGCATTATCGTCCCTAGGGATCTAAGTTATGTCAAAGAATTTGAAGTTCTTTGCCAATTCTTTTACCTTCGCGGCATACAACTTCATTGTTTCCTCACGTGTCTCATATCTTCCCAAAAAATGATTTGCCATCAATAGCGAGTCGGTGAATATGTCCAAATATTCAATGTTGAGTCCGAGTGCCATTTTGACAAAATAACTACTTCACACTCGGCTTCGTTATTCGTCACCATGTAATTTAGGCTGATAGCAAATTCAAATTATCTTCGCTCCGGGGACAGAAAATGGATTTTGATCCCTCCTCCATGAGTGGTTGCAGATCCATCCGTGTGCAATATCCACGTTGTGGTTGCCCTGCTGGTTCCAGCTTGGATTGATATAGAAAAGATACAGCATGCTGTATCGGATACACTGTTTCCCAGAGTCTCAGCCATGAAATCTGCTAAAGTATGTGCTTTGATTGCGGTTCGCGGCTTAAACTCCAATCCGAATTCACTGAGCCCAATTGCCCATTTCACCAATCGGCCAGAAGTTCCAGGCCTTGCCAGCACTTGCTTCAGCGGTTTGTCTGTTATTACAATGATTGGGTGAAATTGAAAATATGGTTTCAATTTTCGTGCTGTAACCACAATTGCTAATGCGAACAATTCTATTTCCAAGTAATTCCTCTCTACCCCCTGTAGTACTCTACTCACATAATGAATGGGTAATTGTTGAGTTCCCTTTTGCTTAAGTAGTAATGTACTGATTGCGTGTGTGGATACTGCTAAATATAGATACAACATTTTATTTTCCTCTGGTTTGGCTAACAGTGGCGGGCTCACCAAATAATTCTTCATTTGCCTAAAAGTCTCTTCACACTCCGGCGTCCAAATTAAATCTTTGCTTCTTTTCATAACTCTAAAGAAATGAAGCTTCTTTTCTGCAGATGTCGATATGAACCTTCCCAAAGCCGTTAAACGGCCCACCAGACATTGGACATCCCTCACTATTCTTGGTGATGGTAGATCCAACACTGCCTTTATTTTATCAGGGTTGGCTTCAATTCCTCTTTCATTTACCACATAACCTAGAAACTTTCCCGCCGTTACCTCAAAAGTGCATTTCTTGGGGTTTAATTTCATTATGTAGGTTCTCATGATGGCGAAAGCCTCATCCAAATTTCGCACATGCTCCTCGGCTTTGAGACTCTTTACTAGCATATCATCAATATACACTTCTATTGACTTTCCGATTTGGTGGTAAAATATTTTAGCTACTAGCCTTTGAAATGTTGCTCCTGCATTCTTCAACCCGAACGACATTACCCTATAACAATACACTCCGGTATCCGTGACAAAAGTCGTTTTGTTCTGATCTTGCACTGCCATGAAAATTTGATGAAATTCGGTTTTAGCTTCCATCATGCTTAGCAACGCACATCCTGCCGTCGAATCGACAAGTAGGTTTATCCGAGGCAATGGAAAAGGATCCCTTGGACAATGCTTGTTCAAGTCTGTATAGTCCACGCACATTCTCCATGTAGCTTCTTTTTTCAAGACGAAAACAATATTGCTCAACCATTCTGAGAACCTTATAGCATAAATGTGCCGTGCTCCTAAAAGTTCTTGTACCTCTTTTTCGGCGGCTTCATTCTTTTCTTTGATAAAATTTTGCTTCTTTTGCCGTATCGATTTTGCACTCTTGTCTACATTTAAGCGATGTACTATGATCCTAGAGTCTATCCCGAGAAGATCGGAATCAGACCATGCAAAAATATCTGAATTGCGCCGAAGACAGTCCAACAAGGCCGCCTCTATTATTCGGTCCATTCCTGCTCTAATTTTTATTATTTTATCTGTGCTCTCCCTAAACAACTGCACAATCTTGTATTCCCCTAAAGGCTCCATCTTACATTCTTGCCACTGTTTTAGCAATTGACTTTCTGCTTTATCTCGCGGCTGCTCTTTAGGCTGAATTCCCTTTTGACTCTGATCTGTCTCCGTTTTGGTCTTCTTCTCTGTCTCCCTCTTTTCGACCGCATACATGAGCCGTTTATTTGTCATCCTAACTACTTATATCTGAAACAATGTAAACGGTGTTCCCACAGGCGACGCCAATATTTTTGGTTTTATTTCGTCACAGTAATAGAACACGGTAAATCGGTACAATTGAAATATAAATAACCAAAATAATACTAATCCAATAAAATGAACGGACTAACTTGGTCCAGAACACCTAATATCTATTACAGATACTTAATTGCTTTAGATATCCTAATATATCAAATTAATGAGCATATCGAATTCTGAATGTTCGAAGTGCGACTCGAACGTGGTCGATTCGATGTTGAGTTCATTTAATTAACGCTGGTTCAATGTGAGTATATCGAATCACTAAGATTCGATGTTGCTACAACTCGAATTGGATTGATTCGATGTCAATATAAACCAATAATGTTGGTGTCGAATGCAGTGTATTGAATGAAATAAGGTGTCGAACGAATAAACGTATCGAATAGGCTCATTCGATGTGGTAGTGTTTGGACTTATGTTCGATCCGCCTCTGGAAGGTCAAGGGTCTTGCTATATATATAGGTCTCGTCTCGCGGGACCCCTAGACAGCTGTGGAATGCACATCGAATCCGGTTGATTTGATGTGCGCATCGAATAATGTCTATTCGATACGATAATGAGCCGACCCAATATACAGTGTTGGGCCAATCCGGAAATGCCCTATCAAAAACTAAGAGAATCTTTTATCAATCTACATTCTAATATACCAACAAGCTAATACGTGTTAGTGATGGGCTACTTGCACATGCGATGAAATCGCTTCACATTTCAAAAGTTGATTAAGTACCATGTTTAAGAAGAAAGGACAAAAATAATAAACTCAACTCTATTAAATGTAATCGGGTTCTCATGCAATCAATCGCATCCAAAACTTATTAGACGCCTTCAAATTTTTACCAATTAAAAAAATAAGTCCAAATATAGTTTCCATAATTTCAGAGAGGGGTTCATTTGGACTCACTAATAACAACCATTTGAGGCGCGTTAACTATCATAACATTTTTGAAATTGATAATATTAGTAATAAATTTCAAGTGAGGAAAAAAAAAGGCAGTTCGAAAAAAAATCAGAGCATGCGGTTCTCTTCAAGAAAATGGGCAGAGATCATATCTCTCATTGCTTCCCTTTTGTTTTTCATCGTAATAATCATTACCCAAATCCCACTTTTCAGGTAATTAATTTAATTTAATCTAAGATTATGTGAAATTTATTCTGAACTCCATGGTTTTAAATTTTAATTAGGTTTTCTTGTTTAGCAAAATGTCGTACAAATCATTAAATACCCATTTGTAATTTGTACTGAATATGGTCAATTTGATTCTGAACCACATTTGTTTATATATTATAAAGAAAAGATTTAACCTTTCCCTACCAATCAGTTACCACCTCTGGAAAAATCATTGATTACATTACTTTATTAGTTAATTTACCATTTTAGTAACTATTGGGCCCACCACTTTACAAGATTCTATTTTTATTGCTTTTCTTGTAAAAAAATTGACTTTTTAGTCATGCTTCTTTCAGTGTTGTGAGTCACTGACTGGTGGCTGGTGCTGTGTTTATTAAATTTGTGTAACAGATTTCCATGTAGGATTGGTGTTTGTGAAACACCTGTGGAGGTGACTGTGTGTCAGTTGATTGCAAGTGACATTGTACCTGAATTTGTGGTCAAGGCTCTACTCTATCCAGGAGCTATTGGAAAGTATGTTACTCAGGGTACAACCATTCCAAGCCATGGCCAGTTGCTCGACTCTTTCAAGTCTGATATGAGTGAATTGCTTCCCACAACTGATATCAAGCACTTGGAGGTTTGTTCATCACCATTTGCAGTAAAAGTTGTTCCTGTTTCTTGAATTCTGTAATGGCTCGTTTGATGGCCGAGAAACCATTAGATAAGGATTGAAATGAGTTAGAGATTATAGCGTGTCGTGTGCATGGTTATATAGTCGTTTCGTAATGTTAGATTGTAAGTCAAGAATGAGCTTCGTAACCGAATTATCTATACGTAGTACTCGGGTCAGGGCTAACCAACCCACTATTGCGATGTGCTTAATTGTATCCCAAACCCCTTATTGTTGTTTTAGTTGCGATCAAACGGTCCATAAAACATTTTAACAGTTGGGATAGATCAGAGTAGTTGATATTTGTGACCTTTAAGCATCAAGAACCAAAGATTAAGGTTATGTTATAGAATCTGATCTTTGTGTTAATCTGAAAACAGGTTGTGGCAGGAAGCTATCTTTGTGTTGCGGGAGCTCTGTTAGGTCTGATGAAACGAGGAAGAATGAGCCTGTTTGGTGTGTGTCTCATCATATGGGGTGTAACTAGGGAAGTCTTTATGCAAAAACATGCAAAAAGTGAATCTCTTTGCATGTATCCAGGTTTGATGTTGGCTTTAGTGTTCGCCGTCTGTTCCGTGAGAAGGGATGTGAGAAAGCTCATCAGAAGTTGGAAATCTAAGCGTTCGAGTTCGCCAAAGCTAAAAGCCAAGAAGAATTGAGCTCGTTCTGAAGAAACTTCACTATCTCATGCTAGAGTCAGATCTTAAGTAGGATATTGCTCTAATTTTGGGCATAGTGAGGTAGTTTAGTGCAATCTTTGCATTAAAGTCTGTTTTTGACTTGACATACATTGCAGTATTCTCTTAACAAATGGAGGTTTGGTATTAGTTTGTTGTAGGTTTAGATATTAGTTAGTTGGTTAGAGAACTGGTTATATAGTTACACTAGTTGTGGGTGATTTGCTATAGATGCATTGAGAGTATGTCATTGTATCAATTCAATGTAATAATCTTCTCATATCAAACTAGATGCATACTACTTGATTGCTCAAATTGATTCCATTTATATACTCAACAAATGCCAATCACTTTCTTCAGTTACTTATGTGTTATTACAGAACACTGGGGAAAGATATAGCAAGATTTTACAGAAAATTGGAGAAGTTGACATTTGTTTTTTTAGATAATCTGTTGAATGATGTAAGTTGTATAATAGCCAAGAGGGTATTGGCAACAGCAATTGCAACAGTATAACCTTATTTTATTAAAATACAATAAGCATTTTGTTCACACTCCAAAAATAAGAACATTCTTTCCTTTTTAAGTTCAATATGTAGAATGTAACAGTCTGTAATCCTCTTTTTCTCATCAGAGTGCCACACTCTGCTGTTTTTGCCATTTCAATCAGAATTCAGTAAAAAATGATATCTTTTAAAACTTGAGGAATCTGTACAATAATTGACTTAGATCCAGCAGTTACAACTTATAAAAGGGGGGCCATCAATATATTTTAGTATACTGGTGTAACGGTTGCCCCACTTGCCTTGAATTTACTGATTCACCTTTTTAAGGGCCTCACTGAAAGGGATTTCAGAAAAAGTTAGGCAAGTTTTTTGTTTTCTTGTTCTTGTGCTCACAATAAAAGAACTTTTCTCATTGTTTGATTGATGACATGCACGGTGAAGATTATTTTGCCATACTGTTGTTGGTGATTTGATTTGATTTGTGTGTGTGTGTGTGTGTTTTATTTTTAGTACAAAGCCCATAAAGTTGGAAATCATTTTTCTACACATTTTCTTGAACCCCACTTTCCCATCATGTCCCCTGGCTCTTTTTCTTGAGCTTAGGTGAGAATCTGAGTGAGAGATACTGTTCAAAGCAATTCTTGAGAAAAGGTACAGATTTTGCAGTGATGGGAAGATTTATTCTTTGTAAAAGCTGATCCACATTCAGGTTTGGAATTCAGAGCTGGTTTTTCTTTTGTCAGATTTCTGTCAGTATTCAGTTTATTTAGTTAGTTAAAGAGGTTCATGATTCCATTGTTATATTCTTGGTGTATTTGGAGGTGAAAAGATTAACCAAACTTGATTTCTGAGTAAAAGTTAGCGTTCTTACTGCAGTAATTCTTGCCCTGATGTCCAATTAGACAGCGATGTACTAGCGGTAGAGTGATATTCGTCGTTGTGACCTTCGAACTAAGCAGTAGTTTAAATTCTGATACAACCATGACATTGTGTTTCCAGTCATTCAGTTATTCATCAAATATAGACTGTTCTGTAAATATGCATGTGAACAAGAGCCAACCCAAGAAAAGTTCGGGTTCCACGAGTTTTTCATCATCGATCATACCACGGGCTGAACGAAACAACGATCAGTTTATGAATTCCGTTCCAGTTAAATCGTCAAATTTTAGCAGTCCGGTGAGTGATCAACCTAATGCTGTTGGAATAATCGGAGTAGGACCAATCAACACCACTTTAAAATTTGCTAAGAAGATGGTGAGATTCAGTTGGGAGCCTGAAGAAAATGACGTCCCATTCGTGCTTTCTTCAGATCCAGCACTAAGCAGGGATCTTTTGTCCCTCGCAAGCAGTCCTTCACTGTTCCCTAAAACTAAAACCAAATCCATCGATCCCAGTTTGGTAGTGGAAAGATTAAGGCTTAAAAGAATCTCTCTTGAGAAGTCTGGAGTTTGTTGCGTTGTACTGCCTTGTCATACACCGCATACTTGGTACGACGAGATTAGAGAAGGATGTTCTGTTCCTTTTCTTCATATGGGTGAGTGTGTGGCCAAGGAGCTCAAAGAAGAAAAATTTAGGCCAATTGAAGCTGGAAGCCCTGTTCGTATCGGCATTCTTTCGACTCATGAAACATTAGTTGCCAAATTCTATCAGGAGAAACTTGAAAATGAGGTTTGTCTCTTCTCCTCTGAGTAATTTAATCTTTTGAACTAATGTTTCCTCAAGCATATAAGTACTTAATAATTCAGCATTTCTGTGCAACTTGCTGCACATGCATCGGTTATCGATTTCATTTAATTTGATTATAAATTGTATAAATACTTAATCTTTACTGTATGTTACATAATCCTGTGGTCTCTGAACTCCATTTGGTTCAATCTTAATCATGATGGTATAGTACTAATAACAGTATACATATGACTGGTTCGTGTTCCAATTGTAGTTAATGAATCTGATTATTAACTTGAAAACACATACTGCGGTTACAACATATGCAGGGTTTTGAAGTTATACATCTGGACAAAATCACTATCGAACACACCGTGATCCCTGCAGTAGAAGCATTAAAAAGATATGACTACGAAGGAGCACATAATTTGTTCCGGATCGCTCTACAATTTCTGCTGACGAGAGCTGTTAACCGAATCATCCTTGCTTCTGATGAATATCAGGAGTTTTTGCCACCAACCGATCCCTTGTGGTTCAGATGCATAGATCCCATGGATGCTCTAGCAAGTGCTGCTGTCAAGTATGCTCGTTCCGCAGGCAGAAGTAAATAAAGAGCTGCAGAAACATTCTTCATGATCGATCAACGATACGTTGTCCGTTTTCGCACGTTTGTAAGTAATATTTGATGAAAATTGAAAGGACAAAGAAATGAAAGATATGGATATGAAAGGAGATATGCTGTAGTGAAAGCTGAAGTTGAACAATTTGTTTTGAATTGTGGAGACCAGTTAGTAAGTAGTTGGATCATATCGGTTAGTTCTATTCTTTCTGGTGATGCAAAAATAAAGATCCTAAATTTGCATTAGTTGATGTTTTTTGCATTTTCACAATGTTTAGGTTATTTCTGTAAATGGGTTGGCCAAATTAGATTTTCTGTTGGGACTTATGTAATTTACTTTAATCTTGTACTGAAATCACGATCAATAAAAGACATCTTTTTTTTTTTTTTTTTTTTTTTGTAAACAATAAAAGACATCTTTACACCCAATTTGAATAACATTTAAATGGTAGGTAATTAAATTACATTTTAGGCAAAAAGAGACGTGGGCAAACAAATTGAATGACATCATATCATATGCCAGTGCTATGTGATGTGGACAGATGGTTAAAAAGCAATTAATGTCATTAGATTTATTTCAATTTCAAAAGTACATGTAAATCTATCAAGTTCCCTTGCTTCTCTTCATTATTCATGAAATATTTGTACTAATTTTAGAGAAAAAAAATTGGACTTATTTTTCAAGAAAGTTTTTATAACTCTAATTGATATATGCACAATACATACGCATATAAAATTATAATATGCTTTTGTAATATATGTAGCGTACATATACCATATTTAATAATTTTATATTAATTATTCACAAAAAAACGATAACCATAAATCTTTTAGTAATTAATTTTAAGATAAATCATGATATCATCCCATAAATCTAAGAATAACCCAATATTGAGATCGAAACTGGTGGCGCCAGCGATCGATGAGGCTGAACTCAAAGCTTTAAAACTTGACTTAGAGCTCACGGGAGAGAAGACTAACAAATATTGAGATCAAAACGAATTCGTATTCATGCTATAATATGGTGTCTGATATTAGAGATATGTGCGCACAAGATTAAGAACTGATTAAAAGATGTTGCGAGCTAATAGCCTACCATGGTCGGTCAAATTTTGCTGGATTTCGAGAAGTACAAATAAAGTGGCAGATTACATGACAAAGTTCGACTTAGGTGAGAAGGAACGAGATGCATCTTGGGCCCGACCCAAGTTATTAATTTGTTAAACAATAATATAGTGTAGTTTTATTTGTCTGATTTAACTTAGTTTCAACTTCTTTCTTAACAAAAAAAAAAGAATAATCACATGTACATCAAACACTATATATGTTTTATTTAGAAAAAAAAAGAAATCTTTTTTTTTTTGAACAAATGGAATCTTTAAACAACTTTATTTCATTCAAAATAACAAAAACTATATGACCCACATGCTTTCTAAAACACATGCATCCAAAAATTGAATTAAACACATTCTTTTTTCATTTCCCACAAAAAAATAATTATTATTTGTAACATGACTTTATGCTTCCAAACCACTACAACCAAAAAACTAAAATAAATCTCCTATAAAAAAGAAACTAAAATAAATCAGTTTTATGCATTTATTATTCCAAGGGTTATTGATGAACGGCCAAGATTTTGTGATGCAACTTACTGTAGCTGCACCCGATCACACCCAATAATTAACAAATTGCAGTAGCCCAGGTTCAGAAAGATTTCTCCAAACCCTCTGGTAAATCACTTTGCCTCAATTTGGGAGGTACAATCATTCATTTCAATCCATTTTCAGAATTGAATAAAAGAAGAAATCTTTTTTAGATATATATAAAGAACTATATTGATAGATACGTATAGAGAGAGAAATTAAGGAAGAAAGGGATGTCTCTAACGAGTGTGAAGATGTCCGAGGAAGTGTGGCTGACGTGTCTGACACATGCATTGTCCACTGAGACTGAAGAGATCATGGGCCTTCTTTTAGGTGATATTCAGGTGAGTTAATTTGTCAGTTTTTGCTCCCAATTTTGGATTTTTTAATCTAATTTTAGCTTTAATTTGTAATTGGATTTGTGTGGAGGTTATGGTTATGTACTCATAGGAAAATCTTAGTAGTTTTGCCATGTGGGTTTTTGATTTCTTGCTTTGTAGATTTGTTCATTCACTGGTATTGGTTATTGAGGCTGCTGAAGAGTAAAGATTCTATTTTTATGGCATTAATTTCCATTGATTTTCGTCATTTCGCCATTTTACGGGCTTTACCTTTGTAAAGATTGTATCTTTATTGTGATTCTGAGTAGGCTGTGAGAAAGTTTATAGCTTTCCTTGTTAATTTGATTACTGAGGCTACTAAAGATGCTCTTTTTGTGGCATTCGTTTCCATTTATTTCTTGGTTCACCATTTCTATGGATTTACCTTTGTAAAGTTTGTATCTTTATCGAGATTATGATTAGATTGTGTGGAGGGTTCTAGCGTTCGCGGTTATTTTTGACGAATCATCAATACGTATACTTTTGAATAATGGATGCCACCTGTAAGCATATCTCAATCAGGAGTTGAAGTCGGAAAATACTGGCTTTTGGTGCTAGTTTTGAGTTTAGGGGTCCTGTAGAATTTGATAGTCAATGAAGTAATAACAATACGGTGTTGGTGGTTCATTCACTGGTATTGGTTATTGACGCTGCTAAAGAGTAAAGATGCTATTTTTATGGCATGAATTTCCATTTTTTGTATTGGCTCACCATTTTATGGGGTTAAGCTTTGTAAAGTCTGTGTCTTTATTGTGGTTTTGAATGGGCCCTGTGAGAAATTTTATAGCTTTCCTGATTAATTTGATTAATGAGGCTGCTAAGATGCCCTTTTTGTGGCATTAACTTCCACCCCTGTTTTGTTATTTCGCCATTTCATGGGTTTTACCTTTGTAAACATTGTGTCTTTATCATGATTCTGAATAGGCTGTGTGAAAAGGTTGTAGCTGTCGCGGTTATTTTGACGAATCATCGATGCGTATACATTTGAGTTATGAATGCATCAGTAAGCATATCTCAATTAGGAGTGAAGTCGGAAAATACTGGCGTTCGGTGTAAGTGAGTTTAAGTCCTGCGAAATCTGAGAGTCAATGAAGCACTGTGGGAGACTACAGTTACAGTCTCGATGGTTCTGGTTGCTTGTCTTAAGTACGTTATCAAATGGTCAAGTGGACTGATAATTTAGCTGCCAGTTTTTTTATTTTTAATCTAATTTTAGCTTTTATTGGAAATTGGATTTGAGTGGAGGATATGATTCTGTCTTTCTCGGCCAAATTTAGAAATTTTGCCATGTGGGGTTTTGATTTCTTGCTTTGTGGATTTGTTCATTTGCTGGTATTGGTTATTCGGGCTACTAAAGAGTAAAGATTCTATTTTTATGGCATTAATTTCCATTGATTTTTGTTAATTTGTCATTTTATGGGTTTTAGTTTTGTAAGTTCGTATCTTTATTGTGATTCTGAGTAGGCTGTGTGAGAAAGTTCAAAGCTTTCCTGGTTATTTTGATTAAAGATGCTCTATTAAAGGCATTCATTTCAATTTATTTTCAAGTTTCGCGGTTTTATGGGTTTTACCTTGGTAAAGTTTGTACCTGTATTGTGATTATGTTAGGCTGTGTGAAAAGTTTCTAGCTTTCGCGGTTGTTTCGACGAATCATCAATACGTGTATGCCACCTGTAGGCATATCTCAGTTAGTAATTGAAGGTGGAAAATACTGGCTTTTGGTGTTAGTTTTGGGTTTAAGTCCTGTAAAATTTGAGAGTTATGACTCAACGATGGGAGATAACAATTAGTGCCTTGATGGTTCTGGTTGCCTGTCTTAAGTAGGTTATCAAATGGTTTAGTACACTGATGATTCAGCTTACAGATTCTAGAGTGCATTACAAATTAATTTTTATAATTTTTGAAGGGTGCACTTATTTGCGCATAAATTTCAATTTAGAACGTTTGATTTTTTTGATATTGTGACCTTTAGTCCGATGATTCCAATCCCCGCTGTTTTAGAATTATTATGTAATTCTGACGTTGTCGCTGGTTGAGGAGATTTGGTTTCAGATATTGTGACATTTAGTCCAATGGTTCCTGTCCCCACTGTTCTGTAGAATTATTGTATAATTGCAACATGGTCGCTGGTCAAAATCTTAGCTTGGTTTTCTGTAGTTTGACGGCAATCAGGAATCCTTATACTAATTGCTTCAATATGATGAGAAACGTGGAATCGGTATCATTGTTGAATCTTTCCCATTTGGGAATTTTATGTGTGCACTTATTTTCTTCTCGCATGGCCTGACTTCTGGTTGAATTTGAAACCATGGATCAAGGTCAATCTTTCTCGATAAGTGATCACTCATAAGATTGGTGGTTGAGTCTTGTGATTATAACAACTTTCCATGTATAACCCTATGAAAAACTGATACGTTATTTTAGACACATTCATTGCACCGGAAAATATATTTTGATCAAATGTATGCGTTTTATCTTCCTTTTGCTTTATGAATAGGCTGAATGTCAGATGCTTAATGAATACTTTAGACACTTAATGAATTCTTATTAGGTGAAGTTTGGTTCTCTGAAATTGGAAAAAGGAACTTTGGAATTAAAGATTCTAGTATCCTAACTTTCAAAATTTAGTGGAACTTTTAGAACAATAACGGAGTGTGCTTAATTGCAGAAGCAATCTGATTGTCGCTGTCGCGCGATACCCTTTTCTGCAAATTTAAATGAGTATCGAACATATTTGTTCCAGTGGATATTAAATTGTGTTTAAATTGGATGTGTTGAATCATGCTGGTAGTTGAATGAAATGCATGTGTTGTGGCTCTTGTTTTGTTGCTGATATTTTTCTTGGACCATAGTAACTGAATTTTGCTTGTGTTCAGCATTCAAAGAATGGGAATGTAACCGCACTTATATGGGGAGCACTGCCGCAGCCACGTAGTGATCGGCAGAAGGATAGAGTTGAGACTAACCCAGAGCAGCTAACTGCTGCCTCAGTTCAGGCCGAGATATCCTTTTGCAATGATTAATGTTATTGAACTTATAGGTCAACCCGAAGCATGATCTTCATGCATACAAGTTTCACCCTTTTGTAACGTATTTTTTAAATAAAGTGCAAATGAATGGAATTTTGTGGTAACAAATTTGATATAAATGGAGAGTTTGGGCATCTTATGTAACCAAATTGGTTTTACTACTTTTGTTCATTATTTTTGGCTCAATGAATTGTAATAGCCATGGATTTCCAGCAAATAAAAATCTGATTTCTAATAATTTAGCTTCAAGTTACATTTTTGGCATTTATAATATGCATAGCACCCATTGCCAAACTTTGTCCAATTAACTTTAGAACACAGAATAACAGCTGCAACAGGAACTACAACCCGAGTAATTGGCTGGTACCATTCACATCCTCATATCACAGTCCTTCCTTCTCATGTGGGTGAGTGCTGAAAAATACTGAAGCATTTCGCTTTAAATTCACTTTTTACATGTAATCTATTCACTCTTTACCTATTATGTAATACTTTCTGTTGTAGAACGCTCATCACGTCATTTTCTTTGTCGTAGTCCGATTAGTCTATTATCTGATCCACGAGGTGCTATTCTTTTATACTTGTCAATCTTTCTTTCTTCTGTGGATCATGAATTTCCTCTGCCGGCTGGAAGTTAGTAATCCAGTTTATAATGTAAAGCAGGTCACTATTGGTGCTCAAGACTTGAAATAAGTTTTCAGCTGACCAGCCTGTACAATAATATGGTCTCTGACTTTACCATACTGCTTAACTTTTTCCTCGTTATAATGTTATTCATTGACTACTGTTGCTACATTTTGTAGATTCATGCTTTCAAAATCAGATAAAACTTTTAATATCCTGGGATCCTCATTCCTTAATATGAAGTCTCTATTATGTTTATCCATTTCCAAAATGAGATGTGCCTGTTGTGGTTTTTTCTTTTGCAGATGTGCGGACTCAGGCAATGTATCAGCTATTAGATTCTGGGTTTATTGGGTTGATATTTTCTTGTTTTAGTGAAGATGCTCAAAAGGTAATTAGTTCTTATGATATCGTATGGAAGAAGTTAACTTTGTCAATGTATTATGCCTAAGTTCAATTTTTACCAACTGTAGGTTGGAAGGATTCAAGTCATTGCCTTCCAGTCTTTAGATGGGAAGCAGAATAGTATGTTGAGACCTGTTTCTCTTTCCCCCGTACATAGAGGTTCTGTTATAGATCTAGAATCGTCCATCAGTTCTTCAGACAATACTTTGTCTGTGTTTGGCTCTTCCAAGGGAGATATTATGGAGCAAGACACAGGTGATTCAAGAGCAATTGTGCTAGCTTCTAAGGTATACCTGAGTGACATCCATCTTTTGTTAACCGCATTTTGCTAGTAGCCATCTTTAAAGGTCGATTCGGCCAACGCTTTAGGGTTACTAGTTCTTGATCAGTTTACGGATTTGATTGAATGAGTGACTAGACGCCTGGTTTTCTTGGAATAGGAACACTGCTGTTTCCATTAATAAATGAAATTGTATAATTTGACTTCTGATGTATATCAATTGCTTGATTGGCTAGGGTGCGGGAAAATCTCCACATTTGGGAGGTTTATTTGTGAATGCCGATGCAAAAAGGGGAAATAATTTTCCTGCGAACAGTTTAAAGAACGCAATTCTTGATGTGGATCCCATGGATATGTCAGAAGGTATGCAAGAGGCAATGCATCTGTCAAATTTGGAAACGAGGTAACTTTCTACTCTACTACTTCGTTGTGTTATTTTGCCAAACGTTCTGTAGTAATATCTGTTTATTGAGAATAGGTTAATGACGAGAATTTTGATGAGAATCTTGTTTGAGGAAGGTGAAGTTTGCACTTCTTTGGAAAACATGAAAGATATCTAATGCATCCCATAACCAAAAGATGATCGATGAACTGAGTAAATCTAAATGCGGAATAACCAAGATTGCAGGCTCCTAGTTGTGCTAGCTTTGCAAACTCTAGCATAAATTTCCTTCATTCGACATGTGAAAAGACTACTTTCTATTCGATGAACAGTGACCTTAGGATAAGTTCATGATAGTCTTTACACACTTTATTGGTTCTTAAATTAGATTCATAAATCCTAAATAATAATAATGATTACGAAATGAGCTTAACACATGTAATTATATAGTTATCTACGTAATCATGTATATATAATTATTATAGTTGCATAATATTTAATTAAATACTAAGTTGTGAATTGTTTTAGATGAAGATATGATCTGAATTTCATATTATAAGGTGTATAAAGTAAAATAAAATTAAAAAAGATGTGATAAGGAGACAACTATACAAGTTGCCAACTTGTTGCTATAATTAAACATGAACGTGTCTGCACTCTGAATCTGACTTTGAGCAATTTTAGTAGTCATATTATCTCACGTTCATGCATTGTTCTCTTCATTGTTTTCAACCATTCTGAATCTACTTTCATAAAAAAAAAAAATTGTTTCAGAGTTTTCCCTTCGTCCTTCTACCCCAAAACTACCAAAATTTTTTGTTGCGCAGAAAACTGCATTCTGATCCGAGCACCAAACATCATAACAGATTAAAAACAAATCCAATTGCTTTGAAATTTTAGATCCAGATTCTCCTCTTCCTTTGAGTTAGGCATCTTTCATATTCAGACATCGTTTCCAAAAGAAAAGAAAAGGTTTAGAAGGCCGAAATCAAGTAAGAGGCAATCACCTATCCTGAAAGTTCTAAAGCAGCTTCTCTCACACAAAGAGGGTAGCCTAATTGCTAAGTTAGAACAACTTACGAAAAACTTAAATTTACTAGCTTTTAGTGTAACCATTAACACATTATAAACTTATTTAGGGATTGACAAAGTTAACGAGGACAACCAGCACCAATTTTGAGGAAAAGCTGAGGTTCGATTTTGATTATTCGATTCCCGTTTGGCACCCGACCTTGGGGAACTTGACCAAAAAATTGCCGCACAATTGCCTTTAGTTGTCCTCGTTTAACGTCGCAATCATATTTTGTAAAAATTCTTGTTTGAGAGAAGCTGCTCTCGGACTTTCTGGACAGAGGCTGACTGATGCTTGCTTTCGGTCTTGAAAAGCTTCTTTTTTGGAATTGGTGTCTGAATATGGAAGATGCCTAACTTAGAGAAGAATCTCGATCTAAAATTTCAGACCAGTTGGATGTGTTTGGATCTGGTATGTGTAGAAAGATGAAAGGAAAAACCTTGAAGCAATTTTTTTTATGAAAGTAGACTCAAAATGGTTGAAACAATTGAAGAAAATAATGCATGAAAGTCCGTAATATGGCTGCTAAAATTGTTGAAATTTAGATCTGTGCAGACAGAACATGTTCAATTATAGCAACAAGTTGACAACTTGTATAGTTGTCTCCTTATCACATATATTTTTATTTTATTTTGCTTTACTTTACACACCTTATAATATCAGATTCAGATCATATCTTCATCTAAAACAATTTACAATCTTAGTATTTAATTAAATATTATGCAACTATAATAATTATATAAAAGATATATATATATATATATACATGATTAAGTAGATGACTATATAATTAACATGTTTTAAACTAATTTCAAAATCATTGTTATTATTTAGGACTTATGAATCTAATTTAAGAAAAAAAGGAAGTCTGTAAAGACTATCATGGACTTATCATAACTTTTTACTGTAATTTTCGAAATTATATTGTTCTCTTCCAAATTTTAAGGTCGTTACAATCCCTCCTACGTAAAGGAATCTGGTCCCTAGATTCTTACGTGATCTGGTTCGAAGAGGAATAAAGGTGGCTCTTGTTATCCGATCTTCGACAATCATGTGACTTCTTGTAATTCACCACAAACGTACTCTCAAGCTAGATTGTTGAATCCAAGATTTGAAATTTAATCCATAATGATATTCCGTCTAGTTGAACCCAAGAAATAATTTCCAGATATATCAAAACTTACTTCTAATTCGATTGCGCGTGACCAACTTCTTATTTCGATGATTCCAAGCCTAGGAGCACCAAATCCTATATAGTTCTCAAAATAAACCCATACAACTCTAATCTTACGAATACTAAAAATTAGTGATGCATGATCTTTTCTTATTTGATCTCTATGCCCTTGATAAAGATATTCATATATAAGAGATAATTACAAAATCTAACATTAGTTCGCCAAAATATTTAGGTGCTCTTATAAAACCCAAGTTGTTCAGTAAAATTCACATCTCCAAAGTTCATTTGATTCTCTTCACTACAACCCAAATTAAATTTTGAATATATCTCTATCCTTTGATTTCAGTCCTATTATCCCTTTCGCAAACCAAATGAACTTGTAACCTATGTGATATCTCATCAATGACTCAAAATTAACATTTCTTTAATAGTAACACTTAAAATCCATAATTTGCCTAAATAAGAGAACCAATGATACTAACTAGATCCTCAAATATATTTTATCCTTTAAGGTTTATACTTAAATCAGGATAGGAAATCATGAAACCCTTTCTTTGGAAGAAGAACATAAATTATTTGAAAAAAAATCTTTTTAGCTTAGATCACTTTCAATTATTTTTTGACGTACGAAAAAAATTAAAATATATGGGGGATTTTAAGTAACACATTAAAGTTCTGAGCCTAGCTAAAGTAAAAACATAAATAGCTAAAATCACATGTAAGAGCATAAAAGTATCACTTATAATTCGAGATCATATAATATTCGCATGGCTACACTTGTTGAATAGAGAAATGAAATTTTTGTAGTACCGCTGGACAATCAAACATTGAGAATAAGTCAAGTTGTCGTTAAAATTTCAAACGAGAGAAATAAAAAAAAAAAGATTAGCTTGTGGACAACTGTCAATTTGTTCACCACAACGATGCTTATATAACAAAATGAGGATCAAAACAAAATAAAACTTAACTCGTTATGTATAATCTTACTTATATACGAAAATGACAAATATAATTTGAAAGAGGATATATTCAATCATGCATGGACATATTTTTGTTGTGGTATAAAAGATTAATTGCTAATAGAAAAAAATCATCTAAATTGTAGGAAGAGACATTTACATAAGACTGGAATTATATGATTTACGGAGCTTGAGTAAAGGAATGAACCATGAAGTTACTTATAATCTTTGACTTGCATGATGAACTAACCATAAACCTTGGTTATTATCTAGGCACACTTTTTGATTACCTCAACCACCCATAAACAGTGCAAGTATTCAAGAATTACCAGATTATTCTTACATTACATGAACTTTTATTTCTTCTGACCCTATCCGGATCAAGAATGTGTCTGTTTTATGACTTTTAACATAGATGCGGGCTGCCCTTGGTTTAATACACGTGCAATAGGCATATCCAGTTTTTCTATGATGTAAGTTATAAGCCTATGGTTTGGTGGCAGTGGCGCAGAGTTTGTCAGGAAGGAGGTTCCGCTTCACGTTCTTCCTGCGTCGTCCCTTCTCAGTTTAGATTCTCCTTTGTCCTCATTTACAAATCTTCAACGAGTACTATACGAAGAGGAGAAAACTGCATATAACCAAGCTATGATACAGCATGCGAGGTGCCTCCATATACCAGAGTACATCCATATATTTTTCTTACTTTTACTGCTTAATGTTGTATGTTACTAACTATGCTAGTTTGATCCATCTAAGGGATGGTAAAGTCCACCCGCTTTCCTTTATTCATCACTCATCAACGTATCGAGCTTCCATGTGTAAAATGATTGAGTATTGGTAAGTAGCAGATCAATATTTTTCTTTAGCTCACTTGGCTTGGTGTTTTGTTGACATTTACGGTGTTGCTATGTGTTGCAGCTTGAGCCCTGCCATGAATGCTCTTCAAGATCGCTTGCGAGAAAATGAAATTCAGGTAATGCTCAGTCTAAACAGTCCGTACGTCTCTTAACGTGGAATATATTCATTTACGCGAGAAGACCATTGTCCTTGGCCATCTTTCCTCGTTTGTAGCCTCTGCTCCTTCAACGAAATTTTCAATGGTTTTTTTTCGTGTTTTATTATTTACAACAGTTAAAATTGCTAACTGAAGAAGCCGCCGTTTTGGAATCCGAGCTTCCAAGAGGAAGCCCGTCAAATTCTTCTCCGCGCTCTCCATCTCAAGGGCTTCGAAGCAGTTCCTCCAGGGACTTGTATCCACCAGAGTTGAGCTATTCAAAGAACGTCAGCGGTAGCCGAAGCAGACGAGGATCATAAGAAAGCTTGTTCTTGTTGATCGTGCTCATGCTTCTTTTTGGTCATTTAGTAGTTGCTGCTAAAATCTTGCAGATCCTTTTTATAATGTTCAATTCTGATACTTGAATCCTTGTCTCATCATGAGAGGCACTTGTATATTATTCCTTGTTATGTTTCAGAAAAAAAAAAAAAAAAACAATTGGGCTTGTGATTGAGGAAAGTACCAACTGAATGGGGGTGGATATGGATTGGTCACCAAGTATTTTGCTTATATATTTTTTATTTCATATTTATCATTTATCTTAACCTTTTAGCTTCTTTTATTTTTTTTAGAATATTATTTTAAATAGCATAAGGGCGAAGCATTGTATCATGCATGCTTAGAAATGGAGTGTAAGGCTCAAGTCTCGATCGGGAATAAGTAACATATAGTACCTAAATCAAAATCTCTTGAAGTGTATATTATTAAGTAAAGGTCATATAAAATAAAATAGAAACTTTATTAATATGTTCTTGGAGTTATGTTAAAGATGGAACATTTCGGACGATATAAAGTTATAAAGAGAGTGAAGAACAACTATGTACGTATTTCTATTACACATTATAGAAGCTATATAATAAACTTAGACCTTTAATTTGCATCTAATTGTAAAATTAAGTAAATTGTAAAAGATAGAGGAAAAGGCGCGTAAAACGTTGGTGAAATTACTAAACATAATTTTTTTTAAATACAGTGTAAGATTAAATACAGTGAATTTTTAGACCAAAAAAGTCGTAAGAGAAATATCAACAATGACAAAATCTTAATAGGTCCTAGTTTTCTTCTTGTTTGAATCCAAGTTTAGCACCCAGCCCCGATGGATCAAAATCTTGGTTTACTTATATGTTTCGGTCCGTTAAATATTAGAACTTCTTCATAACGTGTTAAATCTTAACACGTTTCATGTAATTTTGTAGAAGTATGTAGTTTCAACAAGCATAGACTATTTTATAAAAATATATTTCATTTTGCTAGAGTCACAATAAAAGTGTTTCGATATTTTTTGAGGAAATTTGATCCATGTGAAGATTAAAAATGCCCTGAAAACCTATGCGTTGAGAAGTCGCCTTTGAGAATTTTGGGGTTAGGTTTAGCCTTGTGTTCCAAATTCGTCATTTAAATCGGTTGTAAATAGCTAAGTATTGTACAGCTCTTCTGTAAAATGTCTCAATCCCATAATTCTATGTTAATTAGGTTGAAATTTCACTTGTCATATGCTATATAAATAAGAGGTTCTACTACGTACACTAAGAAAATACATTATTTCTAATTCCAGAAATGATGATTCAATTTAATGATTTATTAAAATAATGCATGCATAAGGTAAATGAAATTCACCAACAAATCCATAACATTTTGGATATCAAATGCCAAGAATGAAACAGAGAAAGCTAATTCACATCCTAGTGTTGGGGTTGCTAGGATAGTTGATATTAATGGGATGAGTTGACCCATCCATATCAGTCGCACTACCGCCCATGTTCATGGGGTCGTTGGTGTTAGGCGGAGGGTTCATGCCGTTCCATGCGCCGTCGTGCATGCCGGTTGGATGGTTCACGTCGTTCCGGTTTGTGCCCGAGTGGGTCGTGTTGACGCCTGAATTGTTCATTCCAATAGTATTTTTTACCGCATCGGCTGCCCCTTGAGTCATGTTAGCTGCCCCTAGGGCCGCCCCGCGGACAAGATTCACTGCACCTTGTGCGGCCCCCATTCCAATGTCTGCCGCTCCTTGTGTCATGTTCTTAACTTGTTCACCAGTCTTTCATATATTAAGATAAAAGTTATTAGTCCCATTGAGTTGATATGTTACATTCAGAATTTCTTTTGAATTAATGAATTTGGTTGTATTTCAAGAATAAGAGAATTTTATGATCATAATTACCTCTTGAAGAAAATTGGTGTTGTGGGCTTGACCTTGTTGGCCTTCGTTATGGCTGTCAAATGGGTGGTTCCACATGTCATCCCTCCTCATCTTCAATTAGACAAAATATATGTGTTTCATTTGAACTTTAGTACTAGAGATTATGCTAAAAACCAATTTTAATGTAATGAAATTATGATTATATGCACTCGGTTACGTAAGAAACTTGAAATTGTGAAAATAGAAGGAATATGATCAAAATCTGACAACCTGAGCTTGGCCTGGAACTTGTGCAGCATTGTGAGTATTGTTGGGACCTCGGTTTGCCATTTGTTCTTGCTTTTTTTTTTTTGTAGAATTAAATTAACAGAAGAAAAAATTAAATCAAAAGTATGAATAGTTTGATTGAGGATTTGGGACGAATTTATAGATTTGTAGGGGTTGCAACATCCCGTAATAATATGTGCCTAATTTTGTGGATCAGCTAATAACATTATAAGACTGACTAAGTTCTAAGAATGTTTCAAACTAGAGAGTACTGTTAAATTGCAGTGATGTGTAATACTTTCTGATTAATGATTGTAATATATACGTGGTAAAGTATCCATGCTTATAGAGTTGAAATTTCACTACTTTTATATTTCTTTTTTTGTTCCTATTTGTATTTTGTAAAGTTTTTCTCGTGATCATTTAGACGATTTTTAGTCTGAAACTTTTGCAGGAAATAACATTTTTCCGAAACCCAATTTTAGAAATACTGTCCATATATTTCACATTGTTAGAATGAAACACGAATTATGTGGAGCTTTTGTAAACTTTTAATGCACATGTTACCATGATGAATAGTTTCTTTTTGGAAAATGGATATTCGATTATATTAAATTGGTAGTTTATGGCTGGCTAGACACTTCACATTTGGTTGGTTAGTGATTGCAGAGTTATGAGTTAATTCTTATTTCAGAATGTTTAAAAACTGCATATGAGTTAAGCGGGGAGTTGGTTAGTAAGACTTCCGGGTGAAGCAATCTACATAGATAGCCTTTTTAGGTGAGTTTGATGAAGAACTAACTGTTTTGATAGAAATGAGAAGTCTTA
Organism: Linaria vulgaris; assembly: GCA_948329865.1. Taxonomy (NCBI): domain Eukaryota; kingdom Viridiplantae; phylum Streptophyta; class Magnoliopsida; order Lamiales; family Plantaginaceae; genus Linaria; species Linaria vulgaris. Next base: position 101,734,302 of record OX415254.1, on the reverse strand, counting down.
TAGTTAAGTCTAATTACATGCAATGGGCTGAACTCAACTCACGAAGTAAGTGGAATTCAACATTCATAGGTTGAATTCAAGAAGATTATATTACGTTCTATTCTAAAGCTCCAATTTTTTTTTTTTTTTTTTTTTTTTTTTTTTTTTAAGCTATGGACCCAAGAGAGTTTGTTAGGCAATTAGTATCAGAATTAATGTCGAGATATTTGTCATAATGTTCATCATGTTTTATTCTAAAATTTGAAGTGCAAAAGATAGCGTAGACCGAATCCATAGGTCGAATTGGTTTTTGGACCGAACTGGTGTTCTAGGTCGAATGGTCCCCTCGGTTACTTAGTTTAGTGCTTTAATTTTGTACGACTTCGCCTTTTTTATTACAACTTATATATACATGAATTGCACGATTTTTACAATAAAGTCAAAATATTATTCGACTTTCCAACGATGTATGACTCGCGCCTCAAAAAATAAACCGCAAACGCCACAAGTTTTTCTTATTTTAACTCCTTAGAAGCCGTTTGGTTCTATAGATAAAGTGAGATATATCAGCTTATCTCACTTTATCTCTCGTTTGGTTCTATAAATTGATTTTTCAGGCAAATGTGAGATATGCCCGAATTTTTTGATTTTATCTCAGAAATTGAGATAAATAATCTCATCTCTACCCCTAAGATAAATAATCTTGATTTTTGTCTTATTTTTACTTTTCGTTGAAATTTTCCTTTAAATTCTCTATAAATTTATAAATTGCTTCACTTCTCCATTACATAATAGGAATAATATTTATTAAAGCTTAAAATTAAAAATTTGAACAAAAAATTAATATGTTATAATTATAAAAATTCTTATTATCATAAAATCAAAATAGAAAAGGATAAGATTCTAACTTATTTTTCCTCTTTTATTCAACCTACAGTCCCCATTTTAAAAATACGTTTATTGTCATAACTTATTTTTATATTTTTTTTTTGTAATATATAATAGTGAGAAAAAAATGTATAATGTATCATTGAGTTGAAAACATATCTTTTGACTTTTTTTTTAAAAAAAAATTATAGAAAAAAATGGTTAGTTAAACGCTAATGACCTCAATCAAACAAAAAGTTATTGAGGTAACTATTTATGTTGACACATAATATTCAACAAAGTGGCACATATTAGATATCACAAAAATTTTGAGTTTTTTTTTATCACATTTCTAACCTATATCATGTTTTTGAGATAAAATTCATCTAAAAAACCAAACGGCTTCTTAAACTTTAGACAATGTCAACCCAATTCCGGCCAACATTACTCTTTCAAAAGGCACCACGAGTCAAGTTAAGATACACCAATTTAATAGCATTCATAGAACAATAATAATTCCAAAGAGGTTACTGTTGAGAGAATGAAAACCAGCTAAAATCAAGATTCTTTTGTTTGAATTAGTATTTTTAATGCGTAGCAATCCAATTTTGATTTCATTATTAGAGATATTATGAATATGAATATGGATATGGTTATAGATAACAAAAGCCTATGCAGAAAGATAACGGACCGACGTGACAATTTCATTCGATAGTTACTACCTATTCGCTTTGGATCCTCTCCTACAATATTGTGCTACATCTTCTACTACATTATTCCAATGATTGCCATGTGTAACCAATTTAAAATTCCTTAATACCTTGTTTGCCTTTCATTAAAATGGTTAAGTGGTAACTTAATTACTTAACATACTTAAAAACATATTTACCTCCAAGGAAATCTCAATTTCCTTATTGTTTAATTTGAAGCACGTTGTCTACTAATATTATTTTTCTAACTAATTTAACTTAAAAAAGAGTTTCTTCGAATTACAAATTTAATAGATCTCAGCTTCTATAATTATTTTTATAACTATTTTGATTTTTAACCAAAGATTTTTTTCACTTTTTCGGTTGAAAATGACATTTTAACAGGTCCATGATAAACTTTATAATATTCAAATGGAACTCCAATTTAAGAGATAATAAAGTGAATTATAAATTTGAGAATAATAAGATGTAGAGAGAACAAATCATCATTCAGATATTTATAAATAAATAAATAAAGACAAATCATCCTTCAGCGATTTGAGAATATTGTTCTTATCTTCTTTTTTAGTAAGTGTCTGATAACTGATTTTTTTTTTTACAAAAAGCCAAAACAAAAAATAACTTAAAAAAGTGCTTTATATAAAATAATTGGATTTTTGAAGAATTATGAGTGATTATGTGTGCACCAGTGATTAATTAAAAGTTTTGTTCGTATTAATTAAGTTAATGAGAAAAACTAATCTGATTAATGTGTGAGATGGTAACTAATGAGAAGAAATTCTTATTTTAATAAATCTAGCGAGAAAAGTAATTTTACAGAAGTTGAAATCTCTTCAAAATAGTAGATTAGAAAGAAAATTAGGAAATTGAGATTTATTTGAAGTATATATGTTTAATTATGGCTAGAGTAAAATACCTTCTAACCATTTGATAAAAGTCAAACATGATATTAAGGAATCTTAATCTTTTTTCACATGGCAATCATCAGAATGATATAGTAGAAGATATAACACAATTTTGTAGGAGATGATCTAAAGCCCTACCTATTATACCTAACGGCCTTGGAACTCGGGACATATCTTACCACCAATTTTAATTAAATTATGCATCCAATAATGTTATTTGAATTGTTATTGGACCGTCATTGGAAGAGGTACCCATAACAGAAGCTCAAGTCAAATTGCAATTCTCATCTCTTGTTAATAATCCTTGGACCACGTATTATACCATTCCCAAGTTATATTGACGAGAATTCAAAATATATCTATAATGCAATATTCTGCATGGGATAATTAATTCTTTTTAGACTAAAAATATAAAACTGCTACACACATTATTGATATTCGCAAATAAGAAGCTACAGGAACTACGCGGCCCTATCAACTATCATTCATTCATGCATAAACTAATATATAATTTAATTTCTTCAATGGAAGGTGTCGTCACTGATATGATCTCTAACGAATAAATAATTGTTTATTACTATTACAAAATAAAAGTACACATAAAATATTACTAAAGCTCACAGCTGAGTGGCACGTGCCCCATACACGCGTCGAGCTGCTGGATACGTGGCAGCTCTCTTTATCCTCACTTCACCTTATATAAACCCCATCCATGCAACAACAATTCATCACACAAATTCAAAACCTTTTCTTTCAACAAACAATTTTCATCTGATTACTATCAAAAATCTATTCAGTTTATCACTACATACTTAGCTACATACTCAAAATGTCGTCCCGCGAGCAAAGCTACAAAGCTGGTGAAATGAAGGGCCAAACTCAGGTATATATGTAAAACACATTATGCACTAAAATATTAAATAATATTTATTGAACATTCATAAACACGAAATCATTTTTATCTTTTTGCACTTGTAATTGAACTATAGTATTGCATGTCATCGTGTAACAAGTCCAATAGTTTTTTTTATTTAACTTGGAAGATACTTTTATTTATTGGTTTTTGATGATGTACTAGTACGCTGAATCTAATTTTTCTTAAAACTAGATGTATGATCATAGTCACATTTGTGAGAACATATAGTTTTTTGTAATTTCACTCTTTATTATTAAATCTAGTGACGACACCCAACTTAATATTAAAAATTTTAAATAAAATGTAGGAGAAGACAGGGCAGGCAATGGGCGCCGTGAAGGACAAGGCTCAGGAAGCGAAAGACAAGGCTTCCGAAATGGCTCAGTCAGCTCAGGGTCGTAGCCACGAAACAAAAGACACCACCGGAAGCTACGTGGGCTCGGCTAAGGACAAGGCTTGCGAGACGGCTCAAGCCACGAAGGACAAGACTTACGAGGCAGCTCAAGCCGCGAAGGAGAAGGCGTCGCAGACGGCGCAGTCCGGTAAGGAGACCGCGGAGGCTGGTAAGGACCAGACCGGCGGCTTTCTTCAGAAAACCGGGGAGCAAGTGAAGGGCATGGCTCAGGGTGCGGCTGATGCGGTGAAGAGTACTTTCGGTATGGCGGGGGAGGAGGACCCAACGCACAGGAAGAGGGACTACTAGTTTGAAAGATTTGAAATAATGGGGACCTGTTGTAATTTGGCTGTTTGTTTCTGTTGCTTTTTTTTTTTTTCTTGTCTGGTGAGAAAGGATTGTGCTTCACTGGTTAAGGGTTGTGGAGTTCTTTCGACTTGTATTTTTTTTTTTTTGAACTTAGTAACATTTTATTAAGAGGAAAAAAACTGCTGCTCTCCACAATTTGAAACAGAGAGCAGCAAACCCAAAAAACTGCGTGAACAGTCCCTCTAAAGACTAACAATGTTAAAACCCACTACCCAACGAACATAAAAACAAAAAAACCAACTAATTATCAAACCCGTCAGCATCTTCAACGGCGTTCCGGGCTAGAGCATGCGCCACCGCATTAGCTTCCCTACGAACCCATCTAATGTAAAAATCCTTATTCTCCCGAATATCAAGCGCCGAACATCATTAACAATATTAACAAGATGCACATCCCCGTTAGTACCGTGCACAATGTCATGAATAACTCCAAGACAATCACCCTCAAAGAGCACGCTACGCCAACCCTTTTCAATTGCCCAAGAGACCGCTCCACACGCCGCTAAAGCCTCAACACCATTCGGATTGATCAAAGAAGGAAGTCGCCGTTGACGCCATGCAATTAAGTTTCCTTGAGAATCATGTGCCACCAAGCCAATACCAATCTCTCCCTCCACGAAACATGCGCCATCAAAATTAATTTTCACCACCTCCCCTTTCGGCGTCTCCCATTCCATCACCTCCCCGTCGCACCCAAAACGCCCTTTCCCCACATGAGAATTCCATGTTGATGAGTAAATCACTGCCAGCACCGCTACCTCATCCGCCCGTTTAGCTCGTTCTCCTGCCAAGATATTATTTCTATTACTCCATAGTGCCCAACAAACCGTGCACACCAAGCCGAGCTCACGTGAAGCCTCTTTCGCCACTCGCACCACCCAATCGCCAATCAACTCATTGTCCCGAATCCAAAGCTTCATCGGAATCTGTGAAAGCGCCCAAACCTGTCTAGAAAAAGGGCACTCAAACAAGCAATGTCGCATCGTTTCCTCTTCCCCCTTACAAACGACACACTCCTTCTCCACACAAATATGGCGCCACAATAAATTCCCCCTTGTCGGCAGGCTATCCATACAACTACGCCACATAAACAGCTTAATCTTATTAGCACAATTAATTTGCCAAAGTTTCTTCCAAGACGCATGAGATTCTGAGCTTGCAACCACCTCCCCTGTTCCTCGCGCCAAGCCCTGCGACATAATAAGGTGATACGCACTTCTAACAGAGAATTTCCCATTCTTCTCAAAGTGCCACACACGTCGGTCAAAATTTCCCAAATTCCCCAGCGGTATAGTTAACACAACTGCCACATCCACCTCCCACAAAAAGTTACGCAATGCATCAACATCCCACCACCCTGTCTCACTGTCAATCAAATCCTGAACTAAGAGAAACGGCTCATCGACGTCAACTGGAGTGATAGGCCGGAAAGAAAAAGGCCGAGGCAGCCATGCGTCATGCCACACTGTAATCCCCTCACCATTCCCCACTTGCCACCGCACACCCCGTTTCAGTACCCGAATAGCCTCCCAAATCCCTCGCCATGAAAAGGAAGGTGCGGCCCCCAACGGTGCATCCCAAAAATCTACATTCGGAAAATACTTCGCTTTATAAATTCGACTAACTAATCTATCTGGGTTTGACATAATGCGCCATGCCTGCTTAGTAAGTAATGCAAGGTTAAAAGCTCGTAAGTCCCGAAACCCCAAACCCCCATCCTCTTTCCTCCTACACATCTTGTCCCAGGCAATCCAATGAATTTTGTTTTGCTCCCCACTACTCCACCAGTAATTGCAAATAATCGACTCCATCTCCTTGATCAAAAAATCAGGAAGACGAAAACAACTCATAATAAACGTAGGAATAGCTTGCATCACAGATTTTACTAATACCTCCTTACCCGCCCCCGATAAGGTTTTACCCTTATAACCATGTGCCCTCTTCGCCAACCGTTCCCTCAGAAAATCAAATAATTCACGTTTGGATTTCCCGATCACTGAAGGCATGCCAAGATATTTATCATGCTTCTCCGCCACCGTGACTCCCAGCACACCCCCCACCACGCCCCTAGTCTGAGCATCCGTATTCTTACTAAATACCACCACTGATTTCTCAAGGTTAATCTTCTGACCTGATGCTACCTCAAACCGCTCTAATATACCCCGAATGCAATTTGCTGATGCAACATCCGCATCACAGAACAACAGAGTGTCATCTGCGAAAAGTAAATGGGACACCTGGGGCGCGTGTCTGCTGACTCTCACTCCTTTCAGCTCTCCTCTCGCCTCAGCTCTAGCAATAAGCGCTGAAAAAACCTCAGAAACGAATAAGAAGAGGTAGGGGGATAGAGGATCCCCCTGCCTGATACCCCTTTCGGGGAAAAAAACACTCGACTGGCGACCATTAAGCAAGATAGAATAAGATACCGAGCGCACGCCCAACATAATTAAATCAACGAATTTTGCATCAAAACCTAATCTAAGCATTACCTTCTCAAGAAAGGGCCACTCGACTCGGTCATAGGCTTTACTCATATCCAGCTTCAACGTCATGTGACACCGTTTCCCTGTCCTTTTGTTTTTAAGATAGTGGTTGACTTCAAAAGCTGCCAGTATGTTATCTGTGATAAGGCGACCCGGGACAAAAGCAGACTGAGAAACAGATATAATAGACGCGAGACAAGGTTTTAACCGATTAGCCACTGTCTTAGACGCTATCTTGAAACACACATTACTCAGACTGATCGGGCGAAACTGAGTCATAAAATCAGGATCTGGACACTTAGGTATAAGCACAATATGAGTAAAATTAACACAAGGATCAAGAATACGGTCATTGAGAAAAGAAAGCACAAAACGAGTCACATCCCCCCAATGATATCCCAGAATTTATGATAAAAGACAACAGAAAATCCATCAGGTCCCGGGGATTTAAAAGGATACATATCTTTGATAGCTCTCTGGACTTCCTCCGCCGTAAAAAGTTGTGCCAAGCTCGTGTTCACCTCAGGACTGACCCTCGCGTCAACATTCTGCAAAACCTCCTCGATCGCCTCCTCAGACGGCCCACTGGAACGAAATAGATTGATGAAATAATCTGATGCTAACCGGTCCATCTCAGCTGGATCCGTACGGAGAACCCCCTCCTCATCCCGAAGGCCCTTAATCTCATTCTTCCTTCGCCTTTCATTCGCACGCCTGTGAAAATACGCCGTATTCCTATCCCCCTCCCTTAACCACTGCACCTTTGCCCTCTGCTTCCAGTACACCTCTTCCGCCTCGCACAATTCCTCAAGTTGTTTACTAAGCCGTACCTCTTCTGATTTTGAGGCTGTGGTAATAGTGCCCGTGCGGAGCCTCCCCAATTCCTGTCTCAGAGCCTTCATCCGTCTCTGCAAATCAACACCGTCCAGCTTATGCCACTGTACCAAACCAACCCTACACTCATCAAGCTTCTCAGAAAGCGTCCCCTCCATTCCACTAGCCCAACACCTCCTTATAATCTCCCTGCAATCCCCTTTCATAGTCCATGTCGCCTCAAACATGAACCTATGCGTACGCCTCTGTCTTCCCTGCGTCCCCGACAAATGAATAATGATAGCATGATGATCAGATTTAAGAGTCACAAAGTGTTCCACCCGCGCAAGCGGAAATCTGTCGTGCCATGGAACGTCCGCGCATGCTCTATCAAGTCTCTCCCACACCGTATGAGGAGTGGGTCGTCGACTACACCATGTAAAACGAGGTCCGTAAAAATTGATCTCACTGAGGCCAGTGTCCACGAGAGTATCATGAAAATTCCTAATCAACCTATTTGGACGTAGAGGACCTCCCCGTTTATCCTGTTGACTTGAAATTTCATTATAATCTCCTGCACAAAGCCACGGCAACACTGAAACTCCTCTGAGTTGTCGTAGTAAGTTCCACGTGCGTATTCGTTTAGCTCCATCCGGTTCCCCGTAAAACCCAGTGAACCGCCAATCAAGTTCTGCACCTTTGCCCACCACTACTACATCAATATGATTTTCGGACATGCTAAGCAACTGAACATCCCAATCTTTAACCCATAGCAATGCTAAACCACCAGACAGACCCTTCACATCAACACAAACTCCAAAATAATTAAATCTATTCTTCAAAGCCTCTATTTTCCTTGTCTTGCATTTAGTCTCTGACAAGAAAATTAGAGGGGGGCGGAATTTGGAAACTAACTCCCTTAGTTCCCGAACTGTCCAAGGGTTCCCCACACCCTGACAGTTCCAGCAAAGAAGACTCATTGGATACGGCGGGACTGCACCGCAGTCGCCGCCAAAAGCTCATCAATATCCTTAGACAGTGCCTCCAAACGTGCCTTTTTGTCTACCGGCCGAGTTCCCCTTGTATCCTCTGCATGCAAACGTTTTTGTCCCACAGTAGATTCCCAAATTACCAAACTGCTATTGGTATAACCTTCCCGTCGCATGATACGGACCCCTCGGATTTTATGTTGATCTGTAACCTCTACCCTTGTTAACTCTTCCCTCGTCACCCCATTTGTCTCGATAAAAACCTCACCCTCGTGTCTGACGGAGTCCCTAGTCAGTTCCCCCACCAGCCTCTGACAAACCTTTCGGACCTGAATTGTATTTGGACTCTTCATTAATTCCTGCGCATTCTCATTTACTGCTCCGTCATCAATAGCAGCACTTATTATTAATTTATGCGCATCCTCCTTTACTGCTCCGTTATCAGCAGCAGGCCGAAGTGGTATCTCATGCTGACTCAAAATCCGCTGCTCCTCCATGCGTCCCATACCTGATGTAATTTCCCCTTTAGACAGATCCCAATGTGTATCCCTACCCTGTCCTCGCACAAAACTAGCTGATGGAGTACGTTCTGAAGAGTTTGCGCTTTCCGTTCGGGGAGCACGCCATGAGGCATCACTGAAACCCATTCGACCAGCTGAAGGAAAGCCACGACCCCTGCTCGAAAAACGACCCCTACCCGACTCACCTGCCCATCCCCTATCCGTAAATCTCTGTCCCCCTATCGACCCCGGCCCCGTCGTATATTCTCGTAACCAATCGCCATATGGTAGCGGGGAATCATCCCCAAGTTCAGAATCGTATTTGGACTCGCAGTCCGCAAGAATGTGTCCAAGTAACCCACACAAATAGCAAAAATTCGGGAGCCTCTCGTACTTGAACGACACTACCATCGCCTGCCCCTCGTTTCCGCGGAGTTTCATGAAACGTAATAGGGGTTTTGTCACGTCAATTTTTACCCGAATTCGCATACTAACTCCCGTTGACTCCGCAAGATCTACTTCCTCCATAACTCCCAACAAGCTGCCAATGGCATGCGCCGTAACGCGGGTTTGACGAATTAACGGAATATTGTATATACGCACAAAGAAACTGCATAGATTCAGATTTGTGTCAATGGGATTCTCGTTCTTGTCAACCGCCGCCAGCACTAACACATTCTTGTCAAACGACCACGGACATCTATGTAATGCGTAGTTCATATCGATCTTATGGTAGAACTGAAACAAGAAACGATTGTCACCGAGGCGAGTGATATCCAGTCCTTTCCCCGCCTTAAACAGAGATTTAATCACCGTACAAAACGAGTTGAAGTTTGCGGTCTTCCCCGATAAAAGACGTCCCACAACCACCAAGTCAGCCCCGACATTATCCTGTTTCCAAGAGTCATCAGGCAGCAAAAAACCCTCTCCCTCTCCTTCCGTATCCTTCAGAGATAGCCCGGTGCGCAGCAAATTACAAGCATCCTCCATGGTCCCCATAAGTTAAGCGAGGGATTGGGACTGCAGTTGAAGACGCAACAGCCGTCCGAGAGGTGAACCGTGAGCTTTAGCACGTCCAGATACACCGGAAAAAGAAACCAGAAAAAACACACAAAAACAGTACCTACTTAGATCCCAAAACACAGCTGAATTGAACAAAAAAGAAACGAAGAAGAAATAGAAAACGCAGCAAAAGAAAAGATACGAAAAAACCCGAAAACCCTAGCCGACGACCCCGACTCGATAGCGAACGAAATAGACAGGGAATTGGTGCTGATAACGCTGAGTTGCTGCCGATGAAACCTTGCCGAGATCACACTGGACCTTACTCGAAAAAGTTTTGAGAGTTGCCCTAAAAAATAGAGACGCATGCAACCCTCATGCGAGGGAAAAATTCGACTTGTATTTGAATAATGTCTTTTTGTGTTGTTCCATTGTATTTTTGGGATAATGCTTGCAATTAATGATATATTTTAGGTATATATCTTTGGTTCAATTTGGCTTTTGGTAAGTTTTTCTTATGGATTTTGCATATCTTCATGAGTTGGATTATTACAAGGTGGCCCGAGGTTCTTGATTAAAATCATAGGCAAATGTAGCTCATGGTCATGGATAGAAATTTCTCAAGAAAACTAATGAAATGTTTTTATTTTTGACTTTATTGAAAAAAACATCAAATGTTTTTATTTTTGATTCTATTAAAAAAAACATCTGAGTTTTCATGTTAGCTATAACTATAAATTTACAAATTCTTCCAAATCTACAAATTCTTCAAATATAACCACAAATCTACAAATTCTTCAAAACACAGAAGTTTTAATTTAGCTAACTAAGAACGAATGGAAATATATCCCATATAAGAAATCTAAAAGATTTAGCTAACTCGGAACGAATGGAAATATATCCCATATAAGAATTCTAAAAGAAAAACTAAAATTAGCAATGTTTCGAGACCTGGATTGGACCGGCCGGTTCGACCGGAAACCGGAAATAAGAAACCTTATAGTTTGGGTCACACACAAAAGCGGGTCTCACACAAAAGCGGGTTGTTGAGTCTCACTAGATGACCGGCCGGTTCGACCGTAAATAAGAAACCTTATAGGTTTAGTCTCACTAGATGACCGGCCGGTTCGACCGGAAATAAGAAACCTTATAGGTTTGGGTCTCACACAAAAGCGGGTTGTTGAGTCTCACTAGATGAACTGCAGACTCAGTCGGTTTGCTCGGCCAGTCGGTCGCCCGATTCCCGATTTGGCTTGAGAACGGGTCGATTTTTTTTTTTTAACCGAATGATTGCTACTTCCATTTTAACCAAAAAAAAAAAATAGTGAGTACTGACCCCTTAATCGACCGAAAAGAAAAAAGAAATGAAATTCTAGTTCCAATCTCCGATCTAACAAAGAAAAAAGAAATGAAATTCTAGTTCCAATCTCCAATCTAACAAAGTGATCTATACCTTTTACCCTTTTACAAGAGTAACTCTTAGATTAGTTACTTAGATTAGAAAAGAAAAAATTAATAAAATTAAAAGATAAAAAAGAATAACTCTTAGATTAGAAAAGAAGAAATTAATAAAATTGAAAGATAAAAAATAAAGAAAGAAAGAAGAGTGGCAGCTGAAAAAAAAAAGGAAGACAAAGATGAACTAATCTAATTCTACCTTATAGTTGTGGGCTTTGTTTTTTTAATGGCCCAACCTTTTCTTTTTTTTTCTTTGTATATTTAATATTCTTAAAAAGGAGATATATACATATATAAATATATAAATTTGTTAATTACCTAAAAAATTAGCATGCATTTAGAAGCTTTGGTAATTAATTATAAAAGGTAAAATCTTGACTGTAAACCTATGGAGAAAAATAGTGACCATCGGAACTCGAAGCCCTCGGGGGGCAAAACAAATGATGGCTATCGAGAGGCGAGTAAAATCCTCCCTATCGGAAGATAGGTATGACGTCCATCGTTGGATGATAAAATTGCCTCTTCACAAACTTTGTCTTCGATGACACACGGATTACTACACTCACAGAGCATCCGATGCTAAAGGCACTACCAGTCTTGGATGACTCTACGATGCCTAATAATCGCCGATGCTTTAGTTAGTGAACAATCCTGTAAACGGAAGACTTTAAATACGTTCTTCCCGAGGGGTATCCCCTATAAAGGCCTATCGAAAAATATATCTTATAAGCCTCGGAAGAAAACATCCTGAAGGCATAATAATATCCGTATTACTCGATGGCATCATCAGGGATACATCCCGATGGCATCGTTGGGGAGACGGATTACCCGATGGCATCATTGGGAAGACATCCCGATAGCACGATAGTAGCAAAATTCCCCGATGGCATTATTACGAATGACATTTCTAGGGCAGTTGATCTGAAGGATCGGGAGAGTTGATCCAAATGCATACACGAGGAAACACTTCTAGAACAAGAACCAGGTGTCATCCTACCAGATACAACTGCTGGGCAAAGACTAGGTGTCATCATGCACAGCATGAATCAGCTACAAATCAACCAGGTGTCATCTTCGCCTGTGATACTTCAGCACCAGAGGAGATGAGTATTCACTTGGTTAGCAGCTGAGTTAGCATATGAACGTCAGGGTGTCTGCCATCTAATAGAGGGGCATGTAGTCCCAAGAGTACTATAAATACTCATGTAGAAGGGAGAAGAGAGGCAGATCGAAAAAAAAGGAAAAAAAAGGGAGAAGGAAAAATTAACTCTGTAAATTCAGGAAATTACTATAATATTATCTTTTCTTATTTTTGCTCAGACTCTTTTTACTGGCTATTTTGGGCAAGGCGTTCCTCAAATTAAAATCTATAAAAATCACACCCAGGAGTTGACAAATGGCGCCGTCTGTGGGAACGCCGTAAATTATTGCCTTCGAGTTACGCTAGTAAAAGAGTCTTGATACTTGCAATATTCACGACCAATTGTGCCATGGAAGGATCAGCTCGTTCTGAGCATCGGACAGAAAACCACAGTGAGAGTATATATCAAGAATCTACCGAGAGTTCCCCTAGAAACACTCCGTCACCTGCTGTCGACTATATCAACATCCCCAGAACAGTGTTTGAAGATCTAGTGGAAGCAGCTTTAAGAAGGGCTCAAGCTAACGAAAGACCCCCAGAACCACAACCTATACAACCATACAGAGAAAGGTATAGAGTGGAAGAGCAAGGCTCAAGAATGACTCCAACTCCACAGCGAATACCACCACAGCCAGGATGTCGACAAGAAAGGTATCCGGGTGTGATACCTCCACCGGGCAATGTCTTCGAGGATAGAGTACCTCCCTATCGCCCCAACATGTTCCCTCATTCGAGCAATGAGCCAGCTCTTTGGGAAATGTTGAATCACCTCCGACGAGAGATGCTTAGCATGAAAAGGGCCATCACACCGAAAGATGAGCCAGTATACCATGGATCACCGTTTATACCGGATGTTGCACAAGCTACAATTCCAGCCTACATAAGAGTAGTTAACCTACCCATGTATTCAGGAGAAAAAGATGGAAAAGACCCGCAGGATCACATCAATCAGTATATTGCCACGATGGATTTACAATCAGCCCCGGATTTTGCGTTGTGTCGAATCTTTCGAGCTACACTGACAGGAAGGGCACAATCTTGGTTTATCCAGATACCTCCAGGCACAATATCTAACTTCTCCCAGTTGGCCAGCTTGTTTGTAAGACAGTTTGCCTGTAACAGGCGTTACCCCAAATCAGCATGTCACCTGTTTACCATAAAGCAACAAAAGGATGAATCTTTAAGAGATTTCATGAAACGTTTTTCCGATGAAGTATTAGACGTCCCCAGCATAGATCCTACCATGTTAGCGGACATCCTTGCTCAAGGATTGCGATCGGGGAATTTCTTCCGATACCTGGTAGGAAATCGAGTAAAAGACATGAATGAGTTAATGCAGAAAGCAGAAACTTACATCCTGATGGAAGAGGCAGAAAAATCTAAGTTAAAGGCAAAAACCGCCGATGCCCATGCAGGGCCAAAAGAAAAGGAAGAATCTAAGAATCACCCGCCTCGGAGAGATAATCCTGGAGTGGTGAAAAGGCATCTTCAGCCTATACCATTACCAACTCTAACCATCACTCAGTCAGAAGTGCTAAATGTAATGAGGGGAAACAAGGATTTCTCCTGGCCTATGCCAGTAAGACAACCATACAAGAAAAAGGATTCAGGAAAATTCTGCAAATATCATAAGGCGTATGGCCACACAACTGATGGTTGTAAGAATCTGCGAAATGAAATTCATAGGTTGCTAGACATGGGCTATCTGAGAGACTACTTAAGTGGTAGCAAAGAAGATCGTTCGATGGAACGAAAGAAAGCCCCGAATGAAGAAGGGGAGGCAGCTGTTGAACCTCCTTCGGGGAATGATGAGCAGGAGGAATTCAATCAGCAGTTACCACCACCACCTGGTACATATCGAGATAACCCTCCCTCGGGAAGAACCATCAACATGATTGAAGGAGGAGATATATCCTCGTCTCCAGCTGGCAGAAAGAAGAAATATCTCAAAGAGGCCAGAAAGGTGGGACAAGGACTATCGGTTTGTACAGTGCAGGGAATGAAGCTACCCGCAATATCCTTCGGACCCGAAGATCTTCAAGGAATTGTATATCCTCATGAAGATCCGTTGGTAATTAAGGCAACCATAATGGGTATTGATATACAACGAGTCCTCGTAGATACGGGAAGCTCGGTGGATGTGTTGTTTACCCCAACCTTCGGAGCCATGGGGCTAAAAAGAATACATCTCGATCCCACAGAGATACCCTTGATAGGCTTTTCTGGAGAAACTAGCCGAACATTGGGAACTGTCATACTTCCGATGTCTTGGGGTGAAGGGGCATTGAGGTGTACCGAGCATGTAAAGTTCTGGGTCGTTGAAGCATCTACGCGAACTTATAACGCTATTTGTGGAAGGCCATCGATTCACGCCTTTGAAGCCATACCCTCTACTCTTCACCTCAAGGTGAAGTTCCCCACAATGTCAGGCATAGGAGAAATCCGAGGCAACCAGGTCAAGGCTAGGGAGTGTCGTATGAATGCCTTACCAACAAGTGTGGAAGAAGAACTTAACCATCCCGAGAAGAAGCAGAAAATGGAGGAAATACGAGTCCATCCAATGGAAGAATTAAAACTGATAGAATTGGAAGATGGTGAGAAAAAAGTGAAGGTAGGAACAGGAATGAGTTTAGGGATAAAAGAAGAAATTGTTTCCATTCTGAAAGAATACAGGCATCTCTTTGCCTGGGATGGAGGCCCACCTGGAAGAATCAGCTCGAGGGTGTGTCAGCATCACCTCAACGTTAATCCCACATGTAAACCCATCCGACAGAAGAAAAGAAACATGGGTCCAGAAAAGAATGGGATCATCAAGTCAGAAATATTGCGACTTCTCGGGTTGCAACAAATAAGGGAGGTTATATACCCTGAATGGCTATCCAATGTAGTATTGGTACCTAAGTCAGGAGGACGATGGCGAATGTGTGTGGATTTCACCAATTTGAACGATGCCTGCCCGAAGGATTGTTATCCCTTACCCAGCATTGACCAGTTGGTAGATTCGACAGCAGGATGTGCACTGTTGTCCACAATGGATGGTGACCAGGGATACAATCAGATTCCGATGGCCGAAGAAGATCAGGAGAAAACTAGCTTCATTACTGACGTTTGCACATTTTGCTACATGGTCATGCCGTTTGGACTCAAGAACGCTGGTGCCACCTACCAGAGGTTAGTGAATCTAATGTCCGCCGATGTCATTGGGGATACGATGGAAGTGTATGTGGACGATATGATTGTAAAAAGCAAAAGAGCAGAAGATCATCCGAGGGATTTACGACAAGCTCTAGCCATCATGGATAAGTTTGGCATGAAAATAAATCCCAAGAAATGCTCTTTCGGAATTAGAGGAGGAAAGTTTCTAGGATATATGGTAACGGAGAAAGGAATAGAAGTCAACCCGGAAAAGGCTAAAGCTATCATAGAAATGAAATCCCCCAGAACAATAAAAGAGGTACAAAGGTTAACGGGAAAAATGGCATCACTTAGCCGATTCATATCACGATCAGCAGAAAAGGGTTTACCATTCTTTAAAGTGTTAAGGAATGTGAAGGAGTTCCAATGGACCCCAGAATGTGAAGAAGCCTTCAACAATCTGAAAGATTATCTGGTAAGTCCTCCTTTACTGGTCAAACCAGAACCTGGAGACAAATTATTTGTGTATTTGTCAGCATGAGAGGAAGCTGTAAGTGCAGTTTTGGTAAAAGATAAGGATAACAGCCATCATCCTGTGTACTATGTAAGTAAGACCTTGCAAAATGCTGAGAAAAACTATGTGCAGACAGAGAAGCTGATATTAGCCCTCGTAACCGCAGCCAAAAAACTAAGGTCATACTTCTTGACTTATCATGTGACGATGCTTACTAAATATCCGTTAAGAGTCATACTCAATCGCCCAGAAACATCAGGTCGAATGGTAAAGTGGGCAATAGAGTTAAGTGAGTATAGTTTGTCATACGCTCCACGACCAGCCATCAAAGCACATGTTCTATCTGATTTCATGGTAGAAATGAAAGAAATGCAAAATGAGAAGCCACCTGCATTATGGCATGTGTATGTAGATGGATCATCCGTCGGAACACATGGTGGGGCAGGAGTAGTTCTGAAGAATTACGAGGAAGAAGAAAACTTATGCTTTGTCATCAGGATAAATTACCCCTTGTCTAACAATGAAGCCGAATACGAAGCCCTCATAATCGGGATGAGGTTAGCCATGGAAGGGAACATCAGTCGAATGGTGATTCACAGTGATTCACAATTGATAGTACAACAAGCAATAGGAAAGTTTGAAATAAAAGAAGAGCGATTGAAAGCATATGCTCAAACAGTTCGGAATAGGCAAAAGATGTTTGAAGAATTTCAATTGAGGCAGATTCCTAGGTCGGAGAACCAAGAAGCAGATGCGTTGTCAAAAATAGCAACTCAATTTGTGGTCGGAACACGACAAATTACTTTGCTACAAGCTATGGGATCAGAACAGCAAGAGCCTCAAGAAGATGTCCACGTCATCGTAGCTCCAGTGACATCAGGATGGATGTCAGAGATAGTTGCTTACTTAGAGGACCCTACGCAATACTACGATGATGACACTGAGCGAAAGAGATTAGAAAGGAAAGCAGCAAGATACTTCTTGCATAAAGGAGTGTTGTTTCGACGCTGCTACTCTAATCCTCACACTCGATGCTTGGATGGACAAGAAGCGTTGGGAGTGATAAAAGAAATGCACGAAGGGACATGTGGAAATCACTCGCAAGGGGCGAGCATGGCCAATCGTATCATAATGCAAGGGTATTATTGGCCTACGATGATTCAAGATTGCCAGGAATACGCGCGCAGATGTCCAGCATGCCAAGCCCACGCTTCACAGATTCATCAACCAGCAGCACCGTGGGAGCCGAATTTACTAGCGTGCCCTTTCGCCAAATGGGGAATAGATCTAGTAGGACCCTTGATGCCTAATCTGAGGCAAAAGAAATATCTGTTGGTAGCAGTAGATTATTTCACAAAGTGGGTAGAAGCAGAACCGATGGCCAGAATCACAGCAAGCGCTGTCATCAATTTTCTATGGCGAAGTATACTATGCCGATTCGGAATTCCTCGATACCTCGTGAGCGATAATGGGTTACAGTTTGAAGACCAAAAGGTGGAAGACTGGTGTAAGCATTGGGAGATTAAGCATCGCTTTGCTTCCGTTGGATATCCCCAAGGTAATGGTCAAGTTGAGAGAACCAATCGAACCCTGTTAAAGAGCATTAAGGCTAGATTGGACCATCACAAAGAACGATGGATAGAAGAAATTCCAGGTGTTTTGTGGGCATATCGCACGACTCCTAGCTCTGCCACTAGAGAGACACCATACAGCATGGCTTATGGTTGTGAGGCTGTGATTCCACCCGAGATCGTAACCGAAAGTTGGAGGATTCGAGAGTATGAAGAAGTTAGTAATGGCTCTAATCTAGCTCTAGCCTTGGACTTGTTGGAAGAAAAAAGGCATCGAGCATCAGTACGCATGGAAGGATATAAAGCTCGAATGGCCAAGCACTACAACAAAAATGTTAAGGTTAGAACATTCCAAGTTGGAGATCTGGTTCTCAAACGAGTAGGGGCGTCCAAGAGTGTTGCTAAACTACAGCCCAAGTGGGAAGGACCGTACAAGGTGAGCAAAATCATCGGACCTGCTACTTACCAGTTAAGTACCCCCGAAGGTATGGTACTTACCCGAACTTGGAATGCATTAAATCTTAGAAAATATTATGCTTAATGTTTGGTAGTAACAATGTAAGTAAGGACATCACATCAGTGTACATGTAAATAAAGTCGTGGTGGAATAAAGATGGCATTTATTTATATGGAATTTGTACATAATCACAAAACTCAATTCATTCCGATACAGCCATCTAACCCGACTAACTTGCATACACACATACCAATATGGCTGAACTCGAATAGGATTCCGAGATGCCTACGTATCCCGGTACAAGGGAATCAAGCCACTCGTAGTTCAATTTACATATGCAATTACAAACCTAACATACGAAAGAGAATATTAATTCTGCATAGGACGCTTGCCTTCTCGAATTAGGCAACGCCGTTGTTCTTCTGAAAGATCGGCAGGATCCATAATAGTTACTACTGGAGCAGTAGACCTTTGAGAAGAAGCAGAAGGAGTTGTAGTATTGGAAGAAGTAATGAACTCAAGGTCGGGAAGATCCAGGTGTGGAGGAAAATTTGGGAGTGTTCTCACAGCCTCCCGACAGATCTGAAAACCCATCACCACCATCTCCCGCATTTCCATACGCAGGGTTGCCTTTTATTTGCTCCAAACTTGGAACCGCCATGGTAGCCTCAGCACGAGTGATCAAAGCATCTACTGCACGAGATCTCTCTAGATCCGACAACTTCGTAGCTAATAAATCCCTTTCGGCCAACAAAGAGGATATCAAAGCATCGGAAGTACGGCTCTGGCTCAACAAATTGTCTATACGAGCCTCCAACTCTCTGGCATGATCCCGCTCCAAAGTTACTAATTGTCTCATATCCAAGATGGTATCTTGGGCATCCTTTAAAAGAGCTTCCAAGATTGCTTGGTCGGAATCATAGTGAGCATGCAGATTGGCAATTTGATTACGAGCATCGTCTAAATTCTTCTCCAGATCAGTGAGGTGTCGATACAAGAAACCGGCATTATTGGAAGGATATGCACCAAGGGCATCCGCGATCAAAAATACCTGCATGAAATAAGAGGAAGATTAAGGAAATATAAGATAAGCGTCACAAAAGGGAAACGGGAGCATGACGTACCTCACATAAGTTACGGCATAATCGATCATGAAGAAGATTCATAGAAACAGAGCCAAGAGCTTCGCAACTAGCTTGACTCAGCAGACCACTCAAGAAGTGCCGATGGTATGAAACATCTGAGGTTAGTACAGGAAAAGTATCACGAAAATCCCCTGTAGCTATACCGCTCGTTCCCTCACCAGAAGGGGGAACCATCCTAGGAGGGGAAGGTATCACGTCAGTAGAGCTTACGGGTGGCACGGTTATATTATCACCATCTATAACGTTGACTGAAGGATCAAGGGGGGATCGGACAGCTAAGGTCAGTGTAAGTGGAGACGGATAGTCGGGATCCACGTTTAAATCTGGGGGAGAAGGATTCCCAAAGAGCGAATCGATAGAGGGAACGGCAGAGTCCCATAAAAAATCAGACTGTGAAAATGTCCAGAGGTCATCGGAACCAGGATAAGGGTTGGGTAGATCGTGCTCGACAGATGAACCAGGGGTATTCGAATACGTAGGAAAAGAGACCAGAGGAACCAACACTTCCCCAGGATAACGTCTGATAACAAATCGCTCCATCTCGTATCCTAAAAGAAATAATCAAAGGTTAATCATCGGAACAAAAAGACGATGTCATTGAGGTAAGAAAATAAATTAACTTACGAAAAGCAGGGTTTGAGTGCAAGGGCATCGGAGGAATATTCAGCTGTTCGGCACCGTGTTGTAGACCAGCCATGGTTAGAGCTGAGGAGTTCGCCAGAATAGAACATATATCGTAACTACCTAAAAACAGGCCAATGGAAGTTAAATACTCCATCTCTCATACAGCGGTTTCAGGACGAGGGATCACGTATCCCAAACCCCATCGTAAAGGTATACCCCATGAATCTCCAGAAGAATCCCTTGGCTTAATAAAAAAATACATTTTCTTCCAATCTACTACAAATGCCAAACGACGAGGAACATGGAAACTTCTCTGCTGATCTCGGTAAACTAGGCTAAAATAGGGAAGACCATTAGGACACGGACGCAGAATGAAGGCCGCACACACCCGATATGGAGTTAGGGGTACGTTCAAAAGATTACAACAAAGAACGAAGCCCACCAGATAGCGAAATGAGTTAGGAGTCAGTTGGCTAGGGCAAATCTGCCAATATTGAAATAGTGAGTGTATGAAAGGGTAAAAAAGCATACGCAAGCCACAACGAATTTGTTCAGAATATAAGGTCAGATAACCCGGAGGAGGTTCAAAGGCCCTATGGAAAGGTCGAGGAACGATGATACTGTAGTCATCAGGATTCAAACCATATTCATGCAACATACGAAAAATAGACTCGGATGATTCAACGCTTTGGCAAGAACCTACTCTATTTCCTCCAATCATAGCATTAACATTTAGAGCAGAAGTATTAAAAATAGAAAGACTATCAAGAGGGAGATAGGGTTCTCTCCGAAGGAATGTAAGACGAAGAGAATCTGCCATACTCGAACTAGAACGAGAGGCCGATGTTCCATGTCCAGTAGGAGAACCACTAAAACTCAAAGACAAACCATCCACAACAGGTCTATCCCTTGCACGCCCATTGGAGGATGTACCCCGAGCATGAAGGGGAGAAGACTCCTCAGAAGATGGTGATAATCTACTACGAGTGAAGGAAGGCATTAGTGCAAAAAGTATGAAAAGTAGTAAGGAATTTATATCCACTGTAATAAAAATGCACAAGAAAGCCAAAGACAATGAAAAGACAAGAGCAAGATTCTGAGAATGTTGTTAATGGATGAAATGATGAAGCATTTTATAGAAGCACCTAAAGACAACAAAGGGGTACGTGTCAAAGAAAAATTGACATCTGGAACTCTCAAGGTATGGGTAAATAAGGATGAAGACACGTGAGAAGAATGTTGTTAGTACTAGCAGACATCGGGCATAAAAAGCAGTGCAGAAAGTGACAAGAAAAGACAAAACAGCGGAATAAAAAAAGAAGAGGAGACAGTAAAACTTGTTCAGCAATTCATAAGGTAATAGTCATACAGTAAGCCGATAGCTTATGGAAAATACTATTACAAGTTAGAAGATAAAAACATTACAAGCTAAAAAACTAGACTAAGAATGGCGCTCCGATGGACGAGATGAAGAGGAGGGAAAGGCAGAGGAAGAGGCAGGAGAAGGAGCCCGACCCAATATCTTCTGGTAGGCATCATGAGCTTCTTGAGAGGAAGGGGGTCGCATCATCAAAGCTTGTGGATTCAGACGCCTCCAATTCTCAGGATGAGAAAACAGATTGTCCTCACGGCATTGGTTGATGCAGCCCAAGTACCCGAGTATGAAGTTACCCAATAGATGACTCCTATGCCTCAGCTGGTACTTCTCCTCACAGTGCCTCTGAACTTCATCCTTAGTAAGAAGAATCGCCCCAGATAGTTTATCTTCCAATACCTCTTGAGTGAGGAAACCCGAAGGGGGAGGTGGTGGCTTCTTCAGCTCTTCCTTGAGCTGACTATACTGAGTTCGAAGGGTAGAAACTTCCTTCTTCAGAATATGCTCTAGCTCTCCCCACGAACTCTTCTCTTGCGATAGCCCAGCGAGTTCGTCCTTAAGCTTCTTGCATTCAGAGTTACGCTCGGTTAAAGCGTTGGTGGTTTCATCCAGCTTAGATGTCAGCAGTTTTTCCCTCACCAGACTCTGAGCAAATGCCTCCCGAAGGCTCTTCAGCTCATCCTCAGCCTTCTTTAGAGCAGCATTCTGCAAAGATAGCTCTTCCATAGATGTTTGCCCGATGGCTTGAGCGGCATTCACTTCTCGCCAGATAGCAGGGATGATTTTGGGAACCTGAGAAGATATGAAAAATAATTTCATAACTATGAAATCTAGTAATCGTAATAAAGAGGGTAAGTGAAAAAAAGGGATTCATACCATAGCAACCATCAACTCAGAGAAAAATCTGGCGGTATGTTCATCGTAAGGAGTGGCCGCTGAGGTCGTGTTCAGATAGTGGGTAATGACCTCAAGTGCTGAGCTTAAATCCGAGCTACTTGGTTTCACGCTAGACTCGGCGTTGGCCCCTGTGGTGTGAATGAAAAAAGGTGAGCCAGTCGGAGTAAAGCGACTAGAAAACGGCTCCCCTCAAAGTGAGGCCTCGAGGAAGTCCCAGCAGGAGCTTCTGAGGGTGCATTCCATACATGCTTCTTCACCAACGTAGGTAGCAGCTCATCCAATAGCTCCAAGCTGACGGAGCAAGGAGGAGCAGAAGAGGGAGGATCGCGGGCATCGCCTTCAAAAGTAGGACCCTCGGAGGAAAAAAGGTCGTCAATGGACAGATCACGATGGACCAAAGACGAACGCTTCTGAATATCCGAGGGTGAATTACATGTACAGAAAAGGATAAGAAAAGTGAGCACACAAACTAAAACGCGGAAGATAAAACCTACACGAAGACAACAGTAAGAGGGATTAACCTGATTGAATGCCCTCGTCCCCACTCTCGATCAGAATGACCTTCTCATTGTTGGCTGCAGAATAGTAAGGAAAATAAATCATACTTATCAAAATAACGAGTAATCTGCGAAATATTTTAGCAAATACCTAAAGGAGGAGAAACCGCGGGGGAATCGGGTTTCTCTTGGGTATCATTGGCGCCGAGGGTTGGCTGTGGAAGCATGAGAGGAGCTTCCGGGGCTTGCTCAGGATGGATAGAAGGGGGAGCCGAAGAATTTAAGGCTTCAAAGTCATTAGAAGCCTCAGGCACTTCCTGGGATGTAGCAGTAGTAGGAACATCCTTCGAGAGGTTCTCGTCTTCGGTACCAGGCAATGCGTTGAAATCCGTCGAAGACTGGGGTATCGCTTGAGTAACAGTAGTATCGGGAGCGTCCCTTTGAGGATTCTCATCCTCGTTACCTGGCTCCGCAGATTTATGAGATTTAGCTTCATATGATCCCTCGGAGCCAGAACCCGCATCGGAGGTTCGAGAATCGCTATCGGAGGGCAGCACGATCTTCTTGGATCCTTTACCCTTAGCACGAGGAGCAGCAGGGCGGGGAACATCGCTCACATCCTTCTCCTGCTCCTCCAAGTAAGAAACTGCTCAAGAGAAGGGCATATGAGAAAATACAACGTATCCATGAGAAGAATAAAAATGGGAAAGTAATATTATAACTCACCAAACGTAGGCCGCTCTTCATGGGAGAGATGTAGGAGATTCTTTCCTATGAAGGAAGCATCCAAGGGAGCCGGACTATTTAACCCCGCAGTATCATACAAGGGCAGGTAGTGAGCTGACTTCAGCAAAGCAGAAGCATCGAGGGCCAAATGAAAGGAAAGAGATGAATCGGCTTTGTAAGAAGGGGCCTCGGGATGGCGCCAGGAGTAAGGAAAATCCCATTTGCCATCGATGGGTCTAATAAAAAGGAACTTATCCTTCCAACTACTATAGGATAAAGTAGTTCCTATAACTATTTTCTTCTCGGGATCCCGATGCGAGAAGAAATATGATGGATGACCGGTGGAAGAAACATTAACCGTAAAGATAGAAAAAAACCTCCTCACGGTGCATTCTACCCCCCTCGATAGACACCAAAAGACAAAAGAAGCTAGGATGGTAAAACTATTGGGGGTTAACTGGCTAGGACACACGTCACAGGCTTTGAATACCTCACAGTAGAAGGGAGGATAGAAAGATCGGAGACCTGCTCGTACCTGAACCAGATAGAGGGTGACATAGCCCTCGGGAGGAGCATGTCCCCTATCGTCCTGAGTAGGAAACTCCCGACGGATGTTCAGAGACGACACCCCAAGGTCATGGAAGAGTTGATCAACTTCTTCCTCGGTAACAGTGCTAGCCACTTGCTCCACCTCCTTATAGCGACGATTACTCTTCGTCTTCACAGGAGCAGTTGGAGCGACAGCAGTAACGCACGATTTCCTTGACTTTTTTGAAACATGTACAGGTTCATCTCCCTTAGCCTTGAAAGCTTTGCCTTTCCTTTTACGGCGGTAAGTTTCCATACCAGAGGGGCTAACCTCCGGTAGCATAGCCACAGTAACGGTGGTGGCGTCCACCTCCGCCGTCGAAGGAACAGTAGAAGTAGCGGCGAAATTCGTAAGAACGGCAGGAGGAGCACCAGAAGCATCCACCAAAGCGGTGGCTAGGGAAGGAAGGGCGGAGGAAGTTTCACCGGCCATGATGCAGAAGAAAGAGAGAAAGAAAAACTTAGGGTTTTTTTGCTGCTGAGAATGAAAAGCTTGGAGGAGAAGAGTGATGAAGAAATATGAGGGAGGAAAGGCGTTTATATGGGTTTCGTCTGAAAAATGGGGGAAGTTAATGCACACCTGTATTAAAGAGCGCGACTCCCCATAAATAAAAAGACGTTACAGACTCTTGGAATTCTCCCATTAATGCGGAAGTTATCTGTTCCCCACGTTCTCCGATGGCTATATTTCCGAAGACCAACTCACTATAAGTTCCTGTTGATTATCTATAATACATCAGGAACTGGGGGGACTGGTGTAAACCTATGGAGAAAAATAGTGACCATCGGAACTCGAAGCCCTCGGGGGGCAAAACAAATGATGGCTGTCGAGAGGCGAGTAAAATCCTCCCTATCGGAAGATAGATATGACGTCCATCGTTGGATGATAAAATTGCCTCTTCACAAACTTTGTCTTCGATGATACACGGATTACTACACTCACAGAGCATCCGATGCTAAAGGCACTACCAGTCTTGGATGACTCTACGATGCCTAATAATCGCCGATGCTTTAGTTAGTGAACAATCCTATAAACGAGAGACTTTAAATACGTTCTTCCCGAGGGGTATCCCCTATAAAGGCCTATCGAAAAATATATCTTATAAGCCTCGGAAGAAAACATCCCGAAGGCATAATAATATACGTATTACTCGATGGCATCATCAGGGATACATCCCGATGGCATCATTGGGGAGACGGATTACCCGATGGCATCATTGGGAAGACATCCCGATAGTACGATACTAGCAAAATTCCCCGATGGCATTATTACGAATGACATTTCTAGGGCAGTTGATCTGAAGGATCGGGAGAGTTCATCCAAATGCATACACGAGGAAACACTTCTAGAACAAGAACCAGGTGTCATCCTACCAGATACAACTGCTGGGCAAAGACTAGGTGTCATCATGCACAGCATGAATCAGCTACAAATCAACCAGGTGTCATCTTCGCCTGTGATACTTCAGCACCAGAGAAGATGAGTATTCACTTGGTTAGCAGCTGAGTTAGCATATGAACGTCAGGGTGTCTGCCATCTAATAGAGGGGCATGTAGTCCCAAGAGTACTATAAATACTCATGTAGAAGGGAGAAGAGAGGCAGATCGAAAAGAAGGAAAAAAAAAGGGAGAAGGAAAAATTAACTCTGTAAATTCAGGAAATTACTATAATATTATCTTTTCTTATTTTTGCTCAGACTCTTTTTACTGGCTATTTTGGGCAAGGCGTTCCTCAAATTAAAATCTATAAAAATCACACCCAGGAGTTAACATTGACTACATAATTACTGGAGGCACGTACTTTATTGGGGGTATATCTGTTAAGTATATATGGGTGTTGTTTTGATAATTACCAACATATTTTAATTGTCCGTAGAAAATATATAGTAAACCTTTTGTGCGTTATTATTTCTCGAATTAGGAAAGGTCATTACTGTAACTGAAAGATCTTAGATTTATGTTATTTATTATCGGATGCAGTTGCACTGTCAGTTGCAACTGCACTCGTAAGTAAGACAGATAACAGTTCTTTAAACGTTTAAAAGTTGTTTTACTGTTGCAACTAAGAGAAGACATTTAAACATAAAATAGTAAAAAAACACAAAGAATTTAACGTGGTTCGGTCCAAATGGTCATAGTCTACAGGGTTTGCACCCACGGTCCAAATGGCCCTAGTCCACGGGGTTTGCACCCAAAAGTTTGACTCAAACAATATCATACTTAAGAATTATAATGTAGGTTTTATATCAACTGAAATCTTATACTCCCTCTAATATTTGCGTTTGCAACACCTATCTCTTAACTATTTTCGGAATATTCGATTGAATTGAAGAACACACTAAGCTACTCCGGAGTTCCTCTGACTTAATGCTCTTGAAAAATGCTTTGACTCGATACAGACTGACTCACAAGATATCTTTTTCAAAGTGTCATTCAATTGTCTCGAGTCTTCTCCTTATATAGGCATGACCAAATCTTCATCATATCTTCAGTTGCAATCCACATAATCTCTTCTTCCTTATGTGATAAGCACGTCCGATTCTTTTGTCGCAACACGAATGTATCTTTTTGCCTTATCCAATAGATTATGCAAGATCATACACGATATCCAACGAATATGCCACCTAAATATGTCTAGATTCATAATAAGAAGATAAGTGCAAGTTAATCTTTTAAGATGATATAATATCTTATAAGTATATGGAAATATTAACAAGATAATTACCATCTAAGATTTAACTTAACCTAATGATTTAAAATAAAATAAAATCAATTTAAACAAAGTTGGGCCAATTGGATCTTAGCCCAATCCGAGTGAAGGAGACGACCCTAACAATCTCCCCATTTAATTTGTTTTGTCAAAATCATTGATCTATCTGCATAAATGGTTAGCACAGTTTAGGTATCAAAAGAGTTAGTTCCATAACATACCAACGTGCATAACAGTAGTTGCAACAACGGTGCAATCATCCGTCAAACCAGCAAAAAGGTAAAATTGTTAAAGAGTTTAAAGAAAACAAACAAACTTAAGCTCCCCTTCAACTCGTTCTCCCTCTTTTTGACATAATAAATCAAGGGGTGCCTGACTGTTGCAACAGGCGATCAATCTTGGAATCCATGAGCACCATTGAAGTGCTCATCGCCTCATGAGGAGTGCTCAAGTCCTCGACCAGACTGTTGAGGCGTGCGAGTTCTAGTGAGGCCAAGATGTCAACATTGGCGTAGGACTTTTTGTCTAGAGGACGTTCCTCCACCATAGTGCATTTCAAATACCCAGTAAACCAGGCATGGGCCTCACAGTGTAGAAACAATCAGAATGTGCTCGAACAACCTTGAGAGCAAGAGCAGCATGTGCAACTTTAGGATAAACAAACTGGTCTGTAACGGCAGATGCTGCAGTCTTCTTGGGCGCGGAGGTGTGGCAGTGCTTCTTGGTGGAAGGTTCGACATCAGTCTCAGCAGCAGTGTCACCTTCGTTGGGCTCATCCTCCTCAGAGTCGGCTTCAGACTCAGATTTCTCAGAGAGTTTGTGCATGCGCCTACCCCAGACCGATTTTCTAGCAAGGATTTTGGTGCGCTTCCTTGTTGCAACACCTAAGGCAATAGTTGCTGGTGGGGCGGAATTTTCTTCCAAATCATCCGTCAAATCTCCTTGGGGGGTGGAGGCTTCACCCACCTTGGCCTTCCTTTTGGCCTCAGCAGAAGCCCTAGTCAGCGTTAGAGGTGGAGATTGAGCTGGAGTGGGATTGGGGGATGGTTCAACATCAGTTGGTGGAACACGATCATCGTCACCGTCTGGATACACTATTGTGGGTGGTTCCTAGGGTGGAATAGATTGAAGCGGCTCCATGGTAATTGGCTCGTCGACGTCAGATTGTGTGGCAGCATATCGTTTGATTGAACCACCCATCTGTTGAAAGCGAAGAAAACTTGCAAGGGGCTGAGTAATGCCGAGAGAGTAAAGAGGAGAAAGAGATAACTGCAGGAAGTAATGAGTCAAAGAGAGAAGTAAGTTGCAATAAATAGAAGTACATAACCCTAGGAAAGAGGAGGGAAATTTTCCCGCCAAAATGCAATCGTGTCATAATTAATTAGAATCTTTCCTTAGAGACAGAGAAGCCGAAAAGATTGAGGCAAATATTTTTGAGATAATCATAAGGTAACAACCTTAACTTAACATATTTAATGCAAAGTCTCCCAATGTCACACGAAGTTAAACACAATCGTGAAATAACTAGGACTCTACAAGTTAAGTAGATTTGAAACTAACGACAGAGTAACCCCAAGGAATTAAATTAGCTAAAGATAATTACAAATTCCAAAAGAGAACTGAGTCCCAAAAAAATTCATAGCACGTTATCTCCCCAGTTGCACTAGTACATGATCAATTCAGGCAACTGGTAGCTTTCACTCTGACACATTTGTGAACAAGGTAGCTCTTTTCAGTAAGTGGACGTGTGGGATAAAAGTTGATAGCTTTCACACTTTTAGGTCAGATAGTTTTTTCCATTTGCAACTGAAGACTGGTGTGATTTACTTTAAATGAATCACTTTGGTGCATAGGTTTCAAGCTCAGCAAGGGTATCTGTTTTTCTTCCTTTTTCTGTTTGTTTTGGTGTACATAGAATGATACTGAGGAGAAAAACAAGTATACAAAATTAACTTAGAGGACTGTTCATCAATGGAATAAGTAATTAAGTCCAGAAAAGTCACCCTTAGTTACAACAATGTCCCTGTTGCAATTCATATAAGGCAGAGTCCCAATGACTTACGAAGATGCTCAAGACGAGTAACATCGAGAGCCTTTGTAAAAATGTCTGCAAGTTGAAGGTCAGTACACACATGATGTAACTCAACAGTCTTCGCCTCTACCAGTTCTCGGATGTAGTGATATCTTATATCAATATGCTTAGTGCGAGAATATTGGACTGGATTTTTAGATATGTTAATGGCACTAGTATTATCACAGTAAAGGAGAATTTCATTTTGAGTGATACCATAATCCTCCAACATTTGTTTCATCCAGACTAGCTGGGTGCAACAGCTCCCTGCAACAATGTATGTGGACAGAGTGATTGAGTGTTGTTTTTTACTGAACCATGAGACAAGATTGGTTCCAAGACAAAAGCATCCTCCCATGGTACTCTTTCTATCATCATCGTATCCGACCCAATCAACATCATTGTAACCTGCAAGTGAGATGTTATTGTTAAAGTTGTAACTGGAACCAAAGTCAGCTGTATCGAAGAAGTATCGAATAATCCTTTTAACAGCTTGGAGATGCGACTCCTTAGGGTCGACTTGGTAACGGGCACACACTCCAATACTGAAGCAGATGTCAGGACGACTAGCAGTGAGATACAACAGACTACCAATCATTCTTCTGTAGAGACTCGGATCCACCAAGTTGCAACTTTCGTCCTTGCTGAGTCGGTCAGCTGATCCCATGGGGGTCTTCATTGGTTTGGCATGTTCAAGTCCAAACCTTTTGATTAGATTCTTGACGTACTTTGTCTGAGATATAAGTATTCCATCATCATGTTGCTTGACCTGTAAACCAAGGAAGTATGTGAGTTCGCCAGCCATGCTCATTTCAAACTCATTTTTCATAATAGATATAAACTGTTGCAACTCGCTGGGGCACGTAGAGCCACACACTATCTCATCCACATAGATTTGTGCAATAAGGACATGATTTCTAAAATGTTTATAAAACAATGTGCGATCTACACTCCCGCTAGTGTATCCTTTTTCAAGAAGTTAAATGGTGCGTCTCTCATACCAAGCGCGAGGTGCATGTTTGAGACCGTAAAGTGCTTTTTTAAGTTTCAAAACATGATTGGGGAAGTGGGGGTCAATGAAACCTTTGGGTTGTTCAACAAACACTTCTTCATTTAGAAACCCATTCAAGAAGGCACTTTTGACATCCATCTGAAAAAGCTTAAAGCGTAAGATACATGCAACAACAAGTAAGAGATGAATGGATTTCAGTCTTGCAACTGGTGCAAATGTACCATCATAATCCACTCCTTCGACTTGCGTGTATCCTTGCGCAAAAAGTCTTGCTTTGTTGCGAACAATGTTTCCTAGCTCGTCAGTCTTATTCTTGAATATCCATTTTGTACCAATGATGTTCACTTTGGCAGGTCTAGGCACTAGTTCCCAAACCTCATCTCTTTCAAACTGATTTAGTTCCTCCTGCATGGCCTCAATCCATGCCTCTTCCAACAACGTTTCCTTCATGTTCTTAGGCTTAATCTTGGAAGTGTAGCTTACAAATCGTACCATCTGGTCATACATTTTACGCGAAAGATCTCGTGTACGAACACCTTCACTCATCTCACCAATGACTGATTCAGGTGGATGATTCCTCTTGATGTGAAGAGGAGCCTTCAGGTGCTCCGTTCTCTCGTTCAGCTCTGGCAAGGGGTCAACGACTTCTGTGATCTCAGGAGTAGTTTCAACTGATGGTTCCTTAGGGTCAGTTGCAACTGGTGGAGTGGGTCTGGAAGTTATCGGTCGAGATTCATCCTCTCCTTCTGAATTAATCACCTCCGTGATCTTGACTCCTGAAGAGGTTGATGCAAAGTCCCTGTAGTCATTAAATTTAACATTAAATGATTCCACAATAATTTGGGTGCGCATGTTGAACACACGATAGGAGTGACTGTTGCGAGAGTAACCAAAAAAAAAATACCTATGTCAGATTTGGATTGGAACTTACCTCTTGATTCTCTATCATTGAATACATAGCAAGCACAACCAAAGATGTGAAAGTGATGTACACTAGGGCGTTTACCTTTCCAGATCTCATAACTAGTCTTAGTTGTACCTGGGCGTAGATACACATGGTTTGTAACATAACATGCAATGTTTACTGCTTCTGCCCAGAACTTAAGAGCCAGCTTTTTCGAGTTTAGCATGACTCGAGTCATCTCAACCAGTATCATGTTCTTCCTTTCTACTACACCGTTTTGTTGTGGTGTGATTGGTGATGAGTATTCATAAAATATTCCCTTATCAGTACATAAGCTGTTAAAGCTAGAATTTTCAAATTCTTTCCCATGATCACTTCAGATCCTTTTGACTGTAAAATCTTTTTCGGTTGCAACTGTGTTGCAAAGGATTTTGAAAAACATTAAAGATTCATTTTTTTCTTTCAAAAATTCAACCCAAGTGAATCGTGAGAAGTCATCAACACACACAGAAAATATAACGTTTACCAGAGATACTTTCCTTCTGGATGGGCCCCACAAGATCCATGTGAAGAAGTTCTAGGATTCTTGATGATGGGGGTGTGTTGTAACACTGCATGACTGATCTTCTTCTGTTTTTCTTCAAGACATGAGCCGCATTTGTCAAGCGGTTTAGGACCAAGTTTAGGTAGTCCTCTTACAACTTGGTTATTGAAGAGATGTGCGAGGGATTTGTAGTTGATGTGACCAAGCCTCTGGTGCCAGAGATCTACAAGGTTGTGTGCTAAGTTGCAAGTCAATGACTTAATAACAACTTTACAATTAGTCATAGTAGAGCAGGTTTCAGTATTTCTTAACCCTTGTAGTACCTTGTTTTGAAACAGATCAATAACCTCACATCCGTCTTTGGTGAAGCGAACATGTAGATCCCATAATTTGCCTTTCGAATTGTGTCAACCTTTTTAGAACTTGCATTTTACGCCTGTGCATTTGGAGGCCCTAATTTTGCTCGATTTGGTCGGTGCTCCCAAATGTACACAATAGGAAAGAGTTCTTTCTTTTTGGTTAGAATTTCTCTTTTCAATAAGAAGATCATTAAAACTTGATAACTAATTTTACTTATTTTATCTATAGTTACGTTTACTATATTATATTCACAAGCAGTGCCATAAACTCATTCAATGCGATATTTCACGCACTCTTGCATGGACCAACACGTCAATTCATAATTTTTATTAGCAATTTTACTATTTACGCTAAATGCGTAATAATATAATTGCAATTGAAGTTCACGAACCAATACCTCGGTTCATGACTTATATTAGAAGTTTTACCATATGCACTAAATGTGCAGTAATACCACCGCAACCTGCTTGAATGGTGTTGAGTATGTTACACGCACTTCTACTCGAGTCGATCCGTCTATTCGTTCATGAACTATTTATATTCATATTGTACCATATTAGAATGTCATAATTATAAAACTATACATAGATATCTCCATTAAAGCCTAGATAATGGTAAACTATTTCAACATTTAGGCAAGATGTTTTAGTAAATAAAATGAGTAAAATATAATTATTTTGTACAAAAAATAATAATTTATGCATATCAAAAGTTTAAGCAACATAAAAGAATTCGACACGTCATACGGCGAGCCGTTTAGGAGGGCAGTTTCGTAATTAAGTGAAAACATCAGCTATAAATAAAAAAAGCCCTGCCTCGACCCCTACGTCACTTTTAATTTGCAGCAGTAAAGTGGCGATCCTCCTCCGCCTCCGTGCTCCGCGCTCCTCCGCCGTGTGCTCAAACCTTATCTGTTCCGTACTAAGGTTCGTATTATCGATTCTTCATCATGTAATTACACTTTGTATATGATTTTGAACGAGAATTTTATGATTATCATTTATACGAGGTGGATCGGATGAATTTTCGTGTAATATTTAGCTACGGAGGTGGATCCGGTGATTTAGGTCGTTAAATATGTGTTTTGTTGATTAATTGAGCTGTATTTGAGGAACTGAGCGGTTTTTTTCCTGCTAATATTTGTGTTTTTGAGAAGTATTGTGTTGAGTAGTTCGTACTGGTGTGTGTGCTTTTGATGAGCTTGAGGTGTTTGAGAAAAGGAGGTAGTTATTCGCTAGTCGAGACGTTTGTGATTGGCTTTCGTTTTGCCGCACCTTTGCTATATGTATACCTAAATGAATTTATATGATTTGTCTTTTCTTTTCGTGTGTGTATACTATTGAATGAAGTTGTTAGCGTTTTTCTCTCGATTTTGCCGTGAAATGTTGATTACTCGTCTATGAAGGTACAGAGAGATGTATTTGTAATGTTGTTATGTTAGTCTGAAATTTACTGTGAAAACGAGAAATTTTCGTGTTCCTGCTCTTATATTTAATAAATATAGCTCATGAGTGACATAGTTACTGTTTATTTGTTTCAAGCCAGGAAGTAGTTTTGGGCACGCTGAAGAGAAAACACCTACTCCTGATAGTTTTTTTGGTCCAAAATGCCGAAAGATAGAAGGGTGACTTCGTCGTCCTGTGATCGGGCTATGGCATCTCCATATTCTCGCAGCTCGAGGCATTCTGACAATGGAAGGTCTGGGACACGTTTTCCTATTGGGGATAAGAAAGAATGGAATGAAGCTCGATGCCCTATTTGTATGGAGCACCCACACAATTCTGTGTTGCTAATATGTTCCTGCCATGAGAAAGGTTGTCGTCCTTTCATGTGTGACACGAGCTACCGTCACTCGAATTGCCTCGATCAGTTCCAAAAGTCATCTGCTGCAGCATCTTCAAATAACGCTTCAGTAGAAAAGCGATGTGAGTTTGTCTGCCCGCTTTGTCGGGGAGTGGTTTCTCGATGGATTGTAATAGAAGAGGCACGGAGCTTCATGAACTCCAAAAAAAGAAGCTGTTCTGTAGAATCATGTGATTTCGTTGGGGATTATGCGGAGCTGAGGAAGCATGCTAGGCTTGAACATCCTGGGGTTCGTCCTTCAGTGGCTAGCCCAACACAACGACGGAATTGGACGGCACTGGAGCAGCAGCTAGACATGGAAGATGCACTTGCTCACCAGTTTGATATTGACTACAATTGGGATGATTGGCCTACTTTGGATGACATTGGTCATGGTGAACTGTTGAGTGATGATAGCTTTCTTGACCTTCCAAGTGGATTGTCTGATGCGGAGGATGAATTTTTCGGACTTGGAGGGGAATCTTTCTCTTTCAGTTCGTATTTCTCTTCTGCCGAGGAGGAGACAGATTCCGGTAGCTCGAGCAGTAGTGATGGATTTCAGACAGGATTGAATTCTGCAAATTCAAGTTCCAGGTTAAATAATCAAGGAGGGGATGCTTTACCAGCTTCACACTCACAATCTACTGATTACAGGGAAAGTAGTCCTGTCTCAAGGTTGAGATCAGTTAGTCGAGAAGTAAGTTTCACAGCCATGTCAAGGTCAGTATCGAATCATCATCGGGGGGATGCCAACACAAGTGTAAGAACAAGATCAGGTTATTACAGAGATAATGCTTCAACTGGTCAGAGGTCAAATAATCAAGGAGAGAGCGTGTTGCCTGCTTCACGGTCACTATCTAGTTACTTTAGAGAAGCTAGTCCTCTACGAAGGTTGACATCTATTCCAGAAGTAAGTTATACGCCCATTTCAAGGTCAAATTTTAATACTCATCATCAGAATACCAACACAAACAGAAGACCAAGATCAGATTATTACAGAGATATTGGTTCATCTAGCTCACGGCTATCACCAAGCTATAACAGTGAATTTTCACCAGCAAGTTCAAGCCATAGATCAAGTCACCGTAGAGGAGATGCTCAGCCGAATTCAGGGGCTACTTTAAGGCGTAACAGATCAGGGGTTACCCCTCCTGGGAGAAGATCTGCTTCAAGGTGACTTTAGCAACTTTACAAGGCTACCCTGGCTAGACTAGGCGCATCAAACCATTTTAAAGGGCTAGTCAAGTGTTTTGTAGCTGCTTTTGTGGGAAATGTAAGTTAGCTTTTTCCAAATTCGGATCTTGCATACCGATGCTTTTGGTTTTGGGGACCGAGCAGCGAAGGCATTCTGGAATA
This sequence comes from Linaria vulgaris, assembly GCA_948329865.1. NCBI lineage: Eukaryota > Viridiplantae > Streptophyta > Magnoliopsida > Lamiales > Plantaginaceae > Linaria > Linaria vulgaris. The sequence continues at coordinate 101,699,448 of OX415254.1, read as the reverse complement.
AATACAGAAAGATGCCAAAATTGCTTGTTGCAGATACCATTGTGCCGGGTTTTACTATCTTTGCCTGTCGAACTGTTTCCTTTTTCTCATGGAGAAATTTTACGTGAACCGGTTTGTAATAGATACCTGCTTAGAACAAGTGTAGAACTTAGTGTATTTCCATCATTATATGTTTTAACTTTTAAGTTTGTCCACGACTGAAAGAAAGTTCAGAAAAGCAAAGCAATTCAAGCTGGCTGTACGCCAAAAACTGAAAACACATGATTTTTCTTATATGCAGAAAACGAGTAACATGTTGCTTCATATTCAAAACAGTGTTGTGTTTCCGAAACTAAATATTTCGTTGTATTTTATATAGTTTTCCAAATTCATCAAACTGGTTTTTGTTAAGATGATTTAGAATTAAGATGATTCCAAATCATGTTGAATCAACTCATATATCCTTCCGAGGTCCTAATCCAATGTATTAAGAATTAAGATGCCAAAGCAAAGGAGCGAAAAGACCAAGGAAAAAAGTGTTGAAGTACGTAAAACCCCGTTGGTCCTTTTGCAATGCATCTTTCATTCAAACATTAGATTCTTCAACTTATTTTTATTGTTCATTAAAAAAATAATTGAAATAGTTTGGTAAGACGACAACTTAGATCGATAGAATGTGAAACCGATCACATCCAAATGGATCAGATGCTAACTTCTCGAACACGAGCCAGTATGTGCTACAACCTTAATTAACAACTTTTTTTCTCAGCGATTTAACATAAGCTGTATCTCCCTTATAGATAAAAAAAAATGGATATCTAAAAAAGACGGGGAAAAAACAGAAATTTGTCAAGCAAGAACTTGGTGTTTGATAAAGTGTCCTCACTCCTCATGAAGTAAAAGCATGGTGCTACATAACATCACAATAAGTTGAAGTGTGAAGATAATATAGTATAGAGAGAAAGAAAAAAAGGACTTGCCACTTGCCAATATAACATAATAAACCAACGGGACTCATACAACATTAATTCATCAAAACCATTGAAGTGCAAAAAAGCTTTCGGCTATGCTTTTTAGTGAAAGAATAAAAGCTGATGACTTAGAGAAACAAACTAATACATATATCTAAAAAAGAGTTGACAAAACCTTTTGGCTCAAATTTTGGAGCTATGCAGGAGCATTTCCTTCAACTTTCCTATAGGTGTATACAAACGTTTGTCTCCACCATCAAGGCCACACAGAAAAGTATATATTATGAGCTGGAAGGAGTCTGTGCAGCTGAACCTTAACAGTTCTTACTCGACTGTGATTCGAGATCGTTATAAATATGGTTGCCAGCTATCTTTTGTTGGTTGCAGAGCATAGATATCGAAGCATATACTCGTTGCTCGAACAAGTATCAGCCAAATCTTGATGTGACCTAGTAAGAGACTTTTGTAAGGATAGCAATGCAGGAAGGAGCTTTCTGGAATTTTCCTGAATAGATTGTCCGTGTGCTCTGCAGAGTTCCTGCCATATGAATAGATACGTCAAAATTCTAAGTTATCGACTCCAGCAAAGCTAATAATAAATGCCACACATACTACACAGATAAATTTCTACAATTGTCAAAGTTGAATATAACCTGGGACCACCGGAGAATGAACTCCAAATGTGGACTTTTCTCTAGAAGCTCAGAAAGTGCTTCCACTAGTCGCTGCAGATATTTGAAAGGGACGGCTGAAGCAACAGCTGGTATATCAGCAGGCATGACAGCAATAATACATTTCTTTATCAAGGTGTCTTCATTCATCCGAAGACTAAGGATTAAAGCTACCGAAGGTTGATCATCCTTTAAAGCTGCATCTACTGCCTACTCAACAAAAGGAAATAGATTAAAAAAAATATAAGATTTAAGAGTAAAGCATAACCAATATTATTGTGAGATTTTAGATCAAGAAAACTATCCATCACTGATTTCGTTACACTCAAGATTCAAACAAAACAATGGCCAACCATATCATAAACTCAGTGCTTCAAGTTTGTGATGCTTACCTCTGGTGTAACATCCATGGCTAGATCAGTAGGATCAAATATAAAGGAATCGTCCATAGAATACAGCAATACACCTTCAGTGGTTGCAGCGGCCCAACTTCGGCCAGTTGGGGCGATTCTCAAGCACTTTGTTCGAATAACAGGCCTTCCATGGTTGGGCATTGACCCAGGTAAATCATATGCCAGTTTATTTTGTGTTTGCTTGTCCACACCTTCCTCTGTGTCACTATCATAATCATCTATTAGATCCAGTGGACCTGTTTGAGTCATATTCTTTGAGTTCAAAATATCAAGAACCCCATCAAGCGATAGATTATGGGTAATCTGGAATCTCCTCAGCAGCACCTGTTACGTGGTCGAGAACTGTTTTGAGTGGCAGGTCACAAAGTAATACATAATATTCATCGTTAGATGATAAGAAGTATATCCAAACTAACCTGATCAGCAACATCATACATACAAATGTATTTACTACTTCCCCCAGCTAAGATGTAGCTACCATCAGCCGAATAGCACAGGGACGTGAAGAACTTGCCAGCCGAGGAGTTAGCAGCTGACCTGCGATCTGTCATGAGACGCCCACCAGCAATGTCTCTCCGGCCTTCAATTGTGAACATTTCCAATCCTTGTATCGGATCCCAAAAATGAATCTGCCCATCTAGCGTGCTGCAAGCCAGCTGTTTACCATCTGGCCGGTAAGCAAGTGTAAGCACGTCATGTGTATGATCAAATTTCTCAACACCACCTCTTCCATCAAAAATGTCCCATAAGCGAACAGATTTATCCCAAGAAGAGGAAGCCAAAATAGCCTGAACAAGAAGCAGGATACTCTTATAATTTACTACAGTAATTTTGTCATAATTTCAGCCTCAAAGTGTATAACAAATCATAAAAATGATATATCGGAAGAAAGAAACTGACATTAGTAGGAGAAAACATTAATCCACGAACAGGAGCCTGATGGCCGCTAAGAACATCCAAAAGCCGCCCAGTCTTCATTGACCAGACAAATATCTACAGGCATTCATAAATATTTCTTGATCAGCAAAAGTACAAAGAAGCATAAATAAAAATTCTAATTGCAAAGCAAACTCAAGAACCTCAAAGGAGTCGTGAGTTCCAGCACAAATCACTTCTCCACTCTGATCTGATGCTAAAGAAACGAACTGCTTTGGCGTAGGGGTAACAAAGGTTCTAAAGTTTCGATAGCGAACCAAATCCCATGCACGAACAGTCCCATCCAGAGATGCACTAAGAAGACAGTTGTTCCTAGGCATGAAATGGAGTGCAGTAACAGCATTTGTATGCTCAGAGAATGTCACAAAACAGAAGCCTGATGAAACAGTCCAAACCTGTTCGCATAAACAATCAAATCTTAAGATTTAGCATATAAAGTTCGAGTCATCAATTATCGGTGTGTCGCGGTCCAGATGTGGGAACAATTTAAAAGCAAAGATTCGTCAAAAATGGGCATAAGAGATGCTTAGGGAGACTGCAAAACTCAAGTAGACTCTCGATTGCCTAAAGAGACTCACACAACAACGTTTCATTTATTTACAGATAACGGATAGAGAAAAACGTCTTATAAGGGCAATGACTGGGTTCTATTGTGCACCATCAGTAATAAATAACCAAGACTAGCGCTAGCCCATTAGACAATTCAGCTATCCTAATTAACAGGTATAAGCCAAAACTCAATGTATTGGCATCACAAAATTATGGTGGCCAATTTAATTTAGCATATTGGATCAAAATACAAAAATGGTGCCGAAGTAAACAAGAAACTAGGGTTTCACCAACCTTAATTTTGTTATCATCTGATCCTGTGGCCAACAACTGTGAATCCTGTGAATAAGCAACGCAGTTTACATCAAAATAATGTCCCTGCTGTTTCAGTATATAAGTTTCTGATTTCCACTCCCACACGAGCAACTGCCCTAGCTTTGCACATCCTAACGTCAGCCAATTCCCAAGATCATTAAACACAGCAGTTGTGATCTTCTCACGCGAAATTGTCAATAAGTGAATGCAAACAAAATCAGGCATCTGATACAATGCAAACACCCCATTAGAGAACCCTACAACCACCATACCAAGTCCCTGATGATAATCACATGCCGTCAGCTTCGCTGGCGCTTGCATAAAGAAATCCTTTTTCAACAGTTTCCACTTCACCTTATGCAATAGATTATCATCCTCTGCCTCTACGTTATCATCATCATCATCATTGTGAAAAGCAACATCCTTCCTTTTCTTCGTATTCAATTCGTTTCCACCTTCCCCATCCTGACCCTGCCTCTGCTCCGGCGTTCCCGGAGAATCCGGCTCCGAAGTATCTTCATCAATTTCTTCAACTTTACCCTCATCACTACTATACCCCCAGCTAAAAATAGCACCATCGCGGGATAACGTGTAGACATTAGTAACATTATTCGTCTTTTTATTAACCCCAAAAAACACACCCACGATCACATCCCTATGACCTAAAAACAGAAACGGCTTCACATAACCACTCTTCTTCTTCTTATTATTATTACTCAAATAAAAAAGCCTCGCCGTCAAATCCTTCGATCCAACGAGCACGTAATTCGAGTCGGGGCTCCACGCCACGGACGTTACCAAATCATTACAATCCGCGAACGTTTTAATCAGCTCAAAGGGGAAGAACTCCTTCCTGAATCCAGGCGAGCGCCATATCTGGAGAAGCTTACCGGCCGCCACGGCGATGAAGCGTCCGTCGGGGCTGAACTTCGCGGCGGCGACGGGGTGCTTGAAGGAGAGTCGGTGCAGCACGGCGCGGCGGGGGAGGTTTATGAAGAGGCAGCGGTTGTTCTCGTCGACGGTGAGGAGGAAGACGCCGTCGGGGGAGGCGGCGATGCGGCGGAGGTTGGTGGAGGCTTGGCAGGGGAGTGTTAGGGTTTCGGATTTGACGAGGTCGGTGACGGTGACGCGGTTGCCGACCGGTGAGACGAGTGTTGTGTTGCTGACGACGACGGCGTTGCCGCCGCGGTACGGCGCGCCGAGTAGGTTCTGGAATCTGTAATTCATGGTGAATCTCTCTCTTCTCTCTCTCTCTCTCCCTCTCCCTCTCCCTCTCCCTCTCCCTCTCTCTGTGACTGCAAAAACCCTAATTTAGGGTTTATGGCGTTGAATTAAACCCTACACTCTCACTGTGTGTGTGTGTGTGTGTGTGTTTGTGTTTGTGCAGACAGGTGAAGGCGTTTTTCTTAAAACAGTACTTTTCTTGTACACGCTTTTCAACAAGTTATGATTAAAAACGTTTTAGGCCAAAAAAAATAGCGAATTTTAGTTAATAATGTTGAAAACGTAAAATTTTGGTTATCTGGTTCCGGAAACATGCGAATATGGTCGAAATTGATCATGTGGTCTTCACGTGAACAATTATAGTATGTTGCCTTCAGATCCTGCACATGAGAGACGCATTGCACGTGTGTAAAAAAAGTTTTATTGAAATAGCGTTTTCAATCTCAAGCTACAAAACACACGTGCTAAGTGTCTCACAACTTGTAAAATTTGAAAATAACGTAGTATAGTTGGTTACTTAAAAGGCACATGAGCAATTCCGACCAAATTCGCACATTTACGGTTCTGGGGAATCGAGATCTGGAGTTTTCAACATTAAGAGACTTAAATCGAAAAAAAATAAAAACAACTGAAATAATTTACAACTTTACATTTATACACTTTTATTAAACACAAAATTTTAAAACTTCTAAGAGTTTGAAATTTAAACATATGCATATTTATACTATTTATTTACATATTTTGCTCTTAATATAGTTATTTATGATGTAAATAAAATCATAAGACTATATTTAGAAATTAAAGGTTGCATTATTTCTTTTATTAAAAAAATGCATATAATGTATAGTGATTTTATTTCTATAGTTTTCACTTTTCATATATCACATGGACTTAATTAGCGATAATTTTGGTAGAAAATCACGTCGTGAAATAATTAGACAAATTAGAGGTAGATTTAATTACAAAAAGTTATGATAAGATTTACTTATGATCGTTAAATTGAGAATTCAACTATTATATATTACAATTTGAGGCTAAAATTGAAAATCAAAAGTTTGGTGTACCAATGTGTTCAAAATCGTTTTTTTATATAATGGTATAGATAGTCTCACGTCGCGTCATGTTACAACATGGGTAGTGCTCGGTTTTTTCTACTCTAGACTTGTGTTATACTTTCACTTTAATGCAAAAGCGGGAATAGCTCAAATCAAAGGAAACACTTTGAGACTCTACCATAACTGTATAAATGGACAGTGGTCACAAACCAAGCATAAATAAGAAATGACATCTAAAAGTTCGAATATTAGAAACCGAAATCGCTTGTACTCGTAACGTCTTTGTAACTTTTTTATTTTTATTTTTTATTTTACTTAAAATCACCATGTTCTTCAAAACAATACTAAGTTTTAGACGGCATGAGAGTATGTACAAGATGATGAATTACTAAAGGTATCTGTAAGTTTTGTGAGGCAACTGTATTAATAGCTTAAGCCCTTAAAGCTTCAACCAATAAAATTCCTAGAAACTTTAGAATAAAGCTCTCCAATGTGTAGTGTGGTGTATTCTCTAACCATGTTATTGGTTGAGCGTAGGCAACAAATTTACGGCGAGTACGCAACAAATATTATAATATAACTCATAATTATTATTACACAAAGAAAGAATAATGCAAATCCAAAAAAAACGAGGCCCCAGCCTTATTACAAGATGATTACCAATATAATAAATATACTCTCATGAACACAAAAATACTAGCTGGAATTATACATAGGTGAAAGTGATGATGAGTTACACTTCCAGTACATTATTCTTAAATCATACTATAGTATATACCAATCAGCAGTCAATATTATAAGGAACACTAGCTAAGATCTACAACTCTTTAATCCATCCTCAACTGTATGCTCACTCCCATGTTAATTGTTCATTCCCCTCATTGTCCGTGACCGCGCGGATCCTAAAATCCCAACCTCGTTAGCCAATTGCAGACCTCGTCCATCTCCTTAGGCACAGTATAGTGACCGATCCTAAAGATATGAAGGCAAAAAGCTTTAACAAACTACTCTAAATTTTGTGAGATAATTGATTCTTGATGAAAAGAAAAACGAAATGTGTAGGTACCCTTCATAAGTTTTGAACGAAAGATTGCGGAAACCAGCTTGGCTCAAGGCATGGTACGACCTCTCTCCGTGTATGTGAGGTACCACGTCATCACCTGTTCACGAAATGCATGTGAAAATTTAGCGAAATAAGTTCCATAAAGTTCTTTGTTCATCAATTCAGTGTTAGTAACACGTACAGAGTCCGTGTGAGAGGAAAATTGGCAGAGATGCAGCACGTCTCAGAGACTCGTGTGATCCTTCAATCTTGTTTCTTAAGTACCTGGAGAACAAAAAAATTGATCAATAAGATTTCTTTATAATTTTCACATGCATGCTCGACAGGTAAGAATTCTTGTATGTGTTTCGTGGAAGCATACCTGGAAGCTGGAAGCCAACCACTTAGGCCAACAATGGCCCTGAGGTTAACAGGGTAAACGTATCCGCTCCCATATTTTCCTAGGGCAAAGCAAGTTGCAGAATAGAGGGCAGTTGCAGCACCCATGCTAAAGCCACCAATACCAACTTTAACTGTAAGATTGATTTAAAATTTAATTAGGAAAGGGAACTTTGTCCGCAAAAGATTCTTATTGTATGGTAGCTTTTTATTATGATGTGTTACACGTAAAATTGAAACAAGTAATATTTAGGGAGTGTAGAAACTTACTGCCAGCAGGCTCTGTTGACAGTAAGTTAGCAATATGTGATGCTGAGGCATCTAAACCTTCGATATCATCCGGACCATCTTCAGAAATCTCGCCTACGTCGAACCCTGAGATAACGAGAAATGAATTTAATATAAGTTTCTGCAAACTGTTAATAGTTTAAATAACTAGTTTGTAACATCTTATTTTGGTACTTACATGCAGAGCAAGGGAATCCACCGAGCATAGCCACAGGTCGAGTTGGAGCCGTAGGGCATATCCACTTGATCTGCATCATAACATTCATAGCATTGACAATAATAAGATTGAGATAACAATATTTGCCTCAATGGCATGTAATTTTCTTACAACAACTTTAAAGGCAGCTATAAGAGGAACTATGCAGTCAGAAATGCTTACATTCTGAAGAGGAAGGTTCTCCAAAAGTTGTGAGCAACTGCAGTGAATAAAGCAGAAGAAAATGAGCAGACAATTCAAATACGAGCAAAGAATCTAAATATTCACACGTGTGCTTCAGCTTCACGATCAACATTCTATACATACAAATACTCGGTTTTATCATAAGTTCGACTAATATATACATCTTAAGATGTGCATATAAGAATCTAAAGCCAGTTGCATTATATCGAGGAATATAACATCAGATTACGAAGATTTAAGACAAGACTTGAGATACCTTAAGAACTGATTAAGAAACAGAATTCGAACAAAATGAAGTAAAGAAAATGGAGTCGACGTTTCAAGGACATCGAATATTCCTTATAAGAGTGTGCTAAAGATTATGAATTAGTGGTCCAATACAAACAGATAGAGCATGGAGCATATATTACTTCTGTTTCAAGATTTCTTACTAAATTAAACATCAATAAGACAAAAACATAAATGATATACAAACAAAAAGCTAGTTTGTGCATAGCTTTAGGATTTATTCATAGTTTCACCAGCTTAATCCAAATAAAGGCAAAAATGTCAAGTTCTTTCAAGTCACTTTGCTTTCCCTTACCAGCTCCATTTTTTTTTATTTAAAGTTTTAAATTAGTAGGATGAGACCTTTATTTTAGCCCTTGGCATTTTGTTAAGATGATAACCTTTTTATCCCCCTTCGGTAAAAGAAGTCACACATATTCTCATAAACTATATTCCTCATTAACAAAAAAAAGTAGGAATATATTAACAAGTTTACATGCATGTTATGATCAACATATATTGTTCATCTTATACTAATATCCTTGTTACGTAAGACAGAGGAGGATTATGTTGAATCTTCGATACGATTACGATAAATTGGTTAGAGCAAAAAAAAGATTATGGTACATACCTGGAGCCATTGTCACCAAGGCCATGCAGCCAAACAATAGTAGCCTGATGTTTGCCTCTTGGCTTAACCACATATGTTCTCCCAAATTCAAATGCCCTTCTACCTGTTCTACTCCCTACTAATTTGTACAACAAAAGATTAGTATAAATTTTATCAAGAATCAAACATATTTAACCGAGAACACAAATCTCAACATAATGCAGAAATGGGGTTAACAAAAACTCAAAAAAGATCAGATTTTTATGAACTTACCAGAGCCAACTGATGAGTTTGAGTAGCTCATTTTAGCAAGAGGTGATTTGTTTTTTATGAACAATTTGCTACCTTTCAAGTGTACACGTTTAGCAACAGATGATGAAACTGAAACTTATAAGTTCTCAAGTATGTTCCTTGCTACTAAAAACTTGTGTTATACAATGACAGATGAATGAAACCAGGATCGACGTTCTCAATTTATAGGCTCAAAAACAGAATCTAATAGGAACGCGTATATGTGAACCAGCTGCAATACATTGCCTCGAAAAGGAGAGTTAATGCCTAGGATAAAAAGGTATGCAATCTTTTCATTAACAAAGTGAAAGAGAATCAATGTAATAAAAAGAACGAACTGTGACATTTCATTTTGTGATTTTGTTTGAGCCGTTGCTCAAAGATTTTACAGCATAGGGAAAAGAGAATATGTGCTTTAGGACAGTGGTGGCTATAAATAAAGAACCATCCATAAATCTCAACTTTCAAGAATATTTTTTAAAAACAACCTTGGGAAATATAGAAAAAAAAAATACCTTTCACTCAATCATTTGTTTATGTATGTTAGAAGTTGCAAAGAATTGAAAGAATCATTTTATTTATTGTATTTCTTGTATATTTGATTCAAAGCTACAATGGTATATATAGTACAATGAATGAATTATTCTAGGAAAGGGGAATAATATAATCTCTCTAATTTAGCATAATCAATCCCGTAAATCATGCTTGTCAATTATTCTATCAAATCCTTAATTATATCTAATACTCCCCCTCAAGTTGGATCATAAAGGTTCGTCATGCCCAACTTGCGAATAAGAAAAAGAAAGTGATCCTTGCCAAGAGCTTTAGCGAAGACATCGGCCAATTGAAGCTTAGTTGGAACATGTGTAGGTTGGATAAGCCCGGACAAGAATTTCTCCCGTGTGACATGACAATCGATCTCAATATGTTTGGTACGTTCATGAAACACCGGATTTCGAGTGATATGGATAGCCGCTTCGTTGTCACAAAACATAGGAATGCATTGAGGGTGTAGAATAGTAAGATCATGTAGAAGAGATTTGAGCCAAACGAGTTCACAAGTAGTGGCGGCCATAGCACGATAATCAGCTTCAGCTGAGGAACGAGAAACAATATGTTGCTTTTTAGTTCGCCATGAAATAGGACTAGTGCCAAGTGAGATGAAAAACCCTGTAGTAGAACGACGAGTCATGGGGCAACTTGCCCAGTCAGAATCTGAATAAGCAGATAGTCGAAGATCACAATGCGCAGAATAAAGAAGACCATGTCCAGGGGTACCCTTTAGATAGCGAAGAACACGAATAGCCGCGTTAAAATGTGTATATCGAGGATTCTGCATGAACTGGCTCAACATGTTGACACTAAACGAAATGTCTGGACGAGTGATAGTGAGATATAAAAGGCGACCCACCAATCGTCGATAGCTACTCGGATCAGCCAATAATGTCCCATCATTATCAGTGAGCTTGAGATTTTGATCCATAGGAAAAGAAGTGGGACGAGAGCCTAAATTCCCTAAATCTGTGAGGATGTCCAACGTGTATTTTCTTTGACAAATAAAAATGCCATCAGAGGAGCGAGCAACTTCAAGACCAAGAAAATATTTCATAACACCCAAATCCTTGATTTTAAACTTGCTGTCAAGAAAGAGCTTCAGTTTTTCAATGGCGGATAAATCGTTTCCTGCAACCAAAATGTCATCAACATAAACGAGAACTAAAATAAACGAGGAGCCAATGGTTCGAGTAAAAAGAGAGTGATCAACATTAGATTGAGAAAACCCGTCGGATAGGAGGACTGAAGATAGCTTGGAGTACCAATTACGAGAAGCTTGCTTAAGTCCATAGATTGATTTTAACAAGCGACATACGCGTGTCTCCCCTTGTTTGCCGTACCCGGGTGGAAGATTCATATAAACCTCCTCATCTAGGTTACCGTGGAGAAAAGCATTATTTACATCAAGTTGATGGATATGCCAGTTTCGAGCTGCAGCAATAGCTAAAACACACCGAACAGTAACCAATTTTGCCACAGGTGCAAATGTGTCGTGGTAGTCAAGTCCCTCGACCTGGGTGTATCCTTTGGCAACTAGCCGAGCTTTGTATCGTTCAATGGATCCATCTGCATTGAGTTTGGTTTTAAAAACCCATTTGCAACCAATTGCTTTCTTTCCTGGAGGTAGAGCACTAAGAATCCAAGTATGGTTAGTTTCAAGGGCATTAATCTCATTTTGCATAGCATCACGCCAATGCGAGTGCTTTGCAGCCTGAGAAAACCGAGTAGGATTAGAGTGTTTTAATATAGAAGAAAGAAAAGCAAAATACTTTGGAGAAAATTTTGAAAAAGATATAAAGGAAGAAAGCGGGTAGACCGTACCTGAAGAATTGATCGCAGCGGAAGAGGACGTGATAGCAGGATTGCGGTCAATGGTGGGACAAACATAGTCATGAAGACGGGCGGGCCGTTTTTGTGTTCGGCGAGGGCGTGGATTATCGGAGGTTGTAGGGACGGTTGGAGGCGTTTGATAAGATGAGGGTCGATCATGGATAGGTAAAGGAAGGACGATATTAGATGGATTTGGTGTGGTTTGTATGGACATAGGAAAAACATTTTCAACAAAGGTAACATCGCGTGATATATGAAAAGTCTTGTTTTCTATGTCATAGACACGATAAGCACTATGAGTGGATGGATATCCTAAAAAAATACAAGGACGAGCACGAGGTTGAAATTTGTCGCGATGGGCGGATAAAGTTTGGACATAGCATAGTGAACCAAAAACTCGTAAGTGATCATATCTAGGCGGGGTGTCGTATAGACGTTGGAATGGGGATATATTATTTAAAGAAGGTGATGGCGTGCGATTAATTAAATATGCAGCAGTAAGAACACATTCACCCCAAAAAGTTAAGGGGAGATTGGCTTGAAAACGTAAACATCGGGCCATATTCAATATGTGGCGATGCTTTCTTTCAGCAACGCCATTTTGTTGATGGGTTTCCACGCATGTACGTTCATGGAGGATGCCTTGTTCGGAAAAGAATTGTTGGGTATTGTTGGCAAGAAATTCTTGGCCATTATCTGTACGAATATGACGAATTTTGGTATTGAAATGGGTATTAATCATATTAGAAAATTTGCGAAGACACGTTAGTGTTTCACTTTTAAAACGCATAAGATATAACCATGTTGCCCTTGTGAATTCATCAACGATAGTTAAAAAATAATGTGCGCCAGATGTAGAAGGTGTGGAGTAACCACCCCAAATGTCACAAAATATTCGTTCAAAAGCAAAAGTACTTTTATTTAAAATTGTTTTGAAAGGTAGTCGTGTGTGTTTTCCACGAGCACAAGTAGCACAATTATTAAAATTAGGATTTTGGGGAATAGAGCGGGGAATATTACTTATAGAGGGATGGCCTAATCGTTGATGCCAAATTTCAGGGGAAACGGTGCCAGAGGATTGTAGAATAGTGGCAGAAACATGAGTGAAGTAATATAGGCTGTCACGTTCTCTACCCGCTCCAATCAGCTTCTTCGTGGTTAGGTCCTGAAAAATACAAAAGTTAGAAAAAAAGTAATAAAACAATTTAATGATTTTGTAAGTTGACTAACTGACAATAAATTGAATTTAAAATTAGGAACTAATAAAACATTTCTAAGATATATATCGGGAGATAGAGAAATATCACTCGTGCTTGAAACCGGAGTTTAAGTGCCATTAGGTAATGAAATAAAAGAGGGCAAATTAGCAGTTTTTGTAAAATGGGGGTGGGATCCTGTAATATGGTGTGTTGCCCCACTATCAACAATAAAATCAAGGTCACGTTTCTTACAACCTTGGAATTGAAGAGGGGAAGGATTCAAAAGCTCAAGGATACGAGAATACTGTTCTGATGTTAGCCCAGGGATACCGTCGACAGCGTTCGCGGAGGTCTGGACGGAGGTGGGTGGTACAGCGGCGGCGGCGAAAAAAGTCTGATTGTTTTGAGACGCGGCGGCGACTGAGTTCCGCTTGTTCTTGGACGGCCACCAGTCGGGATAACCGATGATTTCGAAGCATTTACTTCGGATGTGGCCCTCCTTTCCACACTCGGTGCAGCGGTTCAACGATGGTGGTGGTTCACGGCAGTTGTTGCTCGGATTTTGTGGCGGGGCTGACTTTCGAGCAAGAAAGGTAGTAGCATCGTTGGTTGTGAGATTAACCAATCTTTGTGTTTCTTCTTGATGAATGATTGCGTAGCATCTTCCAATTGATGGTAACGGATCAGACGCAAGGATCTGGGATCGGAGTTGTTGAAAGCTCTCATTCAAACCCATCAAAAATTGATAAACACGATCGGCTTCTTCAAGTTCGGAAATGGATCTCATAGCACCACAGGTACAATGTTTATAAACTTGAAGTGAGGACAATTCATCCCATATCTGTTTCAATTTTCCGTAATACACAGTGACGGATTGTTGATCTTGATGGAGATTTGCCAAATCTCTTTTTAATTTAAAAATTTTGGTGCGATTACTTTGCTGAAAACGAGTCTCCAATTCCAACCAGAGCTCGTTTGGTGTTTCACAATATTGCAGGCTTCCCGCAAGTGAGCGTTCAATGGAGCAGAAAAGCCATGTCATTATCATGTCGCAACATCGATCCCAGTGTTCGGCGGTATTATCAGTCGGTCGTTTAATTGTACCGACGACGAATCCCAATTTATTTTTTGCATTTAAGGCGCGAGTTATTGCTCGACGCCAAGTCGGATAGTTATCACTGGTGAGCGGCGCATCGACAAGATGTTGATTTGGTTGATCGGATGTATGTATATAGTATGGAGATGATGGATCAGTGGTGGGTGATTGGTTTGTGGGAGGTGTTTGTGATGTTTGTGATGTTTGTATGGGTGGTGTTTGATCCGGCATTTTGAGGTTCTTTAACCTGCTCTGTATACCATGTTAGAAGTTGCAGAGAATTGAAAGAATCATTTTATTTATTGTATTTCTTGTATATTTGATTCAAAGCTACAATGGTATATATATAGTACAATGAATGAATTATTCTAGGAAAGGGGAATAATATAATCTCTCTAATTTAGCATAATCAATCCCGTAAATCATGCTTGTCAATTATTCTATCAAATCCTTAATTATATCTAATAATGTATTTACTATTTTGTGATGACTGATAGATGTCCCCCCATTAAGCCATTACCTTACTCTTTTTCAAAATTATTGCATTGCATGTTTGATTTTTTTTTCATTATTAGAAATTATAAGTGAAAGAGTATATGGTTATATACCAAAGATATATTGAGAATTAATCGTGAGTTGCATGTTGTTTTCTATAATTATGTTGCTATATGCAATAAATAAACTTTTTATGGTGCAAAACTGTTTTTTTTTCTTGCTTTTGCACGTAACTTTTAGTAGCACATATGACATTTGTGACAAAACAGGGGAAATAGGTTGTATGTAGCATAATGTGTGCGTGTCACATTGCCTGTAAATATGAGCTGTTTTCAGTAAAGATATATATATATATATATATATATATATATATATTCATACATCACGCGTATGAGGTTTTTGATTCTTATTACTAGAGTACTCTATTAACTTTTTTAATTTTTTTGGTAATAATGTTCACTCGTTAGTAAAAGATTCACCGAGGTACAATAGAGGGAACTTCTGATATATCAAGGGGGGCAATACCACCTGCACTCACAGACTTGGGGACCCCACGTGGGACCCACATGAGTGGAGCTCACAAGTCTGTGAGTGCAGGTGGTATTGCCCCCGATGTATATCAGACAATTCCCGATACCATTATAGGCGTAACTTTTAACATATCAAGACTTATGCGACAAAATAAATGAAGCAACTTGGACCCCCAAAAACTCTTGTGATAAGTCTCGTGCTCAACATTTCAATACAATATTTTATTTTATTGCCAAAATATGAAATATAAATATGTGCTTTCATATCCGTTTAACTCTAGGTTCAAATACAAAAGCGAAACATCCCTTCAATATAACTTCAATTCTCAAAAATAATGGTGAACATTAAAAGTCAAGATAAATTTAATAGACATATAGAAAAAGATGACTATTTAAGCGATTTATATTCTGAGATGGCAACGAGAGCCGAATGTGAATAATTAAGGTAAGTGTAAAGCTAAAATGGGATATTCTCCAAATTGCCACTTTCCTTGAAGTTAGGGTTCAAAATAAAATTATGAATTAATTGTTGCACAGCAATACGATAAACAGAAAATCATACACAAACGAAAATCAAGAAATAACACGTATTTTTGGTTACACAGTTCGTTGCCTACATCTGGGACGATACTAAGTCAAGATTTTTACTATGCGTTATGTTGTAGGGTTACAATTACAAGAAAGCCTATTTATGTTAGGTAGACTCCTAATATAATTTTACATGGACTATTGTACGACCCAACCCAAAAAATTCCACATAGCAATCCTCTAACAATTGTACCGCCATGCTTGGACTCTTCAAGCACCAAGTCCAGTTGAAGCCATGCAAAACTTTAACTTCTCCAAGGTCACAACTTTAGTCAACATATTAGTAGGGTTCTCACTCCCCAAAATATTCACAAGTAGCAAAGTCTTCTTCTCCAAGAGATACCGTGTGTAATGATACTTCAGCTTAATGTGCTTTGTCCTTGGATGAAACGTCGGGTTCTTGGCCACAAAAATTAGCCTGGATCACGGAAAATGGCATGGATCTTCAGTACGGGTCCGGGTCAATTTAGGCTCCACAAGCCAACATTAGTAAAAATGAATGCTCTTATTTATTTCTCATACACGACAAAAAAATTCTGATGTTGCGTATATGAGACACATTTTTAAATTGCTTATATGCAAGTTTTTTTTTAATAAAAGGCATGACACTGGGAAACAACTCTACGGTTTTTTATTCTTAAACGCATTACTATTACGAGAAAAAATTTAGAAGAGAATCAAATGTTATATTAAACGATAATAGAGAGATGAATATCCAAAGTACATATATTGCGTAATCACAATACAATATCACTTGAGCACTCCCTTTCACGTTGACGGACCTTGTTCTAAATTGCTACAATCAAATTACTTTGACTAAATAGTTGTAACGACCTATAATTTTCTATTGAACGGCATAATTTCACTTGAACCCAATTTTGAATTTTAATCTTCATTGAAACAACATAACATTTTTTGTAATAACAATAATGGACACATCATCAATCTGTACCCATTTGATCTCTAGAATAATGGAATACGAATTATTACATCACATATCAACTCTTCTTACAATGACCAACAATGTCAAGTTGACAAGAAAATGAACCCATATGTATTCTACCCCCTCTGCAACAAATCATTCCCTTCTCACGAAATACATGTTTCAAAATCCACTACAAACCCCTTAGGGGGCATCAACTATCCTGCACCGCTCCACCCATCCATTTATGTGTCTACTCAAACAACACACCGCAACAAATATGATCGGGGTTAATAACAAAAAGAGATGAAATCAAAAAGTACTTTTAAATTTGTAATAAATATGCTTCTAGAAACTATAATTTGTAAAAGAAAGAGAAAACACAAAATAAAAAAAATATCTAGTAAATGAGATTTTCATCTTAATTGTAAACTAACCACTTAGAAACACATAATTTTATCAGAGGAGTCATAAATGAATATTTTCCAATGAGTGGGCCGTTGAAAAGGGATTTTATGGCCTATTATATGTTTTTTTTCTCTTCAACTCGTGGGCCCATATCTTACTAGAGAGAATAAAAGGTTTATAAAAGAAAAAAAGGGGAGGTACTACATATCTAGACAGTATGGTGTACCCCACCCATACGGTCGCCAATAACAAAGAGAAATGGGAATCTCAACAACAAAGAAGAGCATATCGCAAAAGTGGATACCTCGAAAAATAAAGTAAGCCAAATTATGAAAACTGACCTATTACAATGATAAGTAGGATCTAGTCCTCATCCTGTGTTCTGCTTGTTGTTCTTATTTTCTCTTTTTTCCGTTGACTTTTGCTAATATAGGTGGAGCAATCTCGTTGTTCACTCTTCTTTTTCTCTATTTCTTTTTCATATGCCGCTAATCTCTCATCTTGTTCTCTAATACACTTCTCTTCCCGGTATCGCCACGACGACTCATCTATAGTAAATGGTGAGTCCTCAAGATCGCCAGTTGCTACTCGACTTGGGATTGGAGTACAGATTCTCCTTTGATTAAACGAGGATTCCAACACCTCAACAATTGCATCATCACTCACGGCTTCATCATTAGTATGCCCAAGTAGGGAGGTTGGCGAGGAAGGAGGGGTATGGATATCACACGAGATAGCCTCCGGAAAGCACACCCTTGGGGAGAGAAGTCTAGATTTAGGTTGATAGTTAGAATCCGAGAACCTAACTGCATCGTCATTATCATCCCTCAATATCCTATCTTCAATCTCTTTTTCTTCGGCCTTTCTCAACTCTTCATCCCTTAGGAGATCTTCATTTCCATCATTAGTCGCGACGTGAATTTTTGCCAACTTGAGGTGTATCACTTGATCCGCCTCTTCGGCCACTTCCTCAACATTGGGTACTTGTTCAAGACTATCGACTTTCTTCGGAGATGAATTTGGAGCAATGTTCCTCTTAGCCTTCCAAACAAAGGCCGCCGGTTTTGGGATGTCCTCAACCTTCTCATTAGTGCCTTGAGGTTTCTCCACACCACATTCCTCAAGTGTATGGCCCATACGTTGACATTTCCGGCAATAGGTTGGAATACTAGGATCGACAGGTAGCTGCATTCGTGATAGGTTTGTTGACAACTATAATTTGGTTATACCCAAATTACAACAAAGTGTTAGTACAACATTGATCAAGAGTTCCATATCTAGTGCATATGCCATATTCCGTTCATCGGCAACCCAGACCGCCACTCCTCACATGCAATGGAAAATATCCATAAATTACCAGTTAATCCCAAAGTCCGATCTTTCATGTGGCTTCTCTGACGGCGAAAATTCGACTTAGTTTCGCTCTTCACCCAAAACCTTATGTGTCCTCTCTGCCAGCAACAACCTGGAACGATAGAGCACTTGTTTTATTCTTGCCCAATTACCTAGGCTATACTCCACAACATTCTTCACATTGTTCCATCCCTTGCCCACATCCCACCCTCTTACCCACCTCTCGACCCTGCCACCCGCTTGTTAGGCAACAATGGGCTGCTCTAGCTTGGGTCATTTGGAGGTCATGTAACATGTTTGTTTTTTAGCATAAACCCTTTACCTTCCACTCACTATTGTACCTTCACCACATCCATAACTCCCACAATGTTTGCTTACCATCCACACCATGAGCTTCAACAAAACCATATATTAAACCTGAAGTGGATACCCCCACCACCTGGCTACACACAACTAAGCGTCGATGCATCAACCTATGGTAACCCAGGACCTGCAAGTATATGTGGTATTATCATAGACTCAAATGGAAGTCTTCTACTCGATTTATTTGCGTCGGTTGGACATTCTACTAACAACCAAGCTGAATTTTAGGTGCTTCAGGATGGACTTCTTCACGCAAAAGCCATGCAAGTCTCTAACCTTATCATATCAACATATTAACGATTTATGCAAACTTGTATCACCAAGACACATGAAACAGCGTCACATCTTTTGAGCCTGTTGAAGGAGATTAATACTAGCATATCTGGATTCACTAGGCGAAGTTCTGCTACAGAGACATAAATCAGATTGCAGACAGTCTTGCCAAGCGAGGTGCAGCTACTATAGACCATAGTCTGAGTTCAGCATATAAGATTTGACTTATATGCCCAACTTGGATGCAACCTTTACGTCTTTTTTATTGTAACATTTTTATAACTCGTATTTCTTTTACTCGTATTCCTTGTACTAAGACAGTTATATTACTTTAATTAATGAAGTTTTTCATTGTTCAGAAACAAAAAAAACGTTGATCAAGTGTTCCATTTTATTATACTATAAACGTTGACACGCCGTTCCCGCGTGATTAATAATTTATTTTAAGTATAACTATACTTTATTGTATAACTTGAATATGAAGAGAAAATTTATATATCATAACTTTTTTTATGTAAGAAAAATTAAGTAATAATATTTTTTTAAGGGAGAAGGTTTACATTATGATACAGTTAAACTAAGTTATAATTATATCACAACTAATAATAAAAATTAATATGTGTTGAGCGGTAAATAAAGAAATTAAAAAAATTAATGTTAATTAACATTGTTTCTTTTATATAATAGTATAGATAGTTTTAGAGCGCATCATTTCTCAATATGAGTGGTGCTCGATTGTGGTATGATCTCTTTTTATATTGTAAAGTATTTTTCCTACCATAACCGTATATCAAATAAAATGAGCAGTGACAACATTTGGTCTAACAAAGCATAACTTGGACCTGACAGCTGAAAGTTCTAATATATAAACCATACGCACTTGTATAGTTTTTGGTTACTTACAATTCTATTTTCATTGATTTTACTTTGGACCACCATGTTCTTGCAAAACGAGACCAAGTTATAGGATGTCATGGGCTATGTGGCCCATGTAAAAGATGGTGAATTGATTATGAGTTTATAAACTTTTCAAGACAACTATTGTGTGTTTGCAAACTCTTTAAAAAAAGCTAAAATTAGCTTTTATTTTAAATAAAAAAATCTAAAATTAGCTTTTAGTTTTGATTCACAAGTTAAAATGAAAAAGGGTACTTTTTTTAAGCTAATAACCTCCACAATTCGGAAGTTGGTGTCTCCCCTGCTTTTAGCTTGTGGTGGTTATTTTCAGTGTAAATTTTTTTACAGCTTTTTTAACTTATAATTTTTTTTGCAAACACCACTAACGTATGACTTCTAGAAAATTTTACAGTTTTAGCTTAAATTATGTGACTGTGATTTTAGAGAAGAGTTTGCAAATACCACCAATATACATTGAGAATTTTTGTAAACTCTCTCTTTAGATTCTAAAATAACATCTTAAAACAAAATATAAAAATGCTTGAATTATTAATTATATTTAGTATTCTTTGTTCTTCAGACAATGATTCTTGTAACAAATATCTTTACGTCGAGTACGCAACAAATGTTGAGAAATAGAAATTAATATTTCTAATCAAGATTTATGACCACACAACAACTAATATTGGCCCCTACCTCAATAGCTCTTAGCCCATGAAGGGAGCTACCCTATGGTTAGAGACTTAGAGTTATGTTGATTTAATATTATATCTGTTATGTTTGTAATTTGTATTATAAATATGCATCCCTTCCATTCTGTAAAATCAAGAAATATAAACAATGAAATATATTATCTTCTCTCCTTTAAATTTTAACATGGTATCAGAGCCGTGTTAAAGAAAGGAAAGGATTTCGTGGGTAATTCGAGCTGTCGCGGCTTCCTTGCCCCGCCGCGGCTGGCTGTTAAAACTTGTAAGAAAAAAAACAATATAATTTTGTTTCTAAATTCCATATTTACCTTAAAATAAAACTTGAAGAAAAACAAAAACAAAAAACCTCTTAAGTCAAAGAGGGGAGGTAGCCACTACGCTGCCGCCGTGCCAAGCTCCTACCGCCACTGTGTTATAAACTCCCGCTGCCATCAATTTCAACTAAACAAAAGGCCAACGAGCTCCCATAACCACACCGCCAATGCGGTCAATATCGCCATTGTGCTCTCCGCCAACAAACCGCTGCATCAATATCATGCAACCCAACCTCCCGCCATTGCAATTGTCTTTCCACTGCAAAACCCGATATTTTGGTATCCGCTCCCGATCTGTCGCCGGGAATAACTCCGGTGATGAAGAAAAAAAATTGAGAAGGAGGGGGAGGAGGAAGAGAATGTGAGAGTCAAGCAAAAAGCCCCTCAACCACCTTCTTGTTTTGTTCACACGCTCTTTGTTTACATCATTACCCTAAACCGGTTATCTTTTTCACTTTTGTCCCGATCTGCCAGCCGGGAATAACTCTGGCAAGGTCAAGAAAAGAGAGGGATAGAGGGAGGGTAGGAAGAGGAAGAGGAAGAGGGAGAAGAGAGAGTGAGTGTAGAGAAAAATGGGGGGAAAAGGAAGGGAGAAAGACATGAGTGGTGAAAAGTGATAAAAAAGAGAAAAGAGAAAGAGGTAGTGAAAGTGTGAAGGAGAGAGATGAGTGAGGTGAAAGTAAAAAAAAAAAGAGCAACGGGGGGTGAAAGTGGTGATGGAGAGAGAAAAAAATATAAGTGATTTTGTGGAAGAAAAAAGAGAAAAAAGGAGGAAAAGGAATACGTAGAGAGGAGAGAGGAGTGGAGAGAAGAGTGGGTAATGTTGACTTG
The DNA here is from genome assembly GCA_948329865.1 of Linaria vulgaris. Lineage (NCBI taxonomy): Eukaryota > Viridiplantae > Streptophyta > Magnoliopsida > Lamiales > Plantaginaceae > Linaria > Linaria vulgaris. The sequence goes on along the minus strand of OX415254.1, from coordinate 101,677,674 downwards.
TCTTGAAATTGTGAGATAAGTAAAAGAAAGAAAAGTGGTGGTGAAAAAAAAGATTGATGGGTTGGTGAAAAGTGAATATCTATATATATCTATATATATATATATATATATTGTGAAAGAAGAGAGAAAAGACAGAGAAGGTTATGTGCCTTACTTCGTTGGTTAACCAGAGTTGAAAAATGAACGAAATGTTCAAATGCATTGATAATTAACAATGAGAATTGAGTGAAATGATCGGATGCATCGGAAAGCCGACATGAAAGAAAAAAGGAAGGGCGAAATGCCCTGATTCAACATTTGAAAATGGGTGAAATACTCAAATCCTTTGAAAAATATATACCAACATCGTTGGTCGGTTCTTAAATCTTCGTCGAGCAACAGTGTTGCTCAGGGGGAGAATTGATTAGTTTTGTAACTGTAATTTTACAGTGGTTGTCATTTGGCAAGTTATTAATGCGAGGGTCACATGTATTATTGACAAATGTTGTATTAGTCTATCGTCGTTTTTTGTGGACCAAGTGGATCAACAAGTTGGGATTGGTGTGCGCTAATCTTTAATGTCACCGCGAAGATATGGTGTTTTTGATAAATTATAGCATGTCAAGTATGGATCAAGTGACTTACTCGCTCTGCGTTCTGCCAAGAGAGATCATCTAGAGTTGAAAATTATAAAGTCAAGTTATGAAGAGTAGCATTGCAACCCCTACCTTGCTTTGTTAACAAATTTGGAACGGTCGCGAAAGGTGGCTTTGAAGCCTGCAAATCAAATCTCTTTGGCAAGTCGGACACGTGTTTCACTCGTGTGCCAACTTGAGGAAGAGTGTTGAGAAATAAAAATTAATATTTCTAATCAAGATTTATGACCACACAACAACTAATATTGGGCCTTACCTCAATAGCTCTTAACCCACCAATGTCGAGGAGAGCTACCCTATGGTTAGAGTTATGTTGATTTAATATTATGTGGTTAGGTTTGTATTATAAATATGATCCCTTCCATTCTGTAAAATCAAGAAATATATACAATGAAATATATTCTCTTCTCTCCTTTAATATTTTAACAACAAATATTGTAATATAACTCATAATCATTATTACACAAAGAAAGAATGCAAAACCAAAGAAAGAGGCCCCCAACCTTACAAGATGATTACCAATATAATACTCTCATGAACACAAAAATACTAGCTGGAATTATACATAGGTGAAAGTGATGACACTTACAGGACATTATTCTTAATCATACTATAGTATATAATAATAATAAGCAGTCAAAATTATAAGGAACACTAGCTAAGATCTACAACTCTTTAATCCATCCCCAGTTGTATGCTCACTCCCATGTTAATTTGTTTATTCCCCTGAATGTTCTTCAGCTTTGATCAGTCAGTAATTCTCCGTGACCGCGGATCCTAGAACCCCAGCCTCGTTAGCCAGTTGCACACCTCGTCCATCTCCTTTGGCACGGTATAGTGCCCGATCCTAAAGAAATAAAGTGAAAGAACTTTAGTAAACTAGTCTAAATATTGTGGGATAATTGATTCTTGATCAAAAGAAAAGTGAACATGTGTAGATACCCTTCATAAGTTTTGAAGGAAAGATTGCGAAAACCAGCTTGGTTCAAGGCATGGTACGACCTTTCTCCGTGTATGTGAGGTACCACGTCATCACCTGTTCAAGAAATGCATATGAAAAATTAGAACAAACAGTTCCATAAAATTCTCGAAGGTTATGACATCAATCCAGCGTTAGTAGTAACACGTACAGAGTCCGTGGGAGAGGAGAATTGGCAGAGATGCAGCACGTCTCACAGATTCGTGTGATCCTTCAATCTTGTTCCTTAAGTACCTGGAAAAACATGAATTTTGACCAACAAGATTAAAAAAAATTATGTTCATACTCGAATAGTAAGAGATCGTGTCTACGTTTCGTGGAAGCATACCTAGAAGCTGGAAGCCAACCACTTAGGCCAACAATGGCCCTGAGGTTAACAGGGTAAACGTATCCGTTCCCATATTTCCCGTGGGCAAAGCAAGTTGCAGAGTAAACTGCAGTTGCAGCACCCATGCTAAAGCCCCCAATACCAAGTTTAACTGCAATATAATTAGAAATATAGGAAACTTATCACCCAAAATCCATATTTTACATATTAGTTTTTTTTTTTTTTATTACGGTAACGCTTAAACTTGAGACAAGTTAATTTTGACAGTGAAGGAACTTACTGCCAGCAGGCTCTGTTGACAATAAGTTAGCAACATGTGATGCGGAGGCATCCATGCCTTCGGTATCATCCGGACCATCTTCAGAAATCTCCCCTATGTCAAACCCTGCGAAGAAATTTGAAGTTAATACAAGTTGTAAGCTTTAATCAGTTGACATAACTAAATTTGAACATATTATTTTGGTACTTACATGCAGTGCAAGGGAATCCACCGAGCATAGCCACAGGTCGAGTTGGAGCCGTGGGGCATATCCACTTGATCTGCATCACAACATTCATAACATTGACAAGCATAAGATTGGGATAACAAAAATTTGCTTAAAAATAAAATGAAATGAAATTTAGTTTCATCAACTTTAGAAGAAATATATGTTGTGAATAATGCTTACATTTTGAAGGGGCAGGTTCTCCAAAAGTTGTGACCAACTGTAGTAATTAAAAAATGCAGAAGAAAATGAGCAGACAATTCAATACGAGCTAAAGAGTATTATACTATAAGTACTTGTACTTCACGATCAACATTCTATACGTACAAATATGCTTGATATTACATATGTTCGATAAATTATATGTGCATATAAGAATCAGATTACAAAGATATGAGATGGGACTTTAGATACCTTAAGAACAGATTAATAAAAATAAATCGTACAAAGTAAACAGAGTCGAGGACATCGAATATTCGTTACAAAACGAAAAAAATAAGGTATTTTACTTGTTGAGTGTGTTAAAGAATTATGGTATTAGTGGTCCAATACAAACATATAGAGCATGGAGGATTGGAGCATATATTCCTTCTGTTTCAAGATTTCTTACTAAATTAAGCACCACATAAGACAAAACATAAACAAAATAAATAGGAGCTAGTGTATAGCTTTAGGAATTTATTCATCTTTCCATCCGCTTACTAAACCAAATAAAGGTGAAAAGTTCAAGTTCTTTCTAAGTGCCTTTGCTTTCTCCCACCAGCTCCAAAATTAAAAAGTTTTTTTATTACTAGGATGAGATTTTTAAATAGAACCTTTACTCTAGCCTTTGACATTTTGTTTAGATGATGAACTTTTTATCCTCCCTTTTCAGTAAATAAAAGTCCACCCATACTCTCTAAAATTATATTCCCCATTAACAAAAAAAGTAAGAAAATACTATCAAGTTTTTGATGCTGTTATGGGACAACAAATCCTAATAATCAACATATTTTGTTCACCACCTTATACTAGTAGTATCTTCCTCTAGACAATGATGGAGAATTTTCAAGGGTGCTTATATGAGATTTCGTTGCGGTTACGGTGTAATGTTCTTATGTGCACAACTGATGGGTAGCAGCTGCAGATTCTCACTTCACTTAAAAAAAAAAAAGCAAAATAGATTTTTACCTGGAGCCATTGTCACCAAGGCCATGCAACCAAACAATAGTAGCTTGATGTTTGCCTCTAGGCTTAACCACATATGTCCTTCCAAATTCAAATGCCCTTCTACCTGTTCTACTCCCTACCAATTTGTACAACAAAAAGTTAGTATAAATTTTATTAAGAATCAAACACATTTAACTGACAACATAAATCTCAATATAATGCAGAAATGGGGTTAGCAAAAACTCAAAAAAGATTGGTTTTTAACAACTTACCAGAGCCAACTGATGAGTTTGAGTAGCTCATTTTAGCAACAGATGATGAAACTGGAATTGAAACTTGTAAGTTGTCAAGTATGCTCCTTACTAGTAATAAAATCAGGTGTTATGCAATGATGATGATGAATGAAACTGAGGGTTCTGAATTTATAGGTTCAAAACAGAATCTAACATGTATGTGTGCACCAGCTGCACATTGCCTAGAAAAGTAAGAGTTAATGACTAGGACAAAAAAGTAGGCAATCTTTTCATTAACAAAGTGAAAGAGAATCAATGTAAGAAAAAGAAAAGAATTAAGACATTATGTTATATGATTTTGTTACAACCGTTGCTCAAAGATTTTACAGCATAGGAGAAATTAAGAGAATATGTGCTTTTGGGCAGTGGTGGCTATAAATAAAGAACACATCCCTAACTACAACTTTCAAGAATATTTCTGAAAACAACCTTGGAATAATTTCAATTTTGGGTAATAAAAGATAGAAAAAAATATCTTTCACTCAATCATTTGTTTATGTATTTTGTGGTTACTGGTAGATGCCCCCATTAGGCCATTACCTTACTTTTTTCTCTTTTTCAAGTTTATCATCATTGCATATTTGATTTTCATTGTTGGAAATTATAAGTGAAAGAGTATATTGTTATCAAATTTATTGAGATGAAACTTAAGGTGCATGTTGCTTTCTATAATTTCATTGCTATGTGTAACAAAAGAATAACGTTTTTATTGTGTAAAACTTGGATTGTATTAGGAAAAATCATTTCTAGTTTAATTTGAATTAATATTTATGTGTGTGTATATATATATATATATACTTATTAAAGTTATGTTCTCACTGTTTTTTCTTGCTTTTGCCACTTGGCGTTAGTAGCACAACAGTGGTGCTTTTAGTGCATATGTGACATCTTGTGACAAAAACAGGGGCATGAATAAGTTGTTGCATAATGCAGGATTCATGCGTGTCTCATTGCCTGCAAATATGAGCTGTTTTCAGTAGAGATATATTCATACATCAAATGAGTTTGTGATTCTTATCACTAGAGTATTGTATTGACTTAAATTTTTTTTTGTTATAATTTTATCTAGTAATTTAAGATTCGTCTTAGAAAATATGAGGTACGATAGGTACAATTATAATTAATCGTGTATTAATATATGAAAAAAATTAGGGTAACTAAATGTATAATTTATGAAGTTTGTATGAAGTTTATTGTTTGTTTGCCAGAATATGAAGTATTAATCTGACATTATTTAGCCATGCTTTCAGTAGAAATAATCCCAAGTTTCAAAATTAAAGAACCAGAACAAATTTAAAAAGAAATGAGAGAAAAATAATCCTTATGCTCATATTCTAGCAAAAATATCGCGCTATAAAGTTGACCAAGGGGCGCTTCTTACATCTTTCAATTGGTATATATATATATATATATATATATATATATATATATTTGAAAAGCCATTTAAATGATATATGATATATAGCACAACATAAAGTTTGATTGTCAAAAGAAAGAAGAATATGATGTACATTCAAATGACAATAAATATCCAAAATACTTAAGTTACACTATGCTTTCCCATTGTGTGTACTACGTCATAAACTTACTACAAACAAAATACTATGCAATATAAACTGTAAAGAAGACGATTTTCAAATGGCGGAATGTGAATTAAACAATTTCACTTAATCCATATTTAACATGAAATAACACAACAAAATATTCCTTACACACGAAATACATGAATAAAAATTCACAAAAGCCCTTATAAGCGAACACCAAGTATTACGCACGGGTGCATCCATTATTGTAATAATAGTAACACAATACACATCCACAAATTTGATCGGAGTTAACTTGGTCTAACAACAAATAGCGTTGCAATTGAAAATATTGAAATACAACTGAATATATTTTTCAAAACTCTAAATTTGAAAAGGAAAAAGGAAAAATATTGAATCAAAATTCTTAATTTTAATTTGAAGCACAAAATTTTCTGACCGGAGGAGCCATTAAATGAAGATTTTCCAATGAGTGGGCCGTTGAAAATGGGTTTATGGGCCCATTACGTGTCTCTATCTATCGTCAGCTCCTGGGCCCATATTTTATGCTGTAATCATAACATGGTGGACTTGTACGTGTACATGATTTTTTTTTTCTTTTTGATGAATGTGTTATGTGTACATGATATTTTGATTCTTAGAAGAGTAAAGAGTAGCAAAAAGGTCATCATTATTAATTTTGGTAAAACAGCAATGATTATGATTATCCAAAAAATATCTTATTTACATTATATTAAAATGGATATTGCTACCGAGGCAGATTTTCCGATCTACAATGATGTACGAAAATAATAGTTAAACTTCATTTTAGGATTAAAGAAGCATCATTTAATTAAATTTACTATTGAATGAATTATGTCGCTAGATTAAAGTTAACCTAACTTGGTTGTATAATAATTGTAGGGTGGAAACGAACTACGATTCCACTACAACAAACCATACCAATAGCATGGAAAATCTTGCATCCGAATTTTTATTTTCGGATGCAAGATAGTTTGAATGGGAAAATTGCGATGCAATTATATTGCATCGCAATATTCCGACGCAAAAGAAGGCTTTGCATCCGAAAAATCGGATGCAAAGTTAGGCTCGGAAAGGCTGCATCCGAAAATTCGGATGCAGCCTTTGCATCCGAGGATTCGGATGCAGCCACGTGGGCTGCATCCGAATTTTCGGATGCAAAGAGCCTTGCATCCGAATTTTCGGATGCAAATAGCCTTGCATCCGAATTTTCGGATGCAAGGCTCCTTGCATCGGATAAAATCCGATGCAAAGATATAAATATATCTTTGCATCGGATTTTATCCGATGCATCATTAAAAAAAAATAAAAAAAAAATAAAAAAAATATTAAAGTAATATTGCATCCGATTAAACAGATGCAAAAAATTAAAATTGCTACTGCGCTTCGTTCTCCGCCCAACACACACATACACACACCATTTCACACCGTTGACCACCATTTTAGTGCTTAATTGCAATTTTAGGGCGTAATTGGGATTTTAGGGCCTAATTGTAATATTAGGGCTTAATTGTTTAATTAATTGCAAATTTAGGGCTTAATTTGTAGTTTAACAAAAGGTTAGGGGTATAACTTGTAGTTAACAAAACTTGAGGGTAGATAAAGTAGTTTTTAGAAAGTTATAGTCCCAATTTGAAGTTTAAAATTTTTGTGGTAATTAATTTAGAAGGTTTGGGCTTGTTTGCAAATATGTAGAGTATTTGGTTATTGAACTTTAGAGGTTACTTTGTAATTTAGAAAATATTTGTTGAAGCAAAATTAGGAATTAGATTATTAATTCGAAGTTTTGGAGTTTTTTTTTGGAATATGTTGAAGTTTAAATTTTTTGTGGTGTTGAATGTATTTAATAGAGTATATTTTAGGAATAAGAAGGTTTTGGGCTTGTTTGCAAATATGTAATTTAATGAAGTTTAAGGAAGATTATATTGATATTTTTGTCGGATAATTTAGATGGCAGATAGAGGTCGGGGATCATCTAGGGGTGGAGGAGTTCGTAGGGGGAGGCGTCCGGGGAAGGAACCTGCATCTACTAGTCAGCAGCCACGTAGAGCCCCGATCCACCCGTTTAACCCACTTGATGATGATGATGATGATATACCGGTTCACCCTACGCACTATGACCCGTATGGGTTTATTGCTGGCTTCGAGATAGAGCCTCTTCCACCGATTAGCACTGCCACCACCGAGTCGCCGCATGCCTTAGGTTCCGACATGCCGACATCGTCTGCTGCTTCAGACAGGCCGACATCGGAACGAGGGCCCCCCGATGTAGGACCATCACATTCCCCCGATGACGATGAGCCGAGAAATCTTCGAGGGCAGGGCAGAGGGGCACCTGTACCAAGTGACCGCGATCATAGGCAGTGGATCACATTTTGTCCATATACTGGAGCGTTGAGGGACCAATCGGCCATTAGTGCGTCGATTTCTGCTACTTTGAAGAAGTTGTGTAAGGGCCCGTGGTTTCGATTCAAGGATTTTCCTGAACCTTATACGAAAAGCGCATGGAATGAATTTGAAGTAAGTTTTTTTAATGAAATTATTATTAGATATTAAAAATAGTTAATTAAAATACATATTTTTTTCATTTATTGTTGTTTATTTTTCATATGTTTTTGTTTTTAATTATTTTATATTATATTAAATTCGCAGAGCCAATATCAGTGGGATAAAGCCGACGAGCTTAGAGTTAGGAATGTTTGGAAGACAATTGGCAACAATCGTTATTCCGAATGCTTGAACTCATTGAAGAGAATAATGTTGGCGATAAGGGACAAAGGCGAAGATCGTAATAGACATGATATATGGATTCCAGAAAATCATGAGCAAGATTTCTATGATTACTGGGATGGGCCTGCACACAAGAATAGGAGCGAAAAAGCCAAGATCAACAGGAAGAAGGCGCCATTGAAGAACTGGTTTGGTGGGAGGCATTCGGGCCAAGAAATGGCCGAAAAAGTGGTATATTTTTTTTTGGAATTTGGTTCTTAAAATACATATTAGGATGTGGTATTAAAATTTGTAGTATTAATTTTTTAATTGTTTTGTGAAACAGGCTGAAGATGAGGGTGTTACGATTAAAGAATTGTCGATAGCGAAGATATACAAGCTTGGCCGAGTGAAAGAAACAGAAGATAGCGAAGGAGTTGTAACGGAAGAGTGGGTATCAGATGAAGCTCACCAGGCTTGGGTAAATAATCTATTATTACTATGAATATAATTTAAGAGTTATAAATTCCACAGTTTACTTATTGAATTTTTGGAATATGTCATTTTTTTTTTTTGCAGCTTAAATATTTGCAAGAGCTCCAGAGGAAACATGGGCCAGACAGGAGCAACTGGCCTCCATGGGACTTCGACACCTGGTTCAAGGCTCAACCAATGAAGAAAAATCAGATAAAAACATTTTCTACCACAGCAGTTGGTCCGGTTATGGGGGTACAAACACATTCGCATTTCAGAGGTGATGCCTCTAGTAGTGCTCGTGCTTATGTGGATAGAGAGGCAGCGCACATGGCACGTTATGCAGCGATGAGGGATGAGCAGCGTCGAGCCTATGCGGCGTATCAGTCGGGGCTGAGGCAACAGTACGAGTGGTCGTTACGACAGTGGGAGCACAGCAAGCTACTCACGGATAGTCTGAGAAACATGTCGAGGCAAAACGGACAGGAGCCCCTAGATTTGCCGTACCCGGATAGACCACCGCCACCCGAGGGCCTAGACGATCACACACCATGAGTCGTCTCACGAGCACCCGCCCCATCGTACGACATATCAGCGACCACACCAGGGTCGAGGGGATGCAGCGTACCATGAGATGAGTAGGCCGAGGATTCATGAGCGAGAGGAGGTGCAGTATCAGGAGGTGGGTAGACCGCGGTCTCAGGGTCGAGGGGATGTGCAGTATCAGGAGGTGGGTAGACCGCGGTCTCAGGGTCGAGGGGATGTGCAGTATCAGGAGTTGGGTAGGCCGAGGTCTCAGGGTCGAGGGGATGTGCAGTATCAGGAGTTGGGTAGGCCGAGGTCTCAGGGTCGAGGGGATGCAGCATTACAGCAGCCGACGCAGCAGCAGCTTGATGGGGAGTTTGGCCTTTTGGATCCAGAATCAGTAGCCGACTTGCGGGCGTTTGTAGATCAGTTGACTGATGAGATTCCGCATTCTTGCCCCCAGCCTAGTATCCCACCTCATGCCGATTAGATATTGTAGATCTTATGTGTTATGTTTGTTATTGTAATTTTTATTCCAAGTATGTTATTTTTATTGGGACTGTTGTTATTGTGACTATTGTTATTGGGACTATTGTTCTTCCAAGTATTTTCATTTTAAGTTGTTATTAAATTTAATAATAAAACAAATCATAAAATTAAGACATAGTCGAACAATACAATGAAACCATACATGAGAAGTTCGATATTGAAATACAAGTACATATTAGAACTAAACATAATCTGGGTCGCTACTGTCATTATCTTCGTCCACCTCCTCTCCTCCCTCCTCATCATCCCCCTCCTCGTCATCATCCTCGTCAACCTCATCGTCATCATCATCCTCGCCACTGCTCACTGCCACGGGTTCCTCCTCAATCGTCACTGGTATAGATTGGCCATCCACTGCTAACTCTGTCAAGTTAAATGATGTAAAGTCAACGAACAATCCGGACACAGGAACATTTTCTTCTTGGAATACCGTTTCAGGTACACCTTGAACTCCTGGAGCTTCTGTCTCTTTATTAGTCATAGAACTCATGTCAACCACATGTCTCGCTGGAGTGTGAATCACTACCCACCATCCCCTTCTTTGTCTGTTCTTTTGACATGCATATGGCGTATAGTACACTTGTTGCGCTTGGCTTGCTAGAATAAATGGTTCGATCTCCCCAGACGGGAGACGACGCGTTGGATCAAGCTCGATCAAACGGTATGACGGGTGTACTCGCAAACCACGAGAGCTGGTATCATACCATATGCATTTGAAAAGGAAGATAGATTCCTGGTCTTGGTATTCTAGCTCTAGGACTTCGGTCAAAGTCCCGTAAAAATACGTGTCTTCATGCTCGTCACTGCACCACTTCACGCATACCCCACTGTTCGTCGTCTTTTTTCCCACGGCGTATCCATCTGTGTGAAAACGAAGACCGTTTACAACATAGCCATTTTCCCAACTAATCACCTGATTCTTTGGTCCAAGTGCTAGGTTTAGCAAACGCGGATCATACTCGCGACGATTGGTGAATACCATGTCCTTGAACCATCGTACAAATTGATCGTTCCGTCTTTGATGGATTGCATCATCGACTAACCCAACGCACATCTCCTCATCGAAAACACTGATATAACACAATTTGAAAAATAATTAATGTATTTATTTTAGTACGAGGACTTAATAAATATTTATATATTATTTATCACTAACCGTATCCAGGGTTCAACCTCCGGGCAATTTAAAAAGATATACAACTCGGCAGCCTTGAGCTCGGCGGCGCTTAACCGCCGTTTGCGAGACGCTTGTCCTAGTGGCGAACCGACCTTTCGAAAGACGGATAGTCGTTGAGAATCATTAGGATCAACTCTTGTCTCGTTTCTACCCAGTCGGACCAGACGTGTATCGAAATCATGCTCAAAATAATGATCGCAGAAATTGGTCATCTCGAACGTCAGGTACGCTTCAGCAATAGATCCCTCGATCTTCGCCTTGTTACCGACACTACCCTTCAAATCGAACATACGCCTGAATATATAAACCAAGAATTAGATATGAACAATAGGAGCATCAATGTAAATAACTGTAAATTCAATTGTTGAATACCTCTCGAAGGGATACATCCATCGATAGTGCACCGGTCCTCCCATTTTTGCTTCCCATGGAAGATGAATAGCTAGATGCTCCATGGAGTCAAAAAATGATGGTGGAAATATCAGCTCCAGTTTACACATTGTTTCAACAATTGCAACCTCTAGGCGAGCCATATCAGTTTTGCGAATGGTAGTTGTAAATGTAATTATTCAAAAGTTGCAAAACAACTCAAATTTAACTTTTTCTTCCACCAACGTCTTCTAAACCATAAGTAGGAGTGTTCTTTAAAATATAGTAAAAAACGGAATAACGAAAGACGCAAACAAACATTTCGGGTTGTAAATGTAATTATTCAAAAGTTGGAAAAAAAGTCAAATTTAATTTTTTCTTCCACCAACATCTTTTAAACCATATGTAGAAGTGTTCTTTCAATTATCGTAAAAAATGGAGTAACGAAAGACACAAAGAAACATTTCGGGGTGAACATGTAATTAGTAAAAAGTTGCAAAACAACTCGAAATCCACTTTTTCTTCCACCAACATCTTTTATACCATTAGTAGGAGTGTGCTTTCGAATATCGTAAAAAACGGAGTAACGAAAGATGCAAATAAACAATATAACACTATATGATCTTCAACTCTAAACCCTAAACCCTAAACCCTAAACCCTAAACCCTAAACCCTATATAAGTATAGTCTATCATACTAAAATTGTATTTTCACATGTAGAGAGTGTCAATCAAGTCCTCTCGTCGAATTATTTTTACCATATGCTATGTTATTAAAAATATAAGTGTTCTTCAAAATTTTGTCAAAATCGGAGTATGGAAAGACGTTTAAAAAATATTTGGGGTATAATATCTAATTATGCAAAAGATAGAAAACGACATCAAACCTCATTTTTCTTAACCACTATTTTAATAAAACTTATGAGGCATATGTACATTTCAAATTTGTCAAAAATACGGAACGAACAATGTTTAAAATACTTTTAGGGTCGAAAATGTAAATATAAATTTAATAAGTATGGGTCTTTTTGTAAATAGTAAATGAAGCTGCAGCCATATGCAATATGTATTTGCATGGGAAATTTCCTATGCAATAAATGTTGCATGAGAATATTCCCATGCATTATGTATTTGCATGGGAAATTTCCTATGCAATAGATGTTGCATGGGAAATTTCCCATGCATTATCTTTCGCATGGGAACATTCCCATGCAGTACTCTTTGCATGGGAATTTTCCCATGCAAAACATATCCTTGCATCCGAATTTTCAGATGCTAATTTGCTGCCTTCCCCCTATAAATACCCCAGCAGCTATCGTTCACTTCTCACAATTCTCAATTCTCTCTCTCTCTACTTCTCATTTATCCCCTTTTCTCTTCTTTCTCTCTCTACTTCTTCTTTCTCTAAATTTATAATAAAAATATATATACAATAATTATAAATATTCTTCTTTCTCTAAATTTATAATATAAATATATACATAAATATAAATATATATACAAAAAATATAAGTATATATATACGAAAAATATAAATATATATATGAAAAATATAAATATTGATACAAGTTTTCATAACAAATTTTTATTATTAATACAAGTTTTAAAAACACTTTTTTTTAAAATATTAAGTATACGAAAATTTTAAAGTAACTATGTATAGATATTACTTTAAAATTTAAAAGAATGTACGTAAAATAATTTTTTATATTAATTAAAACAAAAATATTTAATAAGTGGCGGATAAATTTCCGCCACTTTTTTTTAAAAACATTTCGTGTACTTTGCATCCGAAATTTCGGATGCAAAGATTTAATAATCTTTGCATCCGAAATTTCGGATGCAAAACCTTTTAACCTTTTATTTGCATCCGAAATTTCAGATGCAAAGATTTATTAAATCTTTGCATCGGAAATTTCGGATGCAAAACCTTTTTACTGAGCCTCTTATTTTGCATCCGAAATTTCGGATGCAAAGATTTATTAAATCTTTGCATCCGAAATTTCGGATGCAAACCCTTTTTACCGAACCTCCCTGCTGCCGCCACGTTGCACTTCCGCTCTTGGGATATGTATCGAAAATTTCCGATGCAGGCATTTTTTGCATGGGAATTTTTCGATGCAGGTGACTTTGCATCCGAAAATTTCTATGCAGCTCTGCATCCGAAAATTTCTATGCAGTAACCTATTGCATGGGAATTTTCGGATGCAATTCTCTTGCCGGGACACCAATAGCATGGGATTTTTGCATCCGATTTTTTCCATGCAATTGATCAATTGCATGGAAAATCAGACCAATTGCATGGAAATTTTTCCATGCAATTGCTGCGTTTTGTTGTAGTGTTCATTATGAAAGAAACAAATTGTATATAAGTTGTCAAAGATACGTTGCCCCCATAAAAATTTGCTTTATGTTTTGGGTTCATATGATGGCTAAACAATGATTCTCCTTTTATTAACTTCTCCAAAATGTCTTTTTAGTTAAAGCTTCGTATGAACTCAAAATATTTTACTTGCATAATTATTAATGAGATCAAATATTCTATGTCATATTTGTGTAACATTCTCTATGGCACTTATTATATTATGCCACACGTTTTTTAGATCCAAAGAGAATGAGCCTTTGTTTGCCATTTAAAATAGTGAAATGATTGACAAAAGAAAAAGACGGCTGAAAAGTCATATGCGCACTTTTCTAATACACAAAAATTATAAATGTTCCACTTTTCAGAAATACAAATACTATAACTGTGTTGTATATTTTTTTAATATACAAATATTAATTTACTATGTGCAATCTTCTCATATACAAATACTATATTTACTATGTGCAATTTTCTCATATACGAATATTATATTTTTTACGTGCACTTTTCTAATATAAAAAAACAGACATAAAGATGAGACTATGTAAAATATTGAGCTTTCTGGATATTTTATCAGGATTCTGTTAAAATCTTCTGATGATTCAAAACATAAAATCATTGAAAACAAAATTAAATACTTATCGAGTCAAACCTTGCTCTACTCAATGCGTGCCTCTTTCCCCACTCGATGGTCCTCAGGCGCCAAAGATCACAAGTCCTGGATGGTAAGCAATGAACCTCATCACAACACTGTACATTATTTTGTCTTGTATGTATATGCATATATCTGATCAATGCGCGTCTGTTTCTGTCAAATCAGGGAAAAAATTATTTTTGGTCCATTATTGTAGCATAGTTATGATTTTAGTCACATAATGTGGCATTGTATACATTTAGTCCTTTATTGTGACTTTTTGTACAACTTTGGTCCCACGGTCAGTTTTTTGCCCCCTAAGTTATTTTTATTAGCAAAAAACACCCCTTGTATTATTTTTAATTAATAAAAAGCCCTCGTGTGTTATATAATTTCTCAAAATTATATTTTCACCTAAAAAAGCTACAACTAAAATATTTCCTGAGTTACAATGTAAAATTAAAATTTTAAGTCATTATAAATATTTATATTTTAAAAAAAGAAAAAACTCAATTAAAATAAAATAAAATAAAACCTTCTCCCTCCCCCCACCACTAACGCCACCACACAATTTGTTTACTTTTTTTTTTACTTAAATTTATGAAATTTCACTAAAAATAAAAATTATTTTTTTTCATGTAAAAAATCAAATTTATGCTCGCTTATTTTAAGTAGCTCAACTTTTTAATTATTTATTATTCTAATTTACTTGAAGTGCTTAACAGAAAAAGAAATAAAAAAGAAGAAGAAAATAATTGAGAAGTCGAGAAGTCTTCCTCAATCCTCGGTGACAAACAACCTTCTCAGGGGCCACTTCGAAGCTTAATTACCGACAAATAAATCGGTGTCAGTGAACCTTAATTTGGATTTTTATGGATAGGTTGGGAGTGGAAAAAAGAAATATAAAATTTGGTAGTGGTGGTGGTCGTGGAAGGGGAAGAGGGTGGGTGGATCGGAAGGGAGGGATGGAGAAGGTATTCTTTTATTTTGAATTCAATTTATTATAGTTGGGTCTATTTTCTTTTTGACATTTTAACATGGAATAAATATATTTTTTTGTAGTGAAGAAATCTTAAATTGGACCGAGAAATGAACCAAAAAGAAGAAAAATATGCGTAGTGGGGGCTGGGTGGGGAGGGAGAAAGTTTTGTTTTTTTTTTTTAAAAAAAAAATTGAATTATTTTATTATAATTAGGTCTTTCTTCTTTTTGGTTTTTTGACATGAAATAAATAATTTTATTTTAAGTGAAAAACCATAAATTTGATCAAGAATTTTTTTGTAAAAAAATAGAAAAAGAAAACTTGGGTGGTGGCGGGGGTGGTGGGGACTGGGTGGGGAGGGAGAAGGGTTTTTATTTTATTTTTTGATTTATACTTATTTTATTATAATTGGGTATTTTTTATTTTAGATATTTTAAATATAAATATTTATAATAATTAAAATTTATTTAAAAAATATATTATTTTAGGTGTTTTTTTGTTGAAAATATAATTTTAGAAGAATATATAACATACATGGGCTTTTTACTAATTAGAAAACATATATGGGGTGTTTTTGCTAATAAAAATAACTTAAGGGCAAAAAACTAACTGTGGGACCAAAATTGTACAAAAAGCTACATTAAGGGACTAAATGTGGATAATGCCACATTATGCGACTAAAATCGTAACTATGCCACAATAAGGGACTAAAAGTGTTTTTTTCTTAGTAAAATCAGCTTTGCTATCCCTTGCTTTGAGTATGATAGAGGAAATTACGGCGACTATCAAAGGGAAACAAATAATAGTGTTCTTGGATTAAGATGACACCTTATCGCCTGTCGTAAAGGACCCGACCGCGCTTTCATGACTGATGAGGTTCGTAGCTTTTTCATCGCTTTGTTCAAAAAACATTATGTGCTGGACTTGATTACCTTTTTTTTTTTTTACAAATGAATTAAATATGTGTCGTAACTCGTAACTATTTCATTTTTTTTATAGAAGAGAGAAGTTGTAATAAAGGACACTGCAAAGCTTTTCCCCACGGTCATAGTAAGCGAAGATGCCGAGCTAAGGTGTACAATTTTGTAAGATTGTCCAAACTTTATTATCCCGGTATTCATGGTATGGACATCAAGGTTCCAGCAAAAATACATAAAAATTGGGGTGAGTACTAATGTCAAATAACTCAACATTTCTATTTCTAATACTATGTAATAGCAAATTAGCAACAGCTACATGTTTTTTCTGCATAAGTTCTCATGCATTTTATTCAGAAAATGCAATAGCCATGCTCAAGCTTTATTTCGAAATTACCATCTTTTTGTTTGTCATAGCTATTGTTGTTCCAAGTTTAAATAAGTATAAGCTAGTTGTAACTTGCACATTGACATTTATATTCAGCAAAAAAAAAAAAAAAATCAAGACTGAACTAGGCAAATAAAAAAACGTATGAAATATGAATGCAGGTAAAGTAACTAGAAATAGAGATGAAGTTTGTAAGAAATACAAAGGAAGAGGAGACAGAAGAAACTAGCACAGTGTTTTGTGCCTTAGAGAAAACTAATTGGTTTGTGTGGAGAAGAGAGAACTTGGAGTGTGGGTGAAAAGAGAGAAGGGTAGTGGTCAAAGTAACTTCACATGACATATCATGAAAAAAAATAAGTATTGCAACTTACTAATTTGCTTAGATTATTTTGAATGACAAATAAAATCTTATTCTTTTTGAACCCATTAAACATGTTACGTAATATTGTAATTTGTAAGTGTCATAAAGAATGCCAAAATGTATGATATTTTTATGAGGTAGGCTTTGAATAGAATCTCGATAAGCAGCGCAATTGTTTGCTTTTTTGCTAGTTAAACAAAAATTTAATGGATCTTGCGTGTAAAATTCATGTACATGTTTGATACGTAGTTAGAGCAATGAGTCTAGAAATTTCTATGGAAAAATCTTGTATTATCTAATCAATCATCAACCTGTTTGACTTAAGGCAAAGGAAATTATATTAAATGTGATTTGATACACCGCAAGAAACAATGCAAAGGGCATCTAACTTTTTAATTAAGACAATACATTGGCTACTCCTTATTTCTTCCCTCCTTTTAGGAGAGTTGTTTAAGTGAAATATTTTGCATGTCAACTCCACTATTGCTTATAGGCAGCAAAAGAAGAATCTACATAATTAGAAAAATCTAATCCTTCATGTTTAGTTTTTTAACTAAAGTTTGAGTATATGCTGTTGCCACTAGCAGTCCTCTAATCTAATTCTTTTTTCTAGCTGCTTCTTACCTAAATATGTTGTTTAAGCTTTAGGTTAATTTCTCTGGCTCTCACAGTATCAAATTCGACAATAGTATATATTATGTATATATTATATTTACATGTGGCTACTATAACTATTCGATTTGTTTCACTAGGTGTATACCAAGCAATCTCTATTATTTTATTTTATCTATATCTTTTTGTGCATTTGGTTCCTGTCTGCTGTCCGTGCAGTTATCATTAGATTAAGAAAATTATAATTCTAGGTTTAATATTTTATAGCCACTACCTTACTTTTGTCGGGCGTGTAATCTGACGCAAGGATTAATTCTGGGCTCACTCTCTAATATTTTTTGTACAAGTGTTTCGGAAGAACTAACTATTTCAAATAACTCTTTAAGAAGGTAGAAAAAAAATACATATTTGAAATATAATTGTATACGTGTAAGTTGACAAACGGGTTTATCAAGTTGAGTTCATAAAGATTTAATTTATTATAAAGCTTTTTCTAAAACAGCGCCTAACCCTAAATAAAGTTTTATGATTAGCATGAACTTGATATTTTTATAAATTTTTGGGTATTTTGCGGATTGAAGGGGGGAAAATCTCATATTAAATATAGTGTATTATATTGGCTCCTACCAAAAATATTAATTGAATTAATATCTCACATGACAAGTCATTTTATACTTTATTTTTTGAAAAAACTAAAAACATTGGCACGTGGTCCCAACATAATTAAGAATTTATTTTAATTGATATGTGAAAAAAATGACTTAAATAAGTAAAGCTTAAATATATAAGGATAAGTAATTTATATATAAAGTTTCAAACTGTGAGAAACTAAATTCCCCAATCACCACAATTATTGTAGTGAATGATTCTACTTAAATCGTATGGTTAGATTAGAAATTTATTAATAAAATATTGTGTCAACGCTAAAGTAATAAGGTTAAAGTTGAAAATTAAAAGTTTAATTTCTCAGTTTGCCTTTCTTTATTTTAAAAAATGCGAGCATCTCGGGATCAGAAAGCTTTGATGTGATATTATTTGTGCATGTTAATTAGTTTACACATAAAAAATTTAAAAAATAGAAGAAAAGAAAAACATAAATAGGGGAGAAATAAAATACATAGAGTCGATTGACGGCGGGGAGTAGTTATTCTCTAAAACGGAATTAAGTGGGAAATTACCGTATACATTACATGTATACTTTCTCCGTGCAATTGTGACTCTTCATTTTATTCCAAAGGAACAAAACTATAAAAGAACACTTTGTTCTTTACCTATTATTGGTAAGATTGAGACATTATAGCTAAAAGCACACCTTTTAATCACTTCCTTTTTTAGATTCTTGCGTTGTTAACTTTATACAGTAGTTTAATGATCATCTTTTGTGTTGATGGCACAATTCTACTAATAGGAGGGTGGAATCTGCTTCCTTCTTAGTCGTCGTCTAAGGTCG
Source organism: Linaria vulgaris (assembly GCA_948329865.1). Lineage (NCBI taxonomy): Eukaryota > Viridiplantae > Streptophyta > Magnoliopsida > Lamiales > Plantaginaceae > Linaria > Linaria vulgaris. The sequence continues at coordinate 101,658,730 of OX415254.1, read as the reverse complement.
TGATCACTTTTTTTTGTTATTGATAATGTTGTACCATATAGGGGTGAGTTGGGCCGGGAATCCGCGGTGGTGGGATCCTGGCCCACGGAATTCGGCGGGATCGGGAGCTCACCGAAGTCTCCCGATTCGCCCCGCAAGTATGGAACTCCCGCCATTGCGGGACTCCCGCGGGAGTTGGGATCCCATTTGGGATCCCGAAAATTTCAGGGGGTATTTTGCAGTACAATATTACCTTACCCACCTCCATCTGTCACTCCCCTTTTCCATTAACCAAATCCTCAATAATTTTTTCTCAAATTATATATCTACAGAGAAACCAAATTCCCACAATTAACTAAGTCTCATAAAAAAGAAAAAAGAAGAAAAAGACAGAGTGTGATTTCTTTCTCACATAATTAATTGTTTTTGGATCCATTTTGCAGTGATATTAATATTAGTAGTATCCCCTATTACAATAATATCCTCAAAATAGATACCTAGATTGGAGTGGCAATGCGGCGAAGCGGTGAACTATCGGAGATGAGGAGTGGTGCGGCGGTGTCGGTGTCGGATTACGAGTGTCTGTTTTGGCGGTGGCCGCGGTCGTGCGTTTGAGAGGAGAGAGTGTTTAATTTTTTTTTTTAGAGGTGTGTGTGTTTTTAGAGGTTGTGGTGGGTTAGAGTGAAGTTGAGGGTGGTGGAGAGTGGCACTGCGGTGGCGGTGGATGGTGCAGTGCAGAGCTCTGTTTCTCTCTGCTTTTTCTTTAATATTTATTTATGAAAAAAGGTGCGTTTCATTAAACCTAAGGAAATTGGAATGGCTCCCTGGAAAAATCAGGAGCTCGGGTCGGATCGGATTCCGACCCTAGCTCCCGACTCCAACCCGCGGGATCAGCTGCGGGAGTAAATTCCTGCAGCTGCGGGTCAGAGTGATGGTCGGATTTTTCCCGCCCGGGAAAAATTCGATCGGGTCGGGTCGGATCGCGGGAATTCGACCCGGCCCTCTCACCCCTAGTTCCATATACTTGTGCGGGCTTCTAATAACAACAACCCACGACAGCATGGGTTGAACAAATCAAGCTATGTGCCATATGCCGTTGGAAAGACACATGTGGTATAAGAAGGCACAACGTGGTCCATCTCCTCATGCCAGACGGAAGAATCATGACGGTGGAATAAGAAGGCCCAACATGGTCCAACCCTTATGCACGACACCGACACAATAACGGTGAGATAAGAGGCCTAAGGTGATCCGATCTCTCAGGTATAACACAAATACCCTAAAGGCAATAATAAATGCCCAAAATGCTCATACTTCTCATATCAAACGCAATCGTTATAATGGATATGCTCAATGACATCAAAAATCGCTATAAAACATAAAATAACTGTGAAATCAACAGCAAGCAAAAGAACGAGAAAACATGCCTTGAAATGTGTTAACCGTATAAAATAAATACGAGATTAAAGAAAATATTAGTCCTAAATAAGAAGGATTAATAAATGGACAATACTATTGTCACGAGTACTTCCGATGAGTTGTACCCACTCCCTACGAGGAGGCCCATCGGGTGTGACCAATACCGCTCGGTTACTAACCCAAAGCGGTACGAGTGGCCATCCGACGAGGGCACCTAGCGTCCCTCGGAAAGTCACGATGAATCAAGACCAGATATCAAGGCGACATCGGATAAAAAGCAAACCTGGATGGATCCGCCTGATTCAGATATCCTCAAGACGCCGAGCAGGGCCCCAACAGACTTCCGAGTCCCAGAACCTTGACAAGAACACTTCCTTGCTATGCACCCCTAACACAAATGCCCTCGGAGCAATACCCCAGACGGCCAACTCAAAGAATGAAACCGCACATTGATGCAAGAACCAAAGAACAACACTTTTCGGGCACTTGGAAAGAGAAAAGCCTATCCACGAAGGCTAAAAAACCCCTCGGAGTTCAACTCACGGATGAACACCCCCTCGGAGAAAATGTCCAGAATCACTTACTTCGGGATACCTCCCTATCGGAGCAGCATTATCACTAAGAGGACACCCAAACTTGGCCCTCAAGTCAATACTAGAAGCAATAAACCCTCGGAGACAAAGAAGGCAGCCTACCACCTATCGGAAAGAAGGCGAAAGCCCTCGGAAGAAGATAAAATAGTACAGTCAGCACTTAGTAAATCAAGATAGACATTATCTTATTGATTGGTATACATTATAACACGTGTATTCATCCTAAAACATGTCAACATGCATAGAGACACCTGTCCCTAAAAATATTTATATAAAGGGAGGTGATCAATTAAAGAAAGACAACTAAAAAAGGAGAAAATACCATACAAAGGAGTGGATCATAGTGAATAAATGAAGGAATGTTCTTGTTATTTTGTCTCTTTTAATAGCATTTAACTTTTTGAACCACGGGTAAGGGCGTTCCAACCCAAACAAATAATTCAGTTAATTAGGTCATAATTCCAAACCTGTTAACAAAATGGCGTCGTCTGTGAGAACGCCATAAGATCTGCCTTTGAGAGCGTTCAAGAGCAATGCTTATTATGGAGAATTTATTCCACAGCAAAAGCCGTCCTAGCCAATCTCAAAATTCGGAAGAAACTCTGTCCAACCGCCAATCCGAGGAAAGGGATTTTATCAACATCCCTCGCTCCGTCTTTGAAAGGTTCATGGAGACCAGGGCCCGGAGGACCCCGCCCGGAGACGTGAACCCTCACGACCTATCCCCACGATCCCTCCGTCACCAAAATCCCCGTGCCGGAGAAGATCGGACTCGGACCAGATTGAGCCCCGCCTCTAATCCCTGGCGCCATGGACCCCCGCAGAATACCCGGATGCACTACGACCACCAGGAAATGCGCCGGATCGGCCAACAGGAAAGGGGACTGGCTCCCCCGGACCGTCCTACGTCACTCCCCTCTCCAGGTGATGATCGTACTATATGGGAAATTCTTGATGGTCTTAGGAAGGAGATGGGTGATATTAAAAAGACGATGGGCCCTAAGGAGGACCCTACCTTTAAAACCTCATATTTTATCCCCGAAATAGCCTTAGCCTCTATTCCCGCGGGGATGCGGCCCGTAAATGGTCCCCTGTACATCGGAGATGCGGATGGAAAAGATCCACAGGATCATATACATCAATACCTAGTCGGAATGGATCTCAATTCCGCCCCGGACCATGTGCTTTGTCGTGTGTTCCCTGTGACCCTCGGAGGACGGGCACAATCGTGGTTTACCCACCTTGCGCCCGGCTCCATCAACAGTTTTGATCGACTGACCCACTTATTCGTGAGGCAGTTTGCTTGCAACCGGCGGTACCCTAAATCCGCCACACATCTCTTCACCGTTAAACAAAAGAAGAATGAACCCCTGCGAGGATATATAAAATGCTTTACAGATGAAGCACTGGATGTCTCGAACGTTAGTACCACCATCTTGGCGGATATACTCACACAAGGGCTCCGGGCAGGCGAATTCTTCCGCTACCTCACGGGAAATCATATCACGGATATGAACGAACTTATGTATCAAGCGGAGACTTATATTCTAATGGAGGAAGCAGAAGGCGCGAAAAGACGCTTGGAGGGCGATGACAATGAACATCACGAGCGCGTTGAACGGGAGGTAAAGGCCAAGGAAAAAAGCTGGGAAGGGAAACCAGCCCAGCGTAAAGACGAGAGTGGCCCGATCAAGAAATTCCTCAAGCCGGTACCCTTGCCCCTGATGACCATTGCCCCCGTAGAGGTACTCAATGTGATGCGAGGAAACACCGAGTTGCGATGGCCAAGGGAAGTCTGGTTCCCTGATAGAGACAAGAACACGTGTAAGTATTGTAAGTACCATAAAACTTTCGGGCATACTACCGAGGAGTGTACCACACTGCGAAGGGAGGTACTCCGCCTCTTGGAAGCCGGGTACCTAAAGAACTATCTCAAGGTGAACAACCCGGAGAACCCCCCTCAGTATACCTATAAGAGATCTCGAAAGGAAGAAGAAGAAGAAGAAGAAGATCAGGCGACTCCTAATCGGAGGTCGCGAGAGAGAACGACGGGGCAGCGGAACCCACCCCCTCCCCAGAAACATATGAAGACAACACCCCCTCGGGGCGTACTATCAATATGATAGAAGGAGGAGATCTCTCCGTTATACCACAAGGTAAAAAGAAGCAGTATTTGAAAGAAGCTAGGCGGGCGGAACAAGGGCTATTCATAGGATCCATTCAGAGTACAAAGCTTCCTAGCATCACCTTTGGGCCCGAAGATTTAAAAGGGGTGATTTATCCCCACGAAGACCCCCTGGTGATAGAAGCCGTTATTTATGGGATTGACATCCAGAGAATCCTTGTGGATACTGGTAGCTCCGTGGACGTCTTATTTCTTCCCACCTATCTGGCCATGGGATTAAAGAAAGAACGGCTAGAAGTAGCCGAAGTTCCGTTAATAGGTTTCTTGGGAGAAGCCTCCAAAACCCTCGGAACCGTGACACTTCTGATGTCGTGGGGAGAAGGGGCCCTTCGAAGAACGGAACCCATAAAATTTTGGGTGGTAGAAGCTTCGTCAAGAACTTATAACGCAATCTTTGGGCGGCCCTCCATTCGGGCCTTCGAAGCGATCCCTTCAACTCTCCATCTCAAGGTAAAATTCCCAACCTTTTCAGGTATCGGAAAAGTCCGAGGAAACCAGGCAAAGGCCCGGGAGTGCCGCATGAATTCCCTCCCTCCCGAAGAGGACGAACATATCCTCAGAAGCAACAAAAAGCGAAAAGCAGAGGAAGTACGAGTACAACCTGTAGAAGAGCTAAAATTGGTGGAACTTGTAGAAGGGAGCCCGGAGAGGTCGGTCAAAGTAGGCATCAAAATGGAACCTGAAGTGGAAGCCCAACTGATCTCCATCCTGAAAGAGTTCCACCACATTTTCGCATGGGAAGGCGGACTGCCAGGGCAAATCAGCATTAAGGTATGTCAACATTTCCTTAATGTGAAGCCCGGGGCCAAACCGGTCCAACAGAAGAAGAGGAAAATGGGCCCGGAGCGCAATAAAATCATCCGGTCGGAGATTCAACGACTCCTCAGCCTAAGGCAAATCAGAGAAGTCATCTACCCCGAGTGGCTAGCCAACGTAGTCCTAGTCCCAAAGCACGGGGGTAAGTGGCGAATGTGCGTAGATTTCAGGAACCTTAATGATGCATGCCCAAAGGACTGTTATCCCCTCTCGAGTATTGACCAACTGGCAGACTCAACGGCGGGCTGCGCACTCTTGTCCACCCTAGACGGAAACCAAGGATATAACCAAATCCCGATGGCCGTTGTAGATCAGGACAAGACTAGTTTTATCATTGATGCGGGCACCTTTTGCTATTTGGTGATGCCCTTCGGACTCAAGAATGTAGGGGCCACCTATCAGCGATTGGTAAGCTTAATGTTTGCAGGACTCATCGGGAACACGGTGGAAATCTACGTGGATGATACGGTTGTCAAAAGCCTCTCCGCCAAGGACCACCCCGAGGACCTACGAAAGGCGTTAGACATCATGAACCACTTCGGACTGAAAGTTAACCCTAAGAAATGCTCATTTGGAATCAGAGGAGGCAAGTTCTTAGGATACATGGTTACAGAGAAAGGGATAGAAGTCAACCCCGAGAAGGCCGAAGCCATCCTAGGGTTACCTACCCCGAAGACAGTTAAAGATGTGCAAAAGCTAGCCGGTCGGATGGCCTCCCTGAGCCGCTTCGTCTCCAAATCGGCCGAAAAAGGACTTCCATTCTTCAAGGTGTTACGTAACATCAAGGAGTTCCAGTGGACCCCGCAATGCGAGGAAGCTCTCCAACAATTGAAGGCTTATATGATGAAACCGCCCTTACTAGTGAAACCGGCACCACAAGAAGAACTCTTTGTGTACTTATCGGTCGGAGAAGAGGTTGTAAGTGCGGTACTAGTCAAGGATCAAGATAAGGAACACCACCCCGTATACTATGTGAGTAAGACTCTCCTCGGGGCCGAAACCAGGTATACCCAAACTGAAAAACTTGTTCTAACCTTAATTACCACAGCCCGGAAGCTTCGCCCGTATTTCCTCTCCCACCCCATAACTTTGCTAACTAAGCACCCGTTACGAGCAATTCTTAATAAGCCCGAGACCTCTAGAAGATTGATAAAGTGGGCCGTAGAGCTCACCAAATATGACATCTCTTATGCCCCAAGACCCTCCGTCAAAGCACAAGTCTTAGCGGATTTTGTAACTGAACTAACGGGCATTGGATCCGAAGATAAGACACCCCTATGGCACATCTATGTGGACGGCTCCTCTGTGAGCACACATGGGGGGGGGGGATAGTTCTAGCAAACCAAGAAGTAGAAGAAGAGATACTTCACTTTGCGGTCAGAATTGACTACCCTTTGTCAAATAACGAAGTCGAATATGAGTCTTTACTCATAGGGATGAGACTCACCCGAGAAGGCGGCCTGAGAAAAGTACTCATCCACAGCGACTCGCAACTAATTGTGCAACAAGTTAATGGCTCATACGAAGCCAAGGAAGGAAGGATGCAAGCATGCCTCCAAGCGGTTCACCGCAGACGGGAATGGTTTGACGAGTGCAAAATAGTTCAAATCCCACGAAAGGAGAATCAAGAGGCGGACACCTTGTCCAAGATGGCCACTCAAATGGCCGCCATCCACACCCGGAAAATCACCCTGCTCCAAGTTACCGAGTCCGAGAAGGCCGAGGGCCATGAAGTGAATGCCACTACAGACCCCCCGTCCAGTTGGGTGACCCCAATCAAAACCTATTTGCAAGACCCGGAAGGATACTCCGCGGATAAAGCCGTACAACGGCTTATGTCCAAAAGAACTATCAGGTATTTCCTTAAAAACGGGATATTATTCCACATGACATACTCGTGCCCTCATGCCCGATGCCTAAATGAGGGCGAAGCTCAACTGGCCATGGCGGAAACCCACGAAGGAACATGCGGCAGCCACACGGGCGGTGAGAGTATGGCCGAGCGCCTGATTCGCCAAGGCTACTATTGGCCCACGATGGCAAGAGATTGCAAGAGTCATGCCGAAAGGTGCAAACCATACCAAGCTTACGCCCCCCGGGTTCATCAGCCCGCTGCCCCCTGGGAACCGCACCTGTCTCCCTGCCCATTTTCCAAGTGGGGCATAGACATAGTAGGACCCCTTATACCCGACGCCGGTCAAAAGAAGTTCCTCCTCGTAGCAATTGATTACTTCACCAAATGGGTAGAGGTGGAGCCCCTAGCCCGGATAACCGCCGGTGCTGTTATCAACTTTCTTTGGAGGAGCATCCTATGCCGCTTCGGTGTCCCTCGGAACCTGGTAAGTGATAACGGTCTACAATTTACGGATCAAGGGTTAGAAAAGTGGTGTGACTATTGGGAAATCAAACACCGCTTTGCTTCGGTGGGGTACCCCCAAACAAACGGTCAAGTGGAGAGGACCAACCGAACCCTCTTGAAAAATATGAAAGCCCGACTTGACTGGCACAAAGCCAAGTGGGTAGAAGAAATACCTGGCATAATGTGGGCCTACCGGACCACGCAGAGCGCCGCCACGGGCAAAACTCCCTTCAGCTTGGCCTATGGCTGTGAAGCGGTTGTACCCTCTGAAGTCTCTATAGAAAGTTGGCGAGTTAAGGAGTACGAGGAAGTAGCCAACAGTTCTAACTTGGCCCTCGCCCTTGACCTCCTCGAAGAAAAAAGAATGCGGGCCGCGGTTCGGAATGAAGAATACAAGGGTCGAATGTCCCGATACTACAACACGAAGGTGAAACCGAGGGCTTTTCAAGTCGGGGACCTAGTGTTGAAACGAGTCGGAGCCTCCAAGAACGTGGGCAAACTCGAACCACGATGGGAAGGACCATACAAGATAGCAGGGATTGTCGGGCCCACGACTTATCTCCTCGCTAACTCTAAGGGCGCCATCCTCAACCATACCTGGAACGCGTTTAACCTTAGAAAGTAATATGCATAATGTAACGAAACAGCTTTGTACATAAATAAAAGTTGTTTATATATAGATGGTGCCTTTGTGATACAAGGGAGAGAGGGTTGCCCGACAAAATAATGACTCCACATCTAACACAAACCGCATAACCCCACATACTAAAGGTATATCAGACCGTATCCTATACAAAGGCCCTTATACCAATAAAATACTTATACAAACTAAGCACCCTCCATTGGGCGCTTTCCCTCCTTGATCAGATGGCGGCGATCCTCCACGGACATATGACTCGGATATCCGATAGACACAGTCGGCCCCTGCGGAGAAGAAGCCTCTGGGAACACCTGGCGGATATTCAGCTCAGGAATTGCCACACCCGAGGGGAATCCTGGTAAAGCCTCCACTGCGCCCCGGCACAAGTGGTATCCCATACGAACCAAATCGCGCATTTCCTGCGCAAGGGACTCACGAAGGACAGAAGGCCCCGCAACGCCCAAAACTGCCTGGACCCGGGCCACCACTAGCGCAACTTCATGAGCACGAGTTAACTTCAGCACTCATAAGTTCGCTACGTCTCTCTCTCCAGCAACATGCAGCAATTGTTCATCAACGGAGCGAACTTGCTCCCGAAGATCACCCAACCTGTCTTCTAAGCTTGCCACCCTGGCTCTTTCCATCACCAAACGACGCTCCAAGTCCCAGGATTTATCCCGCTCCGCCTGCAAGATAGCGGCATGGACCTCATCGGAAGTCTCCCGATCGGCCCGCAGTTGATCTATCTCCTCTCGGGCCTCCAGCAAACCTTGCTCCAGTTCATCCCTGCGGCGGGATACCAACTTTGTATCAGAGGATGATTCGCCCCTAGATCCGATGGCATTTAACACCATGTAGATCTGCGGAAAATAAATGCATAACTACGAAGAGCCTATAAAGGTTAGTATTACAAAAGTAAGAATATATTATTACCTCGCATAAATCTTTGCAGGCTAAGTCCTGAAGGCCCGACAAGGGCAGCGACTTCATAAGCTCGCAATCCGTGGCGTTTAATAGACCGCTCAAATAGTTGCGGCAAAAGCTGACCGTCCCCAGGACGGAGGGGGACAAAACACCACTTCCGAGTAGCTCTGTCCCCGTAACGGGAGGATTTCCTTCGAGGGGCGGCACCGGAACACGGTCGGGACCCCCTCCGGGCGGCACAGAAGCTCCCCCAACCGGATACAAAGGATCCTCCTCAACAACGTATACAATCCTCTTGTCTACCCGAGAAGAAGAATACGGCACCAACGGAGGCAACGAAATATCCGCCTGCGCAAGAGCAGCTATCGGATCATACTCCGGAGCCATAGAACTCACTGGGGGGCTGCCACGGGTGAACCCCCCGTCCCTGAAGGACCGGCCAACACATCAAAGCTAAGACGCTCGGATGATTCATCGTCTGAAGCGTCATACCCACTGTCCATTGCCTCTCCTAAGAAAGCCTTATCAAAAGGCTCAACGGCAAAAGCCCCCATCTCAGCCCCTGCCAAAAGTAAAAAGTAATATGAATATGAGGGCATCCAAGCGTGACATGAGGGGAGTGCAAAAGAGAAGAAACTAACGAAAGAAGAAATTGCTATGGAGAGGCTGTTGCGGAAGATTGAAAGTCTCTGCCCCCTCTTGCAAGCCTGCCATAATTAATGTCTCTAGAAACTCCAACAGACTGCTGATATCATACACCCCCGAAAACAACCCGCTATCGGACAAGGTGTCCCACTCTCTCCTCATAATCGCTTCGTTAGGGGTAATATAACCCAGCCCCCACTGAAGTGGTACCCCCCATAACTTGGCTGATAGGCCCCTCGGACGGACAAAGAAGAACTCCATTTTCCAATCCGTTCTATTATTACGTGAATTGGATACATCCAGAAAGGCCTTCCTCTTGCCCCGATGGGCCAAGCTGACGAAAGGGAGACTACCCGAGCAAGGGCGAAGGTTGAATATGGCCCCCACCCGATGAGGAGACAATGGCAACCTTAGCAACTCGGAACACAAAATATACCCCACCAGATAACGGTAGGAGTTCGGAGTCAACTGACTCGGGCACATTTGCCAATACTGAAACAAAGTTTGAAGGAAAGGGTGAAAAAACACCTGCAACCCGTACCGCATTTGCTTCCGGTACACGGTAAGATAACCCGATGGAGGGTCATAAGCCCTTTGCTCGGGGTGCGGTATTACTATATCATATTTGTCAATACCCAGGTTATATTTAGCAAAGAGCGTCATAACGGAGGCACCATATTCGTTCCCAACGGCAGTACCAACACGCCTTTGTCCCACCATCCGTTCGGGTTCCAATGCGAGTCTGTTATACACTGACGACTCATCCACCAACTGATAAGGATCACGACTCGTGAACACACTGCGGATATGGTTAATGCGGTAGAGATTATCCTCCGAGGACATAGGTATGGCCCTCGCAGAATTACCTCTCCCACCTCTCACCCTGCGCTCACTATGCCTACTCCCTTGAACCGAATTCTCTGAAGCCGTACGGTGCACTCCTAACAATAAAGAGGAATTCCGAGCGGAATGACGGGATGAGGAAGAGTCATCATGGTTGAAAAACGGAGGCATCATCTTGATAAGATAAGTAATTTACCTACTTTACTTGATTTCGAAGAGAAACTTAGCTTTTCAAAAGAAAATATGATGAGTCTTTAACGGTAAAAATTTTAAGTAATTTTGAAAGAATTACTGAACAACTACTTATACTTTTGCAAAAAGTAAAAAATATAGAAATCTTGAGCTGTCTAAACTAGTTAATGAGTGGATACACGTGTCCAATAATTTTCTTACTTAAGAAAATAGGGCGACATGCCAAGCGACACCTCCTACTTAATTTTTAACCTAGTCAGCAAGATTTTATTATTATTTATCCTAAAGCAATAAATATAATTATCAAGTAATGATACTTACTAAAATGTACTATTGCTTAAAAAGAGCTTGTTCATTAAAAAGATCCGAGAAGTCCTCGGAAAAGCTTACATGGTGGAATGTTAAAAATTCAGAAATAGACAATACATAAAAGAAAAACAAAAGAAAATCCTATTTTAAACCCCCGTACTCGGAGGAGGCGGGGGCGGAGTAATGAAGGACTCCTCGGGAAGACTGGCAGGAAGACTCGGAGACAAAGCCCCACCAGAACTACTAGCACCAGGAGCGAATGCGGTCGGAGGTGCAGGAGAAGCCCTTGGCGTCATCGCACCATCAAACATCTCCAGAATATCCGCAAGGTAGCCCTCTTCGGGAAATCGGCCGTCGGGGGAGGGACAGTCGTAGTGGGAGTCACAGTCACTGCCTCCGTCATCACCGCCTCAGGAACCTCTGTGGCGGCCGAAGAACCCTCCCCACTGAGCAAGGTGCCCAACACCTCCTTCTTCACCTCCAAGTCCTTCAACAAGTCAGCAGGACTCTTGAAAATCCCCTCGGAACCCTCCGATGGCTCCTCCGGGTGCGATTGGAGCAGTTGAGCAAACAAATCATCACCCGGAAACATAGGGGCCTTCCCCTTGTTGAGTACCGCTATAAAAACAAGGTATATAATTAAATAACTTTGCGGGACAAATTCGAACATGATAGCATAGATAGAATCCTAGAACAAAGTAAATAGAGGAGAGAAGGTAACTTACGAGGGGAAGATGGGGAAGGATCCCGGGAAGAGATGAGCACGACCTCCGGCCCAGGAGACAAGGGCTCTTCTTCTTCCGCCCGTGGAGATGGCGCCCCCTTGGAGCTCCTCGGAGAACTGCCAGTATTAGACTCGGGAGCTGGCACCACGACCAAAGTAGACATAGGGTCCACTTGTCGCAGTGGAACGGCCTCCAGACACATCCCCTCAGCGTCCACGAAGGGGCGCGGGATGTCCTCGTGAACTTCTTCAGCCTCCGGGTCCACCTCTGCCCTCCCCGGAGCCTGCACTTCCCCTTCCTCGTGATCTCCCCCCTCGGAAGCTTCACTGTGCCCACTCGGAGCCGCTTCTTCAGAACCCGGCATTAAGTAATATCTCGCCATAACCTCCTCTGCACCACACAAAGAGAAGTAAGTACAGACAACGAAATACGAAAAAGAAACTACTCGGAGGAAATAAATACGAAAAAGAGAGCATGAGAATAAAAAATGGAAACTTACTGAAAGCTGGCAAGAGCAGGGCCGAGACAAAAAATGGTTTCTTCACCTTGTCGTCAGTAAACCCTACGTGGTGAAGCCCGGATTCATCAAACAACTTCGGAAAATCCTCCGACTCCATTAACAGCTGCTGCGCAATTATCGGGGAGAGCACCGTATCTTCATCTATGGTGCGAATTGGAGTCACACCCTCCGCCCATATGAAGGGCACGTCCCACTTCCCTCGGACAGGCTTCACATAGAAGAACTTGTCCTTCCAAACGCTATGAGAGCTAATTGTCGCGCCTAGAATCCTCTTCGTGGAATTCCCCGAGTTGTCCCGATGGCGGACATGATAAAAGGGGTATCCCCCGGGCGACACCACCACATCAAAGATCGAGAGAAAATGATCCACTCCGCACTCATACCCCTTGACGAGGCACCAAAACACGTAAATGCAGAGAGCCGCGAATCCGTTGGGCACCAATTGACTCGGACAGATGCCACAAGCCTTGAAAACCTCACAAAAGAAGGGTGGCATAAATGAGCGCCACCCGTAATTCACCTGCGCGAAGTACACCGTAAGCATACCCGCGGGAGGATGACAAGCACTCTGATCCTCAGTGGGAATGTGAACAATCACATTCTTCATAGTTGTCCCCGTGGCCTTAAACAAATCCATGACCTGCTCGTTGGTAACAACGGACCGAATCTTCTCGATTTTAGAGAGATCGCGAACAAGGGGCTTCTTCGATTTTGAAACCCTAGCCTTCTTAGCGGAGGCGGCGTCGCTCCCCTCAGCGACGGCAACCTTCCTTTTACGAGTAGCAGCAGCAGGCCCCATGAGGGGAGCAGTAGCCACAAAAGCGGCGGAAACATCAGCGGAGGAAGTGTTTACTGAGGAAGCCATTTTCTTTTTTTTGGGCAAGAAGAATATTTTGCAAATTGATAAAGAAAAAGGAAAGAGCGCGAGAAAGAAAGTTGAGAGAGTTGAGAAAATTTGAAGGTTGAAAGATAAAGTGACGGAATGAGTACGGGCGGGCCTTATTTATAGGAATAACAGTTAAAATGTGTCACAAAATTCGCGCCCCACATCGCCACTCAAAAGACGCGTGTCCTCCACACGTCCCAACCGTTGAAAATCCTCAACGGTCGAATATCATCAATGATCTAACGGCTAAAAAGAAACCGTCTGGCCTTCAATGCTCCAAACCATTACTCCTCCACTAAGCGACACCATAACTGCTCATCGAAACCGCCACCAAGCCGCTATGCCCCAAGGGCAATCAGGTAATTATCCTTGCAAAATTTTAACATGCACTCGTATACATTGTATTCCCCTCGGAGACATGAAAAAAGGTATAAAACCCCTCGGAAAAAGGAAAAATAATCCTATCCCTTCGGAAAAATCTTGAAAAAGAAAAAGCAACACTCAAGGCTTTTTATCCCCTCGGGAAAATCAAAAAATAGTGGAAAAAGCTTTGCCCCCTCGTAAAATGGCCACAAAAAAGGAGCAAAGAAGAAAAAACGCAAAACTTCTCAGCTTACAAAAACCTCAAGATTAAAAAATCCCTCGCCTCTACGATGGCGATCGAAATTTGGAGGGCCTAGTGTTAACCGTATAAAATAAATACGAGATTAAAGAAACTATTAGTCCTAAATAAGAAAGATTAATAAATGGACAATACTATTGTCACGAGTACTTCCGATGAATTGTACCCACTCCCAACGAGGAGGCCCATCGGGTGTGACCAATACCGCTCGGTTACTAACCCAAAGCGGTACGTGTGGCCATCTGACGAGGGCACCTAGCGTCCCTCAGAAAGTCACGATGAATCAAGACCAGATATCAAGGCGGCATCGGATAAAAAGCAAACCCGGATGGATCCGCCTGATTCAGATATCCATCAAGACGCCGAGCAGGGCCCCAACAGACTCCCGAGTCCCAGAACCTTGACAAGAACACTTCCTTGCTATGCACCCCTAACACAAATGCCCTCGGAGCAATACCCCAGACGGCCAACTCAAAGAATGAAACCGCACATTGATGCAAGAACCAAAGAACAACACTTTCCGGGCACTTGGAAAGAGAAAAGCCTATCCACGAAGGCTAAAAATTCCCTCGGAGTTCAACTCACGAATGAACACCCCCTCGAAGAAAATGTCCAGAATCACTTACTTCGGGATACCTCTCTATCGGAGCAGCATTATCACTAAGAGGACACCCAAACTTGGCCCTCAAGTCAATACTAGAAGCAATAAGCCCTCGGAGACAAAGAAGGCAGCCTACCACCTATCGGAAAGAAGGCGAAAGCCCTCGGAAGAAGATAAAATAGTACATTCAGCACTTAGTAGATCAAGATAGACATTATCTTATTGATTGGTATACATTATAACACGTGTATTCATCCTAAAACATGTCAACATGCATAGAGACACGTGTCCCTAAAAATTTCTATATAAAGGGAGGTGATCAATTAAAGAAAGACAACTAAAAAAGGAGAAAATACCATACAAAGGAGTGGATCATAGTGAATAAAGGAAGGAATGTTCTTGTTATTTTGTCTCTTTTAATAGCATTTAACTTTTTGAACCACAGGCAAGGGCGTTCCAATCCAAACAAATAATTCAGTTAATTAGGTCATAATTCCAAACATGTTAACAAAATGTATTAGAAAGAAAAAGTTATGCGAGTAAAACGTAAATCAAAGATTATGATATCAAGCCGCAGGATCGGTTCCTATCAAAAACCACTGCTGAAGAGTTATAAAGATTCTATACAAAACAAAAAGGCTTAATATCGTCAAAATAATGTAACCTAATTACTGCTAATCACTCGAAGACTGGGGGGGACTCCTGACGAATGGTCACACCCACCAAACGAGCGAAATTGGCACAATTTCCATGAATCTGATTCTCTGCGGTATGTCAAACGTATCCAGAGTGGCACCAAGAACGTCCACACAAAGTGGCACGATGCAAACCTACCCGAAACGGTACGAAGCAAACTTGTCCAAAGCAACACCAAAAGCATCAGCCCGACAAGATAAACGTAAACCTAAAATCACAAAAATGA
The DNA here is from genome assembly GCA_948329865.1 of Linaria vulgaris. Classification (NCBI taxonomy): domain Eukaryota; kingdom Viridiplantae; phylum Streptophyta; class Magnoliopsida; order Lamiales; family Plantaginaceae; genus Linaria; species Linaria vulgaris. Next base: position 101,643,550 of record OX415254.1, on the reverse strand, counting down.
AATAATGGCCCGAAGTGGTCAGATGAATAAATGGAATATATAAAAAATGGACATCAGCCCATCATGGTCAGAAACAAATTAAACATCACAAATGGTAGACATCCGCTCATAGAAGCATGATGTAAACAACATATCCATATGCCTGAAAGGCTGGATATGGCAATAGACTTCACGTGGCAAATCAGTTACATCTGTCCAGCATGGAACGATGTTTGTCTGCCCCGATGAGTGCATATTTAAACTAATATAGAACGCTTATCACCTCAAGAATTACGAATACCCAGATGCCAAATTAACCGTCATCATCGACGAGTAATAACATGTAAAAGCACAAAGTGCGAGAAACAAAACGTGAGCGGTCATCAAATACGATTACAACAAAGTATCCGAACAAAGGCGACACAATATCCAATTAGACAAAGATCTCTACCAAGCATAAACTGCGAGATCAATGCACACTAGATCGTTTTAGATCCATCACTTATATATCATTTCTATCATAGTCGAAGGTCTCCATTGAGACGATCTCTCGCTCGATCGAGGTGCTTAGCAACATAACCTACGTGTTATCTAAGTTGTCTATTTCTCAAAGAAAACAACGATTAATTCAAAAGATAACTGTAAAACCGTATTGGGAGAATAAACGTCGCACCTTCACACGATCCAACAACGCTAATGCAGCAACTGGGACGCACCAATCAAAAATATCAAAAACCTATACCCGAGTGAGGCCATAATCCTCAAAGCGCAAATCATACAAGGTTAAACAACGATGGCAGCACTGTCTCACAAATGCAGCAAAAGTAGAACCACGCAGTGTGAAGTTATTTGTATAAAAATAACGATATCCATGATCTAAAGGGGACCCGTGATGAGAAGGAAACGGGACGGACACTCTGCCCCAAAGCAGCAAGTGATAACCGTAAATCCCTAAAGATGAAGAAAAGGGACAGACACTCTGTCTCAAATGACAAGTGCTAACCCTTAAATCCCTAAAAACAAGCAACGAGATGAGGAAGTCTGCCTCAAGAGATAAGTATCTAGGAAAAACCTAATAAAATTGGTTACGCCAACATAACAAATGTCCGATACGGCGGAAAGAAATGAAACACGCGCGATATCCCACGATGCAATATGGCATATGAATTGCCAAAATTAAAGTAAATTGCGAAAGCGCTAACAAAAAGTTCCGCTAAAATAAAGACAAATGGGATATACACTCTGCCCACAAGTGGCAAGTGCATCCAAAGAAATCCTGCATGATGGAAAACCTCAAAACAATGAGGTGAACATTGAGCTAACTTAGCAAAAGATGTCCATCAAGTATGCTTATGTACCAAAATCACACTCCAAATTGGGGGACCGGCGGAGATGCCACGCATCGAATCCAAGCCGATTCGACACGCGCATCGAACCAATTTGGTTCGATGCACAATCTATCATGCCTCGAATTCACATTGTTCGACATGAACGCATCGAACCAAGCCAATTCGATGCTCACCAATATTGAACCCTTATATTCCCTGAAAGCTACACGAGTCAGGGTCCCGAATCAAGAAGTGGATCGAGGTTTCGATCATCCATGAGGGAGATATGATCGAAACCGTGAAGTCGCGCACGGGGCATCGAATTCACCCGGTTCGACATTGAGGAATCGAATTCGATGTGCACGCATCGAACCAAGCCAATTCGATGCAAAGGCCCAGAAATCTACTTGAATCAAGGTTCCGAATCAAGAAGTGGAGGATAGAGGTTTCGATCATTCATTAGGGAGATATGATCGAAACCGTGAAGTCGCGCACATCGCATCGAATTCACCCGGTTCGAGATTGAGGGATCGAATTCCATGCGCACGCATCGAACCAAGCCAATTAGATGCATAGGTCCAGAAAGCTAAATGATTCAGGGTTCCTAATCAAGAAGTGGATCGAGGTTTCGATCATCCTACAAGGAGATATGATTGAAACCGTGAAGTCACGCCAATGCTGAACCAAGTGAACCAGGCAGCCCAACCAGGGGTTGACCTAATAGAAGCAACGCAAAAGAGACAAATGAACTACGTTCGGCTTGATTCCCTTAATGGGATACGTAGGCAGCTTGGCAAGTTCTCAAGTTCAGTCCGATATCATAAGTATCTGATGCTCACAATACGACAATCAAATAGCATCGAGTCTCTTCAGTTCAACTGTCCCCTCAACTTGGCCATTTAGGGATTATTTCCTGTCATCTTATATTTTCTTATGTGTAATAGGTGTTCCGGACCAAGCTGGTCCGTTCATTGTAATATGATAGCATTATTTTGGTTAAGTCTGACCCCACTGTATTGTTTACTCGATGTATTGTAACCTAGACTAAATAAGACCAAAATAAAGTGACCTAATGCATTTCTACAAGGAGGTGTTCTATACAATTCACTTAAACTCCAACGGGACATATACGTATTTGTTACTCGTGTAAGAATCATAAATAGCGTAGTTCCATAAGAACACCATGGCTCAGATATGCTTCAAGAACACCATAGTTGTGTTTAAATTGGTCGATTGGTACTCACTTTAGCCTCAGATAAAAGAACAAAGAGATAAAGGATTTCGTTTCGTGTTGAATTTGCAATTTTAACCTACATGTAAATATTACTTCATCAACTAATTATAAGAAAAAAAGAAAAAAGAAAAAAACCTTAGTTCATAATCATCAACTATGAGATATTCCAGTTGTTAAAGATATTGTGAAGCACGCTTATTATATAGCTAAAATAAAGTGGTCTTACTTTCATAAAGTATCATCCTACGAATTATTCTTTACAAACCTAATACCGCGTGGACAATAAATTAATTTGAGCATTCAAAGTTACCATTGTTTGGAGGCATATTTTCAGTTTGTCGACTCTATTTTTATCATAATCATTTTGGACCGTCGAATTTAAAAAATAGCTAATTAAATTTGAAAGCTGTTATGAGGAAAAAGCATAGAATCAAATGTTGCCGATTAATGTTTCAAATACTTTGCAGCTCAAACATACAAAATGTCTAAGATAAAGGATGGTTGGACATTATTAGGGTTTTCTCAAAGTTAATGCAACAGCCTAATTTCATATTTCCTAGCAATCCCATACCGTCATGTGTGTATTAAAATCTTACTTATTATGTGCGTGTGGTGGCACATAGAGTGACATAAATATAACATATAAAAATTTAACATGTCGAGTCTAAAGTATTTGATCCAACTCATTAAAAAATGTGAAATGCAAAGACACATAGATAATTGAGTCTACTTAGACCCAATTATCTTGTGATTTGTGATGTTTTACAAAGATTAGATTTTGATCTCGTGATATGTTTGAGACTTGAGTAGGGTATGAAATAAGAAGAGACCTAATTGATATTTGCTAAATTTGGACATGTGCTTTGCTTTGAAGTTTCATCTCTTTTGGATAGCAAAATAGATTAATGTTAAAGCTACGATTAGATTTAAAGTTGGTACTTGGGTGTTGTCATTCAGTGTTGATGCATTAACAGACAGATTTGGCACCAAATTCTAAACCATCATCTCCCTTGTGATCTTGTCACCCAACAAGTATATATAGTATACACAAACTGCACCATGCACATTTTAAGTGGCCCATTTTGTTGTCAATTCCACGTACACCATGTGTTGTGTTCCCATTAGTCTTTTACCAATCGGCCATACCATAACCATTCACGTGTTTCTACATCAATGTCACAGGTCAAGGGATAGTCTTTTCCAATTTTTATTAGCCACAAATAAACACAATACATGAAATCAAAAAGAGGATTAAGTAACCTAATGTCAGATCTAATTTCAAAACCTTTTAAAAAATTAAATAAGCTCAAAAACAGCTATGCAACTTTAAGTAATAGAGATGCAGAGCTTCTTTGTTCTTTTTGATGATCTAATACAGAGTATTTACTGATGGTTCAAACTTCAGAAGATTTGTCTATAGCTTTTAGAACCTTTTCATGGCTTCTTATCTTGTAGTGTTCTTTGAGTATCTCGTTAATTATTCGAACAAAGAAGGTTGTTTTTATGTTTGAAGCAAACTTCAGGAGGTGTAAGTATAATTATCCATAAAATCAATAATAAAAACAGATTACTTTGTTATATCATGTTTTTATTTTTCTAGAACCTAACATGAAACATGTACTAAGCTATATTAATTTGAAAAAGGACTTATCCTCATATCCTAGTTGAAACACCACCTTCAAGGGTGCATCAAGTATGTCAAAGCAACAAACACGCAACATTTAAGAACTACGACGAATGTAGTTCACTACAAGAAAATGGGTTATTGGCTACGGAAGATTCTGTAGCCAATAACCCATTTTTTCGTTGCCAATAGCCGTTGCCGATACCCTCGTTGCTAATGACTTTTGGCTACGGGTGGCCGTTGCCAATGGCTATTGGCTACGGAATCTTTCGTAGCCAATAATAGAAGACCAAAATACCCTTTGTCATTGGTTATGGATGTTTCCGTTGCCAATAGCCATTGGCAACGGAAATAATCAATAGCCAATAGCCATTGGCAACGGATTATTCCATTGCCAATAATTATTGGCTACGAACCTTTCCGTAGCCAATAACTATTGGCTACGGAATATTCTCGTAGCCAATAGCCAAATATATATATATATATATATATATATATATTTTTAAATGTGGCCGGCCGCTATTGGCAACGAATTAAATCCGTTGCCAATAATATTCATATTATTGGCAACGGAATTTAATCCGTTGCCAATAATATTCATATTATTGGCAACTGAATTTAATTCGTTGCCAATAATATTTAAAATTATAAAAAAAAATGCAAATTTCGAATTCTTTAATTAAATAAACAATTACAATCATATCCAAATTAAATAAATGTTTTTTATTTTAATTAAATAAATTAATGTATTTTATTTCAATTAATTAAATTAATGTATTTTATTTCTATTAATTAAATAAATTTAATTTATTTCAATTAACAAAAAATCTTCATTATGATCTTTTTTAGTTGTAGAAGTAATTACTAAACAAATTAATTCGATTATAATTATAATTCTATAAATTATCATTATTTAAAATTAGAATTGAGGAGGAGTTGTGAGAGAAAGAAGTGGATGATGAGAATGAATATATGATTGTAATGGTTGGGGATGAATATATGATTGTAATGGTTCGGGTATTTATAAAATATGATAGTATTTTTGGCTACGGAACAATCCGTAGCCAATATTTATTGGCTACGGAAGATTCCGTAGCCAATAAATATTTTTTAACTATTTATTTATTTTTTAAATAAAATCTATTGGCTACGGAAAACTCCCGTGGCCAATAACTATTGGCTACGGAAGTTGTGTCTTCCGTAGCCAATGACGTAGCCAATAGAATTTGATTCTCTATAAATACTATGAATTTTAGTATTGTTCGAAACACAACACAATCCATCGTTTCTCTTCAAAGGTACCTTAAATTGTTCTATTGTATTTGTTTTCGTTTATATTTTCGAATAATAGTTTGTTAATATTTTTTTGCTAACCATTTCTCATTTTCTTTTGCAAATCAAGTGGATGCACATATTCAAATAACCTTGGATCGCTAGCTTTTGTTTAGCGGTGATTATTGGTGATGCAATATTGTTACGTACTAAATATCAAAGGCCATTACTTTAAGAGGTAAGTACTTAAACTAATATTGCTTTTAGTTTATTGCTTTTAGTTTAAGTTGTATGAACTGCATTAATTAATATATGTACCATTGCCATCTAAGCTCAAGCCTCAAGCAACCAATACCTAATTGTCATCCAATTGCAGTTAATCTGCTTCATTCTATCGAAGACCAATCACGAAATTTCGATTCAGAAGAAGCCAAATCATTGCTATTTGCTAATGTGAAGTTTTATTCATCAGAACAACATATCTCATCTTTAAAGAGTAACAATTGATGCATCAAGCAATCCTCGCTATAACGGTATTGCTTGCTGAAAGAATGTACATTAACAATAACAGCATAAGATTATGAATCAAATCTAAGCAGATCCTCATATCTGCAAACAAAATAAATGTGGTTATCAATAAAGTAAACGTTGCACTGGATTATTACGTCCTGCATGAGAAGTGATTTAATACTCCCAATGGCTGACAGGCCGTGTTTCAATTCCCAAAAATCAACAAGAGAATAGAAAACATGTAATTGTTGCAAAAGCAACCGTAAGACTAACAAATCCAAGCACACAAAAACGTAATGTTTTTGAATCTTGAAATATGTTATACGAATCTCATCCTATCACTAGATTTTATTCTGGTAGCAAAACCCCAACTACATTCAGTGATGATGATGGTCCTCCTCATCTCCGTGTCCATCAGGAGGTCCCCCTGGACCAACGACATCCAACTGTAAACAGAAAAGTAGACATAAGCCTATTGATAGGAACAGCCAGGGAATATTTACAAATTTTCAAAACTGAACTTAGAAAGACATGAATGCTTTGTCTAAAACTATGTCAACTAAACATGAGAAAGCAGTAAATAGATTTCCAACGTTAAAAAAAAAAAAGAAAAAACGAAAGTGGAATCAAATCTCACCAAAGCTCTTGAAAAACTTCATCCACGTAAAAATACAAATAAAACATAAGCACGACAAAGTAAACCCCAAGAGATTGCCTCCCCACCTCACCCTCCACCTCCAAAAAAAACGAGTTTTACCCAGACTAATGTGGTTGATGACATTAAAATAACAACTGAGGTCAAAATAGTGAAGCAAGGAAATACAAGCAACGGTGGCGGCAGACAATTTGCGACGTTAAGTTACTACGAGTGAGTGAGAAAATAAGGGGGGGAGAAAGCTAGAAAACAAGCAAGTGATGGAGGATAACTGACAGACAGAAGGAAAACTGAAAAAGATGGATTGCATCCTACGTGGGTGCGCATGAACATGGTGTGTGGAGGGAAATATAGGAATACCATAGGAATAATGCTGAGAATAATACAAACATCATAAGTTGAGCATTTCGATGCACGAAAGAAAAAAAGATGTGGTTATACTTCATGAAATTTTAATAATTTCTAATGTGAGGTAAATGGATAAGTATATTAGTTACACTAAAATTATCAAGAGGGAGATTTTGTGACCATATTGTTACACTAAAAAGATGTGCATGCTTTATTTCCCCCGTCACTAACACGGATAGCTTCAGATCCTATAAGTGGTTAGATAAGGAATTTTCTGGTGTTAAGGAGTATTGATACAACATCAACCTTGGAAAACTTATTCCTATTAGAAAAGGAGTTTACCATTCAACATTTTACATTATTTAACATTGTACTTACAGATTCACTCAACTTGATATTGGTAACAAAAATTAATTATCAAATGGAAGTCTTGTTGCCCTACTTTGCTTGTCAATCAGTAGAAGTCAAATGTCAAAAATAGCAGACTAACTGGTTTCTTGCAAATTATGTTAACAATATCCTCAAAAGAATTCATCTTGCAACACGAAAAAGTATTTCATATATTTACGTAGTGAACAACATGAACCAGATTTCTTCAAATTAAATGACAAGTAAAAAGCAAATCATAAAATACACGGCTGTGTATCTAAACTATCAAGATAATAAGGGGAAGGGTGAATCCTAATTCAAATGTGAGATGAATGAGTCGAAAGAAGATAAAAGCTTATGCCCTACAAATGGGTTTTTTCATGCAACTGAGACAATAGTGAAAACACGAGTTTGACTGTAAGCAAAATTTGACCAAATTCCACATTCACCAAGGAGTCTGTAATAGAGTAATTAGTAAATTTAAAAATTCACTATCTCCGAACTTACCACAAAGTATTGCGAACATACTGGGCATTCATGTGACTTGCCCTTCTCTAGCCAGAACCAAACAACATCATGCTCATCCTCTGTCGAAATTTTGAGAATGGCGATCAAATTGTTGAAAAAGACAAACATAAGTAAAGGATGGCGTACAATCATTTAAATTAAAGGAAGAAGTGGCAAAAGACTTTACCCCCCTCGCCTCCTGGGCATCCTACAATTCTTTTATCATAATAAGACTTGATCACAGCAGGCTCTTCCTGCAGGAAAACAATAATGTTTGACCAATAAGCATCAACGAAACAGGAAATCAGTTATTTGATGGAGGCGAGGCAGAAAAACAAAATTAGTCCACCCATGAAAATATATGCAGTTCAAGTCTCCTATTGATCTGTTCCACGGAAAACAAGAACAAACGCAGCAACAGATGGTTTTATACACTTCCTATACAGAGTTGCAAATGAATAATTATAGGTACAGAAATCTCCAATCCTAACCTAAAACCACATTCAGATCTCGGATTCCATTGAGGAAAGCACGAAAACTTGTGCCCCAAGTCAGAATTTGGTGAGTGCCAAGTATTGGATTTTACTGAATGAAGTACTAAACTGTCTACATTGTCAATCAGGCGTGGTCCATTGAGGTACCGCGTATTACTACCTGCTTAAAATTTACAGCTAGCACCCATTACTCGACAAGTGACAGCATCTTAAACACACATACCGATTACACAAGAATTTAACGAAAACCAGAAATGGTTGCTGACCTTCAACCCAAATGGACCCGACGGGTAGTTAATCTCCAGAAGATCCTTCCCCTATCATTAATAGCAACAAAAAGTGAGCAAACAACACATAACAACCAATCAATGTATCCATCAACAAACAAACCATTAATTTACAACATGCACAAAATTCTCACTTTCAGCTCGGCTTCGAGCTCTTCCCGCTCGTGACCGGTCGCAATCGGCACTACATCCTCCACTCGTTTAGCCACATTGCCTTAAAAAATTAAAATCAAACAAAATCATTTCACCAACACCAGTAAAATCATGACCTAAAATGAAACGAATATCGACAAATGATACATATATCAAAATTCCAGTACGGACGGATTCTCACCGGAGACACTGGTGAGGTGGCGAGAGAAGATTGGTGATGTACGGTGGAGATTGGACGGAGCAGTGGGCCGTGCGGCGGTGGATTTGGGTGCGGATCGGGTCGGGGCGAGCGTTCGGAGGTTAACGGCGAGTCTTCTCCACATGGTTCGGATCCGATTGAGACGATTACTGATACGACGTCGGATTGATCGGCGGTGTGTGAGAGAGAGAAATGGAGAGTGGAGGCGTTGGGTGAGAGGGAGAAGAATACTTCGATAGGGTGGAATCGAATCTTCACTGTAGGGAGTGTGGGCAGGAATTGCAACTGTAGAGGATTTAGTAGCGCGTGCGACTCTCTCGCACGTTTTTTTTTTTGTTTTTGGGTGTGTTGTGCTTATTTACCTAATTGCTCGTGTGTTGTGCTTATTTACCTAATTAATTATGAAAAAAACAAAACTTAAAACAAATTTGATTATGAATTCAAATTTAACTAATACTAGAAACGTTGACACGCGATTTATGCGCAATTAATTACTTTTTTAATTTTTAAATAAGTATGTTAAAGATTTTAATTTAAATATGGATAGAAAATCTACATATCCTAACATCTTTTTTATGTAAGAGATTATTTAATAATTGTTTCCTTTAATGAAAAGATTTAAATAATAATTAAGGTAAAGTAATTTACAATTATATCCGGACTAATAATAAACTTTTATAGTGTGTAAATGGGTAAAAAAGAAAATCAAAAGTTTGGTCTCAACATGACTTTCTTTATATAATAGTATATATATATATATACTACCATTAAAATTAAGTTTATAAAGCAAAGTTAAAGACATCTGCACAATTTAGAGAGTGTTTGCAAATGCTTTTAAAATGAGCTTGTGGGCTTTTGTCTGTAGATAAGCCATAAATTAGTGTTTGATTATAGGGCTTTTGCTTCTCTTTGTCTTAAAATAAGCCAAAAAAAAGCACAAACCCACAAGCTGGGTAGATGGTGCTTTTAAAAGCTCCTTATAATTATCAGCATTATAAAAATATTTCTCTCTCCTAATTTCCCTCAAAGTGCCGCCTATACCCCTACAATTAAGGAAAAAAAATATTCTATAATCTTTCTCATCCATTTTCAACAATAAAAAATATTTTTAATCTTTTCTCTTCCATATTCAACGTCAGTCCCAAATCATATTTTTTTATTTTATTTAACAAAATGTATACTTGTATAATGTAAGTGCATGTTAATTATTTATATGCTCGATAAATAAGGGTAATTAAGTCTTATTGCATTATAAAAGCTGCTTTTACTTATTATTGCAAACACTAGAAAATTAATTTAAAAGGCTTTAAGTTACTTTTTTAAAAATGATTGCAAACACTCATTGCTTTAAGTCAAAATGAGCTTTTAGTAACTTTAAGTAAAAGCTTGGAAGAAAGAGCTTCTATAAGCTCTTGCAAACACCCACTTAATTTATTAGACGTAACAATTACCGAACAGTAACTAAAGAACTAAAGAGATACATTATGTCCAGAAGTAACAGATTCCCATGCTTAAAGTCAAGGATTATGCGTTTTGTATTGCATCGAATCGACTAGAGTATTTAATTTTGATTATAGCAAAAGAAACGATCAAAATCATATCAAATTGAAACGATCTTGTTTGATACAAAATTATCCGATTTTGATTTGCTTCAATTTCGATTCATATTTTAGTTTTAAAGAACAAATGCTATATAACAATCTTATTTACCGGTAAATTAGAGAAACTTGAATTAAACATGAATATTTGTTTAGTTAATATTGAAGCTAACATGAACTAAGCAATTAGTTGCTACTTCGTTACGATTATATTTTGTTTTCACCATAATTTAATATTTTATTATATATGTATTTATTTAAAATAAGATGATTATTCGATTCGATTCTTAACTCTTGAAATCGCGGATAGAATCGAAGGGCAACTTTATCCTAGGATAAAAATAAAAAAAAAATTCAAATATTCAATCGATTCGATTATTTCAATCCATCATGCACACTCCTAATTTTGTTTCATATGTTGTTTGGGGGTTGGCATGAAAATGAAACTGACTAGTTGGGTGAATTCAGATGTAGATACGTATAAAAGGTACTAACGCTACTTTCTAATGAAGCGATTAGATATATATACAGTTTCAAGAAAGCTCCATTATTTCCTATGGTACTTGATAAAAGAGAGAATGTGAACACAAACTCTATCTATGTTTTAAACTTCCAACAATTGAGAGACAAACAATTGACTGATTAAGTTGATATTCGTGAAGTTTTTAATTTATAACAATACTTAACACTTCGAAAATCATAAAAGGCCTCTATACTTAAACACCAAAAACATAATGTCCTTAACTATATAGTATTACAAAGCAAAAAAATTAACAAGTAACAACTTTCACTCAGCAAAACTTTGAACAATGGTATCTCTACACTACCAAGATTCCAAAAGCACATTAGTGTAAAGGCACACCAGAAAGCTAAAGCTCAAAATTTTGAGTTACAAAGTTAGGGGCTGACTGCATATGCAAAAGATTTTCACTTGTGACGACCATATGAATTCGGGATGCAATGCTTAATTTAAGATTATAATTTATAATAAAAAACAACAAACAGGACATATGCTTTCAGGTACTATGTTTAAGAATCTGCCCAACCAACTGTGAATCAGTCAAGGGTGGTCTGTTTTATCCTCTTGGGTTTGGGCACCTGTTTCTTATGATCGTCCTCAAGTTTTCGCCTCAAACTTTTCAGTTCTTCCTCACCCACGTTCCCGTTGAGCCTTTTGTTCAGCTCGTATGCTTCATATAATGTCTGCTTGCATTCTTTAACCGCGATATTATGGTCAACCACTGTCCACCAAGAAAACAAGCATTTCAACATTGGAGAGAAAATTAAGCAAGCAAAAGGAGAAGAAAAAAGGCTAGTTTGGTAAAGATTGTTGGATCCTTGATTCGGTGATTTTTATAAAACTACACATGAATGATTGTCCTTTTGAGGATAAGCACACGAAAAATGATTTGTTAAGGTTCCAATTTGGTGAGCATATTCAAAACAAAGCCTAACAAACCAAGATGCCAATAAGAAGAAGATGTTAATGTAAGAAGATTTATCAGGAAACTAACCTGGCTTCGGGTAATCTTTGCCAACAATGCATTTCGCTTTAACTTGTACGGTTAGAGGAGCTGTCCATGGCTCGTATATATACTCCTTAGGCATGTCTGAAGATAAATATTGATGTCACCTTCATGGCAATAAAATAAAGCTAAATAAATCTATAGAAGTATATGAACATACCTTTTAATACTGGAAGAAAATGCCTAATGTAATTGCCACTAGGGTCGTATTTCTTCCCAAATGAGATGGGAGAATAGACACGATTATACTGAAAAGAAAAAAATATGCTCAGAATTATATTTGACTTATGAATCCAGGACAGAACCATGGTATTGTCCATTTGAGTTTCCCATTGTAAATATCAAGTAATTAAGACAGCATTTCATTCTTTCAGTTATTAGCCAAGATCTAAAAATCATCTAATGTGCTTCTTAAACAGTTAGTAGTGTGAATTTCGACAAGTACCAGCAAGTATGATCTCATTGGCTCAAACTATCGACTAAGTTGTTTATTAAAACTTAATCACTCCATGATACATTTCGATAAGATTGATTATTCCAACCTGGTAAAAGAATGACGAGCATGAAAGCCACATCCAGTTTGCATTGTTGATAGCCCAATCTGAATCAATAAGAAGTCTCTCAAAAACATCCCGTCCTTTTTCCCAATGCACAAGCTGTAAGGATCCAAATTGATAACAATTAGATACAATTCCAAAGATTCTGAATATAATGAACAGCCTTTTATTCAAAGTACCAAATCTCCACGAGTGAGAAAACATGCAACACAGTGTCGAGCAAGATGGTGCATCCAGCCCCACTTCTGAAGCTGTTTGATCGAAAATAAGATCAAATTTATGGTTTCCATGAAAAATAGTATGATTGAAACCAAGGGAGTAGGGACTGCTTTGAGAATTGGATCTGACCTGCATCATTATCGCATCAATCCATGGAAATCCAGTCCTTGCGTCTCTCCATGCACTCAGCAATTCATCATCATTTTTCCACGGTATCTGTATTGACAATTAACAAAAAAACATTCTTCATATACTATACAGTAGCCGAAGAAAATAATGACTTGTCCTGGTTTCCCTGATACATGGCTGCTGACTTCTGTGAGCTTAAGTCTCAAATAATACATCATAATAGCAAGTGATACTAATAGTAATCCTTCATGCGTGTGTGCGTGTAAGTGTGTTCCAAAGAGTAGTGAACATATTTGTCGAGACAGAAGAGAAAAAGTATCCTTCTGGAAGTTCTGGGATGATGTAACCATATCAGTCCTATCACCAAACAATGCACGTGTAAAACTAGGTGAAAAGAGAAAAGAAAAAATCAACACTCCTTGGAATATCTGACATATGGAAGTTACTGATATTAGAAAAGTCTGCAGGCCTAATCAAAAGGTTATTCATTTATGTTTCAACCTGATCAACACTATTGATGATAATAATACATAAATGTGGCCAACGTATCGATACGTTAGTCCAATTTATTAGTGGTGTGCATGTTCGTCAACCTCAGGAAAAAATTATTTTTTTCAAGTCCAATTCATTTGGGGTCTGCATGTTTGTCAACCTAAGCAAAAACCACTAATTTTTCAAGTTGGAATCTTGATTATACAAAACAATCAGTCAGATGCATTTCCAAAGGATATAAGTAAACAAATTAAACTAAACATAATTACTACAGTAAAAAGGAGAGAAGAACAAATCCCAAGGAGCCATTCGATCTCAGAAGACTTCCACTACCTGTTTGCAAATTCTATTTTCCTTCATCTGATCAAAGTTTGGAGTACCATAAGCAACAGTGTAGAAAAAGTCTCGCCACAATAACTGCAAAATTAGATTATTAGTTGAATAGAAGCCGAAGGCTGTCTGCCATAAATGTAGAAAAATAACCTGTCCAAGAAGGGAAACTGGTGGAGAAGTATGACTTTTAACACTTCTTTGAACATCTTGAAGGCACTGGTAAAAGTACCTGGAAGAAAGGCAGCCAAACTTCCAACAATTTGGATATATATAAGAAAAGAGATTAAAACGCATCGGAGGAACAAAGAAACAAAACCTCAAACCGCAACCTACTTTCAAGTATGGTGATAAAACTGTAGTTGCTGGTTTTAGAAATGAAGATGGATCTCCCTTGGGTTTCTCGAATTTAGCCACCCACTCCTGTAACCCAAATTAGTGATTCCATCAGAAATAAATCATTTAACTATCCATCTGAAGCTCCTTGATCGATAACATAGTGGATATTAGTTACAGTATAGCATTGCAATATGGTATCAAGGACGTTTTTCTGCTTAGCGAAGGTGAACTTTCAATAGTTTTGGAAATTATGCAGGGTGCCCTGTCCCTGTCAGACAAAAATGGCCAACTAAACTCCATCTGCAATATTATGCTGATTACCTTGCAGTTATAACTTATAATACTTAAATCAGTGTGACAAGGAAGTGCAGAAAGCCACAAGCTATTTCACTGTGATCTTCTCTCACAAACCACATTAAACAAAGTGTTCTTTACACTGTGAGATTAGGCTATCAAAGGCTTCAAGCATTAGCACACATGAGCTAAGGGGGGTTGAGTACATAAGATCGACATTTCAGCAGTTAAACCTTGTCTCGGGGGGAATAGGTGCAAATATGTTTATTACAGGCTGAATTCTAACTATATCGCAATGCAAGAGTTATTCAGGAGGAGAATATTAGTTGACAATGGCATTTGTCTTGAGAACTATACATCGTTCTGCTTGAAGAAAACAAAAGACAAAAGTACTTCTTAAGCTCACTTCAACTAGATAACTAAATTAAGAGATTATGTTTAACTATACAGAATCGACCTTTTCTGAAATTTTCAGAGCCAATTTGCTGTTATATAATGATATTCTCTCGGAAAAAGTAAATGCTTTTCAAGAGTATGAGATTACCGACTTAACATATTTCGGATGACATAACTAGATACGATACGCAAAAAATTAATGCTGACCTTTTTACCGAAAAGCTTGCAATTAGATCTTATTACTTAAGGTAAGAAAACTTTTAAGGGTTTCCTATCAAGCATTCAGGAAGTCTTTGTGATGCAACTGATTATTTATTATGCTTTCAAACACATATAGATGTACTAGTTATTTACAACACTTTTGACAAAATTTGAATACTGATTCTGTCCACTAATGCAAGAGCATTCGGAAGAATGAAAAGCATAATCCAGCAGTATACCTTGTTCGAAATGGATTCTCTCAACCTTCGCAATGCTTCTGTTTCACCACCTGTAAATGGAGTCCTCTCATCCTGTCCATGACTGCTTATCAAACAGAATGTACTCAAAAAGAACCTATTCAACTAGAGACCATGTACCTCTTCTCTGTCCTCATATCCAAGTTCCATGATTGATGGGACTCCTGAGTCAGGATAATCCCCAACACTTCCAACAGGCGGAAGCCCGGAAAGTTCAATTGAAATGGGAGACAACGCCCACGAGGGCTCCCCGGCAAGTTATACAAAAGATTGATAACTCAAAGGGGGTCTTCCGCCATTCTGAAGGACCAGAAAGACCAAACATAGTTAATCATGAGAAATGTAATGCTGAAGTATCAAAATCTCAATGGTTACTACTGCTTCAAACAACCATTTTCCTTCCCATCAAAACATACTCACCTTCTGAATAATATCTGCAGGACTGAAGAGCGTGTGGCTCACGGGAGAGAAGATTTCAACGCCAGATGCGGTAGCATAATTCTGTAAGACATCACATTAACTGTAATCCGCTAAACAAGCATGAGATTGTACAGATTAAAAATCACAAAACTACCGGAACCATGCCCATTCCCCAAAATCAAGCACACTGCCATCATTTTACATCAATTTACTAATGACACAAAGAAATAGGCTATACAAACTATCTCACCTTGACTTTAATATCCAAAGCTTGATAATACGGATCCGTGTCGAATTCAAAGCACAGCTTCTTTATGTTCCACTGGCAGTTATCAGAAGAAAAAAAATTACTTCAAAAAGATAAACCAATGAAAAATTATTAGGTACAACCGCTGTGATGACTTGGCGATGACGTATATTGGTAATGATATTGTAACTTCAGTGTATTTGATGACGTGGTGCAACCAATGATCGAGATTAAAAGTATTTCCTAAATAAGAGGAAATAACCACTCATAACTTAATCCGCGCTGTGTACTTGTAGAAATAACCAACCACCAACTGAGTGTTGCACCTCATGGTGCCACCGCGATTGCCCCTAATTAATTTCTCTTAACTAATAAAGGTTACAAATGCGTTGTCGAATAGTCTCCATTATTCAAGGTACACATCAACATTCCATATCTTAAATTGCTCCAAAGTTACACGACTAATGAAATCGGCATTGTTACCAGTGCAATTAGCTATTAAAAATAAATAAATAAATAATAAATAGAAAGAGCTCACTAATGTACCTCCTTGAAGCATCTCATTAACACATTCGAAGGCTCACCCCTGTACACCAACAACCGAGAACCGAGCTTCCTAAAACTCGTATCAAGATCTACGAGGCTCTCGAGAAGGAATCGAATCCGGTTCAATCCAGCTCGCTTCGATCCGACCGAGAACGCGTCCGGATCGGGCTCCATATAATGCGGGTCGATCACGAACACCGGGTACACAAAATCGGAGCCCCTGGCGGCGTACTCGAGCGCCGGGTTGTCGTGGATGCGGAGGCCCTTACGGAACCACATCAGCGTGTTGGATCCGGTCGCCATTGTTGGGTGGTGAGGTGGCAGAGTAAGAGAGGAAATAGTACAAAGTCGCATTGAATTGAATTGAATTGAATTGAATTTTGAATTGAATTGGATTTTGAATTGGAGTTTGGTTTTTTGGGTGGTTTTTAAACGGTCTACGTGTTTCCCGCTTTAATTCGTTAACGTGCGCCAGGGGAAGGGTGACGTGGTTTGTTTGTGTGCGGTATGTAGGGGGCGCATGATAGAAAAGAGATGGAGGGAGGATTGGGATTGGGATCATATAAGGCAAACGCGAGTTATTAAATATTAAGTCTTAATTTATGCTCGGGCAAATTTCATGTACCTATTTTCTCTCTCCATTCATCTACTTTTTAGTTTGAAACTTTTTATCCACCTTGATTTAAATTTAAGGGCTCAGATGTCATTTGATGAAAAAAAATCTTTTATTGTTATTTTTAAAAAATTCCTTTACATTACAATAAAAAACTTAACAAGCTAAATTTACATAATATTAATGATAAATACTAAATATAAATATTTTGCGTAAAGAATTAAATTTTAACAACAATATACGAGTCAATAAATCATAAATGTATCGAGTATTGTTATACTTATCTGGGATTTTATCAAAAGTAGCCCCATAATGATCTATTTTATCAATTTTAGCCCCATAATGATTTGAGTTTCAATTTTAGCCCCATAATGAATTGTTCGTTTTCAATTTTGGTACTTTCGGCAAAAATCACCCAATTTTGGGACTAAAATTGAAAAAAGCGAAAATTGCTAAGGCATTATGGTACCAAAATTGAAAACGAAAAATTCATTATGGGACTAAAATTGATTAAATAAATCATTATGGGGCTACATTTGCCGAAAGTACCTAGATTTTTGCTGAAAGTACCAAAATTGAAAATGAACAATTCATTATGGGGCTAAAATTGAAACTCAAATCATTATGGGGCTAAAATTGATAAAATAGATCATTATGGGGCTACTTTTGATAAAATCCCTACTTATCTTGATGCCTATTTTATATATTCACTGATGCATGAACAATGCATTATTTATCCTCAAATAAATTAATATGTACATCTAAGATTTGCAAAACAAGAAAGTATAGTATGTACATAGAACTTAAATATATAATTTTTAATGTTTTGGGTGAATATAACCAGACTAATTTACCGTATGTCCTACAATTAGTTGTTTATAATAACTTTTTCAAACATATAAATTTAGCTATTTTTTGTATTACAGGAGTTGCACTCTATTAAAATTGCTCTAACGGTCACACACACACATATACATATATGTTAAAAAATATATTTTTTAACTTGGGTTATGCCTTACCCAACCAAGAGCCTAATTTGTTTTTCTTATTTCTCACATTGAGAAAAGTCTCAAATATTTATGTTATACTAAATATGATAAGTTTTATTCGCAAACTTCCGCTATATTTGTTTAAATATCATTCAAGTCCCAACTTCCTTCATTACCAATCAAATCAGCTAACTTCAAATTTTGTTCGTTGTGCTGAATTCCATGATTGTCTCGTATAAACTGAAACTCTCCAACCAGTTGTCGAACTTAAAAAGGATACGAATTTACCGTTTGCGATTCTCCATCTCATGTCTAGACAAATTAAAGCAATGCAACGAATAACACCTTTCCATGTTGCGCAATCCCCGAACCTAGACACATAATCAAGAAATCTCGTCCTCTTTAAATATTTTGCTCGGATTAGCTCGGACCAAAGGCGGTAATTGTTTTGAAGAACTTTCCAACAAAATTTGGAAAGCATCGCCTCGTTATTTGTTCGTGTCGTGCGCAGCCATAGACCTCCCTCTCTTTTGAACTTCGTCATTTTTTGCCAACCTAAAAGATGTAACTTCCTTATGCTCGGATCCTTTGACTATATAAAGTCCTTGTTAACACGATCAAGTCTATCACAATCATTCTCCAACAGCTAATTAGATTGCATAACATGGATAAGAACTATCGTCGACACAAATTGTATCACAATAGCGCGAGTCGCTAAAGATAACGTGAAATTCTTCCAACCCTAGAGTCTCACTAGCAACTTATCAATCAAATCACTAAATCGATCTTTGCAAGGTATTTGTCAAGGTTTCCCATTCGGGCAAAGATCAATGTACCGCAGATTTGTCTTTTCAAACTTGTGCCAACCAAGTTTGAGAAATAAACCTCCAACTTATCATTGTTAAGATTCAAGCTTGATGTCGCGTAGAATAAAACCAAAACCACCCTTTTAATCTCTCTAATTGTCACCATGTTCTATTTTCCCCATGATTAAGATCGCCACCAAATAATAAATGAGATAATTTAGGCTCCTCACGACACGACTTGATCGGCATCCATTTATCACATTCGAAAGCTTCTCGAGTAAGGTATGAAAGGCGCTCAACACATAAAACAAATAGATACAGTGACAATGGATCACCTTGTGTTAGACCGCAGTCGTGATCAAAAGCTTCCAACAGTTCACCGTTTCATAGAATCTCGGAAGATGCATTCCGAACAAAAAACATGATGAATTCACTCACATTATCCGGAAAATTGAATGCCTTAAGAGTTTCCTACAGAAATTTCTAGCTAATTTTATTATAAGTTTTTCAAGATCAAGCTTCAAGATTATGCAACCGATCTTATTCTTTTTTCTCCCCTTAGAGAATGCAAGATTTCCTGGATCATAAATATGTTATCATGAGTACTCCTTTGCTAAAACTAGATAAGGTGCAATTATATCTGGCACAATATCTTTAAGCCTTAATGTACTGTATTTGGTGATGAATTTATAAATTACATTATAAAGGGATATCGGTGTAAACTGCGAGATAACAAATGGATTATGTACTTCAGGAGTAAGGCATAAAGAAGCCGCTCATACCTTATTGTCAAAACTCTTCACATGAAAGGCCCCATGTACGAATTCAAAGAGTAATTCTTTGATGCTTGAATGTTGTCTGGACCAGGAACGTTCTAAGGGTGTGTTGCCCAAATCGTCTCTTTAGCTTCGTCCATCAAGACTTCCTTCCTTACCCGCGAGAATTGTTCCTCATGAGGGTGTATTTGGAACCGCGAGACGTGCAATCATCTTGCTGATTCATCCACGCGAGTGAAAAGACCTCTAAAGAATTATCTTGCATGTAGTTTTAACAGTTCTTGTTCTTTAACCCAAACATTCTCAATTTGTAGCAACATGATACGGTTACTGTTTCTCCATGAAATCGTGGATTTGTAAAAGAATGTCGTATTCCTCTCCCCTTATTCAACCATTTAACCCGTGATTTATAATTCCAAAAGGTTTCATTCTGCTCCAAAATGAAGTTAAGCAATTCTTCCTCCAGTTTTTTAAGATACGCGTTAGTTTTATGGGATACAACTATCTGAACACCCTCAATTTGGCTAAGCAGCTTCCTTTTTTTTTTGGAAAATATTTCCAATGTAATTTTTGTTCCACATTATCATCCCATTCATCATTTGCTAAGCCACAATCAATGGGTTCTTTGATAATCGCCATTCTATCACGTTTATTAGTCCACGTAAATTGGGGACCATGAAAACCAAGGTCTTGGAGACGTCGCGTTGCCATATTATTTCAGAGGGTTAAACACCTGTTACCTGAGTATCTTTCCCATCCCATTTCTCGAAAGAGAGACCAATTTCCTTAAAAATCCTTGCACAAGCTGTTGTGGTTAAATTCGTAAGTGCACAAAATCGTAACAAGTAATAAAGTGATAGATAGGGTTGTCGATCCCACGAGAAATAAATAATTAATTATCAAAATTGACTAACTCTTAATTTATTTGAGAAACTGAATTTCAGATTGCTCAAGTGAAAAGATTAACAATTTACTAACTACATGTAAAAACTTTTAACAAAGTAGGGCGTTGAGACAATAGTATAACAAGGGTGTATCAATTAATAAGAGTAGACAATGAGAGAAGAGCTGGGAATCATGATTTCACCGCCATTAGTTTGATCTAACTTTTAATTAAGTATATTGTTACGAGTTTCACGTTCAAAATTGTTGTTGGTTATCACCATTTATGTTTTATGTACTCTTTATCAAGTTATACATAAATTCTACAGCTTTACAACTAGAAAATGAGTCTAGTTACGAAGATTTGCACATTTATGTTCGGTGGTGATTTTATCAACCACGTGAAAACGATATATATATTTCTATTCTATTGAGAATTCACGGTATTTACTTCAAAGCTATTTTACGAAAATCTCATCTCGGTTTCAATTCGATCCTTAGTTCATCCAAAAATTGGCCAGAATTTTAGAAGCATTATATTCACAAATAAACACAACAACTTATTTTGACATCGTAATAATACGTTTAATTTAGATTAGATCATCGCAATTAGGCTACGTCACTATCCCATCAAAGTAAATTTAGCACATAATGGAATATAGAACAAGACTATAAGATAAATATAACATCATAAAGTAAAGAGAGAAAAAGTAAAGAGAGTTTAGAGATCGTTACAGATTTTTACTTCAGTAAAGCCTCCGGTGGACTCCCCCGTACAAACTCCGAATTACTCCTTCAAATTTACATACTACTAGCGAATACTACTACTGTATAAGGACTACTAAGTGAAGAGAGAATGAAGAAGATTGGTGTGTTGAAATATAGAAAATATGACGTCTATTTCTAGTTGAACCAAAAACATAAGACGACATCTCGATCGTTCATCACGTTTTGATTCAATGGTCCAAAGTTGTCATATAATTGATGAGTTATTGATCACATGATTCATGACACTCTAGAGTCTTCATTTGAAAGCTTCTAGCTCAAGAACCACCTCCCAAAAACCGTGAGCAAAGGAAAATTGACAAATCAGCCCGCAAGCTTAGGTCTCGGGACGGGAACGCCAACAAGAAATCATTGTGAGTAAATGTTGTTCATTTGTTGGAATGTACGAGGGGTTGGAAATGATCGTGCTTGTGAGCATGTTTATGATCTTGTGAAAAGAAATAAACCGAAGGTCCTTGTTCTTCTTGAACCGCTTGTAGCATTTGATGAACGAAGGTATCTAAGGCGTTTTCAGTTCGACAAAGCATATAGGAATAATACAATTTGGATCTTTGGGGATATGGATGTTGAGATTGATATCTTTGAGCTTCACAATCAATTCATCCACTGTGAGATCACGTCCCAACTGCTACCAACGCCCATTCTTTGCTCATTTGTGTATGTCGCACAAACCCGAATACTTAGAAAACCGCTTTGGGACGGGTTGCGAAGAAATGAGGACAACAAGCCTTGGCTTGTTGTGGGAGACTTCAATATGGTTCTTAACGTTGAGGAAAGAATCGGAGCCTCTCAAAATACCATTGGTGAAATGAATGATTTTCAAGATTGTTTAAATGATTGCAGCCTTGAGGACGCGGGATTCGAAGTAACACCCTTCACGTGAGAAAGAAATGGCTCTCTATCACGCCTTGATAGAGCTCTTGTCAACTTTGAATGGTGAACAACATTTGCTAAAACAAAGGTGGTCCACCAACCAAGGAAACAATCGGATCATAATGCCCTCTTCATCCACTTCGATAGGCTTGAGACGAATAGGAGAAGCTCGTTCCGGTTCCAAAGCATGTGGACTAAACATCATGAGTTTGTCCAAAAAGTTACCGATAGTTGGAACGGTCCTACAAACTGTCACGGCCTCTACAATCTTAGTGCGAAGCTCATTCGGCTTAAAAGGGACCTCAAAGCTTGGAACCGTGTCACTTTTGGAAACATCTTCCATAAAGTCAATGAGAAAGAAGCAAATCTCAAGGAGGCCGAGATGGCGCATGACTTAAATCCATCAGAATCATCTCGCTCTCACTTTAACAAATGCTACGCCGAATTCACTCTCACTCGCAAAATGGAAGAATCATTTTGGAAACTAAGGGCAAATTGCAAATGGGCAATAGAGGGAGAGAGAAACACCAAAATGTTTCAAGCTATGGCAAAATCTAAGAAAACTAGAGCGAAAATCTTTGAGATCATTGAGGATGGTGTTTGTATGAACGACCCTAATGAAATTGGCCCCTCGGCCGTGAGATACTTTGAAAATCTCCCATCATACCCCGTTGAGATATCGTCTTGTCACAACCTCAACTTTATCCCGCCTACTATATCGGAGAATGACAATGTGTGGCTGTGCCGTAGTCCATCTTTAGATGAAATCAAAGAGGTAGTCTTTGGTCTTAATGCGGAAAGCGTTGCTGGCCCCGATGGCTTCAATGCTTTATTTTTCCAAGCTTTTTGGGACATCATCTATCAAGATATACACGCGGACGTGACTGACTTCTTTAGAGGTAATGCCTTCCCTCGATATTACAAAGCTACCAATATTGTGCTCATCCCCAAGAAAGAGAATCCGAGTGAATGGAAAGACTATCGCCCTATTAGTCTTTGCAATGTGTGCTATAAAATTATTGCAAAGCTACTTAATGATCGCATTGGGACTCTTCTTCCTAAGATCATCTCTCCATCACAAAGTGGATTCATCAAAGGACAACTTATAGGTGAAAATATCCTTCTTGCTCAAGAGCTTGTCTCGAATCTATCCAAGAGAAGAGACAAACACAACGTCGTGGTTAAACTTGATATGGAAAAAGCTTACGACCGTCTCGATTGGTCTTTCCTCTATCAATGCCTCTACCAGATTGGATTCTCTCGGATGTGGGTATGGTTCATTAAAAATTGCCTCGAAAAGTGCTTCTTCTCCATCTTGGTTAACGGTGAGACACATGGTTTCTTCGAATCTAGACACGGGGTTAGGCAAGGTGATCCTATCTCGTCCGCGCTCTTCATCATGGCAGCCGAATTCCTATCTAGAGGTCTTGATCAATTATATGAACGCAATGATAGCCTCTATCTTGCTATGGGGGTGGTATTAGGGTGTCCCACCTTGCCTACGCTGATGACTGTATAATATTCATCCGCGGCACGCGGGACAACATGAAGAAGCTTAGAAACTTTCTTTCTCTCTACGAAATGGTATCCGGCCAACTGTTAAATGCGCAAAAATGTTGCTATATACCATCGGCTTTTATGTCTAGTACGCATATTCGTTTGGTTTGTGAAGAGACGGGGTTCACCAAAGGTACATTCCCTATCACCTACCTTTGTGCTCCTCTCGTGAGAGGCCACCTCAGCTCGAATCACTTCCGTGATTGGTTCACTCAAATCCGTAGACTCATAAGTGGATGGGAAATGAAATTCCTCAACTTCGGGGGTCGCCTTACTCTTCTCAAAAGTGTCCTTTGCTCCATCCCAATCTATCTTTGTCAAATTATTGAGCCACCATGGTGTGTATTGGAGGACATGGAGAGAATGTTCGCTAGGATCCTTTGGGGGTCCAATGATATTAAGAGACGCATTCATTGGCGGAGTTGGGAGAGAATATGCGAACCATATGACAATGGTAATGTTAAATCGCTTGAAAGTATGGTAGATGCATTTGGGATCAAACTTTGGTGGCGATTTAGGGCTCAAGACTCCCTTTGGGCGCGTTATATGATGAGTAGATACACTCAAAATGATGACTTTCTTGACATCAAAGGGTGGGAATCTTGCGGCTGGAAAAGGCTCATTAGAGTGGCGAATATTGCTCAACCTTTAATCTTTTGGAATGTGAAAGAAGGGCATAATTTATTTTGGCTTGACCATTGGATTGGTGAACATCGGCTGCAACCGAGAGATGGTGTTGTAATCAAACACAACACCAAAGTTAAAGAGTTTTGGGAGAAGGATGGCTGGGATCTTAAAAAGCTAGATGACGTCCTCATGAGGAATCTACCCTTCGTATTCTTCGACTGCCCACACGTCGAGTTGGGAGAGATGTGCCCATCTGGAAAACTGACTCTAATGGTCTCTTTTCTACCAAATCCGCTTGGAAGGCTCTCAAAGGTGAGTATGAACCACTTACCGTGTACCGCTCTCTTTGGCATAAATCCATTATGCCTAACATTTCTTTTTTCGCATGGAGATTTATTCAAAATATCATTCCCACGGATCAAAACCTTGCGAAGAGATTCGACATGGCCTTGGTTTGTAACTGCTGTCGTAACATTGAAACCCTTGATCATTTATTTTGGTCAAGTAATCTTGCCACGAAAGTTTGGGACTACTTCTTTAAAACCTTCCATGTAAAGAGGCCGTCTACTATGCCTTGCCGCAATATTATCGCCTATTGGACCCATGCTAGAAGGTACACAATTCTTGGGCACATCCACACTCTTATCCCTATTTTTACCTTGTGGTTCATTTGGGCTGCCCGCAATGATGCGAGACACCGTATAATTCAAATGGATGCGGACAAGATCATTGCCAAAGTCATAAATCACGTTCGTGTTCTATTTTCATTGGACCCGCAAACGATTTTGGAAGGGAGCACTTCATGTTGCTAAGGAGTGGGGTGTTAACATCAAAAGTGAACGTGCTCGGCCCCCAATTGTGGTTATTTGGAGAAAACCAAACATGGGACATATGAAACTAAACACCGATGGATGATCAAAAGGCAACCCAGGGCCCACGGGGGCCGGAGGTATTCTTAGAGATCATTTGGGGAATTGTATTTGGTGCTTTCATTTGGCCCTTGACACCTCAACGAATGTGGTAGCCAATCTTAGAGCCATTCACCGTGGTCTTCTCTATTGCTTCGAGCTCGGTCTTCACCGCATTGATGTCGAAACGGATGTGAGTATCACGATCCCAATCATCAACGCCCCATCCGGAGGACAATGGACACTCACTAGCCTTCTTGATGATATCCGATTCTACCTTAAGGAGCTTGATGGATCTATGTCCCATGTCTATAGAGAAGGTAACACTGTCGCGGATGCTCTTGCCAATGAGGCCTGTATACTCCGGATAAATGGCCAAAAATCTCTTGAAGAAGTTAGCACTAAGGTGAAAGTCCTCATTACCAAAGATAAAGAAGATTGGCCTAACATCCGTAGTCCCAAAAGCACGGAATAATGCCACCACTCGTCCCTCTTGCCGTACCCGTCCTCCACCTTGGGGTAAGGTATTCTCCTACATTTTTACTCATAATGTAGCACATTTTACCTTATTTCATAGCTTTCCACACAAAGGTAAAGATAGTTTGCATTTATTGGTCACTTGGCACACAACCGCACATTTCTATAGTACTATCTTTACCTCGCTCCATGCACGCTACGACATTAAGGTGTCTTTTGTTACTCACTTTGGGCTGCCAATGAATCATCATCAAATGGTGTGTCGCACCCCTCCCATGATACACCACTCGACCCATGAGGAGTACCGCAATTCTCAACTACCTTGCTTTGCCCGAGCCCTTTGTTACTACATAAGCCATTTTATAATTGTAATCAACCTTACAATTACACGTATCACCATCGTTCGCGTTTGTAACACTCAAGTGTCACCAACCAAGCTTCTTGTCCGCACATCTGCACACACACACGGCTTGGTGACCTTGAAGCTCAAAGCACACGACGCTACTCAATGCCATCATGATAAAGCACGACTTGGGGAAAGGTACTATGGTTGCCTATCGTTCATTATCACATGGCCTTACCATCCATCTTATTTCAAATTACCATTTCACCATGGTAATGCACTTTCATATTGCAAGTTGATTATTCGTCACACGCCACAGTTCTCCCATACTCCTATTGATCACAATGCACACATGCATCACTCTCTTTCGGGGGACTGTGGCAGATCTATGCACACACGTGGTACAATTTCGATTGGGTTGTAAAGAATAATGATGGCCCAAGCATATGGTTTTTCTTCGACTTGGTTGTAAAGTATACATATGACTATTATTTGAGGTACACTGGTCTTGATAACCCTCCTAGTAACCGATATGAGGATGACGCTTGTAATAACAAACTTTCATACGGCCATGTTGAACAAATGTATCCTACTATCAAAGCTTACGTTAGAAATAATGAGTGGCTCAATCACGAGCTCAGGATAGAAGATTATCATAGTCGATTTTGTTTACATAATGGGAAAAATTAAGTGAAGAGCTCAAAACACGCAGAGAGTCGAAGATGGCACATTTGGCGCCATCGCCTCGACCACATGGAAGACGCCTGAGTTTGCTTAACAGGGGCGAATAAGCTCTCCATGTGAAGAATTCCAGACCACAATCTCAACAAAATCAACCGCAGCACCTAAGTGGTCATCATGGTAAAAAATCGGTCAAAAATACATAAGAGAAGATAAAGGCCAACGGTGACTACAACAAAGGACCGGGAATGCGCTTCACGAACGCTAGGTCTAGCCGCATCGAGCGCCCTTCTTTATCCGTGGCTCAGAGGTGCCTTATTGTTAAGCAGGCTCTTACCTGTATGCTTTACAACACCCGTCCGAAAATAGGGAGTATGCACGCCTCCTTGCAAAAGCCAAAAATCGCGTCGCATACTTCATCTTTAGGTATGATTCGCGGTTTTTACGCTTTTAGAAGATGTGCATACAACCTTAATACGACGATAGTGTTCTTTGGCTACCACTCTAAAAGAAGCAACCAAATTCCTCTCCAAAGGATCAAGGCCACAGTGCATACTCCACTCTTGGGTATGAGTGTCGGCCGTGACTCTTTTTGGGACTCTAGTTGCGTCTATACTTTAGCCTTGTTACATGTTAGAGGCCATCATTTTCAACCTCCTTAGTGTGATTTGGATACTAAGGGTCTTGCTTGGTTGAGGGCTCCAAGCATGACTGAATTGTATAGCCATCTCTTTCATTTATAAAACCTTTATTTTATGCAAGACTGAATATAGACCATTGATTAGCCATTTTGATCAGACGATCATCGAGCGCGCGAGTTGCGTACGTACATTTCAGCTTTGTGCAACTTCACCGTTTTGGTCATAATTTTCTCTCCAGATGTCGGAATCACAAAACGCTTGTTGCGTTGGAAACTAGACATCTTTGGTTTCCAGTGATATAAAGAACCAAACATAACTCATTCTACACAGGTGTCGGTGAATTTTTGAAATTTTGGTTCTTGATTGACAAATCATATTTCAACCTACTAAACATAAAAACAAACATAAAAATACCACAAAACTATAAAAAATAATCAAGTAAACAAGTGTAAAAGCATGGTAATGATGAGTATTTCTCAAGCTCATCACAAGCCACGAGATATTCTTGACTTTTGACATGCTCTAGAGACTATCAAATATGCCAACCTTGTCTACTTTTATGTGGTTGTTCTCTTGTTGTTTTAGCCCAACCAAAGCGTGAATTCCATGGTCTTCAAAGCTAATAATCTTCAACCATAAATTATCTTTCGGTGAAAGGCTTTTCGTTATTTATTGTGTTCACTTTCAAAAATAAGCCGTTATTTTGGACACAAATTCGTATTTAGTCTTCCGGTGAAATATTACATGCCTTAATATGAACCAACAGTAACTGTATCCTGTTAAATGCAAAAAAAAAAAAAAAAAAAATCCATAATAATAGACTAGTTTTGTAAGTGACCACGAATAAGGACGAAAAACGAAATATGACAACAATAAGGACGAATTTTGCGATTTTCCCCAAATATGTGCAGTCATAAGACAAATTTTAACTATTTATGCCTTTAAAATATAAAGTATAATGATAACACGTCCCTACATCAATTAGATTATTACTCTATTTTTGTCATTTATAAAGTTTATAAATTAAAAGAACATTAGAACAAAAGCAAAGATAAAAATCTTTGAGGTTGAATATATATATATATATATATATATATATATATATATATATATATATACTAGCAACCGAGTGCACGCGGAGACCGCGTGCAAATTTCTTCTTGATATAAAAATTGTTTATATAAAGCGTCTTTTTCTATATAGTTTATATTGTGTTTAATATAGTTGTGCGCTCATGTAACTTAGTTTTGTTGTATCGCTTAAAATAGAAGATGTGTGTGATAAAATTTTGGATTACCAACAGGTAAAGTGTATGAACTCTCGATTACTCTTTAATAAGAAATTGTATGTTGAAACTGATCCGAAGTCAAAATATTAAAAATCAAAACAAAATTAATGACATATCTTCACAACTTTTAAACTATTGACAATCCGCAATATATATATATACGTACAAAAGCTGGATCAGGTGCTCCATGTTGCTAAATTGACAATACATCTGCAAAAACACCAAGGCTAAAAAACCCAATGCATTTATTAGCAGAAAATGAGATATAAATTAAACCTTTATCATATTTAGGAAATAACTACAACTTTTTCATCTGAATATCTATCTTATTTTTGTTTACTTATTCAGAATATTTTTCTTAAACTTATCTTTTCACTTTATGGTTACCATACTATATGCCATGACACATATCATTGCAATAATAACAATAGTAAACAAAAAAAAGATGATAATAGTAGTAATAATAATTATCGATATAACTTTGTTTTTATTGCAGAATCTTTCCTTAACCTAATGTGGGTTCTTTTAAAAACCATAATGCTTGACTCACTTATACTCGCGCAAAATATTTAATTTTCTCTTTTTGGTTATTTTTGATATATGAGAGTTTTTT
Organism: Linaria vulgaris; assembly: GCA_948329865.1. NCBI lineage: Eukaryota > Viridiplantae > Streptophyta > Magnoliopsida > Lamiales > Plantaginaceae > Linaria > Linaria vulgaris. The sequence continues at coordinate 101,614,180 of OX415254.1, read as the reverse complement.
CATTAATCTTAATATATTAAGTTTGTTTTTGCTGCACTAAATTTTTCATTAATTAGTTTTTCTCATCTCTTAAATTAGAGAAATCCAATCATATTGTTTGTTAAAAACCTTAGATTCTTTCTTTTGATTTTTGGAAAAATAAAAAAATGGCAGGTTTTCACAATAGCATTTTCAGTTTCATATAATAGATGGATGGAGTGTATAAAAAATGAGAACTATTAGTAAATAAAAGAAATTAAAATCCACTTAAAATATTGAACTCTAAATCCACTGAATTAATCTTGCATCAAACATTGGCCTGTTGTTTCCTTTCTTCCAAACTTGTTAAAAGAATTTAAGAAATTGAAGATTATACAGAAAATGAACTTTCTTGTTTAAACTCTCTTTGTAATTGCAAGAAACTGATAATCTGCAAATGCAAAAAAAAAAAAAAAAAAAAACCATGAATCTGAAAAGTAGAATATGTAAAATGCAATATTAAAAATAAATAACAACCATCTAACACATATCAACAAAGGAATTGAAATCAATTTCAAACTATAAACTTCTTTCATTTTTTTTATCAACTCATTTTCAATACTTGGTCGAGAATTTATAATTAAAAAAGAATTTGGATAATAAACTTACAGTGACAAATTGAAGATCTCTAGTAAATGGCAAATAAAATCATGTGACCTGCACACTTCAAAATAACAAAAAAAAGAAAGTTAAATGCAATTTTGAAGAGATAAACTCATCAAAAAATAACAATAAAAATTAACGGAATAATTCTTAAATATAAAACAATGAGAAACCAGTAAAATAACAACCATTAAATTACCTGATATTCTGTAAATAAACACAAAAAGTTGTAGATAAATTGGGTGAATGTTCTTTTAAGAAGGAAAGTGAGCGCCTGAGCAGTCATGATGTGATCTTTTATTTTGAAAAAGATAGAAAATACGAGTTGATGCTCGGGGTGGTTATTCCAAATTTCAAACAGTCTCAAAAGCATATTTTATATCTTTCAAGAGACATATCCAAAAGTTGATTAAAGCATACACGCCCATTTTGACGTTAGATTGAGAACTTGAGTATCAAACTTTCTTTTTCTAGAATTTTGATGGGTATCCGAAACTCATATATGATCATCTGCACATGTAGCTACAAATAGTTACAAAAAAGAAAGAAAAAAAAAAGATAAACTAATAGAGGAGTAGAAAAGAGTGTGACCATTGCCATCATACCCGATTTCTTGTAGAAGAAGCCAAAAAACTTGCATCTGATCACCAAAATTTAGTGTGTGAAATATACCAAAAATAGTAAATGATAAATCGTATAAAACAATAAAGGTTTCTTCTTTAAAAAAAAGGTTTAGAAAAAATACGGCTAAATGTGAAAGTAAAAGATGTAGAAGTTTGCTTAAATAATGGAAAGAAAAGGTGGTTAAATTTCAAATTTAAATATCAGATTTACTCTTATCCAACATTAACGTGTGAATTTGTAGTGGAGTAGTTTAGTAATAGGATTTTATTTCTTTTGCCGTGATTAATTTTGTTTTCAAATTTTATAGGGGGTAATTAACAAAAATCACTTAAATAACTACCGTATGCTTAAATATAGGAACCAAATTGGGGAATTTTTTTTGTGAAGAGAGAGAAACTTCGTGTATATATTAATTGTGAAATTTGTTTCTCAAAATCGTGTGAAATTAGAGAGATATATATGGGGTGATTATCCTAATTGAAGCTTTTGTTTCTCTCTTTTTTTTTCCCCTATGGGAAGTTAAAAATTTTGAGGAAGTGGAGAAGTTTTGGGATGAGTACTGGGGTAGTTGCTCACAATTCTAATTTATTTAAAAAGTTCAAAAAATGTTTTTAAAATAATTTTTTTGGTCTGATGGTGTCACAAAATGTTTTGGCTTATATTAATATATATATATATTAATCTATATATAGAAATGTTATTATTAAATTTACATGCCCTTTAAGAAAAAAATGAGTTTTAGTTACAAACTTGATATCCGATTTAACCGACTTATTTTCCTAATTAATGTTCATTTGCTCAACGGAATGTAAAGAATAATGTTTTAATAATTGGATCAAATATTAAGATAAGTAACCATAGCACTAACACGTATGTGTCACCGAAGAAATAACATGTATTAAAAAATTGCGAGCTCATCATAATCACTTACTCCGGCAACTTAATACTAAATGATTTGAATTATTACGTATTATAGTTACAAACTTATTATGTATTATAGTTACAAACTTAAATGATTTGCAATTACTTCAGAGCCACATTTTCACAAATCTTATCGAAACCATATAGTATGGTATCTGTTTATATAATATGACTTTAATTACTCACGTACCACATATGATTTCAGTGATAATATTCAGATTTACCAAAAAATCTGAAGAAAATGACTAATGTTCTTTAATTTAGTAACAACATTTTTAGTACAAAATTCCCCGAATCCACCAGGTTCTCATTCCCCCGAATCATGAGCGATAGCGGAAAATTTGCTAGGGCCCAAACTTGACGCGCGACATGACACTCGAACAAGACATGTCATACATGCTCCACTCCCTCTATACAACTCACGCACGTAACCTCCTCGCAAATTCTCTGTTTCTTCAAGTCACTGCGTGTCGACAAGAGATCCGAACAAGCTCTCCACAAAAAAAAAACTTTATCTTACTCGCACAACAAACTTGCCAAAGTATCTTCCATGCCTTATGAACCGATGAGGCAGCGCTATTCTCCTATCGACTAGGAACTTAGCCTTGCGTCATGATCACGTGGTATGCATTCCTAGCCAAAAATCTCTCGTGTCGCTCATAGTACCAAATCTGCGTATCACATTTTGCCAAGCCTCCAAGTGGTATAGACAAAATTTCACCCACTATCAATCTCCCAAAAGTAGTCGCGTAAGAGCTGAATATCCCACAAGCTAGTGTTCTGATCAATAAGCTCACAAACTCGAGTGAAAGGTGCCTCATCAAAGAGCGGTGTGATTAAACAAAAAGAGTCGGACCGAGACAATTGATAAGTGACTCATTAGTGTGATTTAGTTATCTATTCACTTATGCTTTTGAATACTTATGATTGCGTATTTACTTGTTTTAGTATTGCTTTATATTTTCTTAGCAATTTAGAGGGAGTCAAGACAAAAAGAGGCTAAATAATGCCTCAAAAGGGATGTTTTGGGCGACAATTGGTCAAGACACTTTTCGGGATATTCAAGTGTTACGGAAGCGCTACGACACTACAAAAAAATTGTGCAATTTTGAACATAGTGTGATTGAAGAGAAGACACCAGGAGACCGCAAGGAGGAAATTAAAATATAGTGCGATCACCACAGCATCGCGCGGGTGGCACGCGATCAGGATGGCACATTGCGTGGGGGTCGACAATCAGAGGAGATTTGGGCCAAAAATTAAAAACCCTAAAATGTAGCCCAGAGCAGAGAGAAACTATAAATAAGAGGCTACGTTCAGCAGTTAGGGCACGGGCTTTCATAATATTTTTCACCATTTTCACCCACTTTTCGACAGAGAAGCCCTGGGTGTTTGTCCCTAGAGAGAAAACACCACCAAAGTCTTGTTCTAGTTTAGTTGAGTCATTGTTAGAGAGAAAATAGTTTGTGAAGAAGAAGATAGCAAAAAGGAGTACGAAGAGGGTCAAGCAACAAAGTTCCACAAAAGCTGAAAAGCTTTTCTTTACGTTTTTACTTTGTCTATAATAATTACTTCTTTATTGGTTGTTGAACTCATGACTATGAAGGATTAACCTACTTGTTGTTTAAAGTAGGGGAGTAACTTTGGTTTATGAATATGCTTATTTTCTTTACTTGTTGTGTGTTTGATGATCTCGAATGTCGAGATTGCATAATTACTTATAATGTGTGATTGACCTTACTCTCGCTGGGATAAAACAAAAGCACTCGCGTGGGGCCGTCCAAAGTGTAGAACGCTAAGGATAGTTATAAATACATGGAATTTGTGACTTTGGATTTGCGAAAGCAACTGGTGCGCAACATTTAGATCACACTAGATAAATCTTGACTAAGTACGTGTTAAATCATCAAATCATACATACAATCTGTAACTTTCTATTATTGGAAAGAATTTGTAATTCTGGTAATTCTGTTATTAACAGAATTCCAGAAATAGTTAAATAGCTGTTAGTAGTAGTTAGCAGTATTGTTAGATAGTTTTAGTTAGTTTTTCTTCCCGTTTTTCTTCCCTTTCTCGCACTCCAACTTACAGGAGGATTAGTCAGAGATATAGATATATATATACACCATCACACACCACACAAGACAACTCATTCAGTTATATTTTTCAATCTTGATCAATAAAGATTTTCATAATGTTTCTTCCATCTTCTCTCTTCTTGTTGATCTGAAATCACAAGTTATCATGGTATCAGTTTATCGGTTACCCTTTCGATCATAATTCGCTTCCGCCGCTCCTCTCCGATCGCGATCACCGCCGTTGTTGGTTGTCTTCTCCGATCACTACATTCGGTTTCTCTTCTGCAACTTTTTTCTGTCAACTCTCCTGTTCTGCAATGGTGCGCCATTGATTGAGATCCAATGACAGAACCGAACGCCTCCTCTTCTACCACCACTACTCTTCCAGTGAAGAACCCAAGTGATGACTCTTCCTCCATCTATTTCTTGGGTACTCATGACTATATAGGTCAATCCATTGTAAGTGAAAAGTTCAATGGATCTAATTATATTGCTTGGAGTAAGAGCATTATCATGGCTTTAAGCATCAAGAATAAATTGTCCTTCATTGATGGTTCTTTGTTGCAACCTACTGGCAATGATGCCTCTTTACTAGTCTGTTGGGTGAGAGCAAACACCCTTGTTCTGTCTTGGCTGTTTAACTCCATTGAGAAGCCTGTAAAGCAAAGTCTGATGTATTTTGATATCCCTCGTGAATTGTGGCTTGAACTCAAGAATAGATATGACAGGACTGATGGTTCTAGGGTTTATCAGTTACAAAAATCCCTTTCCACCATCACACAAGGTTCACTTACTGTAACTGAGTACTATAATGTGTTCAGGTCTCTCTGGGATGAATTTGTTAGCCAGAGACCTATTGCTATGTGTACCTGTGGTTTATGCACTTGCAATGTCAATAGAAATATGGTGGAAATACAACAACATGATTCAGTTCTTAAATTTTTAGTTGGTTTGAATGATACCTTTTCTGCCATTAGAAGTCATATCATGTTGACCGGTCCATTGCCTGCTCTCTCTAAAGTGTTTTCCCTCTTGTTGCAAGAAGAGCAACATAGAGATTTGTACACTAACCATCCAGTAGTAGATTCTTTAGCCATGTTTACCAGGCAAAGGACTGCCCAAGATTCACAGGTTTATCAACAACAAGGCAACCCAAGAAACTTTGTTCAGAATGCAAGTTCCAAGGTTTCTAAGCCTCATTTGTCTAAAGAGGAAATGAAGAAGCTGCGCTGCACTCATTATGGTTTTAATGGACATACACTGGATACTTTTTTCCAGTTGCATGGTTATCCTCCAAGTTGGGAAGGCCCTAGAGGCAAGAGAAAGTTACCAGTCAATTCTGCAAATGTTGCTCACTCCTCTCCTGTTGAGCCCTCATCTAGTACCAAGCCTCCAGCCTCTTCTGATCTGGCTTTATTTGAGCAGTTCATGGCCTTCAAATTAGCTAATGAGCAGTCTCACACTTCCTCAGCTGGATTAGATACTACTCAACATTATGCTGCTTCAGCAGCTACTGGTATATCTGTCCCTCTTGTTCTCTCTTCTCATTCTGTTGCTTTTACACCTTATTGTGACAAGTGGATATTAGATACAGGTGCAACAGATCATATGATCTGTCAGAAACGCTAGTTTATCACACCACCTACTCCTGTTAATATTGCTATTTATTTGCCTAATAACAGTATAACTCATGCTACTTTCATAGGATCAGTTAACTTGTTGTCTGGCCTTACGATACATAATGTATTATATGTCCCTTCTTTCACATATAACCTATTGTCTATCTCCAGACTAACCTCTAATACTCACCTACTCATTATGTTCCTGGCTTCTTCATGTTTGTTACAAGATTACATAAACAAGAGGATGATTGGTTCTGCTAAATTGCAGAACAACTTATATGTTCTTGATATTACTTCATCTACTGTTGATACTGTTCTGTGTAACTCTGTCTCCTCTAATAATATCTGGCATCTGAGACTTGGTCATGCTCCCCTAGAAAAGCTTAAGGACATATCTCCACTCTCTATCGCTGTGAAGTTTGCCATCTATCCAAGCAGAAGAGATTACCTTTTAGTTCTAGAATTACTTGTACTTTATTTCCTTTAGAATTGATACATTGTGATGTATGGGGACCTTATTCTGTCCCTACCAAAGAAGGATTTAGATATTTTCTTACAATTGTAAATGACTTTACCAGATGCACTTGGTTATATCTCCTTAAACAGAAATCAGAAGTAAAAGATCATCTGTTTAGTTTCTATCAAATTGTCTTGAATCAGTTTGAAGTTTCTATTAAAGCCATTAGAACAGATAATGGAACAGAATTTCTTCTTAAAGCTTTCTATGATAAGTATGGTATTACACATCAAACTAGTTGTGTTGAAACACCACAACAAAATGGTTTAGTTGAAAGAAAGCATCAGCATCTATTACAAGTAGCAAGGGCTTTAAGATTTCAGTCCAATGTTCCAATTAAATTTTGGCATTTATGTGTTTCTGCTGCAACTTATATTATCAACAGACTGCCCTCCAAAACTTTGCAAAACAGATCTCCTTATGAAGTATTATATAACAAACCTCATGATTATAATATGTTAAAAAGCCTTGGCTGTCTTTGCTATGCATCCACTATCACTGCACACAGAACTAAATTTGATCATAGGGATGTGCAATGTGTGTTTGTTGGATACCCTAAAGGAACAAAAGGTTACTTGTTATATGATTTGTTACAAAAAAAAGACTATTATCTCTAGAAATGTAGTCTTTCATGAACATATCTTTCCTTTCAAAAATCACACAGACAGCTGTTCTATTGATTTTTCTCCTTTGAGCACATATATTTCTTTATGTACTGATCCCTTTATCAGAAATACTGTCCCAGCACAAGCTCTTCCACGAAACATTGTTCAACAACAACAAGCTATTCCAGTTGAACCAGCTCTTCCTGCTGATAGCTTCAGCAACAATCAAGTTCCACAAACTCCTGAGCATAATCAACAAATAGAAGTTGACAGTTCCTTTACTCAGTCTTTAACTCCAGGATCACTGTCTCATCACTCTCCAGAAGTGCAACATGAGAATGTTGCACCAGGTATTTCTAAAACTCACAATACACATGTTGAGCTACTTGTTGTCAGAAAGTATTCAAGAACAATACACACTCCATCATACTTAAATGTCTATGACTATCATCTGCCACAGTCTTTACATAAAGCTAATCTCATTTCTTCTGCACCTCATGTCAAGTATCCCATATCTCAGTTCTTGTCAACAGCTAATCTATCTATAACACATAGAGCTTTCACTACTTCTCTTACAGTGGCTCAAGAGCCAACTTCATATACTGAAGCCAGTAAATCTAAAGAATGGACAGAAGCAATGAACAAAGAGACAGAAGCACTGGTTAAAACAAGAACATGGATACTAACTGAACTTCCCCCTGGTCAGAACTTAATTGGTTGCAGGTGGGTATACAAAATAAAACTCAAAGCAGATGGGACAATAGAAAGATATAAAGCAAGGCTTGTGGCAAAGGGCTACACACAAGAGGAGGGACTGGATTACTTTGACACTTTCTCTCCAGTAGCTAAACTGACAACAATTAGAGTTTTGATAGCAGTTGCAGCAGCAAAGAACTGGTTTCTAACTCAATTAGATGTCAACAATGCTTTCCTTCATGGATATTTAGATAAAGAAATCTACATGAAGCCACCTCCTGGATATCTCAAATCAAAAGACAACAGAGTGTGTCTCTTAAACAAGAGTCTTTATGGCTTGAAACAGGCCTCAAGACAGTGGTATCAAAAGCTAACTGCATGTCTGACTTCTTATGGTTTTGTTCAATATGTGTCTGATTCATCTCTCTTTACAAGGCACCATAATAATACCTTCACTGCACTATGTATATACGTTGATGATATCATCCTAACAGGCAATAATATGGATGAAATCAACAATATAAAGAAGCATTTGGATGACATGTTCACCATAAAAATTTGGGATCATTAAAGTATATCCTAGGGATTGAGATAGCAAGATCTCAATCTAGCATTTCCTTATGTCAGAGAAAGTACTGCTTAGATATCCTTACAAAAGCTGGATATCTAGCAAGCCCAGCAGTACTCCAATGGATTATAAACTTAAATTGCTTAGTAATGATTCTAATGAACTCTCTGATCCTTCTGTATACCGCATGCTTGTTGGCAGGTTACTGTATTTCACAATAACAAGACCAGACATTAGTTACAGCATCCAATGTCTCACTCAGTATATGTCTAAACCAACAGCAAATCATTTGGCAGCTGCACATAGAGTCTTGAGATATCTCAAACCTACAATAGGCAATGGAATATTCCTATCAGCTAATTCTGACTTGCAAATCAAGGCCTTTACAGATAGTGACTGGGCAGGTTGTGAAGATAGTAGAAGGAGTATCTCAGGCTATGTGATCTTTCTTGGCAATTCTGTTGTCTCCTGGAAGTCCAAGAAGCAGCCTACAGTCAGTAGGTCTTCCATAGAAGCAGAATACAGGGCATTAGCAGCCACTACATGTGTGGTCATCTGGCTTCAACAGTTACTCAAAGACCTCTCAGTTGACACTCCCAAAATTCCTTTGATTTGCACTTACAACAAGAGTGTTGTAGCAATAGCACTAAGTCCTGTCCATCATGAGAGGACAAAACATATCCAGATTGATTGTTGCTTTGTAAGAGAAAGAGTTCGACAAAAAGACATCAAAGTGATTCACATATCAAACACTTCTCAACTTGCTGATGTTATGACAAAGCCACTAGCCCATCAACCATTCAAGGACATTATTTCCAAGATAGGTCTTCTAAACATCCATGCCTAGCTTGCGGCGGGGAGGGGGGGGTGTTAAATCATCAAGTCATATATACAATCTGTAACTTTCCATTATTGGAAAGAATTTGTAATTCTGGTAATTATGTTATTAACATAATTCCAAAAATAGTTAAATAGCTATTAGTAGTAGTTAGCAGTATTGTTAGTTAGTTTTAGTTAGTTTTTCTTCCCGTTTTTCTTCCCTTTCTCGCACTCCAACTTACATGAGGATTAGTCAGAGATATAGATATATATATACACCATCACACACCACATAAGACAACTCATTCAGTTATATTTTTCAATCTTGATCAATAAAGATTTTCATAATGTTTCTTTCATCTTCTCTCTTCTTGTTGATCTGAAATCACAAGTTATCAGTACGTTTTGTTAACACGATTCAAAGGAGTTAATTGGATTGCGGATTTGACATCTCTTCTAAAACAAACTGACAATTGGGCTAGTCCGTTAACACGGTAGGTTATTAGAGACTCATAGGTGTATGGTTGGGATAACTCCTGCTATATGTCACGGATCCATTAGACATGCAAACATCAAATAACTATCAAGTATTGTAAATAGATATAGGTGGTTTGCTATGTTCCACGGGTTCGGGTACGGCGGTACGGGTACGGTACGGTACAAATACGCCGATATGACATTTTTTAAAAACAGCCGATACCGGTACGGCAAGGATACGTCTATATATAAATAATTATTAATATTTATTATATGTATTTTTTATTTTTAACAAGCAATAAAATTTAAAACTTAAACAAAAAAAATAGAAATACACAAAAAAATATTTAACATTAAAAAAGGTCATGCATCAAATAGGAAAAAAGACATATAAACCTGAATTATTTATGACTAATAAGTTAAACAACAACATAACAAACTTGAAGATGATGCATGGTGGTTGTGGTGATTATGAATAGAAAAACAAAAGTATAATTGTAAAAATAATGAGACCTGAATCGTGCCCTTTGATAAAAGAATTTTCATTTTTTTTATTTCATTTTATATTTGGTGGAATTTATATTTAAATATTTAACCCATCAAATATTAAAAGTTTATAAAAAAACAACCATAATAGTTCTGATACGCCTAAAAAAACGTATCGGATACGTATCGAGATTTTTTTTAATTTCAAAATTAAAGGATACGCCACGTGGCATATCGGATACGTCAGAACTGGTATCGGTATCTGAATCGGTATCGAAATGTATCGGGTACTGCATAGCCGTCTTGGTATCGGTATTGGTGCATCACAAGTGGTTTGTCTATGAACTATTATGATTACATCATTGTGAAATCCGACCTCTAAACAATCTTTCCAATTATTGTTTACAACAAAAATCAATCAATCAATCATTAAATTCCGTTTTCTAGTTTAGTTTAGTTTAGTTAGTTAATCAATCTCTCTTCCAAATATTCTTAGCTTAATTGCTTTCATTAGTTTAATTGTCTTAATTGCTATAATCGTTTTCTTGCATTCAAAACCAAAAACCCAAAAAGATTTTTAATTTCTGTTTTTGCTTTCTTAGATTAATTTTCATTGCATTCTAGTTTAAGCATCTTTAGTTTAGCAAGTACGAGAGAAAAGATCGTAACAATTGTTAGTGTTTTTGCATTTAAGTGATTTATATATACAACCACCACTCCCTTGAGATAACACACTTGGTTCATAACTATATTTACCATTTTGTTATTACTTGATTCGTGCATTCGCAACAAAGTGGAATTTAAGTGTAACATTTATGTGTTGACTTATATTCTATTTTAAAACATTATACACGCCCCCATCAACAACCATGCATCACCCCAAACCAAAATATGCTCTATGTTCCCCACTCGCCATAGTGTCCCTCGTTTGAGGACCTGAATAGTCTCCCAAATACATCACCACGAAAATATCGAACTGCTCCCAACCCGCGAATCAAATAATGAACATGTTGGGAAGTATTTTGTCTTATAAATGTGACTCACAAGGCTCTCCGGGTTTTGAAAAATTTGTCATGCTTATTTAGTAAGAAGCGCCTTGTTGAAAGCGTTCAAATTCTGGAATTCCATGCCTCCTTCCTCTTTACTACGATACAATTTATCCAATGAATTTTATTCTTATCCCCACAGGCCCACCAAAAATTATTGATTATTGCCTCAATTTTCCTAATAAGAGAATAATTAGGTAAACGGAAGCAACTCATAGCAAATGTAGAAATAACTTTCATTACGGATTTAATCATGATTTATTTCCAAGACTTGACAATGTTTCTCCTCCAAACACGTTCCTGAATATACGCAAACAACTCAATTTTAGATTTTCCACAACTGAAGGTAGCCCCAAATATTTCTCATGTCTCTACAGCCACACGCCAAGAATACCCCCCAAATTCAATAGCCAACTTTGGAGTAACATTCTTGCTCATGACAGACAACTAATTTCTCCAAGTTAATCTTCTGCCACGAGGCCGCCTCATAAAAATGCAATAACCTACATAGTTCAGCCGCCGACACTCATGTAGCATCACAAAAAATGAGAGTGTCATCCGTAACAAAAGGTGAAAAATCCTCGGAGCACCATGACAAATTGCCACCCCCCCTAATCAAACCCCTAGTCTCGCGTTAGAAATATATCAAAATTTGAAAACTTACAACTAATATAGTTTGTTACATAAGATTTAGTTCATAAAAAGTAGAGATTCAAATTTATTTATTTTTAAGAAGGAGATCTCCTCTTAATTAACTGGATTGCTCACGGAACTTTTGGTAGAAAGGGAGAAATGATTTGAGGTACATTTGCGATACTCTTCTGAAACAATGGAAGTTTCCTTTGTTAAAAATGGTAAATGCACCCCCCTCCCCTCCCCCCCCCCCCCCCCCGGTTATGTGTTCATATCTAGCATTAAAATAGTTTCTCCTCCAAAGAGATATATCTCTTTAATTTATCATGCGCGACACATTATAAATATACTAAATTAGGCAGGACGATAAAAGACGAAAAAAAAACTCTTGAAAATATTAGACAAACATACAGTTGAATTTAATAAAATGTAGTCAACAACCGATGTTTTATCAATTATCACCCATAAAAAAATTGCATTATTTTTTATTCATTTTTTTCTCGTGACACGTTATTTTGCAATTATTGCTTAGTTAGTCCACGCGTCTTCCTATATGGTACATGTATATTAAAATACGAGATTCATTATGAAATAGAACAAAAATAAACATGAGAGGCCGATGTAGTTAGTAGTTAGTTATATGTATGTAGTTGACTTTGCATTGCTTGTATTATTGCTGATTACGCGCTTGCTAAGTTGTTCTAGCGTTCCAATCCGAACCCATTTTAAAATGGTAGAGTGATCCACACAAGAACACACCAGTGTTGAAAAACGGTGTTATATTTAAATAGTTTATTTGTTGTTTACATTTAAATACATACTGGAATCTCTTATATTTAATAGCTAATAGCTATATAATAACGCATCGTGTTAGGTTATGGTGAGGATGACGCACGAAAAGAATGGAATTACCCCTATGGAATATCAAAATTAGTACATTATACGTCCCTTTTTGTATTATACTCATTATGTGCAATTTCTAAATATCTATACGTTCTTCAACATATATGATCTTTACAATTTAGACTTAATTATTATTATATAATACGTTTCGAGTTGTAGCCAGTACATCTAATTACAAACAAATTAAATTAAAAAGTTTCATGAGAATACGAGATTCTTATCGGGATATGGTGCATTTTGATAGAAGTTTGTACTACAGTTTCGAAAAAAATAAATCTCAATGGTTATTATTATAACAATAATAATAATATTATTATTAGTAGTAGTATTATTAATATTGACAAAGATTCATCCCAATCTTGATTCTTCGCAAATAGACAATATTCCCGTACGTAATACATTTTCCCATGTAAAGAGTACAAAAATGATCTATTCATTTATGCTTATCATGTTTATTCTTAGCATGTGATGGTAACTTGTTCAATAATCAACAAAGCACAACGGGATGTGACGTCAAAAAGCCTAAATTTGATAAATGGTTTATTTTAACCATTCAACAGCTCATATGAATACATGGCGCCACCGGCCATCTCCATTTGTTAAACTTTCCATGCGTTAACAAATAGCAACTCAATGTTATGCAATCTTTACATTGGCCATGGTTAAAATAATAAATTCCGACACATTTAAGAAAGTTCCATGCATTATATTATTCAAAGATGCTTAATTTACGTACACACTGCCCCCAATCGACAATGGCATGCCATTTCAGAATTCAAAGGGTCGCATTGTGATGCTAATCTAGTTTGCTATAGGGTGTGGCTGCGACCCTTACCCCCCCATGCATAGCCAAGTATGTTATTTGTACCATGACATATATATGGTAAATTCAATTACTTTAAACTTTCATTTCAATTAGGTAATCACGGAACAACCCCCACTAATATTTGAGGGGCGTGAGGCCGATTGTTGGAGTTGTTGCTGTAATATGGGAGAGATTGATGTGTCAAGGAACTCGTAAGATGGGGAAGAGTTGGACTAGGTTGAGCAAAAGGAAAAGTGTTTTCATCGAACATAATATGGCGGCTCGTAATAGTTTGTTTGGTGGCTAGGTTATAACACTTGTAACCACGATGATTAGTAGGGTAGCCAAAGAAGACGCAAGGAGTGGATCGAGCTAGGAGTTTATTGATTGTAGTGGAGGGAAAGAGAGGGAAACGCAAGCACCCGAACACGCGAAAATGAGAGTAGGAGGGGTCTTTTCGGAAGAGGAGTTGAAGTGGTGACTTTGACCCGAGACGTGAGTTGGGAAGGATGTTGAGAAGATAGGTGGCTGTTTGGAAGGCGTGAGACCAGAATTCTGGCGGTACCGACGCGTGAGCAAGAAGAGTGCGCATCATGTTATTTATAGTGCGAGTTTTCCTTTCGGCTTTGCCATTTTGGGGAGAAGTATGAGGACATGAGAGACGGAATTGCATGCCACGAGATTTAAAGAGAGAGTGAAATTCTTTATTGTTGTATTCAGTGACGTTGTCGCATTGAAGTATTTTAATGTCACGTTCAAACTGAGTTGTTATGTAGCATAGTGACAAAAAATGTTGAAAACTTGTGATTTTCAAGTTATAGGAAAAGTCCACAAGAAATCCGTATAATCATCAACAAACAAGACATAGTAGCGAGAGTTTGACGTACTTAAGATAGGCGATGTCCAAATATCACTATGAATAATATCAAATGGCATAGGAGTACACGAATTTTGACGGAACAAAAGAGAGTTTAATGTTTTTCCCAATAGAACAAGAAGAACAGAAACTCGAAGTACTTTTAGATGAACAAACAACTAAATTATTTTTCCTAAGAAAACGTAGAGGATAGGCGCCCGGGTGTCCAAGGCGTGCGTGCCACTTAGATGAAGAAAGAGAAGCAAAGGAGGATGGTGAGGAAGGTGATGATGAGGACGGAATGGGGAGGACGGGGTAGAGCTCACCTTGACTATTGCATCTCATAAGTGGAGTGCCCGTCCGAAAATCCTTCACAGAAAAACCAAAAAGGTCAAATTCGACAGAGACGAGATTATCCCTAGTACACTTACGAACAGAGATGAGACTTTTAATGATTGTAGGTGCATGAAGAACGTCATGAAGAGGGGGGGTAGGGATAGGGTAGGACCACGGTGTAGCGTTAAAAATTCTAAGTCTTTAAAATAAAAGACAAGAAAAGTTATGTACAAATAAAATGTATTTATTCAAATGAATAAGGGGTTACAATCTCAAGTAATCCTCTGATTCTTTTCTAATCATGAAACTTGGTTGACTTGACGACGAAATTGACTTTGATCGCTTCCACGTGGTTTAAGTTGAACGTTAATCCGAGGGCTTTTGAGCTTGATCTTGAATTAACAATTTGACTTGATCTTCGCGACGAACAATTTGATCTTCGTCTTGACTTGTTGAACTTGTTGAACGTCAATCTTCTTTAGAGGAATATTGATCTTCAAAAATACTTGGATGCTTGACAAACGTTGATGTGAGGGCTTGGCAGCTTGATCTCGGATCGAACAAAAATTTTGATTTAGAATTTGATTTGAAGATTGATGAAGAACGATATGATCTTTGTCTTCAGTTCTTCAAATATGTTGACTTTGATCCTCTGTGAAAGGACTTGAATCTTCAAAAACGGTTTTTCGAGGGTCTTGTGACTTGATCTCGAATCAAACGGACTTTTGACTTGAAGATTGTTGAAGAACGATATGAACTTGATTTGGATTTGTTGAATTTGTTGAAGCTCGATCTTCCTCGGCACAAGTGATGACGGATCAAACAGAGGTTTTCGCGAAGAACGCCTTGAATCCCGCGAAGAACGCTTGAAGATGGATGAACTTGGTGGAGCGAAAAACTTTGAGCTTTACCCTCTTCAACTTGTGAATATTTTTTTGTATGTCGCCTCTATTTATAGTTGTAAAACCCTAGAGCTCATTGTTTGTGATTGGTCGGTTTTATTTTCAAGATAAGCATGGATTTAATTTGGCTTGCTTATCAAGAAACACATAATATTTTCACATGGCTTAACATCATTGGTTAGAATACTCCATCTTTTCCACGTGGTTTTATTTGATTGGCCAACAATATATATTAGAAAATC
The DNA here is from genome assembly GCA_948329865.1 of Linaria vulgaris. NCBI lineage: Eukaryota > Viridiplantae > Streptophyta > Magnoliopsida > Lamiales > Plantaginaceae > Linaria > Linaria vulgaris. The sequence continues at coordinate 101,598,423 of OX415254.1, read as the reverse complement.
AATAAATTAATCTATTAATAATTGGAATTTAATTTAGTAAAATTCCAAATTAAAAATAGAAATAATTAATTTAATTTATAATAATTAATTTGACACTTGTCAATATTTAATTGCAGGAGACAAAATTTATTTGTCTACAAATGCCCCCTTGCGACTTGTCACGAATAACATTTTTAAAAAAATGCGTCTTGAAGTGAATACGTCGCAACGTATATTTTTTTCCGAGCCATCAATGGAATTGGTAGAAGATCGTGCACTTCATATGAATAAGAATGATATTTAGGGACTTCCATGTGAATTTCTTGATGGGGCAATAATGCAATTGTAGTTCACCACTTTTTTCCAAGCCATACGTAGCCTTGCCTCTCTTCCCTCTTTTTTTTTTAATTTGTGGTCTATGTAGACTAGAAGCACATGATAATTGTCATGTCTCCTTCTCCCTTTGAAATTACAAAGGGTACGGAATCATTACTTACTTTTTTTTCTTTTTTTTTTCTCAACTTGCTTTCTCCTTCAATTAAGTCAAGAATTCTAATCTCACTATAACTACAAGACTTATAGTTTCAGTAGGATTGAAACTTCTCCACGAACATTCTATATAAAGACACCAAGAACACCACTTTTCTTTATCCTCATTTTTTCTTTACTTCATTCCAAAATCGTTCAATCGCGCGAACAAAGTACGGGATATCGGGCAGCGAGCTTGTGAATCTCCAGGAGTCAGCAACAAATGGTAAGCTTCTTTCTTGATTTCTTTCTCCCTCTTCTTTCTCTTTTTTTTTCTTCTTCTTTCTTTTTCGTCTTCTTTCTTACCCTGTTTCTTTGAAGACTTGGACTTGAAGAATTTACAGACCTTTTAGCTCGTGTCTAGGAGACTTGAAGACTTGGATTGTTGCTTTGAAGACTTGGACTTGAAGAACATGCAGACCTTTTAGCTCGTGTCTAGGAGACTTGAAGACTTGGATTGTTGCTTTGAAGACTTGGACTTGAAGAACTTGCAGACCTTTTAGCTCGTGTCTAGGAGACTTGAAGACTTGGATTTGAAGAGCTTGCAGATCTTTTGGCTCTTGTCTAGGAGATTTGAACATTTGTTTTTGAAGACTTCAAGGACTTGCTTTGAGTTCACATATGCAAACAGTTTATACTCGTGTTAAGGAGAATGTTGATAGTTTATACTCTTATCAAGGAGTATATATTTTGGCACTTAATTTGAAGATTTTAGATAGTTTAAGCTCGTATCAAGAAGCATATGTTTTGGCACTTAATTTGAGGATTTGAGATAGTTTAAGCTCGTATTAAGGAGCATATTGGTTGTGATGAAATTTGACGTCGCGCCCTCTTCATCGTCGTCGTCGTTTGTATCATCACCTTCAATATCATGGACATGAGTTGAGTTTTCTTCTTGAGTAGAGTTTATACTTGTCTCTATGTCATGCGCACGCGTCGCCAACTCTTCAAATGTTCTTGGTTTGATTCCTTAAAGTATGTAAGAGAGACCTCAATTCATCCCTTGAATGCAAATCTCTATGGCTGAAGTTTCAGACAATTTCTCTTTGCAGCTTAAGGATAGATTTCTCCATCTATTGATATACTCAATCACTGGCTCATCTTCTTGTTGATGGGAATTTGCAAGCTCGATCATGCTCACAGTGCGCCGAGTGCTATAAAAGCGATTGAAGAACGCACTTTGTAGATCTTTCCAACTGTCAATGTAGTTTGGTTCAATATTAATGTACCAATCAAAAGCGACGTCTTCTAAGGATCGAACAAATTGCTTGACTAGAAGATCTCCATCGGTTCCGACGCTACTGCATGTTTCGACGAAGTGAGTAACATGTTGCCTTGGGTCTCATTTTCCATCAAATCTTTGAAACCTTGGAGGTTGATAGCTTTCCGGCATTTGCAATTGCTTGATTCATTGAGTGTAAGGCTTTTATGTAAGACTTGGAAGTCTTGTGTTGAGCTTTATGATCCTTTGCAACTTATTTGATGAGCTTCTTCAATTGATTGGCAGAGACAAGGCCTTGTGAGGAAACTTGAATTTGCTGGCTTGAGGACTTAGAATATTCTCCAAAATCCGCATCTTGAATGATTTCTTCAAAAGGCTTTGTGTTCGCCATGATGCCTTGCTCTTCCTTCCTCGCAAGACTTGACTTGTGGCAAAGATAAGTGGCTTGGATTCTTTCACTAAGGACTTCATCAAGTTCTTAAGCTTCAACTCCTTGATCAGCCTTTGCATGCATCATGCCTTGACCGCCACTTTTTACATCTTCTTGTTTGTTGGGATGAGTTGCGACTTCAATTGCGTCGCTTGAAGGTTTGATGCATCCTTGAACTTTGACTTTGTCAATGACGTCTTCAATGTTTTGATTTCCTTCTTGGATCTCTAGCTTTTGGAGAAGACAATTCAAGCACTCTTCACGTCTATGCACTTGTGTTGTGAATCTCTCGATAGCTCTCGCCAGCGCAGCAACTCGCTCCTCCATTGAAGATGCTTGATTCTTGGCTTCGCGTCTTGCCCCAATTGCGAGTGTAGCTTTCATCAGCGGTTGCGAATAGCATCTGCTTGTTGCCCCCATTGACTTGTCCATTGTTGAACAACGCTGACTTCTTGTGACTTCAAGCTTGTAGACTTTCTAGTAAAGAGATGAGAGGTAGAGATGGTCCCACTGGGCGTGCCAAAATTTGTAGCGTTAAAAATTCTAAGTCTTTAAAATAAAAGACAAGAAAAGTTAAGTACAAATAAAATGTATTTATTCAAATGAATAGGGGGTTACAATCTCTAGTAATCCTCTGATTCTTTTCTAATCATGAAACTTGGTTGACTTGACGGCGGAATTGACTTTGATCGCTTCCACGTGGTTTAAGTTGAACGTTAATCCGAGGGCTTTTGAGCTTGATCTTGAATTAACAATTTGACTTCATCTTCGTCTTGACTTGTTGAACTTGTTGAACGTCAATCTTCTTTAGAGGAATATTGATCTTCAAAAATACTTGGATGCTTGACAAACGTTGATGCGAGGGCTTGGCAGCTTGATCTCGGATCGAACATAAATTTGATTTAGAATTTGATTTGAAGATTGATGAAGAACGATATGATCTTTGTCTTCAGTTCTTCGAATATGTGGACTTTGATCCTCTGTGAAAGGGACTTGAATCTTCAAAAATGGTTTTTCGAGGGTCTTGTGACTTGATCTCGAATCAAACGGACTTTTGACTTGAAGATTGTTGAAGAACGATATGAACTTGATTTGGATTTGTTGAATTTGTTGAAGCTCGATCTTCCTCGGCACAAGTGCGGTCTTCAAAAACGGTTATTTGATGGACTTGAAGCTTGATGACAGATCAAACGGAGGTTTTCGCGAAGAACGCCTTGAATCCCGCGAAGAACGCTAGAAGATGGATGAACTTGGTGGAGCGAAAAACTTTGAGCTTTTCCCTCTTCAACTTGTGAATATTTTTTTGTCTGTCCTTTTTCTTTATGAGAGGGCCTCTATTTATAGTTGTAAAACCCTAGAGCTCATTGCTTGTGATTGGTCGGTTTTATTTTCAAGATAAGCATGGATTTAATTTGGCTTGCTTATCAAGAAACACATCATATTTTCACATGGCTTAACATCATTGGTTAGAATGCTCCATCTTTTCCACGTGGCTTTATTTGATTGGCCAACAATATATATTAGAAAATCAATCAATTAATCTATTAATAATTGGAATTTAATTTAGTAAAATTCCAAATTAAAAATAAAAATAATTAATTTAATTTCTAATAATTAATTTGACACTTGTCAATATTTAATTGGAGGAGACAAAATTTATTTGTCTACACACGGAACCCGAACCTTGAATGGAAATCGTATGACCATTACCAACAGTAATTCTAGAATTAATGCTCGAATTAAAGTAAGACCAGAGAGTACCTTGATTGGCTGTCATGTGAGACGACGCCCCCGAATCCATATACCAATTATCATCGTGTGGAGTAAGGGTGAGCGTGTGCAAGGCAGTGTCAAGATCGGTGGGAGCATAGGATGCCAGTTGGGCATAGTAGGCCTATTGTGGGCGCGATCCGAGGAGGCCTAGTTGACGAGAGGGTGCCATTGGGCCGTCGGATAAGGCAACGGTGGTGCGGCCCAAGTCTATGGGCCGTATGAGGCGGCCGGCCATTGTTGTTGGGCCCACTAGGGTGGCTGCGAATGATATGGGCCGCGGTTAGGATTCACTCGGCCGTCGCGGCCTGATCCACCACGTCCCGTTCTACCACAATTGCAACCGCGACCACGTCCCCGATACCTTGAGTTAGGTTGATAGGGCGGATTAGGGGTGGTGTCCGGTGTTGGTTGCTGAGCTGCAATGAGGAGGGCATTTTCAACGGTGCGGGCGGAACGATTTGCAAGACTAGTCTCTTCAAGAGTAAGCATGGAGCGTGCTTTAGAAAAAAACGATCGCTCTGCTGAATAAGAGTCGTGACACCATTGTATGAGTCGTTGAGGTCGGCCACCAATTGAAGAACGAGGTGTGGGTTTGGAACAGGGGCTCCGACATTGGCCAATTGATCGGCCAACATCTTAAGTTTTTGACAATAGGCGCCAACACTGGAGAAATCATCAAGAACCGTGCGAGAGAATTGGTTCTTGAGGTGAACGGCGCGGGAGTTCTTATTGTCGTGAAAGATGACAGCGAGCGGAGTCCAAGCGCCCATTGCAGTGGACTCGGGTTCGATGACAGTGTGCAACAGATCAGTTGAGATGGTACCATAGATCCATTGGCAGACGATGGCGTAAAGACGATCCCAGAGATCATCGTGAGGGATGACATCGGCGAAAGCAGGGATTATGTGATCGAGAACCTGATACGCGCAAGCGTGAATTTTGAATAATTCCGACCAAGAGGTGTAGAGGCTAGTTTTGGCATCTAACGTGATAGGGATGAAGTTCTTCACGTTAGAGACGGCTAGGGCAGGATGGAATTTAGGAGAAGCGTCCGTTGATGAGGGGGACGCGACGGTGCCGCCGCCACCGTTAGTGGCGTCGAAGGAAGAACTGTCTTTAGGGGGGTCGGTCATGATTTAGAGAGGGGAGAAGAAAAAGAAAGAAAATATGGCTCTGTACCATAAAAGATAATATTACTCGATGAGTTTCTCATTAATGAATGAAGAGTATATACACTAGTACAATGAGTCCTATCAATAAGGAAACTATCTAATCAAAGGCTTTTATCTTGCCATATCTTTATACAAAAGATAACATTAACATATTTATACAAATCTTATTCTAACAATCACCCAAAAAACCGTCACGGCAAAATCCATAGCTCTGAAAATCAATGTTACTACGGATCATAAACAAAATGAAACCACAGAAAACAAAAAAAAACTCAACTAGTCAAAGACCAAAACTACTAAAAACCATATGCATCCTCGTACGCATTACTTGACAAGTCATGAGCCACCGCATTCGACGCTCGATCCACCCATTTAATTCTAAAACCCGACCGAAACAAGCGACGAATATCATTCAAAATGTTTACGTGTAATGTATCCCATGGCTGCCATAGAAAATGCATGAACAACGGACAAGCAATCCCTTTGAAAACGACGTTTTCCCATTCATTATCTAACGCCAAACGAACTGCACATAAAGCAGCGCTAAACTCTCATTTATTTGTATTGCATATGGCAAGAAAGTGTAAATAATAAAATTAAAAGTCAACAAATATGATAAAAGGTTCTCTTGACAATTAAAACTTGCCAAAATTATTAATTAGATTTGAAATTGTACTATCTAACAAATATGATAAAAGGTTCTTTTGTTAGTTATGTCAATTTATGGGTCCTTTTGGTAGCACTTATGATACTCATGTTGGGTAAACGAAATTCTTTGGTGATATATATGATATGCCTACAATGCATTTGGTAATCTTTTTGTAATTCAGTTGGTCACATTCTTAGATATCCGGCGCTACATATGAAATAATTTGCTTGACTTAATTATAAACTTATAAAACAAAATAGATATAGTCGTTTTTCAATAGTTTGTAATTTCTCAAATTAGGTAAGTAAATTGGGAAAATTCAACTCCTTGCGTATCAAATGCTAAAGCCTCAGTGATTTCTCTGGAGATTAGAGGATCGACAAAAACTATTTAACTGGAAATATAGCCAACTTTTCCTTAATTATGAAACAACTTCAAACATAAACTCCAATCGTTTAAGGAGACTTTTTTTACGTTATAATTTATAAAGCAATATATTGCTAAAATTACACGCTACATATTAACATCAGTCACATTCTTTTGTCTTGCCCTTATCTGGACCAGACTAAATTGATAGATCCAATAATTTAGAAACTCAAGTAATAGTATTGACAGCCAACTAACTTTTTATACAATTTAGTGCGAAAAGAAGCAAAAAGCAAATAATAATAAATATATGATACATCTAACACAAATTTATACTCAACAAATTGAATGAAAAAAGAAAGTCGAAGAGCTAAAATTACCAAGGCCAAGATGTATAGATACAAGCATGAATCAAGAATATACATACTTAAAAAGAAAAGAAATGAAAAAAATATTAAAAGTAACGATACAAATCTCTTTCACCATTATGGATGGTTAGACTAAACCTAGAAAACATAGTCAGAACAAAATCGACCAGGTTAGTTCCCTAATACTGTGATAAGTAGAACATTTAGAACACTACAATAAAAGAAAATTTTTAAAACCACCCAAAGAGAAAAAAGAAAAGAAAAAAACTTAATTTTCTACCATAATTTTTGAATATTTGACATAATTCCATTTTTTTTCCTTATAATTTTCGGAACACAATAGGTGCACCATGTTGCGGGTGCAACAACATTACAATCGAGGGCGCATGCTGATAACTTGGCGCGAGCTCAAACGAGAATCGTTGGAGCAGCATAGAAACGGCCAATTTTGCTTGCAAGATCGCTAAATTCTGGCCAACGCACCGGCGCGCCCCCAACCCAAAAGGCATAAATGCCATGGGATGCTTCGCGGCATGAGCCACGCCTTTCGCAAATCGAGCCGGGTTAAACTCGTGCGCGTCGTGGCACCATAGACTCGTGTCATGATGGACAGCCAGGATCGGAATCAAAAGCTCTGTGCCACGTAGTATGTGGAGTCCACCTAACTCCACATCTGCTTTGGCCGTCCTGAGTACCGCCACTGCTGGCGGGTACAGTCTCAATGATTCGTTTAGAATCATTCCCAGCTGCATATCGGTTGGACAAAAACAATTAAATTCAATTTATTCACCTAGCAAATATTATAAAGTTAAAATGGAATTCAGTACAACAGTTGACCTCAGGGTATAATAATCATCTGTTTCTTGTAGGAATCTTATTAAATGCTCAATTATTTCAGTAAAGCACAGATCTTAAATATTTTTTTGTCTAAAATTAGACCGGCATCGGGTTTTATTAAAATGCTCAAAACATTCTAGGCAAGTTCTTTTACGTACTCGCCATTATTATTATTTAATTTAAATACGCGTTACAACTAATTGCAACCTAATAATAGCAGAAGTGTCAATTAATTAATTGCTCAACCAAAAATTAAGCCCTATCCATAAGATTACAACACCCCTTTTCGCGCATCTTATACACATGCTAAACTTTAACCTTTTCACTTTTAAATTTTAATCTCATTGGCCTGTACATACTTTTGTAGTTAAGTTAACAAATACCAAAGCAGACATGTAACTCTTTTTTCTTAATTTATAATTTTTTGATGGGTAGGGGGGGGACCAGGACTATAACATATAAAATAAAATAAAAAGGAAGAGAACCACTTTATTAGGTATGTATGTATGTATGTATGTTTGGGCCGTACCGTTTTGAGCTTAGGGAGATCATCTTTATTTGGGGTGTCACGTGAGCCACATACCCTAAGGACCTCCTCACGTGCCTGTTCCTGCCACTGGGGGTGCATGGCCAGCAAGACGGTGGTCCACGTGAGCAGGTTGGAGGTGGTATGTTTTCCGGCGAAGAAAATGGTCTTGCACTCCTCAACGACGTCGTTTTCGGTAATAGCGATATTGGATGATGTTGATGTTGACGAATCATGGTGGGTGGCGCTTTCTTTGAGACTGGCCTTTATCATGAGTTCCAATAAATCGTTAGGAGGACAACATTCGTCTGACAACGTTGGCTTCTGACAAGTACCCGAATTTTGATTTTGCAACCTCCTTCGTTCGATCAGCTTCACCAACGATTTCCGTATTTCTTTTTCCAATCTCCAAGATATTCTATTCTTTTTAGTAGGCAAAAACCTGTTTAATTAATTAATTATTAATCAACAAATTAATTAATCACCAAAACCATTATTAAAATTCACCAAAGATTCTCACCACTTATTTATACACGCCTACACACATTACCTTCTAACACAGTAGAATATTACTTGTCGAACATGTATGTTTTTATAGTTTTACTCGAAATATTATAATATATAAGTTACTTTATGTCGCAGTTTGGTGCGCTCGATGCGAACTAATAGAAAAGAAATACCACAAGTATTGGGGTGAAATGATTAGTTACTATCAATTTTTATAATGGTTATCTCATATAATTAAACTTATGCCAATTACTAAGGTCTTGTAGTGGAGTCTGAAATACCGTAAATAAAGTCCACGGAAAATGAGATAAAAATCAGTAATTAACCACTTATGAAAAGTTCTGATTTGACGACTCTAGAAAAGAGAATCCTCCATAGAGCACTGATGACTAAACAAAATCTTATGGCTTTATGGTTTTTCGTGTTCTTCACAAGAAGAAGAAAAAAAATGTTTGGTCAGAATTCTGATATACATATATTGGAAATCTTGTAATAATTATGAAAAAGAAAAGTATAAGTAAAAATATTATTAGTTGTGATCAGTTATTAATTAATTAATTTAATTACCTATAACCCGGGATGAATACTTTTTGATAAGCCTCAGTAGCGTGGACCATTTGCTGTGCTTGTAGCTCAAAAATGGCTTTTCCATCTTCATAACTACTGCCAAAAGTGACTCGAGTAATCACATCTTCCACTAGATTTTGGAACCAATTGGACACTTCGATTTCAACTTTATTATTACCATCGCCGGCATTCGACATTTTATTTGTCCACTTCGCCATTGCTTCCTCCATGCTTTTCGCCATCATGGGCATCATTAACTACAACATGTTACAAAAACAAAAACAAATTAAATTAATTCTTACACAACAAACATCGGTATTTAATAACACACATGGGAAGATATATTCAGAGATCATGGGTTGCTGTACTTAGCTGGTTTCTATTTATTTATTTAAATTATTAAATAAAAATTATTATTACCTTGAGATTTTCAGTGTGGAAAGTTGGTTGAATGATTTTTCTGTGGTGTGCCCATTTTTCTCCTTTGAGGCTCAACAAACCATCGCCTTCAATTTTTTTCACTAGTGGGGGTGCCTCATTTTTTTCGAAATATTCGGATTTTAGGACGAAAATCTCCCTGATGAGGGCTGGATCAGCTATTGTGAGACGAGGTGTTGGCCCAAACCATATAACAAACGTTGAACCTGCAATAAATTTTTAAATCAACACCATGTGCCAACACTTACACACACAACACATCAATATCATTTGTACTACTATAGCTACCTACGAAATAAATCTAAAAATTAATAGGAACTAGTGAAATGTGTAATCTTGCAATAAAAACAAAAGATTTGCATGACAATACCTATATAGTAGGGGCTTATCTTATCTATAAGTAAAAAGATTAGCATGATGTTTACCAAAAGAGGTAGCATAGGATAAAAAGTGAGAGAGATTCATCATATTATTCCAAGAGTAATGGATATAGTGTAGACCCTACAAGACACTCATACCTCACACCAACTTTTAATTCTTTTGCTCAGTAATAACTAATAACAACATGTACAAAATTTCATTCCAATCACAACTAATTAGAGATGATTAAAAAAGTAACATACCATAAATTTTCTTCCAATGATGGTAGAAAGTGAGTACTCTTGGTAGTATATTGTGAGAGTAGCGAGGCATTGGTTGAGCAGAAGCTCTCATATTTAAGCTTGCAAGTTCCTTCAAATTACCCAACAAAAGCTGATACTTTGGCCCTTTAATCCCTTGCTTCAAAAAGTGATTACCAATTCTTCTTGGTGTCCACCAAAGGTACACCACAACTTTCACAACATAAACAAGTACAAAGTAAGAGATCAACAAGCACCAAAGTAACATGAAGTAATCTCCCATTTTCTAATTTTTTTTATTTTTTTTTTGGTTTGGTCGCTGATGGTTTGGATTGTGTTTGTTTTTATACAAGAGAAAAAGAAAGAAAGAAAAAAAGAAACTTTGTTGTCTGTATATGTAGTAGGACAACAACAAGATGAAGATGGGCTCAAACACTTAAAATCAGGGGAAGAGGCAGAGGGGAACCTTATAAGTTTATAAGGTCAACTAGTTGATGAAATAAAATTGAAAGTGAGGAGTCATCAACTCATCATAATGCTGTATTTTTGTAACATGACAAGAATACCCTTGTAGTTTTATTTTTGAAAATTTCAGTTACAAGAATAGGAATTGGACACTCTGTCATAAATAACAAGTTCATTTATGAGACACGCATTAATATAGGTTGTGTCCAATTGCTTCTGATCATGTCATGTGTCCAGAAACAACACTTTGGCCAACCTGAGAAAAGGCTTTTAATTTGCTACCAAATAGTACCCCTGGCTTACTATGAATATATGTTGTGTATACTATAATTAGTTGGAAAATGAAAGTTCATTCGTAAAATTATGTAGTAACTGACGCTGAACGATTTCTGTTGTCACTATTTATTTCTATCTATTCAATTCGACTCAGTCTCATTTTCAATTTCACCTCCCGGGAGTCATATAGTAACTTACATAAAGTAACAACCTCACCTCATATTTCTTTTTTTTAACAAAAGATATTTAAATTAACTAAGGCCAACGCCAACAACTGTACTTTGAACTGCGGGCCAGGGGCCAGCGGGACAACCACATATATGTACCATGGATATCACACAGAGCAAAATGCGTCAGATCGGTCAGACAACTTAACCAAGTTGTACAAAAAGGTGGCTGCAGAGGGCAGTCCACAAGGGCACAGTAAGATCTATGTCGTGCCAGCACGTCTGCTAATATGTTTGTCTCACGGTATGTACAAGAGAATAACATAGTGAGAACCCGTCTTCCTAAACTCCACAACTCACATAGCTCATATTTTTAGTTTTGTTGTGAAATAATAAATTTTCTGAGTCCTATTCAATTTTAGACCTTTTGTTGACAAAAGAAAGGAGGGGCAGATAAGCTTATTACGTCATGACAATTATGTGTGATTATTTTAGTTCTAAAATGAGGGCAGACTCTATTATTTTACTACACAATGGTTGATAAAATCTTGTTAAGAAGAAGCATTAAAGATCATATAATCTTTTTAGATATATATAACTTGTGATGCATTGTATGATTGTGGAAAATAATACTAGGCACATGCATGTTTGACCCTAGTTTTTATTAGGGGTCTCAACCTCCCAAAGTTTAAGGGGAATGATGGAAATATATGTGTATAATTGTGGTGAGGAGAAACTCCATTATCGATTCAAAAATCATTGAAAAACAATTGGTGTGGAGAAAAATAACTTTGTTATTATATTTCCCTTTCAATTGATTTGATATTTTCCCTGTCATTATCATTAACGCCATTTTATTCACAAACAATGATTTGGAACCTAATTTGCCCCCACTAGTTCAAGTAAACGACTTTTCCATGTTGTGATAAGTTAAGGCATGTTCCTTAATTATCATTGTGATAAAAAAAAAATATGAATTGCGTTATATCAAATGTATACTTGCGATGAAACACTATTAATATCTATGTCTTTAGCGTCCGTGAATTTGTCTATGAGATTATTACACGATTTGACAGAGATGAGAAGTACTACTACATTCCTTTCAATTTTAAAAACAGATGGGGAACATGTTTTTTTTTTTTTGTTTTATAACCTCAACGCAATTGAAATTAATGTATATATATATATATGCTTGTTTATTAACTAGGGGAATGGGAGCATTTTCTTCTAGGTTCACAATCATTCTTCATTATTCCAAAGCTCATGCATTTACGCAATAAAAATTACTAAAAATATTCTTTTCATGTAAGTTATTATATTAGTTCACCATGCATTAGATTGCTTAAACATGTATAGTTGTCATAGGGCAGATTTGTCCTCGATTTTGAAGAGGAAAGAACCGAGGAAAAGAGGTGGAGAGAAGACAGAAGTTTCCAGTGGTTCTTTAACTTTAAGTCTTTATTAATTTGGGATTACTACAATCCCGCACATCCTCAAATTATAAAAATCGATTTTAAAATTTAATTAATTTGATAGACATTGTTGAGCATTTCGGCTTTGGATTCTCTCCTACAAAATAGGGCTACATCTTCTACTACATGGTTTAGATGAATGCAATGTGGACAAAATTCAAAACTTCCTAATGACTTGTTTGTTTACCTAATTCATGTCTCAATGGTTGTTTCTTTTATTGATTACCTTTCATTTTTCTCTTCACTCTCTACTAAATTCATATTTAATTAGATTATCCAAATTGAGCAAAAGAAATTTCTCTTACTACATAATATTTTAATGACAAATTTTACAATATTTGTAGATCATTAAAAAACACGGCATATTTGTCAATCTAATTAATCTAATATTTGTAGATCTAATTACATTGTTTGAATATAAGACAATATTAAAAAACATGACAATGACAACATTTAATGATTTACACATAAGACTATTTTTTAATGATCTGCAAATTACATAAAAATATTGTTATTAAAAAATTACACACAAATCCTTTTTTTTTAAACATGCCATTATATATTTTTGTAAGATAACAAGTAGATTTATTTAATATTATTCATCAAGTTACTTAAAAATAACCATTACTACTTTCTTGTAACATAAAAATATTAATATGATTATCATAAATTTTTTCAATACAGCTATTGAGATAAGTAATATTTTTGTATATTAGTATTCTCTCCTTTTTTCAATCTAGAGAAGAAAAATGAATTGTGAAATTCTCTCCGTTTTTCAATCTAGAGAAGAAAATAAATTGTGAAATTGCTAAAGATAAAAAAAAAAAATAAAGAAGAAGAAGAAAGCAAAGAGATAAGTAACATTTTTGTATATTAGTATTCTCCCCTTTTTTTCAATGTAGAGAAGAAAAAGGAAACGTAAAATTGCCGAAGATAAAAAAAGAATGCAGATTCGTGTTTAATTTGGTTAATTTTGTTAATTAGAAATATAATTTACCTTTAATATAAAATCATCTTCCTTATTATAAACACGTTGACCCATTTAGAAAACAATTTTTTGTCAAGATACATAAATCTTTTAATTTTGGGAAGAAAATAAATGATGAATAAAAAGCTATAATTGTGAATAAAGAACAAACAAGTCATTAGGAAGTTTTGAATTTTATCCATATGACAATCAAAAGCCGAGCATTCCGGCCAAAAACATGCAAATAAGCTCATTTAAGTTTGAATAACTAGAGGTGGACAGTTCCCAAAACTTGACAAATCTATTTCCTTTGTTACTATTGTGGGAAATTTCCTTTGTAATGATCTAAAAATACTCTTATCTCGTATGTAATGTAAATGTGGACACTATCACGTGTAGAAAGCATATATTTTATGTTAAATAGACACGGCTGAAAGAAAAAGAAAAAAATGTAACTCGCCCTCTAGTGTTTTTAACCAATTGCACAGCAGCACTCCAAACTATTGCTTTTAAAAGAAGATATTTTAATTTGCAGCAAACATAAAATAGACATATCATAATTTCAATTTCTTTTAAAGATAATGCGTCTATCTAACATGATGATGAAATAATTTGCCTATTACATATTAGGGAACCTAATGCATCGTATAGTTATATAAATTCCCCACGAACCTAATGATGAATGGTTTTTTTTCTTTTTTGATAAGTTAACCTAATGAATGGTATAATTATATAAATTCCTCAAGAAATAATATGTCTATTAATTGTGGGGACCTAATGAAAGGTATAATAATTATATAATTTTTTGGGGGGTTGTAGATGTAATAGTTTCTTGTTATTTTCCTTTGTAACTCCAAAGAAATTAAAATGATGGGAAATATTGAAGGTGAGAAGAAGAAGAGGAGGCAATGGAGGAGTTGTGTTTTGGAAGTTAGCACTTAAATTGATGCACATGGGAACAAGGCTGTCTATTTTATTGCTCCTTTTTGCTGTGTTATCGGGGGGATGTGCCTTGGTTGTCCCAAACCATATAACCCCACTTCCCTTAATCTTGTCTTAATATTACCAAAACATAATGGGGCCATTTGGCACCCCTACAACTACCCCCACCCCCACTATACACATCAATCTCTTAATTGTCACAAAAATTGGGCTAATGTGGCTTCCAAATTTTGGTACCTCTTTTTTCCAAGAAGATAGATGGCAGTGTTAGGAAACTGGATATCAGATGTTTTGCCCTTTCTTGTGAAATAAATATAATCATGTCTTCTATATTTGACACTTAATGGGGGAGTAGGTGGCTATCTATTGCATTTTTGTTCACACAAAATCATTGTGTTTAGGTTTATTGCTTTCCTAGCTATTTGTCATATATATGCCCTTTTAACCTTGGCTCCACTGTTTTCTCCAGTAGTCATAGTTTGTCTACTCTTTGCCTAATTCCTACACTTCAACTGCCTAATCACCTCCACTCAACATTCCTGATACCCTAAATGAACTTCTTTGCATTTTATTTAGAGCTATTTGCAAAAGAACCCAATGTCAATGAGTTATAGGCAAATAATAACTATATATTGTGAAGAAGCAAAAGACAGGGAAAAACTTAATAACACAATCCTTCGAAGTTCGAAATTACAATATTCAAACACTTTATCCTCTATCTCAGAACTAACTAGATATATCTGAAAAGAAATTGAATATCACATTAAAAAGGCACCAAACAAAAATTGCAAACGAATGTTTGTAGGCCAAAAGGCATATGCGTTATGCAATGTGTTTGTCAAGTGTTGTCCATATAAGGGTAACACAATATTTGAAGTGAATGATTTTAATATTCATCAACACAAGACTATATAAACTAGTACAAGATATATACAGAAAGAGATAAATACAAATCTTCAAGAATCTAATCTATCTAAGGAGGATCTATCTAAAGAAAGATACACAAAAGATACAACACTATCTTCCTATCTAATACGCCCCCCAAAATAGACGTTTCATCAGCAACGGAAATTTTGGAACGAAGAAGCAAGAACCTCGAACGAGCAAGAGGCTTGGTGAGTAGGTCCGCGAGTTGATCACGCGTGTTGACATAAGAAACACAAATTAGGCTCTTAGCCACAAGGTCACGAACAAAGTGCAAATCCACTGAAATATGTTCATGCGCGCGCGTTGCACTAGATAAAGAGATAGGCGAAGAGCGCCCAAATTGTCACAGCGGATGAGAGGTGTGGACGGTAAGGGAACACCAATTTCACCAAAGAGATGATGAAGCCAACGCACCTCAGCCGAAACGAAAGCAAGGGCGCGATACTCCGCTTCAGTGGAGGAACACATGACCGCACGTTGTTTGCGAGAAGACCATGAAATTGGGTTATCGCCCAAAAAGACGAGAAAAGTCTTGGTGGAGGTGCCCGTGAGAGGATCCCCCACCCAATCCGAGTTCGAGAACGTGGTAAGGTGAAGTGAGGTAGACTGGCGAAGGAGGAGCCCTAGAGAAATCGTCCCCTTAGGATAGCGAAGAACTCGCTTGAGGGTTGTCCATATTGAATTGACATCTCATCTAAAAGCTTAAGTTGTTAGAAAGGATATGCATTTAATATTTATATATTATCTCCAACACGCCCCCTCACGTGCAGGCTGTAAATCTTTTGTTACGCCTATCACGAGGCACTTA
Source organism: Linaria vulgaris (assembly GCA_948329865.1). NCBI lineage: Eukaryota > Viridiplantae > Streptophyta > Magnoliopsida > Lamiales > Plantaginaceae > Linaria > Linaria vulgaris. The sequence goes on along the minus strand of OX415254.1, from coordinate 101,582,417 downwards.
TTGATAATAGGGTGGCGGTGGGATTCAAACCCAGGACCTCCTCATTGGCCTAAGCTCTGATACCATATAAGGGTAACACAATATTTGAAGTGAATGATTTTATTATTCATCAACACAAGACTATATAGACTAGTAGAAGATATATACGGAAAGAGATAAATACAAATATTCAAGAATCTAATTTATCTAAGGAAAGATACTAATCTATCTAAGGAAAGATACACAAAAGATACAACACTATCTTCATATCTAATAGTCAATAGGTATGTGAACGTTTATTATTGGTTCTGATTGGTGCCCGGATGTGACTCTACTAATTTGTTGTTGGCGTGGTGGTTTATTACATTGACATGTTGTATCAGTAAATGTCTTTGCCATAATGAGTGGGGTTGTTGAGGTTATATATTCGTGTTAGGGGTGTTCGCGGGCGGTTTTCGCCGAATTTTCATTGAAAGAGACACTATACACAACACTGAAGGGTAACCAATGTTTTCAACCATGCAGGTGGATTTATTTTAAGGACCATGTGGATTGCGGGTGCGAGCGGATCAGCAGGTGAATTAGTGGGTTATGTTAGATATCAAATCACACAATAAAAGTTTTTACCATGTTCTAAGACAAACAAGTTAAATAGTACGATAGTCCTATATTCTCGAATAAAGAAATGCACTCTCATATGTTTTCTTGTTATGATATACTTTTTTCAGGTTGATTTATGCATTATGAATATTGAGATTTAGTTGTATGGTACATAAAGTCTTTCTCAATGCGCGTAAAATTATTTACTTGTCATGGTATACAACCACCAAGCATGTAACCCAATAAATTATGGTATGTTATATGAACCATGAATGAATCACGTCGAGTCGTGAACATGAATCTTATGTCTTTATACGTTTTGGTTGGTGAGCATATCTTCATTTAGATCTTTTAGTTTCATGTCGTTTCGTATGACCTTCATTCACGTCTTTTTTGGTTTCCCACAAGCTCTAGTCGTCTGTCCTAAGTCGAGATCTCCAACTCGTCGTATCGGTGCATCTATTGGTCTTTGTTTAACATGCACAAACCATCTTAAGCGGTTTCGCATTTTCTCACTGATGGCCGCCACACCCAATTTATGCTGAATATCTTCATTGCGCACCTTATTTCTCTTGGCGTTACCGCACATCCACCGTAGCATGTGCATCTCTGTAACGTTCATCTTTTGTGCATTACTTTGCTTAATAGCCCAGCACTCAGGGCCATAAAGTAAAGCATGTCTAATAGCCGTACGATAGAACTTTCCTTTAAGCTTTAAAAGAAAGTTACGATCGCAAACGATCCTTGTTGCACTCTTCCACTTTGTCCATCCAGCTTGGATGCGGTGGTTGACATCTCCGTCTAACTATCCATCCTTATGCAGTATGGAGCCTAAATACCGGAAATGCTACCTTGTAGATATATCTTGGCCATACAACTGAACCGTTGCCATCGTTGTTTCTTCGTTATTTGATAAACTTGCATTCGAAGTACTCTGTTTTTGTTTGATTTAGTCGAAACTCTAGTGCTTCTAATGTTTGTCTCCATCATTCTAATTTAGCGTTAACTCCCGTTCTCGTCTCATCGATGAGGACAATATCGTCTGCAAACAACATATACCACGTGACTCAGTCTTGGATGGTTATGGTGGTTTTATCAATTACAATGGAAAATAAAAATGAGCTCAGAGCCGACCCTTGATGTAAGCCAATTGTAATCGGGAAGACATCTGTTAAATCGCCACAAGTTCGAACACTTGTCACAACATTCTCATACATATCTTTTAAGATGTTGATATATTTAATGGTGTTAACGGGTTGGGAATTATTCCCTATTTAACAGAAGATATTTATTTGGGTTGGAACGCCGTTATCCGTGGTTCAAAGAAAGTAAATGACGGTTTCGGAAATTACGAGAATATCCTTCCTTTATTCACTGAAATCCTTACTCTTGAAGATCAAAATATGACCTTATGCTTTTTTCCTAGTGAATTTTCTGTCCCCCCTTTTTCTTTTCTAGTTTTCCCTTATATAGGTATGGGAGGGTGTTGGTGTCACTATGCATGTGTTACAAGTGTAATGTTGCATGTGTTACAAGTGTAATTCCATAAGATAAGGTATATCTTGTTGACAAGGCGCTGACTAGGATGATCTTTATCTTGTTCGAGGGCTTCAAGGAGTTCCGAGGGGTTGCTTCTTCTGTTTTCTTCTCGAATCTTCCATTTTCCTTTCTCCGAGGGACTGGATTTTATGAAGAGGTTCACTAGTTGAAGTGAAGTGGGTGTCCGAGGGGGTTTCTGCTCCGGGGACGGTTATTTTCTCATCGTCTTCTTTTGGTAAGGTTTTCCGAGGGGCAGATTTGCTTCTCCAAGCTCGTAAGGTGGGCTCCGAGGGCATCAACATGCAAGTAAGGCTGTATTCTTGCGTCTGGATATTCGAAGTATGGGTTCCGAGCGTTTCTTGTCGTCATTTAGAGTAGTGGTCCCTTCGAGAACAATTCTCCGAGGGCTTCTTGGCCTTGGCTGAGTAACTTTCTTGGCTCAGGCCTTTGGGGTAAGTGACTTTGATGATTTGTGTTTTGAGTAAGGCGTTGTTTTGTGAATTTAGCCTTCGGGGTGATGATTCCGAGGGCTTTGGGAGGGTTCAACAAGGAAGTATTCTCGTACAGTGGTCCCTCTTGGCGCAGTGATGGATATCAGAGTCTCGTGGATCCATCGGGGTTTACTCTTTTTCTGATGCCACGCTGATATCTTATTTTTATTCATCTTGACTTTCCAAGGGACGCTTGGATGTTCACTCGGATGTCACGTCGTACCACAATCGGGTATGTGAGATCCGAGGGACTCTAGTATCTCTTCGGGTGCCACATCATACCATAGTAGGGTATGTGACATACGAGAGTGTTCAGGACGATAGTATCGTCCTTGGGATTAATCCCTAATTTAAGGGTTAATCTTTTGTTTAACTCGTATAATCCCTTATTTATTTTTTCGATCGTTCTCGTAGAGACGAGTGAAATTTTACTTCGTGGCCTTAATATGGCAAAAGGGGCTTTTCCTTTATTTTTTGGTGATTTTTCCGAGGGGATTGGAGTTTCTTCATTCTTTTTTACGATTTACGGGGGTATTATATGTATATAAATATATATTTGAAATACCGTGAAGTAAAATTACCGTTATGCTCTTGGGAAGCAGCGGTTCAGATGAAGAGTTACTTTTATAACGACTCTTTCTAGCCGTTGGATGTCTTAAATGACATTCATTCATCCGTCCGTTAATCTGCAGTAACGGTTAGCGCGTGGAGCGACACGTCGCTTCCTGAGTGGAGACGTGGGGTGCGGGGGACGAGGTACGTCTTTAATGGCGGTTCGCCTATAAATACCTCCGTCCGCACTCTCTCTTCCCCATTCTCTTCACGAAATCTTCAAGCTCCCAATTCTCTCTACTCTTCTAATTCTCTTAAGCAGAAAAGAGGGATTTTTGCTTCTCTTAAAGTTTCTTCTTTTCGCTTCTTTTCCCTTTTATCAATTTCATAAAATTTCTTCTCTTGCTCCAAAAGAAGATGGCTTCCTCTACAAATACGTCTTCTGCCGCTACTGCTCCTGTTGATGTTCCCGTTTCTACTGCGACTACGGCTCCCCTCGTGGGACCTGCTGCTGCCACTCGTAAGAGAAGAGCTGCCGTCGCCGAAGGGAGTGGCGCCGCCTCCGCGAAAAAAACTAGGGTTTCTAAATCAAAGAAACCCCCCGTCCGTGACTTCTCTAAAATTGAGAATGTTCAGTCCGTTGTTACGTACGAGCAGGTTATGGAGTTGTTCCGGGTCACGGGGACGGCTATGAAGAATGTGACGGTTCACATTCCCTCGGAAAATCAGAGGGCGTGTTACCCTCCCACGGGTATGCTCACTGTGTATTTCGCGCAGGTGAATTACGGGTGGCGTTCCTTTATGCCAGCTTTTTTCTGCGAGGTTTTCAAGACTTGTGGAATTTGTCCGAGTCAGCTGGTGCCCAATGGCTACGCCGCCCTCTGTATCTACGTGTTTTGGTGTTCTGTCAAGGGTTACGAGTGCAATGTGGACCACTTCCTTTCTATTTTCGATGTGGGAGTGTCGCCCGGGGGATACCCATTTTATCACGTCCACCACCGGGATCACTCGGCTAACTCCACGAAGAGGATTTTGGGTGCGACGATCAACTCGCACGGCGTTTGGAAGGACAAATTTTTCTATGTGAAGCCCGTCCGAGGGAAGTGGGATGTGCCCTTCAAGTGGGGGGAGGGTGTGACTCCAATTCACACCCTAGCTGAAGATGTGGTGCTTTCTCCAGTGATTGCCCAACACGCTCTAATGGAGTCAGAAGATTTTTTGTGGTTGTTCGATAGGTTCGGGCTTCATCATATGGTGGTTACTGATGACAGGGTGAAGAAACCACTTTCTGTCGGGGTGCATATAACAGCTTTCAGTAAGTTTTTCCTCTTTTTTTTTTTAGTACTTATTTTTCCGAATAGGTTTTTTGTATTTTCCATTGTTTATACTGACTTGCTTGTGTGTGATGTAGAGGAGGTCATGGCCAGATATTACCTAGCACCAGGGGTTGAGGAAGTAACCCCTAGCGCTCGTAGCGAAGCTTCTGTGGGGGGAGACCACGAGGGAGTAGAGGCACAGTCCGAGGAGAAGGATGGGATGGATACAGAGGCCGAGAAAGTTTATGAAAACATCCCATCTCCCTCCGAGGATGTTGGGGGAGCACCCTTGGAAGTTATTCCGTTGCGGCAGGTGGCTCCCTTGTCTGTTCTGACTTGGAGGTCTGCCTCCGAGTCCAACACTGGCAGTCCTCCGAGGAGCTCGCAGGGAGTGCAATCTCCGAGGGCAGAAGAAGAAGAGTTTTCCTCTCAGGGGCCAGATGTTGTTTTGATCTCTTCTCGGGATCCTTCGCCCACTATTCCTGACCCTTCCCCCATTCGTCCTCGTAAGCTTCTTTCTCTTTTCTGCTTCAGTGTTTTATTTATGTTAATCTATTCGAGTTTTGTTGACATTATCTGGCTGCGTACTTTGCTTTCGTAGATGTAGATAAGGGAAAAGCCCCTATGTTTCCGGGTGCAGATTTATTCGCTCAATTACTTCATCAGGACTCGGAGGAGCCATCCGATGGAATCGGCCAAGGTCCTGCAGATTTATTGAAGGATTTGGAGGCGAAGAGGGAAGTGTGGGATACTTTGCTCCGAGGAGAGGGTCCCTCGGCCACTACAAAAGTTCCTGAAGCGGTTATGATGGAGGCGGTGGCCGCGACTCCAGCTACCGCTATTCCCTCTCCGATAGGAGATCTTCCGAAGAGGGTTCCTCTGCGGAGGTCAACTTCCGAGGGAGATTTTTCATCTCACGTACCCGAGAAGGAGTCTTCGACTGTAGGGGAGGCATACCACGAGATTCTCCACTTCTTCGGATCTTCTCTTACTGCGCCCGCGGAGGGGTATCAGTTTTTGCGGGCCAGCATGGTCTGGATGGAAACCATCGTAAGTACTTGTCCTCCGGTTGTTTTATTTTTAGGTAATTTTCTCGCAGTCTTCCTTATATTTCTTTTCTTGTCATGCAGTTCAAGAAGACCCGGGAGGTTATTACTGCAGTGGAGCAGCGCCATTCGAGGGAAGTGGCTGAAATATGATCTCTCCGAAGACAGGTGACTTCTCTCCGGGCCCAACTCTATGAGGCCGAATCAATGAGGGATGTTTTCCGGACGAAGTTGGAAGCCAACGACTTCATCTGGAGGGAAGATCAGAGGGCTAAGGAGGTGATGCGCCTTACTTTGCAAAGGATGCAGTCGGCATACGATAAGTTGGAGGCGTCCGAGTGGGCTGTCCGAGTTCAGTTGACTCTTCTGGAGAAGGAGAAGGCAGAGTCCGAGGAGATTCTTCGTGCTCGGGTGGAAGCTTTGGACAAGGAGAAATCGGAGTGGTTGGAGCGAGAACAGGAGCTTCAATCTCGGGTCAAGGAGTTGGTGGATTTGAAGATAGCCAAGGTAGTGCCACAGGAGGAGGTGCAAGCTCGGATTGACGAGGCCGTTCGGTACGCAGCAGCGGAGGCGGAGCGTCAATACACTTCCTTGTCCGCCCGGGAATCCCTTGGGCATATGCTATGGGGATGGCTAGAGTGTGCCACTGTAGCCCGTGGAGTGGTGCCCTCGGGGGTGAATTTTGGCGGCATTTTTGATGTCAAGAAGCTTGCCAAGCCGTCTCCCGAGCAGGTTCAGAGCCTTCTTGAAATGTATGATGCGGTGATGACGCCCAGGGGCTCCCCTGCTCCTCTTCCGTCTGCGTCCAATCTTGGTGCTACTGGCTCGAGCGAAGTTTTGCCTCCGAGTTCCTTTGTTAGTCTCCCCGGGGGGTCTGTTGTTAATCCGCCCCCGCCCCCTCCGAGTACAGGGATTTAGAATAGGATTCCTTCTTTCTCCTTTCTCTCTTTTTTTTTATGCTTTTGTAGACTTTTCCGAGAGCTTCTCGGGCTTATGAATGAACAACTTGTCCTATTCTTTTCTTTTTATCTTGTCTTATTTGCCCTCTAGCTTGAAATAGTAGTAAACTATTAGCATGCTTATATATACAAAACTTATTTCCTTTAATCTTCTTCAAAAAAGCAAGCTAGAGACAAAATCCTTTATTTGCTGACTAAGTACATAGCCTAGCAGGACGTGTCAAATTATATGCATGCTTAAGAGTTATTTATCCTAATTAAGGACACTCATTAGCACGTGTCATGCCCCTGGGAGTGGGTGGGACAGCTCCAGCTTCTTTCCACGGGATTAGCTTATCACATATAATATGTTAACAGTGGTATTTATACTCATCATTAAAATCTATCTTGCTTTAGCAGATAAATCATTTTAATTTCTTCCTTTAGAAATCTATTTTCGCAGGACTTAGTATTTGCTTTCGTAGTTGTACTCAATACTTTTTCTTCGACTTTCGTATAAGAGTAAACGGAAAACTTACTATTAAAGATGATGCCACCACATCACAGGCATGGGGGGTCCACATCATCAGATAGTTCTTCTCGGAGTCGTGCCCGAGTTGTCCATGGATCCCAGGTTTATAGTGCGTCCTCGGAAAGTTCTTCCCCGGGACAGCAGAATAGGTTGGCCGAGAGTCAAGTGACTATTGGGACAAGCTCGTCTTCAAGGGTGGGGAATAGGTCATCGTACACGGATTCTCGAAGGATGGACCATATAAGGGATGTGTTCTTAGGTAGAGAACCGTATTCTCTTGCCGATGAGCGTTCTGTATTTAACTTAATACCTTTGAGCCCCTCAAGGTTGATAGGTCGGGGACGAGTTGGTTCCGCCGTTAGTACTGTGTACGGAGAGTCTCTAGTAACTCTTTTTACGGAATTCAATCTGAATTTCGATGATTTTGATGTGATTGTGCTCTCTCTGGATCAGAGAGCATATGATCCTCCCCCTGGATTCTTAACTGTATGTTGTGACCAAATGCACTGTGGATTACGGGTGTTTTTTCACCCTTTTCTTCGATCGCTCTTCCAGTACTGGAAAATCTGTCCGAGCCAGTTAACACCCAACTCGTATCGCCTCTTAGTGGGATACGTTTTATGCTGCGAGCTCCTTAACCTTCCCTTGTCCCCGTATCGGGTGGGGGCAATTTTCATCATTCGGCCTTGTTCGGAGGGAGTCCCCCTTTTCAGCCTGGCCTATCGGGACGTCGAGAAAGCCTTCACTGGTACATCCAGTCCTCGTACTCGTAGGGGGGACTGGAGGCGGAGGTTTTTCTTCGTCCGTTCGAAAGGTCATTCGGCACGATCGTGGGGAGTGCCCCTCCGATGGGGCTTGGGATACGTTTTGCCCATATCCGAGACGTTGAGGCGGGAATGGGAGGAACTGAGTCATTCCGGGTTATTTTCTGGCTCGTACGATATTACCGGCCTGCTTGCGTGTACTGAAGCTCTTATTCTCGCAGGTCTTCAAGAGGGAATAAGGAGAGAGAACTCGCCAATTCGTCCTCTTCATGGCAACTTCTATTTCCGTAAGTCTGTAGACTTGTCGCCTTCTCTTTTATTAACCTGTGTGCCCTCGGGATCATCATATACTCTATACTTGTCTATAGGTGCTGAAATGACGGCTTTTTCTATAGATCCATTTAATGGTGTTTTTCTGGGGCGAGCTCTGCACGGTATGCGGCGGGCGTCGGATGGCGTTTCCGATACCTTCGTGGCGGTTACGAGGGCTGACTCTTCCTCGGAGAGGCAGGAATCGGAGGGTTCGCCCGTGGCAGCCCCCCCAGTGAGCTTTGCGATTCCTCTTAGGGTAGACAATTCGGTTACGGCTCTTTCTCCGATAGACTACCCAGTTCCTCCTTTGGTGTCGCAACCATTTCCTCGGATTTCCGATATCGCGAATGTTGTGGAAGGAGGTCCCGAGAGCATACCCGTGTCGCTGTCCGGAGGGGATCCTCCTCCCGTGGGCTCCTCTCCTCCGGGTGCTGACCCAGGGTTTTCTCCCCTCGGAGAGGTATCGGGGTTTTGCCGAAATTTTCTTAGCGGTCTACTGAATGTTACGGATTGTGAGCTCATGAGGTCCCTTCCTTCCTCTCGTCTTCAGGACTTGGTTTGTAAAAACCTGTGTGAGGTAAATGCTCATTTTATTTGCAAATTTTGGTTACTTACCTTTTATTTCTTCGGCAGTGATTCATTCGTCTCCATTCAGATTTATATGGTGCTAGACGCCATCGGATCTCGGGGGTGTTCCTCTTCAGATCCTGGCCTGGTATATCGCCGTCGGGACGAGTTAGAGCATGGTTTGTTGGAGGCTCAGACGGAGATTTCCCGCTTGCAGGAAGAGCATGAAGCTGCTAAAGCGATTCACGAGATGGTCCTTCAGATTGAGAGGGATAAGTCTTGGGAGGTGGAGCGCCAGTTGATGCTAGAGAGGACCCGGGTGACGAGTTTTCAGGCGAGTTTGGAGGAGTTGAAGGGTCAGCTTCGCTACTCCGATGGCCAATTACTGCAGACGATTCGGGAACGGGATGCGGCAACTCATCAGGTGCTGGAGATTACTCGTGCCCACGACGTTGCTTTGGTGATGGCCCGGGTCCGGGCTGTTTTGGATATCGCGGGTCCTTCAGCTTTGAGGGAATCTTTACAAAAGGAGATGCGTGATCTGGTCTGCATCGGGTATCGACTTGGTACGGATGCGGTTCAAACCTTGCCAGAGTGCCCCGGGGACTTGGTCATTCCCGAGCTTAATCTTCATCCCATCTTTCCTAAAGATAGTCCCGTGGCGTCCGAGGGCGTGTTATTGGCGGATCCAATAACCTTATCCGAGGAGCAGCGTCGTCGCCTTATCCGAGAAGGGAAACGTCCTTTGCGAGAGGAGTAGTTTGTAGTAGGTAGTATTTAACTTGTAGTAGGTGGTCCTTCGGGGTCCGAGGACTGTTTAGTTATAGTAGATGGCTCCTCGGGGTTAGGTTGCTTGTAATGATTTCCTGTGTAAGGCTACCATTTTTGTTTTGCAAACCTATGTACCCTATCGGATTCGGATGTATCGTAACCATATATTTATGAACAAACAGTCTTATTTATGTCTTATTTATGTAACAATGATGATGTTACATTAAGCATAGTATCTTCTAAGATTGAAGGAATTCCACGTATTGCGAAGTGTGGCGCCTTCGGAGTTGGCAAGTAAATAAGTTGTGGGTCCGACAATTCCCGTTATCTTGTAGGGTCCTTCCCATCAGGGCTCAAGCTTGCCTACGTTTTTGGAGGCTCCGACCCATTTTAGCACTAAATCACCCACTTGAAAAGTTCTAAGCTTTACCTTGGCATTATAGTGTCGTGCCATCCGAGTTTTGTATTCTTCAGCCCGAATGGCAGCTCGGATTCTTCTCTCTTCCAGGAGATCAAGGGCCAAAGCTAAGTTAGCATTGTTGGCCACTTCCTCGTATTCTTTGACTCGCCAACTCTCAATCGAGACTTCGGAGGGGACCACCGCTTCGCAACCATAAGATAGGCTGAAAGGGGTTTCGCCTGTGGCAGTATTTTGTGTGGTCCGATAGGCCCATAATATGCCGGGTATTTCTTCAACCCATTTGGCTTTGTGCCAGTCGAGTCGGGCCTTCATATTTTTCAGGAGAGTGCGGTTAGTTCTCTCAACTTGTCCGTTGGCTTGAGGGTATCCCACCGAAGCGAAACGGTGCTTAATTTCCCAATGATCACACCACTTTTCTAACCCTTGGTCAGTAAATTGCAGGCCATTGTCACTTACTAGGCTCTGAGGGACCCCAAAACGGCACATAATGTTTCTCCACAAGAAGTTAATGACCGCACCTGTCGTTATTCGTGCTAAGGGCTCCGCCTCTACCCATTTGGTGAAGTAGTCTACTGCCACGAGTAAGAACTTCTTTTGACCAGCATCGGGAATAAGTGGACCCACTATGTCTATTCCCCATTTGGCGAAAGGACATGCGGTCAGATGGGGTTCCCACGGAGCCGCTGGCTGGTAAACCCGAGGGGCATAAGCTTGGCACGACTTGCACTTTTCCGCGTGGTTTTTGCAATCCTTAATCATTGTGGGCCAATAATAACCCTGTCGGATTATCCGTCCAGCCATGCTTCCGCCACTGGTATGGCTACCACACACCCCTTCGTGAGTTTCCGCCAGGACAAGTTGAGCCTCCTCTTCATTTAAGCATCGGGCATGAGGATAAGAGTATGTCTTTCGGAATAGTATTCCGTCTTTGAGGAAGTATTGGATGGTCTTTTTAGACATCATCCGTCGGACAGATTTGTCCTCGGAGTATCCTTCAGGATCTTGCAAGTATGCTTTAATGGGCGTTATCCAGCTTATCGGAGGATTTGTCGTGGTGACGCTCACCTCTTCAGGTTCAGTCCTCTCTGATTCGCTCATATATAACAGAGTGATTTTCCGAGTACGAATGGTGGCCATCTGTGTAGCCATCTTGGACAGGGCATCAGCCTCTTGATTCCCCCCTCGGGGAATCTGCACTAATTGATACTCGTCAAACCATGCCTTGGCCCGATGAACCACCCGAAGGTAACTCTGCATCCTTTCTTCTTTGGCTTCGTATGTGCCTTGAACATGCTGGACAATTAACTGAGAGTCGCTATGCAGGCGGACTTTCCGTATTCCACCTTCTCGGGCGAGTCTCATTCCGACGAGGAGGGCTTCATATTCGGTTTCGTTGTTGGATATGGGGTAATCAATTCTAACCGCGAAATGTAGTGCCTCCTCCTCGGCTTCCGTGTTAATCAAGATTACTCCGGCTCCGCCATGTGTACCCACGGAGGAACCGTCCACGTAGACATGCCACAAAGGTTCTTTTCTTTCAACTCTGATTCCCGAAAGTTCTACTACAAAGTCCGCTAGTACTTGGGCCTTGATGGAAGGTCTCGGGGCATAGGAGATATCATACTCCGTTAGCTCGACGACCCATTTTATCAGTCTCCCCGAGGTCTCGGGTTTGTTGAGAATTGCCCGTAGAGGGTGCTTAGTTAGGACAGTGATCGGGTGGGAGAGAAAATACGGGCGTAATCTCCGCGCCGTGGTGACCAAAGTGAGTACAAGTTTTTCTATCAGAGTATACCTGGTTTCCGTTCCGAGGAGAATTTTGCTAACGTAGTAGACCGGATGATGCTCCCCATTGTGCTCTTTGATCAATACCGCTCTGATAGCCTCCTCTCCTACGGACAGGTACACGAAAAGTTCTTCCTGGGGCGAAGGTTTGACCAGCAAGGGTGGTCTTACCATATAGCTTTTTAATTCCTGGAGAGCTTCTTCACATCGTGAGGTCCACTGGAATTCTTTGATATTCCGAAGGATTTTAAAGAATGGGAGTCTTTTCTCTGCTGACTTGGAGACAAATCGGCTGAGGGAGGCCATTCGCCCGGTCAGTTTTTGCACATCCTTTATGGATTTTGGAGTTGGTAACCCAATAATTGCTTCGGCCTTCTCGGGGTTGACTTCTATTCCCTTCTCGGTAACCATGAATCCCAAAAATTTGCCTCCTCGGATACCGAAGGAGCATTTCCTAGGGTTTATCTTCATCCCAAAGCGATCCATTATAGCCAGTGTTTTTCGCAAGTCCTCGGGATGGTCTTTCGCGAAATGACTTTTGACGACCGTGTCGTCCACATATACTTCCACAGTTTTTCCGATGAGCCCCGCAAACATGAGGTTCACCAATCGTTGGTATGTAGCTCCTACGTTCTTAAGTCCGAAGGGCATGACTAAATAGCAAAAAGTACCTGCATCCGTAATGAAGCTGGTTTTGTCCTGGTCCGGGAATGCCATCGGGATTTGATTGTATCCTTGGTCCCCATCCAGAGTCGACAGGAGTGCACAACCAGCAGTAGAGTCAACCAATTGGTCTATGCTTGGTAAGGGATAGCAGTCATTTGGACAAGCATCATTGAGATCGGTGAAGTCAACGCACATCCTCCATCTTCCTCCCGACTTAGGGACCAAGACCACGTTGTCCAACCATTCGGGATACACGACCTCTCGGATTTGTCGTAAGCTGAGAAGCCGTTGAATTTCTGATCGGATAATCTTGTTGCGTTCGAGCCCCATTTTTCTCTTCTTTTGTTGAATGGGTTTGGCTCCCGGCTTCACATTAAGGAAGTGTTGGCATACCGTATTGCTGATCCGTCCGGGGGGACCTCCTTCCCATGCGAAAAGGTGACAAAATTCCTTTAGAACGGATATCAGTTGGGCCTCCAACTCAGATTCCATACTAGTGCCCATCTTGATCGCCCTAGCGGGGTTTTCTTCCACGAGTTCTATCATCTTGAGCTCTTCAATGGGTTGGACTCGGGTTTCTTCTACTTTCCGTTTTTTGCTACTATCCAAGGGGTTTTTGTCTTCTTTGGGGAGTAGGGCATTCATTCAGCATTCTCTAGCTCTAGCCTGATTTCCCCGGACTTCTCCGATGCCTGCTAACGTAGGAAATTTTACCTTAAGGTGGAGGGTAGAGGGGATCGCTTCGAATGACCGAATGGAAGGCCTTCCGCATATAGCGTTGTACGTCCTTGACGAAGCCTCCACCACCCAGAATTTGGTGGGTTCCGTTCTCCGGAGGGCTCCTTCTCCCCACGACATTGGTAGGATCACGGTTCGGAGGGTGTTACAGGCTTCGCCAGAGAAGCCTACTAGAGGGACTTCAGCCACCTCCAGTTGCTCCTTCTTCAATCCCATGGCTAGGTAAGTGGGAAAAAACAAGACGTCCACAGAGCTGCCCGTATCTATGAGGATACGCTGGATCCCAAATCCGTAGATAGTGGCTTCAATTACCAAAGGATCTTCGTGGGGATAGACTATACATTTCAGGTCTTCGGGTCCGAAAATAATATTTGGTACTCTGGCCCCTTGGGCGGAGCATACCGGGAGCCCTTGTCCCGCTTGTCGGGCTTCTTTGAGATATTTTATCTTCTTACCCTGGGGTATTATGGAAATATCTCCTCCCTCTATCATGTTGATCGTCCGTCCCGAGGAAGGGTTGACCTTGTACGTGTCGGGAGGAGGAGGTAAGTTCCGATACCCTGCGGTCCTTTCCCGTGATCGCCGCGGAGACGCGGCAGTTCTTTCTCGAGGGGATCTTTGACGCTTTCTGGTCCTTTCTTGGGACCTCCGCCGATGTTCCGAGGTTTGTTCTCGTGACTGTCGGTGGAGAGTATCTTCTTCCCCGTCAGGTCCTTCTCGGGGCCTCTTCCATACATGCGCTTTGGGCTCTCCGGGATTATTTCTTTTCAGGTAGTTATGCAGATATCCTGCCTCCAGGAGGCGAAGTATCTCTTTTCGCAGGGTAGTACACTCATCGGTAGTGTGTCCATAAGTTTTATGGAATTTACAGTACTTACCCGTATCCTTATCTTTGTTGGGAAATTTGGCAGGCCGGGGCCAACGCACTTCTTCATTGCCCCGCATTACGTTGAGTACTTCCACAGGAGCTAGGGTCATCGGAGGAAGGGGCACGGGTTTAAGGAATTTCTTGACCGTCTCCCCGTTGTCCTTCCGAGGGAGTGGTTTTCCTTCTTTGCCCTTTTATTTGGTCTTAGTTTCCTTTTCCTTCTGCTCGTGACGCTCATTGTCATCCTTCTCTAACCCTCTCTTTGTATGATCAGCCTCTTCCATCAGAATATGAGTCTCAGCTTGTTGCATGAGTTCATTCATGTCCGTGACATGATTCCCCATCAGGTATCGGAAGAACTCTCCCGCTCGGAGTCCCTGTGTCAGAATATCGGCCATAATGGTTGGGCTGACGTTCGGAACATCTAGCGCTTCGTCCGTGAAGCGTTTTATATATTCTCGAAGGGATTCATCCTTTCGTTGCTTGATGGTAAAAAGATGAGTGGCCGATTTGGGATATCTACGATTACAGGCGAAGTGGCGTATAAACAGGTGAGACAATCGGTCAAAGTTGACCACTGAATTAGGAGGGAGATGGGTAAACCAGGATTGGGCTCGTCCTCCGAGGGTAACGGGGAACACTCGGCATAGAACATAGTCTGGGGCGGACGATAGGTCCATTCCTGCCAAATATTGGTGTATATGATCTTGCGGATCTCTCCCACCGGCCTCTCCTGTATATAATGGCACATTAATAGGCCGCATTCCTGAAGGAATCGAAGCAGAAGCTATTTCGGGAATGAAAGGAGATGTCTTAAACGTCGGATCTTCCTTGGGTCCTACAGTCCTCTTGAGATCTCCTACTTCCTTTCGTAGATCTTCAAGGATTCCCCATAAGGTTGGCTCTCCGTTGAGAGTGATAATGGGGGGGGGGCGATATACGGGGAGGGACCTTTCTTCCCTTTGGATTATCCTCGGAGTCTCCAGATGATCATAACGTCTTGGCGTCCTCCGAGGAGTTCCCTGGTACCACGAGATTGGGGTAGGGCATTGTGCCCCTCTTGCATAAACTTCGCCTTCTTCCGAGGGGTAATCTCCTCGGGGCGGAAATCCTGGGACCATTTCCAGGGGACTCTTGAATTCTTGGTGATTAACTCGAGTGGTGGCTTCCACTGGTCTTTCAAAAACGGATCGGGGAACATTGATGAAATCCCTTTCGTCGGAACGGCGATTCGCTGCGGTTTCCTCCGAATTGTCCAGATGGGGCGGGTGGATTTCACTATGAAACAGATTTTCCATAGTTGGTTCGCTTTCCTGAACACGCTCGAGGACAACTTCTATGGCGTTCCCACATACGGCGCCATTTTGTTAACGGGTTGGGAATTATTCCCTATTTAACAGAAGATATTTATTTGGGTTGGAACGCCGTTATCCGTGGTTCAAAGAAAGTAAATGACGGTTTCGGAAATTACGAGAATATCCTTCCTTTATTCACTGAAATCCTTACTCCTGAAGATCAAAATATGACCTTATGCTTTTTTCCTAGTGAATTTTCTGTCCCCCCTTTTTCTTTTCTAGTTTTCCCTTATATAGGTATGGGAGGGTGTTGGTGTCACTATGCATGTGTTACAAGTGTAATGTTGCATGTGTTACAAGTGTAATTCCATAAGATAAGGTATATCTTGTTGACAAGGCGCTGACTAGGATGATCTTTATCTTGTTCGAGGGCTTCAAGGAGTTCCGAGGGGTTGCTTCTTCTGTTTTCTTCTCGAATCTTCCGTTTTCCTTTCTCCGAGGGACTGGATTTTATGAGGAGGTTCACTAGTTGAAGTGAAGTGGGTGTCCGAGGGGGTTTCTGCTCCGGGGACGGTTATTTTCTCATCGTCTTCTTTTGGTAAGGTTTTCCGAGGGGCAGATTTGCTTCTCCAAGCTCGTAAGGTGGGCTCCGAGGGCATCAACATGCAAGTAAGGCTGTATTCTTGCGTCTGGATATTCGGAGTATGGGTTCCGAGCGTTTCTTGTCGTCATTTAGAGTAGTGGTCCCTTCGAGAACAATTCTCCGAGGGCTTCTTGGCCTTGGCTGAGTAACTTTCTTGGCTCAGGCCTTTGGGGTAAGTGACTTTGATGATTTGTGTTTTGAGTAAGGCGTTGTTTTTTGAATTTAGCCTTCGGGGTGATGATTCTGAGGGCTTTAGGAGGGTTCAGCAAGGAAGTATTCTCGTACAGTGGTCCCTCTTGGCGCAGTGATGGATATCAGAGTCGTGTGGATCCATCGGGGTTTACTCTTTTTCCGATGCCACGCTGATATCTTATTTTTATTCATCTTGACTTTCCAAGGGACGCTTGGATGTTCACTCGGATGTCACGTCGTACCATAGTAGGGTATGTGACATACGAGAGTGTTCAGGACGATAGTATCGTCCTTGGGATTAATCCCTAATTTAAGGGTTAATCTTTTGTTTAACTCGTATAATCCCTTATTTTTTTTTCTAGGGTTAACAAATGGGTATCCCCTTCTTCACCAATGTCCACCATAATACCTCTCGAGGTACTTTGTCATATGCATTTTTCTAAATCGATAAAGACCATATGCAAATTTTTACTCTTTTCTCGAAAGCGTTCAATGAGCTGACGAATCTACTGGATGACCTTTATGGTCGACCTTCCAGGCATAAATTCAAATTGGTTCTCAGATATGTGAACAATTTGTCTCAATCGGTGTTCGGTCACCTTCTCCAATAGCTTCATGGTATGAGACATAAGTTTTATTTCACGATAGTTAGAACAGTTTTGGACATCGTCATTGTTCTTATATAGAGGTATTAGCGTACTCTTCCTCCACTTTTCTGGTATTTTATTTGTTTGCCATATTTTGTTGAAGAGGTCCGTCAACCAGGTCACACCTATCTCTCACATGCTTCTCCAAGCCTCGATAAGGATACCATCTGGGCCAACAGCTTTTCGTGTCTTCATTCACTTCAAAGCCTCTTTGACTTACGACCTTCTAATAAGGCGCATAAAGTTGCAGTTCAGATCCAGAGGGGACTGCAAGATGTCACTCACTTCTTGGGTGGGGCCTCCATTAAATAGGCCCTTGAAGTACGCCCTCTATCGTGCTTTGACCTGATTCTCATGCACCAAGACAAACTGACCTTCATCTTTGATGCATTTCACTTTACCAAAGTCTCTAGTCTTCCTCTCTCTAATGCGAGCAATTTTGTATATATCCTTATTGGCCTCCTTGATATCCCTCTTCTCATAAATTTCCTTGTACACAGCCTCTCGCGCTAGTCGAACAACTTTATTTGCTTCTTTCCTGGCTAGCTTATACTTTTCAAAACTTGCTTTATCATAGTTGTTCTTCAAATCCCTATAGCAATCCCGTTTGGTCTTGATTGCAGCTTTCACTTCTTCATTCCACCATGATGTGTCTTTACCTGTCAGGCTACTACATCGGGATTCACCTATGAGGTCTTACAACAAGTCATTTTGGTCCAAGTTGCATCTGCATCGTCGTCAATTTTCCAATCTACTTCTTGAACCACTCGCTCCACTTTGACCTTCTGCGTAGACACCTTAAGCCGCCGCCACTTAATTTTAGGTTCCGTCCGGCGCTTACTCCTCTTTAATCCTTGCCGTAGTTATATTGTTGTGTAGCTATCTCTATTATTTGGCTAGTACAAAACTATTTTTTTTTCATTTATCGTTGTACTATTTAGTGAAATGGTCTAAGATTTTTTATGTTTGACTTTCGTATGTTGGTAGGAGGATTGGCAGATAGGTGCACAACTCAATCCGCATCCCACCCGCTCAAGGACGAGTTTCCATCTTTTTCAACTTTTGCACAAGTTGAAAAAATAAAAATATGCAGGTAGTGGGTTAAGTGAATCGATTGGGGTGAACGGGTTATGAACTCCTTGCGACCCAAAGAGTTGTATATTATGTGAAATTAAAACTACTTTATTCAATTGACAAAAAAAAACATGTGGAAAAAAGAAGACATAATTCTCACGTGCTGTTAAATAAAGAGGAAAAAAACTCTTCTATTTTTTCACACATAGGTATTCATCCCTTCTTTATCCAGACCTTTTTTATTTGTATAATTTGATTTTGTTTAACACAGGTTTCTCTGCCAATATCTATTTTTATTTCATTCAATTGTCGTAGTAAAACCACATCTAAATACACCACAGTTCGTAAAGACATAACAGATCCATTGCAAAGATAAAGCAACTCGATATTTTTTTTTACGTAGTAATATAACTAAAATACATTAAATTATATGTATGTGTATATCAGAATAATTCGAGTAAGCTAATTTCTTGTATGATTTCACAATTCATTAATGAATAACACTTATTTCCACGGAACAATGAGTACAAGTATGTAAAGAGTTTGTCTAATAAGGACCCTTTAATTTTCTGTATGCATGTGCTCTTTGTAAAAGGGAAGAAACCACAAAATGGTTGATTGACTGACTCTGTGCCTCTATCTCAGGCCACCAACTGTTGGTTGTGCAATTAACACTCACAATATCGTTACAGTCGTTCAAATAATATATTATTACACCCTCTCTAATTTATATAGTTTATATTCTTTGTCCAAATTATTAATCAAATCGATCTTTTTTAATTACAAGTCATTCATATAAGATTTTTAATAGCTATATTTCTAAATTGGCAACTTGACTTGATAAGTTATAAGGTAATGATGTATATAGGGTGCGACCGGACCGGCATTAATCATGCAAGAATTTTTGTTTTTTCCTATACACTTATATTGATGATAACGTCATTAATTTAAGGGATAATTCCATCAAACCTCACAAACTATGGCACTTTTATACAAACGAGGTCATAACTTTTATTTTCACGCCAGTGCCCCCAATGTATCACAGCCTGTTCGAATTGGTTTTGTGCGTTTTTCTTGGGGGTAAAATTGTCCAGTCACTTAAAATAATAAATCCAAAAAAAAAGAAAAAACATGAATTTTTTATTATTTTGGATTTATTGTCCCGTCTTTCTCTTTTGGATTTATAAAATAATAAATCGAAAAAAAAAACTTTATTATTTTGTTGAAATTATTATTTTACTGTCCCGTCTTTGTCTCTGATTTATAAAATAATAAATCGAAAAAAGGAAAAGAAAAGGAATTTTTTTATTATTTTGTTGGAATAAAAAAAAAGGGGTTTGATGGAATTACTCCTCATTAATTACCAAAATAATAAAAATTTCTTTTTTCGATTTATTATTTTATAAATTCAAAAGAAAAAGACTGGACAATAAAAATAATAAAAAAATCTTTTTTTATTTATTATTTCAAGTGACGGGACAATTTTACCCCCAAGAAAAACGCACAAAACAAAATCGAACAGAATGTGATACATTAGGAGGCACTGGTGCGAAAATAAAAGTTCTGACCTCGTTTGGATAAAAATAATAAAAAAATCTTTTTTTATTTATTATTTCAAGTGACGGGACAATTTTACCCCCAAGAAAAACGCACAAAACAAAATCGAACAGAATGTGATACATTAGGAGGCACTGGTGCGAAAATAAAAGTTCTGACCTCGTTTGGATAAATGTGCCATAATTTGAGGAGTTTGATGAAATTATCCCTTAATGTAAAGACGATATAGTTACAAAAAGTCTACCGTTATTTCGTACTTTTATTTTTGTTTCTATTAAGATTTGTTAGAAGATTTCTTGTTAGTGTATATCAATCTTCCCAAGTATATGTCACGGTCTTACTTTATGTGGTATCCACGTCATGTAATTGTTTTTAAAAACATCATCAACTTTACTCTACCAACAAACTGTTCATGGCTCATGAAAAGTCACATAAAATGGCTTCTTAACTATTTTATATTTTCAATTTTTTATGATTAACGAAAAACAATAAATGGGATCAGTTATCACTATCACTTTGCAGTACAATAATCATCCACATATTGCCAAGATGCAACAGAGAAATCAGTTCATGAAAGACTCAAAATCTTTGTACATATAAAAAATAAAAGTTTTCAAAAAAAGTGAATGTGGGCTGTGGTCTCTATTTATATATATTCTTTATCATCTTATTCTGCTACCTGCAACATATCCAATCATGTAAATTTGGCTTCTCTTGTCCGCATATCTATATAAGTCTGTTTCAAGTCTCACTCTAGCTATGCTAGTCGCTTACAGCTCTACTTTCCTCTCAAACACTAATTTCTAACTTGGCAACTTGTAAATCTCCTCAATGTAATTTTCTTCGGGGAGAATAATGTCAGACATTCTTTTATAGTTTATCAACACACATTTGAAACAGAAGTGAGGTTAGAATTTTTGTAAAAGGCTCCTACTACAAGCATCCATATAATACATCCAAAATGAATGACTACAACCCCTTTTGTATTTTGCTTTCCGCTATAACTTTAATTTATCACGATTAATTGTTTTATAAGAAATGCACTGATAACGCATATCTTATGACCCTTTGTGTAAAAAATGGCATAATAGTCTACCATAAGACCGTACGACGCCCTTGTACCCAACGTCGAGAAGAAGGGAGACCTCACACAATGAACCAGCACCACGGATAGTGTCCGACCCTTGACATTAAAGGCATACATATTCCCCAAGGGTCGTAGCTCTACCCGGATTCTACCATATGTTGTTTACTACTGAAAACATTAGATGAGATTAAGTTGCACATCATGCCAATGGTGCGACAAGCTTTACATTGTTATACTTTGTGAAACGGTGTATTTTCTCCTAAAAAAATTGTTTGGACTTGAACAACCTGATCAGCTAGCACTCAAAGTAACTGCCACCGTTAAAGAGGATTATATTTCTCTAACATATGAACGTATTTATCAGTCCTAACTTGACATCCACTTTAGAACATGGATATATGCACTTAAAGACGATCGATTAGATATGTATGTATGTATGCTTTTGTTTTCGATGATATAAACCCTATGGGGAGCAACCCCTTTTATAGACTAGGTCATGAGGAGAAAGATGGAAAACTTAGTTACCAAGGAATGTTGTTAAGATAATTACGAATTTCGCAAAGATCTTTGGATGAATGTAGACACGTTTCAGTTAATAATACGATCACGAAATCTTATGAAAAGATTTCCTTAAGATAATTAATAAATTAATTATCAACTTTGATGCTTATTATTTTTCGTAATATAAAATATAACAGAAAGTTACATAATTATGTTTACGCAAAACAAAAATATTAAATATTGATATACAATATTTTTAACTTTAATTAGTCAACGTTGAGCATCAATTTCTCATTCACCCATGTACCAAACTCGACCTAAAGTCGATTGTACAAAACTCGGTTCCTTGAACCAATTTCCAACAATCCCCCACATGAATGAAATTGAATGATCATGCATACATCATGTGGTGATAGAGTTCTACGGTCTATGCCTGCATAGGATAGGTAGGACACACCCTTGAACGTTCCCTTGTGAGAAATACTTTCTTCGCTAGCCGATAGTATGAACTTGATGTCTTTGAACTATCCTCCATTTGTGCAAATGATCCATAAATCTCAACACACGTATATTCCTGTCAAAGTTGCAGTTCTCATGGTTTATGTCCATTTTGGCCCTGGACATACGCCTGGTTCTGCAAGAGTTTTTCAAAAAATTAAGCCCCCATAATTTTATTCAGAGGCGGACCCTCCTCTCTCTCGCATAGGTGATTTCTTATCTAAGAGTAACCCGCATTACTCTGCTCGGATTTCCGACGCGTAAGAATCATTAAAAGCACAATGCTTAACTTTTTTCATTACGAGTAGCACTGTTTCATCTAGGAATGGACAAGGGTTGACCCCCCACAGTGACCATGCAAGGTTCTTACAATTAGGTTGTCCTATTGAACCAAGATCTTGCGATCTCCAGTCAGCATGGTTGGGTTTTCCTTCATAAGAACCTTATTTTTCAATAGGCTTAAGACTCATTCCTCTCGATGTCTTTCAACATGATCTCCATTTAACCCTTTGGTTAGCGGATCCGCAATGTTATCTTTTGACTTCACGTGGTCAAGGATGATAACCCCAGTTGAGATCAGTTGTCTAACGGTATTTTGTTGTTGACGTATATGTCTAGACTTACCGTTGTACAGAACATTATGTGCTCTTTCAGTCATAGATTGATTATCACAATATATGTATATTGTTGGCACATGTTTGGGCCACTTAGGAATATCTTCCAAGAGGTTATGGAGCCTTTCGGCTTCTTCACTGCATTTGTCTAATGCCACAAACTCAGATTTCATCGTGGATCTGGTCATCACCATTTTTCTTGAAGATTTACATGACACAGTTGCACCTCTTAAAGTGAATACATATTCTCTTGTTGGGTTGGAGTCTTGTATAACATATATCCAAATTGCTCCTGTATAACCTTCAAGCAACCTTTGGATCTCTGGTATAATGCAACCCGTAGTCACGAGTATAATGAAAGTACCTAAGTACTCTCTCAGTTGCTTTCTAGTGCTCATTGCATGGATTACTCGTGAATCTGCTCAACATGCTAATTGCATAGGCAATGTCTTGTCGTGTACAATTCATTAAGTACACCAGCCTTCCTATCACTCTAGCATATTCCACTCGATCAACACTTTCTCCCTTATTCTTAGACAAGTGTTGACTCGTGTCAATTGGAGTTATGGCTACACCAGAATCACCCTTGCTGAATTTTTCAAGAATCTTGTTCACATAGTATGACTAAGTTAATATAAGACCATCTCGCGATCTTTTAATCTTAATTCCTAAGATTACATCGACCAGTCCCATGTCTTTCATATCGAGTCTTGAATTCAGCAAACATTTAATGGACTTCACCATTCAGTCGTTGCTTCCCACAATGAGTATATCGTTAATATACAGACAAAGAACCAAATATCCTTCTTCTGTAGTTTTGACGTAGACACATTTGTCGCACTCACTGATTTTGAGACCATTTGTCATCATGACGTTGTCAAATTTTTCATACACTGTTTTGGTGTTTATTTAAGTCCACACAAGGACTTCACCAATTTATAGACTTTATTTTATTTTCTAGGAGCTACATAACCCTCGGGTTGTTCCATGTAGAGTTCTTAATCAAGAACCTTCATTTAAGAAAAATAGTCTTTACATCCATTTGATGTATTTTGGAGAGTGGCATTCACCAAAATCTTTCTTATTGAACTTATTTTCGTCACATGAGAATAAATATCAAAGTAATAATCGTTTTCGTGTTGCTTGTATCCATCGATCACAAGTCTAGCCTTATACTTTTTAATTGTTCCATCTGTTTTCATTTTCCGTTTGAAAATCCAGTTAGAACCCAATGGTTTACATCCGAGAGGAAGGTCAACCAATTTCCAAGTGTGATTGTGTCAGATGGAATCAATCTCACCTTTTATGGCTTATTTGCATAAAGGATCTTTAATAGAGCTTATAGCTTCTAATACGTTCGAGACTCAACCTTTATAAAATAAGTTAAAAAATAAATTTCTGTCTTTTTCCTTGCCTTTTCGTGGGGAAGGGGATAAGGCAACTTTTTTAAAATGTATTTTTTATTTGTAAATTTTATAAATTATTAAAGATATACAAGAAACATATATATATATATATGATGAATTCATTTTTTTGTTTTTTAATAATTTTATAATATTTATAAATTGTTAAAGATATAAAAATAATTGAATATATATATATATATATATATATATATGAAGATGATGAATTAATTTATTTTCTTAAATGTAATTTTTTTCTTTTTTAAAATTTTATAACTTTTATGAATTTTTAAAGATATTAAATAACTTATATATTTTTGGCTGAAAAATATGATGTGGCGCGACAACTAATTGACTAGACGTGACAACTTATTGACTGTGCAACCACATCAGCAAAAAAGCCCGAATAAGAGTAATTTAGCATTTTTAGTAGAAATTTTTAAAGTTACTCGGCAGAAAAAGTCGGCCCAAAAAAAAGGCAATAAAGTAATTTTAGGCAAAGTTAAAGGGCAAAAAAAAATATTCCCTAATATTTTTTAATTTGGATGATTTTCTTAGTTCCTACTTGTTTCTTTTTCATTTGAGAAAATATAAGCGCATTACCTCCATTTAATCTTAAAATAGGCGAATTATCTCCATGTAATCCTAAAATTGGTGCACACTGCCTCTTTGTCGATTTTTTCATATATTTGTACTTGTACTTTGTCAAATTCTATTATTCAAATTTCTGTTTTTTATATTTAGTAAGTTAGTGAAATATTATATCTTCTTTTTGTAATTTAAAGTAAAAACCAATTAAAAAAATAGATTTCTAAGATAAAATGATAAGTAAAAATTAATGCCACTCTTAATTTTTAGCAAGTGAGTTACACCTCCTTATATAAGGAAGTATATTGCTGAGTTGCACCTCCTTATTTATCTTAGTTACTAATTCACTTGTGTTGTGATTGAGACACATTGACAATAGGGGCACAAAAATAATATATTTTGCATTTGATAGATTGCTGCAAAATCATGATGAGTGCATTTCAACTTCTTTTTTTTTCCCCTTCTTACAATAATCATGAAAACTGTTACGATTGGAACCCAAATCATCTCCAAATTTTTGTACCCTACCTCATTTTGTCTTTAGTAAGAAAAAAACAGCACAATTCCATGGTCACACTTTTTAATTTCAATTTATGTCATTTCACGCAATTAAACACACATATACTTACATATAATACTTGGAAGGAGTTGTCAATGACATATATATCTTAATTTAATTATGTTTTCCATTTACATGACCAGCCATGTGCGATATTATCTAGCGAAATGACTTTGGGGACGATTTGGATTCAAGGATAAAAGTTGTTAGAATTGCATATCAGCAATTTGTTTGTTCTTTTCAGATGACTCATCGAAGAAATTGGAGCAGTATCTCTATATACCTATGATTTTGAAAAGCGGTGCCTATTTAACGGACAACCATTCAATAATAATTCATTGTATTATTATTATCTTAAGCTATAGTTAATTAATTTAATATTAGTTAGCTCGTTATGCATGCCTATCATGATTAAAGTTCAATCATGCAACTGAAAGTTGATTGAACTTGTGATTAAACGCTCGAAGTTAAATTATTTTTATTTTCTCGAGCCCTAAAACAATTTGTTCTTGATGTTTTTGATCATGATTAGGCTAATCCTCGGCAAAGTAGGCAAAGCTAAAAATGTTTCGTACGAACCAACAAGAAGATAAAAACAAAAAGCAAAAACACAGGCTGCTATTATTTTTTGGACGAAAGCTAAGAATATATAAAGAAATAAATAAAATCAATAAAGTAGAGAGATTCAAAAACTAAAAGAGTGAAAAAAGGTAGGAACAGCGTTGCATTTGTCTGTTACTACCGACTTGTGATAACAACTTTTGCGGCATGTTGTCACAAGTAAATTAAATTACTATATTTTTTTAAAAAATAAATATGATATGTATGATAGTAGGCAGATTGAGAAATTTTAAATAAATAAAGAAGAAGCCATTGGGTTATAATTTTAAGTATTTTCATGGCAGAAAAGATGTGAAGGCAAAGTTAAATTAAATATATGGGAGTAACCCCAGAACTAAATCAATGTTTTGTCTCTTTAAAACCATGCTTTACTTTCCATTTCTCTGCTTTTCAGGCAATGTCTTTTTCTACTTGACATTATTATATTGTTTTTATTTTTAATAATGACATTTTCTCCTCGATCTTCACCTTCATTGCAAGTAAGCAATCGCGTCATTTCAGGAGGATTTGTAACATGCTTTTGGAACTTTTAGTGCTTGTTTGGCAATAGGAATTTATGCCAGGGAATTTAGATCCATATTACTTAAAGTAGAATTTAATTTAATGTTTATTTTAAATTGTTTAACAGCTAGGTGTTCCAAGTTATTTTTGCAATCACATTATGGTATCTGATCATATTTGGTGCGAGAGTCGTTGTAAAAATAAGAGTAAAATGGATTAAATCCTCAAACTATATATATCCCTTTTATAAACTGTCATAATCTAAAAAGAAATATTGTATTAAACCCTGCACCATTTTTTTTTTGAAGAGTTTTGTGGTCAATTTTAACAGATAAAAATTGCAAATTCTTACTAACGACCCAATAATATATTGGTGCTTCATTGCAACTTTTTTTAGGTGGGCGAGACAGTTTGTAAGAGAAGTATAACTTGAGGGTGGTTTGATGATGTTTATTAATAAATATGCATACTCTTACTTATTTAATCTTTAATTTCACAATTTGTGCGTTGTGATCACACTACACAGTAATAAACATTAGTGATAGTGATAAAACACAAAATTAGCATTTTTTTTAAGACAAAAGATATGGAATGCATTATGATGGGCTGCGCAATATTAGGTGCCATTTGAAATTGTGGCTTAAATTTGGTTTAGTCGCTCACATATTTTGACTGCATAATTAAACACCTTAATTTAGTATACGATAACACCAAAACTGTTGTAAATATTTATATATATATATATATATATAGTGAATGTCTCTTGTCCCACATCAAAAATCTTTAAGACTTTCATCCAAACCTTTCTATAAATAGAAAAAGACTCTTCGTCTTTGTAACTTACTTTTAGAAAAAGACTCTTCGTCTTTGTAACTTACTTTTAATATGAAATAAGAAAGAGTTTGATAAATAATATTACTCTTTTTTATTTTCCTTTGAGTTCTAAACATTTATAATACGTTATCAGCACGAGAGGCTCGATACTTTGTCGATATTCTTGTTTGAGTTCCAAAAAGAAAAATGTACACAATTTGTTATTTTTATTAATTATTACCCTTGTTATAAATAAGGATGGTTATACCTCCATTTATAATATTGCGGTTATTATTATATTATTATGGAAGGCTAAAGCCTCCTATTCATATGGCAGGCTTTGCCTCCTCTTTATTATGCTATTAATTACATGGACGACTTTGTTGCCTCTATATCATGTTATATGAGTGACTTAACTACCAGCTTATTTGACTTATTTAAAAAATATGTTTATATGTTTTACACGCAAGCAAATAATTTTCAAAATTATGGAATTAATTATTATAAAATTAAATCATTATAGACATCGCTAGTGGCTCATTAACGCCCAACAAACAACTGCATTTTTTCACTATATAATTGCAAAGTTTTGATCGTATTCTTCATTCACTTTTATGATCTAAAATCTTCATTACCAAAAAAAAAATTGATGACTAAGATATTCTTCACTTTTTCGCCATCGTTCCACTAATCATGCTTTTCATTGGTGAATACTCTCGAACAGAATACCCAATTCTGTTTACTCTCTATGTTGGGATAAGTTTACCTATTTGGCTTGTAGCAATGGTGTTAACATGTTTGGAATTACGACCTAATTAACTGAATTATTTATTTGGGTTGGAACGCCTTTGTCTGTGGTTCAAAAACTAAGCGTTATTTAAAAAGAGAAAAAAAATGACAAGAACATTCCTTCCTTTTATTCACTATGACCCACTCTTTTTCCGAGTCGATATGCGTATTTCCGAGTCTATACGTGTGTTTTCCCCAATTGTCCGACCTCTCCTTTCTTTTCCTTCTTCCTCTGTTTATATAGAGTTTTTAGGGGCAGGTGTCGTTATGCATGGTTTTACAGGTGTCGTTATGCATGTGGTGGTGTTCTACACGTGTTACAATGTTTATTTAACCAATAAGATAACGTCTATCTTAAGTGCTGACTATATCATTTTTTCTTCTTACGAGGGCTTTGGTTTCTTTTATGATAAGGGGTAGACTGCCTTCTTTGCTTCCGAGGGCTCATTGCTTCTAACGGTGACTCGAGGGACAAGTTTGGGTGTTCTCTTAGTGACAGTGCTTCTCCGATAGGTGTGTATTCTGGAGTGAGTGTTTCAGGATATTCTCCGAGGGGGTGTTTGTTCATGGGTTGATTTCCGAGGGGTTTTTAGCTATCGTGGGTAGGTGTTTTCTTTCTCCGAGTGCCCGGAAAGTGTTGTTCTGTAGTTCTTACGTTATTGTGAAGTTCCGTCCTCTGGGTTGGTCGACTGGGGTAGTGTTCCGAGAGCATTTGTGTTGGGAGTGCATAGCAAGGAAGTGTTTCTGTCAAGGTTCTGGGACTCTGTTGATTTCCGACAGCTTCGGTGGGCTTTGATAGGTTGGTTCCTTTAACTCATCCTTTCCGAGGGTTCATACTTCTCGGAGAAGCAGAATGAGTGGGGCGGAGTGTTTGTCCGACGCTGCGGTAGTTCCGATAGCGGTTAGTCTGTGGAATGCTTTCTTCGGATGTGTATTCCGATAGGTGTCTGCCTTGGTTACGGATTCCGCCTGTTGGGCCATTAGACATGACTTTGCTCCAGCATTTGATGTTTGGAGATGTGTTCCGAGAGCGCTTGATGTAGTTAGGATATATTTCAGTGTTGTTCTCGTTTGTCGATCCTCGGGGGTCTTTCGAGGGATACTTGGGGTGTGATACATGTATCGTGAATGCAGGTTGCATAATAATATATCTGGTAATTCCAGTAATTGATTTATTGTCTATTTTAAGCAGGTGAATTTCCATCCTGTTAACAAATGACATTCAACTAATATTGTTATTTTTATTCATGTAATAATGTTTGTATTATTTCTTGAAATAATAAAAATTATGATTCTAATGTTATTCTGCTTGCATTATAGTCATCATGTCAAACATTACAAACGTAGACTTTACTCCATTGGATGCATCTGGTGAAAATTATTTAAGTGTATACTGCATGTAGAATTGTATTTGGATACTAAATGTCTTGGCGATGTTATTAAAACTGGTAACAAATAACCGAAAAATAAAAGGTCAAGGGCTATGATTTTCATATTTCACCATCTTTCTCCAAAATTACAAGATGAATATGTATCACTGAGAGATCCTGCAGAACTCTGGACTTGTCTCAAAGATAGGTATGAGCATCAGAAGGCTGTTATCCTTCCTAAAGCTCGATATGATTGGATACACCTTCGATTGCAAGATTTTAAAACTGTGGGAGAATACAACTCCGCAATATTTAAAATTACTCAGCGACTGAAATTATGTGGCAAAACTATTATTGATGCTGATATGCTCGAAAAAATATTCTCTGCTTTTCACGCCACGAATATTATTCTTCAACAACAATATCGTGAAAAAGGTTTTAAAAAATATTTTGAACTTGTTTCATGTCTTTTGGTGGCTGAATAAAATAACGAGCTGCTAATGAAGAACCATGAATCTCGTCCTATTGGTTCTTCCCCATTCCCTGAAGTGAATCCAACATCACACAATAATTTTGGCCATGGTACTTACCATGGTCGTGGTAATGGTCGTGGGCATGGCCGTGGATGTGGATATGGTCATGGTCGTGGACGTGGTCAAGACCGAAGAAGAGATCATCATAACCATTTTAAAAATGGATATAACAAAAGAGAATACAATGAGACCGAGAAAAATGGAGATGATGGCCCAATGAAAAGGGTTCGTGAAAGCATTTTTCACCGATGTGGTATGAAAGACCATTGGTCAAGAACTTGCAAAGTAGCAAAACATCTTGTTGACCTTTACCAAGCATCAAAGGCGAGGGGTGAAAATATCGAAACGAATTATGTTCAAGATGCAAATGAACACGGACAGTTTGATATGGCACAACTTGATGTTGCCTACTATCTGGACCGCCCTCAAGGTGGAATAGGACACATGGTGTTTTCTCATAATAACTAAATGGTCTTGAAGTCTAGTTTTTCCATTTCAACACGTTGTTTTATTTTAAGTTCAGTATTATCTTATATGTATCTTTGTTTGTTGTCATGTGTATTTTTTGAAATTCCTTGTAACCGTTTTTAAGTTCAATAAAAGTTTTTAATATATATCTCCTTACTCTTTTATTTTTCGAAACATGAAAATTGATTTGGTAACATCTTCAAACAACGAAGGAGAAATATGTCTAGCAGATTGCCCTACTACTCACTCCATATTCAATGATAGAAAATATTTCTCTCACTTATATATGGAAAATGCAAATGTCAGTACTATAGATAATACTACAAAATTAATTAAAGGCTCCGGAAGAGCAACTATTTTACTACCGAAATGAACAAAGTTGGTATTGGAATATGCATTATTTTCTCGAAAGACTCGAAGAAATTTATTCAGTGTTAAAGATATTCGTTTGAATGTATATCATATTAAAACACAAGAGGAAGGAAATAATGAATATCTCTATATTACTTATACTGTTTCCGGAAAGAAACGTGTCTTAGAAAAATTGCCAACTTTGGTACCTGAATTGTATTTTACCAAAATCAAAGTTATTGAAACTTATGGCACAGTAAACCAGAAGTTTATTAATGACTTTCAAATTTGGCATGACCGGTTGGGCCGTCCTGATTCAATAATGATGCGAAGAATTATTGAGAATTCAGTTGGTCACCCATTGAAAAACCAGAAGTTTTTTCAATCTAATGAACTTTCATGTGTTGCTTGCTCTCAAGGCAAACTAATCACAAGGCCATCACCAGCCAAAGTCAAACATGAAAATCCTAAATTTCTTGAACGCATGCAGGGTGATATATGTGGACCTATCCATCCACCGTGCAGACCATTTAGATACTTTATTGTATTCCAAGCCTTCAATAACTATTGCATGTCAATTGGAATAGATATTGAACATCTTGTTGCTCATGTTCATACACAAAATGGTTTAGTTGAATCGTTTATTAAACGTCTTCAGTTAATTGCAAGACCATTAATTATGAAATCTAAGCTTCCCACTTCTGCTTGAAGACATGCTATTTTACATACAGCAACACATGTACGCATCATACCAACAAGTTATAATACTAATTCTCCTTTACAAATGGTTTCCAGTCTAGAACCAAGTATTTCCCATCTAAGAATTTTCGGTTGTGTGGTATATGTTCCGATATATCCACCACAACGCACAAAGATGGGTCCACAAAGAAGACTTAGAATATATGTTGGATATGAATCTCCATCTATAATAAAGTATTTAGAACCATTGACTGGAGATTTATTTACAACAAGATTTGCTGATTGTCATTTTGACGAATCTATTTATCCAACAATAGGGGGATAAAATAAACAGTTGAAAAAGACTATCTCTTGGAAAGAATTATCGCTATCAATTCGAGATCCCCGTACAAAGCATAGTGAACTTGAAGTTCAAAAGATAATTCAATTGCAAAATATTGCGAATCAGTTGCCAGATGCATTTACTGATCCGAAACGAGTGACTAAGTCTTATATACCAGCTGTAAATGCTCCAATTAAAATTGATGTCCGTGAAGGACAACCAAGTATTACCAATGAGTCAGTAACACGACAAAAGCGAGGTACATCTATCGGTTCCAAAGAAAAAAATCCTTGAAAAAAAAAAGGAGCATGTGTTGAAAATGATCAAAAAGAAGAAACAACAATTCTCGCAGAACCTGTTGACATAGATGACAAGGTTCCCGAAGAACCTCGGTCGCCAAAACCTACTGAAAATGAAGAAATATCAATCAACTATGTCACAACAGATAACAAATGGAATCGCAATAATAATCACATTGATGAAATTTTCGCTTACACTGTAGCGGTCAACATTATGGAAGAATGTGATGATTTTGAGCCTACATTTATTTTAGAATGTCGGCGTAGAAAGGATTGGCCCTTATGGAAAGACACAATAAATGTTGAATTAAATTCACTTGCCAAACGTCAAGTATTTGGATGTGTGGTTCGCACACCAAATAACGTACAACCAATAGGATATCGATGGGTATTCGTACGTAAGAGAAATAAAAATAACGAAATTGTGCGATACAAGGCAAGGCTTGTGGCACAAAGATATACCCAAAGACCGGGTATTGATTTTGAAGAGACATATTCTCCAGTAATTGATGCAATTACCCTAAGGTATTTGATTTGTTTGGCAGTACGTGAGAAACTTGAAATGCGATTAATGGATGTCGTTACAGCCTATTTCTACGGATCCTTGGAAAATGATATGTATATGAAAATCCCTGAAGGATTTAAGTTTTCTGAAGCACAAGGTTTAAGTCGTAACGAGATTTATTCAATTAAACTAAATAAATCTTTATATGGATTAAAGAAATCTGGGAGAATGTGGTACAATCGCTTGAGTACATTTTTGTTGAAAGAAGGTTATAAAAATGATCTTATATGCCCTTGTGTTTTCATCAAAAGATGCGAATTTGAATATGCTATCATTGGTGTCTATGTTGATGATTTAAATATTATTGGAACTCATGAAGAGTCATAAATAATTATGAATTCTTTGAAAAAGAAGTTTGAGATGAAAGACCTTGGAAAAACAAAGTTTTGTTTAGATTTTCAAATTGAGCACTTAAATGACGGAATA
This sequence comes from Linaria vulgaris, assembly GCA_948329865.1. Taxonomy (NCBI): domain Eukaryota; kingdom Viridiplantae; phylum Streptophyta; class Magnoliopsida; order Lamiales; family Plantaginaceae; genus Linaria; species Linaria vulgaris. The sequence continues at coordinate 101,550,117 of OX415254.1, read as the reverse complement.
TTTATTTATCAATCTAATTATACCTCAAAAGTACTTAATTAAGCGGTTTTATATGGATAAAGCACATCCATTAACTACACCTATGATTGTGAGATCTATAGATGTGAAAAAAGATCCATTCCGACCATATGAAAATGATGAAGAACTACTCGGTCCAGAAGTACCATACCTTAGTGCAATTAGAGTGCCAATGTATCTTGTTAATAATACGAGGCCTCATATATCATTTGCAATGAATTTATTAGCAAGGTACAGTTCTTCCCCAACCAGAAGGCATTAGAATGGCATTAAACACATTTTTCGATGTCTTCATGGGACAATCGATTTAGGATTGTATTATTCATCTTCATCCAAATCGGATCTAACTGGTTATGCAGATGCACGATATTTATCAGATCCACACAAAGTACGATCTCAGACAGGGTATGTTTTCACTTGTGGTGAAACAACTATTGCATGGAAATCAGTAAAACAAACCTTGGTCGCTACATCAACTAACCATGCAGAATTATTAGCAATTCATGAAGCTAGTCGCGAATGTGTTTGGTTATGATCTATGACGCAACATATTCTTAGAGCATGTGGTTTGCCGACCAAGCGAGAAGTTCCAACAACCTTTTATGAAGACAACGCAACATGTATAACACAATTGAAGGAAAGATTTATTAAATGTGATAGAACAAAACACATTTCGCCCAAACTCTTCTTCACCCACGGTCTTTACGAGAAAGGGGAAATCAATGTCCAACAAATCCGTTCTAGTGACAACCTGGCAGATTTATTCACTAAGTCCCTCCCTGCATCAACATTTGAGAAATTGGTGCACAAGATTGGAATGCTACGCTTCAAAGATATCAACGGATGCAATGATCAGGGGGAGTAAATATGCACTGCACTCTTTTTTCCTTCACTAAGGTTTTTCCCACTTGGTTTTTCTTAGCAATGTTTTTTAACGAGGCAGTTTCTTCTAGAATATTTTTGTTTTAGAAACATGTACTCTTTTTCCTTAACTATGATTTTTATCCCACATGGTTTTATCTAGTAAGGTTTTAACGAGGCATGTACCAATAGACATTCAAGGGGGAGTGTTGTAAATATTTATATATATAGTGAATGTCTCTTGTCCCACATAGGAAAGCTTTAAAACTTTCCACCAAACCTTTCTATAAATAGAGAAAAGTTCTTCACCTTTGTAACTTACTTTTGAATATAGTGTAACTTACTTTTGAATATGGAATAAGAAATAGTTTGATAAATAATATTACTCTCTTTTATTTTTATTTGAGTTCTAAACATTTTCAAATTCTTACCAACGACCCAATAATATATTGGTGCTTCATTGCAACTTTTTTTAGGTGGGCGAGACAGTTTGTAAGAGAAGTATAACTTGAGGGTGGTTTGATGATGTTTATTAATAAATATGCATACTCTTACATATTTAATCTTTAATTTCACTATTTGTGCGTTATGATCACACTACACATTAATAAACATTAGTGATAGTGATAACACACAAAATTAGCATTTTTTTAAGACAAAAGATATGGAATGCATTATGATGGGCTGCGCAATCTTAGGTGCCATTTGAAATTGGGGCTTAAATTTGGTTTAGTCGCTCACATATTTTGACTACATAATTAAACACCTTAATTTAGTATATGATAATACCAAAACCTTGAATCATGCATCATTTTTCGTCAATTGTACACCGATTTTGATTTGTGAATAATTTAAGATTTAAGTACCAAAAAAATCTTTTTGTGGTCGAACCTTTCCTATTTGTTGTCTACGTCACATTGCTTTTCTCATCTGTTTTAGGGTTATGGGCTTTCACATGTATCCAGATTTAAACTAAATTTGAGGCCCACTTGTAATCGAAAGTATTAATAAGTACACTCTTTTGGGCCACCAAACTAGAAGGGAAAGAGTTGACTAATTGAGAAGCCTCCATACTGTTGAAAGTGGCAAGTCTTTTTCTTATCCTCAAAGCTAAAATATTCCCTTACAACAACAAAAGATTGGACAAGATTGAGGCAAGATTTCAACATGATCTTGATTGTTCTTTTATATTACTATAAAGCAACGACTCAACTTTGTCAATATAATCATTTGAGTTGATAACAATTTAGGAAAAAATATAAGATCATTTGTTAGTTTTTCACCTTGCGTTTACACTAAATTGTGTTTCAATTAGATATTGACATTAAGATTAGTAGGTAGACAGTTGTTTTTATAAATCCAGCACCATAAATGGTCTTTAATTAGTAATCAACTTGTTTTTGAATATAGAGTGTTTGTTGTTGATTTAAACCTCACGATGATTTGATTGTCAATTATCCTCCTATTAATGTGCCAAAATTGGTCATGAAATGCGGCAGAAAATAGGCCATGAGGACAAGATTAGATATTGATTACTATCTAACTAGTTACGGAATCAACCGAAATCAATCTTACGGAATCTTACGCTCTATCTTGATCTTTGATTAGCTTCCTCAATAGACTAACAAGTTTACCTGTAAATTTATTCCATCGTAGGTCTCTAGTTGACTGATCCTCCATGTTAACGTGAGACACACCGTCTAATCAGAAATCGTCTACAAATTATTCGTCGTAGAGATTTTGTGTTAGCGACCTATTCTAACCCATTCAATTTTGGAGCTTGATTAATAGACCATTCAACTGTACCCTCTCGCCATTCGACGCATAAACGCAAAGTGTCTACCTTTGGTCAGCACTCAGCCCCCTAAGAGGATGCAATTTTTTTGAATACAAGTTATCCGGAATGTTACTAGTTACTGTAATCTGTAACATACATGCAGAATTGTAAAAAGTATTTATTAGTTTGTGCATCTATACTATTTAATTACTGTTGAAGCCCAGCAGTAAAAGTACTCTAATAAATATTCTTAAATTTCGAACAGTTAAAAGTTGCGAAAATTCTGTACTTTGAATACATTCATTTGCAGATTCCTTTACCTGATATAGTTAGCGACTCCCACTATGATGTTACATAATAATACATATCAAATAAGGTGGATGTATTCTCATTAATAAAACGCAGACATTAAAACATATCTCCAACGCTTTGTACTCTTAACTTGTTATGATGCTACAAAGCCTAATTAATTGGGTAAGCCTTTATGTTCTGGGTTGATTATGGGCCAATCCTTAATTTCCCAAATAGTGTAATTGTATAATCGGGTTAGCATATATGATTAAAAAACTAACTTCATTGAAAGAACAAATCATATATGACATAGTTACACTAAAGAACAACTTAAAATAACTTAAACCCTCTTTCCCTCTGATCTAAGGGGAAAATTAAGGAACAAAACTCATTGCAATATAATAAATCAACTAATAATCACATGACCATGTGACATATAATAATATAATGCAATGTTTAATCACATATGCCTTGCAGAGCGAACTCCAACCAACTTCACATCATCAATCACAGGACCACACAAAGACCCCGTATTGTCACTCTTCATGTGATAATATGTGCTCAAAAATCTGATCCTCGTACGAGGCCTCTCTGCCTTGAACCTAAGCTTAGCACGCTTGGACCCTCCGTTGCCCTTTGATTCATAAGGCGCTTGTATAACAGCTTTTCCCGCACTAGCCTCCACCATCATGGACCCCTCGCATGAATTCTTCGCATCCCCAATGGAGAATTCGAGTACGTACGTTTTCCCGGGGATGGTTCTCACGACTTGCGCCAATGCACTTTCACGTCCAGCCACTAATTCGATTGCTCGTTTACCCTCGGGAACGCCAAAATGATCGGAGTCTATGTATTTCACAGCTTTGAGAGATTCAATCATCCATCCAGGTAACGGAGAGTGATCATCCTCAATGTTGGGTGGAATTAGGACACCCCAATTTGTCTTAGGGAAAATGTATGGACCCTCTTCAAAGTTACCATTTTTCAACATGTTACCTGTAACCATATGATTTCATTATATTATAAATATTGTCTTATCAACTTTGTTATGTATCTTTGGTGTTGTGTTGTTATATGACTACTATTTCTTTAAATTATTCAAGATAAAAAGTGGTACAAATCTATTTCAGTTTGCGTATTACTTCATATACCATTTGACACTGTTTTGAATCTTAATTTATAGAAGTTGAATGGTTGTGTCTTACACAAAAGAAACACACAAAATTTACCTTTTGTTCTCGTGGGCTTACGGAAGGCCTTGAGTGCAACCGAATCAATAAGTGGGCCACAAGCCGGATCTTTTTCCATTCCTGGGTTATGGATCGTGATCTCAATTTCATTAGATTGGGCCAGAAATCCCCATGAGTAAGAATCCCAACCATCACTACTGTAAACAGTTTGCATGGGCAGAATACCCCAATCTTTGGGCTCACTGTTTGGTGAAACTGTCACATTCAATTTCTCTTCTTGTGCACAAGTTCTTGCAGCACTAAATGAAATAGAATAAAACATCCCCTTTGCGACATTTTTAATCTTGGTTTTGATCGACGCTTCGTCGCCCAATCGCACGGCGGAGACTCCCTCCGGCACCACTAATATCATGTCGCCTTGCTTGTGGCCGGATTTTATGTACTCGACGAATCCGGAGATTTCCCAGTTGGGTATGGCGTGAGTGTCTATAACCTTGGTGCCCTTCAATTGTGCTGGCTTTGGTCCATACTCAAAGTTACCATTTGGTAATGGTCCTGCAATTTTTTACACGTCAAATTAACAAGATATTTTAATTTAAGAAGTAACATTCCTTATCACAATTATTTGTTACTTGCTAATTTTTTTTATTAAAATTTAAAGTTGGGATTAACTTGTTTAGACAAAGTGAACGTGACAATGTCATATTCCAGCTAAATCCACCATGCTACCACATGCTATGCTTTGACAATAAAGAGACGCATGATCATGAGATCTAACTAATGCTTTAACGTGGCTTTTAAATATAAATTAGCTAAATATAGGATGTTTGTAACCTGATTTCCAATCTTGGTAGGCTGCACGTGGGACAGTTTTTTATATTATGAGAAGTATATTGGAAAGAAATAAAACCACCGTCACCAGTCATATGATTCCACTTGTAGTGTAATTATCAGAATTTTGACCCGCACGTGATTTCATATTATATGTTAATCTTTGTATTTATAAGGAATTAGACACGTAATCCATTTTTTGGCACGAAAGATAAATAACACATAGTCCATTTTTTGGCACGAAAGATAAATTTAGGGATCTATTAGATCTAGAATTTGTAATTACATAGTATTTGGTAAAAGCATTAGTTTCACAGGTTACATTTGTAAATATCGGAAACTATACACATGTTGAGGTAAGGTACACAATCAAGCTTCCTATGCATGGGCTAGTGGTTTCTGAATCTCAGTTTAATCCACGATCGAGGCATCACTTTGAAGACAATATACATAAGTCTGATTCTTTTTATTTTTCACATATATTTAATTGTGCTATGGATTATGGAATGTAGTTTGTTATTACTTTCCCTCTTTTACAAAAATACACAAATCAAGTAGAGGTTCGTTGGATGAGTATAATTCAAAACTCTATTGTGTATTAGAACCGTGACTACAATCTTTAAAAATTTCAATACAACTATATAAATCATACATGCGACATTTCACGAAACTCATTCAAATTCTGTTTTTTTAGAACGATGTCACATATTGCAAAACACTAGTTCATCATCAATTTTACAGATCATAGTTCAAAAATATTAAACGCGAATCGCAAGACGGAATCCCCTATCGTTCGTAGGAATCACTACATACATCTTGAAAACTGGGTAAATCACTTGGTATAAATTTAATTAAATGACACTAGCTAGCTAAGCGAGGTTAAATCTTGTTTAATCGTTTGGGTGTAATATTTTCAGGTAAATAAAACTTAAGAATATTAAACTAAAATAAATAAATGTTCGGAGGATCTCAATTAGTGATTAGTGATGTCAAGCAGCTCGACTTGATCTTACTACTAACTGTTAATGTAATACAACTATAGTATATGATATGGTAATTAAATGATAAGTAATCTTTACTTAAACCAATCTTATACATTACGAGACAATAATTTTACCACCTTATCTAATCTTACTATTAAACGCACTTACGTGAAAGTGATATGGATCAAAAGTACCGACTAAAACTAAAGATCTTACCGTCAAGTAGAGCTGACGCAATCTGCAAGATTGCAAAGAGTAACACTATCGATATGTTCCCTCCCTTCATGCTTTTTGTTTTTGTGTGTAAATGGGTGAGAGAAAGATGGTTGAATAAGAGTGAGCATATGAAGCCGTTTTATGGTTGATTGTTCGAGAAACTAACCCCTGATTTGGAAGAAATAACAACATATGCCACCTGAATTTATTACTAGCTCCAAGTGATAATGTTAGGTCATTATGGTCATGTTTTTTAATATAGTTGTCGGAGCTGACAAGATCTTGACCAGTAACTATAAAGTCCGGGAATTGCACGTAATTTTTTATATTTTTTTTTTTGGCATTAGAAAATCTACGAAAATGAAATATAATTATATGTAGACCATGAATAATATTTGAACTAATAAATAATGATAACTAAGAATTTATCCCATTGAAGATTACCATGTATGTGTATTTGTCCAAAGACTTCATCAACGAAATTTTCTGGAACAGTCAGGTCTTCACAAATTAGGTAACAATTAAAAAAATGATAATTGAGCAAGATGCATGCATGGATGATAACTGGTAACATGTGTAAAACAGTGTAAAACATACATGCGTACAGTTAGATCAAACCCTCGCTTGATTACTAAACGATTCTTAAAATATTGTAAAATAAGAAGTAACCGTTTTTTCTCTCTAGCGCCAAAATTTAAAAACCGTTTCTTTTGAATTCAAACTTTCCGATGGAAACTAACTCCGCTCCGGTGCCGCCTCATCCGCCGGATATCCACTTTCCGGTGTTCAATGCACAAATGATACTTTCTAAAGATCCCACTGGTGCGCGCAAGCAAAAGCGTTTACAACAGGCCGATGGCTTTTCTGGCTCCCCTGACTTCCAACCATTATCTGGCAGTGCTGATATTGAACCAAAATCAACGTATGCCAACATGGTGATACACGGAGCAAGAAGAGAAGATGTTCGCACAGACAATACCAAGAATACAGAAGAAAGAGACATGATGGAGGTTTTCAAAAAAAAATGATGACATACCTTTCAAACAAATTCAGACAAAGAAAGATCTTAAGGATCTTATGCGCCAACAATGGGAAGATACTGTCATCATAAGACTCTTAGGCAAACCTTGGTATTTTGCTACATTACAGGCCATATTGGACAACATGTGGAAGTTACACAGTGAGTTTGAATTTGTCGACATTGGCAGGGGATGTTATTGCATGAAAGGACTGTCACCCTCCAAAAGAGAGATGATCCTTACTCAAGGACCATGGCAGATGGCTGGCTCTTTCCTGTCCATCAGAAAATGGACGCTAAGGTTTCATGCAGAAACAAACACTGTTGAGAGTACTATCACTTGGGTCCGAGTGATGAATCTACCTATAGAGTATCTACGAGAATCCATCATCCAGACACTGGCCTCATGCATTGGTGATCCCATCAAAATTGATAGGAACACTTTCAATGCCTCTATAGGGAATTATGCTCGCTTCTGTGTGCAAATAAGGACTGATCAACCCCTAGAATTGGGCCTATGCATAGATGACAAAGTATACCAAGTCATTTATGAAAATGTGTCAACTTTATGCCACAAGTGTGGGAGAATAGGGCATTCTAAAGACACCTGCACTATCACAGATCAGAAGGAGAATGAAATGGATACCAATTCACTCAACTCTCAAGGACTTAGCACTGCAGCTACTTCACAGAAAGAGGATTAGTTGATTAACAAAGCCAAGGAGAAGGAATTTGGTGATTGGATGCTTATTAACAGAAAGAAACCGCCACAGAAGCCCAAAAGTTCTGTTCAGACAAAGAATAAGGTGCCTACTACAATCCTCCCTCCTGATAGAAACAAAGGTAAAAAGACAAATCAATCAGGAAATTTGTTAGGGGTGTATAAAAAGATAGATATTAGGGGCACACGTGTGCTTCCTGCCTCTCTTAATCCCGCATTAAGGCAAAACGTGTAGAAAACTGCTAGGAAAATAGTTACATTTAATAAAAGGAAGCCAAGAGTGTTAACTCCCCTGTCAGTCACTCAAAAGTCTGATTTAAGTTCAAACAATCCGTTTGCTATCCTAGCACACAACAATTTTGAAGACATAGTAGAGATACACATAGCAGACATTCCAACTTCTCATCATGGCAAACAACAATCTGGATGCATGGGACTGGGAACTGGATCAAATGCTGATCGACGCCTGGAACTTAGAGACAATACACAACACTCTTCAGAACCCTCCACTGGTTTTGCTGACAGAAACTTGGGACAGACTACTGAGGGTGGTGACCATTCCAGCCACACACTGGGAAATCAAGGCAACTATACACAGAATAGATCAGGGGGAGGCCAATCATTGGTGTTGGCGGAGATTCCATCACACAGCCTGGGAGAGGAACATACAGAGATCTCTAATGCTAGAGATCCTGAGACAAATTGCACAAATACGGAGGGGGATTCCAATTGAGAATCCAGTGCACCCCACTCATGTTTACAACTCAAACATGAATATTATATCTTGGAACTGCCAAGGAGAAGGAGATGAAGACTTTAGGAGGAATTTCAGGGAACTGGTAAGCTCTCACCAACCATCTGTAGTTTTTGTCCTGAAAACTAGAGTAGGGCCTGATCAAGCATGGGAATGACTATCTAGGTTTCAATTCTTATGAAATAGCACCTACTAATGACATGATGGGAGGAATATGGATGCTCTGGAATGACTATGATGTGGAGGTAGATCACTCACACAGATTTCTAGGCAATACATGCCATCATTAGTAGGCCTAACTCTGAAGATAGATGGAGACTGACTGGAATCTATGCTCAACCAAGAAAATCTGCAAAGATTCTTGCTTTTGATAGTCTCAGACAAAAATCCTTGCATGATCCTATACCTTGGTTAGTCACTGGAGATTACAATAAGGTTAGTTTGGGACATGAGAAGAGAGGATGAACTACCAAAACCCTCAGAAAACTCCAATTTTTCAATAAATTCATTGAAGATTGCAACGTGGTGGATCTGGGGTTCATTGGGCCTAAGTTCACCTGGTCAAACAACATAAGGCATGGAGGACTCATCCAGGCCAGGCTGGATAGAGCTTTGGCTAACCAGAAATGGCTAGACAAGTTCCATGGATATGAAGTTGAAAATTTACTCCAGAACCTACTCTGATCACAACCCTATTATCATTAGGACCTCTGGTAGAGGGGGAACAAGAGGTGACAAGCCATTCAGATTTGAAACCATGTGGTTTTCTCATGAGAAATGTGCTTCCCTCCTTCAGCAGGTTTGGAAGGATAAACCAATTCTATTGGATTCTATCAGGGAAATTCCTAAGGTAATGAAGCCCTGGAATCAATTAAAGTTTGGCAACATATTCAAGAAAAAGAGAAAACTGAAAGCCAAGCTTGGAGGAATACAGAAAGCCCATGAACATCACAACAACTCTTTCCTATGCAACCTTCAAGACCAGCTTATGACTGAGTATAATGAGGTTCTCCAACAGAAAGAGTTGTTTTGGTGTCAAAAGTAAAGAATCCAGTGGATCAGAGAGGGGGAGAGGAATACTAAATTCTTTCACAGATCAACCATGGATAGAAGAAGAAGGAACAAGATCTCTATGCTGAAGATTGCAGGAATTTGGGTAAAGGATGATGAAACTTTGCAGACTCATGCAAGAAACTACTACATAAGTTTGTTTTCAGTGAATGCCCCTTCTCACCCTGACTCTCAGGCTACTTCCAACTCAAACCTATTTGAGTATCAAGTAATTATGGATGGGGATGATTATGATCTACTGCACTCACCAGTCTGCACATAAGAGATTAAAGCTGTTGTATTTGCAATGGATCCTCTCAAAGCTCCTGGTCCTGATGGACTGCAAGCTCTATTCTACCAGAAAGGATGGGACTGGCTTGAGGACTCAGTTATAGATTTTGTGAAGACTGCATTTCAGGAAAAGACATTTGACAAGAACCTTTGTGAAGCCTTCATCTGTTTGATTCCTAAAGTTCAGGAGGCTGTAAGTATAACTCAGTTCAGACCTATTGCCCTTAGTAACGTTCTTTATAAAATTATTACTAAGTGCATTACTACTAGATTGAGGGATATCATGCCTAAGATCATTGCTCCCACTCAGGCTAGTTTCATAAAAGAGAGAAGCACTCAAGATAATATAATAGTGCTTCAAGTGCTACTCCACTCTCTCAGAACCAAAAAGACGAATAAAGTGGGATGCATGCTAATGAAACTAGACCTTGAGAAGGCATATGACAGAGTAAGTTGGCCTTTTTTGAAGGAAACACTTATTGCATTCAACTTTCCCATGGACCTAATTAACCTCATCATGTTCTTTGTAACCAGTGCTTTAACTAGAGTCTTGTGGAATGCCAGCCCCCTAGAAGGTTTTGACCACCAATGTGGATTAAGACAAGGTAACCCCCTCTCTCCTTATCTCTTTGTTCTTTGCATAGAGAGATTATCATATCTTATTCAGGAGGAGGTAACTAAGGGTAGTTGGAAACCAATTATCCCTTGCAGAGAGGGTCCTCACCTATCACATATGCTCTTTGTAGATGATCTTATTCTTGTGGGGAAGGCTGATGTAAGGACTTCTCAGACAGTAAGGAGGATTCTTGACAAGTTATGCCACTGTTCTGGACTCAGAATTAATCATAGTAAATCTAAAGTATATTTCTCTAAATCCAGTGGTTCCAGGCACAAAAGACACATTTGCCAGATCTTAGGCTTTGGTCAGACTCAAAACCTGGGGAAATATCTTGGAGTTAAGTTGGTATTTGGGAGGGTTAACAGAGAGACTCACTCTGATACTTTTGACAAAGTGATGCACGGGTTTGGTACTTGGAAAAGAAAGTTGCTTTCTCTTGCTGGTAGAGAAGTTTTGATCACATCCGTATCATCTTCAATGCCAGTGTATTCTATGCAATCATCATGGCTTCCCCAACATGTATGTGATAAGCTGGATAGAATGAACAGAAGCTTCTTGTGGTCCTCTGACATCACTCAGAGAAAACCGCACTTAGTCAACTGGAAGCAAGTGCTTCTCCCAAAGAAACACGGTGGCCTTGGAATTAAGTCTTCAAGAACAAACAATGAATCCCTACTTGCCAAGTTAGTCTGGAAGATCATCAACAAGGAAAACTCTATCTGGACCACACTTATACAAGCCAAATATCTAAAAAATACCTGCCTCTCCAACTACCAGAAAAATCCACTGATAGTCCTGTGTGGAAAGGCATTCTCCACTATCTTGACCTCATGAAACCATTCTTAAGATGGAAGATTGGGAAAGGGGATCAGATATCTCTCTGGTTTGATGACTGGAGAGGCTCAGGTTGTCTGTGTGATGAGGATTTCACTATCCTTCCTGCTGATTATCATCTAAAGTTGAAAGATGTGTTGTTGGAATCTGGAGAATGGGACCTTGATATCATCTCTTCATCTCTTCCTCATGAACTCAAAGAGGACATACTCAATCGACACATTCTCCTCTCAGATCAGGCAGACACAGTCATCTAGAAAGGCACTTCAAATGGGAAGTTTACATTCCAATCAGCATATAAACTATTTCAAGAACAGTCTATGATTAACAACAGAAACTCTAGAGTTCATAGTTGGGTTTGGAAGTTAAATCTAAGCAGCCAGCTTCATCATTTCCTCTGGTTACTTACTCAAGAGAGACTAGCCACCAATCTCCTAAGATTCCACATGCATATATCTCTCACTGCAATGTGTACATTTTGCGATGAACCTCAGGAAACTGGAATACATATTCTCAGGCATTGTCATGTTGCAAGAGAAGTATGGGAACATGTCATTGCTCCAGATGATCTTCTTGTCTTTGATGCCATCAGTGATGAGAACTGGCTGAGGGATAATCTTCAACACCTCCATATCAACAACCAGATCAGACCAGAGGCCTCCTGGAATTGGATCTTCATGGCAACATTGTGGACTTGCTGGAGACATAGAAATGCCAGAGTTTTTCATAAGAAAGAAGTCAGTGTCACTGGACGAATATGTCAGATTAAACAATTAAGCTATGAGCTATTCGCGAGCAGAAATAGAAGCAGAACTTTAAAGCAGGCCACTGGATGGTCAAAACCAGCCCCTGGATGGTTTAAACTGAATACTGATAACTGCATTTTACATGAACTTAACACGTGATCCTTGGCCGGGGTGCTGCGAGATGCAGAGGGTAACTGGTGTTGGGGCTTCATGCAAAGGCTACAAACTCCAACTGTGGAGGAAGCAGAGCTGGCTGCACTTCACCAGGGCCTAGAGCTAGCATGGAGCAGGCGCATTCACAATATTGCAGTTGAAGTGGACTCTCTAACAATCCACAAGATCATCTCTGGGCACATTGCTCCAACAATGACTAATGTTCGCATGGTTGAAGAATGCAGAAGGCTGTTACATATGCCATGCAATGTGACGTTCACTTGGATCCCGAGAACGACTAACAAAGTTGTTGACGCACTGGCTAAGAGTGTTAGATTTATTGACTAAAGAAATGTCTTTTGGGACAATATTCCTTCTTCGTTCATTTCTAGTTTAGTTGCTAGTGACTTAATGTAATTGTTATTATTATCTTTATTAATAATAAAAAAAACCCCTCTCTTGATTAGTGAAGCTTAAAGTCATTAAGTAGGTGTGTGTAATTTCATTGTAAAACTTACACACACCTTTAAAAATTAGATTGCATTAATATTGAGGTCCAGTCATATCATGCATACACATCGTTATTGGCTACATCATGTACTTAGAAAATTATATTTAGTCTGAGGAAGATTACGAAAAATCTCTTGGACAATGATCAAATCGAATAGTTTGCGAATAATACGACATTATGTACATCTAAGAATATACACATATATATATATATTTATAGTCTCGATATTATCAAAAAATAAATTTAACAATAGTCTCGATTGGTAGGAACGTTAGTGTCGCGTACACTTGATCGATCAGGAAGAAGAGAAAATGGATAGGCAATCATATAAATTAAACTAGACTAGAAAACGCCACCTATTATTATATTTAATTTGATCTTATTGATCAATGTATCTAATTATTGCCACAAAATCATCAAATTCCTAGGAAAAACGACAGCATGCACGTGCAGTAGTAGCAGAAGACTATGCAAAAGAAAGAGAATATATACTGATCAACACTCGGGATAATCAATCACCAATTCACCATATTTCTAGGGATAGCAGGAATATTATTGAGTTGTGTGATTACACTTTTTTTCTTCTTATAATGATTATGCGTAATTATGCTTTGAAACAAAATAAAATGCAATCTTCAACGACGCCACGTGTTTGACTTCGATAAGACGTTATTGCCATCAGTCAATTGCTTCATGAATAGTTAAAACAATAATCGGTTCTATCATCTAGTGTGAACCATGTTGAAGACAACACTATTGTCATCAATCAATTGTTGTGTCAATTGAATGATCAATCAATTGTTGTGTCAATTGAATGATAATTAAATATGTCTCTTTGGCACAACGGTGACTCTAGTTCACATATAACGGATGCGGGTGCGAGTGTGCCGGTTCCCCAAATTTAAAAATATAAATTTCAATGCGTCTTAAGGCGTTTATTAAAAATAATTTAATATTAAATATTAATATATAATTTCTTATTTTTTTATCATTAATTTCTTATATATTGTAGTATTGTTTAATAACTACTCATGATAATTAATTTTTATAATATCTTTAAATTATGGTGACAAGACAAAGGTATAAGTCTTAAATTACTTCCAATATTATAATTTTTTTTTATTTTCAACTTAATTTTGTTCTCCATCTGATCTGCTTCGACTCTTCTTTATTATTATTTATTTGTTTCGTTCTTTATAAATTTTCTACGATTATTCGTTAAATCTAAATAAAAGAACTAATTGATATTGGAACTAAAAAATGGGTTCCAATAGACCCCAATTTAGATCTCATTGCCTAAAGGGAACCAAATATGGGAACTGAAAATATGGTGACCTTAAATGTCGTTGCCATAGAATGGGAACTGAAAATTCAATTCCAGTTCCAATGTGTTAAAATGTTGCCATAGAATGTCAGTTCCATGTGTTAAAATGGGAACCGAAAATTCAGTTCCCATGTGGGGACCACAAATTCAGTTCCCATATTAACATATGGGAACTGAATTTTCAGTTCACTTAATAAAGCACATAGTTGACTTTTCCTAATTTATCGCCGCCACACGGTGCGTTGCTATTCGTTAGAGGATGGGAACCTAATTTTCGGTTCTCATTCTTTGTTCACATGTGAACCAAATTTTTGGTTACCATTTTATAAATGGAAACCGAATTTTCAGTTCCGTAATATAAAACGGGAACTAAAAATCCAGTTCCCATTTTTTTCTCAGAAAAAAAAAAAAAAAAAAGTGCGGGTAAACCGCCACTTTCAATTTTTTTTTGAATTTCAAACAATTGGAAAATTTTATTTTGTAAGAAGAAATCTATGTATTCTTAATTATATATGTATACGTGTATGTAATAAGTTTGTTCTAATGAAAATAAATCTACATTGAAAAAAATAATTACATGACATATTTCATGATATAGACACTTAATTTGTTACCACCAACTAAAAATGAATGAGGGATTTAAACTATAATACTGAATTTATGAGGGATTCTAACCATAATTAAGACTAAACTTAAAACCTAAAGAGTTAGAGAAAAGAAAGAATGAATAGTATTTTGTGTGGGAAAGAATGGTGTGGAGATGGGGTATTTATAGGTAAAATTTTCAGATCTACATAAATGGAAACTAAAAATTCGGTTCCCATGTCAGAGATGGGAACCAAATTTTTCGTACCCAGTTTTTCTGGGAATCGAATTTTCGGTCCCACATAAAGTGGGAACTGAATTTTCTGTCCCCACTTAAAGGGGAACCGAAAATTCAGTTCCCTTTTATATTGGTACGAATAATTTCGCTCCCATTCTAGAAATGGGCACGAAAAATTTGGTTCCCCTACTTTAAGTTAAAAATTATTTGCATTTTCACCCCAATTATTTAAACTAATTGAAACAACTTAATTTACACCACTTCTCAACTTTCGTTTATTCTATCAAAAAATTCAAATATTAATCAATTAATCCAAGTATGGATCCATTTGAAGGTCATCGAATTCCTACAAAGTTACGTCGAGAATGGTTATCTTTGAGATTTGTATTTTTATTACTATTTTATATAACACATCCAATTGAGGATATTAATCTCCCTGTTTTTGTTGATTTGTCGGCTTATTGTTCGAAATATGTCTAGCAATGGTGATCGAAGTTGGATGTACGATCGATTGAACGAGAGAGGTTGTTTCATCAACATTTTGACGTTTGTGTATCAAACTTTGTCGAATTTGAGTCGAAGAGTTGAAGTCACAGATTTTAATATTTAAATACTAATATATATTAAAAAATACACATGGTTGAAGAGTTGAAGTCACATACTTTAATATGTGAATACTATATATATATACATTAAATAGTTTGGTAATTTGGTACAATCCGCTAATCGACATATAAAACCAAGTATCGTACCGAACACTAATAAGGTATTCTACAACAAATTATTTATCGAATCATTTAAATAATTTGATAAATGATACGATTATCAATGATTTGATCGATATAGATTGCTCTTCGAATACATAACCCTAGCAACCATATTGTTTAAATTAGTTTATTGAAGAGTCCATTCCAATTTACCATTTTTAAACAACATCATAACTTTGAAAAAGAGATAATTTAGTCCAAAAAATAAACTTGGAAAAGGAAATAATAATACAACACTTGATTCCTTTAAACACATAAATGCTACAATCATATTGTTTTAGTTAGTTTCTTGGAAACTCAATTCAAATTTGTCATTTTAAAAATACATCATAACTTTTCAAAAGTGACAATTTAATCCATTAGAAATAATACAACACTTGATTCTTTTACACCCATAAATACTAGAATTATAAAATTTTAATTAGTTTATTGAAGACTCAATTCTAATTTGTCATTTTAAACCAAAATCATAACTTTGGAAAATGGATACTTTGGTCCAATAAAGAAACTTGAAAAGGAAAATAATACAACATTTGATTCTTATACACCCATAAACATGGATGAAAATTTCGGTACGGGAGTACGTTTCGGTTAGCTAAAAATTAGAAACGTTTCGTAATATTTCGAGAACTTTTCGGCATGTTTCGAAGAATTCGTAAAATTGTAGTTATAACTAACATGGAAACTACATGTATATTTCGTATCGATAAAGTCAAAAACAGAAACTTTTCGGTACTTTTCGAGGAAACGCACGGAAATTTTGATCCATGCCCATAAATACTACAATTATATTATTTTAATTAGTTAATTCATAACTGAAGAGTCAATTTTAATATGTCATTTCAAAACAACATCATAACTTTAGAAAATTGATATTTATTTCAATAAAAATTTTGAAAGAGGAAATAATACAACACTTGATTCTTTTACACCTATAAATACTACAGTCATAATGTTTTAATTAGTTTCTTGTAGAGTCAATTCTAATTTATCGTTCGTAACTTTGAAAAAGTGACAATTCAATTCACTAAAAGAACTTGAAAAATGGAATAATACAACATTTGATTCTTTTACACTCCTAAATACTACAATCATATTGTCACTTCTTCAAAGTTATGATGTTACTTTAAAATGACAAATTAGATTTGACTCTCCAAGAAACTAAGCCAAACAATATGATTGTAGTATTTATGGGTGTAAAAGAATCTAAGTGTTGTATTATTTTCTTTTTCAAGTTTCTTTATTGGACGAAATTATCACTTTTTTAAAGTTATGATGTTGTTTTAAAATGACTAATTAGAATGGACTGTTTAATAAACTAATTAAAACAATATGACTGTAATATTTATGGGGGTAAAAGAATGAAGTTTGTATTATTTACGTTTTTCAAGTTTCTTGAGTGGACTAACTGACACTTTTCCCAAGTTATGGTGTTATTTTGAAATGACAAATTAGAATGGACTCTCCAAGAAACTAATTAAAACAATATCGATTGTAGTATTTATGGGTGTAAAAGAATTATGTATTGTATTATTACCTTCTTCAAGTTTCTTTATTGGACTAAAGTATCACTTTTTAATAAAGTAATTGAAAAAATATGGTTGTTAGGGGGTATGCAAAGAAATCTTGATGGATCGAATCATTGATACTTATATCCTCAGGTAAGAATCATTTAAATGATTCGATAAACGATCCGTGTTAACATACTGAATTAGTGTTTGATACGATACTTGATTTATATGTCGATTATCGGATCCTACTAATACACATATATTTATATATTTAATGTTTATATATTAAACATTCTAATTTTACCAAAAAGTCTCACAAAACTACATTCTCATCCCCAAACTAAGTTAAATGATACTAAAATAAATTATTACACTTAATACCCCTAAACATTAAAATATTTGAAATAAAAGACCAAATGCATCTTCTAAGAATTACAATTCTACCTAAAAACTTTAAAAAACTACATTTTCACCCCAAATTAACTTCAATTTCTACAATTGAATACTAATATAATTAATTACACTATAAACCCCTAAATTGCAAAATAGTTGCACTAGCACCGATATACAACTTCTAAAAATTATAAATCTACCCAAAAGTTTTGCAAACTATATTTTTCACCCAAAGCAATGTTAAATCATACTTAAACAAGTAATTACACTTTATACACCCAAAATGGTAAAATATTTGCAACAAAGGCCCAAATGCATCTTTGGAAAATTATCAGTCTACCAAATACTTTAACAAAAAAAAAAACAATTTCACCCCAAAGTAACTTAAATTTCTACTACTCAATACTAATACAATTAAATAGACTGTAAACGCATAAATGGCTAAATAACTACGCTAACGCCCAAAGACAAGTTCTAAAAAATACAATTCTACACTAAAATTTTGTAAAACTAAAATTTCCACCCCAAACAAAGTTCAATCTCCACATTCGGGTCCTAAAGAACCTACACTATCACTTTCTATCATAATATTTCTCAATATTACAATGTTACTCCCAACATTCCCAAGACTAACAAATCTAACCGTTTTTTCGTTTCCAACGGTTCCATGTGGCAACTTAATTTTCGATTCCCATTGCGTGGGAACCATTTTTTCGTTTCCAACCTTATTTGACCATATTATTTATTATTAACATTTTTATTCCAAATGAAAACTGATTTTTCAGTTCCAGTGACTGTGGGAATCGGATTTTAAATTTTAGTTCCCATTGAACGGTTCCCATATGCATGATTTCTAGTAGTGTTAGTGCCAGAACTAAGAATTTATTATGCGTCTCAGTGCGACGCACGGAGACTGAATGCGCCAGTGCAAGACCGGTGCACCAGAAACTTTATCGATGTGAAGGATTATGTAACCTTACTGTGTTATGTGAAACTCAATATAAAATATAAACACACAACTTAAATCCGTGTTATGTTAAATAAACACATTATTTTTTCACTTAAAATTTACAAAACAACCCCAATATACGCGGGGTAATTAAAATGTTAATAAGTTTTATTGCAAGGCGGTAATATACAAATTGAGTAGCCCATAAGTGTCATGTGAGTATAAAGATCTTTTGTCTCTATAAATGACAAATCTCCTTCTTAAGATATATACAAGTCACATGAGATGAAGCACACATGCAAGTTAGTACAATACAAGGAGATAATTTGCTTATTTATTTACCACAAAGTGATATTGTAATATAACACATAAATTAATTTGCCTATTTATATTACTACACGAGGGTAATTTACATATCATGAATTTAGTAAACAAAAATGTAACATAATTGCGATTCGGTTAGTCGACTAACATCTATCACAGACCAGTAGCGTTAATTAAAAATTACTGCATTTTTTCTTTTGGATTTTACACAATTACACTGAGACAAGGCTATTTTCTCGCTTCTTATTTACTTCATCATCACTGCTATTACGAAACAAGCCCTCATGTTATTTCTTGGGGCACATGCGTTCATGCATGATGCACATGCTAGTTGCAGTATAATTATTATGGATTCATCTTTTTCCGGGAAGGTTACAAGGGTCCAAGATTTGATACAGCAAATTATTATTAAATAATATTATATTCATTGGTATATCTTTGTTCATCGATTTTATTAATACAATGTCTTGCAAATGTGTCTGCAGACAGAGCTACGGCAAAATAATCAAAAATCATCTAGGAAATAAGATTAAATTCAAGGTATGGTATCGTGCAAACCATGTGCAGCCAATGAATATATCGGTCGATAAATACAGAATTTGTTAAATTTTAAAAATAATTATTTGCAACTTCATCTCATGCCTATGTTGCCTTCTGGTCGGCAATAATTGTGCGTCGATTTAATCCCATAACATGTGCAATAAGCTAAGTGTGATGAGATTTGACATGGCAGTTGATCAAGCAATATAGATCAATATCCTTCACGGTCTTAATTTATTTTGATTTTATTTCATCTGATGATTTTAAAAGTGAGGGAGATAATAAACCTCTTATTAATTGTTAACTAGCAAACTTTTTAAACAAAAATCCAACACGAAAGAAGGATTATATTAACCAAATCCTATGCATAACTCGCTTACCAGTGCTGATTATTTTCTTTATTAGCTATCTTTTGTTTTAATAAAATATATTTTTACATAAAATCGTCTCCTGAGTAAGAAGCAAATTAAAGTCTTAAAACTATCCAACTGAAATCTTTAATTAACAATTTTTTTTATAGTAGTCATGATAATTAATTAATTAATACATGGCATTTTCGTTGGTTTTAGTAAAAAGTTCCGCCCTTGCAAGTTGTGCTCCGTGACTCTTTAGACTCACAAAATATTATTTCCAACTTGGCGAATCAATATAATATATGTAGCAAAACAGTATCACCATAGTATTTAGATTAGCCACCAATGTCATACAAAGATTTAAGAATGTATGTAGATAAAAGAGATAACAATCCGCAAAAAAAATGTATAATAACAGATTTTTATATTGTTTATAAAAGGACAACATCTCCACCTTGAGATTACTTACATCAATACATATATTTCATGACAACCCTTAATTTACATACTTATTGTTAAAGTATCAATACACACACATACTTTACATATAGTATTCATATAACTTTGTTAATGTATCAATACACGCACATACTTTATATATAGTATTCATATAACTTATAAACAAGTAAGCATCAATTAGCGTACTTATAATGTTTTCATATCCGAATTCACGCACAGATCTGATCGAGGCATTTACTGGGGACTGGTCACAGTAACGGACAAACAACCGGTGTTGCAAGCAATATTGTTATTTAAACAAGGACGAAATATTAAAACTGCCCTATAATTTTTTTACAAAACTAAAAATGCCCGTTTTTTTTGGGCATTGTAAAATTATCCCGTAAGTCTTGAAAAATCTTGCAAAAATGCCCGATGACCTTATTTGGGCTAAAAATGCCTACGTGGCGGTACAGTCAACAAGTTCTTATTGCCACATCATATTTTTTAGCCAAAACACGTTTTTCACACAAACCCTTATAACTTTAAATATTGTATTTGCACCCCAAAATAAATTGCACTTTGCCCCCCCAAATATATATATAAATAATAAACATATATATATAATCATTTGTAAAAGTAAAACATATATTATATATAAATAATAATATCAACATATATTATTATTTATACTAATTTATAAAATAATAAATAGTTTAACATTATATAAAATAAATTAATAAAAAAAAAATTCCCATCCCCGCGGTTTACCCCCCCACCCCCCCACCCCCGCCGCTGCGAATCGGTGAAACCCCACCCCCCTCCCCGCCCCGCCACCACCACTACCAAATCGCAGTGGTGGCGACCACGATTGCAGTGGTGGTGGCGTTGATTTGACGCCACCACCACTGCAAATCGCGGTGGTGGTGGCGACCACCGCTGCGACTTGCGGTGACGCCGCGAATCGCAGCGGTGGTGGCGTTGCCACCACCACTGCAATCGTGGTCGTTGGGTGGCGCGGGGGGGAGGGTGGAGGGGGGGGCGTGAGGGGGGTGGTCAGGGGGGGGGGTGCGGTAGGGGTTTTATTTTTTTATTTTTTTGTGTTTTATTGTTATTTGTTTTATTTATATATATATATATATATGTTTATTATTATTTATATATATCTTTATTTATATATATGTTTATTATTATATATATATGTTTATTACTATTTATATATATATCTTTATTATTTATATATATCTTTATTATTTATATATATGTTTATTATTATTATTTATATATATTTATTATTATTGGCTGAAAATATGACGTGGCGGAGCTATTTTATGACGTGGCGTTGATTGTGTCGCCACGTCGGCATTTTTAGCCCGAATAAGGCCATCGGGCATTTTTGCAAGATTTTTCAAGACTTACGGGGCAGTTTTACAAGGCCCGAAAAAAACGGGCATTTTTAGTTCTGAAAAAAAGTTATAGGACAGTTTTAATATTTCGTCCTTTAAACAATCACGGTAGCACGTTATTATTGTTTGTGGGCTAGGAGAACACGTATTGATGCAATTGTTTTCTGTAGTTGTACAATTCTCCAAGCCACTACAAGAAAATCACAGTTTTTCCGACCGAAATTTTTTGATCGGAATCCGGTCGGGAAGATTTTCGACCGTTTCCGACCGAAATTCGTTCACAAATGTCATTTTTGACCGGGAGCCAGTGGGAAATCTGAAATTAAAATTTCCCGACCGGAACCCGGTCGGAAAAAGCTTTCGTGACCGGAACCCGGTCGGGACCCTTTGGCGGGACAACTTCCCGCCAAAGGGTGTCGCCCTAAACTCGGCCCAGTTGGGCCGAGTATTACCGACTGCAATGTTGTCCGTAATAGGGGCATTTTCGACCGCAGTGCGGTAGGAAATGAGGAGATATTTCTATAAATACCTCCCCCTCCTCCTCATTTCTCACACACATCTTCTCTCTCCCCCCTCCCATTTCCGACCGCCCAGCCCCCTTTTCATACCGGATTTCGGTCGAAATGATACATTTGGCTTTGCTTATGAGGGCTAGTAGTATTAGTTGTTCGTTTTTTTAAGTATTGAAAACTGTGTTAGTTGTTTGTATTTATGTAATTCGTTAGACGCTTGGACAAACTACTTTATGTTTATGTAATTTCCTATTTACTCTGTAATGACTCTATGTTTGTGCAATTTTATGTTTATTGGTAATTATGTTATGTTTATATTAGTACTAGTTTGTTCGTAATAAATTCCCTTTTTATAACTACAAAAAAAATCCAACACGAATACAAACTATAATAAGAAATTAAACAACGTGAATCCAAATTTATTATAAAATAGAAATCGACCACTAAACTATAATCGCACACTATTCATACATACTATCTTGAGACTCTGAGTCCCTCATTATCTCTTCCTCATTCCCTTCCTCTTCCTCGTTGCCTTCCTTTGCCTCCTCCTCTAGTCTTCTCTCGTCAACCACATCAAATCCCCCGTCATCCAATTGGATATTCATATTGAATGAGGAAAGGTCTACACATAAGTTCAACCCTTACTCCATAAACCATTACTCCACAAATCATTCAACTCATCCATCAACGGCCTCAGCAAAATATCCAAGTTCTTTCTGGGACTCTTTGGACCGGGCATAATAAGGCTCAGAAAAATAAACTTTGGTCGCATGCATAAATCCGGTGGGAGGTTATAAGGGGTCACAAACACGGGCCAACAAGAGTAGTTCTTCCCATATTGCCCAAACGGTGTGAACCCATCAGTACAAAGACCGAGTCAGACATTTCTAGGCTCTGCTGCGAAGTTCGGATACGTGCAATCAAAATGTCTCCACGCCTCCCCTGCAGCTGGGTGAATCATTCTATCAGTTGACTGTCGACACTTTAAATGCCAAGTCATATGTCTTGATGTGGCTGCAGTATAGAACAACCTCTGTAATCGAGGGCCTAGAGGGAAGTACCATAGTTTCTTCCTTGCGACCCTAGACTTTCTATCAGCCTCGTACCTATCGGTCTTGCATATCGGACACGATGTGAGATCCTTGTTGGCATTCTCGCCGTAGTACAAGAAACAGAAGTTCCAACAAACGTCGATCTTTTTGTACCCTAAACCCAAACCCGCAAGCATCTTATTCCTGCCTGGAACCGTATTAGGTAACATTTCCTCAATCTCTGGGTCCATTAGATCTTTAGACAACCTTAAGGACATTTCACAAACGACATTAAGTACTCTGTGCATTGTCTTGATAGTCAAGAACTTGGCAAACCACTTGAGCACATTCTTCGACTTCTTACTGTGCATTTGTATGCCTCCAAAATGCATCAATTTGTAGAACTCCTTCACCTCGGGACTTGGATCTTCGTTGCGCACCTCTCCCTCAACAAATCGACCCCCATATGCATCCACCACCAATTCTCTAAATGAAGTATCAACATGAACTAGAATATCCACGTGAATACTAGTTGACGGTAATTCAGGTACATACGATGCAGAAGCCCCGCTTGCCTCCTCTCCATGCAACACCCATACCCAATATTGATACGTATAGCCCGACTTATGAAGATGATCTTGTACTATGTTTCGATTAAAAAACTTTAAATTGTTGCATTTCTGGCACGTGCACCTAATACGATTTCTTATTTTATGAATGCACGAATCCCAACCACGTAATGTTGATTCAAATAATCAGTATTACTATCTATCCTATCGTACATCCAAGATCTATCGGCAAGATAATCCATTTCTAATCTAAGAAAATTAAAAAGAAATTGTTACAATTAATTCCACCAATCAATATCTTTATCATCTATATTAAATTTCTAAAACATGAGTACATAAAAGTCAAATCAATACTTACTTGTTGTAGCGTAGAAAATACTTAGATCAAGTATTGTTAGCACACACACGCCCCTCGTTGCATTTACCGCAATATCTAATAATACACAAACAAACATATAAAAAAGTTAAGAGTGATCGTTTTAATAAGAAATTATTGAGAAAACAAACACAAAATAGTTATAACAACAAAATCAGAAGATCTTAAAATTCAGCTCTCAAAAGAGCCATATAAGCACCAGCCAAAGGGTGGAGAGTGGACTGTGGTCTTGCAATTAGCATTTCAAAGTCTCGGAGTCGTCTATGGCGACATCGGAACATCTCCCCTGTATGTCTTTTCATGCATTATAGTTAACGGGGTCAAACACAACGAGGATATTCTTGGTGTTGTTTATTTCGTGTCCCCATGCCCGATGGACTTTGCAATATTTCCCCGTGTTCCGCCTTACTTCTTCGTCTTCTCGCCTCAGTGACCAAAATGGTGAATACCTTGCAAATGAGGCAAAAGGGAATGATTTGACAATTGGAATGGGGAGGGTATTTATAGGGACATCCGACCATATTTCCGACCGGAATCCGGTCAAAAATAACAACAAATAGTTAGTTGTATTTTCGACCGGAATCCGATCAAAAATAACATTGATTATTTTCATTCCCGACCGCAGTCCGGTCGAAAATGCTGGTAGCCGTTGTTATTCCGTTGTTATTTCCGGCCAGAATCCAGTTGGAAATAACAATTATTTCCGACCAGATTCCGGTTGGGAATATTAGGGTTTAGGGTATTTTTCCTACCGCATTCTGGTCGGAAATGCCTGAATTTCTGACCGGATTGCGGTCGGTAATAATATTCATATTTTTATTTTCCCATTTCGCTCTCCAGTTTTAGATAAATCGTTGGTTTAATGATCAATTACAACAATATTAGTTATATATAGGTTAAAAAATAAAAAAAATAAAAAAAATCTAGCGCAAGTTAAAGAATCATTTCAAGCGTCGGTTCATAATATCACTTGTAAATAGATTAGTATATGTCGCTAATTAACTACTTATGATTATGTTAATTGAATGTAACATCTAAATATATATATATATAGGGAAAAAGTACGGACTATACCCATCGTTTAGCCTCTTTTACGAAACTATACCCAACCTTTGAACTTTTGCAACACTATACCCAACCTTTGAAAATCGTAACTATACTATACCTATACTAATTTTCCGGCCAAAATTCAAAATTTTGAGGGGTAAAATAGGCATCAACTATACTATATCATAAAAATAGATTTTTTTATTATTGAAAATTAAAAAAAAATAAAAAAAAAAACAAAAAAAAAATTGCAGCCCCCCTACCCCCCCTACCACCCCTAAGGGGCTGCACCAGCGGGTTGCAGCCCCCTACCCCCTACCCCCCACCCCCCACGGGGCTGCAACCAGCAGCCCCCTACCCCCCACCCCGCTGCACCAGCGGGTTGCAGCGGTGGCGGCGTCGATCGACGCCACCACCGCTGCAACCCGCTGGTGCAGCGGGGTGGGGGGTAGGGGGCTGCTGGTTGCAGCCCCGTGGGGGTGGGGGGGGTAGGGGGGCTGTTGGTTGCAGCCCCGTGGGGGTGGGGGAGTAGGGGGGCTGCTGGATGCAGCCCCGTGGGGGGGGGGGGTAGGGGGGCTGCTGGTTGCAGCCCCGTGGGGGTGGGGTGGGGGGGTGGGGGTAGGGGGGAGCTCTATTTTTTTTTCATTTTTTTTAATTTTCAATAATAAAAAATTCTATTTATGATTTTCTTTTATTTATTTATTTAAATATACCGAAAAGACTATATTACCCCCCTCACTTGCCGAGATATGATGTCACTTTGTCTGAAAATGACGTTTTTTGGCCGGAAAATTAGTATAAGTATAGTATAGTTACGATTTTCAAAGGTTGGGTATAGTGTTGCAAAAGTTCAAAGGTTGGGTATAATTTCGTAAAAGAGGCTAAACGACGGGTATAATCCGTACTTTTTCCCATATATATATATATATATGAAATTGTGGATCGGGTTGATACGTTGTTGTTGTTAACTTAACACTAGAGTGTTAACAACAGTTTGGTATGTTGTTAATCCAACGATATTACTTTAACAACAAACCAGAGTAATAGTGCAGCGGAATAAACAAATACCAAGTTTAAGAAGTGAATATAAGATTATATTAACTTTCGAGCCGTAGGCAAAATAACCCGTTAAGGTTTTAACAAAAGTCGTTCTCTCAATTTTCAAGCTCCTCACTCTCAAATTAATCAAACTAAGCAAAGCACACGATTGGTAATTCACTCTCAAGTTTTCAAGCTCCTCACTCCCGTTAAGGTTCTTGACTTGGACTTCAAGGTGTGTTGTACACGATTGGTAATTCTCCTTGTTTCCTTCTCAAACTCCTCTTCCTTGTTCTCGCAGTCCTTCTTCAATAATAGTTCCTTCGTTAGTGAACTAACTAAGGATAGACTCCTTCTTCAAATCAGGACTCAACTTGGAAAGCTTTCCTAGTTGCACTCGAACTCTTCTTTCCTTATAGAGCGATTTGCTTAATTAAGGAAACTTTCCTTCTTGGAAACTTGAGCGTCCAACCTATGACAAGTTTGTTTCCTGAATAATAATCAAAGACAATCACAACTGTGGAACTCAATTAGTTAAATGAATTAGGCAAAACAATAATAATAAATGACAACAAGATTGTAAATCGGATTCTGCTCAGCAATGTTACTCTAGCATTGATTTCTCAATGTTAATCTAACATTGCCAGAATACCTGCACTTTCAATCTCCCCCTTTTTGCCTTAATCACAAAACCTAAGAACCTATTCTAATGAGATCAAATTATTCAGACAAACTTCACTATCTTATAACAATGAAAACTAAGTACACTCCCCCTGAATATCAGAAGGGACCAACTCAATGTTATTCTAACAGTGATACTTTCAATGTTGTCATAACATCCATCCTTGTCAATGTTGGATTAACATTGAGTCCAGACAGAAGTTCTAACATTGAACATCTCAATGTTAACTTAATATCAAAGAACAGTTAACACCTGCAAAACAGAGTTAGGACTTTGTAACCACAGTTCAAATAGCATAAGCAGAAACACTAAATACCAATATAGAAAAGTACTTAATTACAGACCATACTAAGTAGCAAGGAACACACTCCTTGATGAAACAAAAAAAATGCTAAGAAAATAGAATTGTTCATACTTCAATCGAAAACAGAAAATTAAAAGAACTCAGAAATTTTTGAATTTGATCTACTCTCCCCCTTTTTGTGAGGAAGGCAGATCCTTCAAATGCTTCCTGAGGCTGTCAATCTCCTGCAACCTCACTTGCTTGTCTGCTATCTCTCTCTGGGTATCCTTGTACTATCTGTCAAGCCAAACCAGAGTCTCCTCCACAAATGCATCAGCAATGACAGAGCAACTATCACCACTTGAAACTGGAACTGAAGAAGCAGCAAACTTGGGAGTCTTCTTCTTCTTTTTCCCGCTTGGACCAGCTTCTGCATTGGGATTCCAAGGAAAGTCTTGAATCCTGACTTGAGTAAAGTAGCTCCTAGTGATGATAATCTTGGCATTGTTCTTGATCCACCCCTCTATCTTCTTGGTCTTGAAGCCTTGCTTCACCAAAATGCTGGATATCAGAGAGGGATATAAAATGATTCCCTTTGCCTTTGTTGTGACCTCCCTCATGTGCCTCAAAACTTTCTCCCCTATGTTCACACTCATCCCATTCTTCAGTTTATACACCAACTTTTCAGATTCTTTTGTCATAACAGTGGTGTTGGAAAAAGGCAGCCAGTTGTAGGTAGAGAGCTTGTGTTGTACAACACTTAAGGAGGTCAACTTTGTAGTTGGAAAACTATCATTCCACTTCCTTGTGAGTCCACCAGTGAGGTCATTAATCACCTCATCCATGCTAGGATCCCCAGTCTCCTCAGGATCAGAAAGTTCCCAAGCTTCATTGATCACAAAAGGACTAATGTCATAGACATTCATCCTTACCCAAGCTTTACCAAACTTGGGAGAGCCCTAGTGGCACACCCACTTAGAGAGGTTCATGTAGAACTCTCTGATCACATCAGGGACATATGATGCCTGATTCATCACAGAGCCCAACACACCCCTAGCTTCAAGCAACTCATACAACCTATTTTCCTTGAACATTTCCTTATCAATGTTCATCTCCATGTGAATAACCATGGCTTGATAAGCCTCCCACTGTTCTTCTGCCTCAACTGACACATAAAAGCCAGAATAAGGCTTCTTGGGGTACTCCTCATCAAGCACATCAAAATACTCATCACTGCCTGATGTTGGAGTAACATCAGCAGGGTCATCAGCTACCAGTTGGTCTTCTTCCTCAACTTCATCTTCCTCTTCCTCCTTATCATCTTCTTCTTCTAACTCAGACTCAGAAGATTCAACAACCACCTGCTTCCTCTTTCTTTTCTTAGCAGCAGTAGCTAAGGCAGAGAGTGTCAGGCTCTCATCTTATTCTTCTTCTCTCTCAACCTCTTCAAGTTGATTGTTACCCTCATTAACAACATCCTTGTCACCCTCAGTAGTAACCTCCTCGGCCACAGTCTCCTCAACCTGATCACTTTCCTCAGGAAGAGTATCCACTTCAGCAGCAGCAGCATGCTCAACAACATTAGCCTCAGACGGATCAGCATTCACCTCAAGGTTTTCACCTTCATCAGTAACAACCACATACTCATCCTCAACATTACCCTCATGTACCTCATGCAAAACCTCAGACTCACCCACAACAACAACATGGGACTCTTTCTCCCCCCCAATACCAATTTCAGCAGTTATATCTTGAGTAGGGTTAGCCATCATTACCTCGTTTTCATCGTTGGTGGGAGTGGAGGTTTGCTCAGTAGTTTTTGATGTTGAACCAACATTACCCTTTGCGGATTTCTTGCCCTTGCGTTGTTGGTAAGTGGATTTCCTCTTAGGTGCGGCGGCAACGACAGCTTCAGTGGTTGCTCGTCTGGTACTGCGGCGTACTGGTTGTTCAATCTGCTCAGCAGCATCTACAAGAGCATAAATGGAAGACTTGCGTGCCATTGTTAGAGTAATTTAGAGAAGAAAAGAAGAAACTTGATTTGCAGAGAATGTTGATTGCACAAGAATTTTGAACGCGTAAACAATAAGAAGAGATTAGGGCAAATTATATAGATAATCACCTGAAGAATAGTGATAGTGGTGTTGTAACATGTTACCAAAATAATCGGACCACTGTCACACGATCATACCCATGTTTAACTTACCACGTGTCAGTGTTAGATTAACACGTAACCAGAGCAGTCTCCACACCTGAAAACTTATAAGTTACAATGTTTCAATGTTGAACTAACATTGGCAAGTTAACATCAGAGAGGGAAGTTGTAGGTGCAGGGCTTCATCCAAAGCAACATCATGCGAGGGCGTGAGATATTCCTGTATACTGATCTGAAACCTCAACCAAGTACATAGGTACAAAGACACAGTTTAAGATCATCAGTATGAATAAGTGACACATCAGACAGAAAAACACAGAGTGGATATACATATCCAGGGAAAAGATTTTCTCACAGCATAGAAGATCACAAAACATAGTGTTTTACCTGCAGTTGGTCACCCACGAAGTATGCCTCAACACATGATTCCTAGGATTACTACTCCCCCTAAGCCCAAACCGACATAAGGAAATAATGCAGAACTAGAATGAATGCAACAATGTTAGATCAACATTGGGTGATGGTAACCAAGTACAAACAGCTTTACTGACTGGAATCTTGACATATCAATTTATCTTTTACTAAAATCATGAACTCGTTTGAACAAAAACTAGTGAATGTTAAAGGATAGTTTCATCACTGAATGTGGGCAGCACCAGACTCCACACACCCTAGCAACTTAACCATCAGCTACAGATTAGGCAAGTACAAAGGAACTGAATAAAGACAATACATTTATCATATACTTCTTCACCCCAACTCCTTATGCATGCTTTTTTACCAACCTGTTTACAAGTTAAATACCAAGTGAACAATGCTACTGAATGCAAGCATTCAAAACTTCAAAACACCCCAGTAGTAAGGATCACCATCATGCATAAACTTGGCCATAGACAAAACACAAAAATAAGCACAACTAAATGACAATGAAGCTCTAAACATCATGTACCCCAGTTTCTCTTCATGCTCTGTCTAACCTAACATGGATAAGTCACAACTGAATAACATCAGTGTAGTGAGCTCTGTGTACCCCAGCTTCTCCAAGATGTTAGGTTAACATTCACAGACTAACAACAAAGTTCTTTATTTACAAAACTCTTGATTTGTACCAGTCCACCAGTCAACTCAGTTATTTACACAGATTAACCACACAACCCAACAGAATCTCTAACAAATAAGTAATATGCAAGAAAGAAGAATGCATCAAAAAAACATAAAAGAATTACAGATACACCACAACGAATAACCAGTGCTAGACAGTGATGTTATGTCAACATTGGTGTACTAACATCCCTAGACAATGCACATGCCAAGAGAATTCCTCATACTGAAGAACATCTCAGAATCTAAGGGTTTAATGAACATATCAGCAAGCTGATTGTTAGTTTCAATGTGTTCAATGTCAATGAGCTTATCTTCTACCATGTCTCTCAGAAAGTGATACCTTATATCAATATGTTTAGCTCTAGAGTGTTGCACATGGTTCTTAGAGATGTTTATAACACTAAGATTATCACAAAACATAAGTAAGGTATCACTATCTAACCCATAATCCAGTAGCATGTGTTTAAGCTATACTAACTGGGTGACACAGCTGCCTGCTGCTATGTGTTCAGATTCAGCAGTGGAGAGTGACACACAATTTTGCTTTCTACTGTACCATGAGACCAAGTTGTTCCCCAGATAAAAACACCCTCCACTTGTAGACTTTCTATCATCAGTGTCACCTGCCCAGTCTAAGTCACTGAAACCTACAAGATTTGTGTTAGTGTCATAAGAGTACCAGATCCCAAGGGCCAAAGTGCCAGATATATATATCTAAAGATTCTCTTCACAGCAATCAGATGTGACTGCTTTGGACATGCCTGGTACCTAGCACACACACAAATAGAGAACATTATATCAGGTATTGAAGCAGACAAGTAGAGTAAGCTTCCTATCATTGAACGGTACAATGTTGGATCAACATTGGCACAAGTAACATCCCTGGTGTTAACGGGTTTGGAATTACGACCTAATTAACTGAATTATTTATTTGGGTTGAAACGCCGTTGTCCGTGGTTCAAAAACTAAGCGCTATTTAAAGAGAGAAAAAGGGACAAGAACATTCCTTCCTTTTATTCACTATGATCCACTCTTTTTCCGAGTCGCTATGCGTATCTCCGAGTCTATGTGTGTGTTTTCCTCATTGTCTGGCCTCTCTTTCTTTCCCTTCTTCCTCTGTTTATATAGAGTTTTTAGGGACATGTGTCGTTATGCATGTTTTTACAGGTGTCGTTATGCATGTGGTGGTGTTTTACACGCGTTACAATGTTTATTTAACCAATAAGATAACGTCTATCTTGAGTGCTGACTGTATCATTTTTTCTTCTTCCGAGGGCTTTGGTCTCCTTTATGACAAGGGGTAAACTGCCTTCTTTGCTTCCGAGGGCTCGTTGCTTCTAACGGTGACTCGAGGGCCAAGTCTGGGTTTTCTCTTAGTGACAGTGCTTCTCCGATAGGTGTGTATTTTAGAGTGAGTGGTTCAGGATATTCTTCGAGGGGGCGTTTGTTCATGGGTTGATCTCCGAGGGATTTTTAGCTATCGTGGGTAGGTGTTTACTTTCTCCGAGTGCACGGAAAGTGGTGTTCTGTCCGATGCTGCGGTAGTTCCGATAGCGGTTAGTCTGTGAAATGCTTTCTTCAGATGTATATTCCGATAGGTATCTGCCTTGGTTACGGATTTCTCCTATCGGGCCATTAGGCACGGCTTTACTCCAGTATTTGATGTTTAGAGATGTGTTCCGAGGGCGCTTGATGTAGCTAGGAGATATTTGAGTGTTGTTCTCGTTTGTCGATCCTCGGGGGTCTTCCGAGGGATACTTGGGGGTGTGATACCTGTATCGTGAATGCAGGTTGCATAACAATTTATCTGGTAATTCCAGTAATTGATTTATTGTCTATTTTAAGCAGGTGAATTTTCATCCTGTTAACAAACCCCCCCCAGTTTTTAGTGCAGTTGGTCATTACGACTGCACTAGAAACTTAATAGGTCAAGGGTACGAGGGCTCGGGTATTGTAGACTTTGTCAGGTATTACGCCGGGAATGTTTCACAAGGCCTCGTAGAACTCTCTGGGGATGTCGTAGACATTTTTCAGGGACATTTATGTCTTTGTTCGATGTTTCCCTCGTTCTTGGCATTACCCTTAAAAAGGTGAGAGGAGTATCGTGATTACTCTCTCCGAGGCGAGTGATTCCCGATGTATTCTGAAAAGTGCCCTCGTTAGATCAATATCGGGGCATTAATTAATGTTGTGCTATTTAATGGTGCTATTTAAATGCAATCAATGATAATTTAATGCCACGTTTATGTATTGTGCGGAAATCGAAGCGTCCTGACCGTTGTGTTTCCGTTAATCGAGGAGACGTGACAATTAATAGCACTAAGTACGACTTTTAATCGTGGGATGTGAGTGGGTTTAGTGGTCATTTAAGGCATTTATTTGGAGTAGGGTTTATAAACCTTCTCCTTTCCTAATCATACTCTTACTTGCAATTTTTAAGCGAAACTTCTTCTCTCTGCAAAAGAAATTCTTTGATCTTTCAACAAATCTCTTTAATGGCATCTCAATCTACTACCAACCTGGTGTCGGCCGCTTTCGGCACCGGAGGAGCAGCGGGGGCAACGTTTCTGACTTCTCGAAAGAGGAGCGCAGCTGTGGCGGTGGCGAGTGGCAGCGGTGGTACCGGAAAGGCGAAAAAGTTGAAGAAGAAAGCTGAAAAGGGTGGCGTTCCGCGGGCTACCCAGAAAGTGGGCGATACAGTTAGCACTGCGTCGGAGAAGGAGGTTCGAAATTTGTTCATCGAGCACGGCGCTTCTGACCGTAACGTGGAGGTGATGGTGCCGGAAGTTTATCACCGGGGTGATTCTCCTCCGCCAGGACACCTAACGGTGTATTATCCTCAGATAAATGCGGGATTGCGTTCTTTCTTCCCGTTTTTCTACTGCGACATTTTCAACTACTACAATCTATGCCCTAGCCAACTCACCCCTAATTCTTTCACGGCGTTGGCTCTTTTTGTTTTTTGGTGCCTGATGAGAGGCATCGAGTGCACGAGAGATAGGTTTTTCGCTATCTTTGAGTTGAAGCCGTCTCCGGGGGGGGGGGGGGGGGGTCCTTTCTACTGCTTCACCCATCGGGATAAGGATGACCGGATCTCCGAGGGCAACATCACCTCCCACAGTTCATGGAAAAACAAGTTTTTCTTCATATGTCCTGTTGAGGGGGAGTGGGACATACCCCTGACTTGGAGGGAGCCCACTTTTCCCGAGAGAGTGATGGATGATACCCTGGTGTTCTCACCGGTGTTCTCTGCGAAGCCTATGGTGGAGTCGTAGGATTTTATTCGCCTCTATAGGACCACGGGATTGAGGCACATTTATCCTGTAGACAAAATCAAGACTCCCCTGACTATTCCCTAGAAGCTCTTCGATACCTTTGGTAAGTACTTACATCCCTTATCTTACAGGTGTTTTTTCTATCTTATCTAACTTGTAACCGTCTTTGTAGTGAATGTTCTATGACCGTTCATGGTGGAGAACGAGGATGTGGTAACCAAGAAGGGGAAGTCTACACTAAGAGAAGGTGAAGCCTTCGGTGCTGCGGAGGGTGAGAACGATCAAGGGGGACTCGTTTAAGGGTTGCTTCAGTCACGTCTCGGTCGTCTAGCGGAACTTCCGATACCCCTGAGGAAGCGGGGTTAGGCGTTACTTCCGCAGATGCAGGCGGGTTAGAGGGGATGCCTTTACCACCCCAGGTGTTATTAACATACCCTCCCCCTCGGAGTTATCGGGGGATTCTGCATATGCGTTACTATTGACTCATCCCAAAGGTATGTGTTTCTCTCTAGTCTTATACGGTACTGAAACATTATACACTCTTCTTATTTATACGGGAATCTGCTTTTGATAGACGAAGGGGTAGTTTTTCTTAGAAAAGATTCTGATTTCGCAGGAGGTGAAGACCTTTTTGGTCTAGAAGATGGCTCGCTTCCCTCGGACCCCGTCCCTCCTCCCGCTTTTGAGGATACAATGAGTCTACTGGACGAGATTCTGGTTGCGGGTCCCTCGCTTACGGGTGCTCCCGCTCCGGGACTGCTCTCGGCCATCCAGTCAGATAGTCCCATAGTCACTCAGGTACCACTGTCGGGGGGAGTACCTCCAGGGAGGCCCTCGTCTTCTAATGCTCCAGCCTCAGGAAGAGAGCCTTGTTCTGAAGACGCCCATGTGGCTCTCGAGACCGTTACTCGATATCTAACGGCTGCCAATTCTCTGCCAGCGGACGGGTGGCAATTCGTCCGAGCTTGTACTAACAACGTGGCTATGCTGCTAAGTTTTTATTTATCTAATTCCCTTAAGATCCTTTGTCGGGATCTTTATTCTTTTGTTTTGCTTTCTTAGGCACCTAAAATGCTTCCTCTTCTGTTACTCGAGGTCGAGAAGTTGCAAAAACTGACAAGCACAGCTGAGGAGAGGTCTCGGAAGCTAGAGGCGGAGAACAAGAGCCTGCAAGAGAAAGTGGGGAAGTACGAAGAGGCTTGGGCCAAGATCACACAGCACAACCAAGACCTGAGGGGGGAAATAAGTAGCTCCACTCTTCGGTAAAGGAGATGGAGGCCTTATGGCTTGTACTGAAAGAAAGGGTGACCTCTCTCGAGGAGGAAAAAGTTGCTCGGGAGGCAAGGCAGAAGGAGTTGGAGTGGGATCTGTCTCAGACACTGGGCCAGATGGACACTCTTAACGAGAGGTTGTCGCAGGCTAGTGTTCCGGGGGGCATCACTTCCGAGGAAGTGCAGCAAAGGGTGGATGCTGCTGTTAAGCAAGCTCGGGAGGACACCACTGCTCAAGTGAAGGAACTATACATCAATAAGAACCAGGGATACTTAGCAGGGTATGCTATGTGGGGGTTCCTTCAATGCTTCGGGCAGGTGCGCAGTAAGGTGGCTCCCAATTTAGATCCGCGGGTAGTCAATATTGCGGAGATGCAGAGGCCTACTCTGGAGCAAGCCTACGACCTCTTTAAAAAGAGTAGCTCTCAACTTCCTCCCTCCTCCTCTTCCCCGACTCGGGTGCCCTTGGCAGCAGTACTTCTGCGGCCTTCAGTTCACGCCCCTCTCCGAGTGGGGGTCCAGGCTGTTTCCTCTGGTGTTCCTCCTCCTGCGAGTGCTCCGGTTCCTCCCTCCACAACTGAGCCAGCCCCCGTCTCCTCGAGTGCCCTACCCCCCAGTCTTAGGGGTTTTTAGTTCGTTTTTTCTTTTAAGCACTATTGTACTTGTTATTATTTTGTGTAGTGGTATTTTTATTTCTCGTTTGGAATGAAACATTTCTTGTTTGGAATGAAACTTTTCTTGTTTGGAATGAAACTTCTTTTCCGCGTTAATAGCCACATAACTTTTCAGCATATTATGAATACTTGGTCCATTTCCTTTAATTGTAGAATTTTAAGATTGAGTTTACAGAAATGAGATAACATCTCACTCTTACTGGCCAAACAATTTTCTTAGCATATCGTGTCCATTTGTAGTGCAAGTTTGGGGAAATATATTTTCCTAAATAGGAGTATCCTCTGACACGCCCTCGTAGCTTTTTATAGTATGCTTTAGGCAGCTCAACTTAATTCGGTTATTCGAGGAAAGGGTCCTAAGTATATATAGGTGCTTAGAATCAGTGCTAGACAGTGGTGTTATGTCAACACTGGTGTACTAACATCCCTAGACAATGCACATGCCAAGAGAATTCCTCAAACTGAAGAACCTCTCAGAATCTAAGGGTTTAGTGAACATATCAACAAGCTGATTGTTAGTTTCAATGTGTTCAATGTCAATGAGCTTATCTTCTACCATGTCTCTCAGAAAGTGATACCTTATATCAATATGTTAAGCTTTAGAGTGTTGCACATGGTTCTTAGAGATGCTTATAGCACTAAGATTATCACAAAACATAAGTAAGGTATCACTATCTATCCCATAATCCAGTAGCATGTGTTTAAGCTATACTAACTGGGTGACACAGCTGCCTGCTGCTATGTGTTCAGATTCAGCAGTGGAGAGTGACACACAATTTTGCTTTCTACTGTACCATGAGACCAAGTTGTTCCCCAGATAAAAACATCCTCCACTTGTAGACTTTCAATCATCAGTGTCACCTGCCCAGTCTAAGTCACTGAAACCTACAAGATTTGTGTTAGTGTCATAAGAGTACCAGATCCCAAGGGCCAAAGTGCCAGATATATGTCTAAAGATTCTCTTCACAGCAATCAGATGTGACTGCTTTGGACATGCCTGGTACCTAGCACACACACAAATAGAGAACATTATATCAGGTATTGAAGCAGACAAGTAGAGTAAGCTTTCTATCATTGAACGGTACAATGTTGGATCAACATTGGCACAAGTAACATCCCTGGTGTTAACGGGTTTGGAATTACGACCTAATTAACTGAATTATTTATTTGGGTTGGAACGCCGTTGTCCGTGATTCAAAAACTAAGCGCTATTTAAAGAGATAAAAAGGGACAAGAACATTCATTCCTTTTATTCACTATGATCCACTCTTTTTCCGAGTCGATACGCGTATATCCGAGTCTATGTGTGTGTTTTCCCCATTGTCCGACCTCTCTTTCTTTCCCTTCTTCCTCTGTTTATATAGAGTTTGAGGGAAGGTGTCATTATGCATGTTTTTACAGGTGCCGTTATGCATGTGGTGGTGTTCTACACGTGTTACAATGTTTATTTAACCAATAAGATAACGTCTATCTTGAGTGCTGACTGTATCATTTTTTCTTCTTCCGAGGGCTTTGGTCTCCTTTATGACAAGGGGTAAACTGCCTTCTTTGGTTCCGAGGGCTCATTGCTTCTAACGGTGACTCGAGGGCCAAGTCTGGGTTTTCTCTTAGTGACAGTGCTTCTCCGATAGGTGTGTATTCTGGAGTGAGTGGTTCAGGATATTCTCCGAGGGGGCGTTTGTTCATAGGTTGATCTCCGAGGGGTTTTTAGCTATCGTGGGTAGGTGTTTACTTTCCCCGAGTGCACGGAAAGTGCTGTTCTGTAGTTCTTACGTTATTGTGAAGTTCCGTCCTCTGGGTTGGTCGACTGGGGTAGTGTTCCGAGAGCATTTGTGTTGGGGGTGCATAGCAAGGAAGTGTTTTTGTCAAGGTTCTGGGACTCTGTTGATTTTCGACAGCTCCAGTGGGCTTTGATAGATTGGTTCTTTTAACTCATCCTTTCCGAAAGTTCATACTTCTCGGAGAAGCAGAATGAGGGGGGCAGAGTGTTTGTCCGATGCTGCGGTAGTTCCGATAGCGGTTAGTCTGTGGAATGCTTTCTTCAGATGTATATTCCGATAGGTATCTGCCTTGGTTACAGATTTCGCCTATCGAGCCATTAGACACGACTTTGCTCTAGTATTTGATGTTTGGAGATGTGTTCCGAGGGCGCTTGATGTAGCTAGGAGATATTTGAGTGTTGTTCTCGTTTGTCGATCCTCGGGGGTCTTCCGAGGGATACTTGGGGGTGTGATACCTGTATCGTGAATGCAGGTTGCATAACAATTCACTGTCATTGATTCAACAAATGTTTCTAAAATAGAGTTGTTAGTTGAGCCAAAAACAATATCATCCACATAAATTTGAGCTATACAGACATGAGAATCTTTCTTCAAAACAAACAGTGTCATATCTCCTTCACCTCTTACAAAGCCAAGACTTAAAAGGAATTATGTAAGTCTTTCATACCATGCTATAGGTGCTTGTTTAAGTCCATACATGGCTTTTTCAAGCTTGTACACATGGTTGGGGTACTTAGGATTTGTGAATCCCTTAGGTTGTTCAACATATACTTCCTTATCAATTAGCCCATTTAGAAACGCACCCTTTACATCCATTTGGTATAGTTTTATCTTAAGACATCATGATATGGCTAGAAGTAACGTAATAGATTCAATCCTAGCAACTAGAGCAAAGGTCTCATCAAAATCTACACCTTCAACCTGTGTGTACCCTTGAGCAACTAGTCTAGCTTTGTTTCTAACAATGACCCCTTCCTCATTACTCTTGTTTTTAAATTTCCACTTTTTCTCTATTACATTAACATTATGTGGTCTAGGCACTAGTATCCAGACATTGTTCTTAGTGAACTGTAATAGTTCATCCTACATGGCATTAATCCAAAAGTTATCAAGGAGGGCTTCATTCACATTCTTAGGTTCTATGGAGGAGACAAAACGCAAGGCATTATCAACAGTACAAGTGAAGTCATACAGACACACAATTTTACCATATCTCTATAATCAAGTCTTTCTCTGTTACGTGTCCTTACTTGTTCAGTGAGTTCACCTATTACCTGGGATGCTGGATGATTTTTCTGAATCCTAGCTGGGGGATCTCTTCTAGGTTCAGAGACAACTTCATGTTCTGAGTCAGAGTCCTCTGCTGTTAGTCTAACATCAGATGTCGCTGGTGTTAGTCTAACATCGTTCCCTAACTTTTGTTCAGTGTTTCCAGCTTCCAGTTCCAATGTTGGTGTAACATTGTCAGGAGTAACATTCTTGGTTTTCACTGTTGGTCCAACATTGGGAACTGAGACGTCATCAGTACCTATATCAAGAGTGAACTCATCAAACACAACATTCACTGATTCCTGAATTGTCTTCAATCTAGGATTGTAGACTCTAAAGGAAGTACTATTGACAGAGTATCCTACAAAGATGCATTTTTCACTTTTAGGATCAAATTTACTCAGATAATCCCTGTCATTAAGCAGATAACAATCACATCCAAATTCATGAAAATATGCAATATTTGGTTTCACACCCTTCAATAGTTCATAAGGAGTCATGTTAGTTCCAGGTCTAAGATACACCCTGTTACTAATGTGACAAGCAGTATTTAAGGCTTCAGCCCAGAGTCTTTTGGATACATCTTTAGCATTGAGCATAACTCTGGCCATCTCTTGAAGAGTCATGTTCTTTCTCTCAGCAATCCCATTCTGCTGAGGAGTCTTAGGAGCTGAATATTCCTGGAAAATACCTTTAACATTGCAATAGTTATCAAAACTAGCATTTTCAAATTCTTTACCATGATCAGACCTAATCTTAGTCACAGTGGAGCCATACAAGTTTTTAATACTAGCACAAAGAATTTTGAACTGATCAAAAGCTTCTGACTTTTCTTTAAGAAATTTTACCCAAGTGTATCTAGAGAAGTCATCTACAATCACAAAGTCATCTCAATTGGACCCATTAAGTCAATGTGTAGGAATTCAAAACACCTACTAGATCTAGGATTAGCATTCTGTACCTGTAGGGTGGTATGAACATCTCTGGTTTGCTTACCCTTGAGGCAATCACCACACACAAGCTTACCTGGATAAGACAGCTTAGGTAAGCCTCTTACAACATCAACTTTCTGCAGTTTCTCAAGGATTCTGTAGTGAACATATCCAAGTTTCCTATGCCATATAGAAGCCTCATCTATTTTGGCATGGAAACACTCTGCTTCCTCTTGAGCTAGGTAGCAGTTATCTTTGGATCTAGTACCTGTCATAACAAGAACATTATCACTATCATAAAACATCACAAGAAACTTTGTCAAATGTAACCAGTAAGTCATCATCACACAGCTGACTGATACTGATTAGATTTGCCTTTAACCCATCTACCAGTAACACATCCTTCAGGGGTGGGAATCCATCAACATTTAGTATCCCCTTGCCAATGATCTGTCCTTTGGTGCCACCTCCATAGGTCACTGTTCCAGCACTTAAAGGTATCATTTGCTTAAGATTCTCTTTGCTGTCTGTCATGTGTCTTGAGCATCCACTGTCGAAGTACCACTTACCTGAAAGGTTAGAGTACACAGCAGAGAAAACAACATTGCATACAATTTTAATCTTAGGAGTTTTAGCTTTTTCTACCCAAGTTCTACTTTTCTGTCCTACACCCAATGTTGGTCTAACATCAGAACCTGTTGTAGTTTTAACATTGGACACATAGGCTATTTTCTTACCACATTCTTTTATGCATTTTCTACAAAATGGTTTAATGTGGCCTGGTTGAAAACACTACTGACAGATAAAAGTAGGTTTGCTTTTTATAGTGTTGATGGTACCAGAACTCATATTACCAAATTCTTTAACAAAGCTTGTAGTTAAATAGGCAGAATTAACATTAGAAGAGCAATGTTTCTCAACAAATCCCAGACCACATGTACATGTATTACTCATGTTTAGTACATCATCAAGTTTAGAAGTACCTCCATTCCATTTGGCTATGATATGTGAGTCCTTTTTGAGTTTCTCCTTTACCTCTTTCAGCTCAGCTTCAGCTTTGTCAAGGCCTCTCTCATAGAGTTTCAACATGTTCTTCAAACATTCAATGCCATGCTTCAGTGCTTTGTTACTCTTCATGAGTTTGACATTCTCTCTCTCAAGTCTAATAAAGGTTGTATGTAGATCATCTAGAATTTCCTCATGGGACATTTCTCCTTCATTGAAGTACTTTTCTTCTAGATCAACTGAGCCATGAAAACAATCGAAATTAGTATCATCACAATCAGAGAGCACATCATAAATAACCTGTGTATCATTGTTGTTCCAGTCTCCAAAGAAGATTTTCTGCTTTGTTGTTGGTTCTCCAATGTTAGAGTAACATTGAGCCTTTTGGTAGTTTTTGGAGTCTTCTCCTGACTAGGTGATCCGAGTGCAAAGTGCAGCAATTTTGATTTCGTCTGATTGTTCATCGGCACTTGTTCCAGATTCGAAGTCAGCATCATTGAAGTCATCTACACACACCCAATGAGAATTCCCTCTTGTTCTGAGGGTGTTAGCACATTCATGTTTAAAGTGACCATACCCCTTACATTCATAGCACTGGACATCTTTCAATTTCCCAGCATCTTGAGGCGTGCTCTTAAATGCCATGTGCTTTACAAACTTTGGGGGCAATTTCTTATAAACAAGGGCAGCATTACCAGATTGTATTTCTTTATTTTTATCTTTGTAGCCTAATTTACTAAACTTCTGGGTAATGTTTTCATAGTTAGAAGAGATCAACTCATATTCATCCTCATCACTTCCTGTCGAATCTGAGCTAGTTCCTAGTAAGGCTAAAGCTAGTTGTTTACTGACTTTCCTAGGAATTCTAGTTCAAACTCTTTTAAAGTGTTCATTAATGTTTGAAAGTCCATGTTGGCAAGATCTTTAGACTCATTCATAGCAATTATTTTGACAGTGAACTTAGAAGATAATATTCTAAAAGCTTTATAGACCATGGTAAAACCTAAGTTTTGACACTGATTAGCAATATCAAGAAGTTTCTCAAAATAACTATCAATGCTTTTATCCTCACTCGTCTCTATCTTCTCAAAGTCCCTCAAAAGGTTTCTATATTTAGAGTACCTCACAACCACATCACCCTCACAATGTACTTTAAGAACTTCCCAAGCAGTTTTAGCAGTTGTGCAAGTTTGAATAAGTTTAAACATATGGTTACCTACCCAGCTAAAAATAGCATTGAGAGCCTTTTCATTGAAGTTGTAAAGAGTAATCTAATTGGCTGTCCATTGTCCTCTTGGCTTAGGTACCAGATCAACATCTCCATCTCTTGGCAAGTAAGGGATGATGTAGCCTTCTTGCACTGCGTCCCAAGCTCTCAGGTCGATGGATTTGATGTGGACTCTGAGTCTGATCTTCCAGTAGGCATAGTTGTTGGGACCCTCCAATACTGGCAACCTGCTGGTATTGGGGTTGGAGTTGTCCATCTTGACGTATCAACGCCAAACACCGGTGAGGTTGGTGCTTGGCTCTGATACCAATTGAAATTGTAGATCGGGTTGATACGTTGTTGTTGTTAACTTAACACTGGGGTGTTAACAGCAGTTTGGTATGTTGTTAACCTAACGGTGTTACTTTAACAACAAACCAGAGTAATAGTGCAGCGGAATAAATAAACACCAAGTTTAAGAAGTGAGTATAAGATTATATTAACTTCCGAGCCGTAGGCAAAATAACCCGTTAAGGTTTTAACAAAAGTCGTTCTCTCAATTTTCAAGCTCCTCACTCTCAAATTAATCAAACTAAGCAAAGCACACAAGAATTGCTTCGACTATCACTAAAAGATCCTCACTCTTAGATCTATTCTAACAATTCACAATCTTTGCTAAAGCAAGACAACACTCAACAATATGTAGATTAATCTCTCGGATTGATTGGCTCTTGTCTCGTGTTTGTCTTGATGTACTTCACACCTATATATAGGTTCTTGACTTGGACTTCAAGGTGTGTTGTACACGATTGGTAATTCTCCTTGTTTTCTTCTCGAACTCCTCTTCCTTGTTCTCGCAGTCCTTCTTGAATAATAGTTCCTTCGTTAGTGAACTAACTAAGGATAGACTCTTTCTTCAAATCATGACTCAACTTGGAAAGCTTTCCTAGTTGCACTCGAACTTTTCTTTCCTTGTAGAGCGGTTTGCTTAATTAAGAAAACTTTCCTTCTTGGAAACTTGAGCGTCCAACCTATGACAAGTTTGTTTCCTGAATAATAATAAAAGACAATCACAATTGTGGAACTCAATTAGTTAAATGAATAAGGCAAAACAATAATAATAAATGACAACAAGATTGTAAATCGGATTCTGCTCAGCAATGTTACTCTAACATTGATTTCTCAATGTTAATCTAACATTGCCAGAATACCTGCACTTTCAATATATATATATATATATATATATATATATATATATATATATATAACAATTGCCTTCTCTATACCAACGTTTCTATTGAACGCTAATCGCAAATGAGAGATTACTTTATACTACGTATGATTAATATATGTAGAACTTCAAACAAGTTTAATAGTAAACTTACTATGTTAATCAATATTAACTAAATATTAGTACAAAAAAATATTAAACTAACTAAATATTATTACAATTCATGTATTTTTAGTGAAATTCTATAGTTAAACTCACAAACACATCAACATTTTTCTGAAATCAAGCAAAAAATAAAATTTTAAACTATTTTTGATCGGGATCCAGTCGGAAATAATAGTCATGATTATTTCTGACCGAATACCGATCGGAAATAATATTCATTATTATTTCCGACCGAAATCCGTTCGGAAAACTGGGCAGAAAAAATTTTCTGATCGAAATCCGGTTAGAAATTTTGAAAAAATTGGCGCATTTTCGAAATTTTCAAATTTTAAACTTTTTTCGACCTGAATTAGGTCGAAAAAGCTCGAATATTTAGGCTGGCTTAGGAGGGAAATTTAAATTTTCTAAAAATTCAAATATTTTCTCCAAATTCTATATATACACTTCCTTTTTCACACAATTTTTATCTAATTTACACAACATTCTTCCGACCGGAGCCTGGTAGGAAATTTTTCGACTGGGTTCCCGTTGAAAAATATATTATACCGACCGGACTCCGGTCGGGAAAAGGTGCCAACCGGAGGGCGGTCGGAAAAAATGATTTCCTACCGGAGCTCGGTCGGAAAAAGTTTTTCGACCGAAGTATTCCCGACCGGTTTTTTCCGACCGAAATGCGGTTGGAAAAAGTTTATTCCCCACCAGAAACAGACTTTTTTCGACCGGAACTCCGGTCGAGAAAAGCCATATTTTCTTGTAGTGAACACTGCATCATTTTTCCTTGGACGCCATAATGAATTACCTCAACCATGCACATAGCTACAAAAACCACCAAAATGAGCATCAATCTTGCCATTATGATCAGTTTTTAACGATGAATAATACTTAATTAATTAATTGGACTATGATAGTAGTGTGAC
Organism: Linaria vulgaris; assembly: GCA_948329865.1. Classification (NCBI taxonomy): domain Eukaryota; kingdom Viridiplantae; phylum Streptophyta; class Magnoliopsida; order Lamiales; family Plantaginaceae; genus Linaria; species Linaria vulgaris. The sequence continues at coordinate 101,505,898 of OX415254.1, read as the reverse complement.
GTTTGTAATACATATGACCCAGCGCCACTTATATTTATAGCGCGATGAAGAAGTTTTTAGTTACCTTACGCACTTATGCTCGCTTCTTTAATTTGTTATTCAACCATTATATCTAGATTTAAGAAAAATGTTTTCCACACGTATTTCGTTTTTGTAAGGCATTCAGATTTTATAGTTTTTTTCAATTATATCTTAGTGCTATCATTACTTCGTTAGGCTAGCTAGTGTTTAGTGGAGGTCATTGTATTTTTTATAGTGATCGCTTTAATGCGCATATAGAATACTAATTTTCTTTTTTAAAGTTTTAATTACCTTAACTTGATCATTATTGAACATTTTGGCTTATGTAAAAGTTGCAACAATTTGTCGATTTTTAGAATACTACAAGATTCTGGGCTCAACTGCAACCGCATTTGCGGTTGCAGATAAGCCCGATGCGGTTGCAGAAAGCCATCTGCAACTGCAACGCGATCTCTATCGCGCGGTCTTGGATGAGCTCGGTCGCTTCTCATACGAGACCGCGACACGGCCCCAAAAGAGAACAATTGCGACCCGATTATTTGGGACCGCGATGCGATTCCATATATAATTAGAGACCGCCTCGCGGTCCCAGAAAGTCGTTGAGTATCTGAGACCACAATGTAGTCTCAGATACCTGAAGAACATCTGAGACCGCAGTGCGGTCCCGAATACTTGACAAGCATCTGAGACGGTGTCGCTGTTCCAGAAGTTTGAATATCAACTGCAACCGCGACGCGGTCTCTGATTTTCAAAAAGTTTATTCGCGGTCTCAGTTATTATTCAAACTCTGAGACAACAATGCGGTCCCAGATAGTATGAATATTAACTGAGATCGCGTTGCGGTTGCAGATACTCTGCGAACAAAATAAAAAAAACTAATAATATTTCGGTAAATTGCGAATATTATTGGCTTTTTGTAGAAATTACATATGAATAATGCCAACAACACAATATACAAGAACACATAAATTAAATAATGAAAAACAATTAATGAAATGAAATGAAATATTAATAAATGAAGAAAGGTAATAAAGATGAAAAAAAAACAAATGAAAGATAAAAAAAAAATGGAATGGAAAAAGAAGAAGAGAAATAAAGTTTGTGATAAAGAAAGAAGGATAAGAGTTTTTGATTTTAGATTTGGAAAAGAAAAGAATAGAAGTGTTTGGTGTTTTTGTTTTTTTGATTTGAAAAAAAATAGGGAAAAAAGCAGATCACCCCCTTAGCTTTCGGCCATTTTGCACTTTGTTCCCCCAGCTTTGATTTTTAGCACTTTGCCCTCCCAACTTTGAATTCCGTCAAACATTACCCCCCGACGTAGCATGGCCATTAAAAAAATGAATATTGAGTTAAAAAATGAATATTCCGTTAAAAATGTCGAAAGTTGGGGGGACAAAGTGTCAAAATTTAACGGAATATTCATTTTTTTGATGGAATATTCCCGTGAGGGGGGGGGGTAACGTTTGACGAAATACAAAGCTGGGGGGGCAAAGTGCTAAAAATCAAAGCTGGGGGGCAAAGTGCAAAATGACCGAAAGCTAAGGGGGTGATCTGCTTTTTCCCCAAAAAAATAATAAGAGAAGAGTGTTTTTTGTTGATGTTTTAGTGAGGGAAGATTTCATAGTTTTAAAAAAATGAGAGGATAGTGGTGAGTATATATAGAAAATTATGTGAAAATTTAAATTTTCCCCATAGCCCTCCGAAAATTTTGAATTTTTTGAGGTAATTACAACCGTAACGCAGTCTCTAAAGGTTTGAAAATTACAAATAAGAGTTATTGAGACCGCACTCAAATACTATGAATATTATTAGGAACCACGTTGCGGTTTCAATAACTCTTATTTGGGACCGCTTCGCGCTTGCAATACCCACTGATGCGGTCTTAAATAATATTCATACTTCAAAATCGCTATTTTATGGAACTATCTCATTGCATTTGTGATTTTTAGCAACAAACACCAATACTACATATGAAATGAACTAATAAATGGTTACAAAACAAGTAATTGTGGAATGAAAGAGTAGATTGAATGTGAAATGATCGTGCGAGTCATTAGCGTTGAACTTATTGTATGTTATATATATCTACTACTCATCATTACACACCTTGTTGATTTGTTATTATGATTTGCTTCACATATTAAAGTATAAATATCATTAATCGATTTAATTAGTATCAACTAAACTATTATTAGGGTAGTTATCAACTAAACTATTAACGTGGTACCTCAAATATACGGAAGCACGTCATTTTGAAGTACGAATATTATTCATAACCGCACTGCGGTTACAAATACCTTCAATTGCAACCGCATCGCGGTCTCAAATAATATCCATACGTCAAAATTAATTTATGGAACTATCTTATTGCATTTGTGATTTTTAGCAACAAACATCAATACTACATGTGAATGAACTAATAAATGGTTACAAAACAAGTAATTGATGAATGAAGGAGTAGATTAAACGTGAAATGATCGTGCGAGTCATTAATGTTGAACTTATTGCATGTTATATATATCTACTACTCCTCATTACACACCTTGTTGATTTGTTATTATGATTTGCTTCACAAATTAAAGTAAGAATGTCATTAATCGATTTAATTAGTATATCATCTTACACATTACGTTTGTATCTCGGCATGATATATATATATATGTATGTATGTATATATATATTGATCATTTTCATTCGAAATCGAGAGAATCTTCATAACGGCTTGTCCCTCATATATATAATGCTCGGATTTGTAATGTAACATTGAAATTTGGTTGTTTTTACTATCATTGGGGTAGTTATCAACTAAACTATTAACGTGGTACCTCAAATCATGGAAAACACGTCATTTTGAAGTATGAATATTATTCGTAACCGCACTGCGGTTACAAATACCTTTAATTGCAACCGCGATGTGGTCTCAAAAACCAACGGTCTTCATAATAGGGATCGCAGTGCGGTTACCAATAGTAATAGTAGGAATTCTGCAACCGCCTTGCGGTTCCAAAAAACTAACATCTATTGGTTTCTACAATCGCAACGCGGTTGTGGATGATTTTGGCCGTTGTTTTCTTTGACCGTGTCGCGGTTGCAGAGAATTGTGGCCGTCGGTTTCTGGAACCGCAACGCGGTTGCAGAATGCAAATTTTTGCCTATATAAATCAAACATTCTAGAAGAATCTTACCACAATTGCTAAACACTTCTGCTATAGAGTGGCAACCTTCCCCAACCACAGTTGTTGCACCATCGCCGGAAGTGATATTTTCGATGTACAACTACTGTTACAATGAGATATCGGTGATCTCGTATCAGCAGGCGGCGGGTTTTACACCGACATCTGGTTGTAACAGTAGTGGTACATCATCGGAAATATCACTTCCGGCGGTGATGCAATTGTGGTTGGGGACGATTTTTACTTTAGAGCACAAGAATTGAGCATTTTTTATTTTTTTGACATTAATACTCTCTTTTTCGACATTAGAGTTTATTTTTTTTGTACGTTAGTAGTGATCGATGAGTTTATTTTTGTACGTTATTTGTTTTTGCAAAACTTTCGAGTTGTGAAGCATTTTTAAATGACAAGAGCAACACACAATATAATCTAAAATATGGACGAAGATGTGGTTGCGAAAAATGGGGCGGTGATGATGAACGGCGGCGAAATCGAGGCTCAACGACAACGAATCGATGAAGGGTTTTGGGGTTTGGGTTTGGCTGCAAATTGCGATTTAAGGAAAATCACAATTTGCAGCAGCTGTCGGGATTATATATTACAATTTTGCTACCACATCACTGGTAATATGATTGGGCTCTAATTTTGAGCCCAATCTTTTCGTTAAAAATGCATGGCCCATTGGTTGGATTAGTCCAACTAATGGGCTCAGGGCGCATTGTTGTCCCAATTGGTCCAAAACTATCAATTGAGACCGCATCGCAGTCCCAATTTGTTCAGGTGATCAATTGAGATGGCTTCGCGGTCCCAATTGCGTAGCAACTGCAGTGTGGTTGCCTTGCGGTCTCAGAAGCGTAGCAACCGCAACGCGGTTGCTAACTCGTGTCTGAGTTGAGGCCCAAATCTTGTAATGAATGGACATGAAATCTTTACCATTCATTAATTGGCGCAATGCTTAATTAATTAATTATTCTATGCATTTTCTTCAACTAATAACTTTTCAATTTATAGTGGTTACCCATACTTTCATCTCTTGATTCTCTTCTTCTAACAGTATCCTCTTAGCAATATGCTTTTGAAAACTTTTCTTCTGAAAATGGTTAAGTGAGCTAGAGTAATAACTCTTGTAAACAATATGAAGATTAATTTTACTAGAACGCTTACTTCTGATTTGTTATAATCCTGAATAGACTGTCAATTCAACTTCGAGCAAGGCGGATCGATTTTATTAGTTCAAAGTGTATCGTTGTATATTGTCCATATTTAGTCTTGTAATTGTAATTACGTTACTAGCCCTAACTTGTATGTATTTAAGCAACTCTGTGATTAATGAAAGTCATTCATTCACAATTGTTAACCTATCTCTTATATGGCCGCTAGATCTGGCCCCTTGACTCTGCCCTCGCCCGGTGGTGCTGCAATTGTTCCGATCAATGCGCACCAACAGCTTCCCCTCAAGCTCACCGGCGATATTTTCCCAACGTGGCGCTCTCAAGTTCGTCACCTATTTTTGGGTATAGCCTTTTTGGCTATCTTGATGGTTTAACGTCTTGTCCTGCGTTGGATGGATCCCCCGCATCCGTTGCTGCCGTTGATCATTGGTCTCGTCAAGATTCCTTGAATCTATCCGCCCTCTTCGGATCTTGCTCCGAGGGCATCGCTCCGCTCATTGCCAATGCGCCCACCTTCCCCGTCGCCTGGGAAACCCTACACTGCACGTATGCCAATAGGTCTCGTTCGCGTGTCATGCAACTAAAAGATGACCTAAACAATCTCAAGATTGGTTCTCGCTCCGTCTACGAGTCTTGCAGTTGATCAAGGCCAAGGCCGACGAGTTGGCCCTCATTGACGGATCGGTCAAGGCCAACGACCTCACATTGTACGTCCTCAATGGCCTCGGACCCACCTACCGTGATATTGTGGGTCCTATCCGTGCTCGGGAGAATCCTATTCAGTTCACGGAGATACATGACTTGCTTGTGGGTCACTAGTCGTACCTTCGTCGCATGGAAACTGAGGGTTCCACTCTTGTTGCATCCGCCAATGTCGCCACGTCCCAACCTCGTTATCACAACTGTGGTAATCGTGGAAACGGGGGTAATCGCAATGGGGGCAACTCCAACCGTAGTGGTCGTGGTTCCTTCACTCAACCGCGATCCTCTAATGGAAACGGCTCCTCCAACCGCTCCTCTGACTCACGGCCTCCCATCACGTGTCAGTTGTGCGGTGCGACTGGTCATGGTGCCCGCACGTGCCGTTGTTATCCTGTTTCGAACGCCAACTTTGCTTCTCCGCCTACTGGATCCGATCCTCAGCGCACCGAGTGGTTGGTTGACTCGGATGCGTCACACTCTCTCACCTCTGATCTTCAGAATCTCTCTGTTCATTCGGAATATGAGGTCCGGATGAAGTCAACACCGTTGGTGGTACAGGTTTACCCATTACTCACATTGGCTCCTCTCATATTGCTTGTCCTACTCGCACGTTTACTCTTGATAATGTTTTATGTATTCTTGCCTCTTGATGGAACTTATTATCTGTTCATCGGTTTACTAAGGCAAATCATGTTTTTGTTGAATTTTTCTCATCTCACTTTTATGTGAAGGATCTACTTACGGGAACTAGGGTGCTTCGTGGCGAGTGCATCAATGGAGTCTATTGTGTTTCTCTTCCTCGGGTTCATACGCCCTCAGTTAGTGCGTTTGTTGGTGAGCGGGTCGGTTTGGAGCGTTGGCATGACCGCATCGGTCACCCCTCGATGAAGATTGTGTCTTTACTTTCTCGCAAATTTAAGCTTCCCGTTGTGTCGTCCAGTGTGTTGGATTTGGGTCATTGTAGTCCTTGTTTATTGAACAAAAGTCAGTAGTTAGTTTTTCGTGATTCGTCTCTTATGTCGACGCATGTGCTACAATACATTTATGGTGATGTTTGCGGACCTTCTCCTGTTACTTCAGTTAATGGATGTCGTTTTTACTTGATATTGGTGGATCACTTTACTAAGTATGCTTGGCTCTTTCCCTTATCTGCAAAGCCCGATGTGCATAGTGTGTTTGTTCAGTTTCGGTCTATGGTTGAGAAACAATTTGCATGCTCAATTCGTAACTTTTATTCCAACAACGGGGGCGAATTTCTTGCTTTGCGCAAGTACTTATCTTCTTGTGGTATTAGTTGGCTCACGTCCGCTCCTCATACCCCTACAACAAAATGGCATAAGTGTAAGATGGCATCACACTATTCTTACTATGGGTCGCACTCTTCTTACTCGTAAGCGTCTTCCACATGAGTATTGGGAATTTGCCTTTTGCACGGCTGTCTATCTTTATAATAGGCTCCCTACAGTGGTCCTTAATTATCGCTCTCCTTTTGAGGCTCTCTTTGGGCGCACGCCCAACTACCTCACTCTACGGGTCTTCGGGTGCCTTTGTTATCCACATCTACGACCTTATATTCCCGGCAAGCTCTCGCCTCTCTTTCGGGAGTGCTAATTTATTGGCTACTCTACATCTCAGGCTGCCTACACGTGTATGGACCTTGCTTCGGGATGGGTTTATATCTCTCGTCATGTTCGTTTTGTTGAAAACGTCTTTCCTCGATCCGTCCAACTGCCTTCGGTCTCTCGGGCTCAGCCGCCGCCTGCTCCACTGGTCCTCGCTAGGGTTCTACCATCTCCAAACACTAACGCGGTCGTGGACTCTGCGGCCCAAGGACCGGCGCCCACCGTCTTGCCCACGGCCCAATTGCAATCGGACAGCTCGGACCAGGCCGACCCACTACCTGACCGGACTGTGCAACCCAGCCCATCCTCTGCCCGGTCCAACTCGTCAGTGGGCCCAGATGTCAGATCCGACCCACTGCTCGTGCCCGCGGCCCATGAGGGCAACCCTAGCCCACTTGTCGCGTCGTTGCCCTCCGACGGCCCTTCTACGCCTCATCCTCCCACCGCAATCTTACCCCGCTTAAACCTGGGCAGAAGAAGCAGGTTATAGAATTGAAGCGGGGCTGTTTTTCTAAACGCCCCGGTCGTGAGATCGCGAAGACGATCAGTACACTCATTCGACAGTTTATGAGTGACTTTTGGCCCTTCTACTTGAAGGTTCCTGAGGATGTGCGGAAGGAGATGTACGCAAAATTTAAGGTGAGTTTTTAATTTATTGTTTAACATTTTTTTAATTTAGTGTATTAAATATAGTGTTTTTCAAATATTGTTTAATTCAGTTTATTAATTTAGTGTATTAATTTATTGTTTTATATTTATCTTTTTTGTAGAATATCTATGGGATTCGGCGATCAGAGAGGGGAGATGTACATAGGGCATACCAGACGAAGGCAAGGGGCCTTTACAAGCGTATGATGAACAAGACGAATGAGCAGTACTTCAAGAACAAAGACAAGGAGAAGTATCGGGGCAAGAAAAAGACGTCGTGGATGAGCGAAACTTTGGAGGCTAAGGCGGCAGCACACTGGGACACCGAAGATCATAAGAAGAAGTCCGCAAAGGGAAAAAAGGCTAGGCGAGGCGGTGTGGAGGACGGCAAGGTGCCTGCCACCTTTTACGGTGGTTCCATTGACTATGAGGAGATTCAGCGACGACTGGTATGTTTTTTTAAAATTAAATATTTTATTTATAGTTAAAATTTTAATTTTTAAGATTATTGTTTTTTTTAGAAAATGATTGATTTGTTTAATTTAAGAATTTTAACATTTCAATTATAAAAAGAAATTTAACCAACTATTACTTTAAATTTGAAGGAGAGGAGTCAGCCCAACTGTACGCACCCTTTCAGACATGACGAGATTTACAAGGCAGTTCATACGAGGAAGGTGTCGGGCACTGGAAGAGGTACAGGCAGACCGTTGAGGCGGGAGTGGAAGTCTGAGGCGACCAGACTGATTTACGTAAGTATTTTAAATTTTAAAATTCTAATTTACCACTTATGAACTCTAATTTAATTTTAAAATTATGTTTGAACTAATATATCTTTTCAATTATCTTTGAAAATTCAACATAAGACATACAAGAAAGAATTGAGGAAGAAAAATCCAGACGTCGTAGAAGACAAGGACTTGGCCGAATGGGACACCGATTCGTGGAAGAAGGCCATAGGGAGGATCAAGAAGGGGAAGGCGCAGGGTATACCGAGCTATGTAGATCCACGGGACTTCGACATGGAGTGCGGTAGGGAGCCAGACTACAAGCGGGAGTTGCTCAGGCAGGTCCAGGAGGAGAATAGAGAGTTGAGGACGACACAGGACCCGAGAGTCGACTCCATGTTGTCCTGGCTCCAGGCTTTTAGAGAGGACATGCAAACGGAGACATGCCGACCAGTGCGAGAGCTTCCGACATACTTGTTCATGGGGAACGCTATTAGGAGCGGAGGCAGATTTAGGATTCCGAGGCCGATACGTCAGAGACCAGATCCTTTTGCTCTAGGTACTTCTACCACCACCGAGTATGTCGAGGATTTTGATACCGATGAGTTGGGGAGTGGTGATGATCCCGATATGATGGTTGATGAGGCGGAGGACCTTAGTGTAGATGATGAGGGCGCTGGTGTTGATGAGGGTGGTGATGGTGTTGATGATGATCCACTGGCGACCCTAAATGAGATGTATGATTTGGCGGAGAGTTCTGGTGATGAGGGGGTCGTGTATCCTCCTAGTGGTGATGAGGGGGGTCAGTGATCACGTGGCGGGTTTGGATTATTTCTTTTGAATTATGATATTCTGGTTTTTTGACTATTTCGTTTGAACTATGGATTTTCCCGCTATTTCGTTTTTCTGTTTTGGTTATGGTTGTGTTGGTTATGATTGTGCTTTGGTTATGGTTGTGTTGGTTATGGTTGTGTTCGTTTTTCGTTTTGGTTATGGTTGTGTTGGTTATGGTTGTATTGGTTATGGTTGTGTTGTTATGATTGTGTTCGTTTTTCGTTTTGGTTATGGTTGTGTTGGTTATGATTGTGCTTTGGTTATGGTTGTGTTGTTATGATTGTGTTCGTTTTTCGTTTTGGTTATGGTTGTTTTGGTTATGGTTGTGCTTTGGTTATGGTTGCGTTGGTTATGGTTGCGTTGGTTATGGTTGTGTTGTTATGATTGTGCTCGTTTTTCGTATTGGTTATGGTTGTTTTGGTTATGGTTGTGTTCGTTATGAACTATATTTGTGATGGAACTAAGGTTGTCAATAGGGACCGCAATGCGGTCCCTATTTCATTAAAAGGGACCGCGTTGCGGTCCCAACTAATATTCATTCTCTAAAATCGATGAATATTATTAGGGACCGCACTTTGGTCCCTATTGACTCAATAGGGACCGCATTGCGGTCCTTATTGTTCGTATTTGTAACCTAATTGCGGTCTCTACTAATAATCATACTATAAAATCGATGAATGTTATTAGAGACCGCATTTTGGTCCCTATTGACTCAACAGGGACCGCAATGCGGTCCCTATTGTTCGTATTTGTAACCTAATTGCGGTCTCTACTAATAATCATACTATAAAATCGATGAATGTTATTAGAGACCGCATTTTGGTCCCTATTGACTCAACAGGGACCGCATTGCGGTCCCTAATAACATTCATACTTTAAAATCGATGAATATTATTAGGGACCGCACATAGGTCCCTAAAATAGCAACAGGGACCGCACTGCAGTCACTACACAAATTTAGTGACCTGAATGCGGACCTTATTGATATTAAGTCATCAGGGACCGGAAAGCGGCCGCTAATTTTCCGGTCCCTATTGACCCTCAATAGCGACCGCCTTGCGGTCCCTATTAACAAGCGACCACGGTCAATAGGGACCGCGCAATAGCGACCCAAAGGCGGTCCTTATTGACCATCAGGGACCGTCTTTGCAGTCCCTATTGACCCCTGAATCTTGTAGTGCCACTTTTAATTTCGGTATTAGGATTATTGATTGTTGACCAAGAAAATATAGAAAATCGGATCAAGCCCCAGAAACTAGTACCTGGTGCTTCTCAAGTAATTAAGTGGCTGATTTCTAACAATTCTATCGACCAAAAATAATACTATAAAAAAGGCTCAAAAACTACTTAATTTCACTTATAAGCTATTTTACTAAAAGGCATTAGAAAAAGATGAAGAGACGAATTCTTCTAATTCGCAAACACTCTTAAACGCCTTCCAACAACTCTTCCTTTAGAAGGACAAAGAAAGTAAAAGGTAAATATAATGGGTTTACCAATTTATGCAGTAGAGATGCAATTTTGTGTTGGTACACATGCCAGTACATGTGTCTATGGTTATGCTATTTTGATAAATTATTTTAAGAAGAGTGTGATTTGACAAATAATTTTGTGCACATGTGGCAATAGAGTGTTATTTTGACAAATACTTTTGAAAGAGTAAAAATAGTTTTGTAAATAGTGTTATTTTGACAATTCACTCAAAGTATATTCGTTAGGGAAGTATAGTTCGTCGGTTAAATATTAAAACTTTTAATAATTTCTCTAAATATTCTTAAAACACTTCGGAAACTATATAATTATCATTCATTTAGAAAATAATTTTCTATTTGGATGTTAAAAATAGAACTTTTTTCGAGGAAAAAACTTTCATTTGATACTTGCTATTTTAGCCGTGAAACTTTTAACCCCAATAATAGAACTCAAGAGATTATTCAGTATTCAATTTTAATGTCAATAATAAAAACTACGAATTTCAAGATTGGAAATTGAACCGGTCCCTTTCACCCAAAGCGCAATTCAAATTGAAATTATCAAGTTTATATTCTAAACATGGTTACTCAAAAAGAAGAATAGCTAGTGAGCTAACACTAATAAAAACATTGGACCCATTACCAGAAAATTGCATTTCAGATATTTAAATTCACTTTCTCTACTTTTCATTGTTTGTCAGCTCTATTATTCAGAACTCTAAAACCTAAATCAACAGATAAAACTAAATGAGTAACCTAAAAATCGGTTCAAAATTTGATCAACATAAAGTGAGAATCTAATCACCAAATAGAGTATCTAATTACATCCATCCACACCATGATTATTACAACAAACCGACAAAAAATAAAAATAAAAATAAAACATAAAAAAACAAATTTAAAGTCGGCGAATAACTCGAATCCCAATTTTGGCAGCTAAAAACATTCAAAATCAGCAAGCACTGCGGAGGCGGAGCTAAGGGCAACAACAAACACCTTAAAGTCTCATTGTGGTCCATATTACTATTATTAGGTACCGCGATTAGGTCCCTACTAGTATTCATAGATACTCTATGAATATTAGTAAGGACCTAACTGCGGTCCCTATTACTATTATTAGGGACCGCAATTATGTCCCTACTAATATTCATAGTACAATTGCGGTTCCTAATAATCTGCGAGGAAAATAAAAAAAACAATAATATTCTGGAATATTATTGTTTTTTTATAGAAATATGATTATAACAAGATCAAAACAATAAAATAATGAAAAAATGGTTAATATAATAACATGAAAGTATTAATGAATGTAAAAAATGAATGAAATATGAGTAATAATAGAAAATAAAATATGAATGAAAACAAAAAGATGAATGAATAAAAAAAACAAGTGAAAGAAAAGAAAGTCTAGATCCAAAATAATAGAAAAATAAGAAAAGAATGTGTAGATCCAAAATAATAGAAAAGAAAGTGTAGATCCAAAATAATAGAAAAGTAAGAAAAGAAAGTGTAGGTCCAAAATAATAGAAAAGTAAGAAAAACAAATGTAGATCCAAATAATAGAAAATAAAGATTGTGTTGGTGATTTGTTTTTTGTGTTGGGTGATTTTTGTGTTGGTAAAAAGAAGAAACTTTTTTGTGTTGGGTATTTTTTTGAGAAAAGATAAGTGGTTTTGTGTCGAAAAAGAAGATAGTGTTTTTGTGTTAGGTGTTTTTTGGAGATTAATGAAATTTGATGTGTAAGAGTGGTGGCGAAAATTTTAGGCGGGATTGAGTGAAATTTACAAATTTTCGTCAAATTCAAATTTTCCCCTCAATTCCGCCTAAAATTTTTGCCAAAATTTCAATTTTTTGGATTTTAGTGACCTAATTGCGGTCCCTAATTTTTAATAGGGACCGCATTTAGGTCACTAATTTTAAATAGGGATCGCAGTGCGGTCCCTGTTGCGTTATTAGGGACCTAAGTGCGGTCCCTACTAATATTCATCCTTGGAATTTGATTTTTTTATTGATGTTGGTGTGTTTGTGATTCCTAGCAACCAAACTCATTACAACATGTGAATTGAAGTAATAAATGATTGCAAAACCAACCTCATAGTAGTTTAGTTGTGAAATAATAGATTGAATAAGATTGAGCGAGTTATTAACGTTCAACATATATTTCATGTTCTACAACTAATCGTCATTAGTTAGTTGTAGTTGTTATTCGTTTTTATGCTTTACTTCACTAATGTTAGCATAGATATGATTATGAGTTTCAATCATTAGATCAACTAATCATTATGTTTATATATGCATGTATATACAATTAGTTTGTAAGAATGCTTATATATGCATGTATATACATTCGTCTTACAAACTAGTAAATGAATCTTCAAAACGGACCGTTCCCTCTATGTAATGTTTGGATTTACAATGCGTCGTTGTAATTATTGTTATTTTAACTATTACAGTGGTAATTATGCACTAAACAAACAATGATGTACCTCAAAGCATCATAAAGTAATGATTTTAAAGTATGAATATTAGTAGGGACTGCAATTAGGTCCATGTTGAGTCAATAGTGACCGCAATTAGGTCCCTATTGACTCAACAGTGACATAATTGCGGTCCCTACTAATATTCACACTTTAAATTCGTTACTTTATGAATTGATCTCGCTATGTTAGAGGTTTTCAGCAACAACCTCATTACTAAATGTGAAAAGAAGTAATTAATGGTGAAGAACAAGAGATTTAGTTATTGAATGTGAATGAGTGATTAGTTATTAGATATTGAATGTGATCTTTGTCGTTGTATAAACTAAGAATCTTCAAAACGAACGGTTCCCTCTACGTAATATTTGGATTTACTGTGTCGTTGTAATTATTGTTATTTTAACTATTACAGTGGTAATTATGAATTAAACAAACAACGATGCACCTCAAATAATCATAAAGTAACGATTTTAAAGTATGAATATTAGTATGGACCGCAATTTGGTCCTTGTTGAGTCAATAGGGACCTAATTGCAGTCCATATTGACTCATCAGGGACCTAATTGTTGTCCTTATTGACAACGGCTAGTGTCAATAGGGACCGCATCTAGGTTGCTATTAAAAATGGCTATTCAATAAGGACCGTGTTTAGGTCCCTATTGGCAACAGCTAGTGTCAATAGGGGACCGCATTTAGGTCCATATTGACAACGACCTTTCAATAAGCGGTCCCTATTGACAACGGCTAGGGTTAATAGGGACCACCCTTAGGTCCCTATTAACAACGATTAGTATCAATATGGACCTAAGTGTAGTCCCTATTGATACTTACCGTTGCCAATAGGGACCTAAGTGCGGTCCATATTGACTGTTAGTGGCCTATAAAAAGGCCACTCCCTTCTCCTCTAAAATTCATTCCATCCTTCAAAAATCCTTAAGGTATGCACGTTTTTTTCCCTTATACTATCCCAAATGTTTATTTTAAATGTAACAGAGGTTGTCCGGAATGAAGAGTCATGATTGCCACGTCTTCATGCAGAGATTGATTCCGATTGCTTTTCGTGATTTCCTTAAGAAAGACATATGGAAAATACTTGTGGAGATTAGTTTGTTATTCAAGGCAATTTGCACATCAGATGTATCGCTAGAGACTATGGACGGACTATAGAAATCCATTGTTGTCACCATGTGCAAGCTAGAGAGAATATTCCTCCTTCTTTTTTCGATTCTATGGAGCATTTGGCCATTCACTTACCGTATGAGGCTAGAGTTTGCGGTCCAGTTTACTACAGATGGATGTATCCATTCGAGAGGTAAATCACTTTAAATTTGGAGGATATATTGATGATTGTTTTTAATTTATTTTATTTGCAATGAAAGATGATTCCTTTTGTTGTGTTTATCAGGCAAATGTTTGATTTAAAGGGGTCAGTGGGAAACAAAGCGAGGCCCGAGGGATGCATGGACAATGCCTATTTACTTTTGGAGATATCAAATTTGATTTCCCAGTATCTCGATGCAACCTCTGCTGCTACACACAGACGACTTAACATGAACGAGACTTTGGAAAGCAAGGATTGGGATGGTAAGCTCTTATAGTTCCAAAAGAAGGGACGACCGCTTGGCCCATTGGAGAAGGTGAAGAAGTTAACGGGGCAAGAAATAGAGCAAATTAAATTGTACACACTTCTTAACTGTGAAGAGTTGGAGTGATGGGAAGAGTGAGTCTACTTCAATTTTCTTCATCTAGTGTCATTTTCTTTATTATGTATTAGTACTAACTGTTTTTTTGTAACATGCAGTTTGTTCGTAGAAGAGGAGTGCGGCAGATTGAATGACATGGAGGTGAAAACGAAAAGGAACGAGGAGTATGTGGCCTGGTTCAAGCAAGAGTACCGCAGTGAAAATTACATGATGACGATATGGTACTACCGTTGCTCAACGGTCCACTGAATGATGGGTACATTGTGAATGGGTTTCAGTTCCACATTGATACGAAATTGGGGCCCAAGAAAAGTGACTGCAGTGGGGTTTACGTGAAGGGCGACATAAGAGATACCGCTTCAACCAATTTCTACGGGACTTTGAAAGAGATATTAGAAGTGGAATATTGGGGAGGTAGAACTGGGAAACAACTATCCATTGTCTTCTTCAAGTGTTTGTGGTATGATATTGGACCGAATGGCACAAATGTCCACGAGACATTCAAATTGGTGGAAATTAAGCCTACTAAAATACTCCAGACCAATGAACCATTTATTTGTGCTAATCAAGCAATACAAGCATACTACGCCCCATATCCGTCTCTACCAAATGGAAGGCAAGGGAGAAAGGGATGGTTGTCAGTATCACATATTCCAGCTCGACACATCATCGACATGTCGTCACTCACAGTTCGTGATTCTACCCCTAATTACCCAGAGATTCCGGAGCAAGTGTTTCAAGAGATCGAATCAATAGGTCTTAATATGTTTGTAGACCTAAGTTCGTTCAACATGGATATTCAGTTGGGGGGAGGTGAGTTCGAGGTCGTCAATGAACTAAATGGTAATGAGGACGATGATGGACAAGCTGAAGACTTAGACAGTGATGTGAATGAAGATGACTATGAGTTTGAATATTCAGAAGAAGACTAGTTCTTTCTTTCTTTTTTTCTTTTCTCCAGTATCACTTGTCCATTATTAGTATATACGTGTTAATTAGTCACCTTTTTTTTAGGTAAAATATTTTGGATGTTGGTATATATGAATTACTATATATTTTGGATGTTGGTACACCATACAAACCAAAATAATCCATACAAACCAAAATAACCTAAATAATCAATATTCCCTACAAATCACACACCATACAAACCAAAATACCCAAAATAATCCATATTCAATACAAACCCTACACCATACAAACCAAAACAATCCATATCCCATACCAAGCATACACCATAAAAACCAAAATAACCAAAATGATTCATTAAACCGTAATACAAAATAAGCCTAACGTAGGAAGAAATAGTCGGAAATTCAAAATTTCAAAATATCATAATCCATAGTCACAAATAACTACCCGCCACAAGATCACTGACCCCTCATCATCACTAGGTGGATACACGACCCCCTCATCACCAGAACTCTCCAACAAATCATACATCTCATCCAGGGTCGCCAGTGGATCATCATCAACACCAACCCCACCCTCATCAACACCAACCCCACCCTCATCAACACCATCACCACCCTCATCAACACCATCACCCTCATCATCCTCACCAAGGTCCTATGCCTCAACATCCATCATATCAAGATCATCACCACTCCCCGACTCATCATTATCAAAATCATCGGCATACTGGGTGGCGGTGGAAGTACCTGGAGCAAAAGGATCTGTTCTCTGACATATCAGCCTCGGAACCCTAAATGCGCCTCCGCTCCTAATAGCGTTCCCCATGAACAAGTCTGTCGGAAGCTCTCGCACTGGTCGACCTGTCTGCGTCTGCATGTCCTGTCTAAAATCCTGGAGCCAGGACATCAATGAGTCGACTCTCGGGTCTTGTGTCATCCTCAACTCTCTGTTCTCCTCCTGGACCTGCCTGAGCAACTCCCGCATGTAGTCTCGCTCCCTCTCGAGCTCCATGTCGAAGTCCCATGGATCAGCATAGCTCGGTAAACCCTGTGCCTTCCCCTTTTTGATCCTCCCTATCGCCTTCTTCCACGAATCGGCATCCCATTCAGGAAAGTCCTTATCTTCTACTGCTTCCGAGTTTTTCTTCCTCAGTTCCCTCCTATAAGTCTTCTGTTGAATTTTAAAAGATCATTAAAAAGAGAAATTAGTCCAAGGATAATTATAAAATTAAATTAGAATCAATAATTAGGGAAAAAATCGAAATTGGTCCTTTATTGTGTCCTAGTTACAGTTTTGGTCCTTTATTGTGTCATTGTTTTATTTTGGTCCTTTATTGTGTATTTCACTACAATTTTGGTCCTTCAGATGAAATCTCAGCCGAAAATGTCATGTACGAGCACGTGTTGCCCTCAATTCAATTTTTTTGAATTTTCCACAAACATATTCGCATGTTGGAACAATAATTTTAATTTTTTTATTTAAAATTTTGACCCGTCCGATCCGGATAACCCGGTCAAATCGGGTTGGCCGGGTGAGAATTTTAAATAAAAAAAATAAAAAAAAATTGAAACCAGCGTTTCCACATGTGGATTTGCATGTGGGAATTAAAAAAGTTTTTATTTTGGCCGGCAAGTGCTCCCACGTGATATTTTTGACTCTGACTTCTTCGCGAGGACCAAAATTGTAGTGAAATACACAATAAAGGACCAAAATAAAACAAGGACACAATAAAGGACCAAAACTGTAACTAGGACACAATAAAGGACTAGTTTCGATTTTTTCCCCCAATAATTAGCTTATAATAAGAAAGTGTAATGAATTCATAAGTGGTAAACGGGTAGAAAATTTAAAATACTTACGTAAATAAGTATGTTCGCCTTAGACTTCCACTCCTACCTCAAGGGTACGGATGTACCTCTGCCAGTCCCCGCCACCCTCCTCGTATGTCCTGCCTTATACATCTCGTCGTGCCTGATAGGGTGGGTGCGGTTAGACTGATTCATCTCCTTCAAATTGTAAGTAATAGTTGGTTATAATTCTTTTTTTCATTTTAAATGTTAAAATTCTATTTTTTTTAAACTAATCAATAAACAATAAACTTAAAATTTAACATTTTAACTACAAATAAAATATATAATTTCAAAAAAATATACCAGGCACCGCCGGATCTCCTCGTAGTCAATGGAATCACCGTAAAAGGTGGCGGGCGCATCGCCGTCCAACTTACCGCCTCGTCAAGCCTTCTTTCCCTTCACGGACTTCTTCTTATGTTCTTCCGTATCCTAGTATTTTGCCGCCTGCTCCTCCAAACTCTGGCTCATCCACGACTTCTTAGGCTTCCCTTGAAACTTCTCATTGTCCTTGTTCTTCATGTACTGCTCCTTCGCCTTGTTCATCATACGCTTATAAAGGCCCCTCGCCTTCAATTGGTATGCCCTATGTACCTGATCCATCTCTGACCGCCGGATCTCGTAGGTATTCTACAAAAAGGATAAATATTAAACAATAAATTAATACACTAAATTAATAAATTAAACTAAACAATATTTGAGCCTCGAGTAAATTTATAAATATTAATAATTCATTAAAAACTCACCGTAAATCTCGAGTAAATCTCTCCTCGTACTTTCTCAAGAACCTTCAAGTAGGAGGGCCAAAACTCGTGTAGTGATCGTCTTGGAAATCTCGCGACTTGGGGGTTTAGAAAAACAACCTCGCTTCAAGTGAATAAGTTGCTTCTTCTCCCCAGGCCTAACCGCCGTAACCCCTACATTTGGTCCCCTACGTGGCCGAGTCTGGCTCGGTCCTGGAGTCCCGGTCAACCTCTGGCTCGGTCCAGCTCCGGTGTCGGCTATATGTGGTGGAGTCTGAAGTCTGCTAGACTCGACTGATGGGGGCACGTGAGTCTCAACTGAATCTGAAGTATGTGGTCGTGCCACCTGGGATGCGGTGGACTCTGATGATCGGGGACACCCGCTCCGGGGACGGCCGCCTCATCGTCTACAAATAACTCTCGATGTGGTGCAGGTGTCCTCGTTGTAGACCCAAGTGGCGGGACGGATGGCTCGGCTGGATGGCTCGGCCCTGCACCACGTCCCGATCGGACAACCCCTATAGGTCGGCAACTACCTCGACCCCCGCTACCACTGCCACCACTACGCCCAATGCTACCACTGCCACCAACACTCCCGCTACCACTGCCACCACCACGCCCAACGCTACCAGTACCACCACCACAACCTCGACCTCCACAACCTCCAACACCTCCATGAGCAATACTACCACTACCTGAACCCGATACCCCACCACGACCTCTACCTCCAGTACCGCTAGGGGTCTTATGTGACGACATGCCGAATATATATATCTATATGTACTGTAAAAAATAAAAAATAAAATATCAATTCAACATTTAAATAACAATATTACATTTAATCCAACATTCAACATCTATATATTCTAATAGTTTTACTAATTAAAATTTAATAATCTAATTTTCACAATCTAATTATAAACTAATCTAATCTAATTTATCTAATTTTCACAATTGAATTTTAAACTAATCTAATCTAATTTAACAATCTAAATTTCACAATCCAATTATAAATTAATCTAATCTAATTTAACAATCTAATTTTCACAATCGCATTATAAACTGATCTAATCTAATCTAACAATCTAATTTTTATAATCTATATATAAACTAATCTAATTTAATTTCACAATCTAATTTTTATAATGTAATTATAAACTAATCTAATCTAACAATCTAATAAACTAATAATCTTACAAATTAACATTTAGCTTACTAATTGTATACTAATTAATATAATCTAATCTTTCTTTGAGACAGATGTCCGATACTAGGGGGTAAATATCGAGTGTTGGTTTCTATCATAGACAACTGTCTCCGAGGAAGCTGACATATCTTCTAGATGTGACCGCCTTCAGGCTTGGATGGACATGTGTTTCTTAGCGTGCTGAGTCGATTCTGTTGGCGGCCTTATCTTGTCAAGGAGATAAGATCATGACGTGTATCGTTTCTTTTGTCCCGATGCCTTGCTATCGATAGGTTAATGTCTGAGGAGATATTTTTAAGAAGGTGTCTCCGAGAGGCCTCGGTATATCTTCCCTAGGATTATGAGTTAAGATGGAGTTGGTCCCGGGTGATAAGGTTAGTGCGAGAGTATCGTATCCCTAGGTGTATTCGTGAGGCTATTTAAAGCTCTTGATACCTCGCGCGGAATTTATACTCTATGAAATACTTATCAAGAAAGAACACCGCATATCCAGTATCGAAGGAACATTTAAGTCAGTTGATACCGGGGTGATCTCCGTGATGCTTTTAGGAAGCATCGTGGAGTGAGTACGAGGCTTTTGAAAAAAGCATATTGTTAACAAAGGATTAAACATCTTATTTCTTTTAAGATATAAATAATTTTTAAGAAATATATATTATGGGTGAAAGTGTAATTTTAAAATATTATAAGGGTAGCTTTTGAATTTTTGGTTGACAAGTTGTGTAACAAGAAGAGTTGTTAAAAACTTTTTAGGGCAAAAAAAAAGAAACGTCTTAGTTCAAATAAAATAGCAACTTATTGACTGGACTTAGCAACTTATTGACTGTACCGCCACATAGGCATTTTGGCCCGAATAAGCGATTTTTGGCATTTTTGATAGAAAATCTCAAAGTTATGGGGCATTTAAATTGGGCCAAAAAAAAGTCATTTAAGTTTGAAAAAAAATTGGGGGGCAGAAATAATAATTTGCTCGTCAAATAATGCATGCTAGTGGCTCAATGAATTGATGGCACACGTGTGGGTATTTCAAGTGGGAATCCCCTCTTGTACCACTCCCGTTGGGGTATTTCCCGTTTAAGGTGGGTAAAGTGGAAATGGGTACCCACAACGCGGTTACCCACAGCCTAGTCTTCGAAGCGGGAATGAGAATGAGTAGTACTCTCAATTTTTCGCTCCCGTTTGGGTACCCGCATGTCTCTTTAATGATTTTACACACACATATATATGTGTGTGTATATATATATACACACATACTAATATACCAATAATGTACTAATTTCAAGTAATTCATAAATTTAAACATATACGACAGTTTGAATGTGTCGAGAGTATACTTTAAACCATGTAACTTTAATATACATTGTTTCAGATCCATCGTAAGAGATGCATCATATAATGCCGAAAATGTTTTAGTGATGATTAGTGAATTTAATATTTGTTCAGAACATGGCATTAGCTTTCAAACTACATAAAAACTTTTTTTTCGTATTAGGATCGTTCCTTGTTTACCACAAAAGTATAGTAAAGCAGAAGCACCAAAAACTAGTATTTGATGCTTCTCAAATAAGAAACTGATTTCATAACAATGTTATCGACTCAAAACAATTAGGCAAGGTAAAAAAAAAAAGTACTAAAAATAATATAAAGAACGCTATTTTGATTTTTTTTTTTTTTGTTTTATTCCTAGAAGTAAGTTTTTCAAGAAAAGTGTAAACACCACTTACTTTCACTTATATTTTTTTTTTACTGAAAATCCTTAAAAAAGAAGAAGAAGAGGTTGTGTCTTTTAACTCATCGTCTCATCGGCAAGCTCCTCTTAAATGCATACTCTTGTAGAACAATTAAGAAATTAAAAGGTAAATAAAAGAAGTTATGAGCGACTTTAGCACCGAAGCAATCACGAGGGATCTCCAACCCGCGGCGACAGAATTCGTGTCACCAGACGAATTTACGTTCACGGAAAGACAACAAAGGCGTTCCCGATCAGTCGCGAACGAAGCGGACACGACCATGCACGACATACCACAACTGGGCACGAACCCTAATTGGGCGCCATTAACTTACACCGTCGTCACCAAGTCGAAGGGCAAGCAGAAGGAGACTAGGTTTGACGAAACGCATACTGCTGAAATCAGGAAACATCTGTTCATCCACGAACCAACTGAGGCTTTCCCGATCAAAAAGGTAACGTTCTCGAACGAATTGGAGGAGAGGATCAGAAACGAATGGAAGGATCGGCTAATCATTAGGGTTATGGGGAGGCCGTGGTACTACGAAGCTCACAAATCGAAACTCGACCTAATATGGACCTTGCACAACGAATTCGATCTTATGTGAAATTGTGGATCGGGTACACTGGAGTGTTAACAGCAATTTGGTATGTTGTTAACCCAACGATGTTACTTTAACAACAGACCAGAGTAATAGTGCAACAGAATAAACACACACCACGTTTAAGAAGTGAATATAAGATTATATTAACTTTCGAGCCTTAGGCAAAATAACCCGTTAAGGTTTTAACAAAAGTCATTCTCTCAATTTTCAAGCTCCTCACTCTCAAATTAATCGAACTAAGCAAAGCACACAAGAATTGCTTCGACTATCTCTAAAAGCTCCTCACTCTTAGATCTATTCTCACAACTCACAAACATTGCTAAAGCAAGACAACACTCAACAACTGTAAATTAATCTCTCGGATTTATTGGCTCTTGTCTCGTGTTTGTCTTGATGTACTTCACACCTATATATAGGTTCTTGACTTGGACTTCAAGGTGTGTTGTACACGGTTGGTAATTCTCCTTGTTTCCTTCTCGAACTCCTCTTCCTTGTTCTCGCAGTCCTTCTTGAATAATAGTTCCTTCGTTAGAGATCTAACTAAGGAAAGACTCCTTCTTCAAATCAGGACTCAACTTGGAAAGCTTTTCCTAGATGCACTCAAACTCTTCTTTCCTTGTAGAGCGGTTTGCTTAATTAAGGAAACTTTCCTTCTTGGAAACTTGAGCGTCCAACCTATGACAAGTTTATTTCCTGAATAATAATAAAAGACAATCACAATTGTGGAACTCAATTAGTTAAATGAATAAGGCAAAACAATAATAATAAATGACAACAAGATTGTAATTCGGATTCTGCTCAGCAATGTTACTCTAACATTGATTTTCTCAATGTTAATCTAACATTGCCAGAATACTTGCACTTTCAATCTCCCCCTTTTTTCCTTAAAATCACAAAACCTAAGAACCTATTCTAATCAGATCAAATTATTCAGACAAACTTCACTATCTTATACCAATGAAAACTAAGTACACTCCCCCTGAATATCAGAAGGGATCAACTCAATGTTATTCTAACAGTGATACTTTCAATGTTGTCATAACATCCATCTTTGTCAATGTTGGATTAACATTAAGTCCAGACAGAAGTTCTAACATTGAACATCTCAATGTTAACTTAACATCAGAGAACATTTAAGAACTGCAAAACAGAGTTAGTACTTTGTAACCACAGTTCAAATAGCATAAGCAGAAACACTAAGTAACAATATAGAAAAGTACTTAATTACAGACCATACTAAGTAGCAAGGAACACACTCCTTGATGAAACATAAAAAGAAAATAGAATTGTTCATACTTCAATAGAAAACAGAAAATTAAAAGAACTCAGAAAGAAATTTTTGAATTTTGATCTACTCTCCCCCTTTTTGTGAGGAAGGCGGATCCTTCAAATGCTTCATGAGGCTGTCAATCTCCTGCAACCTCACTTGCTTGTCTGCTATCTCTCTTTAGGTATCTTTATACTCTCTGTCAAGCCAAACCAAAGTCTCCTCCACAAATGCATCAGCAATCACAGAGCAGCTATCACCACTTGAAACTGGAACAGAAGAAGCAGCAAACTTGAGAGTTTTCTTCTTCTTTTTTCTGCTTAGACCAGCTTCTGCATTGGGATTTCAGGGCAAGTCTTGAATCCTGATTTGAGTGAAGTAGCTCCTGGTGATAATCATCTTGGTCTTGTTCTTGATCCAGCCCTCTGTCTTCTTGGTCTTGAAGCCTTGTTTCACCAGAATGCTGGATATCAGAGAGGGATATGGAATGATTCCCTTAGCCTTTGTTGTGACCTCCCTCATGTGCCTCAAGACTTTCTCCCCTATGTTCACACTCAATCCATTCTTCAGTTTATACACCAACTTTGCAGATTCTTTTGTCATAACAGTGGTGTTGGAAGAAGGCAGCCAGTTGTAAGTGGAGAACTTGTGTAGTACAGCACTTAAGGAGGTCAACTTTGTAGTTGGAAAACTATCATTCCACTTCCTTGTGAGGCCACCAGTGAGGTCAGTAATCACCTCATCCATGCTAGGATCCTCTGTCTCCTCAGGATCAGGTAGTTCCCAAGCTTCATTAATCACAGAAGGACTAATGTCATAGACATTCATCCTTACCCAAGCTTTACCAAACTTAGGAGAGCCCTGGTGGCACACCCACTGAGAGAGGTTCATGTAGAACTCTCTTATCACATCAGGGACATATGATGACTGATTCATCATAGAGCCCAACACACCCCTAGCTTCAAGCAACTCAAACAGCCTATTTTCCTTGAACATTTACTCATCAATGTTCCTCTCCATGTGGATAACCCTGGCTTGATAAGCCTCCCACTGTTCTTCTGCCTCTGTTGACACATAGAAGCCAGAATAAGGCTTCATGGGATACTTCTCATCAAGCACATCAAAAAACTCATCACTGTCTGATGTTGGAGTAACATCAGCAGGGTCATCCGCTACCAGTTGACCTTCTTCCTCAACTTCCTCTTCCTCTTCCTCCTTATCATCATCTTCTTCTATTTCTTCTTCTGACTCACACTCAGAAGATCCAACAACCACCTACTTACCCTTTCTTTTCCTAGCAGCAGTAGCTAAGGCAGAGAGAGTCAGCATCTCTTCTTCTTCTCTCTCAACCTCTTCAGGTTGATTGTTACCCTCATCATCAACATCTTGGTTACCCTCAGTAGTAACCTCCTCAGCCACAGTCTCCTCAACCTGATCATCTTCCTCAGGAATAGTATCCACTTCAGCAGCAGCAGTATTAGCCTCAGACGGCTCAACATTCACTTCAAGGTTTTCACCTTCATCAATAACAACCACAGACTCATCCCCAACATTGCCTTCAGGGACCTCATGCAAAACCTCAGACTCACTCACAGCAACAACAAGGGCCTCTTTCTCCCCATCAATACCAACTTCAACAGTTATATCTTGAGTAGGGTTAGCCATCATTACCTCGTTTTCAGCGTTGGTGGGAGTGGAGGTTTGCTCAACAGTTTTTGATGTTGAACCAACATCACCCTTTGCGAATTTCTTGCCCTTGCGCCTTTGATAAGTGGACTTCCTCTTTGGTGCGGCGGAAGCGACGGCGGATTCAGCAACTGCACGTCTGGTACTGCGGCGTACTGTTTGTTTAATATGCTCAACCGCATCTACAAGAGCATCAATGGAGGACTTGCTTGCCATTGTTAGAGTAATTTTAGAGAAGAAAAAAAGAGTCTTGATTTGCAGAGAATGTTGACTGCACAAAAATTTTGAACGCGTAAACAGCAAGAAGAGATTAGGGCAAATTATATAGTTAATCAGCAGAAGAGTAGAGATAGTGGTGTTGTAACATGTCACCAAAATAATCGGACCACTGTCATACGATCATACTCATGTTTAACTTACCACGTGTCAGTGTTAGATTAACACGTAACCAGAGCAGTCTCCAAACCTGAAAACTTATAAGTTACAATGTTTCAATGTTGAACTAACATTGGCAAGTTAACATCAGGGAGAGAAGTTGTAGGTGCAGGGCTCATCCGAAGCAACATCATGTGAGAGCATAAGATATTCCTGTATACTGATCTGAAACCTCAACCAAGTACATAGGTACAAAGACATAGTTTAAGATCATCAGTATGAATAAGTAACCCATCAGACAGAAAAACACAGAGTGGATGTACATATCCAGGGAAAAGATGTTCCCACAGCATAGAAGATCACAAAACATAGTGTTTTACCTGCAGTTGGTCTCCCACGAAGTATGCCTCAACACATGATTCCTAGGATTACTACTCCCCCTAAGCCCAAACCGACATAAGGAAATAAGCAAAACTAGAATGAATGCAACAATGTTAGATCAACATTGGGTGATGGTAACCAAGTACACACAGCTTTACTAACTGGGATCAGGACATATCAATTTATCTTTTACTATTATCCTGAACTCTTTTGAACAAAAACTAGTGAATGTTAAAGGATAGTTTCATCACTGAATGTGGGCAGCACAAGACTCCACACACCCCAGCAACTTAACCGTCATCTACAGATTTGGCAAGTACAAAGAAACTGAATGAAGACAATACATTTATCATATACTTCTTCACCCCAACTCCTCATGCATACTTGTTTACCAACCTGTTTACAAGGGAAATACCAAGTGAACAATGCTACTGAATGCAGGCAGTCAAAACTTCAAAGCACCCCAGTAGTAAGGATCACTATCATGCATAACCTTGGCCATAGACAAAAACACAAATATAAGCACAGCTGAATGACAATGAAGCTCTCAACATCATGTACCCTAGCTTCTCTTCATGCTTTGTCTAACCTAACATGGATAAGTCACAACTGAATATCATCAGAGTAGTGAGCTCTGTGTACCCCAGCTTCTCCCAGATGTTAGGTTAACATTCACAGACTAACAACAGAGTCTTTACTTTACAAAACTCTTGATATGTACATGTCCACCAGTCAGCTCAGCTATTTATACAGATTAACCACACAACCCAACAGAATCTCTAACAAATATGTAAGATGCAAGAAAGAAGAATGCAAAAAATAATATTACAGATACACCACAACCAATAACCAGTGCTAGACAGTGGTGTTATGTTAACACTGGTGTACTAACGTCCCTAGACAATGCACATGCCAAGAGAATTCCTCAAACTGAAGAACCTCTCAGAATCTAAGGGTTTAGTGAACATATCAGCAAGCTGATTGTGAGTTTCAATGTGTTCAATGTCAATGAGCTTATCTTCTACCATGTCTCTCAGAAAGTGATGCCTTATATCAATATATTTAGTTCTAGAATGTTGCACAGGGTTCTTAGAGATGCTTATAGCACTAAGATTATCACAGAACATAAGTAAGATATCACTGTCTAACCCATAATCTAGTAGCACGTGTTTAAGCCATACCAATTGGGTGACACAGCTGCCTGCTGCTATGTATTCAGATTCGGCAGTGGAGAGTGACACACAACTTTGCTTTCTACTGTACCATGACACCAAGTTGTTCCCCAGATAAAAACATCCTCCACTTGTAGACTTTCTATCATCAGTGTCACCTGCCCAGTCTGAGTCACTACAAGATTTGTGTTAGTGTCATAAGAGTACCAGATCCCAAGGGCTAAGGTGCCAGATATATATCAAAGGATTCTCTTCACAGCAATCAGATGTGACTGCTTTGGACATGCCCGGTACCTAGCATATACACAAACAGAGAACATTATATCAGGTCTTGAAGCAGACAAGTAGAGTAAGTTTCCTATCATTGAACGGTACAATGTTGGATCAACATTTGCACCAGTAACATCCCTGGATATCTTCACTGATGAAGACATGGGAGTCTTGCAAGGCTTTGAATCTGCCAATTCAAACCTTTTCACCAAATTCTTTGCATATTTTTCCTGAGTTAGGAATATCCCATTACCTGTTTGTTTTACTTGGAGACCAAGGAAGAAATTTAATTCTCCTATCATACTCATCTCAAACTGCCCTGTCATTGATTCAACAAATTTTTCTAAAATAGAGTTGTTAGTTGAGCCAAAAACAATGCCATCCACATAAATTTGAGCTATACAGACATGAGAATCTTTCTTCAAAACAAACAGTGTTATATGTCCTTCACCTCTAACAAAGCCAAGACTTAAGAGGAATTTTGTAAGTCTTTCATACCATGCTCTAGGTGCTTGTTTAAGTCCATACAGGGCTTTTTCAAGCTTGTACACAGGATTGGGGTACTTAGGATCTGTGAATCCCTTAGGTTGTTCAACATATACTTCCTTATCAATTAACACATTCAGGAACGCACCCTTTACATCCATTTGGTATAGTTTTATCTTAAGACATCATGATATGGCTAGAAGTAACCTAATAGATTCAATCCTACTAACGGGAGCAAATGTCTCATCAAAATCTACACCTTCAACCTGTGTGTACCCCTGAGCAACTAGTCTAGCTTTGTTTCTAACTATGACCCCTTCCTCATTACTCTTTTTTAAATATCCACTTTGTCCCTATTACATTAACATTAGGTGGTCTAGGCACCAGTATCCAGACATTGTTCTTAGTAAACTGTAATAGTTCATCCCGCATGGCATTAATCCAAAAGTTATCTAGGAGGGCTTCATTCACATTCTTAGGTTCTATGGAGGAGACAAAACACGAAGCATTATCAATAGTACAAGTGAAGTTCATACAGACACACAATTTTACCATATCTCTATAATCAAGTCTTTCTCTGTTACGTGTCCTTACTCGTTCAGTGAGTTCACCTATTACCTGGGATGCTGGATGATCTTACTGAATCCTAGCTGGGGGATCTCTTCTAGGTTCAGAGACAACTTCATGTTCTGAGTCAGAGTCCTCTGCTGTTAGTCTAACATCAGATGTCGCTGGTGTTAGTCTAACATCATTCCCTAACTTCTGTTCAGTGTTTCCAGCTTCCAGTTCCAATGTTGGTGTAACATTGTCAGGAGTAACATTCTCGGGTTCCACTGTTGGTCCAACATTGGGAACTGAGATATCATCAGTACATGTATCAAGAGTGAACTCATCAAACACAACATTCACTGATTCCTGAATTGTCTTCAATCTAGGATTGTAGACTCTAAAGGAAGTACTATTGGCAGAGTATCCTACAAAGATGCATTTTTCACTTTTAGGATCAAATTTACTCAGATAATCCCTGTCATTAAGCAGATAACAATCACATCCAAATTCATGAAAATATGCAATATTTGGTTTCACACCCTTCAAGAGTTCATAAGGAGTCATGTTAGTTCCAGGTTTAAGATACACCCTGTTACTAATGTGACAAGCAGTATTT